>OX276390.1:7570434-8934184 GCA_946251805.1 Cybosia mesomella
GATCTATCGAATGATACCAGCTCTTTCCTGCACAAAAATTAAATGTAATTGTATTGTTGTATATTTATAGCATATTTATATTGTCTTATAGGCAGTGTAATTCTTTTCAGGTCATTCTCACCTACAAGCGAGCACCTTCTGTATAATCTTGGACAAATCCTCGAAGTGTCCCTTGCTATCGACACAGTACTTGTGGGCGAGTGTCTGTATGACGCGGTTGATCTGCGCTCCGCTGAACGACGTGTTGCTCGCATTACTGTTTTCGTCTCCTGGCCGCCCTTCCAGGCGATGTTCGCTTATTTTGTGAAGAAGGGACTGTTGGACGAAGAAGTTAAATCAGAAATCTATGACAAAAAATGTAGGCGGGACCAGCTTTATGGAAGAACGCTGCAAATGTAGAATTCAGTTGTCAAGATATTTGAATTCTTATTTTTTTTTTCGTGCGGAAATCCCTTCGGATACCCCCCCGCCAGCCAGCGGGGGCAGTTATGTCGGGCTTGGACCGACTAAAATCGCACGCCGTCTCGGGTCAACAGACGCCAGGGTGTAAGGTTGCCCATAGAGCATATCCCTCGCACCTCGACTGACCCTCCGGTTTCAAGATCGCCCCCTCGAGTTTGGGAACCACGGGGTCCCCGTCTTGCCCCGGTTTGGGGGAGGGGCGCTAGTCGCCCCACCGTCCCGGCCTGCTTCTGATGGGGTGAAAGGCGGCCTCACCTGCCACCCCCAGGCCTGCGCTCATGGAGGACGGAGGTCGTTAAGCACGTCCCACTGATACCTAATATTTTTCGCAATGAATCGTTGAAATGAGTGTGTGTGAATGAGAATGAATCCTCGTATCGTTCTAAGTTCAGAGCGGCCAAGAAGTTTGCCGCGAGTTATACAATGCTGAGAAAGGTATACAATAGGCACCAGTACCTCCAATACTGGCTTATTGGCGACCAACTGTCGATACACGCGATCCGCTTTATCGAGCAGCGCGCCAATAGTCTGCACCATCTTCTTGCGTTCTTCGTCGTTCTCAATAGTGTCGACGGCGCAGCACGGCCTCGCCGTCAACGTGTAGTCGAACTTAGCGTACTTGCAGAAACCGCAGGCGTGGCAAAGGAAAGGATCCTTTTCGTCGTAGTTTATAGCACTAATAAAAAAAAGTGAAAACTCGATCAGTCTTCTGCATGAAATAACATAATGGGAGATAAGGTACTGGCTGATTGATGAAGTATCCACATAAGGATTTATAGAAAAACCGAGGTCAACCAAGTATTGTTGCATAGTATTGCAACACAATGAGTCGCAAGTGAAAGACTTGCAGAGGTCCTCGAGGAGAGAAAGTCAGTCATATTATAAATTATATCATTTATAACATGAAGATATCAATGTTTATAAAAGTTTTGAGGAAGTTTTTTGCTATGCATATTTTTCTTCAATCAAAATATTTATTTTATTTTATAAAGTTAACAAGATGAATGGTGTATGGATAATATAGTTGACTAAAAACTCAAGTCAGGGTTACATACCGACATTTGTGACACTGGAATACGTTTTCACCGCAATTAGCGCAAACTCCAGGATTTGCGGGTACCGATTGCGAACAACGAGGACACTGCAGGGATTCCCCTGTTAAACAAAAAATATTGGCTATTCATCGTCCATATGTTAAAATGTTGTAATTTTACTAATATTATAAACGTGAAAGTTTGAATGGATGTGTGTATGGATGTTTGTTG
This sequence comes from Cybosia mesomella, assembly GCA_946251805.1. Classification (NCBI taxonomy): domain Eukaryota; kingdom Metazoa; phylum Arthropoda; class Insecta; order Lepidoptera; family Erebidae; genus Cybosia; species Cybosia mesomella. The sequence goes on from OX276390.1 coordinate 7,572,162, forward strand.
ACAAAAAACGGCTTAACTGATCTGGCTGAAAATTAGTACAGGGATAGATTATAGTCTGAAATAACACATGGGCTACTTTTATCCCTGGAATAGGTTCCCATTAAAATCGAGAAAGGGATCAGAGCAGAGCCGCGGGCAACAGCTAGTGTTTTATATTTTAATATAATTAATAAATTAGACATACCGGTAGCCTGTTGATTCTCATAGAAGTCAGCGTATTCCATCATAAGGTTACATGCCACGATTGGTAGTGGGAAATCCACGCGTACTTCAGATTGGCCAGACTGTAGTTGAACACGTTTTGCTTTGTGCCACATTCCTGTGAATGAAATGATATTAGTAATAATATAACGTAAATATACTGAAAAATAAAAAAACATTGTTTTTTTGATATTTTCTCGTGGTTTCGACAACAAATTAATAAATTTCTTTTACAGATTGTATCAAAATGTATGTCTGCCCAAATATATATATATATATATATATATATATATATATGTATGTAAGTAAGACATGTATGTAATTCCTAAAATCGCACAGAAATGTATAAAATAAATTATATTTGACACGTTTCCTAGGAAATCTTTACATTGTCTAAATAGCAATCGGAAATGTAAATATTTGAGATATCAATGGGTATGCGGGGATAGTGGGGCTAGGGGAGGGTATTGTTTTGTCTGATCGGGCGATCTCGCTAGTGCCGCGTAACTGTTTAACACCCCGACTAATTTTTTTTTTATACATTTCCTAATACAATATTGGAATTATATACAATTCCTAGGAATTGTGCACATTTCCTAGGACATTTATGAATTAAATAGTTTTTGAAACAATATTTCATACATTTCCTAAATAGCTTCGTAATTATATAAATTTCCTAGGGTTTGTATACAATTTCTAGATTTCATACATTTCCGGTAACATATATATATCCTTGATATATCTTGATACTTGATATATCCGAAATATTATGTATTTTTAGATTTACCAGATTGCTGCATTATTTTAGACTTCTTTAGACTACGGATTATCATGATACTTACTTACCCAAATACTGTGTCATGTTAGACTTATCTAATACTTTCGAACTTACCCGGTCTGTTCTTAAGTTCTTGCACAGCCTGCACAGTCCTATTGTTGTAGTAGAAGTTGATGGTGCGCACCATCTTGCTGCGCTTGATGTCGCTGATGCGCAGGTTGATGCGGCTGATCATGTGACTGTTGACGAGCTTCACGATCTGCGTGGTCGTCGTGAACTTCGAGTCGATCTGCATGCGGTAGTGTGTTTAGCTCTCATTTAGTCGGATTCAAGAGTGTAAATGGACGCCCACAATACCATACTAGCTTGCTATATTTATCATATAATAGCAATAAATAGTACAAACCTCTTTATTAAGTATCCTAGCACTGGTTACAAGGCTCTGCTCGTTATATGACAACGATAGAGCTAAACAGTATACTGAAATATTTTTTATTGTGTGCAGTGAGTACAAATCCTAAACTTTCGTGAGAGGCGCTAAACTGTCAAAGAGAGAACGTTTGCAACGTCTATTGATAGCCCTGATATTGCAAGCGTCCATAGACAAAGGTGAGCGCTTACTATGAGGGACGCCGTATGATTGTGATATCGTCTTAGTAGTACAGAAAGCGCCACTCCAGGAGATGAACATTCCACCCTCGTCAGTTTCTGTGTGACAGAATCATATCCCCAATTAAATATATCATGTTAGTTTCATTTTTGAAGTGGCGGTAGCGTAATAGCTATTTAGGCGAAGTCTCTTTCACTGCCCTCTTTGCGTGGGTACCCTCTAAATTTAAATCAGTCGAATGTCACGTGTTTGCAGTAACACAGGTCTGCATAAATAACAATGCAAGCGTTTCAGACTATTATTATTGTCTTCTTTCAAACACTACTGTTGTTATAATATTCGGTTGCTTAACGTGTACACATAGTTACGACCTCTGTGGCGGTAGACCATAGACTATTACGTTGTAGGTCGCGGGTTCAATTCCCGCTCAGTGCTAATATTTGTATGCATGAATATGTCTATTTGCATTGTATCCAAGTATATTTATCCGCATTCTAGAACCCAAAGTAGTTAAGCTATGCTTACTTGATGTCTAAACAGCACTGTGTAGTATATCTTTAAAACTGTGCTCACATATTTTGATAACCAATAAACGAAAAGTCGTCATTTAGATCACGTTTAGCTAACATTAAACCGTGTTGAAAGATTGCGTGTGAGATAGATTACGCATTAATGCATGTGTTCGTGAGTCACTTATAGTTCGAGTGATTCTGAGTGAGTTACGTATACGTAAACGTACAGGGTTGAGGTGTCACCCTCATTCGGTCCAAGCAACATAGAATATCAAGATCTAAGTGGTAAGCGGCAAGTCATATTTACTTGCCCAAAATAAAAAAAAAGCAAGCACTGGAACGCGGAGCGAGCGTCAGGCGTATAGATGTAAAGGCGGTCGACAACGATTTCAACCAACCGGTTGACAACCGTTGACAGTTGTGTATCGGTTGTCAACCATTTTCAACGGCCAGAAATGGAAAAACGTTTTTAATTTAATTGGATAGCATTTTGTCGTAGGTAATGGGAAGAATAGATATTATGAACGTAATCGATCATTTTTTTGTAAATACTAGCTGATGCCCACGGCTCCGTCCGCGCAGAGGTCAGTTACCGTTTCTTGGTCATGTCTCCGGTTCTACTAACCAATTGCAATCAAACATATGGCAGATTTTAAGCCTGACCAAGACTTTTTCAATAGAAAAAACTGCATCCTAGGCCGATTCATGTCCATCGTGTACAAACAGACAAGAGTTCCAAAAAATATTTTTGTGTTCAGAATAGTCATTTATCATAACCCAATTTGTTTTTACAAGCTTTTAATTAATTTGCTCTGTACGTATGTATGTTAGTGCGGATTAAACCTTGCAAATGAATTTTATAGCAGTTATCCTCCACCGATTGAGATGAAATTTTGCAGACACGTCTAGTTAGGATCATCATCATCATCATGATGATCCATTTCTCCCTCCCTCCCCCACTGATGTAATGTATGATGATAGTGACGACTCAAAAAATACAAGTAGGCGTCCAAGTGAAGAATAACGTAGGCATCTCGGTGACGATTAAATTAAAAAAAAAAAGCGAGTTGCATGATTTTTCTTCACCCAAAAAATTGCTCATGTGGAAAGTGCTCAACACATCTGAAGAAGTTTTCACCCAATAAAATGCTATAATCCGATTGTACCGCCACCTACCGGGTTCAATTATAAATGTAAACCAGAATAGGTTTAAATTATATATATATATAAAGTTATAAAGCACTTCCATAGAAACGCTTATGACTTATTTGCCACCTTAGAACTGATAAAAATCACTAGCTTTTGAAATTTCGTGTTTCTGACATTCAAAACGACGGACTTCTGTAACGGTTTTACGGACTCAATACTTATTTTACCACCTTAGTCGGGACGAGTTATTATAATGTATACATAAAGGAATTCAACAGTTGTGTAAGCCAAATACCTTTATTTTTCGTGCGGAAATCCCTTCGTACACCCCCCCCCCCCCCGCCGACCAGCGGGGGCGGTTATGTCGGGGTTGAACCGACTAAAACCGCACGCCGTCTCGGGTGGCAGATATCCCTCGCACCCCGACTGACCCTGGGCCATCTCCGGTTTCGAGATGGCCCCCTCGGGTTTGGGAACTACGGTGTCCCCGTCTTGCCCCGGTTTGGGGGAGGGGCGCTAGTCGCCCCACCGTCCCGGCCTGCTTCTGCTGGGGTGACAGGCGGCCTCACCTGCCACCCCCAGGCCTGCGCTCATGGAGGACGGAGGTCGTTAAAAACAAAATAAAACAAAAACAAATTTAAACAAAAAAAGTGTAAGAAAACATGGCATCTTTTTAGTTCATAGTCGGATAAACAACCGATTTTCAACCGTTGTTTATAGCTTGTCAACGATTTTTTTGGATAAATATCTAAATAATAGATAATAATAATAATAATAAATAATTTACATCAGGCGCCTGTCGATCACGAGGGTGAGAACAGTTGGTTCCCGTTAAGAATTCTAGTAGATAGAGACTATACTCAATTAGTACAAGACCAACCTTGATAGTAGGCAGCTTTATGGTTGCCATCGGCACTTCAGGGTTATTGCACACCAGACACGGCTCCGACTCAAGATAGTATCCATCTAGCTCAACGAATGAACCCAGAGCTGCATATAAGGCGGCATTGCCGTGAGATGATAATAACTGGTTCTGATTGCGCAGGAGTTCCACTGCGCTGCCGACATATTTCTGGTAAATGGGAATGAAATAATTACTAACAATAATTACTAATATTATGCTTAAATTTTTTAGATACTCATTTTATAAATTATGTCAAACCTACTAAAACGAAATAGTACTATTTTGAGGCCCTAAAGTTAAGAAACAAACAGTAAAATCAAATGGCAAAACTGCTCAACTTGTGGCTCACATGATTCTCTTGAAAGAAGTTAAGCACATCTACAGGTTTTCAGGTATATACTGTATCGGCTTCGTTTAGAATCAATTTATAAATTGTGATTGAAAAGCAATCTATTTTTCTAATACAATTCTCAATTTCTACATGAACTTGAATGAAACATAATGTTGTGTACCTCAGTATCAATATTGGGCGTCTTGAGAGTGAAGTATCCAAGTAAGTCTACAAACTGCGCTGCCTTACGTCCGTAATGCGGCAAGGTTGGCCAGATGGCCCATAGCAGGGACACTAACGAAGCTTGATCTGGTTGTGCAGAATTACTGCAAAGAAAAAATTGCCATGAGACATGAGACATTTTTATTAAAAAAACATGTCTTCAAATCTAAGTACAAAACTTGATTCACGACTTGGTGTTCTGAATCGAATGCAGCGTAAGATGGGGATACTTAAAAAAATATACATACTTGTAAATAGCTAGAAGCAGAGCATGTGCTTGCCAACGCACTGCAGTTGAGTTGGTTTCAAGAAGGAACGCTTTCACGAACATTCTCAATTCGTCTTGTGACACCTGAAACACGAAAATTTTGTTACAATATTGGCAGTCATATATAATTTATATTAGGTAGATTTCGATGAAATCGATCTACCTATTGGTTTCTTGACTACTGTCGAATTTAAAAAATAAATCTTCATAGGAGGTCTAGTTATGACCCCCTGAGTCCGAAATGACCACTGGTCAAAAAGTTTATATATATATATATATATATATATATGTATGTATGGTTCCACTTCCCAAAATTTGCGGCACTCTCACAGTCGCATTTTTGCCCCGATCGCTTTCAAACTGCGGTGAAAAATTGCTCGGGTGTAAACTTAGTTTAAGTTCGTGAACGGGTGGAATCCGGTCTAAGGGGACGGTAGGGCCTCACTTTTTGTGAAATCAGTTTTTCCTCAAAATTTCACGTTCCATGAAGGATATTCGAACCGTTCTAATTCTATCCCATAGTATACATGGATACCAACAACTTTTATTTATAAACCTATAAGATTAAAACTTTAACTAAAAGTGGAGGGAGGAAAAACCAAAATTTTTCGGGAAAAAAATCATAACTGCTAACCGGTGAACATTCTTGGTGTCGGAAACATTTTTAATCGATAGGCCATTTTTAAGTCTAAAATAAATGTCTGAAAAGTTTTTGACTAAAAGTTACCGTTTTCGAGAAAAATAAATTAAACATGTTAATAAAATAATATTAATTGCTTCACGAAATCTACCTGTGCGTTCACCCCTGCGGGAACGGATTTTTTTTATAACGTCTCGGGACTTATCGCGATAAATATGGAACTTACTTTTACCGACGTTTCGGATGCGTAGCAGCACCCGTGGTCACGGCTTGATATATAATTTAGTACAGCACTTTTACAAGGGTTGTATATTGAGAGCATTTGCGAGACCTACCCCTTAGTCGTCTATTACGACACCCATTGCTGTAGTAATATAGCGATAGTTCGTTAAAATAGCCAACTGATTAAAAGTACAATGGTTGCGTAATAGAGATATTTAACTCACCTGTTTCAATATCTGTTGCACGAGCGGTCCTACTCTCTGTTCCTGGAACTTAGAGCCGTCAGATGCAAAGGCGTCACTTTCGGCGCTTTTTTCACGCTCAGGCCAATCGGCGGAGTTCTATAATACAAAGAATGAGTGTGTAACATTTCGAGTAGCACTTCTATATTGTAAATTGAAAATTTGAACTGGTTTTTTTTGTGGCTAGTATATTGTGAGAATTTGTGTATTATTGTGAGAAATACTTCAATCATAAATTCACTGATTTTTATACCAATTACTGCACTGCACTTACCACCAAAAAGACTTAAAAACTCGTTCTGCGCAGTGAGAGTACACATATAAATAAATAAATATTGTAGGACAACGTGTTATATGGGTTCTAGAAAGCGGATAAACAATCTTACTTTTTTTTTCTTAAATAAATACATATTATAAATAGAAACACCCAGCCCATTGCAAATATACATATTTGCAGTGAGCGGGAATCGAACCCGCGACCTCAGTCTTAGCAGTCGAACGCACGACCGCCACGCCACAGAGGTTGTCGGACACTGTCACGAAGTTTTGCAGGTTACTGTACCTTGTTCTCGGCGCGAGGATGGTTGGTGGGCGCACAGAGCGCGGCCTGCAGCAGCTGCAGCACGGTGGGCGCCACGTGCGGGTGCACGCGGCGCGCCACGCTCACGAGCCAGGCCAGCGCCTCGCGCCGCTCCGTGGCGCACGTGTGCTGCCAGTTGCCCGTCCGCGCGCTCACGATCTCCGCACACGCCTGTTCCGTAACACGATCATATTGTACTACATTAAGCTGAAGTCCTTGGGAGTCTGTCGACGCTAGCAATATAACAAAATAGGTACTGTTTGTTTGGGGTGCGACTGGTTGGATCACCTCCAAGTTTGGTGCACCCTGGGCAACGTGGGCGATGACGCATCATTGATAGCTCCTCTGGAGTAGCTGGCGTCAACGTCAACGGCCAAGAATCTGACCAACCGGCCCTTTTCAGGGCCAGCTGATCCAATTGCGCGAGGGGGTCGGGGCATGGCGGGCCTGCAAGGCCCACGGGGGTGGGGGCCGCTCCAGGTACCCCTTTGCTGTTATCAGAGGGGACACTGCGAATGGCCCAGGGTCAGTCGAAGTGCGAGGGATATGCTCTATGGGTAACCTTACACCCCGGCGTCTGTACACCCGAGACGGCGTGCGGTTTTAGTCGGTTCAAGCCCGACATAACCGCCTGGCGGGGGGGTATCCGAAGGGATTTCCGCACAAAAAAAAAAGGTACTGTTTGTTTTTTTTTTACGTGTGGAAACCCCCACAAGCTTCAACCCTTCGGTGCCGACGATGGGGTGGGCGTGTCGGAATCGGACCGACTAAAACCACACGGTGTCCTCCCCAAGTGTCCATTGCCAGGCACTCCGGGGTAATAGGTACTGTTCTAAAACTATTTTTAACGGATTCTATCGCGATTTATTTGATGTTATTTTATATTTTACATTGATCCCGACGTTTCGGTTGCTTTTCAGCAGCCATGGTTACGGGGAAACTAAAGATGTTGTTGTTGTCTTGTAGTTTGAAGTAGTACGTCGGGATCAATGTAAAATATGAAATAACATCAAATAAATCGCGATAGAATCCGTTAAAAATAGTTTTATTTCAATTTACGCAGAGGTACTGTTTTTAGGGATTTTCTTTAGAAAAGCCCTATTGCTATCGAGTTGTCGTCGACGTCGTCGTCGTTGCCAATTTTCTGTCACAGTTTTGGGTATGAAGGAGATGAGCTATCGAGTTGCTGTTTTCGGTAATAGATTTGTGCTGGGGTGAACCATTGCAAGATAAAGAAAAAATCGCAAAAAAAAAAATTCGCAAAATCGAAAATCCCTTGTATTCGGCTGAGCTCGTCTCAGGAATTCAACTGGTTTTTATTAGCAAACAGGAATATGATGGATGTTTGATGGGTGATACTGGGGTGTCCTGGTTTATAATCGCAACTAGCTGACCCGGCAAACTTCGTTCCATCTTAGAATCAAGTTATGTTGGTTACTTTATCAGCTGCACACAGTATTTTAAACATAACGCGTCACAATATTGCTAGTTCCAAAAATACCACACTGTGTATTTTCATTCTCCCCCCGTGCACTACACTGTATTGAAAAAAAGATGCACATCTGATAATTTTAACATTATTGATATGTACATTATCATTATCATTACTGGTGGTAGAAATTTGATGACATAAATTTGTCACAAAATTCGGCCGGATGGGTGCACGGTGGTGTGCACGATTGCGAAAAACCCTCCATAGTAATTCAATTTCGGTTTGATTGCGTTCAGGGGTCAGCAAGTGCATAGCCGGGCAGGGGGATTGTGGTCGCAGCACAAGTGCGACCGCTGGGTGTCACGCGGTGCTGCGACGACAATCCTCTTCTGATGAGGCCGTCAAGCTGAGTGCCACCATTGTTAACATGGTACGTGTATGGTAATGGTGACCCTCTTTCCTGAGCCTTTACCTTCAGTTTACCATCAGGCGAGGTGAAGTCAAATTGACGTGTCCTAAATATAAAAAAAAATATCAGCATCCACGTGACTTAGTCTATGAGGGTACAAGAGATCGTATTTTTTTCGCCGGTTTGTATGCAGCCCTACTCCTTATGTGCGGCGCTAGTACGACGGTCACCCAGGTACCTACCTTGAGATGCTCCATGAGCTGCACGAGCTTGTCGTAGGCGGGGTCGGTGGCGAGCAGGGCGCGCGCCGCGTTGAGGTGCGTGTCCAGCGCGTGCACGTCACGCAGCAGCCGGTAGCGCTCGCGCGTGCCGCACAGCAGCAGCAGCAACTTGCGCACTTGTTTCCTATTCACGGAATATATATACGTTACTGTGGTGGCCTGGTTTATGATCACAACCAAATCACTAGGGTCTATAATCAATAGTAGATTGTTACACAAGGGTTGAAACTCAGCCATTTCACCGGAGATATTTCTCGAGGGTGAAATGGTGACATTCACCCGAGGTAAACAATCTACTTTTCATTTCGAGTATGTGAGAAGACTAAAATACTACACACACATTTAATGAAACAGTTATATTGATTATCAGTTAACATTTAAAGTAAAATTAGAACAATTTAAAAAAAGATTATTAACAACAGCTTTTGCCTGTTCTTAAATCTCACCGGGAGTTAAATTAATATCCATGTCACTGGAATCACTTTCCGAACCACAATTAACACAATTTATATTGAATCTCGTTGATTCTTTAGCAAACTTAAATCGTTTTTTTTTTGTAATACTGACAAAAAAAGTTATAATTTACGTACATACTGCCAATATTAGAAAAGTTTTGAAAATCGATTCTATTGGTTACATTGTAATCGAGTTGGTCACAAGATGTGCATTTAAGCGGCCATGTAAAAAAAAGCGTCATGATAGCAAGGCATTATGACGTTATTAAATTATCATGGACTCCATGGCAAAACTTAAAATTTAAAAAAAATTACTTTCCGCCCTAGGGATGAAATAAGCTACTTTCCACCCGGCTTTCTACCCATGAAAACTAAACTTAACAACAGGAGAGATGAAAAATAGATTTTTGTTGTACTCTGTAATACGTGTTGTCGCCAGTGTTTGGCGGTACGAGTGTACCGCACGAATGGCGCGTTACTACCCTTCACTTGACGCCAAAGCGATAACAAATTTATTACATGGTCACAGTTACTTAGCTCTAATCTTAGAGGTAAAGTCACCACGGTAGCGTTATGGCTAACGCGTTTACTTTGGAGCAGGTTTTGATTTAACTTTATCGAGTTTGTCCGAAACTAGGTATTTCCTTTATTAGTTTAAAGGAAAAACCTAGTTTCGGGCCTGAAAAAACTGACAATCCGACAAATTAGCGAAATATCTAATAAATGTTTTATTTTACATGCCAGCCATGAAATCCCAGCCTATAGGCAATGGCCAAGTCCTTCAACAAATGTATTTTGACTCAAATATTTCTATATACCTTTCAGCTTTAGAATACTCCGAAAATGTCACACTAGGCGATTATTCTGCTAACTGAGATACATGAACCCGTCCAAGTTTTATTGAAAGTCTCGTCTACATAGATCTCAGTTGTCGATATCCAGGTAATTCAGTCTTAGTAGAAGACTGCACACTTCTTTCCAATCCAACAAAATATTAAATATTGAATAAAACGTTGAAATTTAAATTCGGAACTTAAAATTTATGAGCAATATGCACATGCTACTAAAATAGTTACCTCAGTGGCGTCTGCGGGTTCATCATGTACTCGCAGAGTAGAGTCCGCCAGCGCGCATCGAAGTGGGCCGGGTCGCAGTGTTTGTGTATTTGGCACGGCAAACGCAACGCCATTTCCATTAACAATTGTGGATAGTTATCAAACACGTCTAGGGCGTGAGCTGGCAACAAAAAATATATATATATTGAAAGTGTCATCAACTTCGACAAACTACAGTACCCAGCTTTTTATTTGGAACGTTGGATAAAAAAAAAAGATATATTTTTAAAACTAAAGCTATACTTTTTGAGCTGAGCGAGCGAAGCTCTTATACGCGGCATAACCGTTTGTTGGTGGCTGAACTCCTCCGTAACCACTCGCGCGATTATGACCAAATTTGACCACAGTGATAGTGTGGACAAGCGAGATGGTTCATGTCCGATGTACCATTGAGGAATAATCACCGAAAAACAGCTTCACGAGCGCGCGGCCTTAGGTAAGCGCGCGACTGGGGTGTGTGTTGGGTAACCTCCTCGAGTGTCGCTCCGATTCCGATCCCGCTGCAGTCCAGGGGGATCGGAATCGGAGCGGCCGGTACACCCTGGGCGGCGGTCAATGGCTTCCCCTTCACCCCTTCATAGGGTTGGCATTGATCGTCGGCCAATACCCAACGTGGCGGGAACACATCGCTCTCCGTACTCCTCTGCTTTCAGAGGAGACAGGATGAGCGATGCTGTTAGTGGTGAGATGGCCCAGGGTCAGCCGGGGTGCGAGGGATATGCTCTATGGGTAACCTTACACCCCGGCGTCTGAAGACCCGAGACGGCGTGCGGTTTTAGTCGGTGCAGGCCCGACATAACCGCCCCCGCTGGCCGGCGGGGGGGTATCCGAAGGGATTTCCGCACGATAAAAAAAAAAAAAAAAAAAAAAAAGGTAAGCGCGCGACTGTAGTAAGATGTCTTATTTTCAAGTAAGAGTACTGCTCGCTCAGCTCAATTTATTTCAGTCGCACTCTGCGCTGAATTCCTAGTAATATTTTATAAACAGAACCTGTATTATTACTCTATAAAAGTATCAAACTGTCAGTTCCAATTATGTTAGAAATAACGCAAGTTAAGACCATAGCAAGCCGCTCACTCTTCTTCCCGATGTGCCAAATCAGGGGCTGGGTCCTGTGTGTATAATAACACTACAATACAAAGTAGATTACTCACTTTTCACATATTCTTTGACAAAGAATGGTTGCATGTCAGGAAGGGGCTGGGGTGGTTGTGGTTTTAACAGCGTTTGCCCAGTTGTTGTACTTCCAGGGTCTAAAAAAAACAAATTTCTCTTTATATATAGATTATTAGATTCCCCAGAAGTAAGTGTGACTGTATCCTGTTTTTTACAAGTTAAATTTGATAAACTACAGATACTTGCTTAAGAACATCGGTTCCTATCCAATATAAACTGCGAGGCTTTCTCCTTTGCTAGACAGGAATTAGTTAACGGGTCAACTGTATAAGTGAAAAACCAAACAGCTTCTAATACAAAGCACAGCTATGTATGTATTTACACAAAAATGCATAAAGTATCCTGGAACCCATATAACAATCTATGCTTAGTTTGGGCCTAATTTCTACCACTCAGTCCAAGAACAAAGACTACTGGTTACATACTGCTGGTTTTCTCCTTCCAGTAGGGCAGCAGCGCAGCGAGCACCTTGTAACAGTGCGCGGGCGCACCGGCGCGGACCAGCGCCCCCGCGGCCAGGCGCGACACGTGCACTGCGCATGCGCCGCCTGTCACTTCAGCGCGCCCGGCGGTCGTACCGCTGTTCGCTGAACTCTTACAGCGCGCCATCAGCACGCCTGATATTACGACAAATGCATTACTCCTGTATTCCATTCATCATGTCCTCGAAATAAAAAGTAGAAGAAGCAAAAGGTGTACATCAAAATCCTAGCAAGTGGGAACATGTAGTCTCTAGACCGAGACACCCTAATAGGAAAGAGACGTGACTGTATTGCATTTGTGTTTTTCCCAAAAATCATATACAAGGCAAATGTTCCTGTAGCCGTTGGGAGAGGTATAATACACACACATAAATTCATGAGTTTTTGATTCTCACATGATATAGAATCCAATAGTTACCCGACTCGGGAAGCAGTCCAGACCTCATGCAGAGCAGTATTGCAGTATTACTCGCTATTCGATAACAGTAACAGATAAATTAGAATGTACTAAGAAATATTAATTTTATGTGTAATTTTAGAATTCCCATTTTTAGAATTTTAGCCGCGGTAGCCTAGTGGTATGGGTAATGGACTGCTGAGACGAGGTCTCGGGTTCGATCTCAGGTTTTACCATGGCACACACCAATGACTTTCGATGCTTTTCGAAGTTATGTGTGTATTTATCGCAGGCTTATAAGTGCCCGGTTAATGGCAATAGGCTCGCCACCTATTACATTGGGACCTAAACATAAAACTGGCGAAATGTGGGTGCTAGCACCTCTGCCTACCCCTTCGGGGATATAGGCGTGAGTTTATGTTATGTTATATGTTAGAATTCAAAGCACACCTCTTACATAAAAGGCTAAGACACGTCGACACCTAGATACTCACTTAGGAATTTCATTATCACTAGCTGCAGCTCTCGCCTGTTCGTGCGGTCATGTGTCGGCGTAGCAGCTTCCTCTCCTTGCATATCTAACTCGGAAACCAACAACTCCAACCGCATAATAGCTAGCTGCAATTCTCTTCTTTCTACGCGGTCTTCGTTCGATGTATTTTCTTCGCCTTGCATATCGAGTTCAGCGACTAGCATTTCGAGAAGTCGGTCTAACACTGTGCGGTCGCCTTCTACGCTTGAGTCGAGATCGCCAGCCAACATGAGAAGCACCTAAAAATTCTTCATATAGTTATACCAGTCATAACATACACATGCAATAAATGTTCATGTGTATACATGGGGGCCCCATCAAGACGTTCGAGGCCTAATCCGACCTTGCCTGCTATAGGTACAAGGATGAGGCCCTGACGAAGATTTTCCTTTTGGAGTTGGGGGGCAAGACGGCATTCGGTAAAAGCCCAAATAATTTAAATTAAGGAAACGAATAGGTGAGCGCTGTGATATGATGCCCACGGCCACATTCTATCATGGCACCGCTCGCCACAGACATATAATTCATCCTCACACGTTGCAACCGGCAACGGTGCGTACAGTAAAAAATGTAAGAAAACTTCATTCCGCGCACGCTAAACTGTGGAATGATCTCCCTGCTTTGGTTTTCCCAAGTGAATACAATATGGGGTTCTTCAAGGGTCGGCAACGCGAATGTGACGCCCCTTGTGTTGCACATGTCTATAGGCCATGGTAACCGCTTCCCATCAGGTGGGCCATGTGCTTGTATGCCACATAAGTGGTATAAAAAAACAAGATGTGCCAAATCAAGTCATTTCAACTGTAATTAATTCCTTCTGTGATATTTTTATTTAAAAAGTCATATATCACCAACCTGAATGAAAGGTATAGCCCTGACTCCCGGGAGATATCTGAGAGTGGGTAAAGCATCTAAAGCTGCAGACAGAAGTGATAATCGTAGTGCATGGAGTTTACGAGTTTCAGTCTCTGCTTCCAGCGTGCGCGATGTCGAGGCTACTGGCTGCGAGGACGATGACGATGGGCCTGCTGCAAACGAAAGTTTAATTAAATATCTGCGGGATTTGTTCAAAATAGAACTGTTATTGTTTCAACTCTGTTTTTGTTTTCACTGTTAGCATAGCTCCTTATAGTCTAAATGTATTAATTTTATTATCCGCCATCTTCCTTCTCACTCCTCTTCTTCCTTCCTGCTCACACCTTTTCATTCTTCTCACACACTCATTCAACACTTCTTTTCACGTATAATCACACTGAAGTTACATTACCACATACCTAACAAGTCAAAACGCTTTGGCAAGTTCTTTGGTATACAAATGCAATGACCGCACTTCATTTCAGTGCGCTATTGGCCAGTCCGGCCGGCTGACGTCAATGCTTCTTGCATCTATTATTCAGCTACTGAATGACTTGCACAGTTAGTCAGTTCAATAAAAAAAAGTGTACTAAAACCAACCTGTGATAGCAACAGGTGCCGCAGTGACAGCGGTGGGGGGTATCGTTCCCGTAGGAGCCGACACCATTTCTCCTACAAAATTACGCACGAATGAAAAAAAATTACACAATTTAAAATAATTATTTCCTTCAATACACCGATAACACTTGTAAACGTTGTGTTTCAGTAAATTGCAACAAAAAAGCTGCATGAAAACACAGTAGCACAGTTGGTATTAAATGTACAAGCTGATACTTTGTTCGCACTTACAGTTGAAATAATCTAAGAAGTGAATTTTGATAGCTGTCGTTTAGTATTGGGTGTCTACAAATCGATTGTGAGTATATAAGATTCCAGCAGATTAGCCTCCGTCAAACCTCGCCGGCGCCTTAAGGGGCCGGTGCTTGCGCCGCTTCCAACCTTATTTTCATAATTTACCGTATGAAATTGCGTGTGTATCGTATACGATTTGGAATGAATTGAGCTATACTCTAACCCATAAGAACACTCGTGATTTAGCAACTCCATGGCTAACTTACGATTTATCATATGAACCAATTAATCTTTACCAACGTAACGACTAAAATGTAACACTAAAATTCCATAATTAAAATAGTAGAACGTAACCTTTTAGGACGTCTCGCAGAAATAAAGAATCCCGTCATATTTTAAATTAATTTAAGAAATTTTTGATTATTTTTTTAGAAATTTCAACTGAAATATGTCGTAATAATTATATTTACGGGGATTAACGCGATCACTTCACCATCTTCCCGATTGAATGTTTTATGTTATGTTCAATCGGGAAGATGGTTCTAAATTATCTACAGCGTGGAATCCAGTGTTAAAAAACATACCACCTCGCTTTTCTGCGCAGTCGGATAAACACCAGAATAGGAACACATCGGTTTGCTTACAGAATAGGGACACTGTTAGTGTAGTATGTGACGGTACATGGCGAAACAAAAATCTCAACAATATCGAAAATGTGCGGGTGGAAGAGGAATCTTCTACTTCACGGATTCGACGACGGAGGGCGTGCAACGCTGAGCCAGTCAGCCTGTGACCACGGCCAGTGACCTGGTCGAAACGTCAGGCAAACCAGAGGTATGTAATACCTTTAAATAAGTGATCGCGTTAATCCCCGTAAATATAATTATTATATCATGGAACGCGAAAGTTTAAAAGTTAGTGAAATATGTCGCATTACATTCCTTCAACTCATGTTTATACATTATTACACATTTAAAAATTGTTTAAATGGGTAATAATAAGAATATCGGTCTCTAACTTCTAATTTAAGAATTGTTTTATTTTCGTTCGAATCGTGCAAGGATTACGTTCTGTGTCTATCTTCTGTCAAACGCACTGTTTAGATTATTTCGACTGTAGTATTGAAGTACTATTCAATAAAATATTCTGAAAAAGTATGACATAGGTAGTATTCTGAAAAAGCGGATTATATTTCCAGCAATATTTAAATGTCAAAATATCTATCACCATGTCACATTTGTAATTGAATATATTTCCTTTTTCATTGAGAACTAATAAGTCAAGATTCTTGTTACTTGTGAAGTAGCTAACTGTAACCACGGACGCTTACCGTAAGCACTGCTACGTCCTGAAACACCTCCAATGCTGTCAGCTCCAGAGCCTCCGCTATCAGACCCCGCAGAGCCAGGCGGATCGGCAGGCGACGTCCGAAGTGTACTACCATCGGTGGCAGCTGTGCTCCCTTCGTCGTCAGAACTATGTTGCAACACATGGTTTACACTAATTATTATTATTTATTAAAACATTTAATTCGGAAAATTATCCATAGTGTTAGTAACAATATTGCTTATAAACTAGGGTTAGTAGGTACATCTCTTTTGTTTTACTAGTATACAACGGAGATGGGACAGATTCACATGTGAATCCGTACCCATCTCCGTTGCATAGGTGTATCCTGACGATCCGTGAACACGCTAACAATACAATTAGAGCTGCCGCGCACACGGTTTAGCATAGAGGCACATCGCTTCCTCATAATCGCTTCGAAACCATCCGTGCGCGCCTCGGCAAACATACCTGATGCACTACAGTGCCACGGCAGCCCCACCAGTACCCTAAACGCATTATTGTATTGGACGCGCAGAGCGCTGTATGCCCGCTGCGTGTAGCTAACCCAAAGGCTGCACGTGTAAAAGGTTTGACAGTATGCTTTAAAAAGCATAACCTTTACTGATTTAGTACATCGTGCAAACCTACGGGCCAGCATGTTGCATCGGACAGCCAGCGCCCTGCGCTCCCTCTCTATGTCACAATCATCTCTCAAATCCTCGGTGATCCAGTGGCCCAGATACCCAGATACTAATGGTTGGCCTTTTTAAATAAGTGCATAGCAACAAAAAATGCACACACATAAATAAATAAATTTAATATTCTGCGACATTCTACACAGCGCTTTCTAGACCCAAAGTAAGCATAGTTTAACTAGCTTGTGTTATGGGTTCCAGAATGTGGATAAACATATTTATATACTTTTTTTTGTAAATACATACATATTATACATATAAACACCCCGACCAATGCAAATAGACATTTTCATGCATACAAATATTTGCACCGAGCGAGAATCAAACCCGCGTCCCCTGTCATAGCAGTCGAATGCACTACATAGGCCGTCACATAAAATGGCAAGTTACAAAATGTTCTTTTTTTTGACTTAAGCTGGATTCCATAGGTTAAAAACCGTTTTACTGAACTAAGTTTTCACATTTTACTCAATGAACGGAGTTTAGTTTAAAATTGCTCTCAGTCCACTCTTCAATGTTTATTAATTACGATATTATCCGAAAATGAATTACACTACACTGAATTACACTATAAATATGTTCGGGTAGCAGGCCTTCCGGGATTGGTCAATAACGTGGTTATATCTCGAAGCACGGGCTCCCCGAAAATACCACTTGGTGTTAGGTACTTACGCAGGCGGCGAAGCGGTGGCATCGCTGAAGCCAGGCGCGGGTGGCGGCGGCGCAGATGGCGCAGGAGGCGTTCGTCGCGTCTGCTCTTGCAACGACAGGGCTATCGCTAGCTCCACCATGGTCTCATCGTCGGCGTCCGGTGGGATGTCCAGTAAGGCTTCCAAACCTATGTCAAGGGATTACAAAGATAAATAGGCATTTTGACTATGTTTAAAATATTGTACAAATTGTTGTCATCCTAATGAAATGTACCGTAAAAAACATATTTTATTAATTTTCAATATAAAATAAGTTTCTTTTTTGTTAAAAAATCAAGATTAAAATCTCAGTTTTTTTGAGATTTGATCACGTGCTTATAAACGCACTGTGACGTCACACATAAGTAAACAGTTTTTCAATACAGGCTGTCTGCATTTCCTAGTGTTAATCGACTGGTTTAATTATTAATTACTAATAATGTTTCACTTTTATCTTATATATCTCAAAATAAACCATTATTTTTGCAACTAATTTCAATAATTATATAAACGTGATGTCGCTTACTGTTTACTTTGGTGTGACATCACATGTCACGGAATCCGTTATGGCGCGTACTTTAAAAAGTACGCGCCATAACATCAATCTTTAATATCGATTTTTATCGTAAATAAAACAGTTCTCAAAAAAATATTGATGCAATCTGCATTTTTATGTTGTAATACATAAAAATGCAGATTTTTTTTTTTATATAATACAGAACTATTTTTTAGCAGTAGTCAAATACCCTATTGTGCGTATTCAGCTACTATGTAAAAATGTGAGTTTTACTGACCAACCTTCGCATTTAGTGTACTTATTAGTACACCAAATGCGTAAATGGTATTATGTACTATATATTTTATATTGTTCCTAGTCGGATTTCTAGCAGTTCCTAAGAAATTCTTAACAAAACCCAGCAATACTACTAATGCCCTACTGTACTAAATATCTTATATTATAGTCACATTTATAGGTTTTCAAGCTGCGACATAAAGGCTGATTAGGTCCCGGAATAAAAATATCCTAAATCCTTGTCCAGGTGGTCTTTTTGTAAATTTTCAGCCAAAACGATCTATTCATTTTAAAGTAACTAGGTAACTAATAAACAGATATTCATACAAATAGTAAAATGGGATAAGTATTGGAAGTTGATAGGTTTAGAAAATTACCTCCATCAGGTGCAAGAAGCACCATAGGCTCTAGTGAGTCGTCGATGATCTCCAAGAACTGATTGTCTTGGTCCCCACGGTTAGCGCTCAAGTCCGATTCAGAGACAACAGCCTCGGTAATCGAGCTTGTTGGTTGGGCTGTGGTTACTGATGATCCTGCGCCTACAGGTGTGAGATTACATTTTTTTCAAATTGATACAATATAAGTGAATGATTTTTCGACAGTTCATTATGCTCTTTCTCGTCAATTTAAATGGAGATACTTGAGAAACCACAGCATTCCCGAGCTATGCGAATACTCTACCGCGCCCAGAACCCGTCCTGGATACTTAAAATTTTAGCGACTAGCGAGTTTAAAATAAAAGTTAGTGAAATTTATTTCTCCTCTACAGTAAGTTTACAACACTCTTTAATTCCCCCTATTTTGTCGGTCTGTCAGTCTGAGAGTCTCATAGTAACAGATCTTCTGCAAATATTATTTGTATAAAAAAAATACAGTTATCTTCATAGTTGTATTACCTGTGCCTGGTGTATTCGGCGGTGATGGTATATACACTCGTCGCCTCTTCACTCTCGGGCGAAGAACTCGCATCAAAGCGGCTTTAGCACCGAAGCTTATATTTTGATCCTCAGCCAATAAGAGCGATAGATAAATTTGATTCCCGAATTCGATCTGTGGATAGGAACGTTTTTACAGTAGATAAATAAAACTGGATTTAGGTGTAGAGCATGGCCGGGATGGTGGGGCGACTAGCGCCCTTCCCCCAAACCGGGGACACCGTGGTTCCCAAACCCGAGGGGGCCATCTCGAAACCGGAGATGGCCCAGGGTCAGTCGGGGTGCGAGGGATATGCTCCATGGGCAACCTTACACCTCGGCGTCTGTAGACCCGAGACGGCGTGCGGTTTTAGTCGGTTCAAGCCCGACATAACCGCTCCCGCTGGCTGGCGGGGGGGTATCCGAAGGGATTTCCGTACGAAAAAAAAAAAAATAAAGTTATAGAGGCATGAATTCATGAATAGAAAACCAGTGACACTTTTACTCTACTCAATTGATACGGAATTTCAGAGAAAACAGTGTAATGCAAAAATATAATATTACCATACGTGAACATTTGTGGAAATCATTTAAACAGTTGGGGGGTTAATTATAATTTTGATATTACGTTACAATTATAACAGGGTAACCCTTTACATTGTCCTTTCATATTGGGCACGTCAATATGACTTAAGGATTTTAAAGGTAAAGTGTCATGAATGAAGGTTCACCATTTTTATCAATTAATTATTATGAAAATACTCACACATTCGGGCTCACCATGCAGTTGGAATGCATGTACAGTGTCGGCGAGGGCATGCATTGTATGCTCTGGGTGTCGCAAGCCATACGACAATATGCCGGGAGGTTGGGCGGTAGAAATACGACAGGCAGCTAACCGCCACAGAACGCTGGTTAATAACGCACACAGATGTGGTTCAGTGTCTTTATCTTCTTGACTATTACCACCAGCTACTTTCCATAGCCCAGACCAGTCACCTGTTACGTAAACATGTTTTGTTCTTAGATTTTGCGCTATATACATTATCATCGATAGGTAGTGCAATTTGGGGTTAACAACATTAGTATGGAGTATGGATACTTCTGCGGGACTTCCACTTTTTTTGCAGAATTGCACTACGAATTCTATAAATTTCATTAGATATCGCTTTCGATTGCAATTCTTAAGATTTATTCTTAACTGTGGCATTCATTGGAAGTCACAATTTTTTTTTTTATTCTCATTACTATCATTTTCAAGAAAATTTCAGACAATCTCAAGAAACATAAATATGAATTTGTAGACTCACCATTAGTAGGTCTTGACGGAGTCGGGGCTGTGTACTTTACGAGATGGTTTGGTCTGGCGATAGCCACACTTCGTGCTAATAATACAAGTCGGAAGTATGCTTCAGGATCGATGTTGTGAGGGTCCGCAGTATCCCGAAGTTCGCGTAAAGATGTGCACACGTACTTCAGAATAGCTTGGTCCTGCGTCGAATAAAACAGTAAATGAAATCTAAGGCTATGTTTTTGTTTTGTGAATAACAAACTGGGTACTCTGTTCGAAGTCAATGAGGTCGAAAATTGTTTGCGTTCAAGCAATTTGCGACCCTATTGACTTTAAATAGTACCCAGTTTTTTAAGTAGTTAAATAAATAAAATAGTTCAATTTATAAAAGTAAGCTAGTGTAGGTCGCGTGAACCCTTCGCCACTGATAATCAGTACCTTATACTGGTGGTAGTGCGAGTGGTGTAGCGCACGCAGCAGGCACTGCGCCCGCGCGTGCAGCAGGGGCGGCGCAGGCGCACACAGCAGGCGACGCGCTGGCTCTGCGGCGGCATGCGCCCCCGCCGCGCAGGCTCCCGCACCTAACTCCAGGGCTTCCAGCGCCGCGCACGCCAGTCGCTCTAGTGGAGATGGCTTCCAGCCACCTGAGCTGGCATCGCCTTCCTGTTAACCACATGCATATAATATAGTTTCTCTTTATCCGACGATATTATTATAAACTAATACTTGGGACGTTCCCAAATATTGACTACACAGTTTTAGACAAACCAAGTGGATGTTAAAAAGTTCAAAATGTAGATATTGAATCTTGCTTAATAAGTAAAATAAAGTATTCTCTCAATAGTAACAACTGTCATTTCACGGAACCAAACTACGACAGAATATAACTGGCATGATTTCAAAACACTATCAAAAGTGTTCTTTGCCTTACTTCCTACTAAATAAAACGGGTCAAAGCTCACCTGAGTAACTTTGCTGGACGATGGACAAGCAGATGGGTCTTCATTATCCTCTGGCCATCCAAACTGTTCTTTGTTCTTACCATACACCTAAAATAGCAATATGATTAAACACATGATTTAAAAACCAATCAGAAATATATTAAAATAAAACATCAATAAAAATTCTTCTTACCTTCACAGAGTCAATCATAGTAACACCATCAGGATCTTGTGATGGCCCGAAACTGATAAGGAGTTTTTTGTCAGACTGCAGAGATTCTTCGCGAGTCAGTGGTATGTCGAACCATCGGTTACGAAGCACTAGTGTGTGAACAATCCGACCGTAAACCTGTGTACAGATGAATTGAATATAAATCAATATAATAATAAAAAATATTAATTATATTTTGCTGAAGTTAAGATATATATAAGGTATATATGTATACGAGTATGTAAATTACATCTATACATATGAAACAATGTCGTGTTAGTGATGACCGGGATAAACGCAAGAATATGTGGACCGACTTTCATGATCTGTGATTGTTTAGATTTTCCTCCGCCTATACTGTGCCGTTTTGTGGTTTTTTTTTTGCGGACATCGCCACGTTTACCGCCGGCCATAAGTCTTCAATGCCGGGGTGCGAGAAGACATTCACGAAATCAAGAAACGCGGAAGGAAGCTAGTACTCTTATAAAACTCACGCCACACACTTCTGTCTATGGGTTTACTTACAGAAGCGGTAAACAAATGTGTATTAAAACACACATTTCTCGAGCTGATAGGAGTCCCTGTGTAATAAGGCTTACTGCCATCAACTGGGCAAGTTTTTCATACAAAATGCCACGCATGTGTGCCGCTGCACTATCAAAGCAGTCAAAATTAAAATTTGAAATATACTAACTTCAACACAAGTAGGAGTTCGAGCAACATCTTGACTACCAAGCAGAATTCGTATACCGCAGATCACCATGTTGGGGTCCGAGTTTATTATCTCCATTGCAAACCCGCTCATTTTCGTTGATACCACATACAGACCTACGCAAAATAAATTCGTTCATTACACGACGGGTTGGTTTATGTTTACGTACTGGCTCTGTATATTGACACACACACTGTGTTGTACACTGTGTACAACACAAATCCGGCGATTTGAGGCAGTCCGTCTGCAGTTATGCACATTTGGCTTGACATTTATGATTACTGCTCCGCGCTCCTGAGTAGCAGCGTGATGATATATAGCCTATAAACTTCCTCGATAAATGGGCTATCCGACAGAAATAAAGAAAGAAACACTTTTTTAGCTTTATAATATTACATTATATGGATAACAAGGTTACTTGATTTTGCTTACCAGTAGTATTGAGGCGGTGTTTAATTTGCTGTGTATTGTACACTTGCAACAGGTCATTGCCACCGAATTCGATGTCGTTCATAGCGACGCAATGTTCGAAAAAGTCGATTGGGAATTGAGGTGCTCCATTTGCGTTCGATTTTGTAACGGCCTGTGAAAGTTTAAATATAATTGGTACATATTATTAAGAAACTTATTTAGTAATAATAATAATAAAGGTGCATGCAAGTTGAACTGTTTTCAATTTATTTTTAGAACAAAAAATAACGTAGTTTACTAACGATTACACGTTTAATGCCTCACCACGATCTTTGGGGCACAAGCATAACTCATCTACAAGCTGGTGCACCTGCTGATTGACAGAAACTCTGGCGTAGGCTTTCCTCTCGAGAACGAAGGATGAGAAGGCAGTTACTCATACAGGACAAACTATTTCCGAGCTAGTGTGAACTGAAACTAGTGTTGCTTAAAATCTAATGTTCCCGAAGTACCGTTCAGTACTAACCTGTTGGGTCTTCCCCTTGGCGTGATGCGGCAAAAGCTTAGGGCGTCTTCGCGGTGCGTGCGTGGGCTGTATGGCAGGCGACAGCCAGTAGCCGGTGTGCTCGCTACTGCCCGCGTACATCCGGAGGCTGCCGTCTTCGCACAACAGAATCAGAGTGCTCTTCTGTTCACCACCGCCACCACACCAATGCCGGACTGCTACCATGTCAGTTATTTTTGCTTTAGCTGGTACCACCTGCATGAAAGATTCGTATAGTTAAAAGGAAAATTTACACCAAGTAACTGGAAAATAAATTAAGTTTAATTATTTGCTTAGGTCTAAGGAGGGTCAAATTATTGAATTATCAATGTTTTATTATGCTAACTTTTTGTGTTAATTTAAATTGCAAGAAGCTACAAGACAATCATCGTCTACATACGTCGGCATAAGAGATACCTAATCCTCCACCTTCCCAATCTAATCTCGCCTAGTAAAAAATGTCTCAAATATTCAGAACACAGACATATTAGTCTTATAAGCTCATCGCGATTATAGCTCTTTGATTAAATATGCAAAATCTTACCTTAATCTCCTGAACGAATATGTTTGAGGGCGTCAACATCAGCACTACAGGGTTGTTAGAAGCTTGCATTACAGCGGTGACTAATCCAGGGTGGCCGGGCACTTCGGCCCACTGGCACAGCGACTGGGCGCCGGCCTGCTTGCCACTGCCGCGACCACCTTCCTTCTGGCTAGTAGTGGTTGATAGCGTGATCATAGCTGTGCCTATAAAAAGTTTAGAGTATGTAGAAACTAAAGTTTACAGGGTCGATTACCAGGTAGAATGTTATTGAATTTTTCTGTGTTTATTTTTAGCTACTCTGACTACTCTGAGTAAAATGAAACTAGTTGACGTTAGAAAACTTACCTCTTATTACATTTTTTAACATTTATACGTTTCTTTTACATAATACTTAATAAAACGTCTATCCATTTTATTCGCATTAAACTCTAACTCATACCGTAAGTTATAAATATGTTGCATAGTTAGACGGCAGAGCTAGTTAGCTCCATAGGCGGGGAGGGGGGGGCCTGGCCTTCCAACCATGTACAATGCAAACATTTCTAGTTTGTGCTGTACATGCATCAACTTTAGCGATAGTACATCGAACATCTAGTAACCCAGAGTATTTCTTAGACTAGGACATGCTAAATAAATAACTTAGGAATATAAACGTTATATTGCTTACCTTTGAGGCTCTCTTCGACAGTATTGAGCGGCGCAAGGAAGCTCTTGCCTTGAGCATATGAGAAGAACAACATCTCAAGAGTGTGTGAATAGTATATGGAAACACCACCGCCTCCAACCAGACCTGCTACATCCTACCAAAGGAAACAATGAATAAGACAGTGAATAGAAACTGCTAACTTAATTGTCATGAATTATGCTATTTGTTTACTTTAGGAACAGGACGCTGCGTTGCCTATAAACTATCTAGTATAAAGCTAAAATTAGATTTACCATTAGAAATATGAATATGGCCAAAAGTCAACTGTTCTTAAACAATAATTAAATGTCATTTAAAAAATCATTACACTTTTATCTTACCTGTATTTCCGGGTGCAAAACTTCGAGAGTATTGGTAACGTAGAAAGTGCCGAGCGTTGCTCGAGACTCGTCACTCATCGGTTGCCAATAAATATGTCCAGCTGAGCTCATACACAGCATGTGCATAACGCCATCTTGATTCACAAATGTTACATCGCGGACCTAACGAAATAATATGTCTCTTTTATTATTATATACTTCATGATTTTTGATCTTGCGTCATGCAATGCAAGATTTTCAGGCTAATTAGCATATATTATACAACATCCCAATATCAACTGTAAGGTCATGACTCGCCAAGCATGATCATCTAGCCTCAGCATGATGGGGAAGCTTGTCTTTCGAGTGTCTTCGATCAATGAAAAAACAGAAAAAATGTCACGGAACCAAATCAACTAATTTCATTCATATTCTTTATTGTACACATAAATATGTTTGTGATACATGAACAAAAGGATGTTTTTATATTTTTTTTTATATTTAGGACACGTCAATTTGAATTCACCTCGCCTGATGGTAAGCTGAAGATAAAGTCTCAGGAAAGAGGGTCACCATTACCTACACATACCATGTTAACAATGGTGGCACTCAGCTTGACGGCCTCATCAGAAGAGGATTGTCGTCGCAGCACCGCGTGACACCAACCGGTCCCACTAGTGCTGCGACCACAATCCCCCTGCCCGGCTATGCACTTGCTGACCCCTGAACGCAATCAAACCAAAATTGGACTACTATGGAGGGTTTTTCGCAATCGTGCATGGTGGTACCTACCCGGCCGAAATTTGTGACAAATTTGTGTCATCAAATTTCTACCACCAGTATTATACTTACCAGTATTATATTTAGGCACAAAGGCGAGCTTAACTTAATGTTGAGTTATGTTCCAGCAAACCTTAGTGATAGAGAATAAAACAAAGAGAGCCAAGTGTAGAACAGAGTGAATATGACAGACTTAGAAAGGATAGACAAGTTACACAGAAAACGAATAAATAGATAACGCCTATGTTTGATGCTTAAAAGCATACTCATTGCATGGTCAAAAAGACGCTACGAGGGCTGGTCAGACGCACATCTCAGAGTCAAGGTACTATAAGATTATATTAACTCTTATCGTGAAGAGTCTGACATTTCCTTAGATGGAAACTATGACATAATATTCTTACCTTTCCGCTGGGCACGAGGAAGTGATGCATCGGATTATTAAGATCTTTACTCAAGTCGAATATCTTGACGAAGTCTGATGTAACTAGCGCTAGTTGGGTCTGTGAGCCTGGCAGCCATATTGCCTTGATAACGTAGTTGTTGCCTTCTAGACCAGTGTTCAACACTAGGTGGTCAGCTACGGCACCTACGATCAAAGAGTGACTTTAGGATCCCGATAAGACTATATATCCTGATAAAAAATCTAATTTACAGTGACATTGAAGATTCGTCTAGCAAAATTTCGTAAAAACAGATAGGTTCAGTTTAATAACAGTTATAAAATATATTCCCTAAATACTGAGCGCCACTTACCGCCACTATTGAAGGTCAACACGTGGCATTCTTTCAGTCCGCAAACGGCAAGTAGATCTTCATTCCACGGATTACCGCTGAGGCTAAGCACCATGAACGGTATAGGAGCTGACGAAAGCCGAGTCAGAGTCAATTTGTGTTTCGACGGGTCTGCTTGCTTTAGTAATGCCGATAGTTGAAGAACAGTAATTTTCCCTGATAACATAATAAAGGTTGTGAAGGTGTATAGAAATAAAATGCTCAGAAACATTTTGAAGTTATTTTGTTAAGTGTAACTATGGACTATTTCAATGTAATAATAAACTGTATCATCAAATATCTGGTTAGATGCGTACTTGAAATTTTGTAAAAGAAGTTATTCAAAAATTTCATCCGCATTCACGGCATTCACCACGTATTACGGTATGTTTTTTTTTAATTATAATTGCCGGAAGATTGAATAACATTGAGAAGCTAACTCATAGGTTGATATGCAATAACGTGTTATCGGAAATTTAAATGAGTAGAAGTACCTTTTTCATGTGAGACGGCGAGATGTTGTCTGCGGCCCTGTGGCGAGGCAAGGCAGCACATAGCAACACGCCGTAGTTTGTGGGCTGACATCAATTGACGGATAGTCTGACCTGTCTCACCCGTGTACGACATTCGAACGTTTTCGAATGCGCCTTCTTGAGATCCTGTACACATAAATGATATATTCGTATAGTACAGGATAAAATCTTGACAATATACTCTTTTTTTTTGATAGGCTCATGTTTGACCTCTATCTCACCTGGTCGTAAGTGACGATGTGGTCTACGATGGATCACGTTTGCCTAGAAGGAACCTATTCACTCGAGACTTGAAGATTTGAACTCTAGGTGCACATTACGTATTTTTTTTAGGTTCATCAGTCCTTTTATTGAATTATTGGCTGGCCGGCCTATTAGTAATTGATGTTTATTCACAGAGTTTGCCGGTAACTAAATACGTACCAAGTGTGGGCAACATGAGATTGTCGGTGTGCGTGAACTTCTTCTCTCCGAGGTGTAGCGTGGCGAGCGCCCTCTGGGCCCGTCCGTGGGCACCGGTGGGCGCAGATCGCTCGCACGCTAGCCGTACGCCTCCCGCGAGCGCTTCCAGCAAGCGACGTACGCGAGCCGTGCACGCGCCCCAGCCTGCGTACTGTGACAGGTACTGGCGGCAACCTGACATACAAAAGGAAACCAATCACTTTACTCGACTGGCTGTGCGGGATAAAAATTGATATCGATTTGAAACCACTACTTAACCAGCGATAATTCGCCACTTTTGTAGCTTCATACAGATGACATTACAAAAAAGCACGCTATGTCTATACACAGACGTACAAATTCATCAACTCATTTATATAGTGTGTTTGTCCCATGCCCCCTCATCAAGCCCAGAACAGCGTCACATTTTTTTGTTCTAAACAGCTTGTCTAGTAGTATACAATTTTAGGACAAATTACACAACGCCATCTAGACCCAAACTAAGCAGAGCTTGTCATATGGGTTCTGGAATGCGCATAAACAAACATACTTAGATACTTTTTTTTACATTTTGCATATTATACATAGAAACAGAAAGTCGATTGCTTGAAAACTTTGATGGACACAACAGTGAGTAAAAAGGTCAAATAAGACTAAATCTAAGGGTCTTCGATTCTTTCATACTTTTTTTTTTTTTTTTATCGTGCGGAAATCCCTTCGGATACCCCCCCGCCGGCCAGCGGGGACGGTTATGTCGGGCTTGCACCGACTAAAACCGCACGCCGTCTCGGGTCTTCAGACGCCGGGTGTAAGGTTACCCATAGAGCATATCCCTCGCACCCCGGCTGACCCTGGGCCATCTCACCACTAACAGCATCGCTCATTCTGTCTCCTCTGAAAGCAGAGGAGTACGGAGAGCGATGTGTTCCCGCCACGTTGGGTATTGGCCGACGATCAATGCCAACCCTATGAAGGGGTGAAGGGGAAGCCATTGACCGCCGCCCAGGGTGTACCGGCCGCTCCGATTCCGTTCCCCCCGGACTGCAGCGGGATCGGAATCGGAGCGACACTCGAGGAGGTTACCCAACACACACCCCCGATTCTTTCATACGTAATCAATTCAAATCAAAGAATGTGAATTTGAAACTTCGGTCCGCAACTTCGGATAATGTGTTTGGCATACAGGTTCTTTATATTTAAAAAAGTAAAACTACCTTGAATGTTGGAAGCAAGAACCGGGCGGCGTGGTGTTGCCAGTATCGCCGGCGGCGCGGGACTGGACGGCCGACGTCGCAGAGAAGGAGCAGGCGCTGTTTCTTCCGCGCCAGCACCTCGCGCTCCGCCTAAAGTCACTGATCGCTTCACCAGCGCTTGGCAACTGAAAAACAAACATGTATAAAAAAAACTCAGGGGTATGAAAAAGGAGAGTATTTCTTAAGATCATATTTTATAATCTACGAATTACATGTGTGTCAATAGAGAGAACAAACAAAGACAACGTATTTATTAGCGATAGAAGTTTGAGGTGATCCCTCATAATTTGCGACCTCATCGAGTATTGTGCAACTTACCGCGATACGGTGACCATTCTCAAGTGCGAAGTTTATCTTTTTTTTTATAATTCGAAAGAAAAACTACCAGAATGATCTCACTAGCCTTTTTTACAAGACACACAGACATCTAAAAAATCAAAGAATATGAAAATCGGTCCGCTCGCTCTCGAGTTATAAACGGCATCACTAACCCGACTTTGTTTTATATATATAGATGATTGGTTGATTGGCGCGCCTCCCACCTCGCACCCCGCGCTTACAACCATAGAGACCTAAAAACGCGGTCTGCGCAGTTAGAGTACATTGTCAGGAAGTTTGCCACAATTTATTTTTAATAAATCCTTGACCATGTTTTTATTAATCTTATACAAATAAATTTTGATACATTTTCTCATTTAAAATTGAGAAAAGAATATTATATTACCTAGAGTCGGGTTTCGCTCCACAGTCGCAGAAGAAGTTGCCAAATTTAGCATAAGATACGTCATGGTTGCGATGGCAGACGCGTGCGCATACGGTACACACGCCCACACCGTCCACCATCTTGCACGTGTGGCAATGGTACCAATGTTGATTCATGAACTCGCGCTGTGTCACCGTGAATGTGCATAACTTGTATTGAAGCATCGCATCTTCGTCCTGATAATCAAAAAAGGAAATAAAACTCATTGCGTTGAAGTGTCCTTAATTGAGGATACTTGTAATGGCGTGTCTTCTAGAAGAAAATACAATAATGCACGCAATATGGAGCTAACGATGTCAGCTTGGTCTTCTAAAGTGAAGTAGTTTCGTGCGGCAGATCAGTTGCAAGTAGCCAAGTAAAAATACATTGGCTTGTGTTAGCATATGTTTTCTAATGCGTAAACACGCTTTCTTGATCGTTGATACCTATCATTGTATCGTTAATATCGAAATCGAGTGCTACACTTATGAAATATGAAGTACCAATATTTTCTTGTTCAATAGTTTTTGTCATCTTATTTTCAACAATAGCGTGTGTGTACGAGGCTTATATAATTCCTAACACACCCACTGGTGGATGCAGACAGCGGGTCGGACTCAAAATTTACCTTCCAGAACAGCCAGTAGCCCAATAATTTAAAAATATTTATAATAATTTTTGATGGTAACATTTTTAAATTTTTGGCCTTGGCTACTCTCGAATTGTGAATCTAGTCGCCAGATTATAGAAGTTTTAACAAAAGCGATTCGCCTGGCAACATTCATCAAAAGGTAAGCTATAATGGTACAGATAGAAAATCAACGTACCGAATCATCGGCGCTCGTATCATCTTCGTCCTGTTGCTCATCGGTGTAATCCAAGTCGAATCCTAGATCCGACGGAGACTCCCAAGTAGGGCTTACTGAACGCCAAGCTTTGAAGATAATATTATTATAAGTAAGTTGAAGAAAGTTAGGATTCAGTAAGAAGTGATCCATTGTAACTACTAACTTTGCGATTAAAACGATTAAAACAGCTGTTTACGATCATAATTTTAAAAAGAAATTGATAAACAGTTTAACCAGAATTTGTAAAAAGAAAGGAAGAAAGAATTTGTAGGTTACTTACTATGCGGCTGCGTAGTATTTATGGCATGTAAAGCATCCGCCAGATATGATAACAGCACACAAGCTGATTCGATTTGCGGTGCCAAAGTGCCATCGACTTGGCCTTCCTCTAATTTTTCTAGAACCTCTGGGCTGCTTAGATTATCCACGCTAAAAGTAAAACATTTCATTGTTATTCAATAATAAACTCCTTCTTGGTGATGTCTAGTGTTGAACTATTAGTAATGAACTCTTTGTTGGTGATATCAATAATAAACTCCTTCTTGGTGATGTCTAGTGTTGAACTATTAGTAATGAACTCTTTGTTGATGATATCAATAATAAACTCCTTCTTGGTGATATCTAGTGTTGAGCTATCAGTAAGGAACTCATTTTTAGTTTTATCTAGTGTTGAGTTATCAATAATGATTTTTTTCTTAGTGACCTAGTGTTGAGCTATCAATACTGTGGCGTTTAAGAAACCTATTATGATGTGTATAATGTTTCACGAATTTACCAAGTGGAAAGCCATCCTACAGCAGCCGGGAACAAGAGTTGATGGTCCCTCCCAGCATGCGCGTCGGCCAATCGACACATCTCCCGAAGCAGTAACGGCGAGCACGAGCTCTCACCACAAACGCCGATCAGTGTGTTCAGCATGCGCTCACTAACATCGTCACCGCTGTAGGCAAAGAAATATATATTTTTACTATTCATTCATGAACTCAGAAATTAAATATTTGTATATTTGTGTATTTTGTATACAAAAACAAATATCAATGCAGTGGACTGATGCCACAGTAATGAATTACATAATAGTAGTAAATATAAAATCTTATAGTCTCACCAGTGTTGTACAACATGTTTACACAACGCAGTAAGAAGTGCGGCATTGTCGTTGGCCGCGTCCGTGAGCGGCGCGGGTACAGTTTCCGCAACCGCTACAACAGGAGCTACTGCTACTGGAGCACTTTCCTTGCTGCCATCTGACCAGCTGCAGCTTTCTGCTTGGTAACGTCACAATATAATATTATGTCGAAGCACCATTTTAAAATTACCTTTTACATTTTTTTGTTTAATTGCTATTTAAGACATTAAAATAACTATCGATAGTAAGGTATCATAAATCTACCTACAGTAAATTTATAAAATTGCTAAACTTACCTGAATTAGGAGCGGGTTGCTCTGCGCTTTCAGATTGTGCTCTTGGTGCTGGAGATCTGTAAGAAAAAAAAAACAGAAACATGTTTTAATAAACTATTACGCCCGCCGGCAGCGTCTTTTAGCCAATATTTATATACCTGCTCATATTACTGAAAGTATACAAAACTCGTCAACTCACGGCGTGTCAAATACGGGTAAGTCGGCATCATTCCTCTGTGCGTTGTTCTCGTTGCGTGACGGAGCGTCACTCTCGCTGCGGAACACGCTACGCAGAGCGTTCCGTAGCGCAAGTGAGGCGGGGTTGCTCACCGCTTCGGGCGCTGATGACGTGGGCGTGGGAAGTTCCGTTTCTGTTGGAGTGCCGTTTGCTGTTCCGCTGGCACCAGTTGATACTGTACACATAAATAAAAGTCATTTCAGAAAATTATTAATCGATACTAATATTATAAAGAGCTATAGAGTTTGGTTGAATGCGTTAATCTTCTCAGGAACTACTGGTTTGAATTGAAAAAATATTTTTGTGTTGGATAGTCCATTTCTCTAAGAGGGTTATAGGTTATATATCATCACGCTACTACCCCAGGACTACCCAGGAGAGTGGAGCAGTACTCATATTTCAACAAATTGGGAAAATTTCCACACAGTATTGTAAAGCTAATAAAAATGGGTGCCACGGGGGATCTAAGTATTTCACACAGCTAGTCTACTGTGGTGTTCGAACCTCGTTCCACACTACGGTGCGTTTACCTGGCCATCATGTGTCAGAGTTTAAAAATAAATACTTTGTATTTCAAATTAGCTTAGGGAAGAAAAAACAATTGCTGCGTGGAGCTGCATTCGGCTGTGCGGCTGACAGCGGGCGACTAGACGCGCCGCCCGGGTCCGCCGGCCGAAGAGAAGATATAAGTGTATTAAATTTAGGCTCAGTCCTTGAGCGGAGTTCGCGATTCCCTAGTTCGCATAAAGATAAATATATACGCGTAAAAACCTCCCTAAACTCGATATAGGAAGCTTTGTTGAAATAATAAATGCTCATATAAATTTTATCTCCTCTGTGTTTATCTTATTATCAACACGAGGTATTGTGGCGTCCAACCCCCGGACGCTACACTACACTAATATTATAAAGAGGAAAGATTTGTATTTTTGTATGTAACGAATAAACTTAAAAACTACTGGACCGATTGCAATTTTTTTTTCTGTTAGGCAACTTTTTATCCCTAGCAAAGAGCGCAGGAACTCGGTGGATGCAGGCCGCTACAGACCGGTCGAAATGGAACTCGATGGGGGAGGCCTATGTTTAGTTTTAATCTTTGTTTTATTTTGTTTTGATGTTGGTACTGTAGCGTCCGGGGGTTGGACGCCACAATACCTCGTGTTGATAATAAGATAAACACAAGAGAAGATATTTATATGATCATTTATTATTTCAACAAAGCTTCCTATATCGAGTTTAGGGAGGTTTTTACGCGTATATATTTATCTTTAAACGAACTAGGGAATCGCGAACTCCGCTCAAGGACTGAGCCTAAATTTAATACACTTATATCTTCTCTTCGGCCGGCGGACCCGGGCGGCGCGTCAAGTCGCCCGCTGTCAGCCGCACAGCCGAATGCAGCTCCAAGCAATTGTTTTTTCTTCCCTAAGCTAAATTTGAATCACAAAGTATTTATTTTTAAACTCTGACACATGATGGCCAGGTAAACGAACCGTGGTGTGTCGAACGAGGTCGCACACCACAGTACCGCGTATTGATAGGACCAACACCAATCATATTTTTTCTTTATATACCCGCGCTTTATTGTACGTGAGCTTGACGCCGGTACATGGCGAGTTGAGCGCCTAGTACAGCGTGAGGTCGCTTTGTGAAGGGTCCGGACTCGGGAGCTCGTTTGGTGGACCTTGGGCTCGTGCGTTTTTATTAGGGTCGGGTTCGTTAGCCCGTTTGTAGACCCTGTACCCGCGCCTTTTGGGTGGCCCGGCCACGCGCTTTGAGGGGGACATTGTTGTGACCTTGTTTGTTGGATGTTGAATAATTAGTGAACATTAATTAACGAGATCGTTATCTCTTTGTAAAATTAAGTGAATACGCCCATCGCGTTCGTTTGACTTGGAACCATTGCAGCGGTGGATCGCACGTAAAAAGGGAAGTGAAATACTTTATAATTTTTGTAATCTATTGTATAATACATTCTCAACATACATTAGACTAGGATTAGATTAGTGCTTACACCCCGGCGTCTGTAGACCCGAGACGGCGTGCGGTTTTAGTCGGTTCAAGCCCGACATAACCGCCCCCGCTGGCACGCGGGGGGGTATCCGAAGGGATTTCCGCACGATAAAAAAAAAAAAAAAAGGTACATTATCACTGGGCCATTTGTTCCGAATACGGGGCCGTCATGAAAAAGGTTAGTTAACAACCTACTTATATATATTTCATTTTCTGGATATTTTATTTTATTGTTTGCTTGTGTATTGTTAACGATAATTAACGGATTGATTTAATTTTGGTGTACAAGTTGAAACTTAACACGCGGATAGAATCCGCCGTGTTAATTTATCGGTATTGTTTTGCCTTTGGTGCAATTGAAGTTGGACTATTCTAACCTTTAAACTTGAAATTAAATAAATAAATAAATATTCTACGACATTCTACACAGCGCTTTCTAGACCCAAAGTAAGCATAGTTTAACTAGCTTGTGTTATGGGTTCTACAATGCGGATAAACATACTTCTATACTTTTTTTTTGTAAATACATACATATTATACATATATACACCCAGAATTTGCACTGAGCGGGAATCGAACCCGCGCCTCATGTCGTAGCAGTCGAATACACTACCGCTACGCCAGAGAGGCCGTCTAAGTTAAGGCCGTCAATTGTTGTCGTAATTAAAATATTTCCTGGACTATTTCGATCGGGTGTCAATTGCGGCTTAATTTGACTATTGAATCAAGTACGTGCTAAAAATCTGTTTAAATTTGAATTGTTTATTCCTTTTGATTGACCCGCCGGGAGGTCCGAATGAATATTTCTTTGTGTTTGCTTGCTATAAAATTGAAAGTACTGTACGATTTGATTTGTTTGTACCCGTGAGGTTTTAGTCGGTTCCATTAACCGGTTAGTCTAAAATTGCGGTATGTTGCAGTTTGAACCGTGGTATATTCGTACTGACTTCCTGTGTTTGATGATTCGTGCGGTTTTAGTAAGTTCGGTTAACCGGATTGCATAAAATTGCGGCATTTTGTTATTGTTGTTTGATTAATAATTTTGTACCATTTGTTGACTGCACCTTTGTGTAGATCCGGATCATTAGACACTTTATTTTAGTTAAATATTAAGTTTTAGTTTTATTTGCGTTTCCACTGTCGGCTTTCGATCACGCTTCGGAACGAAGTAGTGATTGCGTGAAAGTGAGTGGTGGGGCTACGGCTTGAATCCTACCTGCTCGTGGTCTTACTACTCACCCTTGTCTCCGGGTAAAAGGAGACTGGTAGCAGAGCTGTTAATTGTTTTTTTTATTACTGCGCCCGCTATGTTGGCGTACAGCCTATGTTCAGCAGTGGACTTCCTACGGCTGATATGATGATGATGATGATTCCCACGGAATCAGGACTTACGCGGGTGAAACCGCGCGGGGATGCTAGTTTACAATAAATTTGTAAGAATTCGAAAGACATGAATATTATATTAAAATGAAACCCGCTTAATACAAATATGGAACATCGAAGAAAATAGGTTATAATCATAATTTTTTATTGTTTTGGGGTGATTTAAAGCTAGCCTTGCGGTATGTTTTAATGCTGAAATCTCACCTGGTGTTCCCAAACATATGTGAGCCAATAGAATGGACAGCTTTTGTTGGTCAGCAACACCAACAAACTTGCAGACAGATATACAGAGAGCATTACTGAGTTCATTCTCGCATCCGTTGAAGATTTTGATAAATAACCTAAAATATTTACAAACATCATTAGAATAGGCAATAATAATAATAATAAATAGGGGTTAAAAGGATGCAACGGGGGGTTCAAAATACACCACGGGTGAAGCCGGGGAGGGCTAGCTAGTCTAGAATAAAAACAAAGATGATGAACTCTATACAACTTCGGTGTATTTAAATGAAACATCATGCTGTCTTTTTAATTTATTTATAGCAAACTTACTTGATGACTCTTTCAGCGTAAGCATTTCTAGCGTTAGGTGCGGATAACAGAATCTTGCCAAGAGAATATCCAGAGTTTTCTGCAAAGACTTTCTCATAAGCCAGTCTGCCGGCAGGACGATCTAATATCTTCTCCCAGTATTTTACCTATAACAAAATATGACTATCGTAATTCTGACTACACACTCAGTTGAGTGTGTAGTCAGAATTACAACATACATACATACTTGTACTTTATTATTGGATAATGTGGCAGTTCTGTAAGATGTGTGAAGTCAACGAAGCGCACGCATCACGCTTCTCTTAGTAACAGTTATCGGAGTTCGGTCGGATATCAGACTGCCGGAAATAGGCTAATTGCTAAAAGTAGCATTCTTGAAGAACGTTTAAAGTTCCTGATAATCAAAATCGAATCATTTAACACTATGCAACAACTTACCATATGTCTCAATGTCTTCTCAGTAGTGGGTTGTTGATGTTCCACAAGTACCCCATAGGTCGTCTTTATTATGTGTTCATGTATCAGTTGTTCCGCTTTTAGCACTGAAGGTACTAGAGTATTGAGTGTAGCCGCTAGGGGCTCCGCCATAAACTCTAGACGACCGTCGGTCTGAATGATGAAAAACCTGGTCATTACTGGCTTTAGGTTATCAAATACATTAAAATATGTATCCAA
Source organism: Cybosia mesomella (assembly GCA_946251805.1). Lineage (NCBI taxonomy): Eukaryota > Metazoa > Arthropoda > Insecta > Lepidoptera > Erebidae > Cybosia > Cybosia mesomella. The sequence goes on from OX276390.1 coordinate 7,608,522, forward strand.
TAATACACACATACACATTACAATGATGTTGATTTACAATTTTATTGTAACATCTGATAAGAAATGATTGTAATTTGAATAGGCAGATCCACACTTATCAATTTATCTGTCCCTGACCTTATAAATTGAAAACTAACCAACAAACTACCCCTAAACTCAGGACAATAATCAGTTCCGCATAAGTTAAGACTAGGATTTTACTATGAAATTACAACCATAGCTCTCGAGTACAACAGCCTGCAGTAGAGAAAAATAAGCGTTTGAGCTACGGACTTAAGTTACCGAGTGTGCCTTTCATATACATTATATTCAAAATATATCGGAATTCACTTTCTATACATAAAGTGTAGGAGTAAAACTCACCAAAGCAGGTATAATTAAGTCCAGTGTCTTATTCATCAACTCTGGACTGTCAGCAAGCTTAGTTGCGCCAACCTCCAATAACTTTGCAGCTGAGTATGCGAGCATCATTAGTGATGGTCCTAGTGAATACTTTGTATTTGCAGTGATAAGTTCACAGTGAGATGAGACCAGATTAAGAACTGCGCTTTCTGATGGGATGATGTGGGCCGCGTAGAATGCCTGAAAAATAGTAATCAAGTAGGTAATAATAGTGCCACGAAATGTTTATTGATATTGACACTATTGCGATGCACAAAGTAATAATAAAAATAATGGGATTATTATTTAGGGCTTGATGCAGAAGGCAGTGCTCCTAGACACGGCACATATTGTGAGGAGTTGCCTCTCTCTGGAGCTCTAACCACCGGTACCTTGGTCCCTGTACCCGATACCAGTGGGCCACTATTTTTTATATTTTTAAATATATTTGTTTTTTTTTTGTATTATATAGTATCTATTTAAAAATATAATTTATATGTATTTAAAGTTTAATAAAGGAAATAAAAATACCTCATATTACACTCATTTCAATCTGAGAAACTTCGAAAAATAGTACCGAATTTAATATATCCATCCTATTACTGGTTTCCTGATCAAACTACATTCTGTAAATTTCATATAAACTTAGTGTTATACGGCTGCCTACTTTATTATTTTACATTACATATTTACACGAGAAATATGGACAGGCAACCTTGGAATGAAAAGAAACTAACAAACTCTGATTAGTGCACCCTTACGCACTATGCTATGGTAAGACACAGAGTATATGTTTTGCTTACCAAGTTGATACAAGCAAGGGGTGGCGGCGAGGTCAGCTTGTCCAAAGCAGCTGCGGCGTTAGGCGGCAGGTGGCCTCTGAGCCAGGCGCCTAGTGCCGGCGGCGGGGTGCTTCCAGCCGCGTTACCCACTGGGCCCGACGTTCCACACACTTCCAAGCGAGCTTTATTGACGGCCTCCTCAGAAGCGTTGTGCGCACATTCCATTAGACCTTCCAGTTCGAAACCAGCGCTCAGGCTAAATTAAAAATAATTTAATTTAAAAGACATTTATTTATAAATAAATAAGTCGTAGTCGTAGAAGGAACACTCCGAAATAAGAACGCTAAACCTCTCAAAATAAGTAAACAGTACGAGAAGTAGTAGTAGGTATCTATAATTTCGACGCGTTTTACCAAAAAACGCCAAGCACTCCTAGAATTGCTTGGTAGAGAATGAATCAATAGATTTCAACCAATCAAGGTTGAAGCTTGGTTGGTTCAGAACATATTATTTGTTTTTTCGTATGATAGCATTTTAAATATAACAGACAAGTAAGCACAATAATGTGCTTTATTACTGTTTTGATTTCAGACATTACATGAAAAAGCAGGTTATTTAGCTTGTTCACTCACCGACAACACTCAAGGACTGTTTCAAGTAAATCCAATAAGTCGGGCATAAATTGATGAGCCTCTGATGGTGTAGCAGAATCAGCTAGGCATACTTTGAACCTGACCAGCGCTGAGTCGCAAGATATCACATCCAGAAGCGATGGTAAACCACTTGCTAAAACATAAAAATAGTAGGTAATAAAAAATTTATAATTCCATATTCAATAAACTATAATATATGTCATGTACTGTATAAATGACGAAAATAGACCATCTGAAGAAAGTAGTATTGGACAGTTAATATACTCGTGTTATGTGTTTACCAGTAACGTTTTGTTTCAAGTGTTTGATAGTTTCTGAAGCGAGCCACGCTGTATACTTAATGTTGTCGCAAGATGCGCTAACACCGGCCAGCAGATTCTCAGCATACTGAAACAAAACGTGTTATTTTAACACCCTATGCATAAAGCACATAACTAAATTTTTAAAAGACGTAAATCAATAATCGTAAAAATATTGCATGGTATAGTAAATTTGATTTAAATTAACTCAAGAAACTCATTTAACTCCAAAGCTAGTTATTATTACAGATCAAGCTATATCACGTCTCACCCTAGAGTAAGGGAGAGGCGGCGAGATAACCCCGGCGAGGCAAACAGCAGTCGGCCAGGGCATTACGACAATTGGAAGAGGAACCGCCGAACTATTCGGGCATTGTCAAGCAAGACCGCTCTCTGCATCGTGGCCGCCGCCGACTTTCCACTAATCCCGAGCCTCCCTAGATGAACTGAGAGGCTCCTTGGGATCAAACCATTGGCTGAAATAACAACCGGGGGGACTATTTCTGTGGACCGCACCCCCCACATGTCGGTAACCTCGTGCGCCAGGTCCAGATATTTGGTTTTCTTATCTGCTTCGGTGCGGACGAGGTTCTCGTCATAGGGAATATTGATGTACACAAGAAATACCCGTGACTCTGCCCGGTCCATCAGCATGATATCAGGCTTATTCGCTAGAATTGTCTATCCGTGATGATGGACCGGTTCCAGTAGAGCTTGGTGCGGTCATTTTCGAGTACGGCTTCCGACACGTACTTGTAGTATGGCAGCCTCTGCGCAATGAGGCCGTATTTAAGGGCAAGTTCTTGATGTAGAATCAAGGCTGCTTGGTTGTGCCTGTTCAGATCTCAGTATTAGCAAGCATGGAACAACCGGAGGTCACATGTCTGAGTGACTCGCCAGGACGGTGGCATAGACGGCGCACGTCCGTGGTTCCATCCCTCAGTATGTACCTCCTGTAGTTGTTCGTCCTGATAACCTGATCTTGTATCGCACAGACAAAACACTCGGTTTCCCTAAAGAGGTCACCAAATCGCAGCCAGTGCACGGAGGCCTCTCGGTCCACGTGAGGCTCATATAAAGCCTTAAAGAAACGTCCCTTCCACATGACCTCACGCTCAGAGATACTAAGTACGGCTGATGCACGCCACTCTAGTGTTAGATTTCATGGTGGTAGAGTCAAGCAACAGTCATTTTGGCCGTTGCATGAATGGGCCGACTCGACCGGGGAAGCACCACCCTCTCACAGAATGTCGACGCCAAGTAACAGTATTTAAAATGTTGCGTTCCGTTTGGTGAGTGAGAGTGCCGGAGCCCAATTCCTTTCCCATCCCCTCCCAAACTCCTTTGCCATCCCCTCCCAAACTCCTTTCCCATCCCCTTTCCTTTACAGGGTCGGCAGCGCGAGTGTGACGCCACTGGTGTTGCACACGTCCATAGGCCGCGGTAACTGCTTCCCATCAGGTGGGCCGTGTGCTTGTCTGCCACCTTAGTGGTATAAAAAAAAAAACCAGGGCTAGCGGGGTCAGTCCTTTATCGCATTCAATGACCTCTCTATGCATTTCACTGTCCGTCTTCGATAGGAACATAGGAGGCATAGCCTTGGCACTGAGAAGGCCCCGGCCTCCCTACTTTCGCGAGATGTACAATCTCATAACCGAAGACTTCGGGTGGAGCATTCTATGGAGGGTCATAGTTGCGCCGACTCTTCTATCCAAGGTGTCCAGTTCGGTCTGAGACCACCTGACCACGCCGAAGGTGTATAACAGGACGGGCATCACCCACCCGTTAAACGCCCGTATCTTGTTCACGCCCGATAAAAGGCTGTTACACACTTTTACCAGACGTTCCCAAAACACGTCGCATGCGGACTGTTTAATGTCCGTCGCGTCGACACCCACATTCTGCGACATGCCCAGATACCGGTATATTTCACCCTCGTAGAGTGAACAAAGGCTCACCCCACCGGACGCTGGTATACGATCCGATGAGACAATTCTCCCCCGCTCGACATGAAGAACAGCACACTTGTCCACTCCAAGCTCCATGCCGATGCTGCCGCTAAAATCACATGTGATATCCAGCAACCGCACCAGACCTGCAGCGTTTGGAGCAAACAACTTGAGGTCGTCTATGTAGAACAGGTGAGACACCTTCGGGCCCCCTATCCGAAGCTGAAAGCCTGTCCCTGACTCATCCAGTAATGTGCTTAGAGGATTCAAGGACAGACCAAACTACAGTGGACTCAGACAGTCACCCCGAAACACACAGTTCTCAGTTGCCCCGCTTCACCTTTATGCGGTCTTCCGCATCCGACAGTCGCACCACAGAAAGACTAAGCATTCTGCTCCATTGCTCCATACAGGCACCAAGGAAGTCTCGAACTGTATGATCAGTTTTATACAACTCGAGGACCCTTTTCAGCCATGTATGGGGGACCGAGTCAAATGCTTTCTTGTAGTCTATCCAGGCTGCGGAGAAATTACGTCGGTTGCGTTTGACCTGCTGGCTAACTACCGCGTCGATTAGGAGTTCCTTGGTTCCACGACTACCACGTCGACATCCGTTCTGGGCATTAGCGACGATGCAACAGCTGTTTAGATGGCTCGCTATCTTTGCCTGTAGAACAGATGTCAGTGCCTTGTACGCCAAAATGCCACCAGCTCCTGTTCGTCAGGACGCTCAGTAGCGGCGTTGACCCTAGGCTGCTCTAACGACCTGTAGAACTTCCTCTGATCACTCATGAAGAGGCGATTCTGGTGATACCTTTTTACTCGTTCTGAGTACCGTCGTATTCGCTTGCTCCAAGTTCATGAGCATTTGGTATTGCGGGACCTAAGTCACACCCCGCAAATGCTTTCCTGACAAACCGCAGGACTCTCGGCCTTATATGACCCGCCGTGAAACTAATCAGTTTGCGCATGAGGACTCTAGTCTCAGCGATACGATTCTCAATTCTGCGCTTCCGGGCAGGCTCAGCGTCTCTCACACGCCGAGCATCAGCAGCTGCCACCTGCCGATTTGGCTGTAGCTTAGCGCCGATAAACCGGCATACTGCCATTGCGGCGCCAAACAGAATTGAATTCGTATCGCCGAGACTGCTGCTATTCTCCAAATAGGGAAGCAGCATCGAGTTAACGGCCTCAACGACATCCCGATTTTGGTGGCGCCGAGCTATTCTGGGAATCCGAGGCCTCCCTTCAAAAGGCATCGCACGCACTTCCAGAATCACCTCCTCAAAAATGCTCCCAATTTGCTCTAAATCCTGGGAAACTATTCCCTCCCCTTCTCCGTCAGTAGCCAAAGGTTGAATTGCGGTGTCCATCCCAGTATCAACATCGTTCTGAATAGATGCGATAGACACCCGTCCCTGAGCTGGTGCAAGTGAAGGGGCTGGAACAGCCTCAAGTAGTTATTATTATTATTATACCGAGTAAGATTTAAGATACCAACTTGGTAAATATATTCGATGCAAATACATTTATTGATTTATTACCACATTTTAGTGCCCGCATAGAAATCGTTATGTAAAATGTAGTTGATACCTGCGTGTACATGCCCTGCTTGACGAGCGCGTCCTTGAGCCAGGGGTTGAAAACCTTCTTGTTGTCGGCGCGGGGCGCCCACACCACGGCGTGCAGCGGCAGGGGAGACGACAGGTCCGCGCTCGTGCCCGCCTGCAGCTTATCCATGTGCGGTGTGGCCGGCGGCATGCTTATCACTAGCCTGCGACAATATGCATTATTGTATTGCTCTCGGTAAGATTATTATTTTTGTCTTCAATCTGTGTTATACGGGTTGCAGGCAATGGGTTGATCAATTTTAATATTTAAATTATTCAAAGCGATCTACAGTCTGGCAATTTAAAGGAAAAAAATTAAGTGCAAGAAGTTGGAAAGGCTCAAGGTCTTTCCTAATATTTCTTTCGCTGTAAACACATATGGCAAAAGATCATACAGTCATGCCTCTGTCCCAATTGGTTGGGCGGAGACGACATATTTCAGTGATATTTGATAACAAAATTGAGTGTCATACCTCCAAGCAGTCTGAAAACAGTAGTGTGCAGAAGCCAGCGCGGGAGGTGAGCCATGATAATTGGGGTTGTCGCAAACACACGCAGAGTTCAAAAGAGATAGTAACGCATCCAATAGCAGGGGGTACTTCAGCTTGTGGGGAGTACCGAGTACGAAGTTGCACGCGAGACCGTCGAATTTTGGGTTTTCCTGAACAAAACAAAGTCTCATATAATTTAAATCAGATTTTTTGAGTTTCAATGTGTAAATGTGAAATGGTTCTTAAACCAGTATTATACATAAATAAATATAAATATTCTACGACATTCTCCACAGCGCTTTCTAGACCTCAAGTAAACATAGTTTAACTAGCTTGTGTTATAGGTTCCAGAATGCGGATAAACATACTTATATACATTTTTTTTGGAAATACATACACATTATACATAGGAACACCCAGACCAATGCAAATAGACATATTCGTGCTCACAAATATTTGCACTGAGCGGGAATCGAACCCGCCCCCAGTCGTAGTAGTCGAATGCACTACCGCTACGCCACAGAGCAGTCACTCTCTTAAACACACTATAACACTCCATATTTATGTAAGTAGTTATAATATAATTTTTACCTGATTATTAATCTCGGCATTTGTCAGAGCATAGAACCTGGGTCTCATAGACGACTCATCCTGAGACAATCTTCTATAAGCTTGCTCAATGTATGGTACTTCACAATAGATGCGCGTTTTAGGCTGTCCGTTAGTGCTCGTCTTACTTCCGTTGGTGCCAGTTTCTGCTGCGGGTTGAGCCAGACCAGGGGCGACGACCAGATTCCATTCGATCTAGGAATATGGATACATACATTAGGTTAGAGTATTTCACTGACCAGTTAGGGATTTTAGAGATAACTTTTGCCTAAACTCAAGAACGGTATACTGTGCCTTTTTGTGGTTTTTTACTTGCGGTAATCGCTTCGTTTACACCCCCTCCCCCGCCAGCCAGCGGGGGTGGTTATGTCGGACTCGAACCGACCAAAATCTCACGCCGTCTCGGGTTTTTAATGCCAGGGTGGAAGGAAGCGTTCACAAAAATAAATTCAGCTAATAAGGTAACCAACATAACTTGATTCTAAGGTAGAACAAAGTTTGCTGGGTCAGCTAGTTATGATTATAACCCCTCTTATTATAATCCTACGGAAATGAGGACTCTACACAGAGATAGGCCATAGTCCTGACCGCTGACCTATTACTTAACTCCAGACTTACAACTTGGAGAAGAGTGCAGAAGTAACCAAAAGTTAATTTACTATGCAGTTTTTATCGTTCAATGGTCCTTCAACCATAAAATCTAGTATATAAAAAAAATACCTGTTGTAATAAAGTCTGTGGCGCATCATAGAGGTGTCTCATTAAATACTCGAGTAGTAACATCAGCCGAGTTGTCAGCATAAGCTGATGCGGTAACAAGTGCATTGCTCTCTTCCTATCGCTGATTGCTAGGGTTTCCACTACCTAATAATACAAAAATAAATTAGAAATTTTAGATTTTGAAAACTTTCTTACCTTATATAATTATGTACTTACTTTAATGATGGCATTGGATGTCATAAGTAACACCGATTTCTTTTGCATGAGCGTCAAGGAATGGAAGAGGTAAACCAACAGTTGAGCGTGTTCAACATTCAAATCTGAAAAATAAAGTGTCTGTAATAATATAATGAAAAATAAAGTTACAGTTACAAAGTTATATTCACACCCTTATATCTCCGAAGGGGTAAGCAGAGTTATATTGACATACACACACATTTCATCAACTACGTTATTCCGTCTCACATAAAAAATAAAAAAAACTACAAACCTTCGTAATCATGGTCTTGAGAAGCCTGCGGCTGCAGCGCACACTCTTGCAGCGTATTCACAATCTTATGCCACATCGCCAAGATACTGTTTTCCCGTTCAGCGGCCTGCTTACTTAGGACCATACTGCCTAGCAGCTTCACTACCCGCGGCCCCACCTATGGAATACGGTTTATTAGAAAGAAAGAATAATTGATATGGTAACCGAACCTCTAGTTCTAAAACAGGTGTTTAAGAACTGAGTGATAAATATTTATCTGGAATTGTTTTACATTGTACTTGATTTTTTTATTTCATACAAACCTGTAGTGGTGTCATATTAGTTCGTTCTGAACCGGCTGAAATCAACTGTTGATGTAAGGCCGGCTGCAGACTTGCGAACGCGGGCGCGCCGCTCAGGTTGTGTAAGTACCGCACTAGCGCTGAGCTGAACGACGCGTACAGTGCACCTAGTCGGGCGCCGAAGCAGGCAGATATGGTTCCTAAACAACAGAAACGCAGTATCGATTATACGTACAAACAAGCGGTGTAATAATGAGGAAAGCGTCAGATTTTCTGTATAGTAGCTAATTAGTAAATATGTATGTATTAAAGTTGGTTCTGGTAAGGGGGTCACGCAATCCTTTACAGATCTTTTCACTTTTACATCAAACACAACTTGCATTTAATATATTGTGGGTTAGGTTTCGAATCATGCTTGATCTTAGCTTTCTAGCTTACAGAAACCAAATGATCTAGTGGATGTTAGATTAGGCAAAAACACATTATTATCATATCAACATTGTTCCCGGTTGTAACTACTCCCTCTTCTTTTGGTTTGGCTTTTGTAGGAGCGATTTTTTTCGCCAGTATACTTGCTGATTGACGGCCGATGGTCCGTCAATCAGCCGCGGTATACCGGCTTGCAGAGAAAGAGAAAGAAAGAAAGAAAGACTCATTTATTACTGCAAGGGACAGGAGGCCTACAGAGGAGGTTGGCTTAGGCCCCGAAGATCTTAGTAGGGCTCCAAAAACACCAGATTAGGCAAAAAATATTGCTACAAAAAGAAACTTTTTCAGTATCTTATGGTCACTCTGCAATGCTCACATTCAGTCCATCAAAAAAAATTACAAGCAGGCCACAAAAACTCCACTGCACGTCTGACACTGGCAGAATTGTCGACACATACGTCGACTTCAGTTGCCATATATAAAAATTGAATTGAATTGAAAAGCAACTTTAATGCATGTATACTAGTTATGTACGGTTTTGTCACCGTACATATTTTACTGTCGCACATACCTTCACGAGGCGCGTGCGTCGTATAGTTTCAATTATTATAAAAATCACGTAATTAGCGTTTTACATCGAGTACACTTACAACTGTGAAATAAACTGTTGCCAAGAGAAAGAATATTACCCATTTATTTGTATTTTTTTTTAAAGAATACCAGTAACCGAAATTACTAATTTTCCCGCTAACCTAATATTCCAGCTAAGCTTAATTGCTTGTGTTAGGAGTGGGTTCACATCGGTAGTGTAATGGCCAGGATTCGAACCCGGGACCTCTCGATCATAGGGTCTACTTTTTAACCACTATGCTACCGACGCTTCATGTATAACTTAAACTAATATAACTTTTAACTATTTTTTCTTTCTCTGTGCTCCAATAACTTACCTAGTGTGGGAGATCATACTATCTCTTACAAGTTATGACATATTCCTACTAGTACAATATATGATACCTATTATGATGAAACGCAATTGACATGACATAACTCACGATTATGAATGAACATGAGTGACATACCTGTATCAGTGCGAGCAGTCTCCCGATCCAAGTCCTTGGCTAGAGCCGCGAGTAGTGCTTGGTGAGCATCATGTAATTGTAGGGATTGTTGACCAAGACGTTCCGAGCCTTCGCTTATGATCTCGTCAGTAAGCAGAATGAATACTTCAGTTGCTAGAGTGATGTACTGAAAAGAGACATTGAATTTGAACCTACTATTTGTGTCTTAGAATTCCTAGATATCGTGTCGTTACAAAAAAAATCATTACCTACTACCCTAAGCAGAAAGATATAATACAAATAAATTTATCAAGAAACAAAGTTTCACAGTATTTTTAAACTGGAAAAGGCGGTCCGCTGCCACGTGCGTGCGTACGCATGCGGGCGCCTGTTTCGTGCAAGCAATATGGAGCGAGCCTTACAAAAACTACATACGAATAGCACGATGTGCGGGTGCCCTAATGCGTGACATGCATGGGGCAGCGGACGGCTGCGCAAGGTCAACATCTGTTCAATCCTCGATACTCACGCTATAAGGTTCAGCCTTGTCCGGCACGATAGCCTGGTGGTGTCGCGCGGGTGCGTCCGCGTTGTTGTCATTATCGTTCCCACCGGACGCGCGCACGAGGCCGCTGTTATCGGTGGCGTCGGGCGCCACTAGCGTCGATTCGAACCATAGCCCAAATAGAGGTTCACTGTCTTCTAAAATAGACAAATGTAAGCGATCGTGAACCATCAATGAGTATATAACAGTAGCTGACCGGGAAAATTTCGTGAAAATACACCGTGAGCGTGGTCAAACCCATTCAAAGACACAAAAAAAAAGTATTGAGTGCCGATTCCCTATGAACAAACGGAGCTTAATTCGAATGGTGTATAAAAATCAAATTTAAAAAGTAAATTCAATTCAATTTCAAATCACCAGTTTATACAAAGTGTTTCTTTTTTAATCCAATGCGGCAGTTTCAGTTTTCTTCAAAATGGGGCCCAAGGAGTCCTTCGAGTACTTTTCGCTATTGCTCATAGTTTAGGATTAAGTCATGCACGTCCAGTTTTGAACCGAATCCGAATCAATTTAAGCCGGTGAAAATGAAATCGACGATCAATGTTTCGACTTTTACCACCATCACTAAACCTACACGTAATTTAAGCATTGATGTATAGGATGTGAATGTCTTACTTTTCATGATAATGGTGGCTTTTAAATAAGCCTGTTGATGAAGCTCATGCTTTGGGCTTTGCATCTCTAGGGAAGCTGTAAGGAATCGGAATAAATGTACCCCTCGCCACTGACGAATATATTCCTCGTACAGAATCCCCAAGAAAATCTATGTGAATCTACTACCCCATTCATATGGAAAGTAAACATACCATCATCAGTCTCGGAGTCCTCGGAGCATAGTATCATATCCTGGAAGTAGACAGTTGAATCGGAGCGATCGGGGTCTGCGTCGTGGTGCTGCTTCTGTACTACGGCGCGCTTCAGGTTTGTAGCTTTGCGGTAGCACACTACACCCAAAGCCACTAGTAACTGAAAGGGTTTTTGAGAATAAGCATCCTTACAAAACAGAGATACAGCGCGAAATTAGAGTGCTGTTCGTATGAGTGTTTATCGACCACGGAGCAGAAGGTATTGATTGTTCGCACATAAAGAATAAATTGATTGAATTTTTTATACCTTAGCTAAGCGAGTGAATAATATTGTTTGTGTTAATACATTCATGTACTTTTTTATAAATCTAGTTTATATCTTGGAAAACATGTTGATAATTTGAGGTAAGCTGGGGTAAGGTCCAAAAAGTAGACATCACCATGCCATTACAGATGCCTATAGAGGAAATTACCACGAATCCCGGTGTGCATTGGCGACCTGTGGCGCTGCAGGTGATCTCCCCGTGAAATATGAGGAACCTTGCCCCACTCTGTTGGGAATCACGCGCGTGGAACACGACGCATCGCCGTGTCACGCATGCTCCTACTTGAGGGAATGGTAGCCCATCACTTCGTCATTAAATGTCTGTACCTGGTGCAACGGGGCCGCGGCGGCGAGGCGTAACTCGCGTTGGTGCGCGGTGTGCTGCGAAAGGATGTGTAGCGGAGCAGGAGCAGCTGTCAGCGTTTCACCGCAGCTCAGCGCTTCCAGCCGCGCATCCGACAGCAGCGCGCCCAGCCATGCCAAGCAGCGCCCGCCCAGTGCCACCCACACAACGCCCAGCCCTTGCTGCCTGCGGACAACGACATCACATACCACGCGTGAATAACTTGATAATTCGGGCAGGGGGATTGTGGTCGCAGCACTAGTGGGACCGGTGGGTGTCACCCGGTGCTGCGACGACAATCCTCTTCTGATGAGGCCGTCAAGCTGAGTGCCACCATTGTTAACATGGTACGTGTATGTAATGGTGACCCTCTTTCCTGAGACTTTACCTTCAGCTTACCATCAGGCGAGGTGAAGTCAAATTGACGTGTCCTAAATTAAAAAAAAAATTAAAAAAAAGTCAACTTTCTCAGACTTTAGGCGTGTGAAAAAAGCATCAGGGGTGATTAATTTATGTGATGAATAATTGAGTAAGTCGATTTCATCGCTATTTGATATGCGTTTATGAGAACTATGGCAATATAAGTTCTTATATCGCATTGACTAATGTCATAAGAAATTAAATGCTATTATACTAGCGATACATGTCTTAGTGTTTACGTCTATTATGTGAGAAATGCCTCAGACAGTGAACTGTTGAACATCTGAGTATTTATTTATAATGAACTAGCCGACCCGGCAAACTTCGTTTCGCCTTAGAATCAAGTTATGTTGGTTACCTTATCAGCTGAATTTATTTCGTGAATGTCGCATAGTTTTAATTATCCTAATTTGCTAGTAAAGGCAGTATCGCCATGGGGCCATCTCGAAGCCGTAGGTGGCCCAAAGTCGGCCGGGGTGCGAGAGAATTGCCTTATTTGGTCATCTTACACCCCGGCATTAGAGACCCGAGACGGTGTGCGGTTTTGGTCGGTACGAGTCCGACATAATTACCTTGGGGATTACAGAAAAAGAAATCGGTCCACCCGTTCTCGAGTTCATCGCGGTAATCGCTAACAAAACTTTGTTTTATATACTGGGTGTCCCCACGGCGATGCCACATAGAGGGAAAGTATCTGTATCAAGTATGCTCAAAGGAGACTTCATTTTGATTTTAAAAAATTATTTAAACTGCATGCAAAGATTTTCGAAAACTCGGTTGGCCACATTCGGTAATCGAACCGGCCAAATTTCGAAAAATTTACAGCTTGCACTTTTATGGCATCAATCGATATGGTCAATCATAAGAATCAGACCTCTATAACAAACATGATTAATTAAAAAAATTAATGCGTCAATATGTATATTGACACCGATATCACGATATTGAAACCCACTACAAACCCTTACCAAACATGTATAAATAAACTTACATTTTAGTAAGGTTGTAGGGCCTAGAGGGTGTCTTCGCAGGGCTTTTTCCAGGTGTAGTAATGGGGCATGGTGCGCCCGCCAGTGCGTGATGCAGACCACAAAGCAGAATCCAACTGCCGATCATCAGGTGGTTTTGATATACCTGACAAAATAGAGAATGAATTAACAATGCTTACTGAATGAACCCTTGTAGGCTTTACAAACATTTTCATTTAGGCGCCTATAAGTAAATATATACTGTATCTTACGCAACGAATTGTTGACAATCCCGAATTTTCAAGTGATTTTCAACCTTAAGACAGGCATTGCTTCCTTAAGTTGAAGAAAAAAATTTGTATACGAGGGTCAAACTGAAAGTTCTTAGAAAATCAAAAACTGATTACATTAGCCAGTTATATCTTTTCAAAATATTGTCCATTCACGTCAATACACCGCTGCATGCGATGGAACCACTGGGAAAAGCACTTTGCCCACTCGTCCTTAGGGGTCTCTTCAATGGCATCGCGATACGCAGCCACCGCTTCTTCAGCATTCATAAACCGCTTTCCTTTAAGTTTTTCTTTAATTTTTGGAAATAAATAAAAATCACAAGGCGCGGTCGGGGCTATACGGCGGGTGACCCAGTAATTCAACGTTTGATGTCGCCAAATAGTCGATCGTTCGCTTGGCGGTGTGCGACGAGGCGTTGTCGTGGTGAAGGAGGATCCTACTGCGAGGTCGTTTCTCTCGAACTTTTTCCAAGACAAGTGGCAAACAATTGGTAGTGTACCATTCTGCAGAAACTGTTTTTTGATCCTCTAACACAATTGTTACGAAATGACCTATCCTATCCAAAAAACGAGGCCACCATTTTTTTTCCCGCACTTCGATCTCTCTTCACTTTAGTTGGCAACTCCTCGAAAGGAAACACCCACTGAGCAGATTGTCTTTTGGTTTCAGGATCATAACAGTAAATCCAGCTTTCGTCACCTGTTAGTATGTCGAACACAGCATTAGAGTCACCTCCGTTAAATCTTTCAATCATTTTACGGCACCAATCCACACGATGGAGTTTTTGAGCCTCAGTCAAATTATGAGGTATCCACCGGGCGCAAAGCTTCCTGACCGCTAAATGTTCGTGGAGGATTTTGTGCACTTGACTCATACCGATGCCTAAGCTTGTCCGAATCTGCTGATAGGTCACTCTTTTGTCAGTCTCTATCATACGCCGCACAACACAGATGTTATTTTCAGTCGTCGCCGTAGAAGGCCGTCCCTCACGTAAATCATCAGTGAGATTAGTGCGACCACGTTTAAACTCATTAAACCAGTTGTAAACAGTCGCACGAGATGGGGCTTCATCGTGAAAGGCCAATCGTAGTCTATCATAACTTTCTTGTTGACTTAAATGACATCGAAAGTCATAAAAAATCATTGCACGAAAATTTTCTCGTGTTAAATTCATGTTAACGTGACACAGACAATTTTCAATTTGCCGCCAAATCGTAAAACAAATGATAAATGAATGAAATATATACTCAGTAATATTGGCAAAGAGTTCTATTTTCAAATTTTAGAATTATTTTTTTATTATATTGTTTATAAGTGGCCAGTTCTAAGAACTTTCAGTTTGACCCTCGTATAGGTACTTTAAAATTATTTTGTACCCTTTAAAATTGCATGCCTAAATTTGTGACATTATTCCAAGAAAACTTACATAACCACCAGCGCGTGTAGACTGTTTGAATGTTTCTCCAATAGTGTTGTACAAGCTGAGTGCACTTTCGACCAAAGTGGCTGTCTGCTGCTCATATTCTTCATCTTTTGGATGTAAAGATGCCTGTAAGACATGAAATATGAAAAAAATTGGAATATAATAGTTACAACTTAGTTCAAAAGTTCATGTAAGAATGAATGGGTCTAAAAATGTATAATAAGTATTAAGTTTATTAGTTGATTCTTAACTGAGGTCAATTTTGAATGAGGCAGATTATGCCCCCAGGAGCAGTTAGACATTAGGGACCTGTAATGTTTTTAATATTGCACCTGGCTGGCTGTAGGTTCTATGTTTCATAAGTGTTATTTCGTTACTCGGATCCGTGGACAAATATTGAAGGATAATACAAGAGTATTATAATTACCTGAGCCGTAGCACAGAGCAAGGCAGCGACGCTGACGTCACTAAGTGTCAAAATTCGCTCTGGTGTGAACGGCTCTAGACATGGCAAAGACAGAGCAAGGCGGCAGACATGTACTTCATTGACGAGAAAGTGAAGACTGGAACAAAATTTTCAAAACTTTTCAAATATAAGGGTAATTGCCTAGTTACGTTCAGTTGAGTCTCTTCCCGTGGGTGTTCTACAAGGTGATTAAGGTTTTCGTCAAGTTTTTTTTTAATTAAAAAAAAACTGCGGTTTTCGGGTATTAATACACTAGTTATTTCTTTAGTTAGAAACTATTCAAGTTCAGGGAAAAGATTTATTAGTGATGAAACTCACAGTGATGCATCCGAGTTGAATTGTGGTGGCTGGGCTTGCTCCTTGGCAGAGTGCCAGCGATTGAGGTACCGCTGCAAGCATGGCAACGATGAACACACCTTCAGTACTACAGAGCCGGCCCTCAGCTCCATCAGTAATGATGAGCAAGTTGATGCAACCCATTTCTGCAGCACATAATAATTAAAAGGTTATCATCATTACCTCAGTAAATCTAAAGTAATATCAAATAAGTAAAAGAATTTACCTTCATATCAATAGAAGCTTGTTGAGAAGCATTCCCATCCTTAGCGCTCTCTAAGCTGTCCTTACTGCCGGGCGACAATACTGCTGTAGTGGGCTGTGCCTGAGTCAACGACATTGATGCCATTGGGTTCCTCAACGGCGCTGTCAGCTGTTCCAACAGCGCATCAGAACGACGCTGAGCATTCGAAGGCGGCTGCTTCTCAGTGGACGCAGTTTGAGATGATAATGACGTGATTGAGCTTGGTATGACAGACGATTTTGTCGTTTGGGTATCTAGATGTATTTAAAAACAATAGGCAGTGATCTCTTTTAATGATATTTTTGGGAGTGTAAGTCAGGTGGTTGGTGAAACGTTCGCGAGGGACGTGGTAAACTGACGGCCCCCTGAATTACGCCACTAATCCCGCGCGAACCATCGGTGTTACGCATGAATTTACCAAACTATAGCAACAATAATTCAGCGTAACCTTTTCTGGTCCCTTTTTTAATGGTGATCCATTGTATTTATTAACTAATAAATTAGTTCTCATTACATAAATACAAATATAACACCCATTTATGGTGCTTAAAAAATATAATATGACGACCTCTATGGCTAAGTCAGCCTGGCCTCAATCTGCTAAGTCAGAGGGAGCGGGTTCGAACCCCGCTCACTGCAAATATTTGTGTGCATGAAAATGAATACTTGCATTGGTCTGGGTGTTTTTAAGTATTTACAAAAAAATGTATCTAAGTATGTATTTCCGCATTATAGAACCCATAACACAAGCTAGATAAGCTATGCTTACTTCGGGTCTAGATAGCGTTGTGTAGAATGTCGTAGAATATTTAATATTATTATTTATAACTAATCATAGTTCAGCGAAAGTGCATATAGAAGAAACGAGGCACACGAAACTTACTGCAATGAATCACAATAATACTAAAAAAAATTACAGGCCTATACATACCAGGAACAGTAACATGCGCAGGCAGCTTGGCATTTTTTAGCAATGACGTCAATATAACTAAGTCAGATTGGGGGTAGCCCCCTCCATCGATTCCGCATAGTCCAACAATAGGTAACAGTAGCTGTTGGGACAAAACGAAACATTACTTATTATATTTTATTTACAATTGTATTACTATTGTATTGTATACTAGCTGTTGCCCGACTACCCGACTTCGTATTCAGTTCGGAATAGATCAAGGTATGTTATTTCTGCAGTCTTATATATATCATATTATTATTATTATACTGACGTGTTAGATCGAACACGTAAGTATCGACGGCCTCTGTGGCGTAGCGGTAGTGCATTCGACTGCTACGACAGGGGGGCGCGGGTTCGATTCCCGCTCAGTGCAAATATTTGTATGCATGAATATGTCTATTTGCATTGGTCTGGGTGTTTCTATGTATAATATGTATGTATTTACAAAAAAAAAATGAATATAAGTATGTTTATCCGCATTCTGGAACCCATAACACAAGCTAGTTAAACTATGCTTACTTTGGGTCTAGAAAGCGCTGTGTAGAATGTCGTAGAATATTTATTTATTTATTTATTATTATTATAATGATTTAACGGGCCGGATAAGGTTATATGGAACACACGTAGGTATTACATTGACAATTCGCCCGAAATACATAGAGAAATATGTAACATCGAAATCAATTCTGCCCGATTCCTTAATATAAAAGCGTGAGGATATTCATTATGGAATGTTTATGCGTCTCTAATCAACTATATCTTTTATACGTGTGTAACTCTGTAGACTTTCGAGATTTTACATTTTACTGTTCATTACCTTTAAGGTATAGTGATGATTATAAAAAAAAAAAAAAAAACAAAAAAAAAAAGGTATAGTGATGATTCATAGTCCGAATTTTGACCATGTCTGAGTTCTGCTGAACTACAAAGCTATATTGTAAAGATCTACCTTGTAATAATAAAGTTGTCATCAATAATAGTTTAGACCGATTTTGCTCTACTGCTCCTATCATACCTATAATAGCGTGATATAGCGCACTTTATGAGCATGCCCTAGAAGAATGTTCATGCAAAATTTCAGCCAAATCTGTTCGGCGGTTTTCAAGTTATGCTCGGACATCTTAATTAAAAGCAGAAAAACAGACAAAAATTCTAAAAACACATTTTAGGCATCGGTATAGCTTCTAGAACACACATCAATTATTTTTTTGGAAAAATATTCAATGTACAGTTTTCACCTCGTTACGATTTTATTATATCCATAGACAATTGTTTTACAATTGTATTGATGACATATAGTATTTATGTAAGGACACAATTGTATAATCCTATATCAAAATAAAAGATAAATAAAGCGGCGATAGTCCAATGGCATACGTAACGGACTGCTGAGACGAGGTCTCGAGTTCGATCCCAAGTCGCCCTGGACACACACCTCTGACTTTTCGTAGTTATGTGTGCATTAATAAATGTTAATTATCGCTCGCTTAAAAATGTGCCTCGCCCCCTGTTACATTGGGACCTTAACATAACTGGCGAATCGTGGGTGTGTAATACACCTCTGCCTACCCCTTCGAGGATACAGGCGTGAAGTTATGTTATGTTATGTCAAAATAAATGAAGATTTCTTTTTTTATTCTTTTCTTTTAATTGAGGGCTTGGTCACAAAAGAAAGCGGCTATGTCGCCCTCGTAAAACATCTTACATACTAAGTGTGTTTGAGAGTCAAATTGTATCCACATTATTAGTTTGTTTCGAGAGACACTTGGCCAAAGTGGTAAAAAGTGTATATATTCCTTAACTTAAAGAAGAAGAAGAAAGAATTCTTTCGGTTGGTATCGACTGTGTATTCGAGATGATTAAATGTCATATTTAAAGACAAGGCTACGACTGCTACAACGTTCTACGAATTGTGCCTCTACTGATTCCCGTGTTTTTTTTTTATTATTAGTAACAGATACCATATTATGTAGAATATACTGCTTCCGGGCTGTTTGGCCGTAGTCCATAGAAAATGTGGGCACCACTCAAAGATGCATCAAGACCCGCCTTTCAGAACATGAACGAAATTGCCGCCTTACCCACTTCGACAAGTCAGCGGTTGCAGAACACACCCAGGAGGATGGTAATCATCCCATCAAATTTCAGAACACGAAGGTTCTAGCCACGACTTCACATTTCTACCCACGGCTTCTTCGAGAAGCCATCGAAATATTCAAGCACCCCAACAATTTTAATAGAAAAAACGAAGGTTTTCATCTCCAAAAAAATTGGTACCCAGCACTGCGAGCCGCTCGTCATCACAGTTCAAACATGACGAAGCCAACACCATTCCCCGTATCGGGCCACGCCCCTCGGGTTACCCTCGACCAATCAGGATCAAGCGCGTCGGTTCCGCAGCTCTCCATCAATTAGGATCGATCACGTCGTTTCCCCCCTCTAACCGCGCCTATTAATACGCCAGTGACTCGGGCCTCTACATCTCATCAGACACCAAGCAGATGATGGAAACGATCATCGCGACCATCCAGCTTGTGGCGGTGCGCTTTATGAAGTGAAGAAAGAAGAAGACGCACGGACGCCGGAGGTCGCAGGAAAGCCGCCGCCCCGTCGCTGGTCACTGGGAGCTGGGCCGTCACTGGGTAACCAGTGATCTCACCCGGCTCGGGTCGACCGCCGGGCGGCGTGAAGTCTAGCGGCCTACCGGCGTCACAAGCCAAAGGGGACCTAAAAACCCCCGCTCCCAGGACCGGTGCCTGTCAAGGTACTGCGAAAGAAGCCTCGGAGAAGGGAAGCATCCCAGTGCCCGTTCCACGAGCCCCTTGCGGGGTCGCAGTGAAGACTACTTGCCTCTACATCAGTCGCAGAGAAGTCGCCGAGGAGAGTTCTCCGCACTCGTAGGCGCCCGGACCTGTACACTGAAGATGTCGACCGCAGTGATCGACAAAACGTTTGGAACACAAGATTCCTATGGACCACGGCCAAAAACCCGGAAGCAGTATACTCTACATGCAACGCCAGCCGAGAAAGCCTTAAGATTTAGATACTATATTAGTAGTAGTAGAAGTAAAGATAATAACAAACCTGTTTAACTGACACATTTGGTGCTGCAGTTGTGGCATTATCATCGCAGCTTAATCCTGCTTCAGAGAGCTTCTTCAATATTTGTCGGAGAATAACTCTGAATGCGTCTCGTGCTGTACTTAGCTGGTCATTTGGCACTACAACACATAATTAGGTGAATTTTTAACACACAATTCATAAATTATTACTGCCTTTAAGGTTCTGCTGTTATGAAGGAATCAATATTATTTCTGCTTAGCATTTCTCTGTATTTACAATTGGCACTTGCTCCATGGTGAGCTTACTGTGAAGTGTGTTGCAAATGACCAACTACCCTATTGATGAGATCTGGGAGTATCTTGGGAACTAAACAGTAGCCCAAGAACAAAATACCTAAAAACTTCAACAGACCTCAGCCTGCGCAACAGAAAGTCTCACAGTGCATATCAATACTGTACTTTGTGGACAAGTCAGGTCATCACCATGTATAAAAAGCATTGATTATCCAATTGTAGAATACCAGAACAATCATTGAACAGTCCTTGACAATGTCCAACAACTTTATATTTCTATTATTGTAATCTCCAAAACGAAACTTACTACATTCATTATTGTATAATGCTTATAATATGTATTCAGTATTCGAGACTGTCCCTATTTAATTTTATTTATAAAATTGATCCTCTAGCTTCGTGCCAAAACATAGTGACACATTCATGACATAGACAAATATACCAGATATACAAAGGTAAAAAGAATGGACAATATTTATTATATTGTAATGATGTGGTTCAATTGTAAACTTGAATTACTACAGTTATGATTTTATAAACTCTATGTAATTCCAAGTAACAAAATTCAGGTTTTATATCAATATTGAATACCTATTCTCATCAATCCCACTATATGTATTATAAATGTGAAAATTTGTGAGGTTGGATGGATATATTGATGTTTGCTACTCTTACATGTGAAATTTGAATGGGTCTGGATGAAATTTGGCACAGAGATATGTTGAAGTATAGTCGGTAAGCTACATTTTACTCCGAGAAAGGGCTTGTGTGGGGTAGCTAGTATCCTATTTTTTTTATATTACAAAATATTGTGAAATACTTCTACTACTAATACTATACATATTATCTTTTTTAGAATTCTAAAGAAGGTAATGATATACTCATTACCTCACAAAGGCTTCTAAGGCCTACCTATCATGTCTTGGGTGTAGCAAGTAGGGCAAGTGTTTTTGCAAAGGACAAATTTAAGACAACAGTGTGTATGACTCACTCTTAAGACCACAACAATATTTGTAACAGATGTTTGTACCTAATGTTTCATACATACATATACTCAAGCCATTTACCTGTGTGGTAGGCAAAGACAGCACCATCTGCTTCTGTCCTTACAAACTAATGTTCCCAATTCACAACTTTCAACATTTACCCCCGAATAGTCAAATGAGTCTGACGATTGAGAAGCTTACTAGAATTCTGTTTTTAATGATTTGAATACGGATACATGGTTCTTCATATTTATCCTAGGTTTGATAAAAGGTAATGCATCACTATAAAAATACTATTAAAATTTAGCTAAATTAGTTTTTCTTTTAATACTTACAATTATTAGCATTCATGCTAATAAAATGTGCTGAGAGGCATGCAAAGCATGTGTAGAATAAGTCGTAGATATCTTCATGGTTCTGGAACTCACTTTCACTGCAACCAGTGAAAAGCCATATATTCATTATACATAAATTGAACTTAATATAAGGAATTTTTTCTATCAAACAAAGTCAAAGTAATCAAATTGAAAATCTTTTGACTTTTCACAACTATGTGGTGATCCGAAAGAATAACAAAGACTTTTTAGTGGGGTATTTAGATAAGAATTTTATTATTGGTTTACAGTACATAATACATAACAGTTTAAACCGGCGTGTCGAACGGCGCCCACAACAAAGAAAATGGAATTCTGCATTTTCCTGGTTCCCTTATAGTTCATAAATAAATAATGAGGCAATGAAATCAAAATTGTAATCAGGTGAGTTCCTACAAAAAAAAATTACACACTGAAATATAACGATACCAAACGTACCTTTTAATAATAGCTTGTATGATTTCCACAGCATCATTTTTGTCAAAAAATGGGCCGTAGAGAGCTGTTAAAATTGGTTTAACGGTTGTAGACCATTCAATATTTCCTCCCGATGCGGCCATTTTCGAGGAGAAAATGACGATTGGAATCGATTTTGACTTCCAAAATATTTTGTCAATGTCAACTGTCAGATGTTTGATGATGTTTCGGGTTCTACTTTCCAGAGACTGCTTTGAAACATTAAGGGTGGGTTCTACTATTAATGCGGTTCACATAGCATAGCACTTGATTTTTTGACAAACTTTTATTTAACTTGCTCTGTATGTATGTGAAAACCTTCTAATGCCCTTCTTGAAGAACTCCATATTGTAGTCGCTTGGGAAATCACAGCAGGGAGATCACTCCACAGCCTGAGGGTGCGCGGAATTAAGTGCCTTTCATACCTAACTGTACGTACTGATTCCGGTCGGAACGTGTGAGGATGAATTCCCTGTCTGTGGCGAGCGGTGCGATGATAGAATGTGGCCGTGGGCATCATATCATATCTACAATTCTTCTGAACACACCCCGTTATCAAGGCGCTAGAAAACGCACAGGGAGGCGAAATCTCTCCTAAGGTTAAGCGGTTCTACACTGCCTGTCAGTATGGGATTGTCAACGATCCTCAGCGCCCGTCTTTGCACCGAGTCGAACGGGTCAAGTTGTCATTTGTTTTATCTTAACTAACTCTCTGGTGTTACATGGTATTCAGGGTCTGATAAAAATGAAGTAGGAAGGCGACCATAGGAATTTTTAAACTAAACAAGTTAAACCTTTCGAGTATGGGCTTATTTGTATTGTTTTGACAAAATCTCTGGTGTTACTGTCGCGATGTTTCGTAATGAAATACAAACTCTAACAGATCACGAACTCCTTGGTTGACGCACTGACACTTAAATGCTATTTCTTTTCTAATGTCTATGTTTAAGTTTATGACGGACCATGGATGATGGGTTTGTAGGTATCCCATGATGATGATCGGCGGTGTCTCTCCTTTTTTATGATAGAGGAAATATATGATGATATATGGTAGGGGGCGCCTTAAAGTTCATAGTTTGGGGGCCCGTTAAGAAAGCCACAAGGACTGAACTACAACGCAGCAGCAACACAGCAGTAGCTGAATTATATATATATGTAACCAGGCGTTAAAGATCAGATACCAATGTATTATTACAATTGGGGACACCGGAAGCCGGACGGACGATCCACCCACGATGCTTGTGTGATGCTTCGTCCATTTCCCCTGCCCTCCCGTTGGGGAGAGCGTGGTTATTCCAGCATTCACGGCGCCCCTACAAACCTTTTTGTGTCCCTGCAGAATCTTACCATCTGTTCCACCAGATCCTTCAACTCCTCCGTGTCCAGTGTGTCCGATCCCAAAAGTTCCCATCTAATTAGTGAATACATGGGACATTCGGCCAGCAGGTGGAAACTGGTTTCTTCTGTCTCCATGCACTCCGGACACTTGGGGTCAGTCTTAACTCCGATCACTGTCAGGTGTCTGTTCAGTCTGCAGTGTCCTGTTATTACTTCAATGACTAGCCTCATGTTCCCTCTTGAGAGTTTGGTCAGTTGGCTTGTCTTTTTCTTGTCAATGCCTTTGATAAAGATCTTCGACTGTCTCATGCCTGTCGATGATCTCCATCGTCGGTTAGTGTCTGCTGTAATACTGCAGCTAATTACTCCCTTGGTGATTTTGTGCGATATTGGGAGCCAGGGCTCCGGCCCCTCCAAGGTTTTATCGGCGACGTCTCTGGCCAGTTTATCAGCTGTCTCGTTGCCCATGTTGCCCTCATGTCCGGGCACCCAGGCGACTGTTGAGTCGACTTTTCTGGCCAGTTTCTCTAGTGACTCTTTACATTCCTTTACGATTGCTGAGGTCGTTTCCGCTTTGCTTAGTGCCTTCAGCGCCGCCTGGCTGTCGCTGTAGATGGTAACCCTGTTGATGTTGTTCAGGTGTTCGACCAGCTCAGCACATTCTTTTATGGCGTATACTTCAGCTTGAAAGACACTTGCGTATCTGCCTAAGGATATTGGTCTATTTATCTCTGATCCGTCTTCGCACATAAAGTGTATTCCAGATCTTGATAGCTTTGTTGTTTCCTTTCTTGAGCCGTCTGTGTAGCAGACCGTGCCACCGGCATCTGTCCTCCAGTCGTCTCTTGGTCCTATGTATACTCTGTACTTCTTGTCGAAGATTCTCTCTTTCCTGATCAAGTCATTGTTAGAGAGGATCATCGACAGCCTCTTTTCGTAATTCTTACTGATACTGGCATGGCCTTTGTCCATAATGGTTCCGGTCCATTGGCCAGTGCTCCTGAGTTTGAACCATTGTTCGGTTGCTTTTCTTTTTATTTCTAAGTCCAAGGGATTAAGCCCCAATATGATTTCGAGCGCGGCTGTGGGGGTTGTCCTCATCGCGCCCGTGGTCATCAGAGCTGCTAACCTTTGTACTTTGTCTAGTTCGGCTTTATTTCTCCCAATGGCAGTTTTATGCCACCATACAAGGGCACCATGTAGGATTCTTGGCAGGATAATTGCTTTGTAGATCCAAAGCACTATTGCTGGTTTCATCCCCCACGTTCTTCCTATTGCGCTTTTGCAGTGCATCATAGCCATTTTGGCTTTTAGGCATGTGTTGCTGATGTGAGTCTTGAAGGTGAGCTTACTATCCAGTGTTACCCCTAGATATTTTACTTCCTTGACAGTTTCCAAGGCTTGGTTATCCAGGCGCACTGGCGCAGTTCTTCCTATTTTTCTTTTATTGGTATTCTTCTTCCTATTTTTCTATCTTGGTTTTATCAGGGTTGAGGTTAAGACCTTTGCTCCTGCACCATACTAGTGTTTCTTTTATGCCTCTGTTCATTATGTCGCACATGACGCTGAGAACTTTGCCTGTGATCAGGAGCACTTCATCGTCCGAGTACACTTGTGTGTATATGTGCATCCTGTTAATCTTGTTTACTAGTTCCTTTATCAACAGGCACCACAGTAGTGCCGATAGACATCCTCCTTGTGGGAAGCCTCTTCTCGCTATCACCGTGTGTGTTGTTCCTGCAATCTCTGCTTTTATCAGTCGGTGTCTTAGCATAGCTTTCACACATTCTGATATGTCTGTGTCGATTCCTTCGCGATCTAATGCGACCTCTTTTGAATCTGTGGTGGCTCTGTCAAAAGCGCCCTCTACATCAAAGAAGCAGCCCAGTGCATATTCTGTGTTGTCTATTGATCTCTGCAGTCTTGTCACCAGATTATGGAGGGCCGTTTCGGTGGACTTGCCCTCCATATAAGCATGTTGATTTTGATGGAGTGGAGATCCATTCTTGTTTATTTGTTCTCTTATTAATCTGTCCAGGATTTTTTCTAATGTCTTAAGAGGGAATGAGGAGAGGCTAATGCACCTGATGGATTTGGCCTCTTGATATGATGTCTTCCCAGGTTTCGGGATGAACACTGCTCTTACCTCTTTCCATTTTCTTGGGATATATCCAGCTCTGATACTACTGTTGTAGAGAGCCAGCATATCTTTGCTTATGTACTTGCTGGCTACTTGGAACATTTTAGGAAAGATTTCATCCGGTCCAGCCGCCTTGTATCGCTGGAATGATCGTATACTCCACTGTAAATGTTCTTCTGTGATAAGGGCCTTCGACTGTGAGTCCTCTATGGGGTTTGAGTCTATCGGCGTGTTATCATCCTCATATTCTTCGCATTCTGGGAAGTGTGTTTCCAGTATGACCTCAAGTATCCTCTTGGGGTCCGTTAGTAACTCTTTCCCTTTCTTGATACTTCCTAGTTTACATGTGTTAACTTTAGAGAATGTTTTCACAAGTCGTGCCGCGTCAGGTTGTTTTTACACTCCTTTGCAGAACGCCTACCAACTTGTTCTGTTCTCCTTTCTACATTCTTTCTTGTACATATTTCTTTCCTCTCTGTACGCGCGCCAGCTCTCATCATCGTCCTTCTTCAGAGCGTGTTTGAGAGCTCGCCGTGTTCTTTTTTTTGTTTGCCTAGTGCTTAAGTCCATCAGGGTTGCCCTTTGCCTGGTTTTATCTCCTTGAGTTTTATGCCTTGTGGTATGCTTCATTAAGAGCTTCGTCCAGTCTATTAGCTTCTTCTTCTATTTCTTTTTTATCTATTAATAAGGTTTCACCTCCCGGGGTCTATTTCTTTATATGGTGTTCGTATGTAGCTCAGTTGGTCTTCCTCGCATTTCTTATCATAATCTTGTCTATCTTGGCCTCTAGACTGAAGGTGATTCTTCGGTGATCCGACATTGAGTCACTTTCGTCTATTTTCCAGTCCTTGATGTACTGGCTAATACTGCTCGTAGCGATAGTAATATCCAGCACTTCTCTTCTAGATTTGGTGACAAACGTAGGCGTGTTGCCCACGTTTAGAATCTCCATTCCTGTGGTACTAATAAAATCCAGGAGTAAGTCCCCCTTTTATTGCAGTCTGTGCTGCCCCATACCACATGGTGGGCGTTGGCATCACAACCTAGAATAATAGGAATGTTCTTACCTTGGTATTTTCTTGTTATTTCCTCCATTTCCTGGGATGGTGGCTCGAAGTCCCTTTCGCTGGGTAGGTACGCAGAGACAAAGAGCACTCTTACTTTATTTCCTGCTTCCGCTTGTACTGTCACTGCAATACTAGCGAGGTCACTGTAACAATCTGCCTTTATTAGTTCTAACGATCTCACTCTGCTGCTGGCGTAGATGCATGCCCTTGGTTTTGACTCACCATCAGCGTGATAGAAGATGTCTCCTCCAAGAGAGCCCAGCCCAGTCACGCGTCCGTTATAGACGTGTGGTTCTTGCAGCAGAGCGATATCGATTTTCTTTTCCACCACATATTTGCACAGCTCATTCATGGCATCGTGGCAGTAGTGGAGATTTACTTGGACTATTCTTATTTTTTGTGTATGTTTTTGTGGTGTGTTTCTGGGTGTGTTCATTAGTTTGTGTTGATGTATGTCTGCGTGTGTGTGTTATTGCTCCCTCCCTATTTGGTCTTCGCGTTGGGAGACTGCACCCCTTTCCAATGTGGTTGTAGCGATGCTACACTTGGTGGGGGTGTCAGGTCCTTCCGCGTCGTAGGGGGGGGGGGGTGGTGGTGGGGTGTACGGGGCTAGCCTGTCGGTGGGGCCTGCGACATTCAGTGGGGACCTCTTTCTGTGAGGTGTCCGCTTGCGATCCGTCTCCCCCGCCTTCGGGCTTTGGCCCCTCCGTGTTTCGTGCCTGTTGTGTGCTGTTGGGTGTTGTGCTCGGTCGGCTTAATCCACTCACTTTGTTGTGGGGTGCTTTGGACAGATGTCTTTGCAGATACATCTGGCTTCTGGTTCGGTAGGTGCAGGTGCTTTGCCCAGAAGCCTGGCGTGGACCCTGGTAGCCTGGTAATGGAGCCAGTTGGTTTCCTGCGTTCCTCTGCGGTCCTCATTCGCAGGGGGAGTATTTCCCTGCGAATGAGGGACCACTCAGGGAACCGCAACTCTTCCCTGTAGACGTTTTGCCTTCGCAAAAAGTACATTTCGTCTACAGGTATCTTCTCGGTGCTACCTGGGATCCAGATCGACGTCCTGTATTTGTCGAGCTTCCTGGGTCTAAGGGGTACTCCATCCTGGTCTCCGAGGTCGCAGTTTAATAACCAGGTCATCGCCTCCTCGGTGGTTGGTGTCACAAGGAAATATCCCTCTGCCACCAAACCCGAGGCATCGAATGCCACGTTACGGCCGCGTTCATCGGCTTCCTCCTGTAAGGTCTTGAGGATCTTGGCTGTCAGTCTTGTCCTGATCTCAGCCGCAGTTGCTTCGTCCATCGCCACCCCGTCCTCCCGCTGGATGATGACCGAGAGATCACTCTGACCCGCTCAGCTGGTCTAGCTCAGTTGGTCTTCCTCGCATTTCTTATCATAATCTTGTCTATCTTGGCCTCTAGACTGAAGGTGATTCTTCGGTGATCCGACATTGAGTCACTTTCGTCTATTTTCCAGTCCTTGATGTACTGGCTAATACTGCTCGTAGCGATAGTAATATCCAGCACTTCTCTTCTAGATTTGGTGACAAACGTAGGCGTGTTGCCCACGTTTAGAATCTCCATTCCTGTGGTACTAATAAAATCCAGGAGTAAGTCCCCCTTTTATTGCAGTCTGTGCTGCCCCATACCACATGGTGGGCGTTGGCATCACAACCTAGAATAATAGGAATGTTCTTACCTTGGTATTTTCTTGTTATTTCCTCCATTTCCTGGGATGGTGGCTCGAAGTCCCTTTCGCTGGGTAGGTACGCAGAGACAAAGAGCACTCTTACTTTATTTCCTGCTTCCGCTTGTACTGTCACTGCAATACTAGCGAGATCACTGTAACAATCTGCCTTTATTAGTTCTAACGATCTCACTCTGCTGCTGGCGTAGATGCATGCCCTTGGTTTTGACTCACCATCAGCGTGATAGAAGATGTCTCCTCCAAGAGAGCCCAGCCCAGTCACGCGTCCGTTATAGACGTGTGGTTCTTGCAGCAGAGCGATATCGATTTTCTTTTCCACCACATATTTGCACAGCTCATTCATGGCATCGTGGCAGTAGTGGAGATTTACTTGGACTATTCTTATTTTTTGTGTATGTTTTTGTGGTGTGTTTCTGGGTGTGTTCATTAGTTTGTGTTGATGTATGTCTGCGTGTGTGTGTTATTGCTCCCTCCCTATTTGGTCTTCGCGTTGGGAGACTGCACCCCTTTCCAATGTGGTTGTAGCGATGCTACACTTGGTGGGGGTGTCAGGTCCTTCCGCGTCGTAGGGGGGGGGGGGGGTGGTGGTGGGGTGTACGGGGCTAGCCTGTCGGTGGGGCCTGCGACATTCAGTGGGGACCTCTTTCTGTGAGGTGTCCGCTTGCGATCCGTCTCCCCCGCCTTCGGGCTTTGGCCCCTCCGTGTTTCGTGCCTGTTGTGTGCTGTTGGGTGTTGTGCTCGGTCGGCTTAATCCACTCACTTTGTTGTGGGGTGCTTTGGACAGATGTCTTTGCAGATACATCTGGCTTCTGGTTCGGTAGGTGCAGGTGCTTTGCCCAGAAGCCTGGCGTGGACCCTGGTAGCCTGGTAATGGAGCCAGTTGGTTTCCTGCGTTCCTCTGCGGTCCTCATTCGCAGGGGGAGTATTTCCCTGCGAATGAGGGACCACTCAGGGAACCGCAACTCTTCCCTGTAGACGTTTTGCCTTCGCAAAAAGTACATTTCGTCTACAGGTATCTTCTCGGTGCTACCTGGGATCCAGATCGACGTCCTGTATTTGTCGAGCTTCCTGGGTCTAAGGGGTACTCCATCCTGGTCTCCGAGGTCGCAGTTTAATAACCAGGTCATCGCCTCCTCGGTGGTTGGTGTCACAAGGAAATATCCCTCTGCCACCAAACCCGAGGCATCGAATGCCACGTTACGGCCGCGTTCATCGGCTTCCTCCTGTAAGGTCTTGAGGATCTTGGCTGTCAGTCTTGTCCTGATCTCAGCCGCAGTTGCTTCGTCCATCGCCACCCCGTCCTCCCGCTGGATGATGACCGAGAGATCACTCTGACCCGCTTTGGGTCTTTGTGTTCCCTCGTTCTTTGCGGTCCGGGGTCATTTTGGTGGACGTTGCTGGGTCTTCTCGTCAGGATAGGCGCTCTGACGTTTTACTTTTTGAGGTTTCGAACCGGCCCCTCCCTGAAGCACAGTCGTTGCCACTGCGGCTGACGAGCCCCGGGGTTTGACCTGGTTCGATAGCTCAACCTGTTTTTCCTGCGAGCCTTTAACCTTTTGTACATGGACTTGGTTATTGACTCCTTGAACTGAACATTACTTTGAACATTGCTCTCTGCAATGCTCATTTGGGTCAGGTCGTCCCCGAGAGTCTCTGATAGAGATCTACCGGGACGTACCACGTGACCACAGGGTTTCTTAATAGTCGACGTCCCGGCACGCAGGCCTCGCAGCCCCACCCGTGAACGAGTGTGGCTGCCAGTCCCGCGCACCGATAAGTCGACATAAAGGATGGGATATTGGATGGGGGGAATTTTTTGCTGCGATTTTTTGTTGCGTCTGTTTCTTAGGGAACCAGACCAATAACAGGCGGGACCACGTGAAGGTAACCACTAGCCTGGCTCTGGGGATCTTTGCGACCTGCGCTCCTCCCAGGCCTTAGCCAGACTCTACACCGGACAGGTGTTGAGAATAGGGGTTCACCAACCCGACGCGCATTTCCATCGGGTGGATCCGCCCCGACCAGATACCAATGTAACTCACGACAGTTACCTGGTATTAAGGGTTTGATGATGAAGTAGGAAGGTGCCATAGGAGCTCCTAAATTAAAGAAGATAAACCTATCGCATTTGGGCTCATTTATTTCATCTTGACAAACTATCTGATGTGACATGGTATTCAGGGTCTGATGATGGCGTAGAAAGGTGGCCATAGGAACTCCTAAGCTAAACAAGTTAAACTTCTGGAATCCTTGCTCATTTGTTTTAGTTTAACAAACGCTCTGGTGTTACATGGTATTTAGGGTCTGACGACAGAGTAGGAAGGTAGTCATAGAAACTCCTAAACTAAACAAGTTAAATTTATCGAGTTTGGGTTCATTTAGTTTGTCTTGGTAAACATTGCTACTGCTACTAGTGTTACATGATGTCCAAGGTCTGAAGATTGAACTGAAACTAAATAAGATATACTCGTTGTGTCATGCTCCTTTGGTTGGTCTTAGCAAGCATCGGTGCTACACGACGTTACATAAAGTAAAAAGTTGAAAATAAAATAATTCATAAAAACCCGCTTGTCAAAAATAAGCTTTTAATTTTTTTTTAATAGTCTTTCTAAACGAATAACCTAATAATTTTTTGCAAGGGTTGTGCTGATTTCAAAAGCTTTTAGCGTGAATAGAAAACAAATAAAGTACTTGCGCGATACAAGCTTTTGTCCTCCCATAAGACTATAAGACAACCGCTGGGAGAACATCGGGCGTGTGCCGACCGCTTTCTTTCCAGCGGTTGTCTAAAACATCGATGTTGACAACGGATGATGTTTCATCAAAATCAATTTACATCGATGTACGAGTAAAACGCCCATGTATATTTGATAGGAACTCAAATAGGTAGGCAAAGTTACCTACTAGAAGTCATGGGAAGGAAGTTATGGTTTTATGACTACGACTTATAAATATCAGGAGATGTACAGGAGTTGCGAGTACTGCCCAGCTGTTTAAGATTTAATCTTATTATAATTAAAATTTAAGTTATTATAAAAAAATCTTTCATTAAAAACTCGAAGATCGTGAAACAACCTATTTGTGATTAGAGGTCCATGGGAAGGAAGTTGTGGTAATGGGATGGGTAGGACAGCTGAGCCGCCATATTAACTTTCCCCACCCGTCAAGCCAATACGCCAGCCTAACAGTGGGGATGTGTTAATATAAGCCATTGCCAGCCATTCTTGAGAATCATTTGTTTGTGTTAAAGCATATATTCGAAACTCTGCTACTTTTATTTTACTACCCGTTTCAAGTTTGAAGTTTAAGTTATCTCAAAGTACCCGAACTATGTTGAATTGTTGGTGTTACTATTTACGCAGAATGAGCTCAGTGTCATGAATTCATGTTGTATTTTGATTTTTCTTGGAATTAATTAAGTGAATGACTGGGTCCCAAGCTGGTACTTACATTGGGGTGTGTGTTGGGTAACCTCCTCGAGTGTCGCTCCGATTCCGATCCCGCTGCAGTCCGGGGGGAACGGAATCGGAGCGGCCGGTACACCCTGGGCGGCGGTCAATGGCTTCCCCTTCACCTCTTCATAGGGTTGGCATTGATCGTCGGCCAATACCCAACGTGGCGGGAACACATCGCTCTCCGTACTCCTCTGCTTTCAGAGGAGACAGGATAAGCGATGCTGTTAGTGGTGAGATGGCCCAGGGTCAGCCGGGGTGCGAGGGATATGCTCTATGGGTAACCTTACACCCCGGCGTCTGAAGACCCGAGACGGCGTGCGGTTTTAGTCGGTGTAAGCCCGACATAACCGCCCCCACTGGCCGGCTACTTGAAAATAAGACATCTTACTTCCCTTTGAACCGCGAAAGCGAGTAGACGCATCTTCTATAAGAGTATCTCTAATAAAATTTAAAATTAAATAATAAATGATATATTTTTCGCATAAAAATAATACGCCAAAAAGTTCGCCAACTACCAGGCAAGCATAACGCATTCATAGTGTATGCACGCGGAGTGCGAGTGAAAGTGAGACACCAACAACAAAGACGAAGCTATCAACACAGCTATGCTGCGCCCACATACGTCGCGTCATCCAGTGTCGTCTACTTGACCGCTTGCCACAATACACGAGCGATAGCGATTGACGGGTAACATTTATTGCTTTTTATTACTAATTTTGATCTGGGGCATTTCTGATCTTATAAAACACAATGTCAAAATCACTACATAGGACACCACCAAAACAAACCATACCCTCAAAATCAGAGTCTGACATTCAAAAATTGTATGAAACCGAATCCTCAAAACAACGATCTAAACGTAAGTGTATATCTCCTGAGATACCTGCAGAAGAGTCTGATAGTTTTAAAAATGAGATCAGGCAGATGATCAATGACCTTATGACTACCCAGAACACTCGACTCGATAAATTGGAAAACCATTTCATGGAGATAAAAAGCCACTATGCAGATATTAAAACAACCAGCAGCGAGTTAGAAAAGTCAATCTCGTATGTATCTGACCAACTGTCTACTCTGGAGACCAAGATAACTGGTTTAGAGAAAGAACGGCAAACAATGATAATAAAGCTGTCAACGTTGGAGGAAAAACTGGAAGTCCACGATCGTAATCTTATTAAAACTTCGGTGGAACTGCGCAATGTACCTAAGAGAGTGGCTGAAACCAAATCTATGTTATATGATACGATTATACACTTATCGAGACAGTTAAACATTGAAATAGCCACCACTCATATTCGGGATGTAGCCAGACAACCCACAAAAAAGGAAAAGCCAACTTCAAACGTAACATTGGAGTTCTCGAACACCCTATTGAAGACCAGTTTTCTGAATGCCATCAAACAGTACAACAAACAAAACCCTAAGAACAAGGTCAACTCTTCTCACTTGGACATAAAATCAACCAAAGAACTACCAATCTACATTACAGAGCAATTAACTTCTCACGCCAAAAAAATGTTCCATCTTACAAGGATCTATGCGAAATCATATCAATACAGCTTCTTTTGGACTTCAAACGGACAGGTTATGTTAAAAAAGGACTCAAATAGCCAGGCCATAATCATTAAAAATGAACAACAGCTGCAGCAACTGTCCCAGCCAGGCAATGTATGACTAGCTGTACTAACCTGTTATATTACCTATGAACTAGTTTCTTTACTTAGTATCTCCAATCTTTTTATTAAAATACTAAATACAAACATACACACACTAAACACACCCAAATACTACCAGCCTACACAATCAAAATCTTATTATACGAGAACACACAGCATAAACTATATATATATGTATTACAACCTTCATTCAAATAACACTTTAGTCATACCAAAACATCCTAGACCAAGTACTGTTTATATTAAACCCATCATCTATAATTTTAAATTATGCGTAAATAAAGTTTACTCCGATAAGATCATTGAGTGGAATTCTGAAATTCAATGATTTCACAGTTCAGTATTAATTTGCTACCTTTTTATGACCACAGCGCGATTTAAAGTTTGTTCTCATTTTTTAACGTCATGATAATCATCCTCTACAAAAATGATTAACAACAGTAATGACTTAATTGAAAGTATAGATAAACTCTCCGTATCAGAAATTCAAATATGCTCCCCAGAACAAACTGCTACTTATGTGAAGCACCCAAATAATTTCCTAAAAATCTTCACTCAAAACATTAGATCGATAAATCGCAATTTTCTAAGTTTGCAAACACTCTTACAACGCATTCCTTTTGACACTGACTTGCTGATTTTAACTGAATGTTGGTCATCATGTCTAACTAATACCAACGCACCATATCTTCAAAATTACACGGTTTTTGAAACCACTGAACATATTAATCAAAATGATGGCGTGGTTGCTTATGTGAAATCTGAACTATCGGCTATATGTGAAGAATTACCTAAATCAATCCGGCTCTGGAATTTTAATTAAAATTAATTCTAATGTAGCCATAGTATGTATCTACCGTTCACCCTCGTGTCAT
This sequence comes from Cybosia mesomella, assembly GCA_946251805.1. NCBI lineage: Eukaryota > Metazoa > Arthropoda > Insecta > Lepidoptera > Erebidae > Cybosia > Cybosia mesomella. The sequence goes on from OX276390.1 coordinate 7,642,840, forward strand.
AATATCAGCAATTTTTTATCAGCCCTCAACACACTACTGCCCACCCTTGCTAGCTTTAAATCAGTGGTAATAACGGGTGATATAAATGTAGATATAAAACCTAGTAGCGTTGATGAGCGTGCACCGGAATACTTGAACTACCTCGCCTTTCATGGTTTCCTGCCGGCTCACACTCACCCAACTAGAGATAAAAACTGTTTAGATCACATAATGCTAAGATCGAAGTCCCCAACCATAACATTTGTCTATGAATCGACGGTTACTGACCACTACTCTACCTTGCTCTGTATAAACCACCAAAATAATAAGAGAACCACCACCCGTACCACGACTAAAATTGACTACGAGGCCCTAGACAAGACATTACTTCTTATAGACTTTCACCCTCTTTTTTCGATATCTAACCCAAACACAGTGACAGATAACCTCATAGAACTCCTCAAATCAGCCATCACAAAACACACAGTGCTTCGAAAAGTTCCATCAAAAAAAAGACTACTGAAACCGTGGATTACGCCCGGCTTAGTAAGATGCATACAACATAGGGACGCCCTTCACAAAAAGGCTAAACAATCTCCAACAAATGAAGTGTTACTTATTAGTTATAGACGCTATAGACGCTATTGTACAAGTATTCTCAAAAAAACAAGTTCGTAGTTCGCAAGAATTACGGTAGATGGCTCCAACGTCGCCTTAAGACGTATATGATATATCGGAGAATTTCGAATATCTGGGACGTGTCTAGGTGGCTCAGTTGGTCAGAGCATTCCCCCTGTAAGGGACTGGTCGCGGGTTCAAGTCCCGTCCTAGATGTTCTCTTTTTCCGATCTAAATCTTTAGAAAAAATAAATCTTTAAACAAAAAGACTTTATGATGCACAGCAAATTAACAAAGTCAGTCACAATCCAAAATTATTATGGGATACCATAAAACAAGTAACAAATACAACCAAACCTAGGAATTCCTCTGTTTTACTACTAGGAACTTCACCTTCGCACACTTAATCATGTAACAACGTAAATTCTTTTTTCGTTAACATTGGCAAAAACCTAGCGGACAACATATTGAAGAAGCAGTCTCCACATCTTGCTATTACCTCACAACTCATACATTAGCCCACACCATGCTCATCTTTCGTTCTAAGTCATACTGACCCAGCTGAAGTTATTTCAATCATTAAGTCGTTGCGTGCTGACGCATCTACCGGGTGGGATGGCATCTCACCCTATATCCTGAAGAGATATTCTGTCTCTCTGGCACCCATCCTAAGCCACATATTCAACCTTTGTTTCGATACTGCTGTCTTTCCCGATGCTTTTAAAAAGGCCATAATCCATCCTATTTTCAAGGGGGGTGATGGGAGCCTACCGAACAATTACCGTCCTATCGCAGTCTTGAGTGCCCTATCTAAAGTACTCGAACGTCTCATTAATAAAAGACTGGTCTACTACTTGGATCACTATAATTTAATTTCATCACAACAATTTGGATTCCGTCAAAAAACGTCTACTTGTGACGCTATTCATGAATTGACCAATTTTATCGTCCAAAGACTCAATGAAGATAAAAAGGTCTTAACTATCTTCCTTGACCTTGCGAAAGCGTTTGACACGGTTCCCGCAGCCCCACTTCTACTCAAACTTGAACGGATGGGCGTCAGAGGGGAACAGCTGGAGTTGTTTCGAAGCTATCTCACAAATCGCTCGCAAATGGTTAAAATTGACAGTCTTACTAGCGAGGAGCTCCCTATTCACTATGGCGTGCCGCAAGGTAGCATTCTCGGTCCTACTCTGTTCCTCGTATTTATAAACGACCTTTGTGATTTGAGAATTCCAAAATCAAAAACTGTATGTTACGCAGATGACACAGCGTTAACATTTGTAGGAGACACGTGGTCGGAACTGGAACATAGGGCACAGTTAGGTTTTACCTTAGCATTAGACTGGCTTTCATCACACACACTGACTCTCAACACACAGAAAACCAAATATGTTACCTACTCTATTAGTTCGATATCGCAGCCACGATTTCCACTTACCTTAAAAGCTCACTGCTGCAACATTTTGACGAAACCTCCTTGTAACTGCCCCACCTTATCTTCCGCTGATAATATTAAATATCTAGGCGTAATCTTGGACAAGAATCTGACCTATAAACTTGAAATAAATGCTCTCGTAGTCAGAGTCCGTAAATTAATGTACGTTTTCAAAACCTTACGCCATATTGCAAATAAAACCATTATATTTAACGTATATTACGCCCTATGCTTGTCTATCATCACGTATTGTATATCCTGCTGGGGTGGTGCAGCAAAGACAATACTCATGCCACTGGAAGTGGCACACAGAGCCATTTTGAAAATAGCAACATTTAGGCCTATTATGTTCCCGACTAACCTATTGTACAATATTTATGATGTACTGAATGTACGACAACTATTTATATACCATACAATCCTCCTCCAACACAGACACACTCCATACAAAAAAATAACAAAACGACGAACGGACAAAATATGCGTTATTCCTAAACCACGGAAAAGTTTCACTAAGCGTTTCGCCTATTACTTGGGCCCTTACCTTTATAATAAAATCAACTTAACATGTCCGATATATGGTTCAACACAGTTTACTTGTAAGAATATAGTTAGATCTTTTTTACGAAATAAATCCTATGATGAAACGGAAGATTACTTGGTACAAATTATATAACAGCTAAAATAGAATACATTATATTATATACAACTACCCACATACACTTATTATTATGATTATTACAAATCAATATTTACATAATTATCTACACACTATATTCTCAGAACTTTTACGACGAAATAAATCCTATGATGAAACGGAGGATTACTTGGTAGCTACAAATTATATATAGGTAAAATAGAACACACAATATAATGTATATACAATTACCCACATTCATTTATTATTATGATTATATATTTTATTATTACAAAAACAATATATATATATATATATATATATATATACAGGATACACGCATACACCATCGCACACACACACACACACACACACACACGCACAAATACATACACATATCACACGCGATCTTAAAACCAAAACGTGAAGTCATGTTATTAAAAACATTATTTTTTAATTTTTTTTCTCCGTATATATTGTATTGTAGTCTAAAACTTGCAAAAACTTTATAGCACAATTATTATTATTGTTATGTATAGTAAACCATAGGGAAAGGGACTGTTGCTCCTTACTACAGGTTAATAACTAACCTATCAAGGGAAACAACTTCACCCACTAGATTGTAACCGGAAATAGTTGTAAGACCTACCCTGTATGTACTACCGTTGTATCTACAATCACTTTTTTGCAATAAAACATTATTATTTTATTTACTGCGGTCGCGCGCTTAACTGAGGCCGCGGGCTCGTGAAACTGTTTTTCGGTGATTATTCCTCAATGATACATCGGACGGTTATGGAGGAGTTCAGCCACCAACAAATGGCTATGCCGGGTATAAGGGCTTTGCCCGCTTGAAATTTTGATGCGATAATAAGCAAGGAAAATAATATTAATAAAAATAACAATATAATGTAAGTATACTTTTTTTTTTTTTTTTTTATTATCGTGCGGAAATCCCTTCGGATACCTCCCCGCCGGCCAGCGGGGGCGGTTATGTCGGGCTTGAACCAACTAAAACCGCACGCCGTCTCGGGTCTTCAGACGCCGGGGTGTAAGGTTGCCCATAGAGCATACCCCTCGCACCCCGACTGACCCTGGGCCATCTCCGGTTACGAGATGGCCCCCTCGGGTAAGAAGAGGTACCTTCCGTGTTTTTTTTTTCGTGCGGAAATCCTCTCGGATACCCCCCCCGCTGGCCAGCAGAGGCGGTTATGTCGGGCTTGAACCGACTAAAACCGCACGCCATCACTGGTCTTCAGACGCCGGGGTGTAAGGTTGCCCATAAGGCATTTCCCTCGCACTCCGACTGACCCTGGGCCATCTCCGATTTCTAAATGGCCCCCTCGGGTTTGGGAACCAGGGCAGCCCCATGCACACATATGTACATACGTACCTATAGATATAAAATTTTAATACATCTTTGTTGTCTATAACGTAAACCTTAAAAGGTTTGGTATTTCTGCCTATTTGAGTTGCAATATGACATTAGGTGGGTACTTTGATATCTGGGGTGCTTGGTTGGGGACCTCCACGCGGTGCACCCTGGGCAACGGAGACGGCAGCGCCTCTCTCCTAGGGTGGGAGAGACGCTGCCGCCTACGGCTAACTCCGACCGAGGCGAGGACGGCCCTGTTGAGGGCTGTTCGGAAGCTTTCCACGTGTCCCTCTGATTAGCAGATGGCACAGTGGAGAGCAAGTATCAAAACCGCCATCTCAAAACCGGAGATGGCCCGGCGTCAGTCGGGGTGCGAGGGATATGCTCTATGGGTAACCTTACACCCCGGCGTCTTAAGACCCGAGACGGCGTGCGGTTTTAGTCGGTGCAAGCCCGACATAACCGCCCCCGCTGGCCGGCGGGGGGGTATCCGAAGGGATTTCCGCACGAAAAAAAAAAAAAGGTTAATAAAACAATTTAGAACAGATAAATTATTTTCTAAATAGCAAGAAATGTTAAATTAGCTTTGCATTTTTCTTTCTCGCATTTCGGCGACAACGAAATCACTATTTGTTGATCAATAATCGGCAACCATAAGTGCATCTTCCAGCAAGTCCAGACTCGTCCGCACTCTGGTGTTCTCCATATTCCTTTATGGAGTGGAAACCTGGACGCTGAAAGCTGCGGACAGAAAACGCATCGACGCCTTCGAGATGTGGTGTTGGAGGAGAATGTTGCGGATCCCTTGGACTGCTCGTAGGACAAACGCTTCAATATTAAAAAAACTCAATGTGAAGACAAGACTCTCCACCATCTGTCTACAGAGGATCCTTGAATACTTCGGACATATTGCAAGGAAAGACGGCGATAATCTCGAAAAACTAATTGTGACTGGAAAGATAGAAGGGAAGAGACCCAGAGGCCGCAGTCCGATTAGATGGTCTGATCAAGTCCGCACCACACTTGAGTCCAACAAACTCTACGACACTCTACATGCCGCGGAGGATAGGCACCGATGGCGCAATATAGTGCGCAGAAAAGTGATCCATGGTAGTGGTCACGACCCTCAGAATTGAGGAAATCGACGCAAGGAGGAGGAAGTGCATCTATTTTAGGCAGATTATCCCATTGCCCTTTCTCGAATCCTTCATCCATTTCATTAATCGAATATAAACATTATTAACGTAATGCACGGATGAAAACAAAACAAAATATTGCACAAGCTCCTTAGCCTGTACGCGGAGCGTTGTAAATTGACGTCACATGCGGTCACGTGACTGTTAGTGGGACTTGATATTTTTCGTAAGTTTGAATTGTTCTGTGGTTTGAATGCCTGTAAAATCAAAACTAATAGATATTTTTGACTACAACAAAAACTAGTGTATTTGTATACATCATACAAGCTTTACTATAACAAACTTTTAACCGATTTGACATACCTATTAACATTCTTCATTAAAAAAGTACTTTAAAAGTATCAAGATAGTTAGTTTATAAAAGTTCGATTTCGCCAGTATAGGACTCTACAGCTTTTTTTATTTCCCTATTTTTCATTAGATTCTAGGGTTGACCCAAGGTTGACCTATAAACAACAAATGCCAAGTTTTTTTTATCCCAATTGCCAACAAAAACGAAAACCACAGACTATTAACAAAATATGACAAGACATACGATTATTACGAAAACGTAAACTTATGTAGAGTCGTCGTATAAATAATACAAATTAACCTAAAATAAAAAGAGTTATCGAATTTATCTCTACAAAGCCAAAATACTTATTATTTACGATAGGTTTCTTTTAGTACTGATCATGTCTCATAGAATATCGCAAAAGCGAAAATACAGTGAAAGCAATGGGACTGAGTCATCGGGTAAAGGTAATCTGGAATTTACACGGATTAAATGATGTTATTGTGAAATTTATTTACTTTTCACGTCATGAATTTCAGAAACTTCCGCAAAGACGATGCATATTCAGTGCCCGTATTTAGACACTATCAACAGGCATGTCCTAGATTTTGATTTTGAAAAGTTATGTTCCGTTTCGTTGACAAGAATCAATGTTTACGCCTGTCTGGTTTGTGGCAAATACTTTCAGGTAAACAGTTTTTATAATTTTACATTAAATTATGTTTAAACATACTCTTATGATAATATTGATGATGGTATAAGAACTTAGTATGAAAACTTAATCTCTTGAAAAATACTAACAAGATTACAAGAATCCAACAATCGTTACTTGACAAAGCCATAATAATTAGAAAATAAGGAATAAACGAGTAGCAGCTTTCGTGTGTTTACTAATAATGACTAGTTATATTTAATAACTGTAATATAACTATCTCTGATTATTCAGTTTATTATGAATTTAAATTTAGTGCAACTACTTTGGCTATATTGTAAGCATATTTTCACACAATATGCAAATAATATATTATGAAATTGGTTGTAATTTGAAAAACTTTGGTAGAAATAGTAATAGGAATTCATTATAGTTCAGAGGTCCTTAGGGGTAAGGGGTTTACTAACCCAAGAGCCCATATACTAGATACTACTGTATCCGAATAGGTTTGCAAATTGCAAAGTTGAGGAAAGCTAGCCAGGTCAGGTTTAGGATAGGTGACCATTATTAAGCTAATCCTCATCAGATGTTATCACTTCCAGGGTCGAGGAACAAATACTCATGCATATACACATTCAGTGGCCGATGATCACCATGTGTTCTTGAATCTTCATACATTGAAGTTCTATTGCTTGCCAGACAACTATGAGGTCATTGGTAAGTTCCTTACACATTTTAGTTTATTTATAGCTTTACTGGCTATTGCCTGTGGCACCGCCCATGTGGAATCCTGTTCCCGTTCCCTCTTCCCATGGGAACCTAATCCGGGGATAAAATGTCTATAATCTATCCCTGTACTAAATTTCAACCAGATCCCTTTAGCTCTTTTTACATGAAAGAGTAACCATACATTACAAAAACAACAACAACTACTTAAAATAGTACATCTATACTTGAATTTTATTGTTATTGATTCTTTATAGTTGCTGTCACATAACTCCCTTGGGCAAAAGCCTCTTCATTTAATATTCAAGGGTAATTAATTTTATGTATTTGGATCCCACCAAGAACAGGGTGCAAACCTACCTCACCTGCAAGCTGATTCTCCTGCTGATTGACAGATGAGGCTATGGTAAAAAAAAGATGCAATCGGGATTGGCACCCGGATAAAGAAAGAGTAGCTTATACCAACTGTTTTCCCGAATTGCGTGACTCTAAGCAACGTTTCAAACAACAAACAATCAAAAATTATCTGTGCACCTGTTTGCTTACCTAGCAGAGGTTAGTGAACAGCCACATAGTCCAACTAGTGCAAAGTGATCATCTTGCAACACCAGAAGTGACACAGCGAAACGTGGTTATATTGTGCTAACAATTATATTTCAATGCTATCATATAATAAAATTTATCCTCATATTTAGAATGCTAGAGCCTTTTGCTTGTCTAAGAAATAAAAATAACAAATTCATTTTCAATTTGAATACACTGGGAATAGTGGTAGTGTGAATTATATATGTATATATATAACAGTTTAATATGCCTACACTCATTTGTTTTTTTTTCGTGTTCATATCTTTGTTTAAAAGTTTGAATATTAAATTAAATGAAATCGTCTTCCAAGGAAGTAGAATACTTATTCCATTAATTTTTGTTATGTAGATAAAAAAAAACAACATAACCAATGCACAAATTGCCGCCTGGCACTAAAAATAGGGGTCAATATCGACACCTATGAACTGGTCCTATCTTTTCATATATAATATGTAATGTAATATTAAAAATTGAATAAATAAAACATTCATATTCAATTTTGATGTCTTACAGATTCCTCTCTGAATGACATCAAGTATGTTTTGAACCCAATTTTTACACCAGAACAGATCAAGCAGCTGGATTATAACACCAAAATGTCTAGAGCTATAGATGGCACCATGTACATGCCTGGGATTGTTGGTCTTAATAACATCAAAGCTAATGATTATTGTAATGTTATTTTACAGGTAAGATTTATTCTCTAATTATTCAACAGAAGTAGTATAAGTGTTTACATACAGTGTACATGTTTTTGGGGCCCCAGTAAGAACTTTGGGGCCCAAGCCAACCTCATCTGCAAGCCGGTAGACCTGCTGATTGAGGTCTGGGACTTCCCCAGGCCATTCACAATAGGTCAAGTATATGGCAGGCTTAGCGGGTCTATCCATCAAGAACATATAGGTATGATGTATTGATGTGTAGATGTATTGTCGAAATAAGCCCGAGAATGACTGCGTGGAACAAGGAAACAAAAAGCAGACATTCTTAGAAAATGGAAAGCATGTGATGGAGGTCTGGACCCCCAAAATCTCCACCCTGCCTACAGTTCAACCTAATCTTTAGCTTGTGACAAAATTTCAGTGTCTCACTCAAGTGAGGCCACTCCGCAACTACTTCCTCCGCGAGGAAAACTACGCGAATGTGAAGCGACCACCTGGTGATTCCTCATTCCTACTAGTGCAGAGATTCGGTGAGCTGATTCGTAAACTGTGGGACCCAAGAGCGTTCAAAGCGCATGTGTCACCCCATGAGATGCTACAGGCTGTTGTGCTATGGTCCAAGAAGAGGTTCCAGTTTATTAAACAGAGTAAGTTACTGAAATTTATGGGCTGTTTCATGTGCAGCTTAAAGGTGAAGTACTCTGAATGTAGATTGTAAAGTTAATATAATTCTGCTTATTTCAGGTGATCCTATTGATTTTCTGTCGTGGTTTTTAAATTCTCTGCATATGGCACTCAATGGAACAAAGAAACCAAATAGTTCTATTATCTACAAATCTTTCCTTGGGCACATGAGGATATACACCAGGTAAAAATGGTTATTTGAAAATGTTGTAGTATTAATCTATTTAAGATTTGTAGCTAGCTTGAGCAACTTTTTTTTTTTAAATTTATTTACACAATAATACAAAAACAATATAAATTAGCACACCAAAAACCAGAAAGTTTGTGCGGTTTGTGCGGAGGACTATGCATTCTGTTGATGCAAAATTAAATTATCTATTGTATAAAGCAACTTAGACTCCCAACAGCACTTAAACCAATAGGTAGGTAGTTCAAGTGACGCCGCAAACCCAAGTCGCTTCATTTTACATTTATCACAACATAGTTGAAAGTTATAATTAAGTTAAAATTATAAAAATAACAAAGAGTATAGTAAATTACGTTCGCAATCATATTGCGTCGGGCGACCACCGTCTGTGCCCGAGCGTTGGTAATGAAACCGGTTCTGAGACGAGTCTACAGGATGTTCAGAAAATGATGTTTCAATTTGCATTTAATATTATTTTTCGTGATGTTTTGTACGAAAGATGGACTTAATTTATTTAACATGCGCGTAATAAGGTACATGGTGGTCCTCTCACCGTAGACATTCACTGCCCTGACTGTGATTACTTTTTTTTTTCTGACGCGTTTGTATATTGTGCGATATTTCATTTTGGCAGCTTTTATTAAAGAACTGTTCTTTAAGGAGACTATAGTTGGACATAGTGTGTATGGGGAGAACTTTACAAAATTTGTGAAGTTCGTATTCATTATTTTTATACCTTTCTTTAATGTTAAAGGGCACGATTTTTTTTAATTTCAAAGATTCGGTCAAGGTAGGACTTAAACGTTCTCCCATAGCTCTTCACGCCATACCCGATTACTGAGTCCACTAGTGCATATATATATTATATAATTATATCTTTAATTATGTATAAATTGGCAAGAAAGGCTCTTAGTTTTCCACATACGTAATTAATGTGTGGTAGCCAATTAAATTTCTTGTCAATTATTAGACCTAACAGGAACATATGTATTATGTTCCTCAACGAACTCAATTTTTGGGCAGTTACAGCAAGCATTGTTAGTTTTATGCAAACAGGTGTGATCATGACCCACTAGACTTTCTCAAATATATATAGGCGGAGTTCTTCTATAAGGAGTAAAGATATGAATAAGTTTCGTCTTGGCAGCGTTTACCACTAGACCATTATCATTACACCATTTGTTTAACTTATCAAAGTCTTTTTGCATTTTTAAGAGCGCTGTTGAGACATCATGATCTGCGATGATTAAACAGGTATCGTCAGTATATTGGTATGAAGTGCAATTGCTGATGACATTATTCATATCATTGACATATGCAATAAAATTAAGAGGACCGATTACAGATCCTTGAGCTGTACCAACATTGACCCTAACGGTTTTACTTAAGGTACCATTTACATTGACACAGTATGACCTATCCTGGATATAGTTTTCACACCATTTAAGCAAAGGTCCACGGACGCCAAAATTGTCAAACTTTTTTACTAGCTTCGTGTGATTCAGTGTCGAATGCGCGTGAAAAATTAATGAAAAGCGCTAAAAGCATGTTTTCGCGAATTTAAGGACGTATTTATTTCATCTGTAAATTTAGTCAACAAGGTGGTAGTGCTCTTATTAGGTTGAAAGCCAAATTGATTACTACAGATAATACTGTTGTCTTTGTAGAAGGTATGTATTTGTTCAGTGAAAAAATTCTCCACAATCTTATTTGACAGTTATGTAATAGGGCGATAATTAGACATGTCGTCATGTTTGCCTTTTTTATATACTGGGCGAACACAGCCACACTTCAGCTCCTGCGGATGCTTTCCCGTTGCGAGACTGGTATTAATGAGATTAGCAATAGGTATAGAATTTTTTTGGCTGATATTTTTAATATCCAGAACTTAGATCTTGTCTTTCCCAGGTGCTTTAAAGGTAGCGAGTTTATTTATAATTTGGTTTATCTTGTATGGCATTGCTTTTTTAACTAAGATGCTGACTTCAGCGTTTTGAAAGTAGTCATTTTGTCACTGAAGTGACAATCCCTCTCTTTTCGTTCTTTGGAAGACATGTTTCTGTTTTAGGGTATAGAGACCCACATTTTTGTTTGCTCCTTTTTTAGTGTGCACATGAATTAAACATTTACGAACCAGCGGTCCAGCTGCAGCTTGAATACCTACCGGTATGCCAGATTTTCAAAGCTGTAGTTCCATACTTCTCAAATTATACAACACTGCTTACTAACTGACTCAGATGAATGAACCAAAATGAATGTGTTTCTTCACAGAAAGCTGCCACCACCAGACGCAGATGACGCTGCTAAGGTAGACCTGTCTAGTGAAGAGTACAGTGAAATGATAACGGAATCGCCTTTCATGTACCTAACCTGCGATTTACCACCGACGCCACTTTTTACAGACGAGTTTAGGGAAAACATTATTCCACAGGTAAAACTAGGTTTCAATTTTAATTATACGGGTTTTTGAAAATCACATATTTCCAACTAGTTTCAAACTTCCTTTTTCTTGAATTTCTTATCAGCAAATTATTGAAGTTGAAGTTAAATTTAATGTACTCTTACAGGTCAATTTATACCAGTTACTTTCAAAGTTCAATGGGCAGACATCGAAAGAGAACAAGACATACAAAGAGAACTTCTTGAAGAGGTTTGAGATCACTCAACTCCCGCCCTACTTGATATTATACATCAAAAGATTCACGAAAAACACTTTTTTTGTTGAAAAGAATCCAACTGTTGTGAATTTCCCAGTCAAGTAAGTATAGTTTCGTTTTATAGGTAGAATGTGTAATTTTTCCATGTTTTCATCGTTCTACCCGCACAGCGAGCAGTGTGCTTTCCATAGAGACAGGTAGACACTGTCTACCCTTTTTTTTTTTTTTTTATCGTGCGGAAATCCCTTCGGATACCCCCCCGCCGGCCAGCGGGGGTGGTTATGTCGGGCTTGCACCGACTAAAACCGCACGCCGTCTCGGGTCTTCAGACGCCGGGGTGTAAGGTTACCCATAGAGCATTTCCCTCGCACCCCGGCTGACCCTGGGCCATCTCACCACTTACAGCATCGCTCATCCTGTCTCCTCTGAAAGCAGAGGAGTACGGAGAGCGATGTGTTCCCGCCACGTTGGGTATTGGCCGACGATCAATGCCAACCCTATGAAGGGGTGAAGGGGAAGCCATTGACCGCCGCCCAGGGTGTACCGGCCGCTCCGATTCCGTTCCCCCCGGACTGCAGCGGGATCGGAATCGGAGCGACACTCGAGGAGGTTACCCAACACACCCCAGACACTGTCTACCCTAATAATTTTCTTACTAAACAAATAAAATAAGTAAATCATACGTCGTAACTAAACTTTTTTTTTTCATTATTATATAGGTAAACGATTCAGTTACACACGGCGCGCGGACGTAGCATGTTTTTTTTTTTAAAAAGAATATTAGCAACCGAAATTACTAATATTCCCCCTAACCCCTCCAGCTAAGCTTAATTGCTTGTGTTAGGAGTGGGTTCACGTCGGTAGTGTAATGGTCATGATTCGAACCCGGGACCCCTCGATCATAGGGTCGACTCCTTAACCACTAAGCTACCGACGCTTACGATATCGTCGCATGTCCGTGGAGTCGGTAGCTAAACACCACTAGCTTTTGGCGGAATTTACAATCATACAAAGCGTCGTCTGGTATGCGTGTGTAATGATTACACGCATTTTAGCGAAATATATAAATACACGCAAATATTAGTACAGCAGTATAAATCAACGGCATTGGTCGATTCACTCTCAATTAATTCTGCAGCTACATTTTATTGGTTTAAATCGACGTAATACGAGTCAAGTTGAAGTCAACATACGTTCAATTTTGTTATATCCTTAATAATACATTCGTTAACCTATTTTGCCGTATAAAGTAGGTATGTATAGATATGAGTAACTTTTGTTTGTTTGAGAACTTAGGTCTTGTGCGCTCGTAATCTTTCGTATAACCTTATAACCTACGAGGAGAAACAACAGTATTGTACTTGGATTGTATTCGTATTTTAATGCGTAATGATCCGTTCCCACCCGATTTAAATTTAATACAATACAGTCATGTGTGATATTTGATAGAAAATTAAATAGAAAACTGACTAACGGGTTGTGAACATTCTAATCGACCAACAGAATGCGAAATTCGATCGTAATCGCAACATTTGCAAATGGTTAATAGATATTGTTCGATAGCTGTTGCCGTTGCCTTATGCAGCTTTTATAGGATCGACTGCCGTCTCCGAGAGGAAATCCTACACCAGAGCCTCGTCCGTTAATTAGCAGGTATACCATGCACGTGACGTTTGTTTGGCCTGGGAGTCTTCGTGGAGCCGCATACATACAATTTTTGTCTGTCTTCCCTATTCATGTCTGTGCACGTCAGTGCTAGCGAGATCCAGGCAACCTTTTTATAGTAATACTAGCAACCTGGGTTCTCCCGATCTTCAGCCGAGAATAAATTCGTAAAAAGCCTATAACCCGATTGCAGCGCCATCTACCGATGCAAAAAAAGATAAAAACCAGTTTTGTTGCGGAGTTAATGGGAAAGTTTGAGATTTTTTGGATTTTGATTAAATTACGGAATGGAGATAAGTTGGTTTATATTCTGAATCAATACGAAATTTTTATCCTGAAAATATATTGAAATAAAATTATTTTTAACGGATTCTATCGCGATTTATTTGATGTTATTTTATATTTTACATTGATCCCGACGTTTCGGTTGCTTTTCAGCAGCCATGGTCACGGGGAGACTATCTGCCCGTGACCATGGCTGCTATAAGTTGTTGAATAACATCAAATAAATCGCGATAGAATCCGTTAAAAATAGTTTTATTTCAATGTGTGACATTCGCGTAAACTTCCGACAGTATCACTGAAAATATATTATAAAAATAGATATATTTGCTTAAAATGTGGTAAGTATAAAGGTGAAACATGATAATTTATGAGCATAAGACACATTTTGCAATTCCTTGTGGCATCAAACATAAATATGGATTAAATTTTAACAATTAATTATAAAATACAAAACAAAATAAGCACTTAATAAAACTGACACACATGCAAAATTATCCAATTCCTAATAATTATATTTCAATAGCCAATATTAATATTACATGAATTATATTATTATTGCAATGCATTTTTTAAATAATAAGAGCGGGAGGTAATTTTTTTTAGAAATTCAATGACGGAATAGAAGTTCTCCTCTATAAACCATTTTCGTAAAGCCAGACAGAATTTACGATACGGTAGATTAATTATATGCTCAGGTAACGAATTATAGATAAGCGGTGCCATATGTTGGTCTATATCACTCTAAACACACTAGCTATTACAATACATACGCGGCGATAGCCTAGTGGTATACGTAACGGACTGCTGAGACGAGGGCTCGAGTTCGATCCCCAGTTGCCCCGGGCACACACCTCTGACTTTTCATAGTTATGTGTGCATTAATAAATGTTTATTATCGCTCGCTTAATAATGTGCCCGGTAGATGGCAATAGGCTCGCCCCCTATTACATTGGGACCTTAACATAACTGGCGAATCGTGGGTGTGTAATACACCTCTGCCTACCCCTTTGAGGATACAGGCGTGAAGTTATGTTATGTGTTATATTATCACTCTAAACATATTGCTGGATATAGAATAGAGAACGCCTTACAAACTATTTTTTTTTTTAAATATATTTAGGACACGTCAATTTGACTTCACCTCGCCTGATGGTAGGCTGAAGGTAAAGTCTCAGGAAAGAGGGTCACCATTACATACACGTAACATGTTAACAATGGTGGCGTTCAGCTTGACGGCCTCATCAGAAGAGGATTGTCGTCGCAGCACTGCGTGACACCCACCGGTCCCACTAGTGCTGCGACCACAATCCCCCTGCCCGGCTATGCACCTGCTGACCCCTGAACGCAATCAAACCGACTTTGGATTACTATGGAGGGTTTTTCGTAATCGTGCACGGTGGTACCTACCCGGCCGAATTTTGTGACAAATTTGTGTCATCAAATTTCTAGCACCAGTAAACCACACTTCGTCACGACTCTCATTCTGATGCCGTTCCTGCAAGCCATGGGTTGTGGGAACGGAATCCAGGGATAAAAAGTAACGTATGAGTTATTATAGACCAAAATATATCCCTGTACCAAATTACAACCAGATCCGTGCAGCCTTTAGAGCGTGATTGAGTAACTTACAAACTTTCACATTTATAATATTAGTAGGATAGGATTACACTCTGTCGATATATTTTGACCATGAAAGTTTTGTGATTAATTTATGAACATTTCACAGGAACGTCGATTTCGGCGATATTCTCACGCCTGAAGTTAAGGCAAAGCATAACGGCAAGACAATATACGAGTTGGTTGGTAACATTGTACATGATGGTACACCGGAGAAGGGCACCTATAGGGCACATGTGCTTCATAAACCCACGCAACAGTGGTGAGTATCGTGACCAACTATCATTTGAACACAAAATGTTTTATTTTTAACTAGCTGTTGCCGGCGGCTTCACCCGCGTGGAATTTGATCCTCTTTCCGCTACCCATGGGACCCTATTCCACCACCACAACCTATATAAGATACACAATTCCTCCATACACCATTTTGTTATATCGCAGAGTTTAGGCGGCGTTTTCGTCGAAAGCTCTCAGACGGGTTATTTTTTTCCGACACCTCCAACAAATATTATATTTCAGTCAATGTATACAAAAACTTGGTCAAATTATACACTAAAAGTAAGGCCTCGAGAACCGCTCTATCCATTGGTGAAACCAGCATTAAAATCGGTGCAGTAGTTTTTGTTTATTGCAAACAGACACAGAGAGACGCGGCAGATGACCTTGTAACATGTAGTGATTAGTTATTAATTTTTACGGACTTTATTACCATTTACCTGTGTTCTTTTTTAGTTACCCAAGGGGGAAAAAGGCGTCAGTGTATGTATGTATGTATGTATAAATGTGTAATATTCGCGTGACAGTGTCATGTAATATTCTGCTAATTTCTCTTACAATAATGTCTTTTAACGGTGAATTTGTGTATGAATTGCCCGATACAATAAAAAAAATTCTGTTAATATTATATTGTACAATGGCCGCCTGAAAATTATGCCCGTGTCGCGGTGAATTCCGTGGCATGAACTTCTGCGTGCGAGGAGATCTGAACTGCAGCACTTCAGTCGTTCTTGAAACGTAAACCTTCTGCAAGTACAGCTTTACGTTTACATACATATTGTACATATTTACTGTATAAGTATGTACTATATGAGTACGTATATATTGTATGAACACGTATTTCCTGTATGAGCACATACTGCATTTGTACCGGACGAAATGCTACAGGTGTTTCCATGGCAACCGGGACCGACGGTTTAACGTGCTTCGAAGGCACGGAGGGATCTCAATGCGTTATGAATGGTCACTCAACCTAAGACCTGACTCTGGCATATGTTATACAATGTCCTACATAATTACATATGCCAATGTTACATAGCTTTGTTAACATTACATAGCCATTCATAAAATAACACAATGTAACAATTGATCTATAATTATGTATGTAAATAAAAATAAATGAGACATGAAATGGCTAGTAGTGCCTAAACTTGCAATGTGCTAACCTACGGATACCACTTAGCCATGAGCCCCATATTTACTGAACAAGCATTACATCTATATTAATATAACATAACTTCACGCCTGTATTCCCGAAGGGGTAGGCAGAGGTGTATTACACACCCACGATTCGCCAGTTATGTTAAGGTCCCAATGTAATAGGGGGCGAGCCTATTGCCATCTACCGGGTACATTATTAAGCGAGCGATAACTAACATTTATTCATGCACACATAACTACGAAAAGTCAGAGGTGTGTGCCCGGGGCAACTGGGGATCGAACTCGAGACCTCGTCTCAGCAGTCCGTTACGTACGCCACTAGGCTATCGCCGCTATCTATATTTATTGTACATATTATAACTTCTTTTTCAGGTATGAAATGCAAGACCTTCATGTAACCAGTATATTACCTCAAATGATCACCCTTACAGAAGCATACATTCAAATTTATGAATTAAAAGTGGATTAAGTTACAAAAATAAAAATAAATCTAAGTATATCTGTGTTTGTTTATTTTATTGAATATACAAATTCCTGATATTTAAGTATTCCATTTAACAAACTGTGGCCCTGGAATGACCTTTATACTTAATGACAATAATTATGAATGTTACCATATTTTATAAATATGAGACAAAAATATATTAGAAAATTCACATTTATTATTTGACACAGTTTGAGAAATGATGTACATTACTTGCACAGAAAATAGTTCAGTTTCATACATATTACATTACTTGAAAAGTACTACTTTTAATACATAAGGTCAGGGTCTTAAGATTGTACGTTGCTATACTTAGCACAATATACAAATACGATTCTCCCAGCTATATAAGCTATACTTAGCTTGGAATATTGAACACACTTTAAAACTGAACTATATTCTAATCTACGCATACTGCTAGTGACTCTCTCCCTTTTTGCCTGCCACACGCTTGAACTCTCCCATGTTAGTAGTACAAATAGGAGATCCGTAGAATGCAAGGTGATCAATTTGTGTGACTTCATCTCCAGATTGATTGTCTTTTATGAACAATTGGATGTTCTGAACGTTTTGGAATTTAACGAATTTTAGAGGTATAGGGTTCCCTTCCAGGTCACTTGGTGTAACACTGTAAACAAAAAGAAAAATTGAATAATTATCATGTCAAAATATAGTGTACAGTATGAGTGCTTATTGTGTCATACTTACTCCAGATCTTGTATGGAGGAGTTCCCACCTGCCTGATCAAAATCAAGTGTTCTCGGCTGGTTGATGAAAATTTTTACAGTTTTTGGACCCTTATCTGCTGGTCCTTTTATTTTTAGAGAGTGTAATTTAACAAGCTGAAATATACACGGTTTGCAGTTAAACATAGAAACAGATAGTTTATTTTTTCACACATCGCATGATATCATGTAAGTACAGAATGGACACTGCATTGTCTGTTTATGATTTATTAGTATGAGGATATTAATTTATAGGCAGATCCTAATGTTAAATTAATTAACTATCAGACAAATTATATTAGATTCCGAGTCAGCTTTTTGATTGACCTTAGCCATACAAACTTCACACACACATAGGCTTCAACATCATCTGTGATCATTTGGTGTTGCTCTTGTTTGAAAGTAGAGACAGCTTTTTGTATTATTATAGGTTTCAATGCTTCAAGTTCCTTATTCAAATAATACTATTAACAGTAATAAAAACCCTATTAATCAAGGATCACACAAACAATTAATAGCATACAAGAACATAAAAGGCATCAGAAACCTAATTTGCTTTACCTGGTTGAAAGTTATATTAATGATGAGTTGCTCATCACAGTCACTGGCAAGATAGCCACCTCCACTGGTCAGACAGTGTGCCAGTGGGTGATTGTCAGCTTCATTCAGGCATTCACACTCACTCTTGGTTATGAATGTCCCCAAATCCATCTAAAATAATAAATATATGTGACAATATTGCATGATGTACATAATTTGATACAATTCAATAAAAATTTAAGAAGCCACAAATCAACATTAGAATTTTAAAAATTGATTATTTCTAAATTTATTTTGTCTCATATATGCAAAGTATCACGAGGGGGCCGCCTCACAGCTGTAGATGGTCCAAGGTCAGATGGGGTGTGGGGGAATTGCCTTACACCCCGGCATTAGAGACCCCAGAAAGCGTGGCGTGCGGTACAAGTACTAAAGTCATAAAATACTGACATGTCCAGCAACAGCATTTTCTTCATCACCTGCTTCTTCAGTTCCATAATATTGTCTAACTTTGCTTTCTAGTGCAGCAGGATCTGCTCCTTGTAATCGATCAAGTCTTGTCTGAAATTGGTAATAATTATATATAAAAATGTGCTCACATCTGTAAATCTCGAAGGGGTGGGCAAGGGGTGTTTTAACAGACATTCATATATTTATTTATTCACGTACATTGATTTAAAGGTTACAAAACCTAATACAGCTATGTAGAAATAACAAAAACAATCACAAAAAATAAAATAGCAAAAACTACCATAACATCCTAAACTAAAGGTGAGTGAGGCAATCCAATGCCACCCTCTCAAATTAACTTCTTTGTCAATCAAGCGCTTTTTACTAGGCTGTATGTTTATAACATATATTTGAAATATGATTGAACATTCTACATTCTTGATATTCTCTTTTTCCGATCTAAATCTTTAGAAAAAGTAAGCATACAAAATGCTTAAGAATTTAATTGAAATATTGAACATCTTTATTTTTGCAACTCTATTACTAGGAATAATAGAGTGGGGATTTAAAACAGGGGGTATCTTTGGCTGTAATTATTCAGAGATTTGAAGTAATTTATAGTTAATTGAAAGTGTTAATTTCATGATGTATCTTTCGTATATAAATTGCAACAAATTGCTATCCACAGGTTTTAGTGGATAGCAATTTATTGCATTTTCTTGATTAACATTCGGAGTAAATAAAACTTTTGGGCAAGATAATTGTAATTAATTTTAAGTTTATAAGGCCACGTACCCGGTTCTTGTAGAAAATGAACGTAGGCATCGCAGAAATGCCCTGCGCGCTGGCGGTCTCGGCGCATCTATCCACATCAACTTTTAGGAACACAGCCCTCGGAAACTTCGCTGGCAACTGCTCGAAGATCGGTGCGATTCGTTGGCAAGGTGGGCACCTATGCACATCATCGTCAATTATTTTGCTCACACCATGACTTGAATATTTGAATATTCAGGTTATACTCACCAAGTTGCTGTGAAGTCCACAACAACGAGCTTAGTGCCAGCATTGGCCATTTCCGATTGGAAATGAGTTTCGCTTTCAATAACGGTAGCTAAACCCATGGTTTTCTTAGACTTATTTCAATTTAAAACAAGAATTCAAAGTCATTCGTGATGACAACAATTCAGAATGATAGGTACTTCAAAATGGTTGATTGATTGACACTTGGACTCCGGTGTTGCCATGTTGCCAAATGGTTGCGTTCACGAAAATAATTACAATTAGTTCACTTAACCGCGATTTGTAGGCAGAAACCTCCTTAATAGTAGGATTACGAGTTTGACCCTCGTTAGTCTTGCTTCTTGGTTTCTTACATTCATTTTAAGGGAAAGACCTATACTTGGAGTTTTTAGGAGTATAAACTCATTACGAATCAGGTCAGCCATCAAAGAACTGAAGTAACTGACATAGCTCGCAGAATAAACAAACTGAAGTGGCAATGTATTGGCCACATTTGAGCGAGGTGTGATAGAGTAGTGGAGCAGTAGTTCGATGGAGCAAGCAAGACTTTGAGTGGATACCGTAAATCGGCAAACGTAAGGTAGGACTTTGAATGATTCATTGTGTTCTAAATTTCTTGTAACGGATACACTAGGTACTTACCCAAGAGGGGTGCTTGGTTGGGGACTTCCACGCGGTGCACCCTGGGCAACGGAGACAGCAGCGCCTCTCTCCTAGGGCGGGAGTGACGCTGCCGCCTACGGCCAACTCCGACAGAGGCGAGGACGGCCCTGTTGAGGGCTGTTCGGAAGCTTATTCCACGTGTCCCTCTGATTAGCAGATGGCACAGTGGAGAGCAAGTAAGGGGGCCATCTCGAAACCGGAGATGGCCCAGGGTCAGTCGGGGTGCGAGGGATATGCTCTATGGGTAACCTTACACCCCGGCGTATTAAGACCTGAGACGGCGTGCGGTTTTAGTCGGCTCGACATAACCACCCCCACTGCCCGGTGGAGGGGTATCCGAAGGGATTTCCGCACAAAAAAAAGAAAAAAAAAGGTACCCAAGAAGGACAAGGAACAAGCACAAATTCTATTGCTACACCATTTTGTTTTTTTCCTGCGAAAACTTCAACTAGAGCACACAGAAGCAGTAACATCGGAGACAAACATTAGATCTATGACTGGCGAACTAATATGCCCATAGAATAAAGTAGGTTTTTACTTACCCACCTGCTGATAGCTTCGTACTTTTGGAAAATAAACTCTCCTTTAGAGAAGGGAGTGCCTGAGACAGAAGCTGCCTTTCCTACTCTGCTAATTGGGGACATGCTGCCCTTGTTGTTAAGGTGACAGGGTGATATCATAGAGGTTTTTTTTTCTCTCAGCGTAGCCTCTCTCAACGCGAAAGTTTGTGAGTATGGATGTGTGTATGATTCTTTGTTGCTCTTTCACGCAAAAACGGCTGAACGGATTTGGCTGAAATTTGGCACAAGGATAGATTATAGTCCGGAATAACACGTAGGCTATCATTTTTATCCCGGGAATAAATTCCCATGGGTTGCGGGAACAAGGCCAGAATTCTACGTGGGCGGAGCCGCGGGCAACACCTAGTTAATACATAAATAAATATTTCGGTATAAATTACACAGCGCTATCTGAGCCCAAACTAAGCATAGCTTGTGTTGTCTATAGATATAAATATATTATTGTATATGTGTACGTGGCTGCGCCCACCACGCTCGCGGCCCGGTCTTCGGGATGTGTCCTACTCATTAAACCAGTGTGCATTAAACAAGCAGTCGTTTCACTTGTGTGCCGAGCTATCATACTTAACATTGGCGACGAGGATGGGATTTTAAAATAATAAACATGAAATTTTAATAATACCGTATGTATACCGTATGTAATACCGTAAGAAAACCGTCATCACCTTTGTTCACATTATTCGTTTTCATTCCACGTAATATATTTTCGAACACACCTACTCTTTGAAGATGAACTTGCATTTTACACTTTTTACATTTGTACTTTAATTTTTTTTACTTCGCAGACACATGATTTGAACCGCAGCATACCTACGGCACAGCTTGTAATATATTATGGGTTCTAGAATGCGGATAAACACATTTAGTTTTTTTTTGGAAATACATCCTACTAATATTATAAACGCGAAAGTTTGTAAGTATGGATGGAAGGATGGATGGATGTTTGTTAGTCTTTCACATAAAAAATACTGAATGGATTTTAATGAAACTTTACAATAATATAGCTTATACATCAGAATAACACAAGGGTTACAATTTATAAACATATTGTGTGAATTTTCCATAATTTTCCAAAATATGACGATAAGTGTCAAGCAAGTGCAAAGCCGCGGTAGCCTAGTGGTATGGGTAATGGACTGCTGAGACAAGGTCTCGGGTTCGATCCCAGGTTTTACCATGGCACACACCAATGACTTTTCGATGATTTTCGAAGTTATGTGTGTATTTATCGCAGGCTTATAAGTGCCCAGTTAATGGCAATAGGCTCGCCACCTATTACATTGGGACCTAAACATAAACTGGCGAAATGTGGGTGCTAGCACCTCTGCCTACCCCTTCGGGGATATAGGCGTGAGTTTATGTTATGTTATGTCAAGCAAGTAAGAAAAAATCTACCATCTTCGAGCTATTCTGGCGTGCGCTGCCAAAACCGCTAGGGTTACACATATGTGTACTAATATTATTATCCTACTGTATACCAATAGTATGTATGTATGTATGCATGTTTGTTGCTCTTTCACGCAAAAACGGCTGAACGGATCTGGCTGATATTTGGTACAGGGATAGACTATAGTCCGGAATAACACACATAGGCTGCTTTTCATCACGGGAATAGATTATCATTGGTAACGGGATCAGAATTCCACGCGGGCGGAGCCGCGGGCAACAGCTAGTAGGTACATATATTATTATACATAGAAACACGCAGATTAATGCAAGTGGACATATTCATCCATACTCCATGTGTGCTTAGCTGGAATCAAACCTGCAACCTCCAACGCAGCAGTCGAACGCTCTACCGCTATGCCACGGGGGCCGCCAAGATCAATGTTCATTATAATATCCTGATTTCGATGGAGTTTATCATAAGTGCAAAAATAAAATAGTTCATTCACTATCATCACCAGAAGTTATTGCCGACTGTTTCTCTAATATTTTATTTCATTTACCTACCATAATAACTACATAAACAATAGTACATTATGATATAAGTGCGGTAAGTTGAAAATTACAGCCGAGGCGATATTGCTAGCCCGAGCCGTAGGCGAGGGCTACAAGAAAGCAGAGGCTGTAATTATCAAAGCGCACGTATGTCATACGACGTTTTATAACATATTTGCGAGGAAATAAATAAAACTCGGACTTTCTTAAACGAACAAATATGTTGACCTCTTTTCTGACATAAAAACTCTTTGCAAAGATTTAAAAAGTAGCGTTCGTTTTAGAAGGAGCATCTTGATAAACCGTGCGTTTTACTTTACATTACCGCACAAGTTCGTAATGAGATACAATACGATATTATAATTGGTGTAATGTGCGTTTTACTTTACATTACCGCACAAGTTCGTAATGAGATACAATACGATATTATAATTGGTGTAATGTGCGTTTTACTTTACATTACCGCACAAGTTCGTAATGAGATACAATACGATATTATAATTGGTGTAATGTGCGTTTTACTTTACATTACCGCACAAGTTCGTAATGAGATACAATACGATATTGAAATTGGTGTAATAAGAGACCCTTTACGAGCAAATATGTTATAAATAATATTATAAAACAACACATCTGTCTGTTCGCGGTAAACTAAAAAACTACTGCACCAATTTTCATGCTGTTTTCACCAATTGACAGAGTGGTTTTCGAGAATGGTTTAGGTTTTTTTTTTAAATATTTTAACACGTCAATTTGACTTCACCTCGCCTGATGGTAAGCTGAAGGTAAAGTCTCAGGAAAGAGGGTCACCATTACATACACATACCATGTTAATAATGGTGGCATTCAACTTGACGGCCTTATCAGAAGAGGATTGTCGTCGCAGTACCGCGTGATACCCACCGGTCCCACTAGTGCTGCGACCACAATCCCCCTGCCCGGCTATGCACTTGCTGATCCCTGAACGCAATCAAACCGAAGTTGGATTACTATGGAGGGTTTTTCGCAATCGTGCACGGTGGTACCCACCCGGTCGAAATCAAATTTCTACTATCAGTAAGTACTTTTTAGGTAGATTTCGATGAAATCGATCTACCTATTGGTTTCTTGACTACTGTCGAATTTAAAAAAAAAATCTTCATAGGAGGTCTAGTTATGACCCCCTGAGTCCGAAATGACCACTGGTCAAATAGTTTATAATTATATATATATATATATATGTATGTATGGTTCCACTTCCCAAAATTTGCGGCACTCTCACGGTCGCATTTTTGCCCCGATCGCTTTCAAACTGCGTTCAAAAATTGCTTGGGTGTAAACTTAGTTTAAGTTCGTGAACGGGTGGAATCCGGCCTAAGGGGACGGGCCTCACTTTTTGTGAAATCAGTTTTTCCTCAAAATTTCACGTTCCATGAAAGATATTCGAACCGTTCTAATTTTATCCCATAGTATACATGAATACCAACAACTTTTAATTATAAACCTATAAGATTAAAACTTTAACTAAAAGTGGAGGGGGGAAAAACCAAAATTTTTCGGGAAAAAATCATAACTTCTAACCGGTGAACATTCTTGCTGTAGGAAACATTTTTAATCGATAGGCCATTTTTAAGTCTAAAATAAATGTCTGAAAAGTTTTTCGCTAAAAGTTACCGTTTTCGAGAAAAAAAAATTACGTAGTTCTCTATATAAAATAATATTAATTGCTTCACGAAATCTACCTGTGCGTTCCCCCTGCGGGAACGGATTTTTTATGGTTTATACCATATTATGTATATACATAAAAAATATGTACTATATTGGCTAAAATATAATAATATTTTTTGGAGGTGTCGGAAAAAAATAAGCTGTCTGGGAGCTTTCAACGAAAACGCTTTTGAGATATAACAAGATGATGTGTGGTGAAATTGTGTAGGTATCTTATATATGTTCTGGTGGTGGAATAGGGTCTCATGGGTAGCGAGAGCAGGATCAGAATTAAACGCGCGTGAAGCCTCGGGCAACAGCTGGTTTGGAATAAAATTGAAAATCATTTGTAGGTGGTCACGTCGTTGGCTGGTGCTGTTTGTTTACTGATTTTTTTTTTCTTTACCCTTTAAGTAAGTGATACATTTTAAGTAAGTTACGGTAAGTAGACTAGCAACCCGGTTCACATCACTTCAGTTTATATGAGTTTTTTTTAATTCAAGAGAACGATGTCTTGATGAATAAATTACGAAATTTACACATAATGTAATATAACCTTGTGTATCGGGGACAATGTATCGTTCAAATAGTGAATTTATTTATTTTTCCAATAAGTGCAGGTAGGTATTTTATCTCAAAAACAGGTTTCAAGTTATGTTGACCAAAAACAATATGTTGATCTCATGAACTTTTCATATAGTAAATTTTTGACGAAACAATCTGTTGATGTAATGAAGTATTGAACTCGTAACTTATTGATATTGTAAACTGTTGGTCTTTTAAACTCTTATCTTTAAACTGACATACTGATTGTTGACTAAATGAACAGCTGCTCTCATGTAAGCATCCCGTAGACACAAACGTATTGTCTGCTTGAATTAGCATCACCTAATTCTTAGTAGGCCATCAGGTTCTCCTGTTGTATCAGCAGAGATGTTACTAGCGTGTCCATTGGCCACACACGGTGACTGTTTACCATCAATTGGGTGCTGGACATGATTATAATAACCTTAGCTATTGGACAAGCTTAACTCACAACTAAAAGGACTGTATTTAAAATTCATGATTAGCCTCAACTATACATGACTAAAAAGTTTCTCTTCAGTTATTTGTTTCGTTAATTTATATTGATAGGTAGATATTATATCACCTTACTAGTCTTAAATGAATAAAAGTAGTTCATAATAAAATTACTTACAATCCTTACTATTTGTCACTCAAAGGTTGTTTATAGATGGATCACGACACGAAGGAATCTCAGAACTATAGAGGCGAGGTCACCCGCTGCGGGGCACACTAAAAGCTTATCTCTACAATAATTTACTCGAAAGCCGTACAAATTGTAGCAATTCATTTTAATATAGTCGTCGTGGAATATTTTATTCTTTGAATGTTGCCTTGCTTTTAATGAATAACTCACTATTCATTGCAATGCCTTTCTTTTTAAGTGAAGGGCTATTCCAAGACCTACTGCAGACCG
This sequence comes from Cybosia mesomella, assembly GCA_946251805.1. Classification (NCBI taxonomy): domain Eukaryota; kingdom Metazoa; phylum Arthropoda; class Insecta; order Lepidoptera; family Erebidae; genus Cybosia; species Cybosia mesomella. Next base: position 7,669,084 of record OX276390.1, read on the forward strand.
CAACCGTAGGTGGATTTTCTAGAAAACCTGCGGTCGACCGCAGCGACACTACTAGGTTCTATGTATTTCTAGACGATGTCGCCTGCAATAGCGGTCTGCAGTCGGTCCCGTAATGGCACTTTCAGGCTTTTTTTTTATTTTAAACGTGCCGAAATCCCTTAAGATACCCCCCCGCCGGCCAGCGGGCCAAAAATCTTACGAATTCATTCATCATTCAACTCATTTTTTTTTTATCGTGCGGAAATCCCTTCGGATACCCCCCCGCGTGCCAGCGGGGGCGGTTATGTCGGGCTAACAAGTTTACGTGTGAGTGCGTGACTGTTATTGACTGGGAAAAGTAAAACTTTTATGCGAGTTTCAATCCTATCCTACTTCTTATCCTAGGTACTTCCTGATCCTACTTCCTACTAATATTATAATAGTGAAAATTTATGAAAATGTTTGGATGTTTGTATTTTTGTTACTCGATCATGCTCTAACGGCTGAACGGATTTGGCTGAAATTTCATATAGTGATAGATTATAGTCCGGAATAAAACATAGGCTTTACGTTCATGGAATAGGTTCCCGCGGGTTGCGGAAACGGTTTCAGAATTTCAAGGTGCCGCTGGTATCAGCTAGTATAATAAATACAGCGCTAGACCCAAAGTAAGCATAGTTTATATAGCTTGTGTTATGGGTTCTAGAATGCAGGTTAACATATACTCGTAGAAATACCCAGACCAACGTAAACATACATATTCATACATACAAATATTTGCACTGAGCGGGTATCGAACCCGCAACCTCTGACTTAGCAGTCGAAGGCTTGCTTGTTTATTATATTAAAGGGTATCTATAGAAACTAATTGGCTGACTTGACTATGTTGAATTTGAAATATTAAAAGGCATCTTTGTATTATGTATGAGGCATATCGACATTAAGAAAGAAAGTGCAATGCCCGAATGACTTCGAGAAAAGATTGGTGTGGCTGTACTTTTGTGGACCCCCCTCTGTCGTACCCCCAGAGCAGTATTAGTTGGTGTTCCAAAGCAAGTGCCGTAAAGTAAACTGCAAAAAGCACTATTTGGTAGGTGGTAGAAACATGGCAACACATAGGCTTGACTTTACCTAAGTATATAGATTTAAAAAAAGTAAAACAAGTGAAGATTTTATAGATTTTAAATAAGTAAAACAAGTGAAGATTTTGATATGATACATTTCGTACATAACCAACTAGTCCATTGAAATGTTACATTTTTTAGGCCTAACCTTGCGTTTTTTAGAGGACGTAATTTTATTCTTTTAATGTGTAGGGGGGGTCAGTGTAAAGCTAAAACCAAGTTTGTGGGGTCACCATCCTTGTCAAACGGCCGCCATCTTGAAAAAAGGGGTTGAAATGGTTTTTACGATATATCTCTTAAACTATTTATCTGAATAAAAAAAATTATTAACATTTGTTGTGGCAAATTAAATTCTCTACAACTTTGGTCTAGTAACTTTTGTTTTTTTTATTTTGTTACGATAATTTTTTAAATTATTAATTTTATAATATTATTAATAATTAATTATTGACTCTTTTCCCCACCACCCACGAGGAAGAGTCTGGAGGCGCGTTTTTTTACGTGGTATCCCCAATAGGCATAATCCACGGTGATTTTCTAAATTTGAACTACTCCGTCCTCGGTCTTTTCGATGGACCAGGCTGCGGCTCAGTATCTGATCGGCTTTCTGAATTAAATATCAGTGGGAGAACTGGAGAAAGAAGGGGTGTTAATGTCGGCGGTTCATCATCAAAGTCATTTTCATTTATTAATTCTGAGAGCCCCATTACGTTGCTGCAAGTCTCTCCAGAACAATGAAAGCCCACTGCAGAACATTTCAGCCCTGCTTTTCAACATCCACACATCGCTTCACAGTTTCCTTTGCTTTAGCAAAAGATCAATTTTAGAAGCTCAGGGGGTGCTGGAGGTTTAGAGCTCTGCACTGGCATCAATAATTTTCCACATTTTTTACCAGCCCCCGTCTTCAGGATCATTTTTATTACCAAGCCACGACTGGACCTGATGGTAGACTCGGAAAGTATGAAAGCGAGCTGTGTATTGTGTTGGAGGAAGTGAAGATAAGTTAAATGTGCTTTTTGTCACTGCCTTGGCGAATTGTTTGTATCTTAGGCTGTCAAGAGAATTATCATCTTTATTACCACCGTTTAGAGAGATAAAAAAACGTTTCTGAACATTTTCGCTTATAACTTTTTTATTTATAGTTTTACGACAAAAAGTTACTGGACCAAAGTTGTAGAGAATTTAATTTGCAACAAAAAATGATAACAAATGTTTTTTATCAGATAAATAGTTTAAGAGATATATCGTAAAAACTATTTCAACGCCTATTTTCAAGATGGCGGCCGTTTGACAAGGGTGGCGACCCCACAAACTTGGTTTTAGTTTTACACTGACCCCCCCTACACATCAAAAAAATAAAATTGCGTCCTCTAAAAAACGCAACCCCAAATGTAACTTTTCAATGGACTAAACCATCATTTCTTATTTACCGATGTTCTCTTACCCAATCGCGTGCACGTCATCATCGGCTTCATCTCAAGTCACTATGCCGAGTATCTATTTGCTACCTGTGTAGTAGGTATAAAAAGAGTGCTGTGTAGGTACCTACTAAAGTTTACTGGGAGTAAGATAGCGTTTATTACTCTCGTCTGATGTCTGCCTCTGTAAGAGGCCCAAGTTTTGAGTCGCTCTTAAACTTAGGTGGACATGGTCTGTCGCTGTTCTAAACGCTGGAACTCTTAATTGTAGCTGGGAACAGTACCCGTTTGTCAGCAATAGCAATACGGATGACCGACTGACGCTAAACCAGCTACGTGGGACTTAACACAGTTGGGAAAATTTGGATGTTACGATATTTGCGTCTTACAACTATCACATATGACACTAAAAACAGTATGCTATGAAATAACCCGAAGTGGGACAATTATGATGTGGCAATTACGCATTAACATGAGTTTTATTTTCATGACGTTACTGTTATCGTTTTAGATCGATTCAATGTTTGTGAACTAACCGCGATAGTGATTGTGCCTATGATAAATATACAGATAGCTTGGTGGGTGTATCTAGTGTGCACAATGGAGATGATCTAAGCCCCTTTATGTTAAGACTAGTTATGTTAGTCAGAATATGGATTTTTTGTAAACATCTCCATTATTTTTTTTATATGAGTTAACTAGATTTGTAATGACTTCATTAGCATACAATATATATTTTTTATAAAAGGTAGAGATTACAATTCACAATTATGGTGTAGGTATCTGCATAGCATTATACTGACGAACTATGGAAGAAGCTGCATGTAGCAGAAAGATTGAAAAATGTACTGCTTAATTCAAAGAACGTGACTTAGATTTCAACAAGATAACAAAATTTGTTGTAGAACTCTTTCTGGTAAATTCCTGAATTTTACTTAGGTTAAGAACTTTATACATCAATTTGGGTTCATAAAAGATTAAAGAATGTTAAAATATGCACAACTACTATGCATTTTAATATATGCAAAATAAAAATTACTCCCCATCGATGTCTACTGGTCCCGTGCCCATAAACTTTAGAATTATACTTAGGTTGTTGCTAGGTAGTTGTCGCTCAATTTGGCATACCTTTGACTTAATAATAATACCTATACCTAATGACTTTTTATATTTCTGTTTATAACCTGTACCAGGCCTGTTAGAAGTACCAAGTAAGCCTGATAGAAGGATCGATAAATAGAAAGTGGGTTTAGTAAAAAATACCACTGAATGATTTAACCCCACGAATAAACACAGGCATTTGATGTTTACATATTTTCGTATTATAAACAACTATTGTACATAGGCATATAGAAGTATTTATGGAAGTGGTAAGTATGTATAAATAGAATTACCTTTAATTAATTTCAGTATAATAGATATTGCTTCCTATTTATCTTTATAGAATCGCGTCGCAAATAAAAACAATCGCATTGAAGGAAAAGCATTCAGTATTTCTTTGAGATTAGACGTTGAAACGTCTTCGCAGGAAAGTTTGTACAAACTTTTACGTAGTGATGATGACGTGTAAATCCATTATGTTATATCGTCAGTCTATATTAGTTACATACTTACGAATATTTGCAATTATAATGATGTTGTGTATCATCGTATCGCATCAAGAGACTTATAACTATAAAGAAATGGAGATCATTGATGATCTTCCAGTGAAAAATGATTTGGAAAAATATTTATTGGCATTGGAGAAAATTGTGTACTTTGCTGATGGACATAGATTTTATGTGGATATAGACTTATGTTTTGGAATGTATTTAATAAATGGTAAGTTTATTCAATTGGTTTACGATTTGAGGAAGACTTTGTGAAATATAATGATTGGGGCTTTAGAATATTTATAGCCGCGCTTTCAAGATTTAGAACTACATGAACTTAGAAGTACGTGTAACTGGTTCTATACTTAACTTGGACATATTCATTATGTATATATTTATAAAAATACTTTTTTAGGCGAGGGTATTCGAAGGGGTATATTCCGCACGTAAAAAAAAAACCGATGGGGTGAAACCCGTGGGGGCTTCCACGCGTATAAAAAAAATATTATGTCTTACAAATTTTTAGTACATATCTATACGTTTTATTATGAGTTTGAAGAGTATAGTATTGTTGAAAATTACTTCAGCGAAGCTTCTTGCTCGATGGCTACTACTTATTTCCGTTAAGTATGTAGGTACGTTTAGTACGTAGAAGATATGAAGTTAATTTATATCTTAGTTTTCGTTACGTGATATAACTTGATTGAAACTGTATTTAAAGAGTACCTACTGACTAAATATTGCATTATCGCAGTGAATTTAAGAAATATTGTGCAATTGAGGGGGCATTATCTTTCCTTCCAAAAGCAAGTCCGTTTGCTGCACCTGGTGAAGACAAATGACGATATACTAAATCATTACATCAAAGCTCGTCAACAAGATGCAGTACCTTCAGCTCCAAACGTTGTGGTTAAGAGTAAGTTTTTGTTACATTCCTTTATTAAATTAACACGAACATTTTGTACATAAAATACAATATCAAAACAATACAACTAGACGCAAAACATATTCATGTTTGTTACATTTAACCAATTAATTTTATATACTTAGTTAATTTTTTTTTATAAATTTATTAAATTAACACGAACTTTTTTTACATAAAATACAATATCAAAACAATACAACTAGACACAAAAAATATTCATGTTTGTTACATTTAACCAATTAATTTTATATACCTATTTGTTCAACAAATTAAAAACAAATTATTTAATAACTACTACTACTATAAAAACTTTTATTAATTAAAAACAAAGTGAACACATTTTTAAAGATAGACCCACACTTTTACAAACACACTTCGAGAAAATACAACCGCACAATTAGTGAAACAGCCAGTGCTACACAGGGTCTGAAAGAGGTTTTACTAAGATCTACGTACCCAAGCCAACCTCACCTGTTAAATGGTGCAACTGCAATCCGGTAGACGAGGCTCCGAAGGTGCCCTTTTCGGGTTGAGAGGTCAGAAGTCAGTCACTCTCATAAAATATTTTCATTAACCAAATTGGTCAAATCTTGAAGTATACGGACCCCGGGCTCCGAAGTGAAAACCTCGAACGCAACCAGATAAATGATAAGATATGATGACGGAGATTACTGCCGCAAGGCTAGCATCCCTTCTGTCCCTCCTTTTCACCTCCGATCCTTTTCACAGAAGAATGTCTATTTAGGTAATCGTTTAAAACGCTGACGTATTATTTGTATTAATTAAATTGTTATAGAAAAGTAAGTAATAGCTTTTTTCGTTTCAGTATTGAATCTTTATAGCAATCGCTCAGTAATATGGCCAAAACTTACTGAAAAGTTTCATACTGACTTGTTAAAGAAAACTAAGTTTTATTCTAGAAAAAACTTGGAGGTAGTATATTTTAAATGGTCTAAATACTTGAAGAATGTGTTTGATTTCAAGAGCGGGTATCCGACTCCAGAGGAATCAGGTAGTTTTAAAGTTATTGATATTATCGTTTTTCTTTTTCCAATATATCTTGATTATGTGCAAAATATTGTCAAAATGGTAGATACCTACCTACCTATGTCATTTTCTTGACTTGACTTTATGTATGTGCATCGTATCATAATGAAATGTCTTTTGAATTCCAGATCATTGTTTAAGCCTGTTGTCACAAAATCCTATTGGTTCTAAGAATGATTATTTACATTGTCAAGTGCCCTACAATTGTCTTAAAATGTTGCTCAAGGGCTTTGATTTTGGCTATGGAATAGCACACAGGTAAGGACAATACAGCGTATAGGTACGTATGGCTGAGTGCGAGGGATATGCTCTATGGGCACCTTACACCCCGGCGTGTTAAGACCCGAGACGGCGTGCGGTTTTAGTCGGTTCAAGCCCGACATAACCGCCCCCGCTGGCCGGCGGGGGGTATCCGAAGGTATTACCGCACAAAAAAAGGTACGTATGGCTGAAATAAGAAATTTATAGTATCTATGTATTTGTATTAAAGAATTGAGAGTCTATTTGCACAATTTGTTGGTTTGTGCGAGCATTACATAAAAACTACTGTACTTCATTAACAATTAATGATAATAATTGGTATAAGTATAGTTTATGTTAAATAAAGCCAGTATATAAGAATCTTATAAATAATAAATGATGTGCTAGCGTGTAATCATTTGAGATTTCCAGGTTATTATTTTTGTTAGCCGCTCGGTACTGGCGCAACTGTGTTATTATGTCTATCCCCGATGACAAACACATTGCAAACAGGTTTTGTTCTAAGATGTACAACGAACTGGAGTACATTGCATACCATGAATTCGCACTACCAGATTTGTTCATGGAACACGGTGAGTGAATTTAATTCTTTTCACATTTTGAATTATATATTTTTTTGTTTTGTAGTCATAGTCAGTTTAGTACCTAAACAAAATCGAAAAACTTTGAGTGCGAAATGTTCCATCATTTGGAGTATGTTTGGAGAACTCATTTTAACAACTACTAGTGCACTATTACTTGGGTACTAGTGCACTAATAGTTGTTAAAACGAGTTCCCCACGAGTTGGTCACGAACGGCATTGGTAACCTCTAACAGTGAACTTGCTGAAAATACTGACCATGATATTCGCTCCACATCCAGTCCAATTCAATGTTATAAAACCACGCATGCCATTGATTAGTGCCGGTGTAAAATTTTATAGATTTCAAATAATTGTTTTACTTTTTTTTTAATTTTTAATGCTTTATTAGGAAAACAAACAGTTTTTACAATTCTCATTTATGCCTGAAATAATATCTGAAAACCATTTATTAGTTTTCGCATCTTATAACTAAGGATAACAAACTATGCCTGTCCCGTTCGCTCAATTAATTACTTGAGATAATGCAAAGGATAGTCGTTGTAAGCATGCGTAAATGTACAAAAATATATAAGTACTTATTTAACAATGAGGAGGATGGAGGCAGGAAGGTAATTTAACATCTTTTTTTTTAATTTACAAAGAAAAGCAATAGTGAGGGAGTAAAACAATCAAGTTAAAATTAATTAATTAAGTTGAGCTCGATAGCTGAGACGTCACGCCGAACCAATCGTTTGATAGCGTATTTCTTATTTTGTATGGGGGGCAGTTAAACATATCAAAATCGGGTAAATCAATGTTGTTTATATATTTTGATGCTCTATTGAAGAAGGAGTTTTGCCTGTAGTTAGTACCGCTGTGGGGAACGTGCAGGAGAATAATGTTTGGATTTCGGCGGCTTCTTGTTGGTACCACAATACCTGCTCTCAGTAATAGTTCTGGGGAATCAATTTGGCCTTGTAATATTTTCAATAGGGTGACTATATCCTTGATTTTGCGTCTTTCACCGAGGGGCAGCATATGATGTCTCCTGCACCTCGCTACGTAGTTGTTATCGTTCGTTTTGCACTTAAATTGTAGGTATCTCATGAATCTGTTACATAAGTATACTTTACAACCCTACGGTCCAGACTGTTACCAGCTTATTTTAACATTAGGTACATATTATACTAGTATAAGGACCCTGATATCAGATATAGAGCATAATTTCACTTCAAAATTTCTTGTTATTTAAATCCTAGAATCACCAAAGCACAGACATCACATAACATTTACATAATTTGCACTGATTTTTAGTTACCCTCTGCAGTATCGAAGGACATGCTCAGTTTCTGCGCCGATCATGGATAGACGAACTCCTTGACTTTCAAACTGACGATGGATGTTTCAACGTGACGAGACCCAGTGATGAAAGTAACGTAGGAGCAGCCACCGAGAAGTTTCCTGAGAGACGTAATAAAGCAGATTGGCAAAAAGTGTGTAACTCACACACCACAGGTGTCGCAAGTGCAATGTTAGCTTCGGCCATTAGATTGATAATGGAGAATTATTTCTGAACAACATACAAAAAATATAAAATGGCAAAATAAAAAAGATACCTTAAAATACCCTGACGGTCCCTGAGTTTACTAAATAGGTGCATATTTTAATAAATGCTTGGTTGGCAATATTTGCTTTAGTCCCAAATACAATATACCTACATATTTTAGGAAAAAAAGAAGTTATTAACATGAAACCTACATTGATATTAAGTCTGTTTATGAAGAACTATGGCAGTTAGTGTATTAACTTAAACAATAGTAATTATGCTAAGAATATGTGGGCTTATAATAAAAGAAAGGTACAATTATCATTAAAATAAACAAATTATATCTAATATGTTTTATTTCATTTACCTATATATTTTTTGATTTCCTTTGATGACACAATGTATACCTATATATGTATATGCCTGGTGCATTTAAATATTAGTAATTTAGTGACCAGGATTACCTTGACTCTAGTAACGCTGCAAAAGTTTGCATTTATGTTTTTTTTATTCATCACTAGCTACGCCCTGCTACAATAATAGCACCTTGCCCGTGAACTTTCCTAATTTTTTCATCCATACAAAGCTTGTCTTGACAATAACGAACACAAAAAACAGTATCCAATTTGATGCAGTCGTTCCTTTGGTGACGTCGTACATACATTTCGGCGATTCATTTCTTTTTATATAGATGAGGTGGTCGGTTCGATTTCTGGGCCCGATTAAGTCCTATTCCCAGCAAGATGTAGTTTCACTACAGTAGTATAGGTCGACAGGCAGTAAGGAGAAGGGATAGTAGAGAGTAATATGACAGCTGCTCTTAAAAATATGACTGGCCAAATATGGAATCAACATAAGCTCTGCCTGCCTAGAAAATTAGCATTGAGTGTATTGTATCAACAACTTGCACCGCTTAGGGGGCGAATAAAACTATCGACCGGTGGTAGTTGCCACAGCGTTAGCTTATAGAGTATATAGGCATCACACCAAGGTCTTTGGGTGTCTAGCCAACCTCATCTGCGAGCCGGTACACCAGCTGATTAACGGACAAGGCTCTGTCACACTGTCACGAGTATTCGTTACATTTCGTGTTGATTTTCCTAATTTAAATGAGCAAATATCGATTTTTTGAACTATATAGCTAAATATAAGTTGCACCTTCCTATCTGGATATTTAGCTTTCATTTTGTTCACTATTTGGTCACATAATTTACCTTCAATGATCATTGGCAAGCAAGTTCATTATCTGCATAATAGTTAGCTGCTTTCAATAAAAGCTCGCAGCAGATATTGCTCAAGCTTTGTCAATCCCACTATTCGCCTCATAAAGAATGGCAAGAATACAGAACTTAGCATGTAGAGTCCTTCAGTTGTGGATGGAGGTATTTCCCCTGGCGTATAGATAACAAATCTGAACAGGTAATCCCATTATGACGTATAGGTATGCACCTCATACGTTGTTGTGCCTTGCTACTCTCAAGCTGTCTCTTATGTGACAAGTGTACGTAGGCTAGGAAGCATCCAAGGCTTGTACTTTGGAACTCGGGGTTCGCTCTCCTACACTTCTCCTTCTGAGAAATGTTGAAATGTAAAATAAACGTCCCTGGTGTGATTTATCTTGACTTCTACAGGCGCGACTACCATCTGACCTCCAACCGAGAGGAAAGCCTGCGCCACTGTGTCGTCCGTCAATCAGAAGGTGTACTGTCCCGGCTTGTAGTTGAAATTGGTTTGGACCCCGAAGAAGGGTTTCAAGCCTTTTGGCTTGAAACCCTACGGCTAAACGGCTAAGGCGCTCGATTTACAATCGAGAGGTTTCGATCCCCACCTAACACTATCGACGCGACGTTAATATAATAACCAGGTCTGCAATACATTCTGCTGTTACAAAAATTGTGCGAAGCTCCCCGACTGATAACCGTCATCAGTGTAATTTGTTTGAATTGTTTATTAATGGTTTGTTTTTTAACCAGCCAGTTATTTTGTGATAAGGGGCCATTCATAAAATCCCATTTTGCTCGTGCCCGGTTTGTTTACTCCGTTACAGATGGTACTTTTGGTGATTATTCCTCCGTGGTTATATAGTCTTATTTTGGAATTTCTTTTGCGAAATCGACACTGATGGCACGCAGCGCGCGCATAGTAGGTTTCATCACAATGGCTTGAACATCTTGGTTGCAAATTCACCAGAACTTTTTCCAACGGTGATAATTCTTTAATGGCTAGTCCGATTTTCGGTTTTCTTCTTTGTCTTGCACAAATTACTTAATTTAATACCAATCTTGTTCTAAGGCTTGTTTGTTCATTGAGAAATTAGAATTTAAAAATTTTGTTCAGTGATTATTCCTCCTTCCTTAAAATTCATGTGTAACCACACACATGAATTTTTAATTACATAGACTATGTCCTTTCCATCAGCAAAATTTTTGCTTGTGTGAAATTTCATTACAATCGGTTCAGCCGTTTGGAAGGAGAAGATGGTCTAACGAAATACACGAGTCGTCTAAAAGAGAGTAAAGCTCTGACGAGCTTCGCTCAATAATAGGTAGAAGGTATAATAGTAATAAACACATTTATTGCAAAAATTACAATGTAATGAACGAAAGAAGTATAATACAATGCAATACAGGTTGACAGTTTAATTTGATGACGTCTGCTGCCTAAAATAATATTAGAGTTGAAATGAAACTATTTTTTATCAAATTCTATCGCGATTTATTTGATGTTATTTTATATTTTACATTGAACCCGACGTTTCCGTTGCTTTTCAGCAGCCATGGTCACGGAGAGATCATGATGATCATAGAAGGTAAAGTCTTCCCGTGACAATGGCTGCTGAAAAGCAACGGAAACGTCGAGTTCAATGTAAAATATAAAATAACATCAAACAAATCGCGATAGAATCCGTGAAAAAATAGTTTTATTTCAATGTGTCACATTCGCGTAAACTTGCGAGAATATCAAATATTAGAGTTATCAATCAATGAATCAATTAGCCTATTGCAGTCCTCTGCTGGACATAGGCCTCTCCCATTGTACGCCATAGCATCCGATCCTCCGCCTTGCGCATCCAGTCTATCCCAGCTACCTTTTGCAGGTGTTCCGTTCATCTTGCTGGGGGACATCCTACCTTCCGTTAACCGATTCGTGGTCTCCACTCTGGGACTCGGTTACTCCATCGGCCATCGGTCCTTCGGCAGATGTGGCCAGCCCATTGCCACTTCAGCTTGCTTATTCTGCGAGCTAGTAAAGTAAAGAACTTAAGTCACCGACTTAAGTTCTTTGTCGGACGACTCATTAGAGTTATGCTTGAGAAAATCTATGCTATTGTAAAAATTTTGTGTCTATACATTGTAGATATTAAAAACAAATACTTGGGCTATGTTTAATGAACGATTTTTTGTTTGGACGCAAAACCCACTGATCGGATTTTGATACAGTTTTTTCTATTAGAAAGGTCTTAGTCAGACTCAAATCATTTGAACGTTTAATTGCAATTGGTTAAGTAGAACCGGAGATGTAACCAAAAAATGATAACCGACCTCCGTGCGGGCGCAGCCACGGGCTAGTGCTAGGGCTATCAGCTAGTGATAAATAAAATTATTATTTACCTCAACTAACGAGATTGTAAATACTAGTTATCTACCTTTGAACCGCCAAGTCTACTCAATCAGTCTGTAACCAGAGTCAATACAACCTAATATTGTCCTAGGTAGGGTTTTTAGAGAAATTAAGAATAGGGTTCGCGCAGAACGCTATATGAAAAGAGTGTTAGGTTGTTAAGAGCTTAGCTCTCCATAAGATCTGACAACAGTGCAAGCAATATGTCCTCGTCTTGGCGTTACTTTCCAGGAAAATGTTTTTGGCTGGATATCACTAGGTCATTAGAGATTAGATAAGAAATGATGCACGTGCCCCCAGGTATTTGGAACCAGTATTGTATAGCTACCACGCTTCGCATCCGTGTAAAAGGACAGGCCTAATGAAGGTTTTATATTGATATGCCCTTTCAACCGAATCAGCATTTTGGGGTCGTAAATCATATGGATGATCGTTCTCAAGCACCTTCTTCCACGTCTTTCGTCTTGGCGGATTACCTCTAGATTATGATATCCCTAGGTAATATCCTACGATTTGTTTTCAAAAAATTGTACCAGTTCATGTACCCACCATGTGTGCACCTGTACGCCACCTGCTGGGCGTATTGGGTTTTAACTCACTGGAGGTAAGAAGAGGCCTAGATCAGCTCACAGTTGCATGTAGGTCTCTTCGTGGATTCATCAACTGTCCCGATCAACTGAACCGTCGCCATAGACTTTTTGTTTTTTGTTTTTATTTAACTATAAATAAATATTTAAAAAAAAACTTGTTTAGGCAATGATAAGACGTTCAGCTGAAAACCTGTCATTCAAAATTATCATCAACAAAATCTTTCATTAATTTAATGTGGTGCAGTATCTAAAAACAAGGTTCTAAAATAATTATAACATCATTCATTGTTTTCGTTAGTTTGTAAGAATGTTCAGTAGATGGCTCCAACGTCGCCCAAAGACGTATGGAGAATTTCGGCTATACCGAGCATGTCAGGTAGCTCAGTTGGTAAGAGTATTTCTCCGGGAAAGGGACTGATCGCGGGTTCAAGTCCCGTCCCGGATGCTGACTTTTACCAATTTATATTTATAGAAAAACCTTATTCTTTCAATGATTAAAAACCTAGATAACAATATATATAATATACCTCTATTACTAGAGGTATGTGGCATTCAGGCCATATCATGTGCACAAGTTCACGTAATGCGATGTTTACACATTCATTTTTAATAAACAATTATTGTGTGTGGAGCACTGCATATGAAAGTGTCAATAAGGTATCTATCAACCTATATATCTGCACGTCTTCTAATATATATCCGTTATAAAATAAAAAAATAAAAAATTAATAGATCGAGTGCAATATCGAGTTATAATACTGATTTTGAAAAAATAATCCCGGGGAAGTGAAATAGGTACTCGCTGAAACAAAAGTTTAAAATCATGTGTGAATCATTTCTAATACCACACTCGTGTTTAACAGTTACATATTTACGTATATTTATTGTTCTAATAACATATTGCATCACTATATCCGATCAATCAACTTATAACTATAAAGTAATGGAGATTGTTGACGATTTCCCAACCGACGATGATTTGAATAAATATTTGTCAGCATTGAAAAGAATAGTGCTCTTTGTAAATGGACGTAGATATTATGTGGATATTGATTTGTGTCTTGGGCTTTATTTAATTAACGGTAAGATTGAAGAATTTTTATCACCCTACACTACCCCATACATGTGGTTTGCTTAAAAATACTTATTAGGTTCATATTTCTAACTCATTTTGAGGGTAATGGAGTGTATAAAATCACATTATTGATGTTATTATATGTTTCAGGTTATTTAAGAAGTATTGTACAAACGAAAGCGGAGTATTTAACGCGTGAAAGAAAAGATCTGATAGTGCAGCTTATTAAGACAAATGTTAATATTATGAACCACTTTATCAAAGTATCTAAAAAACAAAATGCTAAACAGGAAGTGCCAGACGTGTTGGTCAAAAGTACGTATCTGTTTTATTTTGTAGTTTTGTAGTATGGCCATGCTGATACGCTTGAACTGCATCATTTGAATATGATCTATTGGTTTAAATTGTCAGAGTGCCTTATTGGTAAGCAAATTGTATTTGGTCAAGAATTGAAATCCCATATTGAAACAAATGTATTCCACAATTATATATTGAAAATAATAAATATAATAAATAATAATAATTAATAATAATTATATATAATTGTGGAAAAGTACAAGTGATACATTTGTTTCAATATATGTAGCAAGTTCCACCAAGTGTCATCAAACAACAGTATAAATAGTCTAATGGAAATCCCATCTTTAGGGTTTTATTATTTTTCCGCTGATTGAAACTTAAAATGAAAATTAATCATATTTTCGATGCCACAAATAAATATTTTTATTAAATTATTTAGATAAAATCAAATGATTCTGTAATCAATTTTAATACCTATAAAACTTAAAGGAAATCAATGCAAAAATAATAACAAATATTCACGAGATACTGCAGTATAATATTATTTTTTTATTTTACTTCATTTATTCATTAACAATTTGTTACAATTGTGTCTGAAGTATAAAGTATTAATAATATAAAACACATTAAATTATTGTACATTAAGAAATTCAGAAATCTGCGTACCTTTTTTTTTTTTTTTTTTTTTTTTATTAATCAATAAATTTGTAAAATAAAATAAAAACATAAAGAGAAGTCACATTAATAAATTCAATACGATGTAAAAGAATATAATATCTGTAATAATTCAATTGCTAATATGTGAAAGTCATTTAAATATATGCGCAATTCGGGTTATGATAGGAACGAGACGTCGGGTCAGGTTAGGAAGAGGGTTACGTTCGGAACGAATATTAATTTTTTTTTCAAGTTTCTAACCTAACCCGCGACCGGGTCAGGTTCGGAATAATCTAATTAAACAGTTTCACTGCCTGGTATGATGCGTTTTTTTTTTTTTTTTTGGATTTCCTTAATGTAATGATCGTCTAAGTTGGTTTAGTTGCGGCTAAAAGTGACGTTTTTAACTAGGGGTTTAAAATTATAACACTGTAGGAGTTTAAAAAAATCTGTACGCTCATTGCTATGTTTTAAAACGTCGACATTGAAATCACCACAAATGAGTGCTTTTCTATTGATATAGAAAATCGAATCGAATATCTATAAATACCTGAATAATATTTCCCATGTTGAATATAAGAAGAATAATCATATAATTTCGTTTCAGTGTTGAATATACAAGGTAATCAAATAACATGGCCATATCTTACACAGAAGTTGAACACTGATTTGTTGAACAAAACCAAATTTAACACTAGAAAAAAGTTGGAGGAAATGTATTTCAAATGGCCTAAATATACCACGACCGTGTATGATTACAAGAACGGATACTCAAAACTGGGTGAATGTGTAGTAATACATAGCATCTCTTTCTCCCTCCTTCTCTACTGTGTACATATAATTATTGTTTTCATTTTGTACAATTGGGAATAATAAAACTAAAGTCTAGTCATTCCGTTTATGAATATGAATTTCTTTCTTATGAAGGGAATTACTAAAAACTTTAGTTTTTGTTAAATTCATAACCAGCAGAATTAGTGAGTGGACAATAATTGTCTTTATTGTCCGTGGTCCATTTGCGTAGTACACTTGGGTGGACCACGGCTGATATTGTCACGAATGGATCGACTCAATTGATACCACCCTCGCACTTCATATCGAAGTTAAGTAGCGGTGAGCTGTATTTTGTACGAGCAGTGGGGCTTTTTCTTCATTTTCTCTTCGTTTTTATTACAAGTTAACAAAATACTTGTGTTCAGCATTGGCCGTGAAAATATAATTAATAATGTTATTTATTTTAGGTAATTGCTTGAACTTGCTAGCGCAGAATCCACCAAATAATCTTACTGACCATATTTATTGTCAAGTGCCGTACGAGTGTCTTGAATATGTACTCAACGGTGTTGATTATGGTTACGAAATAGCGCACAGGTATGGATACTGTTTCACAGTTAACTTTATGTTTGCGGAATATTACAAAGAGGTCTACTGACTAAGGTGACTGGCAATGGAGAGATCGCTGGTTCAAACCCCGGCCATAATATTACAAAACTCTTCTCATGTAAGCAATTTGGCTTAGATGTAGGGGTTAACGGGAATGCTGTAATACCAGTTAGTTTCATGGTACGGCTACAGGTAATTGCTTTCATATAGAAAAGCTCTAGGCACCATTCAATGAATGGCAAAGAAGGTCAACTGTTATCTATTCTGTGCCTTATCACAGATCTTGTGTAGGATACAGCGTTATTCATATAATGAAGCTTGATTGTTTGTTGATTTCAGGACATTTATTTTATTAATGGCACGGTATTGGCGGAATTGTCTTATTACTGCAAAAGATAAAGAAATGATAGATAAGTTTTGCACGAATATGTACAACGAGCTCGAATACATCGCATACCATAACTTTAACTTACCCGATTTATTTATGGACCACAGTGAGTGAATTATATCCCTCTATGCTAAACATGGGGATGTTTTATTTCAGTTTCATATCTGAATCTGAAGAATAGACAGTATTCGGATTGTATAAGTACCTTTTACATATTTTTTCAGTCACTCTATGCAGTTTCGAAGGCCATGCTCAGTTTCTGCGACGATCATGGATAGATGCGCTCCTGGAGTTTCAAACTAGATTTGGCTGTTTTAACTTGACAAGACCAAGTGCAGGAAGTGCATTATTAGTAGCAATCTTTCAGAATATTTCCGAGAAAGCGGATTTAATGGTTTGGGAAGAATCGTGTAACGCACATACCACGGGAGTCGCGGGTGTTATGTTAGCTGCAGCTATTGGGTTTATTTTAGAGATTACTGCTAACAGAGAGAGTACATGCGATGAGTATGATACTAGATAACATTCTTCCTGAAAGATAAAACGTTTCTGGAATACTCATATTAGACTTAAGATTATTTTGATGATGGTAATGAGGTTATAAATTTCAGTTTAAATTGGTTGCGTTTGGACATCTGTGGTACTTTTGATGATGTGAAAATCTGTTAACTGTTGTAGTACACTTTTCGCATGCACAACCACGATAGTTTTGAGTAGAAGTCGCTGTCGATGAGAATTTCTCCTGTTTTACTTCAGCTGGCAACGAATCTACTGATGGGCAGTGGTTGTCAATGCCTCCTTATATCTGCAAGAATATCTGTCACACATACATAGCTCAAACAGATTGGGATTTATTTTATAAGTTTGTACAACATCAGTCTTATAACTTAATTAAACTTTTACTGTTAACCCTCACAAATGTTTGAAATAAATAAATAAATAAAGATTGTTTAATTTTTGATTCACACGTTACACAAGTTTTTAGAAAAAATAAATCTATTATAGGAATATATTATAGTCTGAACTTTTGTACGTACCTTTTTTTCGTGCGGGAATCTCTTCGGATACCCGCCGTCTCGGGTCTTCAGACGCTGGGGTGTAAGGTTGCCCATAAAGCATATCCCTCGCACCCCGACTGACCCTGGGCCATCTCCGAGATTCGAGATGGCCCTCTCGGGTTTGGGAACCACGGTGACCCCGTCTTGCCCCGGTTTGGGGAAAGGGCAGTAGTCGCCCCGCCGTCCCGGCCTGCTTCTGCTGGGGTGACAGGTGGCCTCACCTGCCACCCCCAAGGCTGCGCTCATGGAGGACGAAGGTCGTTAAGCGACCTCCGGCGTCTGAGTCGCCTACGACGCGAGGCGAGCATGTTGCGGGCTCGGCGGGCCGGGAGAGTTCTATATGTCTCCCGGCCCCGCGCCTCCCAAGCCGGGCAGTCTTCCAACGTATGCAGCCCCGAGTCCTCGAGTATAGGTGTTGAAACCTCTCGGCGAAAACAAATATTGAAACCCATGAGTAGAAAATAACTTCCCAAGAAAATAGACCAACATGTGCAAGACATTACATTATTCAAGTGGAAAATACGAGAAGTTTGAATTGTTTATTTTTGAACTTCAGAGCAGATTTGAACCCCCAAATGAAATATAAACATGCGCATTAAGAATTTCCTTCTTTTTTGAAGTCGATTAAAAATCACGAATAGTAAAGGGGAAGACATACCGCCGATACATACATACGCAGGCACATATTTATATTCTTATATGTACATCCAACGGTAATTGACTGGTAATTTGGTAACTGATTAGTAGTTACAAAACCAAATAACTACCAATGGAGAAATGTTAATAGAGCGAAGTAAATAAAGCAGAAAGTCAAAATCGACATATTGAAGGTGTAGATAAATGCATTCAATTGGTTCTTGACTAGTCGTTCGAGGAGTTTAGGCATTTCAAAAATCGAAAATAATTTGGGCCATCGCAAATATACTTATTAGGGAATGGTTATGGATATAACACATGAGTACAAGGACTTTTAAGATGAGACGGATCATGTTCCAGCTAATTTAAAGATAGTCACTACACTCTATACTTGCTTGACTATATTTGCTTTAATGCTCTTGCTGATGATCATCAATGATGAAGGTTTCATAAAATTGTAAACGAGCAAACATCAGTGTTAATAATAAAATAACATCAAACAAATGCGATAGAATCGTTTTATTTCAATAAGCAAACACCGTCCATGTCATTTTGAAAGTAATTTGAGAGCTATATTTCTATGTATATTCAGATAGCTAGTCATTATGAGTTATATTCTTTTTTCAAAGTGGTGTCTCATATCGGGTACGTTGCCCTATGAAGTACCACGAATGAACCTGGATGGTTCATCTCATGGCAAAAGCAAATGAAGCGTTATCGTCACGACAGCTTTGCGTTTGACCCCGAGACCTCATGCTCAGTATTCGCTATGTATGCATTACCACGTCAGTAACGGGTTCTAAGAGAACGCTTTAAGCTACTTTTAACTTGAGGAATTATTCTGTTTGGAAACAAGCTATATTCACAGTCCTAAAGCGAGTAGTGCTAGTAGTGTAGGTGAATTTCAATTGGTTAACATAAAAGAAAGAAATGTCGTAAAACTAAACCAACCTAAAGTAGGCTAAAAATAAGCATATCAGAGAAAAAAAGTATACAAGTCTCAGCGGAAGTAGCAATTAACGTTATGCAATGTCCTTTTAAAATCACTTCGACAAGATTATTCGTGTTCAGGTTAATGACCGAACATTTCGAATGATCCGCAAATTAACCTATACGCGGTGACTTCCATATAAATTACATTTAATTCACGTTCAGCAATCCGAGTGGACTCACCAAGCACAGCAATCAATCAGTTTATATAATTAAATAATTAACTAAAACATTGGTTTATTATTTATTCAGCAAACAGTGTAAGGAGATCGTACAGTAATGAGATACCTCGCCCTTCTCTTCCACTATCGCTCGACTCTCAATTGAATTATTTCAGACTTAGTTTGTAGTATTAGGTATTCAGTAAATTCCGCAAGCAGCACAAAGCTATACATAAAATAGATATCAACACTATCTTCATAAAGCAAAGCGTAATCGATGACAATCATGCGATTTGACTGCTTATTTCTCTCTCGATCCTCTGAATCTTTTGTCGATCTATTACTGGAAGAAGCGGTATATACAGGAACCCAACTACAACAGCGATTTACCCAACTACCCACTGCAGGATATGGCTACCATTTTTGGTGAACATCTCTTGTTAGAGGTGAGTGTGCTTGTATAGAACGTGTAAACTCGGTAGGTATAATCACATACATACCTTTTTTTTACCTTCGGAAGGCCCCTCGGATTTCAACTCACCGGAGCCAACGATGAGGTTGGTATATTGGACTAGAACCGACTAAAACCGAACGGTGTTTCGTCACATGGCCGGAGAATCTGGTGTGCTTTAGAGAAGGTATCCCAGAGACCTCGACAGGCCTTGGCCACCAGGATAGGCGATCCCGAAGTGTTGTTAAGGATTGAAATCTGCTCTCGCCTATAGAGAAGCACGCGCCGATACATGTCGCGCCACCGCTATGGGCCTGCTTCTGCTAGGCCAACGGCTAGCCCACCCCCATGCCCGCGCTCATGGAGAGCGCAGATCTGTGATCTTCGCCACCCAGTGCGCCCTCTGTGGCACAGCAGAGTGCTTGTCCACACACTTCCTTATTCCACCGCCTCTTTAGCGTACATCACTGCCTCGCAAAAGAACGCGGCGGCATTCCACGCACTGTCGCTGCCGACCATAGCCAGCACGAAGGTCTACATTGTGAAGCTTCCCGCTCCAATAGCTGTTATGAGAGCGGGATATACAAGGTAACCTCATGGTATGTGTAAGATTTGAGATAGCGAAAGATTTGAACTTATTCCGATGTAATTATTGTATTTGTAAGTCTCTAAATTAGTATGGCATTATTTTTTTTAATAAATGTAAATTTCATTACTATTTCAATATTTATAACATTATCAAAATTTTAATGGAAAACTAGCAACCTGCCCTCGCTTCTCTTTGGTTTATATGACTTTTTATATTTGGCCAATAATTGCAGTGGTCCCGAAGATTACTTCAAATATATAAACAAGCTCACAAAATTCTTTATGATATTAGTATATAATACAAGCTTTTACAATACGTGTCACGAAATAAAACCAGCGGCCTAAATGTTAATGTCATCATTCTAAATATTATTTCTATTTTTTCTGAAATTTCTATGAATTTAATTGGATTTCTGACCTAAATATGAGTGAACTCACCTTTTTATCGTCCTACTCGTTTACCCTCTCTGTCTCTGTCGTCCTACTCTATTAAATACACATTTTATTATATTACAACATTTGCCAGAAGTAATATCGAGAAAAAGAAGGCACGCCATATCTGTTGCTCAGGGTGCAACAGAAGAATATTTTCTGGTTAGACGATTCTGTTTAAGTGGTAGGAAGACACAGTGCAAGAATTATGAAATTGTTGAATGTTATGAAAGTCTGTGGAAGAGATAGCAGCGTACATCGTTGAGTTGTAGGGAGAATGATGATTTTGAAGCTATAGGATAAATCTAAAATAGCTAGGCTTGAAGTAGCGTAGGTGTTTGTTAGGTTTACTACATTTAGCCATAAAGTTGCTCATTGTACATTATGCGTACTAAATCGGTGTACAATTCTAAAAATGGTGTGCATATAAAGTGTTGGTTTTCAATCTGTCTACAAGTTTTTGAAATTTGTATATTCCATTGTCCGGACATGACACGATTGTTTTTCTTCTATTGATGTTATATCGTTATCTAAACAATTTATCAACTAAATTATAACTAAATACTATTACTAAATGACAGGACAGTAAATCTTGTAAAAATTCAGCCAAGTCGCTTATTTGAAGCAGTAGGTAATAATACAAGAGACCTAAAGAGCTGTACGTTATAACAATAATAGCTGTAGGAACTAATGTTTTATCATACACGTGTACATTTATATTTGACCAGAAGCAGGTATATGAAATTTCGTGCTTATTACTTTGTAAACGATGGACATATAAACGTGTAACCCTTATTTTGCCCCATTAGCCTTCTCCTCCTTCTCATTTGAATGACCCCCAAACATCCAAGCTTTTTATTAAGTCTATTTTCCAAAAGCATGGTAGAGGTCAATTTTGACGTAACGACTGCCTTTTTTTTTTTTTTTTTTTTTTTATATTTAGGACACGTCAATTTGACTTCACCTCGCCTGATGGTAAGCTGAAGGTAAAGTCTCAGGAAAGAGGGTCACCATTACATACACGTACCATGTTAACAATGGTGGCACTCAGCTTGACGGCCTCATCAGAAGAGGATTGTCGTCGCAACACCGCGTTCCACCCACCGGTCCCACCGTAAGAATAGATTGCAAATAAACGACAGTTTTTCCCGTGAAAGATGCCAACCAAACTATGGTAAGGAGAAGTAGGTCAAGTAGGAGCCGATCCCGTGCTTCAAAGCGCAAACTTTGAATGCAACCAGTTGGTTGGTTCGATAATAAAGTTTCGCATATATATTTTTCCCAATCTAAAAGTTTTCTAGGTGTCTGCATATTTCCGACTTGGCGGGGCTTCCTACGGCCTTTTATGCTTCTAGTACAATAGAAACTGATTTCTTTGTTTGTTTGCAAAATATCACTACAAGTAAAAACATTGGCGGTGAATAAGATGCTTGCTATTTTCTCTGAGCACATACGATGAATGGTTTCAGTAATAATCCAATATAGATTGCAATAATGACGTTTAAATCGATCTCAATACCAAGTACCTTTTTAATCATGATAATGTTTGATGTTGTATCATCGCGTGTTCTATCATATACTTATAAAGTGATGGAAATCATTGACGATTTACCGATGAAAAGTGATATGGAAAGATACATGTCGGCATTGGAAAAAATTGTGTATTTTGCTGAGGCAAATAAATTTTACGTAGATTTGAACCTATGTTTTGGAATTTATTTAGTCAACGGTAAGACTAAACTTTTTAATAAATTCATGGGTTAGATAGGTTAGGATAAGTTAGGAACAGGTGACACCCGTATTTCACCCGCTAAATATTTGGTTGCTACGTAATAAAGGCCGTCTACGTTTTCAGGCTTGTACTACTTTTTAATAAAAACCTAGCTAGATTGACGATTTTTCTTCACCAGTTGTATGTAATTTTATGATTATTGTAGGTCAAATGAATATCTAAGTTCTATAGTAGGCTACCTATTTGTTGAAAAAATCTAGTGACAATCGGCTTTACGTACCCTGAGCTACTGGGCAATGAAATTTATATTTTGTAGTAAATATCAGGAGCATCGTGCAAATGAAAGGACATTTGTTACCATTTCACAAACAAGTTCGTTTGGAGAACCTGGTGAAGACAAATGATGAAATCATTAAATATTTTTCTAAAATGACACAAGAGCATTTAGAACAACAACTTCAAATAAATCATGACATACCAATGGGCAGTAAGTGTTCTTTTGTTTTATAACGAACTAACTAATTAACGTGATACAGTGATTTATAATACGGAAAGCCATTATAATACAATCGAGTGCTGTCTCCTAAGCTTCCCACAAGAGCTTTTCGAGCCTAAACTGCGATATGGTAATGGCTCATTGAGTTTGTACAATTGTCCTTCTAAGCAAACACATATTTATGACAAAATTTCATCATATCAGATTTCTTGAAATATTGTATATACGATGCTGATCATTTTGATTTTATTTTTAAGTATTAAACACAGATTCAACAATTTTCGTTCTTCCTTTATTAAGGTAAATAAACAGTGTCATTAACCGAAAGGCTGTACTGGAAAAATTATAGTATAGGTGGAAGTAGTTCTTTAAAAGCCTGACTTATAGTTTAACATACGAAGTTCACTTTAATTATGTAACATTGTATTATCCGTTTCAGTATTACATCTTTATACCGGAAAGACCACATGGCCGAAACGTTTGCAAAAGTTTAATATTGACTTGTTAAAGAAAACTAGGTTCCACTCGAGGAAAAGTTTGGAAGAAATATATCGTAGGTGGTCTGAATATTTAAAAGGTTTAGTTCATTCTCATAGCAGTCCAACTCCAGCGGAATCAGGTACGTTGAAGTATGAATTTTGAGATTAAATATGAATCTCACAATAACTACTATACAGAAAAATAACCACAAAGTTGCTACTAATAATATTACCTAATTGCATTGATGTCTACCCAATTGACCACACATTGGAAAAAAAAAAAAATATGGGATACATTTAACATAAATTCTATTTGTTTTAGTAATTTGGTTCATTCATTTCTTTGACAATAGCACGTTATGACATGATAGCGTATTTTCTTCATACAAGTTTATCAGAACTTATCATTTTGACGTTGAGAAACTGATGTGACTTTACTGTTTATTATCCTATAACTTACACGAATTTGTTCATTTATATTTTAGATCATTGCTTGAAGTTGTTAGCACAGAATCCAATTAATGTTAATAGTGAATGGACTCATTGTCATGTACCTTACGATTGCATAGCAAAAATCACCAACGGTATGAATCACGCCTACGGAATAAATCGCAGGTAATTTTGAAAATATCTTGTTTACGTTTAGCGCTTGGAGGGCAGATGATAACGAAAGCCAACTTATATGGGTTTTTCACTAAACAAATATTCCTCAAAATTATTAGTACTAATGGAGCAAAAGGTATGACTTGAATTTATCGGAAGAATCAAAGTGATGTTGGTGGATCCTTTGAAATTTAGGGTACTAGGCTTTTCTTTGGTGTTGATGCTGGAGTGGTTTCTGTTTATCCACTTGGACGTGTGGTAGAGGGCAAATATTGGAAGAATGATGTAGGGTTGGTGGTTTGGCTGTTAATAGATTCTTAAATGACGATGGAGAAGGTTTTGCATAGACCTTCTAGAAGCAGATGACATGAAGGGGAAAATTTATCGGCTCCATCGTATATATATTTCAAATATTACTTATATATTTTCAGAGTATTGTTTTTGTTAGCTGCTCGATACTGGCGCGGATGCTTTGTTTTACCGGCTGAAAACGACAAGGATTTCATTGATGGCTTGTGTTCGAAAATGTATAACGAAATCGAGTACATTGCGAATCATGACTTTGGACTACCAGATATTGTTATGGAAGATAGTAAGTTGATTTTTGTGTAGTCCTTATGTGTAGTAGCAGTATATGGGACCCCACCAAGACCCACCAGTTCAGACGGTAGCGTAGAGTACCGAAAGCTTTATATCGAAGGAGACTATAGTTGCGGTACCCTATGATGGCCCGTTTTGACATATTGCAATAGTGATGTGAAATGTAAATTTATTCTCGAAAAAAAAATAATCAAATCTATAAGTTTTAATTGCAAGTGTGTGAAAATATATAAATGTTTACTTAATATATTTGAATGAACTGAATATTGGAATGAAAATGAATGTACATACTTTATATGCACACACGAAATAAATTAATACAAAAAGAGACCAAAAAAGGTGCCTTTTATGGCACCTTTTTTGGTCTCTTTTTGTATTAATTTATTTCGTGTTCATGTTCATGTTCATTCATTTCACACGAAATAAATTAATACAAAAAGAGACCAAAAAAGGTGCCTTTTATGGCACCTTTTTTGGTCTCTTTTTGTATTAATTTATTTCGTGTGATAATAATATTTAATCAGATTCGTCCATACTGCTATTTTCACTGTCGTCACTACTATCATACCTATAATATGAACTATTTTATAGCTCGTTTTCCAAAATATTATCTATTTTAACATCTCTTTCATAATCTTCCCTTATTAATTTAACAGTTCTATTTAAAACCTATTCCCAGTCTTCTTTAGTCACATGTTCATAAGCTTCTTCTAATAGTTTTAGCATTTTTGCTGTGGTAAATAGGGGTTCTGTATTGTGTCTTACAGCATATCCCTTATTTTGAGCCCACACCAACTCAATTGCATTATTTTCACAATAGTAAGTCAGTAACCGTATAACTCTGTGCCCATGTTCTAACGCTATTTCGTCAATGACGTATCGGATCTTGATTGATTTTTTTTATTTTAAAAGACGTACTAATTCAGCTTTTAACATATTTATGTTCGCATCCACGCCATTTTTTTGAAGCCATGCGACGATATCAGCTTTCTTTTGGGATTGGGCAGGTGGTTTGTCAATTTGCATCGATTGGTATGGGGCTTTGTCCATAATTATAATAGATGGTTCAGGGAGGCAACTTTGAGGTAAGCCATTCAGTAAACTTTTCTCCATTAATTTCTTCATGATTGTCTCCAGTGGTTTTTGACGCAAAAGCCATGAGAGAACCTTCGACAATCTTTCCATCAATATTTTTCGTTTGTTACATTGTTTGTATCGAAATCCAACGGTCTTCAAAATCTTCGTTAAAGAACTTTCCCCACCGAAGAATAATCCAGCTTCCTTCAGTTATTGCACTAACTTTTTTCTTATAAGATACTCCTTCCGTAAATAGTAGCCGTACACATGTCTTCGGATGGCATCGCCATCAAAGCTATCGATGCCGACGACTGGTTTTGCTCGTTTTCTCTTATTTGGTGTGTGAAGTTTATTTTCTTCTGTGCTTGTCTCGCCATATTTTTCTTTAGTTATTCGTCTAACAGTTCGTTGTACAATATTAAGTGCATCAGATACGCGTTCAACTGCCGTTATAAGTAAAATTGGAAATTATAAGTAAATTTTTGAGATTCACGATCGAAATAGTTACGAAGGCGTATAGAACAGTTCTCTTCGTACGTTCGGCCATATCGTCGAAATCCACAACAAAAGGCGTAAACAGAGTCCATATTAACGAGCAGGGGTCAACAGAAATGCAGTATCCGAATTCAATAATCCGAAAAATGCAATATCGAAATCAAAATCCGAAATCCAAAGCCAGGTCAATTGAATATTCAAGGATTCCTATATATTGTATAACCTAACTCAATAGAACCCAAATTTCCTAGGATCGTGGCAACCAAGAACTTTAAGGTATCATATGACTTAATTCCTGGAATTGAGTCCGATTTCGGAAGTGATTCGAACTCCTATTTCCTATAATCTAGGATCCGTGGAATAGTTTTAGGGGTTTTCGCAAGCTATTCCATTCCTTATCCTCAGTTTAGTTCGCATAGTTCCCCTTTCACACAATTCGCATACACTCATAACAGTTTTTTTAAATTACTTATTTATTTACTTCAGTATAAGATAAACATTGGTAATAGATATAGGCTAAAATTATCAAGTTAACAAGCAAGATAGTATCTGTAGCCGAACTAGGACAAGCCTCTCAAGTATCTCGGGTAACAGTACCCATCTCCTTTGAAAAACTTACAGTCTGTTAAATAGCTATGGCCAAAAGTTAATCCAAAACAATCGGATCATGAAGTAAATTACAACAAAGAAGTTTTTTAAACAAATTATTACTATGCATGCGATATGCTATGAATATGAGTGTTCTCGAGTGTGTGTGTGTGTGTGTGTGTGTGTGTGTGTGTGTGGTGTGTGTTTTAGTGTGTGTGTATGTGTGTGTGTGTGTAAATGTGACATGGTATGGATGTATATGTGTAAGCTGAAGTGGCAGTGGGCCGGCAATATCTAGTGAAAAGCCGTCAACCACTGGGGTAAACGTGAGTTGAAACTTGAGTGGAGACCGCGACTCGCTAAGCGTAGTGTAGGAGGCCCTCCGGCCAGGTGGGATGACGATCTGCAACCTGGATGCGGCAAGCTGTAGACAGGAACCTATGGCGCTCATTAGGGAAGACCTATGTCCAGCAGTTGACAAGCATAGGTTGATGATGATGATGATGATGTATGTGTAAGGGTGACTGTCTGTGTCTGTGCACCTGTAAGGGAGTGAGAATGTGTGTGTACACAGTACACAGGGAGTACACAGGGAGTGGGAATATTTGAGATAAATCCGAAATACCGAAATAAATCAATATGCTAGCTCTGGATCGTAATCAGCTCTCCAGTTTCGTCGTATGTAAGACTTTGTAACAAATAAGATGTCTTTTTCTTGCACAAGGACTTAGTGAGTTGATATATATTTAAGTTTTTATTAACTTTATTATATAAAATTGGACCAATAAAAATGGAAAATGGTCGTATAAATGTTGTTTTTGGATTTTGTAGCCTTGGACATACTGAGTAACTTTTACGCTTAGTAAGCTGATTAGGGTCAAAGTAAGCTCGTTGTGTTGTTGGAGTATAATTCCTTGGATAAACAGTTGATATAAGGCAGTAGTATGGAAAAGCCTAGGTTTAAACGTACACACCTTTAATACTGCACGTTGGGCAATTTCTAAGCTTTTCTTTGTTGTTTTTGGTGCTCCAGTATGTGATGATAGATTGGCATAAGGCAAGGTAGATTTGTTTCAGTAACGAGGGATCCGCAACATGTCTCAATGTTTTAAAAACATAAATGACCTTTCGTACCCGAGCAGACTCTCATAATTGCAGTCTATTATGACACTAAGGTATTTTATAATTTTGGTGGACTCTAGTGGCTCACAGCAACAGCTGTTACTAGAGGTACATTGGTGGTATGTAAATCTAAGATTGTCATCAATATGTGAATTATCGCGAATGGAGAAAGTCATTACTTTATTTTTTCAATATTTAAAGTTAAGATTTTACTATTTAGCCAACTTTCGACCAAGTTACGTCCAGTTTGGGCAGCATCCATAACCTCGTCCCATTTTTTGGCAGAGAAAAGAAGAGCAGTGTCATCGGCGTAGTCATTGATGTAAACTAGAAACAGAGTAGTACCCAGAATACTGCCCTGTGGTACCCCATAAGTTACGGGAAGCTCATAGCTGGTGTATTTTCCCACCCGAACATACTGGTACCTCTCTGAGAGATAACTCTTCAAAAGTTTTAGTTGCAATCCACTTATACCAAGTATTTCCAATTTTTTTAATAGGATATGAACAGAGATCGTGTCAAAAGCTTTCGCAAGGTCAAGGAAGACAGATAACATTTTTTCCTTTGTCAAGTGCATTGCTGATTTAGTAACTCAGTTGACTTACCGCTACATCAGTTGACCCCCCTCACGAAAGCCATGTTGGTTATTAGAAATAAGGTTGTATTTTTGGAGGTAGCTGACTAGTCTCATATTAATTATCTTCTCCAGTATTTTCGATAAAGATGAGAGTATAGATATAGGCCTGTAATTCTTTATTTGATCTGTATTACCACCCAGATGGGGTGAACTGCTGATTTCTTTAGTTGAGATGGGAAGACACCAGATTGGAGGCACAAATTAAAGATGTATGTGAGTGGTGGGACAAGTATATTTTTAATTTTTTTAAGTAACGTGTTAGAGATATTATCCAATCCAACTGAACATACACTTTTAAGACCTACAATATGTTGATCCACTTCTATTTCATCAACATCTCTCATAGCAAAGGAATGTAGCTGAGGCATGATACTATAATGGGTGTGAACAGTATATTCATTCATTCCGATCTTTTTTTCAGCATACGATTTACCTACATTTATAAAGTAGGAGTTTACTGATTCTCATTTACTGATTGCTGAGGCGAGGAAGATAGTTGTAATAATTCTACAGGACAGCTGTTTTCCTTAGTCATGTGAATGATACTTTTGACGATGTTCCAGGTCTGCTTAGGATTATTCTTAGCTAACTGTAGCTGAATTTTTTCATACGATTTCTTTTCGCTTCTTATAATCCTATTACGGTAGTTCCTATACCTTCTGTATGTTATTTGGGCAATCTCATTTTCAGGTGTTAATTTTGCCTTAATATGCAATTTTTCTCTATTTCTCATGCATTGTAGCAAACCCGGCGTGATCCATGGCTTTATAATTCTTTTACGTCTTGATAAATGAAGCATTTCTGTATTATTTTCCAGTATATTTTGTATGTTATTGATATCTTATCAAAAAACTATCTAGTTTATTGCATAATTTGGATCAAATTATTGATATATTGGGCTGAGGTTAATATTCATCATGTCTTTAGAAAGATTGCACTGACTGATTTTTTGGACTGTATGTATTTCACACAGACGCTTTTGTTTCCGTTCCTGATTAATTAAAACTGTATAATGGTCTGTGAGGCTAGTTTGAGGTACGATCGTGATTGAGGGAAACTTAGTTTTCAGCAACACATGATCTATGCATTTACCACTTGCAGGCTTGGTTATTTCTGTGTGCGCTGGCAGAAGATCATGTATAGCAGCTAGAATAAGATACCTTTCTCCAGAAATGTCAATCTTTGCAGGATTGATTGCAATATTTATGTCTCCAATCAACATTTACAATGTGAGAAAGATTTTTTAATGTTTGATCCCAGAGTCCAGAAAATTATCTATATTTTTGTACGAAGGGGATCGATATATGCAGACAATTGCAGTATGTGTGGATGTAGCAATTAAACAGTTACAATCTTGAAAGTCGGGCTCCGAAACTGTAAATTGTAGTTGTTCCTTGTAATATATAATAACACCATCATTTTGTAGGTAGTTTCTAGTAGAAGCACTAGTGCGATAACCTTCAATTGGTGGCAACGCTGTAGTGTTATGAAGTTACCAACACTCTGTAAGAACGAGTACATCGCAATCAATTTTAAGTCTGATAAGCAGAAGTTCTAGGCCGGGAAAGTTACAGTTAACGTTACGTATATTTTGGGTGAAAACAGTAAGAGAGGTGGGTGAAATAACTATATTTTTATGGCAAGATTCTAGGACGCAAGATAAGGAACTAGAGACAGCCACGTGATCAATCTCATGAGAAAGGCTCTTTATGTTATCGAATGTGACTATTAGCTTTTAATTGGTCCATTAATTTAATTAAGTGCATTATAACACCACTGAGTATCAAAATTCGAGAATAAGAATATATATAAATGATTGTCAGTTATAGAACATTGATTTAAGTAAGCAGAAGTTGACGAGTAACACATTAGAGTCAATTACTGAAGTGGCTGATTATTTGACTAACATTTGCAATATATCGAGTAACACATGAAAACAGTGATCACAAGTGAAACACAAACACGTTTGTGATCTCAATTGATATCCGACTGGTAAAGTGCAAAAGAGCACAAGTTTCCTTGAGAGACACCTGAAATATTATTATATATGCACAGGTTTCTGACAAAAGGGTGCATTTTAGTCGAATACAGTAATTAATAAATATATTGTGTTTAAATTAGCTCACTTAATAGGTAATTTACATACAATTTCAGCTCCTGGAACCATTTGGGTTATCAGTTTGAGCAAGTTATCAGTGTATAGCAATCCTGGGGTCCGTCTAAAATCCATGAATTATATTTATAAGCTAAAATAGATGAATTCATATTAAATCAATATTAACACAAATCTTGAATGAAACTTACGTTGGAATAAAGGATTGCGAGGCGATTACGAAGGGACAGTTAAACATATAATTGTATCAATTAGTGAATACTAACATAAAAAAGAAGAATACTATTATACATTTAGCGTTAGTGGAGGTACTGATAATAAAATTAAATTATTCTTCAGAAAGAGAGAGAGAGGGAGGAAAATATGTTGATTTAATATCAACCAAAATATATGAGCTCACGACACAGAAATATGAAATATAAAAAAATACAGGCCATTATTCATAAAGGATTAAGGATAAGGATATTAGGATCCAAAAAACTTCAGTTCCCTGGTAGAACCCGCTTCCCTTCAGGAGGGCCGTGTGCTTGTCTGCCCCCTTAGTGGTATATTTTTTTTATCTAAAAACATCTAAAACATCGTATATAGAAAAGCTAGCTTTTATGCAGATAGAGTTTATTTTATTTCTAAGTTTAAAAGTTAAAACATTAGATAAGATATAATATAAACCTTAGGTTAGAATAACTTGGCGAAAAAATAATCTCGGTGTACATTAGTAAAATCGGTTAGTAAATTCATTTCACGGTTTAATTTTATGTTAGGTTTGGTTAGACCAGAGGTTCCCAAACTTATTTTGTCTACTGCCCACTTTGAGACTAAATTAATTTTTAGCGCCCCCATTTTTTCACCTACTTAAAAACCACTATAACTTCAAATTAAATTAATTAATTGTTGTGAGCTATATTAGCGGAGATTAAACATTCATTCTAAAATAGACTTTTACTATAATCCGCAAGAGTTAACTTGAGACCTGAGCACAGTAGGTAGTACATAACGACGCTCAGGTCTCAAGTTAACTCTTACGGGCTACACCTGCCAATGAGAATGATTATTGAAACGCAACTTTATAGTATTCAGACAGAGTATATTTTATTCAAAATAAAACAAACATAATCGATTCTTATATAAAAACTAATGTGAATTATGAATCTGATGCTGTTTAATAAGTTTGTTGATATCAGGTTCCAATTTACTCAAGAACAGCCGCAAGTCGCCACGTTCGGTAACGTGCAAACGATTTCTCTTTTTAGTAAGCAGCGTTGCCACAGCACTAAATCCATGTTCACACAAATATGGCGATGCTATCAAGAATCGTTGAACGATTAACCACAATCGGATCGGTTTTTGTAGCCAAAATTCTTGATAGCCATTTTTGAACTTGATTTTTATTTCCTCGTTTGTTGTCAATTCTATAAGTTCTTCTTCCAGCTGATGTGAGATTGCTGTGTTGACATTTGAAAACGGATCTAACGCCCAGCCTGGTATTTCCAAGTTCAAAATGTCCTGGTATCGTTCGGTGAAGTCAATGTGGAGGTTTTCCAAATGTCGGCAGTAGGCAAACAAGTCGTCGTTACTGCAGGATACTGATAAATTCGGAAAATTGTGAAACTCACGTCTGCCCATATTCTTTTTGTGTAGAAGCAGTTTGGCTGCGAAAGCAGCAACGACATTCTTTGTTTTAATTAAATGTAGTTCATCGCCTTGCAGTTGGAGATTCATGTCGTTGAACAATTTATACAGGTCTGTCATGTAAGCTGTATAATTTTTTGATGTAATGAGCTTGTTGCGCAATTCTGTATCTTTAGTTTCCAAGAACTCTATCACAGAGTCAAACACGTTGTAAAATGCAGTCAGACAATTGCCTCTTAATAGCCAACGAACCTCAGTATGAAGCAACAAACGGTGGGAATCTTCGTCATTAGTAACACAAAGCTGATGAAATAATCTATCTAAATGATAGATTATTTCATCAGCTTTGTGTAGAGCTGGTACGGATTTTATTGACTGCTTTGATGACATATTGCAGTGATTGAAATAGTCGTTCACTTAAGTTTCTAGCAACCAAATGTTGTCTATGAATAACGCAATGTACAGCAAATACATCTGGAATTTTATTTTTTAAGTACGCTATATAGCCTTTATGGCACCCTATCATAGCCGGAGCGCCATCCGTAGCAACTGATATAATATTTTACAAGGGAATATCTTTCTCATCACAAAACTTTTCCAATGTATTGAATATGGTTTCGCCTTTTGTATCGGTCTCTAAATTTCTAGCAAACAATAGTTCTTCACATTATTTTCTCATGTTTAATAAACCTCACGTAAGACAGCAACAATGCTTCATTAGTAGGTAAAGTGGACTCATCGAGCTGAATTGATAATTGACTAGTCTTCAGATGATTGCACAATGATCCTTCAATGTTTTCATCCATTTCATCAATTCGTCTTTGCACAGAATTATTCCTCAAAGGAATTTTTCGTATAATATCTGCGGCCGGTTTATGAAGCACAGTAGTTATTACTTCCTTTATTGCTGGCAAAATTAACTCTTCTCCGATGTTGTGTGGTTTGCCTTTTTGAGCAATTAACAAAGAGATATTGTACGAAGCTCGAAGTCCGTCGTCATCTTGCTAAGCAGCTGCCGAAAATAGTTTTGCTGCACTTGACTGAGTATTATGCTTCATCTCTAGGTCTTGAAAATATGCTACATTCTTATCTTTCTTATCTGGATGCATTTTATTCAAATGATCTTGCAGTCTTGAAGGCTTCATTGCTTCATTCGAAAATGTTTTTAGACATAGAGGGCACTGAGGCGACGATGGGTTTGTGGGATTTTCAATGAATCCGAATTTAATATATTCCACAGAGTATTGCCGTCTCTTCTTTTTTACTTCCGACATTGTTTTGTTTTAAGAAATACGTAAGTAAGTGTTGAACTTAAGTACTGCTTATCTATTACTCGCCAAAACCGCAAATGAAAATAAAATAAATATTCCGTTGTTTATATAGGATTGCATATGCAGCACGCACCGACAGGAATAAGACAAACATGTATTAACTCGTTTATCTCATTCGACGCTCAATTGTACTCTACAAGTAAGAACAAGTATTCTATGAATCAGCCGATTGATACAGGAACGCACAAATCGGGTTATTTAACAAAATCTTGTTAAAACATGATTGCCCGCGGTCATCGATGCTCATTCGACGCTCAATTGTACTCAACAAGTAAGAACAAGTATTCTATGAATCAGCCGATTGATACAGGGATGCACAAATCGGGTTATTTAACAAAAACTTGTTAAAACATGATTGCCCGCTGTCTATTATCTACGAAAATTACCTATCTAGAAATACTAATAACTATTAAAATGCGAAAGAGTGTCTATTGCCTTTTTATTTGTTTGTTTGTGTCTACTTTTATTTTGAAACGGAGCGACCGATTGAAATGATTTTTCTTCTATTTATTGAATTAAATAGGACAGATACATGAACTACGCGGAGAGAAATATCGAACCGAGTTTGAGCAATCCCTTAATTAATATTAGTTGATGTTCACAAGTTGTAGTCGAGAGTCGAGAGCTCTGTCGGTGTCTAAGAGTCCTCCTAGCTAGATGAAATTACAAATCGGCCCTCGAAGCCTACACAAGGCCCCCGTTTTTTTTCTGGGTATCTTACCGCCCCCTTTTAGGCCTGCAGCGCCCACAAGGGGGCGTTATCGCCCACTTTGGGAAACGTTGGGTTAGACGATCATAGCCAATCTCGTGACGAAGATAGCAAGAGGGCTATTTTACCGTTACAACAAATGCCGAGTTGTGTGGTAAATAAGTAAACCAATAATTATAATCTTATAAAATAAAAAATAAATGGTCGCGGGACCCTAATATATATAGTTTAGAAATCAATGTAATAAATAAATTTTGTGTTATAAAATTATACAATAGTGACGTGCAATTGAATATTGCACGTCACTATTGACAATAAAGAACAGCAATTTGCTCCTTCAAATGTAATTATTAATTAATACGAAACTTCATTAGTGGACAACCGTCAAAACGGCCATCATAGCGTGCTAATAGTTTAGTTTTGAAATTGCATAAAAAAATTCTTTGAAGTATTTTATCAGATGTTATAACTGTGTTCAGATTTAGAATTCTGCGTACGTACGATATTTTTACAATTCCGCAATTTCAATCTCAGGACGTAACATTTTTAAATAATTCAGTATATATTGTAACTACTAATATTATTCCTTTTTATTTCAGTGTCTCTTTGTAGTATAGAAGGTCACACTCAGTTCATGCGACGATCATGGCTTGACTCTTTATTAGATTTTCAAACCGAAGTTGGATGTTTCAACGTAACCAGACCGGTGGATGGATTATCTCTAGCAGCACTTCCCAAAAATATAACTTGGATTTTTTTGAGATTAGATCTAGTGATTTGGGAAGGCTCATGCAACGCACACACCACGTCTGTCGCGGCCACAATGTTAGCATCCGTTCTTAGATTTATTATTGAAAATTACTTTTAAATATTTGGATTAAGGAGAAACTTAAGATTTAACGGAAAGCGGATCCCACCTATTGAAATTCCCTAAAAAAGAGGAATGGAAATAATGACATGTACTTTGGAATAGGTTTGTATTTAGTTATACAGGGTGTATTTTTGAAACGGGGCAGTAAGGGCAAGTACCTTAACCGTTGTAGTTACATCAAAACGTCCTTAGGAGACCTTCCCTAACTTTTTAAGATAATTTGAAGTGCATTCACAGATTTTGTAAAAATCTTACAGTTAGCAAAAAAAAAAAAATGCAAATAGTCCAAATTCTTTTATGCCCATCTATTCTATTTTATGTGGGGATCAAAAGACTATGGGACCATTTGAGCTTTGAGTACTAGGAAAGACAGAAATCGCCAAAAACTTTTCCCATACATTTTGTACGGAAATACGATAAATCAACTCGAAACTCATAGGTCAGGTAAAATTTTGAACTTAGTAAGTAAAAAAAAATCATTTAAACATGTTTGAAATTAGTTTATGAAATAAATTGCTCAAAATGACTTCCATTTTCACGAATACATAAGTTTATCCTTTTTTGCACTGAACGAATGGCGGCTAATAATGTTCTGGGATGAATATTACGTAAAATGGTCGTTAATGCATCCTTGAGCTCTTGAACACTGGTGTACGCCAACTTATACACATCGTTTTTTACGAAAAAAAATAATCGAGTGGCGTTAGATCGGGGCTACGAGGTGGCCACTGTGTTGTACCATATGTACCTATCCACTGTGTAGCGAATACGTGGCTCAAATTGGAACGTAAATGGTGGCTGTAATGTGGCGGAGCACCATCTTGTTGAAAATGAACTTTTCGCAATTCCGATAGGGACCATTCGTCCAACTCGTTTTCATAAAATTCCACCATTATGACTCGATAGGACATTATACCACACCAACAGTTGAATGAGAAACGAACCTGATTATGACTTGCCGTAACTCTTAGTGGATTTTCTTTGGACCAATAGTGGTGATTTTTTCAGTTGTACATACCGTTATTGGCAAAATTTGTTTCAGCAGACCACAGTATGTAATTCAAAAATTTATGATCTCGGCTCATTTTTCCTCTTAGCCATCTGCAAAAAGTAAGCCTTCGAACATCATCACCCGGATGTAACACTTGAACTATGCGCCCATATCGATAGCACTTATAGCCGTATTTTTTCCATATCTTTGTCACAAGGGAGTGGCAAACACCTACTTCAAGAGGGACGATACCTCTGGATATGCTTCAACATAAGTCAGAACCGCGATCTCCGTGTCTACACGAGGCTGCCGCTTGCTTTTGTAAGAACCCTGCAAATCCAGGTTTTTCAAAAGATTTGTAATAATCTTTCTTGTTGGCACATACCGCAACGGATACTTATTGCGGTACCACACTAATGCAGCTCCCGCGTTTCGATTATTGACAAAATAGG
The DNA here is from genome assembly GCA_946251805.1 of Cybosia mesomella. NCBI lineage: Eukaryota > Metazoa > Arthropoda > Insecta > Lepidoptera > Erebidae > Cybosia > Cybosia mesomella. Next base: position 7,705,794 of record OX276390.1, read on the forward strand.
CTTCTAATAAGTCAATTTTTTCACGATTAGAAGAAATTTTAGCAAAATTCTTAAATAATAACTTTTACGAATTTTCTCACCTGATACTAAGAATGACATAAAGATATTCGAATCAAATTCAAAATTTGTGGGTAAAAAATATTTTTATTTACTTTATAGTCAATCCTACACACTTCCTACCCATTGCAAAAAAAATTGATATTGACCATTGTAGAAATTTGATTCTTTTGCCGAAATGTATGGGAAACGTTTTTGGCGATTTCTGTCTTTCCTAGTACTCAAAGCTAAAGTGGTCCGACAAAGTCTTTTGATCCTCACATGAAATAGAATCGATTGGCAGAAAAAAAAATTTGGACTTTTTTCCTTTTCTTTTGCTACCTGTAAGATTTTTACAAAATCTGTGAATCCAGTTCAAAATATCTCAAAAGTTAGGGAAGGTCTCCTAAGAACGTTTTGCTGTAACTACAACGGTTAAGGTACTTGCCCTTACTGTCCCGTTTCAAAACTACACCTTGTATAGTGTGTGTATAGCTAACTTCACCTGCAAGCATACACCTATTATTTTTATTTTTTTAATTATGGATTGGTTTATCTATTGGAGCGAACCCTTGGCTCCAAAGTGCGAGCGCAAATCCTGATTGCATCCAAGCAATCAGGATTTGCGCTCGTATAATGATGATGAATTTGAAACATGTGGCCTTCACCCCTTAGTATGTGGCTACGTTCATACATCGTAGACATCTCGAAGGTAACCACATTATGTAAAGAAAAATACTTCAAACGGGGTTTGTTTAAAGTACCTACACTTATCAAAAAATCGCGATGGTCGCTACATTTTTGCATAGGTATATTTCTTATGAGTTATGTTGCCAAATTGACCAAACCAAAGGTACCAATGTTTAGTTCCGTGTAGCCTGTCTAGTATATAATAGGAAAAATTTAAAAAGTAGATACACTGTAAATGAGAACACTTTGCTACTAGTCTTAGTGAACCTAAGACTACTAGGTTCAAAAACGTTTACAAAATCATAAAGAAGATGGAGATGTGAACACTGTTACATAATAAAATATTTTTTAAAAAGGTAATCGTGGTTTTGTTATTAAAACCCCCCATCTCAGAGAGGAAAGCCTGCGCCAGTTCTCGTCATTTAATCAGCAGGTGCACCACTAGCACTTTTCTTTTTTTTTTTGTCTGACATTTTTTAGGCTTGACGATTATAACAAATGAGGTCACCGTTTTGTGTGCTATGCTGTATCTGACCATGATATGTTAGGGCATTTCGTCATGATTTTATATTCTGTGATACAAACCGTATGTAGAAATACGAATAAATGAATACTGGTATAATAGTAATAATAGTAATAATGGTAGTAATAATGGTAATGTATCATTTTAAAATTCTATAAATACAATTTCAAGTTCATACGTTTATTTTTTTCTTTAATTATTATTATTGTATACTACTGGGGTTGCAAATGGGGGCACCTTCTCCAAGACTGATGGAGCCTAGCTAATCTTACCTGTAATCCGGTACTCTGCTGATGGTGTTCTGCGGTGTTCTGGGGCCTGGAGTTTTGCATATACGCTTTCTACCTACTCACGTAGTTTTATTTACGTACATCTCAGTTATGTGGCCTATAAATAATAATTAATTAAATATTCAGCATTCATTGTTATGCAGATGATAGTACCTTGCACTGAGGCCAGACAGGCTGCAATTCAGGAAAAAAGGCAACTTCTTGTCACTGAACTTGAACAGGTCCTGAATCACATTTTCAAAATGGGGCTCTGAAAACCTGGTCGAGTTCAATGCCAAGAAGACGCAGGCATGAGCGTTTACAGCAAAGGTATCTCCTTTCCTTCCCCTTACTACTCTTTGGGACACACCATTGCCACTGCAGGATAGTCTAAATATACTCGGTTTGGATGTTTGCTGTTAACTGGACAACAAAAACTACATCGAAAGCATCATCAAAACGGCCTCGCGTAAACTCGAAGTCCTGAACAAGGTGAGGCGGATTTTCACGCCCGAACAGCGGTGTCTTCTATACAAGACATATATCCGTTCCAGCGCGAAATACTGCTAGGATCACTAGGATGGCTCGGCCGGTACTTACTAGATGCTCTCAACAGGTTGCAGCAACGTACGGTGCGCATTATTGGTAGTCCTGAGGTTACCAACACCCTAGAGCCCTTGTAGTTGCATAGAGATATTGCCTCTTTGGCAGTATTTTAGCGCCTCTACCATGGCGAGTGTTTCGTAGGCTCTTCCAATTAATTCCACCCTCTCCTTTCCTATACGGGCCAACACGTAAGGAACCGAGGTATCACTCTCACACGGTGCAAACAATTCCATGAAGAACCAACCGGTTGGGCTACTCTTTTCTTTGCCGCTCCCTAAAGATTTGGAATTCTTTACAAGCACACGTGTTACCTTCTTCATACAGTTCCGGGGTCCTTCAAGCGGGGCGTGAAAATGCATCTGATGAGGCCGTCAAGCAGAGGGCCACCATTGCAGCATTGTTGGTGTCTGTAATGGTGACCCTATTCTTGAGACTTTACCTGTAGCTTACCATCAGGCGAGATAAAGTAATATTCACGTGCCCAATATAGAAAATAAATCTAGGACATTCTACACAGCGCCATCGATATATACGCATTCTAGGTTCTAGAATGCGGATACATACTTAGATACATTTTCTTTTGTAAATACATACATATTATACATAGAAACACTGAGACCAATGCAAATACACATATTCACGCATACAAATATTTGCACTAAGCCGGAACCGAATCCACGACCTCTGATATAGCAGTCGAACGCTTTATCGCCAGGCCACAAAGGTCGTCAATGTATTATGTCAGTCAAAGCGTGGTATGTGCTGTACAGTCAACGACAAAAGTAGCTTAATAAATTAATTCCAATGTCCTCTGGGCATTATAAAGCAACTTATACATCAACGACCATTTGTGGTGAGACAGTAGAGCGTTCGACTGTTACGTCACAGGTCGCGGGATTGATTTCCCCTCAACTCAAATATTTATATGCATCAATATGTCTATTTGCATTGGTTTCTATGTATTATATGTATATATTTACCAAAAAAACTATCTAAGAATGTTTATCCGTATTCTAGAATCAATATTACTTAGTGTAGGTCTAGATAGCGAGATAGATATAGTCTACTAGCTGACCCGGCAGACTTCGTACTGCCTCAATCGATGACAAACCTTTTAAACCTTCTCTGGACCTCCACAAATAATTCAAGACCAAAATTAGCCAAATCGGTCCAGCCGTTCTCGAGTTTTAGCGATTTTTATATATAAGAAGAAGAAGAAGAAGAAAGATTATTGGTACGCTAGCTGTGCCCGCGCCTTCTCTCCGTGTGGAGTTCGATCTGGATTTTTTTTCGCGGAAACATATATAAGGTGTCACAAAATTAGGTCTCTGAATTTGGTGAGATGACTTGGTATTGTAGCGTCGGGGCCTGATGCCACAATACCTCGTGTTGACGAAAAGATAAAACACAAGTATTAATGTTTATATTGGCATTTATTTTCACCAAAAACTTCCTATATCGAGTTTTAGGGGGGTTTTACATAAATATATTTATATTTTAATCGAACTGTAGGGAATCGCGGATTCTGCTCAAGGATTGAGCCTACAATCAATTCTCTTGGAACTTTCTTCGGACGGCGGGTCGAGGCCGGAGCCCTCGGTCACCCGCTGTCAGCAACCTGTCCGCCAAGGCAATTGTTTTTCTTCCCTCAACACTCATTTCGAATAAAACAATTTATTTTTAATCTCTGACACATGATGGCCAGGAAAACTAACTGTAGTGCTCGAACGAGGTCCGAACGCTACAGTATCGACAAAATATGTATGTGAAACAAAAAAAAATATCGGCTTAAAAACACCACCAGCGACCAGCGTCACGTGACGCGACGAGCACACGTGACGCTGGTCGCGATTTAGGTATTTCCCACACATCCGCTTGGAGAATACTGCTAGGAGAAGGACTGCACGCCTACCACGTGCGTCACGGGCTCGTCGCGTCACGTGACGCTGGTCGCTGGTGGTGTTTTTTTTTTCATATTTTTTTTTATATTTTTTATTTTACCCGATATTTTTATTTTTTGTTTCAAATACATATTTTGTCGATACCAAGTCATCTCACCAAATTCAGACAACTAATTTTGTGACACCTTATATGGGCAGTTTATGACCATGTCCTAGAAGAATCTTCATGCAAAATTTCAGCTAAATCTGTTCAGCGGTTTTCAAGTGATGCCTGGATATCGATAATAAAAAAACAGACTGAATTACAAAAAATCACATTTTTGGCAGCGGTGTTGCTCCTAGAACACATTTTTTTTTTGAAGAATCGACATTTTCCTCAATAACCAACTACATAACTTTATACTTTAAACTATTAATATTTGGTATGTAAAAAAAATACGATGACAATAATAAAAATGATGAAAAAATAAAGTGGGATATGAATCCACCTCCTACGGCGTTGATATAGAAAGCCTTATCCACTCGCCTACCAAAGCTATGCCACTTTGTGTTACATAACATAACATTATATAACATAAACTCACGCCTATATCCCCGAAGGGGTAGGCAGAGGTGCTAGCACCCACATTTCGCCAGTTTATGTTTAGGTCCCAATGTAATAGGTGGCGAGCCTATTGCCATTAACCGGGCACTTATAAGCCTGTGATAAATACACACACACTCGTAACTTCAAAAAGCATCGAAAAGTCATTGGTGTGTGCTATGGTAAAATCTGGGATCGAACCCGATACCTCGTCTCAGCAGTCCATTACCCATACCACTAGGCTACCGCGGCTCACTTTTTCTCATGTGTTAAATAGCTGTTAATAACAACACCCATAAACATTAACGTAATTATTTAATTTTTTAAGTGAAATACCACAATTCAAATATACACGTGTGTGGTTATGTACTCCTAATCCTCGCAAGGATTTGAAAGTTTCTTGTGCCATAAACATCCATTAAGTATGGTGATCACTTACCATCAGGTGGGCCATATACTTGTTTGCTAACTTAGTGGTACTTTTTTCTAAAGATTTAGATCGGAAAAAGAGAACAACACCACACACAGTGGTACTTACTAAAAAAAATCCCAGTTTAAGATAACCCGTAACTTCAAAAGATCCTATACAATCCGAGGTTCAAGACATTTGGACCCTTCGGCTGAGGATTGTGATGTCTGCAATTTCTGAACTATTCAACTGATAGTTATGAATTGTTTATGGGCCAACCTTTATAGCAAGTTCTTTCTTATAAAAAAGAAATGAATGAAATCAGACAACGCGTTAAAGAATAATAGCTATATATATAATTTCACGTTTTGACTTTCATCCCCTCCCGCAAGGGACCGGTCACAATTTCGGTATAAAAGCTAATTAACAACCTGCCTCACTATATGAACTCAAAACAAGCCAAGTTTAGTATGAATCTATTCAGTAGTTACGGCGTGATGCACGGTATTCATACAAACAGACAGACAAAAATAAAACATAAAAATATTTCAGCTTCAGTATCGACTATAGACAGCCCTCCAAAAGTTTTTTTCAAAATATCTTCAATGTACAGAATCAATGGACCTGCTAGAGATTTATTAGAAGTATATAGATGTATGATAATGTATAAAAGGTTCGTAAATCAACTGCAAGACAATCAGATAGTTTGCATAGAGATATACTTATACAAATAACGGATATGTAATCATGCATTGTATTAAGGTATAATAATGATGTTTTAGTCACATTTCGCACCGTTATTATAAAAGATAGTCATTTTATATATGTCTCAAGTAGTAATTTGTTTAAGATGAATATAATAAGCATTCCAGATTATTATTGTATTGTGTAATCTATTACTACCACAGTCCCGTATGCACCGAAGATTAACTTTAAAAAATAATGTTTCTACGAATATATTGTATATATATACACGTAACTTAGGCTGAGTCCTGAGTTACGTGAATTCAAAGTCATCCTACACAAAAATTAAGAACAACACAGTTTCATTAACACTAGGTCTGCAAGACGAATCGCTGCTTGCAATGTTGAGCTGAGTGAGACATAGTGAATCAGATTTTGAAAATTTTGAACAGTGATCATTCCTCCGTGGCAAGTCCGATTTTGAAAATTCTTCTTTCTTCTTTCTTTCTGGACATGCTTTCTGAACGTGTACAGTTTGGTCACAGTGTCTCGAGCGGTTATTATGTAATTCCATCTGGAATTTTTTTAACGGTGATCATTTCTCTGTGGTAGCATTAATTTTTTCAAAATATATCCATAAACCTTCCTCTGATTGACCTCTTTAATCATGCCAAATTTGGTTCTGATTGGATTTGTAGTTTAGGAGGAGCCCTGTGACAAAGAAAATCCTGAAGTCTGGTATGAGGAGCTTTCGCTCGACTTCGTTTCACTCAGCTCAATTAAAAAGATCAATATTGTATTGAAATATCTGGAAATTGAAATTCGTAAAATTGATTCCTTTCACTACGATTACCGCCCGTAACAGGATTTTTAATAATTTCACTAATAAAGGGTGAAACTAATCTAATATTTCATAGAAACAGAATGCATCGTTTAAAAATACATATTTAACTCTTTCTAAACTACATAGATTATTTTGTAAATCTAACTAAACTAAATAAAACTAAAACAAAATAAATAATTAAAAGAAACTTAAACCTAAAATGTATCGTGGAATTCCTCCGCATCGCATGCCTCCTGTGGTAACGTGCCCAGAAGACTGGCAGCATTGCCACGTTGTATAGCAATACTTATTCTCAGTGCTAAAAAGAAGCCAGCCTTCTGGTCACGAGAAGTGTCAATCATACGTGTTCTATTCCTTTTAATTTATTTATTTTGTTAACATAGGTGGTTGGTAATTGGAACAGCCAGCAGCTTACCTAACCTTACCTAACGAATGAACTGCTGATTAAAATTGTATGTTGAGATGCCATATGAAAATGTGTTGTTAAGCCCACCACACATGATCTATTTACAAGGCTTTGTAAGTTATCCAATCATTTATTTTCAGGTGGAAAATCACCAAAATAGTTAAATATTCTATACTTTCATTTACTATTATTTAAAAAAAATGAAGCTTCCGTTTGTTCAGAATGTTAGGTTAAACACTCAAAAGGAAAAAAATATTTCAAAACAAAGTGCTGTTTTCTATTCATATTTACAAAACATTGTTGAAAATAAAAACAATTGTACCGAAGGTATTGTCATCAGTTTTGATCCGAACTAAGACGTTGAAACATCTCCGTGGGACGATAATATATCCGTCTCAAAATATGACGTCACTATCTATTGTACAATTCGCGAGCATACATTCATGGATTTTTAAAATGATCGTGCTATTAATTAGTATCACATCATCATTCGCGACCACATATAATTATAAGGAAATGGAGATCATTGACGATTTACCGATGAAAATGAATCTCGAACAATATTTGGGTGTGTTGGAAAAGACTGTAGATTTTGTGAATTTACATAAAAATCTTGCAGACCTGAATATATGTTTCGGCATGTATATCACTAACGGTAAGATAATTTCCTTTGTTTGCGGCTGTGTAAAAGAAAATAATCAATATTCTTTTCGTTTGGGATTGCCGCGTATCCTTGCTGTAGTTTAACAACCGTTATGTTTCTATTTAGTAAATTTAAGGAGAACGATGCAGTTACGAGGGCGCACTTTACCCCTCCGAAAACAAGTTCGTTTGGAGCGTCTAATAAAGCTGAATGATGAAGTCCTCGCATATTTTTCACGTAAAGCTCATAAACTTATCCAAAAATCACCTGAGGCAGCAAAATCGCACGTGGGCCGTAAGTACCTATAACTTACATTTTCTTAATTTGTTGCGTGTAAAGGGCCTTTGTCATTTGCAAAATATAATTTCTAGATAAAATTGCTTGAACCGTGTTCACTTTTCGCGCCCGGTACTGGTGAATTAGCCGTCTGCCCGGCTTAACAAGTATGCTTGCATTGTTTGTACATAGGAATGATACTCTATTGTTGATCTCAAGGATTGCGATTTAAGGATTATTGAGAGTGTGTTTTATTATACATGCCTAGATACTTTCAGGATACATATAAAATTTCTCTGTTTAATTTAAGTAACTTAAAGAGCTAGCAGCAATAGTAACAAGTATTTTATTTTTTAGTATTTAATCTGTACACTAACGAGACAACATGGCCAAACAATCTGCCATATTTCAGTCTGGATCTGTTGAAGAAGACTCATTATTACTCCAGGAAAAAACTGGAAGGATTGTATTTCAAATGGAATATTTACCTGAGAAATATATACGGTGCTGAAGATACACAGACTCCGACTCCAGAAGATCTAGGTAACATATATATAATATAGGTATCTAATGTGAATTTATTTGACTGTTTAGATCACCGTGTATTGCATGTAAGTGAAGTTTAGTGTTTCGATACACTGAATCCTAACTATATTCTATTTATTTCGACTCTGACTGTTTACACACGGCAACACAATGGCGCGCGGCCGGTGGTGGGGCCGATCTCATGTCGCATTGGTCTCTAAGAAATCCGTTGATGCCAAACACACGAACACCGCGCGATGGCGCGGCCTGTATGTGTGTTTGGCATCAACGGATTTCTTAGACACTAAGAGACTATAAGAGACCTTACCACCGGCTGCGCACCGCCGCGGTGCGTGTTCGAAACGCCTTACTATTGATGAATATCCTTGAATTGTGTAAGTTTATACCGCAGATTTAGAGTACGCTAGATTCCAACAATCATCTGTCCAAGTGTGTCACCAAACTGTTGCAATATGCAAGTTTTCCGCATTCCTACTTAGTCGATCAACATAAAAATGCACGCTCGGTTTTCATATTATTTAATGCACATGCGGTATCTTTAAGCAGTAGTACCTAGCTAGTTACATCGCTTGCTTCGGGTTGCAAGGTTTTACCTTGTTTCCTTTCTTCTTGTTCGTTTTCCTGTTCATTCCCTTTTACTAGCAACAAATTATCATCAGATGAATCGTGTCCATGGGATATAAAATCAAGACATACCACGCAGATTTGCTCTGCACATAAGCGATGCTGTGCAGATGTGCAACATAACTTGCAACAGTATTGGCTCCAAACTGACATTTTTTTATATACGTGTGGAAACCCCCTCGGGCTTCACCCCATCGGTGCCGACGATGGGGTGGGCGTGTCGGAAGTCGGAAATGCCCATTGCCGGGCACCCCGGGTAAGCCCTCGAAAGGATAACCCCAGGGTTACCGGCGCTTGTTAAAATGATTAACCCATCACGCCTTTGTTTTATGTGATGTGATTTCTTATAGTATACGAAAGTTTGGCATCAATTGTTTCCATACTATTGTGAGTAAGTGTACTTCCTCTTGACTTTATATGCCATGACTACGTCCAAGTTGCTGCGTGCTATATTACGTACTGTATGTGCTTATGGTCATACGTACTTAGTAACTACATAATACATTTTAGATTAACAAACGCGTATTGTGAATTTTAGATAATTGTCTAAATCTACTAGCGCAAAATCCTATAAACGAAATAAGCGGAAATAATGTGCATTGTCAAGTACGCTTTTCTTGCGCTAATTTTATACTTAACGGAGTTCATTATGGCTACGGCATGACGCACAGGTAAATATATATATATTATTTTAGAGTAACTTTAACCTTTTTAGATGATTAGGTGTAGTTTGAAAATGCTCATCTCACATGATTAATGTGTAGGTAGGTTTACCATGAATCGTACAGTCAATGATAAAAGTCATCATCATACTCATAGCGGTTTCACAGTTGCGTTTGTACTTTAAAATCCGAGTTCCGCTATTGTTTTTTATTATTATGTCGGCTTTTCCGGGTGTGACTCCCGTTTGACCTCCCTATCCTGAGAGGAAAGCCTGCACAAGGACCTCGTCGATTGTTTAGCAGGTGCACCGACTTTGCTATGCGGGTGTTGATAGGGTCCTGTACAAACCCTTGTAGATTCATCAAGTGTAGTTTGAAAATGCTCATCTCTCATTAATAGCCTGTAGGTAGGCCTAACATGAAACGGACAGTCAACAATAACAGTAGCTTAATAAATTGTAACTAGTGATTCCGTAGTATGGTCGAAATTCAACCTTTTTTGAGGTTGTCAGAAAATGAAACTTCATTGCATTTCTTTTTAATTTTGTTATATACGTCAGCTGTGAACACATGTCATGATATGTTTGACTTTGGCAGTATAAACTATCATAAGGACTCTCGACTGTATAGACGGACTTGACATTGGCGTCTTCGCCATTAATAATTTTTTAAACATTTATTATATTTTGATACTCTTCGAGAAAACCGTACGACGTTGCCGTTAATTTGAAATGCTTAGATTAATATAATTTTATAAACATTTACTATATTTTACTTGACATTGGCGAAATTGCGGTGATTCTGCAGAAGCCATTAACTAAAAGAAGAAGAAGAAACTATCATAAAAAAAAAAGGTGTGTGTGTTCCCCCCTCCTCCAAACCGGGGCAAGACGAGGACACCGTGGTTCCCAAACCCGAGGGGGCCATCTCGAAACCGGAGATGGCCCAGCGTCAGTCGGGGTGCTAGGGATATGATCTATGGGAACCTTACACCCCGGCGTCTGAAGACTCGAGACGGCGTGCGGTTTTAGTCGGTTCAAGCCCGACATAACCGCCCCCGCTGGTCGGCGAGGGGGTATCCAAAGGGATTTCCGCACGAAAAAAAAAGGTGTGTGTGTTCCAAATGCATGGCAGTGTGTGTAATGTTTTTTTTTATTGATTTCATGAATTTATTTTGCATAATTTAAGAAAATCAACACTTCTCCAAATAAGCTATAACTATACCAAATCTCACACTTCTCTGTCCGCACAATTTTCGTAAAAAAGGAGGGGAATGTTTTTCTTTCACTTATTAATATTAGGTCGTTACATATGACGGGGTGGGAGTCCTCTCGCTCGGCAGCATGATTGCGGCAATGGTGCGGAGCGCGAGCGCGTGGGCCGCCGCCGCCTCCTTCTGCGAGCATGTAATGCTCGCGAAGGAGGTGGCGGAGCGCGCCCGGGAGAGACTTAGAACTCTCCCGGTCCGCCGAGCCCGCAACTTGCTCGCCGCGCGTCGCAGGCAACTCAGGCGCCGGAGGTCGCTTACCGACCTCCGTCCTCCATGAGCGCAGGCCTGGGGGTGGCGGGTGAGGCCACCTGTCACCCCAGCAGAAGCAGGCCGGGACGGTGGGGCGACTAGCGCCCCTCCCCCAAACCGGGGCAAGACGGGGACACCGTGGTTCCCAAACCCGAGGGGGCCATCTCGAAACCGGAGATGGCCCAGGGTCAGTCGGGGTGCGAGGGATATGCTCTATGGGCAACCTTACACCCCGGCGTCTGTAGACCCGAGACGGCGTGCGGTTTTAGTCGGTTCAAGCCCGACATAACCGCCCCCGCTGGCACGCGGGGGGGTATCCGAAGGGATTTCCGCACGATAAAAAAAAAAAAAAAAAAAAAAAGGTCGTTACATATGAAATTGCCGTTTTTCTTGAAGAAATTGGAGGAAACCCAATTTTCAGTACTAACATTTTTACATTTTTTTTAGCAATGAAAAACAAATTTTATGATTTTTTTTGTATATGAATGAGACAACATTAAGCTAATAAACAGCAACTTTTATTACATTTTTGAAAAGTGACAGCTGTTAAGTAATACGAAATTTATCATCAAAATGGATAGCATTTAGGAAGTACTGTTTTTGAAGATCGAATTAATATATCAAGCGGCAAATAAAAACAAAATTTAATACAGAGTTGTAAAATCTTGAAATCAACTTTCAAATAATATATAAATTATGGAAATAGCTATTAAATTACAGGAATAAGGAACTCATGAATTTGTAAGAAAATTTCGGTAATTTCATAGGTAAAGACCTATTATCTAGACTTATTAATCACGTCTGCTATACGTAGCAGTAGAGCGCTGTATTTATATTCCGTTCGATTCTTGCAAGTATTGGTATGGTATGGTATGGTTTCGCGAGCTGGTATCCGCAACTCCACGACAAGGCGCGGTTTTTGCGTGAGGGTGGGCATTTCACTCGATCCACCCCAACTCATTGAAGAACGCCAGCAGGCTATTCACGCTGCCAGCAATCTCCCGGAGCGTACCTGTATTTCCGAAGTACTTAACCCTATATGTGGCGGTTGCAGGGCAGTGTAGGAGCACGTGTGCCGCTGTTTCTTCCTCTCTCATGCAGGCTCTGCAGAGAGGGCTGTCGGTGATTCCTAAAATAAAAAGGTGTTTATTGAAGGAGCCGTACCCCGTGATGGCAGCTGTGGCCGTGCGCAGTTGCTGTTTGGTCAGTTGTCGAAGACGCCTGGTCAGTCTATTTTCAAGCACGGGGAGTGCTTCCCTCGCCTGTCTGCAAACTTCCAGATTTGTCCAATAGCTGTTGTGTTGATCTCTCGTTCGTTTGTTTACTATAGTTCGTAGGTATGCAAAGGGGATCGGTATTATGGGCTCAGGTCCCATTACCACCATGTCAGATCCTCTCCTGGCAAGCTCATCTGGTGCATCATGCTCATATGCGTATTGAGTGGCCTTCCAGTCTCCTGGCCATTACCGCTGATGCTGCCAGGGTAATCCCCATGCATTCAGCTTGAAATACTGTGTTATGGGTCCCCAGCGGTGTTGAAATGGATACATTAAGGTCCTCCGAGAAAACGCCGGCCCCGGTGCCTGTTCCAGTTTTTGATCCATCTGTGAAACTTATTTATATGCTATGAATATAATAATGACTTCTATGTAGGTACACTACTAGACTGCAGGCCTGGGGGTGGCAGGTGAGGCCGCCTGTCACCCCAGCAGAAGCAGGCCGGGACGGTGGGGCGACTAGCGCCCCTCCCCCAAACCGGGGCAAGACGGGGACACCGTGGTTCCCAAACCCGAGGGGGCCATCTCGAAACCGGAGATGGCCCAGGGTCAGTCGGGGTGCGAGGGATATGCTCTATGGGCAACCTTACACCCCGGCGTCTGCAGACCCAAGACGGCGTGCGGTTTTAGTCGGTTCGAGCCCGACATAACCGCCCCCGCTGGCCGGCGGGGGGGTATCCGAGGGGATTTCCGCACGAAAAAAAAAAAAAAAAAAAAAAAGGTACACTACTAGACTGGCTGCACAGAACAAAAATATACCATTATTTTTGTCTCCACTGCTAGTATGGTAGGTGGTAGGTGCATACACAATATAACAATCAACAATGTTAAATTATAAGTGATTATTTACAGGGTAATATTTTTGTTGGCGGCTCGGTTTTCAAGGAGGTGTGTCCTAACATCCATGAAAGAAGACAAACGATTGTTAAGTAAGCTGTGCGCAAGGATGTACAATGAAGCCGAGTTCATTGCGAATCATGATTTTGGAGTCCCAGATCTAATCATGGAACAGAGTAAGACTGGATTTTTAAACATTGGTTTTTTTTTAATGCTATTTTTATGGCCTATATATATACTAAAGCCGCCTTCACTGGGGAAGTATTAACCTCTTATTGAATATAATCTTTTACCTGTTCAAGATGAAATTTCCATTTACAATGAATCTTAGGGTGATCGACTCTTTATTTCTTACGTATTTGCGACGTGATACTTACTCACTTTATGTTTGTTTCTTTTATTTTATTTTTAAGTAGATGATTGCGGCAATGGGCATGCTTCTGGCATATACATTACTAGCTGTTGCCCGCGGTTTTCGAGGTTGTCCGCTACCACGACCAAACATACCCATGTCCTTTCCCAAGCTTCAATAAGTAGTAGTATCAGATAGACAGATAGTCTTACCTTCACATTTATGATAACAGTATGGACATAACCACCCCCGCTGGCCGGCGGGGGGGGGGGTATCCGAAGGGATTTCCGCACGTTAAAAAAAAAAAAAAAAAACAGTATGGATTAGAATGATATATCACTTGGATTAATAAGTCTTGAGTCCGTGGTGCTTTATCTACCGTTTGTACGCTATTGCTCCAATTTACTTTTGATTGAATTAACTGCGAGTTCCCAAATAGTTAAACATTCTCTGGTTTCTCCTAGTTTCTCTAGGTGTCACCAAGAACATGTGTAGATTGTAAAGTGGTAGTTGATTTTTAACTTATGCCATTAATTTCAGTTGCTCTATGCAGTCTTGACGGCCATGGCCAGTTTCTGAGAAGATCGTGGATAGAAGAATTCGTGGACTATCAAACATCAGCTGGTTGTTTTAACCTGCTTCGAGCGGAAGGCAACAACAGTGCAATTAAGTCAGACGAAAATGCTACCTGGCAATATATTTATCAAGATAACATGATATTTGGAGGGTCATGTCACACTCGTACCACAGGTGTCGCAGGAGCAATGATTGCATCAGCTGTTAGATTCATTATAGAGAATTATTTTTGATTTTTGAATGGAAATTATTTAGAAATAAATTATGTAAATATAGAATCCTTTGAGAATTCCCAGCCTATAATGACGTAATTGACTGTCTCTCTTTAGATACTGAACACTAGGTGAAATAGGAACAATTCAATTAAGTGAACTTTCATAGTGATATGTTTCTGCTAGTGTCCACCAGCTCCTTCGGGATGACTACACGAGATGTCCCCCACATAGTTGGGTTGGTTGTTGGTAGGTGGTTCATCTATACAGGCATCTATAGTTGCAAGTCATCATTTTGTAAAATATTCCTGAGGCCTCTTCAACAAATCATGGTTTTTTTAATGAACCATTTACCATTTCTCTTTTTTATATTGTGAGTTAATCGAAGCTATTTTCTTACTAAGCCTTTTTATTTTAATTATTGGTAGTAGGCTTGCCTTTGACCACCTTGATTGTTTTTTTTTGTATTTTTTTCTTTATATTTGTATTAATTGCCTAATGAAATAATAGGGGAAGAGATGTGAAATAAAGCAGAGTAAATAACGTCACGCCCGCGGTCCTTTCCGGTCTTAAAAATAATACAAAAGTATGAAGTTGCAACCAATACAATACTACTGTAGAATCGTGTACTGGGAACATCAACTTACAAAAAAGAAAATATTGCCTTTTACAAACATTATATGTGTCCAATACAATAGCCAGCGTTAATTTAGTTGAGAGTTAGTGGGAACTTAATACAGTGCAGTTAACATAGTTATTAGTGTTAACACTTTTCCCAGTGTAGACGAGTGTTTCTAACACTAGACATTAGACATACTAAAGGTACGCTTTTAGCGCTACTCTGCACTTTTAGTGATCAGAGAGCTCCACGAATGGCAAGAGCAGTTTAAATAAATAAATAAATAAATATGAGGCAATCAGCGTTCGCTATTAGTGCTATCAGCATGGTTTTACCCAATGACGAATGACAATTGGGTTACTGGTAGCCGGCCATTCGTCATTGGGAAAAACAGCACACAACACAACTAATAGCGAGCTACTCGATACCCTATCTATAACAATATAACATACCATACAACACAATTGAAAGTGTTTCATAAATATATCCATCTACGTGACTTTATGGAGGTATAAACAATCGAGATACCAGGGTAAAATCATTCTACATTGGATTTTCAAAGATAAAACACCTCGCTCAAATATAATATTACTTCAAAATTAAATATGCCGCGATTGATTGTAAGAATTGCGCGTTTATGTAGCTTAATATTCATAGTATTTATAACTAATGCTTTAGCACGTAAAAGTAGATACAACTTTAAACAAGTGGCCATTATTAATGATTTACCGGAAGAAGGAGACTTGTCAAAATATTTGGGAGTATTAGAAAAAGGAATATATTTTGTTAACATGCACAAGTATTACGTCGATTTGAGTTTCAATTTTGGAATATTTTTAGCTGACGGTAAGCATTATCACAAGTAAGTATGCAGTAAGTACTTTTAAACATTTTTTATCTTTTTCTTAAAAAAACTTTTTTTTTAAATTCATCCCATCAAGAATCCCGAGCTGTCTAGCTATTAGAAGATTTAAGATCTTCGACAACTTCTATGCTGGGAACGGCAATGGCGAGTGGCCCCAGTGAAAAGATATAACATAACAAAAGGGAATAATTAAAATTGGATTAGTTTTAAAAGGGTTTGCAGCGCGAGTGTGACGCCCTTGGTATTACACACGTCCATAAGCCACGGTAACCGTTTCCTATAAGGTGGGCCGTGAGCTTATCTGCCACCTGAGAGGTATAAAAAAAAATTTAGACCACTAGCGGCTACACCATCTCCGGTTCTACTTAACCAATTGCAACCAAACCTACGGCAGATTTTAAGGCTGACTAAGACCTTTCTGATAGAAAAAACAGCATCATCATGCAATCAGCATCAGCATCATCCGTACAGTAGTTTTTGCGTTCATCGCAAACAAACAGATATTACTTTTTTGTGTTAAGAATCGTTCATTTAACATAACTCTTTTTTTAATATCTCCAATGACAGACACAATTAATTTACAATTTTATAACAGTAATAATAACTTAAAATATGCAGATGGCGATCTTAATCATCGACTTAATAGAACGAATATACTGTTTCAAATGAGGAGGTCAGTGTCTCTGAGCCCTTTCAATTCTATGTGGAAACGTGTATCACCTCGCTATGGCTACGATAAAGTAGCTATGTCGGAGTTGTAAAGACTAAAATCACACGGTGTCTCGATCTCTGATTTATTGATGAGAGAGGCGGTTGACCCGCTGAACAGAATGATTAACAGACCCCACAGGCCACCGTTGTTGGCTCCTTACCGTTGTGGAAGAGGACAATCCCTCCTCCTCTCTCGAAAGGTACACACGAGATCAAACAAAACCTAATGAACCTAGCCTGCTACCATCAGGCCATGAAGGTAATTTTCATAAAGGTTTTATCTTAAAACTCCTCAATCGCCGTTGTTCCTTTTCGTTACCAGCCAGTGTAGGGGGGAGGTCTCTGCCTAATTTCTTCAGAAGCAGCTAACTAACCCGCATCTGCGTCTTTTCTTCATTGTATCTTCTGCAGATTAGCAGGAATTGAGATCGGTATGATTAACATTCATTTTAGTAGTGACGGCTATAAAAATAACATTACAACCTTCAATTAAAAGTTGGAATTAAAATGATTAAATACACTTACATTCATAGGTATACTCATGCCTTTTACCCCTACAGGATAGGCAGAGACAACAGCCCGCAAATTATTTAATACATTTAATTCCAACTATAGAGTTAAACAAACAATAGATGACATTGTCGGAAGTTTACACGAATGTCACGCATTGAAATAAAACTATTTTTAACAGTTTCTCTCGCAATTAATTTGATGTTATTTTATATTTTACATTGATCCCGATGTTTCGGTTGCTTTTCAACAGCCATGGTCACGGGGAGACTAAAGATGGTTGTTGTCTTGTCGTTTGAAGTGTAAGTTATCTCAAAGTACCCGAACTATGTTGAATTGTTGGTGTTACTATTTACGCAGAATCAGCTTACAGTGTCATGAAGTCTTGTTGTAAATAGTAACACAAACAATTCAACATAATTCGGGTACTCTGAGATAACTTACACTTCAAACTACAAGACAACAAACATCTTTAGTCTCCCCGTGACCACGGCTGTTGAAAAGCAACCGAAACGTCGGGATCAATGTAAAATATAAAATAACATCAAATAAATCGCGATAGAATCCGGTAAAAATAGTTTTATTTCAACAAACAATAGATGCTCATTAAACACTAAAAAGCACTAAAAATTAGCACCATGAAGTATAAAGTACACTCGTAGTTTACTTTTTTTTGTGTCGGTATATGAATTCTACTTGATGTTAATGTTAGTATTTACTTTGCAGTAAACTTACGTGCAATTGTGCAAAAATATAAATTACCTAAATCTTTGCGGGGTCGATTTGAGCATCTATTGGAATGCACAGAAGACATTCAAGAATATTTTTACAAAATGGTTCTAGATCATAAGAGAGAACATCGAGATGCGCTCATACCTCGTAAGTACTTTTTTATCAGCCCTGTTTTTAAACTGTCCAACTAGTCTGCAGTCTGTATGAGTTTGCACATTTAGGATAGTGACCTTGGCGAGATGGCCCTGGGTCAGCCGGGGTGCGAGGGAAATGGGAACGATACTGAATGTCGAAGTTTAAAATGTCGACGTATGTTAGTTCTAAAGTACAGGATCTCGATGTACGCCAGTTCGAAAGTTCACTGCAGCGAAGTATGCAAGGCCGATTGTTAACACCCCGACTCAGAGTACCCCCGACTCGGATAGGTTAGGTTAGAAGGCTAAGGCGGGAGCGAAGCGGAGCGGAGCTCCCGCCTTAGCCTTCGTGGTTTTTTTTTTTTGTTGTGTGTCTCGAGATATTGTTTTATCAAATTTTCATACGTCGGCCTTGCATACTTCGCTGCAGTGAACTTTCGAACTGGCGTACATCGAGATCCTGTACTTTAGAACTAACATACGTCGACATTTTAAACTTCGACATTCAGTAGCGGAGTCGAGGGAAATGCCTTATGAAAACGAAAAAAAAGGAAAAAGAAAGGATAGTGCAATTCAATTTTTAAGCATTTTGTATGCTTACTTTTTTCTAAAGATTTAGATCGGAAAAAGAGAACATCTAGGACGGGACTTGAACTCGCGCCTTAAGACGTATTTATGTATCGGAGAATTTCGAATATCTGGGACGTATCTAGGTGGCTCAGTTGGTCAGAGCATTCCCCCTGTAAGGGACTGGGTTCGCGGGTTCAAGTCCCGTCCTAGATGTTCTCTTTTCCGATCTAAATCTTTAGAAAGGATAGTGTCTAATATGGATAAGGATATTCATGGTTGCTTGTAAGAGATTGCCCTGTGCAATAAGGCCGCAAAATTGTACCAACTTCATGTTTCTGTAATCTTGTTCTTGTGTGTACATACAATAAAGAGATATATTATTATTATAGATCGAGCTATATCACGCCTCCCCTAGAGTATAGTGTACCATAGTTACTTTCGCTGGCCTACAAAACTAACCTTCAAAAATTATGAATGAAATTTTAACCATTTACTATGCTCACTTTTTCGTTTTTAAATTAATTTAGAAAAGTAAAAAAATACAATTATCGAGGAAAACCAAACATAGTCCAATTATGATGTACTTTTTTGATTTCAGTATTGAGTCTGTATAAGAATAATACAGCTTGGGTATTTAACTTACAAGGCTTCAATTTCGACTTATTGAGGAAAACCAAATTTTACTTCAGAAAGGATTTAGATGAACGGTATTCTAAGTGGTCTAAATACAAGAAAAATATATATATCAATACAGAAGATCCCGATCCGACGAATGAAGGTATTGCTAAATTAATAATTTATTTGGTGGATAATCACCATATTATTATGTAAATGTCATAAATGGAAAATTGTGAAAACCGTTTTTATAGCCTCCCAGACTTTGCATTGGAGTTCACAATGTTATGGCTAGACTTTTTTTAAATGATATTGTGGAAGATGTGTACGTCAAATTGCGAATTGTGAGATCTTTCTCTTGCAGTTGATAATATTCTGATAGTTTATAATCTGATGCTTAATAAAAAAAAATGGTTTTTATAAATTTTCGGTGATTAATATAATTTTACAATATGCTATTTATCTTTTTTATTGTAGATGATTGTTTCAACTTATTGGCGCAGAATCCAGTTAACGATATCAAGGATAACGTATTTTGTCACGTTCCTTACTCGTGTAGTCATTTTGTATGTAATAGCTCTGATTTTGGCTACCGTATGAAAAACAGGTAAGTTTAGTCACTGCTCAGCATACAATCTATCTTTCATCTACCAATGTATTAAGTATGTAAACCTTAAGTTTCTTTCTGATGAACAATAAATGCGATTGTGCATGCACAAAATGTGAAGGTTAAAGCCGCGTTTCCACTAGGCAACAATTGACGCGCAACATGTTGCACAACAAGTTGCTCAACATGTTGAAAAGTCAGCGCGGAACTTTTTTTGAACAACGTTGTCTGTCTACGCATCTACGACTTAACGTCAGTCGTCGAGAACATGTCGCCAGAGGAACTTGTGTTGATTTCAGCGGCTGTGGTTATAATTTTATAGAAAAATGCATCAAAAAGAAAAAAAACCACGTTGGTGGGTTAGAAAATACCTACAAAATAAAGAATGTATTCAGTGATCTCCGTGTGGTTGATGGATCTTTTACGAATTTTACCCGAATGAACAAAACAGACTTCGTCGAATTTATTTTTATAGTCTCTGTGAGCGGTATCCCATAAAAATTCATAGTTTTGGTACAGTTAGATTAATTTGAGCACTCGTTCGTTACGCCATACTACGGACATTGTTGCGCGTCACATCTCCACTCGACAACATCTGATGCGCAACTAACGATGCTCTTTAAACAAACAACAAGCCGTGCGTCATGTTGCGCGCCAGCTGACAACGTCGCGCGCTGTTGTGCAGCGTTGCCGTACACGTTGAGCGTCCCGTGTCGCGCGCCAAATTAATAGTGGAAACGCGGCTTAAGAATTCAGCTGAGATTTGAAGTCATAATTACCTATTCTTGTTTTGGCTTCCGAAAACCTATAAACATTCTTGTGCTCTCACAAAAATGTATTACAAAACTGCATGGGGCTTTCTCCTTCAAATGGTAACTTGTGTAAGTGTCACACATGTTGTGAAATTAATGACATAACTGGGGCCCAGGGAAGTCAACACATTCCACAAACAAGGTGCTAAACTGTGCTTGTTTTACAGAATTCAAAGGTAAAGAAAAGTCTCACACTGAGGCACATATTCTAGTACGATACTCAGTCACGAATCTCGACTTGAGACTAGTTATAAGAAATCAACTTAAGTGGAGATTTTATGAACACTCGTTGATTTACGTTCAAAAAATTTCCACTCAAGTTCAGTTCTAGACTATAATCTGTCCTTAAAACTAGTTGGAAAGTCAAGACTCATGACTGAGTATCGTTCTAGAATACGGGCCTGATCCTCGTGAAAGAGTAACGGATTTATGTAACATAGTTAAGTGTATATTAATTCATCGATGTTCAAAGTGTTACTGCAGTGAACCTATTATTTCTTGTCATAATATAGTCTTTGAAACGTTGGTATAATTATCAGCAATAATCTTGAATAAACGTCTAACAGTTCACGCATGTGCACTAACTGGCTAACCAAAACACCGATAAAAGCACTGATCAACCAATGACGCGAGCCTTTTGAGCAAGTGTTTAGTTTAAATAATCTATCATTGATCGATTGGCGTGCCTCCGCCATCGCGCTCCGCGCTTTTCACGAAAGAGACCTAAACTAGACGTACAGCTACATTGTCAAGATTTTTGCCCATAACTATAACCTTGAGGATCTCTCGATTAAGGAATGACCATTAGAGAAGGACTATATTAAATTTTCTGTCTTTTTTTTGTAGCACTTTAAGAATAATGAAAATAGTTGTGTCTTTGTAAAGTTAAAGATTTTGGTTAATTCTGCTATGATGAGAGGAACTGTTAAGGATAACCTATATAATCATAGATGGATTATAGGTATAAATCAGTACCAATGAGTGACTATGACAGGTGATTAAACTCGGGCATTGTTGAACCCACCATATCATTTGCGAAGACCTTCCATCATATTTTATTGATCGATGGCGAAGACAGCGGTAACTCCTGTAGTCATTCTTGTAGCAATATAATCCTATGTAGTAATGTACCATAGATTATAATCAAAAGAAATGCAATGTACTGAAAAGCACTTTGCGTTTTATATCTATACTAAAGTGTGAGCATTTTCCGTAAAGTGTTACATCCAAATGACTTTCCCCTATTAGAAAAGTATCTAAAAAAATATCTGAGCATATTGTCATCCCAGCATCTACTTATGATTGTTAGGTGGTTATGTTAGTTTATAATAATATTATTATAAGAGAGATTATTATTATAAGATACTGTGCGCGCTGTCGTATATAACAACCAATTCAATGTTAACTGATTACTGGCTAACGGAGGTCTTCGGGACTTCCTGTCGCTTTTGGCCCCTTTCTTTATTGTAAAATCTTAGTGTCCTGCTATTGCTATTGAATTTATTATATTTACGTGTTCTTTTTCTCACGTTTGGATCACTGTTTAGTACTATGTCACCGTTAGCTTTAGTAAACATACCATATCATTTTGATTTCAGTACCTCAGTTCATGTACCTTTTACAAGTGCAACGTAATGTATTTTTTAGGTTATTACTTTTAATAATGTCTCAGTTTTCACGCGGTTGCACTATGGGGTGTATTGAAAATCACAAGCTGTACGTAGATGAGCTGTGCACGACAATATATAACGAGGATGAATATATTGCATATCATGACTTTCGGGAACCAAATTTAATTTTGGAACACAGTAAGTATAAATATAAAGGGTTAAGATGTAGTTACTAGTAATTTTTTGAATAGGTTTACTTTAAAATCAGTAGGTATCCAGGTTGGCCGAGCTTCGAGAAATCGCGGCCGTGCAGTCCCAGCTCCGCCAGGCCATCGTGGTGGAGTGGAAGGAACGACTTGGGCGACCAAGTGCAGGGCACTCCGCAATAGCGGCAGCAAGTCCCATCATGGAGAATTGGCTAGAGAGGCGACACGGAAGCCTCTCGTACCGACTGACGCAGGTGATCTCCGGTAAGGGGAGCTTCGGGGACCACCTGCATCGGATCAGGAAGGAGCCAACGCCTGATCGCCATCACTGCGACGCAAGCGAGGACTTGAGGCTGCAGACGCTGGCGGACTGCCCGGCGTGAGCTCGTGGCAGCCATCGGGGTGGGAGTCCTCTTGCTCGGCAGCATGATTGCGGCAATGGTGCGGAGCGCGAGCGTGTGGGCCGCCACCACTTCCTTCTGCGAGCATGCAATGCTCGCGAAGGAGATGGCGGAGCGCGCCGGGAGAGATTTAGAACTCTCCCGGCCCGCCGAGCCCACATCATGCTCGCCGTGCGTCGCATGCGGCTCAGGCGCCGGAGGTCGCTTAACGACCTCCGTCTTCCATGAACGCAGGCCTGGGGATGGCAAGTGAGGCCACCTGTCACCCCAGCAGAAGCAGGCCGGGATGGCGGGGCGACTAGCGCCCCTCCCCCAAACCGGGGCAAGACGGGGACAGCGTGGTTCCCAAACCCGAGGGGGCCATCTCGAAACCGGCGATAGCCCAGGGTCAGTCGAGGTGCGAGGGATATGCTCTATGGGCAACCTTACACCCCGGCGTCCGAAGACCCGAGACGGCGTGCGGTTTTAGTCGGTTCAAGCCTGACATAACCGCACCCGCTGGCCAGCGCGCGCGGGGGAGGGGATATCCAGGGGGTATCCAGGTTGGACTCGCATCCGTACAATTCTAATGTCGTCAGGTGCTGCCTTTGACCTTGAATGTACTATGTAAAATTTTCTAAATGTGATACGTATTATGACGGTGTTTGTAGTTAATTTAAACTTAATGTTTTTGAACAAAAAATTACGGGAAAAATTAAGCATATCGTAATCACAGTTGAGTAGGTTTATTTAACACAAATTTATCTTTACCCACAAGACTTGACCCAGTGACAGTTGGTGAGGTAACCATCTATATCATAAACCGATCCACACACGTGGTATTTATCCCTGGTTCTTTGGGTCCTAGGTATACTTTATGACGTTTGATTGTGTGTTTGTAGTCTCGAATGAGCCTTTTCATTCGAGACTACTACTATCTTTAAAAAATATCACTACTTGTTAATGAAGTTGTATTAATTCACAATTTCAGTAGTTCTATGCAGTCTGTTGGGTCACGTTCAGTTTTTGCGAAAATCCTGGTTAGACGAACTCGTCGATTTCCAAACTGCTATCGGATGTTTTAATACAGTTAGGCCGACAGAAGATAATGCATTCAAGGATATAGGCCCTGAAGAGTTGAGGGATTGGGAGTTCCTGAAATCAGGACCAACGATTTGGGCCGGATCATGCTACAGACACATTACAGGAGCTGGAATTGCTATGTTAGCCTCAGTACTAAGATATATTATAGACGCTTCCCGCTCAATTCATTAAACCCATCGGCCATCGGCATTTTCAACTTCATGCCTTTCAATTTTTTTGCTATCGCATTACATAATAAAAATGTGAAAATTTAAAAAATGTTTTATTTTATTTTAAAGCATAAAAAATTACAGTAAATGGCATGTACCAGCTATGAATGTAAACGAGTCATAATAGGCTTGACTTAGTCAAGTCTTTCCCTTACGGAGACTCTTGTACAAGTTGTCGGGTCTGTCACCCACATAAACTATACTCTAGGATCGATGCCTTAAAAAGTATCCAAATTTTTTTATTCAGTAATGTGTTATTTTCAATTTTTACCTCAATCCGCCCCTCATCCCGCACGAAGCATGGGAGTGTCACGCATGAACTTGCCAAGCTATAGGAGTTTCATGACCAATATGAAGAATGAGATATTTTATTTATATCACAAGCAAACATAGTTACGGATATCCGACTTACCTCCACAATAAGTATAACACACAAATATATTATCATGTGAAATGACGCCAAGACGAGTTTCCATATTGCTTGGACTGTAAAAGAGTTCAGATCTTATGTAGAGCCAAGCTTCTAACTCTACATGCCCTATCCTAACACTCTAAATCTCATAATATGTAACCAATTTTCCTATTATGGTTACTCACCGGCTAGACCAGGTGAGCAGATGAGGTCTCAATCCCAGGGCGCCTTGTCACAGAGGTTCTAGGTGGTGCATGGGTCAGCTGATCTCCAATGAAAAAAAAACACACAAGTTTGCATACATATATTTAGGAGGAAAAGACACAGATATATACTCAAAGGAAACTAAGACACATAGAAAATAGAAATACAGAATACATACAAGTTCACACAAAGAGATAGGCTTGAGAGTAGTAACAGGTTACAGCACCCAGATATATAGTAATAAGTCACACAGAAGTATATAACATAGTATACACAGGTACAGGTACACTCATATGTAGAGAGTTAATTAATTTAGTACACAGGAGCTAGTCGCGGAGGTGGTTCTCACCAGGTTCTGCCAGTTCTGCCAGTCAGTTGTGGTCCAGCTCAATAATAACAAATCAGCCTAGCCCCAGTCAGCAGTAATTCAATACATTAACAATAAAAGATTGCTTGACCTATTTGATCCAGAGACTCCGCGGGGCCCCAGTGGTTGTGCTCCGGCAAAACAGATCCCTGAGCGTCCCTTACGATCTGCGTCCCAATAGATCTCGGCCCAGACCTCGGATATTGTTCGCCTCAAAGTCAATGCCGTTTGAATCGAATGCCAATGATCTTAACAAGACCAAACGACCCTGCAGCCAAGATACACAACTTTTATCAATATCAAATCCCCATAAAGAGAGTACACTGACAGTGATGGAATAAAATCACTTACCAGTTTACGGCTGGGTACACAAACAACAATATAACCTTTAACTAAGGTAGTAACTTTTAACAATAAATATGGAGTATGGACATAGTGACCTCTCAAACAAAAAATTAATCATAGGGCCACTGCGAACATCCTTATATATGAAATTAATTCTGGAGTTCCCTCGAATGTTCGGCCAGATGAATGCACGACTAGAAGCTTCGATACAGTATCTCACGCCAGCTTGCGGAAACTAGCGTAAAGACTACAAATAGGTACAGTGAGCCCCTCGCAGTAGTTGCTACGGTGATTCACAGATGGCGCTAACTATAATTACACTTTTATATAATCTAATGTTACACCACCCCCCTTCTTAACAGTATTTCATGCGGCACGATACGCAGGAAATACACCAAAAAAAAATAGAAAAATATCAAAACAAACAAAGTACTTTAATTCCAAGAGAACCAAAATCATTAACAACCTAAGAGACAATCCATCCATACACCTTACTAAGCACCGACTCTTGCACCGGTTAGGCGAAGTAACCAGAGACGAGATGCCTTACAAAGAAAACTAATGCTTCCTCCACTCACTGTAGAATTCCCAACACTTCTAAGGCAATTTAATAGTTTGTATAGTATTGAGAAGTCAATGAGGAAGGATTACTCGATCCGGTGTACGGACGATTCGATAACGCGCCACTATCAATGGACACGCTCATACACAGAGATGGCTATCGTCAGCTATGACGTTTCGACCACACATGGCACTAGCTTTGCAAGCAAAGACCTATTGCCCTGTAGTCGAAATATTACTAATGGTAGGGACAGGAGAGAGGGTTGACTGATCCTCTTCCTTATACTTCAGAATATCCTTAATATGGTACTTGCCAAGGTCCTTACCTTCCAAATCTGACAATCTGTACACTAATGGGGATCGCTTAGCGGTCACCACACATTTCAGGAACTTAGGCGCTAACTTAGCGGTAAAGTTCTTTGCTTTATTCCACAGTTAGAACGTTCGTTTATACACTATTTGGCCCACTCGGAAGTTGTAATATTTTTCATTGCGCTGGTGGGCAACGTTCAAATGTTTCCGCATCTGATCGTAAATGCGTTGAATTTCGTTCAGCTTGCCACCGAATGCAGAGGGATCGTCAATGGAGACAGAATGAGGGTGGCAAGTAATGTCCGACTGTCTATAAAGAACCCCATCCCCAATAAATTCCCTACCATGTACTAGGAAAAATGGGGTGAAGCGAGTCGCTTCGCTCACTGCAGTGTTCAGTGCGCACTGCAGTTCAATTAGGTATTCGTCCCATTTCTTGTGTTGAGACTTTCCATAACAAGAGATGGCTTGTACTACGTTTCGGATGGCACGTTCCGCTTGGTTTGTCTGGGCATGATACCTACGGTTATAATAAATATTTGGCACGTTATTCTTAGTTAAGAGATCTTTAAATTGCTTACTGACAAACTGAGGACCATTATCCATATAAATAGTTTTACAGACTCCATGCACGAGAAACACACTCTTCTCAATGAATCTCGCGACCATCGCGCCTGTTGCAACCCTGATAGGACACAACATGACGTACTTACTAAAATAGTCGGAGACCACAATCAGATGTACATTTCTATTGCTAGAAGTGGGGAAAGGACCAAGTAAATTAACAGAGATGGCTTCAAATGGCCTGGATACGCGTTTCGGGCTACCCATGAGGCCAGCACAAGACGTGTTTACGGGTTTGTACTGTTTACAGACTTCACAATCCTCCACGTACCGTTTGACCTCATGGTACTTTTTGGGCCAGTAATAATATAGGGCTAACCTTTTGTGTGTCTTCAAAACGCCACCATGGGCACTAAGTGTGTCGTCATGGTACTTGGTGAGGAGAGCTATTCTATCCTCCATGGGTACCACCAACTTCCAGTCAAAGTCTGAAGTCAGAGAATATTTGTTCTTAGATAATCGATATAATTGGTTATCCCGTATATCAAAATTAGGTAATTTCCTAGGGTTTTTCCGTACACTATTCATGGTGTAGATGTACCATGGGTCTTTAGTAGTAATCGCATCGAGAGAATCAATTTTTATTCGCAATAGAGCGTCTGGTACCACATTACCCTTACGGTGCTCTATGTCGAAGTCAAATTGGCTTAGTCTCATGCTCCAACGCGCGACACGACCGGAAGGACTTTTTAACTTATGGAACCACAGTAATGAGGCATGGTCAGTGACTATAGTGCACTTTTGTCCCTCTACATACTGCGTAAACTGTTCCAACGCGAAAATCACGGCCAGGAGCTCCCTCTCGGTTGTGCTGTAATTAACTTCGTTCTTGTTGAGAGAACGGCTGCAAAACGCGACAGGGTGCTCTACTCCGTCGTGAGTTTGCGTCAGCACCGCAGCAACAGAGTAAGCAGATGCATCGCTAAGTATACGGAAAGGTAAATCAAAATTAGGCATCTTTAAGATAGGAGCAGAGACCAGAGCTGACTTAAGTAGGTTGAAGGACTGCTCAGTCTCAGGAGTCCGTACAAACTCTACATTCTTAGATGTTAATTTACATAAGGGTTTGCTAATTCGAGAGAAATCATTCACAAAACGACGGTACCAGCCAGCCATTCACGTTAAGTACTTAGCATTATTCAGATGGTCTAGAATTTGATTGATGTACGGCAAAGATTTTTGATACTGAGTTGAGCTTCAGAGAGTCCAAGCACAGTCTGAGATCACCATTTGCCTTCTCCACCATAACCACTGGTGAATTCCAGGCGGATTGAGACGGGGTCACTACTCCCATCTCTAGCATCCGGTCCAATTCGGCTTCCAGGGCTTTCTGTTTGTGGGGAGAGAGCGGATAGTAACGCTGCTTGATCGGCTTGCTGTCCCCAGTATCTATGACATGGTGTTCTAGCGTAGTGCGACCTAAGCCCACCTTCTCCGTATTCAATGAATCAAATTTTGTAATGACCTCGTTGATTACACACCTCTGCTTTGAGGTCAAATTGTTGTAGTCCTCGAGGCCACTATTAAGAGACACAGACTCTATAGGATTATTGTCACTAAAGCTATCCAGACTAATATTTTGTGAAATTAACTTATCACCTAACTTAAACTGTTGCCAAAAATCCACATCAAATATCATAGAAGTGGTTATTTCTGGAACAACATAAAACTTAACAACTCGGATTACCGAATTGTATTCAATAGGCAGAGAAATACGACCCAGACATTGCAAGTAAGTGCTGTCTGCAGTTGTAATACGAAGAGTCGGGTTGATATTCTCAAGATCAAACCCGAGTTCCAAAAAAGTGCGGTTCGCCCCTTTTCCTAGCACAGAGCAGGAGGCACCAGAATCAAGAAGGCCCAAGACATTTAAAGTCAAAATCTTAACAACTAAGTATGGTCTAACATCGTTATCCCGTTTAGTAAACAGGAACTTATCAGAAGATGACTCAGCAATGGGGTAACACTCAGATTTTCTAACAAGGCCCTGGCCTGCGCGTTTTTTGAATTGCTAGAGCATTGTGAGCAATCTGGGGTCTTGACTCCTTTGAGACCACACCGGAAACACTCCACTTCTTTGGACCGTGTGCAGTCGTATGCAGTTTGACCACTGTCACCCCAACGAAAGCATTTGCGTTCGTGGAAGGCAGCCGGAGTCTCCACTGCAGACACCTGCTTCGTCGGCTTTTGTGCGTTCTTATCCTTCCGCTGGTGTAAGTCGGAAGATATCTCAAATTTGTCAAGAACAGGCTCATTGAATGCTTCAGCCCTTGCATGCGCCAGCTCCAAGCGCTTACCGTAC
Organism: Cybosia mesomella; assembly: GCA_946251805.1. NCBI lineage: Eukaryota > Metazoa > Arthropoda > Insecta > Lepidoptera > Erebidae > Cybosia > Cybosia mesomella. The sequence continues at coordinate 7,735,080 of OX276390.1, forward strand.
CGTCTCAGATCATCAATGGAGTTGACTTCATGAAGGGCTAATTCCTTCATGTAGGCAGGTCTAATATTGTGCATGAGGATGTCGAGGTGTTCTTTACTGGGTATTCTACATAACAACCTAAAGAACATGGCTTGCATTGTGCAAATATAATTTACCAAAGACTCAGACCGGGCTTGTGTACGCTGTCTTATTTCATTGCGGAGCCTATAATCGTAATCGGGGATGTCAAAAGTATCCCTAAGCTCACTGAGTAGGTCCTCATAAGAGTTCAAGGAGGCTTTATTGGTGCGGAACCAAGACAGAGCAGGTCCGTCCAAAAGATCAGAAAATGCCTTGAGGAGCCTAGGCTTGGTGACTTCCCGTGCACACCTAAGTTCTTCCAACTTTTCAATGAATACACGTACACACGTAGAGCCATCATATTTTATTTAAAAGAACACAGATTAAGGGGACGTGCCCTATACACTATATTTTCACAAGCTGAGCTAATTTTATTCGAACTACCCCCAGCCGAGCGATCCTCCCTCATTGTAGGTGAAGTATACGCTATCTGGACTCGATTCGAAGGATCATCATCATCCGACCCTTCGGATTCTGAATCGCCACTGGGTTCGGCCACTGACACGACCTTTATAAGTCTCTGGCGAATGTTAACAAGTTCCGGACAGTCCAGACCACAATGAGTCAATCTGGTTAAAAGATAATTCACCCTAACAGTGACTCTGAGGCGATAATTGTTATTAGAGGCGAAGTCACCTGATGGAAGGATATCCTCCAGTTCCCGGACTTTGGGTTCGCAAATCGCAAGTTCCGCCGTGGCGTCAGCAGGCAACGCGACGTTGGCCTTGATGCTGCCACGACGTATAAGCCGATGTGCTTTGCGCAGCTCACTCCGAAGCCCAACCACTGATGACTCCGGGTCAACTGAAATTCCCATATAGGAGAGCTCGTTAGCAAGTTCATCCTTTCTTAAGTAATTAATACACTTTAGAATTTGTGCCATTATTTATAGATATTTTAAAATCAGTTAAATAACTAACAATGCAAGTCACTAAGTTCAACTAAAATTTCATCAAAGTTCAAAGAACTCAACAAAGAAAATATTTAACAATGAAAGTTACAAAGTTCAACTAAAATTTCATACAAGTTCAAAGAACTCAACAAATATTCTGAATATTTGAACAAGAAACACAAAAGTATATGTTAATTATAACACAACTATACACAGAGAATTTATTAAAGATTTCTAGTGTTAAAAAAAAAACAAAACTTTTAAATTCAAGTTACAACCTGTAAGGTAGGTGCAACAAAATTAAAAATTACAATTAAACTGCACAGATTTACAAATCTTGTTAAAAATATAATTAGTAGATAGTCCTAAATACCTGTATGCACAACATTAAGGATGATAGGAAGGCTAGATGAAAGAAGTTAGAAGAGAATAAAACACAGAAGAAGGTAGTTATGCCAAAAAGTGTAGCCAAAAAACTTACCAAAAACAGACAGCTAGTTTTAAATTTAGGAGTTTGAATTTGGTGGTCTTTTCCTTGCCAAAAGGTGTAGGTAGCTGGAAAAAGACAAGAAAAGAAGTAATTACGTGCTTAGCTGCTCAAGCACAATCAATTACCGTCTTGGGGAGTCGCAGACGGATATCAGAGTTACTAGTTTTTTATAGTTATATACTAGTTTTATTATAGCCCCGAAAACCTTACGCACCTACCAATATAATAAACAAAAAAATCTTGCCCATACGTTGGTCGTCACTTTTGTAACCAATTTTCCTATTAGGGTTACTCACCGGCCAGACCAGATGAGCAGATGAGGTCTCAATCCCAGGGCGCCTTGTCACAGAGGTTCTAGGTGGTGCATGGGTCAGCTGATCTCCAATGAAAAAAAAACACTCACAAGTTTGCATATTTAGGAGGAAAAGACACAGATATATACTCACAACAGAATACATACAAGTTCACACAAAGAGTTAGGCTTGAGAGTAGTAACAGGTTACAGCACACAGATATATAGTAATAAGTCACACAGAAGTATACGTGTATAACATAGTATACACAGGTACAGGTACACTCATATGTAGAGAGTTAATTAATTTAGTACACAGGAGCTAGTCGCGGAGGTGGTTCTCACCAGGTGCCAGTCGGTCCAGTTCAATAATAACAAATCAGCCTAGCCCCGGTCAGCAGTAATTCAATACATTAACAATAAAAGATTGCTTGACCTTTTTGATGCAGAGACTCCGCGGGGCCCCAGTGGTTGTGCTCCGGCCGAACAGTGGGCCTACCGCCCAAGTGTCGTCGACTTGAACTCGATTCAATTAATTAACAATAAAAGATTGCTTGACCTTTTTGATGAAGAGACTCCGCGGGGCCCCAGTGGTTGTGCTCCGGCAGAACAGTGGGCCTACCGCCCAAGTGTCATCGACTTGAACTCGATTCAATACATTAACAATAAAAGATTGCTTGACCTTTTTGATGCAGAGACTCCGCGGGGCCCCAATGGTTGTGCTCCGGCAGAACAGTGGGCCTACCGCCCAAGTGTCGTCGACTTGAACTCGATTCCGACGGTTGATTGCGATGCCGATTGCACCTAACACTGGGCTACTATGGCTTTTATGGGTGCGACTGCCGACGAGTGGGTTCTGCCCTCCTATTGCACCTAACACTGGGCTACTATGGCTTTTATGGGGGCGACTGCCGACGAATGGGTTCTGTCCTCCTATTGCACCTAACACTGGGCTACTATGGGGGCGACTGGGTTCTGCCCTCCTATTGCACCTAACACTGGGCTACTATGGCTTTATGGGGGCGACTGGGTTCTGCCCTCCTATTGCACCTGACACTGGGCTACTATGGGGGCGACTGGGTTCTGCCCTCCTATTGCACCTAACACTGGGCTACTATGGCTTTATGGGGGCGACTGGGTTCTGCCCTCCTATTGCACCTAACACTGGGCTACTATGGCTTTTATGGGGGCGACTGGGTTCTACCCTCCTATTGCACCTAACACTGGGCTTCTATGGCTTTTATGGGGGCGACTGGGTTCTGCCCTCCTATTGCACCTAACACTGGGCTACTATGGCTTTTATGGGGGCGACTGGGTTCTGCCCTCCTATTGCACATAACACTGGGCTACTATGGCTTTTATGGTGGCGACTGGGTTCTGCCCTCCTATTGCACCTGACACTGGGCTACTATGGCTTTTATGGGGGCGACTGCCGACGAATGGGTTCTGGCCTCCTATTGCACCTAACACTGGGCTACTATGGCTTTTATGGGGGCGACTGGGTTCTGTCATCCTATTGAATCTAACACTGGGCTACTATGGCTTTTATGGGGGCGACTGCCGACGATGGAATTTCGTCCTCCAACTCCTTCGCTTATTCCTTCCTTCTGAAACATACGAAAACAACAAACAACACAGCAAAAACGTTTAAGTAGGTAAGATAAAGATTAAAGAGTGTTTTAATTAGTCGCTAGAAAGCAGAATAATTAAAAAAAGCAAGCTAAAATTGGAAAAATTATTTTCAAAGAAAATAATATTCAAAACGACAACTCATGAGGTGCCGCAATGAAATGACACTTCAGAGCGACGCGTCGGAATGGCCGTCGATTTGAATTTTTTTAGGCGACAGCTATTTAACTGTCAAAAACAGCGATTCATTCATTCTTACGCCACGCCGGCATCGATTATCAATTGGGCGGTACAAATTGGCCGTCGACCTTATTTCGACGGCTGTGATATCGACGACACTTGGGCTTGTTCCCACAGATCCCTGAGCGTCCCTTACGATCTGCGTCCCAATAGATCTCGGCCCAGACCTCGGATATTGTTCACCTCAGAGTCAATGCCGTTTGAATCGAATGCCAACAGTTTTTTTTTTTTTTTTTTTTAAATGAATATTAGCAACCGAAATTACTAATATTCCCCCTAACCCTTCCAGCTAAGCTAAATTGATTGTGTTAGGAGTGGGTTCACGCCGGTAGTGTAATGGCCAGGATTCGAACCCGAGACCTCTCGATCGCAAGGTCGACTCCTTAACCACTAAGCTACCGACGCTTTACGGCTGGGTACACAAATAACAATAATAACCTTTAACTAAGGCAGTAACTTTTTCACAATAAATATCACAATAAATATGAAGTATGGACACTACTAGTGGCCTCTCAAACCAAAAATGAATCATAGCCGCCGCCAACTCCTTCTGCGAGCATGTACTGCGAACATCCTTATATATGAAATTAATTCTGGAGTTCCCTCGAATGTTCGGCCAGATGAATGAAAGACTAGAAGCATCGATACAGTATCTCACGCCAGCTTGCGGGAACTAGCGTAAAGACTACAAATAGGTACAGTGAGCCCCTCGCAGTAGTTGCTACGGTGATTCACAGATGGCGCTAACTATAATTACACTCTTAAATAATCTAATGTTACAAATACCGTATAGTTTTCTGCCTGAATTCTAGTCTTGAGTTCTCTACAAGGTTTATATTAGGTTGTATGCTATATATTTCTCCACATGTAACCAATAATGTAAATACCAATTATTATGTCTCTGGCTTTAAAATGGCCAAAGTTACATACAAACTTTCTTACCCCTATTTTAAGGGTTGGAGGTAAAGTAAACAGATTTTTTTAATTCTTTTGTTGTATGTGTGCTAATTGTAGCTCGCATATCAAATTTCAGCTCTCTACGACTTCAGGAAATACCATAACAGTTTTGCTGATCACAAGTCAGTTAGTGACGAAATCTGCGTATTTTAAATATTAATAATGTCTAAAGTATAATAGCTATTTATTTTAAACTTTGTATATTTTATAAGTAGTCTATTGACATCATATTCTGAAAATTTGAACTTTCTAGCACTGTCAAGACAGAATCTATCAGAGTACAAAAATACGGCGAAACGCTTCGAAAAGAGGTACTACTCTGTCGCAGTAACGCCCATCATGGCGGTAAGGCCCATCATGGAGGATTGGCTAGAGAGGCGACATGGAATCCTCTCCTACCGACTGACGGAGGTGATCTCCGGTAAGGGGACCACCTGCATCGGATCAGGAAGGAGCCAACGCCTGTGTGCCATCACTGCGACGCGAGCAAGGACTCAGAAGGCGCTGAGGCGGGACCTCGTGGCAGCCATCGGGGTGGGAGTCCTCTCGTTCGGCAGCATGATTGCGGCAATGGAGAGGAACGCGACCGCGTGGGTCACCGCCACTTCTTTCTGCGAGCATGTAATACTCGCGAAGGAGATGGCGGAGCGCGCCCGGGAGAGATTTAGAACTCTCCCGGCCTACCGAGCCCGCAACATGCTCGCCGCGCGTCGCAGGAGACTCAGGCGCCGGAGGTCACTTAACGAGCCCCGTCCTCAATGAGCGCAGGCCTGGGGGTAGGAGGTGCGGCCGCCTGTCACCCCAGCAGAAGCAGGCCGGGACGGCAGGGTGACTAGCACCGCTCCCCCAACCCGGGGCAAGACGGGGACACTTTGGTTCCCAAACCCGAGGGGGCCATCTCGAAACCGGAGATGGCCCAGGGTCAGTCGGGGTGCGAGGGATATGCTCTATGGGCAACTTTACACCCCGTCGTCTTAAGACCCGGGACGGCGAACGGTTTCAGTCGGTTCAATCCCGACATAACCGGGCGGTTATAATAATAATAATAACCTATTTGGGGAAACCGAAGGTTTTGTTTTTGCAATTATGGACGAAGTTGTGATGACGAATAAGTATCCGAAGTATATTCTAAAGGATGGTACGGTTGACATATGTCGGGCGTGCCACCGTCCCGGAGAATCCCTTAGACATATAATTTCTGGTTGTTCTCGTCTTGCCAACGGCGAATATTTGCATAGACATAACCAAGTAGCCAGGATTGTTCATCAACAGCTTGCTATAAAGTACAACCTTGTGGAATCAGAGGTACCGTACTATAGGTATGTCCCCGACGCAGTTCTGGAAAATGGGCATATAACGTTGTATTGGGATCGATTTATCATCACTGACAGTACTATTGTAGCCAACGGGGCCAGCGGGGGAAAATCCGAAGGGATTCCCGCACGAAAAAAATTAAATAAAATAAAAATGTAGTAGTAATGTGGTGTAGTACCTTTTTTATTTCTCTGTCAAGAAAGTATCGGGAATTAGTCAATAAAACTTAAAATATGTATTATTCGTACAATTTTTTTGTATCACCTTCGAACGAATCCCCATTCGAAATAATTCTCATACGCCAACGAACTGCTCAATTATAAAAACCATTTTTATACGCTTTTTATTAGCTTCACCTGTATGTTTGTTTGTAACCGACTCCTTTGGGCGCGATTTTGACCCACTTTAAACGGCCAGATTTCGTTCAAACTTTGAAGATTTATCGAGGACCGATTAGTCCATTGAAAAGTTACATTTGGGGTTGCGTTTTTTAGAAGACGCAATTTTATTTTTTTGATGAGTACCCCCCCGTCAGTGTAAAGCTTAAACCAAGTTTGTGGGGTCGCCACCCTTGTCCCGCGGCCGCCATCTTGAAAATAGGGGTTGAAATGGTTTTTATGATATATCTCTTAAACTATTTATCTGATATATGATTTTAGATTGACATGGTCATTTACACTAAAATTAGAATTATAAACGGGATATTTACCATGTTTAGTATCTTGACTTGTACTAAACATGGTAAATATCCCGTTTATAATTCTAATTTTATTTATCTGATAAAAAAAATTCGGCCACAATTATATAAAAAATGATAAAAAACGGCCTCTGTGGCGAAGCGGTAGTGCATTCGACTGCTACGACAAGGGGCGCGGGTTCGATTCCCGCTCAGTGCAAATATATGTATGAATATGTCTATTGGCATTGGTCTGGGTGTTTCTATGTATAATATGTACGTATTTAGAAAAAAAAAGTATATAAGTATGTTTAACCGCATTCTGGAACCCATAACACAAGCTAGTTAAACTATGCTTACTTTGGGTCTAGAAAGCGCTGTGTAGAATGTAGTAGAAAAAAAAATTGTTAACATTTTTTGTTGCAAATTAAATTCTCTACAACTTTGGTCCACTAACTTTTTGTCGTAGAACTATAAATAAATAGTCATAAGCGAAAATGTTCAGAAACGTTTTTTTATCTCTTTATACGGTGGTAATAAAGATGATAATTCTCTTGACAGCCTAAGATACAAACAATTCGCCAAGGCAGTCACAAAAAGTACATTTAACTTATCTTTACTTCCTCCAACACAAGACACAGCTCGCTTTCATACTTTCCGAGTCTACCATCAGGTCCAGTCATGGCTTGGTAATAATAATGATCCTGAAGACTGGGGCTGGAAAAAAATGTGGATTTTTTTTGTTGCCAGTGCAGAGCTCTAAACCTCCAGCACCCACTGAGCTTCTAAAATTTATCTTTTGCAAATGCAAAGGAAACTGTGGAGCGATGTGTGGATGTCGAAAAGCAGAGCTGAAATGTTCTGCAGTGTGCTTCCATTGTTCTGGAGAGACTTGCAGCAACGTAATGGGGCTCTCAGAATTAATAATTGAAAATGACTTTGATAATGAACCGCCGACATTAACACCCCTTCGTTCTCCAGTTCTCCCATTGATTTTTAATTCAGAAAGCTGATCAGATGCTGAGCATCGAAAAGACTGAGGTATTTCAAATTTAGAAAATCACCGTGGATTATGCGTATTGGGGATACCACGTAAAAAAAACGCGCCTACAGACTATACCTTATGGGTGGTGGGGAAAAGAGTCAATAATTAATTATTAATAATATTGTAAACTTAATCATTAAAAAAATTATAATAACAAAAAAAAAGTTACTGAACCAAAGTTGTAGAGAATTAATTTGCAACAAAAAATGTTAACAATTTTTTTTATCAGATAAATAGTTTAAGAGATATATCGTAAAAACAATTTCAACCCCTATTTTCAAGATGGCGGCCGTGGGACAAGGGTGGCGACCTCACAAACTTGGTTTTAGCTTTACACTGACCCCCCCTATACATCAAAAAAATAAAATTGCGTCCACTAAAAAACGCAAGGTTAGACCTAAAAAATGTAACATTTCAATGGACTAGATGACAATACACTAATTTGGTAAAATTTATCCATTTTTCAATTTGCAAAATAAGATTTTTGTTAATTTATATAATTTTCATCTATAAGGCAGAGTCGATAAGGCAGAAATTTTAATTTCCAACCATTACCGATTTATCTAATATTAACAAATTTTAGAACAAACTATTATAAATAAACCAAACTAAAATGTAGAAAATAAATACTAGTTTACAAAAACTAAAAAACACGCTTTTTGTAGAAAACCGAACCAAAAAAATAGATAATAAGTTTTAATAAATGTAAATTAAGAATAGTGTTTAAAATTTCAATAAATGTAAATTAATAATAGTGTAAATAAATAATAATAAATTTTATTTCAGACTTTGTCCATATTTGTTAGTAACAATGAATCTTAACCTAGTGTTAAAACATGGGTGCTTTTTAAGATATTATCAAAACGATAATCACTCTACTCATGTCTGTCAATAAAATATTTATATTTAGTAATCCATGCACCCCACGCTTTTTAACAAATGAAATACATTTTTTAACATTAGGTTAAGATTCACTGTTACTAACAAATATGGACAGTCTGAAATAAAATTTATTATAATTATTTCCTTTATTTAACTTGAAATACATATAAATTATATTTTTAAATACATTCTATATAAAAAAAAACAAATATATTTAAAAATATAAAAAATAGTGGTCCACCGGCATCAAGCTACCGGCTACAGGGACCAAGCTACCGGTGGTTAGGGATCCAGAGAGAGGAATCTCCTCAAAATACGTGCCGTGTCGAGGAGCACAGCCTTCTGCATCAAGCCCTTGACCCAACTGCCTAATGCGAGCCTCTGGAGATGTTGATCGAGGCTCTTGGCAATCAGTCCGTGAACCGATACAACTATCGGAATTATAATCGCCGAATCCACACTCCACATGTCGACAACCTCGTGAGCCAAATCCAAATATTTTATTTGTTTTTTTTTCGGCTTTCACAAGATTCTTGTCATGTGGAATGGGATATCGATAATTATTGCGCGGCGCTCTGATCGATCTATCAACACTATATCAGGTTTATTATCTACAATACTCGTAGTCCTGTCAGTGATGATGGATCGATCACAGTACAACGTGATATGCCCATTTTCGAGAACTGCGTCGGGCACATACCTCTGATTATTATTATTATTTATTTACACTATTATTGATTTACATTTATTGAAATTTTTAACACTATTCTTAATTTAAATTTTATTAAATCTTATTTTCTATTTTTTTAGTTCGGTTTTCTATAAAAACCGTGTTTTTTAGTTTTTTAAAACTATTATTTTTTAAACGTATTTTTTGGAGTCGCCTTCAATATCGCCGCGATTTTTTAAATAACATCTAGTGACTGAAAACGGGTGCCAGTAGTAATTTGGGTTTCGAAAAAGAAAAAAGTCAGCCGGAGTTATATCAGAGAAATATGGTGGCTGTTTGATATGATTGGTAGAGCTTCTGATCAGAAATTCGTTCACAATGATAACCTTTTTTTTTTGTTTTATTTATACCACTCAGGTGACAGACAAACTCACGGCCCACCTGATGGGAAGCGGTTACCGTGGCCTATGGACGTGCGTAACACCAGGGGCGTCACACTCGCGCTGCGGACCCTGTAAAAACTTTCTAATGCCCTTCTTGAAGAACCCCATATTGTAGTCGCTTGCGAAAACCACAGCAGGGAGATCATTCCACAGCCTGAGGGTGTGCGGAATAAAGTGCCTTTCATACCTAACTATACGCACCGTGTGAGGATAAATTCCCTGTCTGTGGCGAGCGATGATAGAATGTGGCCATGGGCATCATATCATACAATTCTTCTGAACAACCCCATTATAAAGGCGGTAGAAAACACACAGGGAGAAGAAATCTCTCCTAAGGTTAAGAGATTCTACACTGCCTGTACGTATGTATCCTCAGCGCCCGTGTTTGCACTGAGTCGAACGGGTCAAGTTGGTTTGTAGGTGCTCCGGCAAAAAGGATCTTGGGCTGGACTTGCGACTTATAAAGAAGAAGTCTTTGCTCCGCAGAACCACGCTCCGCAAAACCACACGCCATCTGGGGTCTTCAGCATGGCATCGGACTGCTCAATTCGGACGGAGATACCGTCATGCCCTACCTCTTTCTTCTCGGAAGTCTGGCCTTTTCCAACGAATTAGCTCTCTCAAACGCCTTATATAATGCTCAGATAATATTTTTTATTTACTGTCTCACCTTGTGACAGAAATGCCGAGTGCACGACATCGCATCTGCATCGCGGTAATCGAATCTACTTCATTTGAACACGATGACGACTGAATAGAGTGAGGCAAATCTTTCACAACATCTCGTTCGTATTTAAATTTGTTGGTTCACACATAGATAGTTTAAAAAAATAATTAAATCGGTTCACCATAAGCCATATCTATCATTTTCAGCCCTTTGAAACAATAAATTCCATTCGCAAGTAAAAATTTAAGAAGGATGCAATGTACGAAACTTTCGTCCTAGTGAAAATCGCGAAACACACTTGAGATGAACTTACTAAATGGCGCACATTAAACAAATTAAATGACTAGTGACGCTCAAACACCGCGTGGTCATAGTGGACAGTTGTGCTCACTTAGTGACAAAAGATCTTCTACGACCACTTCAAGCTGAGTTTCTAAATGATCAATTCCCGGTACTTTTTTGATAGTATGTAGTGCTGCTCCCAGCTCGTCTCGTCTTGGTGGGAGCACTGCCGTACCCCTAGATATTGCCTGTGATATTCTACAAGGCTAGTTTTAAAAATCTTATATAGCTACTTTTTGTTGATTAGTGTAAGCGCCTGCAGATTATTAATATCTTGTAATTGTGCGACTTGCAGTGTGCTTACCACGACTTGTGTACATCATTCAAATCGTGAGTTGAAGTCATATATGACACCACAGAATTAGCTACACCTTTTATTGCCCTGGTTTAGATGTTGGGCTTTTTATATTTTTATTGAAGGCTGAATCACTTACTGTTTCAACTATGATTAGAACTCTTAATACTCTAGGTGTAAACCTATTCTTTTTACCCTCAGACCCGCACTCATGGAGTATGGATACTTTTTTCCCATTTTGCCCTCTACTAATCAGAACCTAATATAAGAACCAGAATATAATATAATTTTTACATTATTTTAGTTATATTTAGCCTATTCATAGCCTCCACATTTTGGGGTTAGACTAACAAAACCACCTTGTTTTTATTTTAAACAATTGACTTTCGGGTTTCTCTAGGCGATCGCACAGAATGAAGGCGGACTTAATCTTTCTTAGTTTTCACTTCACTTTTCACTATTTAGTCTCAATTTATGAAAATGCAATCAAATTTTACAAGATGTAATGGTGAGGCGTAATGGATTAGTAACTGATTAAAGAAATCGCCTAATTTATGATAACAATGCATATTATTGTTGTGATCAATCATATACAATTTCTAAATACAATGATTGTTTCGTTTTTTATTGTTGATTTGACAGTTTCAATTATTAATTGAAATGAGAAACGTTCATTCTTTCAAAAAAATTGACGTAATTATTACCTACAACTTCAAAGAAAATAACTCATTGGAACAACATCACTTGTTTCTTACCGTCAATAAAAGCACTCGTACCAAAGGAGTAATGATCAGTTTCATTTGAATCCAGATGTTGAGACCTTTTCAACAAAAAAAATCTTTGCAATCAGATATTATGAAATTAATATCAATGATTTTACCTCGCTCGTGTTTAGTCACCCTTTTATGTACTTTTATAGTAATTATAACGTTCATGATAAGTGTTTTTACATTGCATCAAGATTCGCATTCCCATAGTTTTTACGTTCATAGAGAAATGGAAATACTTGAAGATTTACCCAGGAAAACGGATTTGGAAAAATATTTATTGGTGTTAGAAAAAACGATATCCTTTGTTAATGGACATAGATTTTACGTGGATTTAAATCTATGCTTTGGATTGTTCTTAGTTAATGGTAAGAGCTAATTCATTAATTGGTTTTTGTAGCACATGCAAATTTATAAACTATGAGATCTTTATGACTCGAATTTTGTTCAGTGGGATAAATGTATGTATTTTAAAAAGTAATTATATATTTCCTCAGCTTTTTGGCCCCTCGCTAAGGGGCCAAAAAGATATAACCTAACCTACCTAACTAGTATAAGGGTGAATACATTAGTAATATACTGTCTTGTTCCGTAGACAAAAAGAACTCAATTATGTCAGATTTCAAACTGGATTCGATTTCTTCTAAAGACTACTAGTAATTAAAATTACTAATATACCTTACTAGCTAAACTTACTTGCTTCTGTTAGGATTGGGTTTGCGGAGGAACAGGGTGATATTCCTCCAACACAAAGGGAGGATCCTCCGACCAGCCAAGGTGATCACGCCTGGTGGGCCTCGGCCCAATGGTTGCCGTTGGGATGTCGTATATATGTTATACCAGCGCGTGAACTTGAATTTCGCGATTCAGGATCGGTAGTGTCGTAGTAGTATCGAATTAGTTCAACTTGTTGTCACTAGATGCCACAGGTTCATGTCAATAGTGTTATGATCAGGATTCGGACGTCAGAACATAAAGTTCATGTATATGGTGTGCTACGAGATCATTGGAGTCACGTTACGTAAAGTTACTTACGTTCCAACTATTTTTGTTGTAGTGAACTTAAGAACTGCAGTTCAGTTTAAAGGAAATAGTTTAACTAAGCCTAAACGAGTTCGTTTGGAGAAGCTATTGAACATAAATGACGACATTATTTCATATTTTTTTGATATGTTTCGTAAGCACGCTACTCATCTTGATCCAGAACTAGGAACTCCTATTGGTGGTAAGTTTTTTTATACTTTTCCAATCAAATAGGTCACAAAGTCAAAGGAACGTCAACATTATTGCAATCTCACTCAAGGCACTATTGCCTTGAGTGAGATTTGCTTACAGGCTTTACCTATGTAAAGCCTGTGAGCAAATAAACTGGCAATAAAAGCTCAGGCCACTAGTTTATAATCACCGTTAATAACAATGGTTTTAATAATAGCAAATTTAATGTGAGCGGTGATTGTAGTCTACGACTGCTTGCTACACTAGAGAAGTCACTCGTAGGTTTTCTGCAATAGTTAAGGAGGTAACGTGGGCAACACAAAACGAAGGCACCCTTTCTTTTTTTTTGCCATCTTCTTCCTTTTTCAGTTGACTCTACCTATGGTATTATATTAGGTGAAAATCAATATTAAGTGAGAAGCCTCTAACCTTATTATTAACATATATTTTAAAAGTAACATTCTCATTTTTCAGTGGTAGAAATATATAGAAACGAGACAGCGTGGTCCAGCCATATGCAACCATTTAACACTCAACTACTTAAGAAAACGAAATTTTTAACTAAGAAGCATTTGGAGAGATCATATTCCAAGTGGCCTAAATATTTTAAGAAAGTATTCGATGTAGACAGGAGTCATTATCTAAGCCCGGAAGAGTCAGGTGAGTTTTGTATTACTTTTCCTATAAACAAAGGTACATATATTTTTGTGAGTGTATGGGTCCCACCAATATCTTTTGGGCCCAACCCAACTTCACTTGCGACCCGGTACCCCCGGCTGGCCGGTAAACGACGAGCCTTGACAGGAAAGTCGACTGTCGTCTGACCATAAAAACCAAGGTCGCATAAAAACTAAGTTTTGAAGAGCGGGTAAGCTCTAGAGTACAAGCTTTGGAAGCGACCGTGATTAAGGTGGGGTGGTGATGATGACCTAGATTCTTCTCTCTGGAGCCCTAACCACTGGCAGATTGGTTCTCGTAGGCGAAACCGATACGGCTCTGTTTTGTCTAAACATTATTTGTAGGAATACGGCATCTACGGTTCAAGCACTAGCTGTTGCCCGCAGTTTCAGCCGCGCATTCTGATATCCTTCCCGCTACCCATCGGACCCTATTATACCCCTACAACTTATATAGGATTAGAGAAGAGAAGAGAGGTTTATTCAGCGTTTTCGTTGAAAGCTCCCAGACGGCTTATTTTTTTCTGACACCTCATACAAATGTCATTATATTTTAGCCAATGTATACAAAACTATGGCGCTCATTAGAGGAGACCTATGTCCAGCAGTGGACTAGGATAGGTTGATGATGATGATGATGATACAAAACTTGACAAATTATATACTAAAACCTTTCTTGAGAACCACTCTATCCATTGGTGAAAACAACATGAAAATCGGAGCATTCGTTTTTGAGTTTATCACGAACAGATAGACAGACAGACGCGGCGGAGGACTTTGTTTTATAATATGTAGTGAAGTGATAGTGATATACAATTATTGTGTCTATGTTTACTTTGCCTTGAAAATTAAAAATTGAACTAATTATATTTCAGATGCTTGTTTAAACTTGCTAGCGCAGAATCCTATTAATTCTGACGAGAAATTGGCCCATTGTCAAGTACCATATAGTTGCACTGAATTAATACTTAAAGGCAAGAATTATGGCTACGAAATGACACACAGGTGAGAACAGCAATTAATCGATTGGTAGTTGGTACGCACGGTCAAAGAAATAGATGTACAGGTCTACATGTTTGTTTGTAGTATACCCTACCCAGGTAACTTTTTAGTCGATTATATATCTAAATTGATAGTATCTAATTACTTGTCTCGATTCATCACCGCAGCCTAAACCGCTGGGCTACAAACTAGAAATTTTGAGTTAATGCCTTTTATGTTGTAACAGGACGGACCGCTAGAATGATTTAAAAAGCTGTTAACGATGTACCTACTTAGAATTGCATATCCCCCTCCAGCTAAATTAAATTTCTTGTGTTAGGATTGGGTGCAAATTGGTAGTATAGGATTTGATTCTACAACCTTTCGATCGCACTGATCTGAGGTTCACAGTATGGCGACATTTGCGCTATAAAAATATCAACTTATACAATAGCCTACCTACCACCTGGGAAATTCACCGGTAACAGGATGAAATGATGATCTACCGTACAAAGCAGTATGAAATATTTGAGAACTATCTAATTCCGAAGTAAACATACAATTATTTACAATAGGTACAATTATTCAGGGCGGAGCGCGAGCGCGTGAGCCACCACCACCTATTTTTGCGAGAATGTTATGCTCGAGATATAATGGCGGAGCGCGCACGGGAGAAATTCAGAACTCTCCCGGCCCGCCGACCCCGCAACATGCTCGCCGCGCGTCGTAGGCGACTTAGGCGCCGGAGGTCGCTTAACGACCTCCGTCCTCCATGAACGCAGGCCCGGGGGTGGCAGGTGAGGCTGCCTGTCACCCCAGCAGAAGCAGGCCGGGATGGTGGGGCGACTAGCACCCTCCCCCAAACCGGAGCAAGACGGGGACACCGTGGTTCTCAAACCCGAGGGGGCCATCTCGAAACCGGAGATAGCCCAGGATTTGTCGGGGTGCGAGGGATATGCTTTATGGGCCACCGTACACCCTGGTGTCTGAAGACCCGAGACGGCGTGCGGTTTTAGTACCGGCGGGGCCGGCGGGGGGGTATCCGAGGGGATTTCCGCACGAGAAAAAAAGATACAATTATTCACCCGGTGAGTAATACTGCTCAGACTGTGACCGGGCTTTAAAATCTAAGTTTGATATGGCAAGTCAGGATTGGAAGCAAAGTTTCACATTCTTTCGTTTTGTCTTTTACCAATCTTAAATAAGAAATTTTGCATAAATATATTCTTACTTACTGTTCATTTTGGTATTAACTACCTTTTTTATTTTATTTTTCGCGCGGATTTTTTTTTACGTATCGAAATCCCCTCGGATCCCCGCCGGCCAGCGGGGGCGGTTATGTCGGGCTTGAAACGAGAAAAACCGCACGCCGTCTCGGGTCTTCAAACGCCGGGGTATAAGGCATTTTCCTCGCACCCCGACTGACCCAGGGCCACCTCCGGTTTCGAGATGGCCCTTTGGGGGCCAGCTAAGTATCAATTGCATTTACTACACAAATATAAGTGTGTTATGAAATAAATGGCCTAGCCTTTTTCCTATAATATAATGAATTAGGGATACCTTTTTTTTTTTTTTTTTTTTTTTTTTCGTGCGGAAATCCCTTCGGATACCCCCCCGCGTGCCGGTGGCGGTTATGTCGGGCTTGAACCGACTAAAACCGCACGCCGTCTCGGGTCTACAGACGCCGGGGTGTAAGGTTGCCCATAGAGCATATCCCTCGCACCCCGACTGACCCTGGGCCATCTCCGGTTTCGAGATGGCCCCCTCGGGTTTGGGAACCACGGTGTCCCCGTCTTGCCCCGGTTTGGGGGAGGGGCGCTAGTCGCCCCACCGTCCCGGCCTGCTTCTGCTGGGGTGACAGGTGGCCTCACCCGCCACCCCCAGGCCTGCGCTCATGGAGGACGGAGGTCGTTAAGCGACCTCCGGCGCCTGAGTTGCCTGCGACGCGCGGCGAGCAAGTTGCGGGCTCGGCGGACCGGGAGAGTCAATTAATAGGAATTAGGGATACCTAAAATTTTTTTTTATAGAATTTTAGTAACCGGAATTACTAATATTCCCTTAAGCTAAGCTAAATTGCTTGTATAAGGAGTGGGTTCACGTCGTAAGTGTAATGGCTAGGATTCGAACCCGCGATTTCTCGATTGTAAGGCCGACTCCTTAACCTCTATGCTACCGATGCTTCTAGTCATTACCTAAAAAGTTAAATAAAATTGGTATATTTCAGATTACTGTTTCTGTTAGCGGCCCGATTTTCGCGCGGATGTGTCATTTTATCAACATTTGAGGACAAAAAGACTGCTGATAAGTTGTGCGTAAAGATGTTTAACGAAGCTGTGTACATCGCGAGTCATGACTTCAAATTACCAGATCTTATTACACAACAGAGTAAGTACATCGTCTGTACCCATTTGTCGACAGCCACAGCTAAATTCTTAGCCGAAGTAAGTATACACTTGCTGAAATAGGTGGAGTGCCGCATCATTCACGAGAAGAGATCTATTTGCTTACAATCAATAAGCGACCGACAAGTGGCGTGGTAAATCAAGAGCATACATACGCCCGACATAACCGCCCCCGCTGGCTGGCGGCGGGGTATCCGAAGGGATATCCGCACGAAAAAAAAAAAAATACAGAACGGTACGGAGCGCGAGCGCGTGGGCCGCCGCCACCTTCTTCTGCGAGCATATAATGCTCGAGAAGGAGATGGCGGAGCGCGCCCGGGAGAGATTTAGAACTCTCCCGGCCCGCCGAGCCCGCAACATGCTCGCCGGGCGTCGCAGGCGACTCAGGCGCCGGAGGTCGCTTAACGACCTCCGTCCTCCATGAGAGCAGGCCTGGGGGTGGCAGATGAGGCCGCCTGTCACCCCAGCAGAAGCAGGCCGGGACGGTGGGGCGACTAGCGCCCCTCCCCCAAAACGGGGCCAGACGGGGACACCGTTGTTCCCAAACCCGAGGTGGCCATCTCGAAACCGGAGATGGCCCGCGCTCAGTCGGGGTGCGAGGGATATGCTCTATGGGTAATCTTACACCCCAGCGTCTGTAGACCCGAGATGGCGTGCGGTTTTAGTCGGTTCAAGCCCGACATAACCACCCCCGCTTCCCGGCAGGGGGGTATCCGAAGGGATTTCCGCACGAAAAATAAAATAAAAAAGGTACTCAGCCCACCAGGTAGTAAACACGTTCTATAACCCACAATTTGCAGCACCAAAGATGTCGCTGTTGTGTGATCATCTTCAGAGGAGAAATAAAAACTAGAGAACATAAAAAAGTTAATGAAGGGAAAATCTGCATCACTGTCTTGGTTACAATGCCAGTTAACAGCGATGTAGAGGATTTCCACGATATGTAAGTAGTAGTAAGTATGCTAATTAGTACGGATTTTAAATACTTTATGTTCTGTCTATTGTTTTTTAAACAAATTACAATAAAATACCAACGACTGACTGACTATTTCAATATTTGATTTTTAGATACTACTGTATCTTTTTTTTTTTTTTTATTATCGTGCGGAAATCCCTTCGGATACCCCCCCGCCGGCCAGCGGGGGCGGTTATGTCGGGCTTGCACTGACTAAAACCGCACGCCGTCTCGGGTCTTCAGACGCCGGGGTGTAAGGTTACCCATAGAGCATATCCCTCGCACCCCGGCTGACCCTGGGCCATCTCACCACTAACAGCATCGCTCATCCTGTCTCCTCTGAAAGCAGAGGAGTACGGAGAGCGATGTGTTCCCGCCACGTTGGGTATTGGCCGACGATCAATGCCAACCCTATGAAGGGGTGAAGAGGAAGCCATTGACCGCCGCCCAGGGTGTACCGGCCGCTCCGATTCCGTTCCCCCCGGACTGCAGCGGGATCGGAATCGGAGCGATACTCGAGGAGGTTACCGAACACACACCCCGATACTACTGTATCTAATCTGTTTATTGAACATTCAAAGATTTATTATTTCCAAGTTTAAAAAGAGTTTTATATTTGAATCCAAACATAATATTTCATAATATCAGACACTGTACACTGTACACTGTACACTTCACTTTGTAGAAAACGTTGTTTATAATTTATGATACACGACTTTAGTATCAAGTTGTAAAGTTATCCGATTTTCGATTTTTTAAAATTCTACTTCGTATATTTTTATTATCTTTCTATTTAATCCGGACTGTCACTAAGGAGCTCCCTGGATCTGAACTAATTTCTAGGTATATTCAGGATTCTTTCTTCTTTGGATGAATGGAATGGCTGAAAATCTTAATGTCAGAGACACAGCGATGTTACTTTTGGTTCGATTCGCTCAATAACCCTTCGTAGCGTTCTTGTCGTGGTGATAGTCGGTGTGCGCACAACCTGAAACGTATACCAAAGTGTAACGTAAATGTTTTCATTATTTCAGTATCTCTGTGCAGTCTCGAAGGTCACGCTCAGTTTCTTCAGCGGTCGTGGTTAGAAGAACTCTTGGACTTTCAAATAGCACCTGGATGCTTCAACCTGACTAAATCCGATGAAATCCCTACAACATTTACCATTGTTGAGAATGTTGGTTGGCAATTTGTGAAAGATGATCAAATTTTAGGTGGGCTTTGCAATAGTCATATAACCGCAGCCGCTGGTATAATGGTTGCGTCTGCTTTAAGATTTATTATGGAAACTTTCTATTAAATTATTCTAATACCTGTAGCTAGTTATATGACATTTGAATTCATTTGTCCGTAGGTAACGAATTTTTTACACTATACAGTAATTTCTGCACGATATACTTCATTTGTCCTCTTCGTTAATACTAGGATAGGGGAGAGATAGACGTGATGTACTTATGTAAGGAAAATAATGCAACTTAAATCAATTTTTTTAAATACCTCTGAATTGTCGCCACTCGCGCCTTTACTTCACTGACTGATAGGTACTTGGGTTATTTCGGATAGGTCCCTGTAAATTAAGGTCCATACTTTTCTTCGTTTGCTTAGTATTGTTTAGGAATACCGTGTAGGTACTATAGAGAAGTAGACTAAAATATACATAATTCTCTTCAACCATCATATTAGATATCACTTCATATTAGAATCTTTTAAATACTTTACAAAAACCCAATCTCTAAACGTCAATTTTTTCACAGCGTAAGTTGTGGTGCTTTTGTACAGTAAATATTCCGGCTGACATTGGCTGCATTTCAATGAGTAGTCTGAATGTTTCTAGAGTGTTTGTTAATGTAGTTGAATTTTTTTTTAATGGTACGTAACAAATTAAACAAATGATAGAATAAATTATATTATTGTCGACATGTGAATTCATAGGATTAAGTTCTAAAATAATGTTCATTTTATGAACAATCCATTATACAGTCAAAAAGGTATTGTTAACTACAATAGTCGTTTTTTTGTTGAAATTTGTACATAATATATTAAGTATTAAAATATATTAAAAATGATAAAGTTTTTATTATATTCTCAAAACACACCCGAATACAGATTTTGCAAAGGATTGTAAATTCTGTATATTTGGAGGCTTACACAGACCTGCGTTTACATTTTCTATTTCTATCTATTCTATACTATTTTATGTATATTATGTACGCATTTAACAAACGAAGTTTATCTAAGTATGCTTATCCTCATACTAGAACCGATAATACAAGCTAGTTATGCTATTGTTACTTTGGGTCTGGATTACACTATGTAGAATTCCCTAGAATATATATATATATATTTTTTTTTATGATGCTTGTTAGAGGTAAGCAGACATTGATCACATTATATTGATATTGACACAAATATAGGTCCCTTCCTCGATACTAAGGTCTCGTCTCGAAAGTAACAAGTTTAGTCGGCCTCGCTACATAACATAGAGTCAATGTCGGCCGGATGTACTACCATGAATGTCGTCTGACTTCCGCTTGCAAGAAGGTAGCACTGAGCCTAGCAGTTTGTTGTGTTTAAACATCGTGTCATCACGTCTGTAAGTACCTCGAAGAATTGGCAGAAGTGTTATAGATTCATTGAGCTGCTTACATTGTGGGCTTGCAAAATAGTCACTGATAAATGGCTGCATACTCTTAACTACGAAGAGCTGGATATTGTGGCTTTACCATACTTATGTAAAGAGATCTAACCCTCTTCCTCCAATTTTACAAAAAGTTTATACAAAAAGTTACATGATGACAAAAAGTGTTTCTTGGGCTCCGGTCGGAATCGTTCTCAGTCTTGACGAAATCAACGACCACTCATTAGACGAACGCGCCACTCATTAGACGGTTGTTAAGTATAGTGTGAAATTAGCGCTTCTATATTTGTTGTCTTACGATCAGGTTACTGACTCGAGTTTAACCTTTTTTACCCATTACAAGAAAAGTGCACAACGCCGCTAAAGAAGTTTTCACTTCAAAAACTGCAGTTACCTGTATATTTAATAAAGCAGATTATTTGTGTTATTGCTATTTATTATCTGTAGGCACCTTCGAAATTAATACTTTTAGTATAGTCTATATATAGTATATATATATAGTCTTCTTACAAAAAATGTAAAATAAACAATACGGAACTGTTGTCTAGTGTATCCACTGCTTAGATAAATACTTACCCAATAACCCACCTCGAGATATCATACGGCGAGCGACATCTGTACCGGATAGTACTAGCAGTTGACCACGACCGCTCTGTAAAGAGTGCATCGACTGAGAAGAAATAACCCACCTGGCAAAGACATATTCACCTATCAACAATTATCTATTATACTCGTATCTATCGACGACGACCTCTGTGGCGTAGCGTTCGACTGCTAAGCCAGAGGTCGAGGGTCGATTCCCGCTCAGTGCAAATATGTTTATTGCATTGGTATGGGTGTTTTTAGGTATAATATGTATTTATTTACAAAAAAGTAATTAAGAATGTTTATCCGCACTCTAGAACACATATGACAAGCTCTGCTTAGTTTGGGTCTAGTTGTCGTTGTGTACTTTGTCCTACAATATTTATTTATCTATGATAGCTCTAGAAATTACATACAAACATACATACATAAATACTCACACCTCCTTCCTTCCAGGGTAGGTAGACTCAGGGCACGCCGCAATAGCGGCGGTAAGGCCCATCATGGAGGATTGGCTGGAGAGGCGACACGGAAGCCTCTCCTACCGACTGACGCAGGTGATCTCAGGGAAGGGGTGCTTCGGGGACCACCTGCATCGGATGGCCCCCTCGGGTTTGGGAACCACGGTGTCCCCGTCTTGCCCCGGTTTGGGGGAGGGGCGCTAGTCGCCCCACCGTCCCGGCCTGCTTCTGCTGGGGTGACAGGTGGCCTCACCCGCCACCCCCAGGCCTGCGCTCATGGAGGACGGAGGTCCTTAAGCGACCTCCGGCGCCTGAGTTGCCTGCGACGCGCGGCGAGCAAGTTGCGGGCTCGGCGGACCGGGAGAGTTCTAAGTCTCTCCCGGGCGCGCTCCGCCACCTCCTTCACGAGCATTACATGCTCGCAGAAGGAGGCGGCGGCGGCCCACGCGCTCGCGCTCCGCACCATTGCCGCAATCATGCTGCCGAGCGAGAGGACTCCCACCCCGATGGCTGCCAAAAAGTCAAATTACCTACGGTCTATTTTACACATACATATATTAACGTCACGCCTGTATCCCCGAAGGGGTAGGCAGAGGTGTATTACACACCCACTATTCACCAGTTATGTTTTATAACGCGGCGATAATTAACATTTTTAATACACACATAACTACGAAAAGTCAGAGGTGTGTACCCGGGGCGACTGGGGATCGAATTCGAGACCTCGTCTCGGTAGTCCGTTACGTACGCCACTAGGCTTTCGCCGGTCTATTTTCTTTGTAACAAACATAATTGTAACTAACTTCTATCATAAAACTAATTAACGGCATATCTCCGTACTTACCTAACGGAAGTGTCATTGTAATTGTCAAATTAAAACTTCCGGATGATTAAGGGAACTATTATGGAAGTCAATGGTAATACAACCTTCGTGAGAAGACTGAGGGAACTAATTATTAAATGAACAAGTGACGGAAGGTGCAATTACCTTTATTATTCATATTTTTATAGTGGCCTTCCTATGTGGGGTATGTAACTACCGTTATGTAAAGGGTATTCATCCATTTGGCATAAGTGAATATTCATATCATTGGTGATAGACACCTGCCGCGTACTTTTGTATGTTTCCATTCAACTTAAGTACATTTCAAGAGTATAATAGTCCTGTCTAGGCCCAAGCTGTCCTAAAGGCGTTGCATAAGAAGCAATTACACCTATGCGCTGGTTGGTTTGAGCCACAACGCTGTTCAAATACGTAGACAAATAATATGAATATGAATATGTTCTAATCAAAGCGATTTTATCTTTTATACAATTTAGGTGGTAGACAAGCACA
Source organism: Cybosia mesomella (assembly GCA_946251805.1). Lineage (NCBI taxonomy): Eukaryota > Metazoa > Arthropoda > Insecta > Lepidoptera > Erebidae > Cybosia > Cybosia mesomella. The sequence goes on from OX276390.1 coordinate 7,758,051, forward strand.
CGGGGCCCACCTGACGGTTATCTTATTTGAATCTATTGATGTTGCTACCAAGTTCTCTGCATCGCCACGTAAGTTACTCGCTGTGCTCCGCTGCTTCGCCCGTGGCATACTTCGCCCCCGCGGCGAAGTATGTATTTACATACATACATACATACATAAAATCACGCCTGTTTCCCACAGGGGTAGGCAGAGATCACGGATCTCCATTTGTCACGATCCTGACACACTTCTCTCGCCTCATTCACTCTCATAACATTCTTCATGCATGCTCGTCGGTTTAGGGTACTCCTGACCTGCCCCTTTTCTAACACTTCCCTGATTTGGTCCAGGTATGTGCGCCGAGGTCTTCCCCTTCCGACGGTACCATCCACACTCACCTCATACACCTGTTTCGTTAGTCTTCTTTCATTCATTCTCTCAACATGACCGAACCATCTTAACATACCTCTCACAATTCTCGTCACTACATCTTCTGTCAATCCACATCGCTCTCTTATCACGCTATTTCTCACTCTATCTCTCAAAGTCAAGCCACACATACTTCGCAACGCACGCATTTCTACTGCATTCACTCTACTTTGATGCTTTTTCTGCCACACCCAACTTTCACTACCATACATAAGAGTCGGCACTAATACTCCTCCATGTACAGCCAGTCGCGCCTTTTCAGACACTTTCCGGCTGCTCATAAAGTTGTGTAGTGCCCCATTCACTCTATTTCCAGCTGTCACTCTCCTTTCAACATCTTCTTCATGCTTTCCATCTCTCGTAAACAATGTTCCCAAATATATGAACTCATTCACTTGTTCCACTCTTTCTCCATCTATACAAATCCTACACTCTGTCACGCATTCATCTCTTTAAAAAACCATAACTTTTATCTTACTAACATTCACTTTCATTCCTTTCCTCTCAAAAGCTCCATGCATAGTTGTTACCATCTCCTGCAACTCATCTGCCGATGACGCAAGTAAAACCTGATCATCAGCATAGAGGAGACATTTGACGAGTAACTTATTCATTCTTAAACCACATTCTTTATCTTTCAAATCTTGCAAACAACTGTCCATGAATAAGTTAAACAGCCATGGTGACGCTACACATCCCTGTTATTATATATATCCCTGTTATTATATATTTATTATATGTATTTATATGTATTTATATGTATGTATGTATTTATTAGTTCTACAATAATGGAAGGAAATTTACTCGATTTGTTGACATTTTATGATTACTGCTCCGCTCTCCTGGGTACTAAGGTGGCGATATAAACCTTCCGCGATAAATGGGCTATCTAACACCAAAAGATTTTTTAATTCCTAGCAGTAGCTCCTGAGATTGGCACGTTCAACCAAACAAACAAACTCTTCAGCTTTATAATATTATAGTATAGACTTCCGGCATGCCTTTGCAGTATGAACATTACGTCTACTTCTGTACTCGATTCTGTTTACCTTAAATACAACACAGGTTAACAACATTTTAAGTTACCTTAAACATAAATAAGTGCGATCAAGGAAAATATACTTAATATAATTCCTTAAAAAGCGTCGTGGAAACATCTCGAAAGCATGTATTTATATGCAGAGATATACTTGGTTGTATTTTGATCGAAATACGATTACGTGATGGTAATAATTTGGTGATTCACATCATTATCACGAACTCAGTCATTTGTATGTGTGAACAGTTTACACTGTTTAAAAAGCACTAAGTATAAAAAAATAAGACGGATGCGGCCAATTTCATGCCACGATGGCACCTAGTACTTATTACTCTCGACAGGGGATTTTCCGCCCTTTGGTTTCTTACATTGTCTTCTACTAAGTTATGGTGTAAGTCGTTCACGTAGCCTTGGACACTTGCAATACAATACGTTGTAACCGCAGCAGATCCTTAAAAAGATAGAGAAGCATCCGATTTATTCATAGTGAGCTATATTGGACAACCTGAAAAAAAGTCGTGGACTCACTGCGTGTTTCACACGAATACTTGTACGCAGCAGCGCGGCAGAGCTACCTCCTCCTTTTCTCCACTCCTACGTCATCGAGTGATTTAGGTATTAGGAACCCGTTAAAAATTAAATATTTATGCATGCAAATAAAAAGTCAATTCAATTCACCATTAATAAAGACATTCACCTGTTTTAGAGCCTAAATGCGCTATCGGACGTGTCGAACTGTAACATAAATTAGCATAGCATTATATCCAGTCGACCATGTATGGCCTAATTTACTTGTCAAATTAAAATTCGGGGCGAGTTCCCTCGGGACTTGACACGACTCATTGTCGACGTATAACGGTACAATACAATACACCTCGTGACTCATGCGCTCGCATTCTAATACCATACTTTAAACGATTCTAACTTACCAATTTTGGTGAGTTAAAAAGGTTTCACGAATTTTAAATGAAGTTCAGCTACGATCGTGCCGTATCAGTAGGGATTTCCATCAATTATTAGAATTTAACATAACCCTTTAGTTGTTACCTAAACGCATATCGAGCTGCTTCCATTCCTATTTTTAATTTGCTCTTGCTTTGCTCGTTTTAATAGCTACGGGGCCAAGCTATCCCGCCATTCCTGGTTGCATCCAAGCAAGCGTTTGAATGATGATGATACATTTGAATCTGGGTGTTTGTGCCCGGCGTCACCAGGGTGCGAACATATCCCGTGGCTTTTCCAAAATTTTCTACCCTATAAACCCTGTCCTGAAACTCAGCAAACTAAGTCATTTAAATTGGTCCAGAGATGTTTACAAGTTTCGCGCTTAGCAACAAAGGCAATTAATTGGACTCTAATAGATATAAAAAATACTGATTCTTAATTTAAAAAGTTGTCGTTGCCTTAGCGATAGGTAACTATTCATTGGCAAGTTGAACTGACTCCTTATTTAAAAGTATTCTTACTTGACTGATATTATTTTTGATTGAAAATTTCAACATCAGTTTGCTTCACCTTGAGTAACATTGTCAACCATACTTTGAATGAATGAATGATAAATTTATTTATAAGAAATACGACACTTAGGGTGTTATTATTGGGGTGTGTGTTGGGTAACCTCCTCGAGTGACGCTCCGATTCCGATCCCGCTGCAGTCCGGGGGGAACGGAATCGGAGCGGCCGGTACACCCTGGGCGGCGGTCAATGGCCTACCCTTCATAGGGTTGGCATTGATCGTCGGCCAATACCCAACGTGGCGGGAACACATCGCTCTCCGTACTCCTCTGCTTTCAGAGGAGTCTGAATGAGCGATGCTGTTAGTGGTGAGATGGCCTAGGGTCAGTCGGGGTGCGAAGGATATGCTCTATGGGTAACCTTACACTCCGGCGTCTGAAGACCCGAGACGGTGTGCGCTTTTAGTCGGTTCAAGCCCGACATAACCGCCCCCGCTGGTCGGCGGGGGGGTATCCGAAGGGATTTCCGCACGAAAAAAAAAAAGGGTGTTATTATTCGGCAGGGCGGATCCGGGAGACACTCAGGCTCTCCCGATCCGCAATGCATGGCGGCGATTCAGACGTCGGAGGTCGCTTAACAACCTCCGTCCTCCATGAGCGCAGGGCTGGAGGTTTTTTCCGGGGGCAAGATGGGGACATCGTGGTTCCAAAACCCAAGGGAGCTATCTCGAAACCGGTAAGGGCCATGAGTCAGCCGGGGTGCGAGGGAAATGCCTTTGGGCCTGGCATCTGAAGACCCGAGATGGCATCCGGTTTTAGTCCGTTCGAGTCCAACATAACCACTCCCACTGGCCGACAGGGGGTAACCGAGAGGATTTCCGCATGGAAAAGGGTATTATAATTTATAATACAGTTATAACAATAAGTAGCTTAGCGTATTTCACCATAGTTGATCTATATACAATTTTCCAATACCTAAGTCCTCTTTTTTTATAATAGACACATCAATACGACTTTACCTCGCTGGATGGCAAGTTAAAGGTAAAGTCTCAGAATCTAACTGCTCAATACTTTATAGCGCTTTATACTTTAAAACCTTTTGATCCCGGATGACAAAGATTATCATAACAGGTAATAACATCATAGTGCTAAAATTATGATAATGATCATTCTTATATGTAAATATATACGTGTATAATTTTGTCTCACGCATCGGTGAATGTTGAAGTCTACTTATCATGTAAATATTAATTCCGATGAACCTTGACATGGGTATAAAATATTATTTTTTTGTTTTTTTTTTTAAATTAATTTTATTTTTAATTTATTTAATTTTATTTAATTGCCTCAGTGCTGCTTTCAATTTTCAGTAGCATCAAATAGTCAGGCAAGTTGCCCGTCTGACGACGAGACTACAAAGCTGAAACACGTTTTGATACACATCTACCTAGTCCTTCAGGAATTTGCGGATGTATATATATGTTTGTATTATTTAACAGTAAATATAGTATCCATTTGAATGTTTTTGAGGCTCCACCTAGATATTTGAAACTCAAGCCAACCTCACCTGCAAACCGGTACACGGAGTAGGCTCTGTTGCAGGTTTTCCTCACGGGGTTGAGAGGTCAGACAGAAGTCACAGCCAATAAAGTCCTATAAGTCAAACCAAGACGAGGAGGAGTAAGCGGACCCTGTAAGCAGTGTAAGTCTCGGATGCAATCGGGAACAAAGCTAAAACGATGATGGCGACAGTACCTATACATTTGTGTGTGTATATGTGAATGTGTGTGAGAGAGTGAGGGTGTGTGTGTGTATGAGAGGGAGGGTGTATGTATGTGTATGTGAAGCTAGTATCGCTTGCGTACAGACGCGGGCGCAGTACTCATCATCATCATCATCATCATATCAGCCATAGGAAGTCCACTGCTGAACATAGGCCTCCCCCATTGACTTTCGTCTATTTGGGGGGGTTTGGACCATAACCCGCCACGCTGGTCCAGTGCGTGTTGGCGGGTCGCCAGAGCCTTCTCCGTTAATCAGCAGAGTGCACCGCGGGCAGGCGAGGTTGGCTTGGGTCCTAAAAGATGTTAGTAGGGACTCCTTACACTACTTTCAGTACTGATTCCGTAATATTTTGTCATCTTCCCTTTTGTGTTGTCGAGTTTTCTATTTCCTTTTTCCGTTTTGATTATTTTTATGATGTCAATAAATTAAATCAAACGTTATAGTCGACTCGAACCCAACGTCTACCATATTTTTTTATATACAGTATACCAGCGTGGCGTATTCGCAAGCGTATAGATACCGATACTTTGTTCGCTTAATTTCTCCAAGCGTTTGTATATGGCGGCAAATGGTTAATGTGCGGAGCCGGTATTTTTGGTCAAATATAGTATTATTTTATTTATGATATTCGTGGAAACTTTCGACAACATTATTCAATAACATTCTGAACAGTAGTAGGCAAACAAATATCTGCAACAAAAAAAAAAGAACAAAACATAACATAAACATAACTTCACGCCTGTATCCCCGAAGAGGTAGGCAGAGGTGTATTACACACCCACGATTCGCCAGTTATGTTTAGGTCCCAATGTAATAGGCAGGCACATTACTAAGCGAGCGATAATAAACATTTTAAAGTTACACATAACTACGAAAAGTCAGAGGTGTGTGCCCAGGGTGACCTGGGATCGAACTCGAGACCTCGTCTCGAAAAAAAAGAAACTATTAAAATTTCATCGTCATCATCACAGCATTACGCTCCGTTGCATCCAAAGCTTGCATTTTGGAGCCCGGGGTCCGGTCTCCTAATCTTTCTCTTGATTTGACTTATCATGGATTTTGTGGGAACGACTGCCGTCTGACCCCTCAACCCTGTGCGGAAAGCCTGCGCCAGAGCTTCGGCCGTCAATTACGGATATTTTGGTGCGCGCTCTGCAGGGATACACCGAAAGGCGTTATTTCGACAGAAATGTTCTTTACAGCGGAGAAGCTCTGACGAATCTCTGTAACAAGTAATACAGTGCATAGGTGTGTACTCGTATGTATTACCAACCCGGAACTTTTATCAAGTCAGACGAATCTGAAAACAATAGCCTTTTGTTTTGCAAGCGGTTACAAGCAATTCTACCTACTAGGCTAGTTGAATTCTAAAAACATGTGTCAGGTAACAGCTAATCCTTGAATATCCTTAAGACGAGGTCACGAACAAAAGTTTCAGTAAGTTTTTCACACACATAACTAAGAGAACAGAACAATAAATAAACAAATGATATTTTTTTTAATTTATTATCCCAGCTCTGCACAAATCGTTGAAATACACTATAAAGTTAAATTTCCTTTTAAAAGTTGAAAGTTGAAGTTCCATAATATTAAACTATTTTTTTTTTATTAATTTTTGGTAGCTCACATTTTTGAATTTATCATCCGTTATGTTGATATGATTGTATGGCCGTATGTTGACGGCCTCTGTGGCGTAACGGTAGTGCATTAGACTGCTACGACAGGGGGCGCGGGTTCGATTTCGATTATTCCGAACCTGACCCGAAAACCTGACCCGTTCGCGGGTTAGGTTAGAAACTTGAAAACAAAAAGTAATATTTGTTCCGAACGTAACCCTCTTACTAACCTGACCCGAATTGCGCAGATTGGTCATTCTCTCTAATCTTTAATAATCGATTATTCCCGCTCTGTGCAAATATTTGTATGCATGAATATATTTATTTGCATTGGTCTGGGTGTTTCTAAGTATAATATGTATGTATTTACAAAAAAAAGTACATAAGTATGTTTATCCGCATTCTGGAACGCATAACACAAGCTAGTTAAACTATGGTTACGTTGGGTCTAGAAAGTGCTGTGCAGAATGTCGTAGAATATTATTTATTTATTTTTTATTTGTATAAAATATAGCCTATTGCACTCAGAGCATGATGATGAATCGATTGACAGCTCATTCATTACAATCAGGTCAGTATCTTAGGAGCTACACAGTGGTACATACATATACTGCGAAACATATAACCATACTACGTATATAACCTTTTAGGTTATTCACCGTAGTCCGGTAAAAATACAAGGAGTAACGTTTTAAATTATTACAAATTAGTCATTCCCCTGCATCATCATAATTACATCACTTGTATCGGTTACATCTAAAGCTTGCACATTGGGACCAGGGGTCTACTTTCTCACCCTTTCTCTTCATTTGGCTTTTGTGGGAGCTACTGCCGTCTGATTACCCATCCTCAAAAACAAAAAGTTTAGTAATAGGTAGACGATGTATAACAGAACGCACAAGATGGTCTATGCTTACCTCTTCCTTTCTCCTTTTTTCACACATTTTTTTCATCGGCGCGGGAGTGATAATATAAAATATACCAGACCACACGAGCTAATAATAAGAATTGTGTTCGAGATAGCGCTTAGTAGCTTCATTTATTTGATTGTCGCTTCAAAGTGAGATTTCTGTATAAAATATTATTAGTGGTTCTGTGGTAATCGTCTATGAGAAAACTTTGGCATTTACTGTTGTCACCGAAGAACACACGCTCTAATGTCATGGAAAGTTATTTGAGAGGTAACTTTACTTACTGCATGGTTTAAATGGTCATTTAACAAACTTTCACGGTATTAGCATACGGGCTAAATTTATGGATTTACGATCAATCGATGGGTTCGAACTACCCACAACTTCTACCTACTACCTACAACTTCTAATAAAAGCTTTCGCGCGCATGATTCTGGTGTCGTTCCAGGTGTTGGTTGTTGTTGATGCGTGTTGATCCCGTGGTCCCACAAATATTCAAACCTGGGTTCGATTCCCAGGTCGGGTAGAATTCTTAGTACCGGCTCGGAGTCGGTAATCTTGCCCGATATACGGTAGAAAGTTTGATATCTATTATTTGCGAATAAAAATTGAAAACTTACTGTGATAATTAAATAATATAAGTACCTATAAAAAGAATAAAGAAAAAAAATAAAGCTAAATAGTGTCGTTATTACTTCTGATGCTGTCAGTACTCATTGGCGAGACCTTAAAATAATGTAGAAGTAATGTGGATAATAAATAATAATTAAAATGTTAGAAGTAGAGCAGTGTCATATTTATTAAATGTCATTACCATAGGCCATTTGAAGGTTACGCCGGAATGTCGACCACTTTAAGAGTTTCAAGGACTTCGTAATTATTGTAGTTACCTAAAGGAAATCATAAAAAATATTAGACATCCATTGCTATTGAGTAATAATTAACACTGAAGTTATTACCAGTTTCCTTCAAATCTTCAGATTTAAGACAGGATATGCGTTACATTTATATCAAATGTTAATTTATTATCTAAATGTTATAAAATTATAATCACGTGTAAAAAAATATTTAGGAATAATTCATTAAAATTAATTTGCTGACGCATAACCTGGAGAGTGAGATGTTCCCAGCAAAGTGGGTCCGTCGATCCTTTGATTTTTTTTTGATAACAATAGAGTTTTTAGTTTTTCAAACTAAAATAAACCTTGCAACATGCTGAATACACACTAACCAAAAAGAGCAGAACTAACGCAAAACAGGAAGATTCATCGTTCATTACCGCATGCTGTCAAATTTTGAATTGGCGAGATACCGCAAGATGCCTTTCTGCACAAGAGTTAAACATAGTGTAAAGTAGGTTTTTAGTCTACAATTAACGTACGTTTAATGCACATTCTTCTCATTTCAATTCTTTGAAAAACACTACTACTTCACTACAGGAGAATAAAAACATTTTCGTTAGGGATGGTTGCTGCAAACCATACAACAAAAATTACATCGAGAGCGTCATTGAAACGCTGTTTTGACATCCACACTGGTTCATTCGCTTGGTAAGTACCCGGCGTATACCCACGTATACGAACCATCAAAGATCAGAAATACATACTCTCTTTCGAACTATCAGCTATATTTCACAAGTTTCTTAATCGGATATGTGTATTAACATAATAATCATGGCATAATCCAGTGTAAATGTCACTGAATATAATTAACTGTGATCAAACTGTGCCATCAGTCATGTGTCATGTTTAATTCATTAATCTACTTTTTGAAGTACTACTACTGTATTTGACTTTGGGGAGGTCAAGGTTTATTTGGTATTTTGGCATTTTGCTATAATTTTCACAAACCTATAAACGTGTTTTAATAGAAATTGAATGCCTAGATGGCGAAAGACTAGCTAGTGTGACGGCGAAGTACCAGGTTCGATTCCTTGTTGGGCAAAGTGTTATGAAGTCTTTCTGTTAGGAAATGACAGAATTGTTATTTTTCTTACTCGTTACTATGGTAACCGATGCCGACTGGGTTTTGACTGTGCGTCAACTACTCAACTCCATATATTGTATGATTGTGTGACCCTAGCGCATATTATCAAGTTTCTTTTCTTTTTTTTTTATACCACTAAGGTGGCAGTCAAGCACACGGCCCACCTGATGGGAAGCGGTTACCGCGGCCTATGGACGTGTGCAACACCAGTGGCGTCACACTCGCGCTGCCGACCCTGTAAAGGAAAGGGGATGGGAAAGGAGTTTGGGAGGGGATGGGAAAGGAGTTTGGACTCCGGCACTCTCACTCACCAAACGGAACGCAACACTTCAAATACTGTTACTTGGCGTCGATATTCTGCGAGAGGATGGTGCTTCCCCGGTCGAGTCGGTCCATTCATGCAACGGCAAAAATGAGTGTTGCTTGATTCTACCACTTCCACTATCAAGTGACTAGAAAGAAAGAGATCGTGTGTCATAGACAAAATTTAAATTTAATATTCCGTCTGTTATCTTACGTCATAAACCTGGTTATAAAATTTAAAGTTGGATTCAGATATTATTAAATTACTTCCATTATTGTCTTTTTTAGGTGTTGTTTGTTTAAAAGAGTATTTACTGCGTTGTTTTTTTTTACCATGCTAACAATGGTGGCACTCAGCTTGACGGCCTCATCAGAAGAGGATTGTCGTCGCAGCACCGCGTGACCCCCACCGGTCCCACTAGTACCCGGCTATGCACTTGCTGACCCCTGAACGCAATCAAACCGAAATTGGATTACTATGGAGGGTTTTTCGCAATCGTGCACGGTGGTGCACCGGCCGAATTTTGTGACAAATTTGTGTCATCAAATTTCTACAGTCTACTACCATTACTTAGTTACTATTATTATTTATATACATATTATTAATATTATGTTATGACCATTACTTAGTTACTTTAGTTTAATATAGACTAAACATCAATGCAAATTTATAAATAAGAAAGTGAGCGTTTGGTTTGGTGTGCCCTACTTGACCGATTGACATGAAATTTTACAATTCATAGTTAGTATAGAAAGGAACATAATTATAAAATAAAATATACTTAAAAATAAAAAAACATAAAAAAACTTCTGTTTTTAATGAATAGAAAAATAACTTCAAGATGGTACGACCATCTTGAAGTTATTTTTCTATTCATGATAAACGCTACTGAAAAAGCGGGCAAAAAGTATGTTATAAAGTTCGTCCATATCCTGAGCAAACAAACCTTTACTTAAAGAACTCGGTTCATATATGATGGACTTCTGCGGCAACAAAGAAAAAACTACAGCCGAATTGGGAACCTCCTCCGTTTTTTAAAGTCGGTTAATTAACAAACACGATGCTATAATGTAATCTATGTTCAATAATATCAATATCAATTGTACATACTCAATTGCTCAAATTTAATTTCTTGGTAATAAACATTTCTCATTACAAATTCACGTACATTCATTCCCCCATCACGTATAACAAACGTGAGAGTAATTATGAAATTATAATCTTCTATAGCATCTATCGAGCAACATTGTAAATCTTAAAAACTATTTTGTGTGAATACACGCATGCACAGCGGCTCCGCTATTCAATATTCAACGAGTGCGCAGGAGCGTTGACTTCGGCGTGACACAGATTTCTTTGCGATGTCTAGACGAGCATTGCTTTAAGTCTCAGTAACAGTATTTTATTAAAATAACTGTAATATATTTTTATAATCTTTGGTTTGCTAAGGCAACTATTATTTGTTTTTTATTGATGTAGCGTAATCATGTGCTTTGGACGATTAATACATTTTATGTAATATACATAGATAAATGCAATATTTGTTAATACTAATAATAATTACTTCATGGATATAAAGTATTATGAATATATTTATTCACCTAACAGTTGGATAAGGTGCTTCAGTAATAATTTTTTTAGATTTAAAATAATGAAATATAATCGTAATGACTAATAATATGCGAACTGTGTGGGGTGACGGTGGTAATAGCGTACATCGTCAGGGATCGTGAGTCCGATTCCTGCTTAGTGAAAATATTTGTATGCATGAATACATATTTATTTGCATTGATGTGGGTGTCCTTTTTTTTGTTTTTACGTGTGGTAATCCTCACGGGCGGTAATCGGTGCCGACGATGGGGTGGGCGTGTCGGAATCGGACCGACTAAAACCACACGGTGTCCTCTCCAATTGTCCATTGCTGGGTACCCCGGGTAAGCCCTCGAAAGGATAACCCCAGGGCTGTGTGATTTCATTACATTACATACAATATGCCTAGGTATGTTCAGACGTATTGTAAAACCTAACTAGTCTAGATAGAACTGTGTAGTTTTTTTTCAGAATATTAGTGTTACTATTATAAAGATGCTCAAGTCTTATGTTTCAATGGTGTCAGAATATTCTTTAAGTGACAACGCAAATTGTTAATTTTATGAAGTAATAAAAAAACCGGCCAAGTACGAATCTGACTTGCCCACGAAGGGTTTCATACTATTATACGGCAAAACGTCACGTTTTTTTGTATGGGCGTTTACCTTAAATATTTATTATATTTTAATTTAATTATTTACTTTAATGTGAATAAACAATTAAATATTCTGTGAATATTTCAAGCGTCACCTGAGGCCGTTATAAATATCGAGCAAACATCGGTAAAAACTTCACGTTTGTTGAATATTTAAGGGGGGCTCCCCCTTAAATATTTATTTAATTCTGATTTTAGTATTTGTTATAACAGCGGCAACAGAAATAGATTATCTGTGAAAATTCCAACAGTCTAGCTATCACGGTTCATGAGATACAGCGTGGTGACAGACAGACAGACGGATGGATAGCAGAATATTAGTAACAGGGTAGGTACCGTTTTACCCTTTGGGTACGGATCCCAAAAAAGGAAACGAAAATAAGTTTAGAACTTACATGGTCATTGTGACATCATTAAAACAGTTCAAATAATAATCTTGAGCTCACGGTAAATAAGAAGTACATGTGGAGTACCAAATTTAAAAGAAAGATTTCTCGTTAACGTCGATATAAGAATATAGCTTAGTAATAATGAATTTACCAGGAAAAACCCGAAATAAATCATCTTTAACAGACGTTTAAAAAATTGTTGATCATTAAGTACCTTTTTTTTTTTTTTTCGTGCGGAAATCCAATCCCTTCGGATACCCCGCCGGCCAGCGGGGGCGGGTATGTCGGGCTTGAACCGACTAAAACCGCACGCCGTCTCGGGTCTTAAGACGCCGGGGTGTAAGGTTACTCATAGAGCATATCCCTCGCACCCCGACTGACCCCGGGCTATCTCCGGTTTTGAGATGGCCCCCTTACTTGCTCTCCACTGTGCCATCTGCTAATCAGAGGGACACGTGGAAAGCTTCCAAACAGCCCTCAACAGGGCCGTCCTCGCCTCGGTCGGAGTTGGCCGTAGGCGGCAGAGTCTCTCCCGCCCTAGGAGAGAGGCGCTGCTGTCTCCGTTGCCCAGGGTGCACCGCGTGGAGGTCCCCAATCAAGCACCCCGAGCATTAAGTACCTTTTTTTTTTTTTTTTTTTTTTTTTTCGTGCGGAAATCCCCTCGGATACCCCCCCGCCGGCCAGCGGGGGCGGTTATGTCGGGCTTGAACTGACTAAATGCTCGTAAATTTAAAAAATATTTTCTTATTTGTTGTAAAATTCTACTTTTGTTACTAATAATCCCAGATAGATAGCAAACATGCAAGTATATTGAAACTTAACTGTGTAGTTACGAAAACAGGTAAATGATACACACAAATAATATTCGCCAACTTTAAACACCTACAAAAGCAGCTAACGGTGACGATGACTAACAGAATCCTTGAGTACAAGATGTAACTCCTGCATGCATTACGTTCGAATTAACTCGGATGTGGCCCACCATCGCCCCATTGTACTCGAACAATGCAGCGGACACCCACAGACGATGACTGCCAACACTACCACCTAATGATTCCAAGGGTATTAGAATTTAATCACAGGATTATTCACTTACTTTCATTTATGCAGATCGTATTTCTGTTTTTATTAAATAAAAAGTAGACGAAATGACTAATATTTCGCTAACCCCTCCAGCTCATCTAAGCTGAATTGCTTATGTTAGGAGTGAGTTCACGTCGGTTGAGTAATGGTCAGGATTCGACCTCGGGACCTCCTGATCATACATTGCTCGTACAGATAAATCCAATTTAATAATTTAGTATCTGAATATAATAATTATTTACTAATACAGTTCAATTTCTAGACAGTAGAGTGTCACCCGTTCGAATTCTACCAATGTACAACAAAAAATATCATTTTTTGTAATTTAAAATTTAAGATATTTAGGGCTCGTACGTGAGGTATCATAGTTTTATTGTGCCTAAGCTGAGACTTACAATAAGACTGTACTCATTTTCTAGTTAATTAAATCAGCAATCATACTTTGCGGACGTCTATAAATGACATCCGCAATCCTTGAAGAATAAAGTGAAAGATAACATAAGAATAACATGAAGGGTTCTGACCTGCTCTTAAGTGTGATAATTTACTTGGAAAACAACAAGGAGCTGAGTAAGCACTTCAGTCTTTGTGATGTAGTCAGTCACACAGTTTTTTGTGCAAGTGTAGAACTTATTCTTGGATTTATGAATGACGAATACTTTATATAAGTTAAATAAATGCATTACAATTTATATAGTAGAACTTTTACGTTGAACACTGAGTCACCGAGCTAGAAAGTAAATTTTCCCTAAGTGAGATTAGAATAGAATTGATTGTAAGGTATATGAGAGTTATTGAAGCAAACATTCACTAGAAGAGAAATTTAAAGAAAGTAATATTAAGACTGGAGGCATGCATTATTTAAAAATAATAATTATAAGAAATATATTAATGTACTTTTATCTCCACCCATGCTATAAATCCTCTATAAAAGATTCTGAAACAGTTAGCTTATTGCCAACATTAATACATCCAATGTCATAATAACCATAATATCATCCGAACGGCTGTTATAATGTTGTATGAAATTTCATAATAACACTCCTTTTGCTTTTTCAATCTCTTCCGCGCAAAGGGTTACTCATCAGACAGCCAAATTCTTACCGCCCGATGCGTGGAATCTGTATGAGTTTCAAAAAAAGAACTGTCATTCACGCGCGTTGCATTGCACCACCACAGCGGCGGCGGCGCGCCGTAAAAAAAAATTAAAGCTTATTCGCTTATTCGGGGTGTGTGTTGGGTAACCTCCTCGAGTGTCGCTCCGATTCTGATCCCGCTGCATTCCAGGGGGAACGGAATCGGAGTGGCCGGTACACCCTGGGCGGCGGTCAATGGCTTCCCCTTCATGGGGATGGCATTGATCGTCGGCCAATACCCAACGTGGCGGGAACACATCGCTCTCCGTACTCCTCTGCTTTCAGAGGAGACAGGATGAGCGATGCTGTTAGTGGTGGTGGCCACCGTAGGGTCCTGGGGGATCCAGGGGCGGGTTGGCCCACTGCTAACGCAGGGGCCGACGGGCACTTGTGCCGCCGCCGGTGAGAGAGGACTAGCCATCCTCTCGCGTTCCGTAATCGGTAGGTGATCAGCAACGACCTGACTGGTGGCTCCAGAAGGGTACGCTGAGAACTTGCTGACCGGAGGGCTTGCCTTTATTGGCCGGCCCACGACAAGGAAAAGTCTATAACACCCGACAGCGAAGTCGCAAAAACCTATGGATACCAGCCGACCTCCATAGTATATAGGCTTATCCAGGTGCAGGGGGCTCCGCCTGGATGGACCCTCTTTTCCCCCATACTCGTGGGACTTGATATGGCAAATTCTGAAACAAATATCACAAACAAACCGGACGGATATAATAACGACGACTTAGGCATAAATAAAACTGATACCGAAAATGACGGTGTGGTAGTGGTTGGGGGTGAAGAGGAGGTGAGGCGGCGGCCTCACTCGCGGTCGGTTAAGGCCGTCTTCACCAGACCCGCTACTCCACTACCGGTAGGCGGGGACGCGGACGCGGACATTGCGTCTGCGGCGTCGACGGCGGGTACTGACAATGAGTCAGTATCCAGCCGTATGGAGACCGAGGAGGGTCTCCGACGTAAGCGGCCTCGCTCGGGTGGACCGTCCCTTGACCGGAGCAGAAGCTCCGGGCAACGGACGATCTCCTCGAGCGAGGATCTCCTCGAATGATGGCCAAAATTTTGGCCACCGCGGCGGCCAGAAAGTCTAAGCAGCCGATTCACGTCCCTCCACTACCCAGTGGCAGGGACCAAGGCGTCCCCGCGGCGAGGGAACTCCTCGCAGCACTTGCCCGCATAACAGACACCATAAAAGGGTCCAAAAATGTGTCGGGCAAGAAGAAGACGGTGGCGGAAAACGTCGCCGTCGCCAGGACAGCGCTGGAGGAGCTCCTTGGTAGGAGCGTCTCCGAGGAGGAGGTCAAGCTCAGGGCCCGGGTCACAAGCCTGGAAACTGAGCTGGCCAACTCCTTGGAGCAACAGCGGGTCCTCCGGGAGGAGGTCAGGCAACTGACCCAGATGGTCAGGGGATCCCCGGAGGCCCAAAAGGCCCCAAGAGCCCAGGAGGTGGCGGACCACCCGAGGGCTCTTGCGCCGCCAGGGGGGGCGCCTACGTCGGCGCCAAATCCAGCGCCAAAGCCGGCCACAAAATCGGCGCCTAAGCCGGCGCCGAAAACAGCGCCTAGGCCGGCGCCCAATCCGCCGCCGGAGCCTGCGCCTAGTGTGGTGCAGCTCTTGGCGGCCATCGAGAGGCGGCTCGGCGTTTTGGAGGACCGGGCTTACAGTCCCCCACTGACACGGGCTGCGTCTTTCGCGGCTGTTGTCAGTGGTAAACCCGGCCCCGCCGCCCCAGTGGCTCCAACGCCACAAGGGAAGGGGAAGAAGCGCGGCACCCCCGCCCCCGCCATAACCGCCGCTCCCGCTGCACCCGAGCGTTCCTCCAGAGGGGAGGAATGGGTGGTAGCGGGAGCCGCCAAAAAGGCGAAAAAAGCCGCCAAAAAGGCGGCTAAGAAGGCGGCAAAAGCCGCTGCGGCGAAGGCGCCGAAGAGGCTCCGCGCCCCACGCTCCACAGACGTCGTCCTACCGGTGACGACGGAGGGTGTGGAGAAGGGCGTGGGGTACGCCCAGGTTCTGAGGCAAGTGAAAGCCTCAGTGGACCTCAAGGCCCTCGAGATTGAGGGGGGGCTCCGGTGCAAAACCACTCGCACCGGAGCTCGCCTCCTCGAGGTCTCCGGCGCCACCAGCGGCCCCAAAGCCGACGCCCTAGCGGCCAAGCTGAGGGAGTCGCTGGACAACGAAGCCGTCCGCGTCACCAGACCCAACAAATGCGCAGGTCTGCGCATTTCGGGTCTGGATGACGCGGCCACGACGGAGGAAATTATCTCCGCCGTCGTGGAGGCGGGCGGCTGCCCCCGTGATCAGGTGAGAGCCGGAGAAATCCGGTTCAGCCCCACCGGTCACGGCACGGCAGTCATCAACTGCCCCGTCGCAGCGGCTCAGATGATTGCGGACGGACGGAGCCTCCTCGTTGGGGGCTTCCTTAAGGCGCGGGTGCAACTCCTGCAGCCCCGCGAGACTAGGTGCTTTAGGTGCCTGGCCGTGGGGCATGTGGGGGTGCAGTGCACAGCGGGAGACACCGTGGGGGATCGGTGCTTCCGCTGTAGTCAGCCCGGGCACAAGGCCAGTGCTTGTGATGCTCCGCCACGCTGCTACAAATGCGTAGCGGAGGGCAAAGCGGCGGAGCACCGGGCGGACAGCAAAACCTGCGCCGCCTCGAGGCCAAAGCCCCGTTCGTCCGCAACGGGTAGCGGGGGTGCCGCTCAGGAGCGGCCACATACGCGGCGGGATGCGGAAATGGCAGTCCAATAATGGACACACCAATCCGCATCCTGCAAGCGAACATAAACCACTGCTCCGGTGCTCAGGATCTTCTGTACCAGAGCACCGTGCAGTGGTCTATCAATGTGGTCGTGGTCGCTGAGCCGTACTGGGTCCACCCCGGAAGCCCGGTGGACCTGGACGGCGTAGCGACCGTCTTCGGGGGGTCCGCCGCGGACACCTCGCGCCTTGCACTCATTGCAAGGTGCAGAGGCTGTGTCGCGGCGGACTATGAGGGCTTGGCTGTCGTGGCCGTCTACTTCTCGCCAAGCCTTGACCAGTACGAGCTTGAGCTAAGGCTCGCTGAACTGGACATTGTTCTCGCTGCGTGCCGTCCTCGTCCTGTCTTGGTCCTGGGAGACTTCAACTCCTGGTCTCAGGCCTGGGGCGCCCGGGAAACCAATGACAAGGGGCGAGTACTGGAGGACTGGGCCAACACCCGTGGTCTAGAGGTCCTCAACCGGGGGAATATCGCCACCTGGGAGCGGCGGGGGCTCAGTTCGGTCGTGGATGTCGCGTTCGCGACCCCTGCTCTCGCCCGCCGCGTCCAGGGTTGGCGCGTGGTGGAGGAGGAGGAGACGGATTCCGACCATAAGTACATTCGGTTCAACGTCTCCCCTCCAACTAACCTGCCGCCGACTATCGCGAATCCCCCGGATCCACGTTGGGCGCTCAGACGCCTGGATCGGGAGGCTCTCCTGGAGGCATCCATAGTGCAGGCCTGGATTCCGTCACCGGCCAGGCCTGCCGATGTCGACGCAGAGGCGGAATGGTTCAGGAGAGCCATGTCGCATATCTGCGATGCGGCGATGCCTAGGGTTAAGCCCGGCCCGGCCAAGAAACAGGTGTACTGGTGGTCAGCGGAGATCGCACAGCTGCGAGCAGCGTGCGTGACCGCTCGCCGCCAGTACACCAGGTTTCGCCGGAGGCGTCGCCGACCAGATGATGCGGCAGCCCGAGAGGCGGAGCTGTATGAGGCGTACAAGGGGGCCAAGAGGACCCTCCAGGAAGCCATAAAGCAGGCCAAACGGCGGGCCCGCGAAGAGCTGCTGGAGTCTCTGGAGCAGAACCCATGGGGGCGTCCTTACCTTGCGGTCAGAGGCAAAATCCGCCCAAGGGCGCCCCTACTGACCCAGAGCCTCCAGCCGGAGTGGCTGGAGGGGATACTGGGCTCCTTGTTCCCAGCGAGAGCGGAGGAGCATGTCCCTCCGCGTATGGCTCCGCCTCAGGCGCCTGACGCCCATAATAGCGAGAGCGATGTGCCCGAAGTCAGGGAGAGTGAACTGGGGGTAGCAGTGCTCCGGCTTAAAGCCCGGAAATGCACTGCCCCCGGACCCGACGGCATTCCAGGCCGAGCATGGGTCCTGGCCCTGGAGGAACTAGGGCCTCGACTGGTGGCGCTCTTTAGCGCATGCCTCGAAAGGGGCCAGTTTCCAAAGGCTTGGAAGACGGGGAAACTGGTCCTTATCCGGAAGGCGGGGCGGCCGGCGGACCAGCCATCCGGTTACCGGCCGATCGTGTTGCTCGACGAGGTGTGCAAGCTCTTTGAGCGGATTATTGCAGAGCGCCTCGTCGAGCATCTCACGAACGCGGGGCCAGATCTGGCGGACAACCAGTTCGGTTTCCGCCGGGGGCGCTCCACCGTGGAAGCGATCATGCGCGGTAGGCGCCTGGCGGAGGAAGTAGTCTCGCGGGGTGGGGTGGTGGTGGCGGTGTCTCTCGACATCGCCAACGCCTTCAACACCCTACCCTGGAGCTGCGTTAGGGAGGCGCTCGCGTATCACGGAGTGCCTCCTTACCTCCGTCGCATTGTCGAGGCATACCTATCCGAGAGGGCCATAGTTTACCCGAGCTGGCTAGGGCCAGGGCGGCGAGAAGTGTCGTGCGGTGTTCCGCAGGGGTCGGTCCTAGGGCCACTCCTGTGGAACATCGGATACGACTGGGTGCTGCGCGGTACGTTGCTCGAGGGTGTCAGCATAGTGTGCTATGCTGACGACACCCTCGTTATGGCGCGGGGAGCAACGTACCGAAGCGCAGCACTGAAGGCCACGGCAGGGGTTGCTCAAGTCGTGGGTCGAATACGGCGGCTGGGACTCGAGGTGGCTCTCCACAAATCCGAGGCTATGTGTTTTCACGGGCCTCGGAGGGGGCCACCTGCGGGAACCAGCATAACCGTAGGGGGCGTAAGCATCGGCATCGAGCCCACGATGAAGTACCTTGGGCTCGTACTCGATAGCCGATGGGACTTCGGACCTCATCTCCGAAGTCTGGTCCCGAAACTGAGGGGGGCTGCGGCCGCGCTATCGCGGCTGATGCCCAACGTTAAGCGACCCAACGCCCCCACTAGGAGACTGTACCTGGGGATCGTGCGAAGCATGGCCCTATACGGGGCTCCCGTATGGGCAGAGACTCTGGCGGCCCGCAACGTGGCTGTTCTTAACAGTCCGTTAAAGGCGATGGCCGTCAGAGTCATCAGGGGGTATCGTACGATCTCCGTCGAGGCGGCATGTCTCCTAGCTGGGACCCCTCCATGGGACCTGGAAGCGAGAGCCCTTGCGCTGCTGTACCAGTGGCGCAAGGAGGTGCTGGAGCAGGGCCATAGGCCGGAGCCCCGAGAAATCAGGGGTCCCTGCTCCGCCAGGAACTCATGGAGACATGGAGGGTGCGACTTGAGCACCCAAGGTGGGGGGAATCCACCATTGCGGCGGTGAGACCGATCATGAAGGAGTGGTTGGAGAGGGACCATGGGGACCTCTCCTACCGGATGTGCCAGATGGTTACCGGACACGGGTGTTTCGGTAAGTATCTGTGGCGCATCCACCGGGAGACAACGCCGCAGTGCCAGTACTGCGAGGATCCTGGCGAAGACACGGCGCTCCACACGTTGGTGGAGTGCCCTGCGTGGGCGAGTCAACGCCGGGATCTCGTTGCGGTCCTGGGCGTGGACGTTCTCTCGTTGGAGACCATGGTGAGGGCCGTGGTCTCCGACGGGAGCAAGTGGCACGCCGCCGCCTCTTTCTGCGAGCAGGTTATGCGCGCGAAAGAGACGGCGGAGAGGGAGCGGGAGAGAACCCTGCCCCCCGAGTTTCGCAGTCTGCGGCGAGGACGCCGCAGACTCATCTACGCCCGGGACTACCGACCTCCATGATCGGGGCCTGAGGACGGCAGTTGGCCGACTCGCCGTCCTTACAGAAGCAGGCCGTGGCGGAGGCGTGTCGCGTGTGCCCTACACACGCCTGCCAACTCACCGAAGCGGGATAAAACCCGACCCCACCAGGCGAGGCCGCACTACAAAAATAAAACGAATCTGTGGTTAACTAATTTTATAAATTGGCAACACTCAACTGTCAGTAAAATTACTTAGCGGTAAAAATTTCAGATTTCTTTCACGTCGTAACAGGTTTTGTGTTTTGTTACCAGTTACTTAAGATTTTATTAAGGTGAGTGCCACCCTGTTTTAGCTGTTTTCGTGTTAATTTCTGAAGGCTACACATGATAATTAATGTTTTTTTGGGTTTTGAATAGTTTACACACGTACTTTTGTCCTAGTATTCGCAATGAATAGAAAATGTTTTGAATTTACCGCCATGGCAATAACCGGTATGCGATTCAAACAAAATTCTAATTTATTGGCACTCTGATAATAAATGGTTGTATGGCAAATACTTTTTTGCAATTGGAACCTTATTTTAATCAAGCTTTTGTAAGTTTTTAACATCCATACAAATAAATCATCGTATTTTCTACAAGATTTCCAAATGTTGGCCCCATGCCAATAGTTGAAATCTAATTACTGGCAGTAATGCCAATAATTGGTAAAAGCATGTCAATAATTGGTTGTAGGTGTCGAAGATGAAGGGAAAAAAAACTAATAAGAAGCCAGATAAAAAAAGGAGTGATGTAGGAGTACAAAAACGGAAAAAATACACAAAAGAAAGTGTGCAAAAAGCTCTTCAAGCTATACGAAATGGAATGACTAAAAAGCTTGCTTCTAAAACGTATCAGGTACCGAGATCAACCTTACAGTTTAAGTCTAAATTTCCCAATAAAAAATCTCGTCCAGGTCCATCAACAGTTTTAACGACGTCTGAAGAATTGTGCCTAAAAAATTGGTTAATAGATTGCAGCAAAAAAGGCTTTCCAAAACGGAAAGATGATCTGGTAGCCAGCGTAGCAGATTTTTTTAAAAAAAACGATAGGCAAAATCCTTTTAAAGGCGGGATACCGGGAGACAAATGGTATAAACTTTTTTTAGCTCGTCATCCTGATATTGCAATTAGAACGCCAGAAGCAGTAACTGCTTCAAGTGCAAAGGTCGCAGAAGGTGATATAAGATATTGGTTTGATGATATAGAGCAATATATTATAGAAAATAATTTGACTGACATCTTGAAAGATCCGAAAAGAATTTATAACGGCGATGAAACAAATTTTCGTTTATGTCCAAAGAGTGGGGTAGTATTGGCTGCAAAAGGAGAGAAAAATGTCTATGAGATTCATAATGCTCCCGCCAAAACATCACTCACGGTGCTGTTTACTTTCGGTGCTGATGGCAGTGTTACTCCACCTCTTGTCATTTTCCCACTAAAACGTTTGCCAAGTGAGTTGCGATCTAAAATTCCTTCTGATTGGGGAATTGGGCTTTCTGATAATGGATGGATGAAGACTGACATCTTTAAGTCATATATTGAAAATGTACTTCATCCACATTTGAGTAAAAAGGGAATACAGTTTCCGATCATACTTTATGTCGATGGACACAAAACACACTTGACTTACGAAGTAAGTGAACTTTGCTCGAAATTAAATATCATTCTTATAGCTCTATACCCGAATTGTACGAGGATTTTGCAACCAGCGGATGTTTCGGCATTCAAACCACTAAAATTGGGATGGCAAAAAACGGTTCTTGCATGGCGTCGAAATCATCCGTCACAAGCTCTTACAAAACAAGAATTCGTCCCACTATTAAAAAACACTATTGACGAAAGTATTAACCCATCTATTATAATAAATGGATTTAGAGTAACTGGACTCTATCCTTTTAATAAAAATGCCGTGGATTATACTAAATGCTTAAGTAAAAGAAAAAATTATGCTCAAGAAGAAAATGAACGTATAAAGCAGATTGATATACACGAGCATCAAATGACATTTAATGATTTTAAAAGAATTATAAATGAAAGCAAATTACGAATGCTAGAGAATGGAATAGATGTCGACGAAGATTTAAAAAAAGTGTATCAATTTCTAACGAGAAAATCAAAACATGAACCACTAAATATTACTGATAACATCGAAGAGCTAGATATAAACAATATGAATATAACTATTGCAGATAATGTAGACAACGAAATCGTGATTGAAGAGATACATACAAAGCATATAGATAGATACAAAGCATATTTCGCTTTAGAAGATACTGATATCCAAGATTTTGAGCCCCATGTCTTGGAAATTACTCACAAAGCGCAGATTCATACTGATTCTAATAAAGAAACTTCTAACATGTGTAAATTTGAACTCAATAAAGAAAATCTACCTAAACCAAACACAACTATAAATTATGACATGATCGAAGTAGTTTCAGTTATAGACAATCCTCCATTTTCGTGTCCTAATATTGACACTTTAAAACCAATAAAACTGGACGATATACTTGTTTTACCAAAAACACCAGAACGAAAAGGAGTCAGGAACCACATGAAAACTCCGTTTGTACTTACATCAGCAGCTTGGCAAGAGCTGGAAACTAAGAAAAGAAGAGAGAAGGTAGAAAAACAGGAAGGGATAAGAAAAAGAAAAGAAGAGAGAGAGCGAAAGAAATTGGAAAAATCTAAACCAAAAACCAAATTGCAATTGTAGGTAGGTACCTAAATAAAATATAATTTAGAGAGTACTAGTTTTATTTCGTTTATACAATATGTAGATATCCAGGGTTTCACAACACCTAGACGTCTTAGAAGATTTTTAAAAATGCCAATAATAGAGTAATTAGTGCAAATTATTCGCACTGGAGTGCCAATAGTTGGTCCAACACATGCCAATAATATGTCAAAAGATGCCAGTAAATGGTATTAGGGTGTATTTGAAGAAAACATCTGTAATGCTTTATTTCTCATTTAAATATTGAAAAAAAATTTAGTCAAATATGAACACCACATTATAGTGAATTATTTCAACGGATAGTATAAATCTCTATACCCAGATGTTAAAAATTTGAGTCAGGTTAAGGTACAGTATTGCTTAAAGTGCCAATAATTGGGTAGTTTACCCTACATCATATATTTTTTTTAGCTTTATCATTCTCTTAGTTTAGAAGTTACAGGGGGGGGGGGACATTATACCACTTTGGAAGTGTCTCTTGCGCAAACTATTCAGTTTAGAGTAAAATGATATTAGAAACCTCAATATCATTTTTGAAGACCTATCCATAGATACCCTACACGTATTGATTTGATGAAAAGAAAAATTTTTGAGTTTCAGTTCTAAGTATGGGGAGAGCCCCCAAATTTTTTTTTTCTATTTTTGCGTGAAAATCTTAAGGCGGTTCTTATAGGTCTTCAGTTCTCATAGTTCTTATAGTTTCGGAAAAAAGTGGCTGTGACATACGGACGGACAGACAGGCAGACGATTCTATAAGGGTTTCGTTTTTTGCCATTTGGCAACGGAACCCTAAAACTCCATATATCTTGGTATTCGTTATTGCTAAACTTCTGTTAACGTACGGGAATGCAAATTAAAACTTTTACTCTTGAAGTTTGGCCATTTTGTTTGTCGTATCCGTAAGACTAATCAAATAGTCTTCGAACGTTGATGAACAAACGCTGTTTGTTAACCGTGCGGAAGGCAGGTTAATTACAGCATCAGAAACTCTATTACAAATGTCATGCCGAACCTAAATACCACGAAACAGAGCCATCATTCTGTTGCCAACTCGACACAGATTGTTATCATAGAATAAATTTTATAAAACCTGTTTTGCTTGCTTGTTGCTTTTACCAAATTATAAAATGAAATAATGCTGGATTATAATAAAGTCTATGTTATCGATGCCATTTAAATTTATTGATAAAAAAATATGCTGGTGCATATAATTATAAGAAAAAGTTCAAAAATAGAAAATAAATGACGTGCGCCATTCGATATTTCTTTCGGTACATTTGTTACGAAAATAACTTATTTCTATTTCACAAACGAATATTGAATTATGTTTAATTTATATTATTAAATTAATAGAAAGGAGGAAATATTATGCTAGAAGATTATTACTTCGCCATTTTCAAGTACGAGTAATCTGCACTTAACAGAAATATTCGGTAAGTAATATATACTTCTACACTAATATTATAAAGAGGAAAGATTTGTTTTTTTGTATGTAACTAATAAACTTTAAAACTACAGGACCGATTTCAAAAATTCTTTTACCGTCTGAAAGTTGCATTATCACTGAGTAACATAGGCTATATTTATTGATAGAAAAAATTAGACATCCTTAGAAATTCCTACTAAAACCAACCCAAGGTGTAATCAAATTATTATCCCGATATTCCCACGGGATCAGAACTTACGGGGGTGAAACCGCGCGGCGATGCTAGTATATTATAAAGAGAAAAGATTGTCTTGTTTTTTTGTTTGTTTGCATTGAATAGGCTCTGAAATTACAGGAGCGATTAAAAAAGAAATGTTGCCATTGCAATGCTACATTATCTCTGAGTAACAAAGGCTACTTTTTATCACGATATTCCCACGAGATCAGGACTTACGCGGGTGAAACCGCGCAGTGATGCTAGTATAATATAATTTACCAATATTTAAAAAAAATGGTGAAAAGGTTTTATTACTCGTCTTAGTGTATATTTTACAAGCCATGTCATCAAATTTATTTAATAAAATTCAGTGGTATTTAAAATTATTTCGGGTATGAGGTTAAGAATACAATTTAGAATACTTGTGTAAAAACCATATTATTATCAATTTTCATCGGAATGTTTAGCAATTAGTATAAATCATACTCCATTGTAAAAATAGCTAACCCCGTCCAAGTTTTATTAAGTCTGACGCCAATTCTACTTAACAGAAAAACATTTATTAAAATCTCGCTCAAACAGCCATTTACAGCTGTTTCATAATTCTAAAATAAATTACGAGTATATTGTTAAAAGTCAAAACATATTTTTGAAGATGCTGTAATAGTATGTGTCTTGACCTGTGTATAAAACATTGTACAGAAAACGAGGTGTCGCGTCTGTTTTGTGACATTAATCTGCGATGCTCCCCTCCGCACCTGACGCAACTGACAGCACAGGCACGCGTTGCGTAAAAGCCTTTTTAGCATGCCGTTTGCGAAGCTTTCTCGCCAAACATTGGGTTTGAAGAAGCACCCGAACGCTTTTGTTGCACTCCACGTACACATAAAACAAAATGTCGGTAGATGTCCCATAGAGGCCGTGAAATCGACACATAACCATTGTCATATTTGGGTAACGAATCGAGTGAACGACGTAACCGAGTCGCTTGGTGATACCGTTGCGGCTTCTGGTACAGTTATTAAAAATAAAATCATTTTTACGTCGTGCAATTTAGGTTATTAGCGGTTGAGGGGTACTGATCTAGCTCATCTTGAAATTTCAACATATGATTATGTCGAAACTATAGAACAATAGCGGGAGAATTTCTGCAATACTTTTATTATATTTCTTTAGCATATCTACTCAAACTATAAGTGCAGCACTTATAATTATTTGAGAATGTTCAATGTTACATTCTTTATAACCAGTAATCACTTGAAATAAAGCAAAGAATATTTATGTAATTGGGTAATCTTATATTAGCCTGGGGTGATTGATATTTAAAAAGACTGTTCTACTGTGTCAATATCATACAAAAATAATCTGTATTCTGAATGATAATTTAAATAATTAACGATTATCAAACTTAGAATTTCAATAATGATTTTACTTTGGCTTTGAAGGATTAAGACGTATGAAATGAACAGCTCTAGAAGCTAGACCTAAAAAAAAATTGGTAGCTGGCGGGTTATACAGACGTGAGGGGCATGGGTATATGTATTAGTTATACAAATACTTTTTTGGGTATATGGGGCTCCATTAAGATCCTCAGGGCTAAATCAACCTCACAAGGAGGCTCTGGCGCAAGCTTTCGTCTCGGGATTGGAAAGTTAGATGGCAGTCACTTCCATAAAAGTCGCATAACTTATATTTAAAAGGGGAAAAGGAGGAAGCTGACCTCGGGCTCCAATGTGAAAACTTAACCAAATTAAAAATTATTTATGTATGTTAGTTGGTGCAATTGTGAGGTTCTGGTTCCTGGGCTGGAAATTTTGTCTATTTCATGTCTTCGAAGTAGCACCTACGTTTCGCCATTCGGAATGATCAAAATAAAATAGGTACGAATAGTCTTAGTCACCAAAACCGCTTGATAATACTACTAATGGTATTACGACAACATATTTATACCTACTTACATACCACGTACATATTATGTAAAAGAAATGCCATGACTTACGAGGAAAGTTCATGTTTGAGTTCAGTCAAACGGTCGGCGACCTTTTACTATTTTGCGACTAGGAATTTACAAGCTACGATTTTTCACTGTCGTAATTTTACTAGCGTTTTTATATTAATTACAAACCCGCAGCCTGCTTCATGTCTATGTACGCTTGGAACACTTAAGGTGTGACTCGCGCAGTGCCACTTATGGAGAAAATAAGAAGACGAGAATGGAATACTTCTATACTGCATTATGGTTTGGAAGCATGCGTTTTACTTCTTAGTCTATACTAATATAAAGAGAGATACCGAAATTTGTGAGTTTGTTTATGTGTTTGGGGTAATCTTCGGAACCACTGCACTTATTTCAAAAATTATTTCCTCATTTGAAAGGTATATTATCCCCAATGGACATAGGTTACCTATGTATTATGTGCAAATTAGACTTGACTTACAAAAACTCATATAAACCGAAGCGAAGCGAGGGCAGGTTGCTAGTTTGTTATAAATGGGGTGGGCTGAAAAAGTACTTCCCCGGTCGAGCTGGTACCTACATTTTTGCTAGAATGATTAAAACATCTATTATCAGTTCTAGTAGCCATCTGATTCAACCTAACGGTTAACTACGGTTAATGTTCTGTTATGTGCTATCATTTTGTTTTTAGTAAATTTCGGTGTAGTGGTTGTCCAATTCGAGATCGATGATATAATAACGTTTTTAGAGTAACATGTTTGTTGTCTAATCAAAACAGGACGCAGGCCTAAGAAACAGCCAACAAATTGCTACTAGAGAAACGTTTGCCTGTTTATAGTGCGACTGGTTTATGTATTTCGTCAACTGTTCCGTAATGTTGTTTAGTGTTTAATAAAATTAACAGGTTTTTATGTTATCAGAGGGGACACTGCGAATGGCCCAGGGTCAGTCGGAGTGCGAGGCATCTGCTCTATGAGTAACCTTACACCCCGGCGTCTGTAGACCCGAGACGGCGTGCGGTTTTGGTCGGTTCAAGCCCGACATTACCGCCCCCGCTGGCCGGCGGGGGGTATCCGAAGGGATTTCCGCAAGGTTTTTATGACAGAAATATATGAGTTTGTAACCATTTTATTTAGTTTAGTTCTAAAAATCAAATGTAAAGGAACGTGCCGAAATAATGGATATTAAGTTTTTCTCAATAAAGTGTTTTTAAAACACAGAATAAGCCCCACCATCGCTTTATCTACTTAACTGTACATTATTAGTATTTTTGATAGCCCCTCCAAGAAAGCTAAACATTTCATGTCTTTTATTCATGGAGCAATATGTTGCTTTTATTGTTTAGTGTTTTGGCCGAGGTTGGCCGGGTTAGGTAGCGTAGGAAGCTACAACTATTTGATAGCAAATCGACTCGCTTCGGTTGTGTAGTCATTATGAGTATTTTTTAGGGATTTTCTTTAGAAAAGCCCTATTGCTAAGGAGTTGTCGTCGACGTCGTCGTCGTTGCCAATTTTCTGTCACGGTTTTGGGTATGAAGGAGATGAGCTATCGAGTTGCTGTTTTCGGTAATAGATTCGTGCTGGGGTGAACCATTGCAAGATAAAAAAATAATCGCAAAAAATCGCAAAAAAATAATAATCGCAAAATCGAAAATACCTATTGTATTCGGCTAAGCTCGTCTCAGGAATTCAACTTGTTTAAAATTGCTAGATACACAATGCTTGAAGTCAGCTTCTTACATCTAAAATGTCGCAGAATATTTAAATTTAATTTAATTAAATATATATATTTTAATTATATTCATACTGATTGCAATTTCATTGGTTTAACCGATTTTGATGCCCTGTGAAAAAGTATTTTGTGGTTTCACGCATTTTTTTTGTTTTACGAGATAAATTAAAATTAATTATTGACACTATAATTAGGGTCAAAAGTATTTTTTGTATACTGAAAAACAGGTATAATATAGCAAAATGTTATTTATAAAATAAACAGACAGGACAAGATTACTGGTAAAATGGTACACTAATTAAAGTAAACAGGATAGTCGCTTGTAGCTACTTATACCATAAAGAATTGAGCAAGTAAGGTTATTTTGTATACACCCTCCGAAATCTTATGAAATTGAGGAGATCTGAAAGCATTTGTGAAATTTGCTACGAAAAGATGATAGGTTAAAACAATTTTGTATTTATTCTTTCCGCAGACGAAAAAATAAGCATTTTGAAATCTGAGCATCTTTAGTTTTTGAATATTTATTTAGTATTCGGGCTTTCGAAGGTTACAGTCCTTCTTCTAAGAGAGACGAAGCGAACCTTTTACAATAATTTTGAACTGAGTCCTAATGAACAAATTTTTTGTAAGCCGACAACTTCATCAAGAATTTTATTAAAGTAAAGTTTGTAGTTCCTAACATAGTAAAACATTTTCTTTTGAATATACTACGTTCATATGTAACTGGTAACACAAAATAATGCGATCGGTTATTTGCACAAAGTCTGTCTCCCCTGATCATGACGGTTACGTGTCGTAAAGTATAAAAAATGCATACTTTCGTCTCCAATACTTTCGTCGCGTTTCCGTGGGTGAGATACTATCGATGTTTTCGGTGTATCACATGGAATACTAATGCTCATCTGCAGATATGGTGCCCAATACAATAGCCCAACTCATTATGTAATCGAACCTATCTTGTAACTTGTAGGAATTTGACACGACTCTGGTTATATTATTCAACTAGCAGCTTCGCCCGTGACGTACTTCGCCCCTTTTGCACTCACTTATTCGAAACATAATTTCTTAGCTCTCCAATAATGTATTGAAATTTGCTCGATTTATTTGTGATTACTGCTCCACTCTCCTGGGTAGTAGCGTGATGATTACTTTTTTCGATAAATGCGCTATCTATCACAAAACGATTTTTTTCAATTCGAACCAGTAGTTTCTGAGATAAGCGCGTTCAACCTAACAAACAAACTCTTCAGCTTTATAATATTAAGTACAGATTTGAAGGAAAATCACTGAGTGAATCAGTGAGTGTTTGTGTCTGATTTTATTGCCACTTTCGTAGAATCACGTACATGTTTCCGTTTAACGTGTCGCGGATTTGCGACATTCACGTTAATATGCAAGAAGTTGCTCGGTGACTCCCATACACGCTGGTATCACTAGAAGTTCGCTTTTTGAAATGATTTAATCGCAATTCTGAAAATAAGGTGTTTTCGAACTGAGCTACATAATTTGTTGCCCGGTTAGCAGTAATAGGCTCGCCTGTAATGACGCGGGACCGAAAACTGTAGTTGACAAAAACACCTCTGCTAAAACACCTTTGCCTGCCCCTTCAGTGAAATGCAGGTATGAATATGCTTTAGCACGTATGCACGTATTATGTAAAATTAAAAATAGTAGTCATCAAAATGGTATATAAATGAATGAAAAAAAAAAACCTTTGCAGTAATTTATAAGTTGCAGATGCAACATCTGAACCGTTGGATTTGTGCAATTAATTTCAACACTTCTACGGTTTACTTTCATAATCCGTGATGGGCGCTATTTATTAATATTATTATTTTTCATCAAATGCCACAGTTCAAGTTTATCGATATCATTATTATTAAATCTAAGAAACGATCAATTCTTCAACGTATGCAGGAGGTTTCGGGGACAGAACTCTCCCGGCTGCCGAGCCCACTACATGCGCGGCGCAGGTGATTCAGACCGCAGAGGTCGCCCAACGACCTCCGTCCTTCATGAGCGCAGGCCTGGGGGTGACAGATGAGGCCGTTTGTCACCCCAGCAGAAGCAGGCCGGGGTGGAGGTGCGACGCGCGCGTCCCCTCTCCGGGGCAAGTTGAGAACACCGTGGTTCCCACACCCGAGGGGGCCATCTCAAAGCCGTAGATGGCCCAGAGTCATTAGAAAACGTCGAAAACGAAAACCGTCACCCAGATATTACTAATTAAATTCTTTAAATAGACCTACTTTTTACCAGTCTGCGCACCGCGAAGGAGGGTTATATGTTTTTCGATGATTAGCACTGTGTTACTCTATACTAAACTGCTTAATTATCGAGGTGTTCTTATAATACTTCAATAGCAAACAAGTATATAGCCCACCTGTTGGTAAGTGGTTACCGTGTCACTCGCGCGTAGACATCGTCACCCTGATTAGGGAGGGATATGAAACAAAACGGAATTGAGATGACGCCTACAGTACTCTAGCCGTACAGGATACTGCTACGTAAAACGCATATCTCTACTAAGTGCCAAGATGTATCACAATGTTAGGTTTTATACTAAAAATACTTCTGTAGTGTTACATGCTCCGACAATATGGACGGTATATTTATGACATATTGAATAAATCACTTGTACTTGTTCATAGGCCGCCGTAGCCGCTTCCCATCAGAGGGCCACATTTCTCGTAAAAAAATGCAGTCCAGTTTCGATATAATCTCAGTTCAGTCGCATGATAATCTATTTGAAAGTCTTAGGATTTCGAAAAATTTCCTTCGGGATCCAGTGCGATTTGGGAGTACCAGGGGGAGAGAACACCACGCGTTATATCCAAGGTCAGTAACCTTGACGTTTTAACCGAAGTCTGGAGTGACACCCGGATCTGAAGTCCGGATCTTGAACTCTGGATCTCGGAAACTAAATCCCGGAATCTAGTAACTGGAGTTTGTATCCCAGAGTCTGGATCCTGGAGTCTGGATACCGAGTCCGGATCTTGGTGTCTACGTCGATAGTAAGTTCAAATAAATCGTCATGCGAGTGAAAAGAGATTATATCGAGATCATACCGAAACTGGACTGTATTTTTACGAGAATTGGCCCCTAGGTGGGCCGTGTGCTTGTCTACCACCTAAGTGAATTCACTGCAGTGGCACTTATAGTTATAGAACTTAAAAGTAATGGTTATGTGCCTACATATACTTATATTATGTTATGTTCCTACACATACATACACACAATGGATAAATAAATAAATAAAAAATATATTAAAAAAGTGAATTTAAACAGAATTCAAAATATATGACGCAGGACTGAATACCATAAGACCGCCCATTGTACAACTAAATTTTATATATTATCCTTCGTGTGTATTTATTTATCCTTACGTTTGGTTTGCAAAAAAGAGTATCTATCTATCTCATGTGAAAGACCTGGAAAGCTCAAAATTTTGAAATAGACTTAGTATAATGACATAAGAGAGCATCGTGAATTTTCGCCATGCTGTCAGGAATTTTGGCGTCACAGCATGTCGCGCACTTTGAGGGTCAGACTGAACGGTATGCCAATAGGTGTTTCTCATTAATTACAAAAAAAATCTTGGAATGCTTTATATTTACACTGACTGATAACACGCTAAACAAAATAATTCTTGCTAATACAAATATGGACCGGATGGCGCCATCTCCATCGCACCTTTATTATTATATATATTATATATTATCTGAGTTGAGTGACTTTTGCACAATTGTATCGAGAATGATCGGTGCGAATCAGTACATTTGTAGAATACTCACGAGTGCTTTATTTAAATTCCTTACACATGAGAAAGTGATTTATCAACACACCGATGCATTTTACGCGAAATTATCTACATATCCTGTTTTTTATTTATCTTTGAATAGGCTTTTGTTTCGTCACCGGTGACATAATGGATACATAAGAACGTGTGTGCACTTGCCAATTCAATTTATTGACACTGACAGTAGGTACTTAGGTAACTTCTCAGAAAAATTGTATTGTTTTTTGAAATTTTGAAATTCGTGTTGTCAAAACTTTACACTCGAATCGTATCAGATATAGAATTTTCTATTGGTTAAAAGTTTAATCCGCAAACTTTCTTTATAACCGACTTATTTGATTGAATAGTTTCTAAAATCCTTAATAAATGGCACTTTCTAACGATTTCAAACTATTCGAGCTATATTACAAAGTGCAATGCTTTTATGATTATTATTTAAACAATATATTTAATAAGCCTACTGTTTAATGGTTGAACATAAAACATACGTTATTAAGGCCAATGATCACTCATATTAAAACACAAAAGTGACCTCTAAAATAAGTAGCCTCATAGACTTAATTTTTGAGATTTTATGTACGAATTACAACTACAGTCCTTGTGGATGTTCTGCTTTTGTATTGGCCAACAGTCTTCTGGATGGATTCCAAGTTGACATAAGATTGATAGCCGATTAAAGCAAATGAAGTTGAATTCACGAGCGCACGATTATACAACCTACTGATGCCATTTAATTCAAATTCTAAGGATGGCCCTGGAATTTGAATTCTGTCGGACTATTTTGAGATTGGCATCAAATATCGTACTGTCGACTTGCTTTATTTCTTTTAATAGTAAAATATCTAGAGTTGGAATAAGTTCGTTAGATCATCACTTCATGAGCTTGAAACGTAAAACCACTAGTCCGGAAAGTTGGATTTCGATAACGTGATTATATTCGAGCGTATGAGGCAGTGAAAATGTTTTTCGACACAGCGTCTTTCGCGACTATTTCATTTGAGTCCATGAGCTTTCGAACCTTTGAGGCAGTGGAAAAATAATTCGCAGCAGCGTGCGTCGCAAGGACGACTACGCCTTTTCCTAGTTGTCTCCTAAATGATGAGGTGGGTATGTCGGATTCGATCCGACTAAACCACACAGTGTTTTACCACATCTGCTGCGTGTGTGCCCGGGGAACCAGGCACAGGCACTCATTAGATAGGATGTCCGCGACCGGCTTTGGCTAAGCTTAGTCGTTGGAGGATCAAAGCATTGGTAGCTTAGTGGTAAAGGAGTTGTCCTTACGATTTGCTGATTGAGAAGTACTGGGTTCGAATTCTGTCCATTACATTAGCGACGAAACCCACTCTTAACACAAGCAATTTGGCTTAGCTGCAGGGGTTAACAGGAATATATACTCGTAATTTCGTCGTAGTTAGTAACTATCACTAACTACTATTTAACTTGCTCACTAACTTAACTTTTTGGGTTCGTACCACTATCTGATTTGTAGAGTAGGAGAGTTAAAATAACATCATAAAATAATTATAATGTGTAGGTAGGCACAATAGCCCAGTACTCTTTGTATTTTGAATATTTTGCCATGAATTCATAAAATATACTGAAGTATTGTTAATAACTTGCGACACCATTGCGCCTTCACATCTTCCAAAAACTATGGACTGCGCCTGCACTGCTGCTGCTTCTACAGAGACCGAGACCCTTAAACGGCACAAATATACTGAATTAATTGGCAATTATATATTTGAGCCGTTTGGAGTTGAGACGCTTGGGTCGTGGGGTCTAAGCGCCCGTTTATTACCAGACCCGTGACCAGACGGCTGGTTTATTCCTTGCGCAGAGAATTGGCATTACCATTCAACGTGGCCATGCCGCCAGCCTTTCGGCCACCCTTTGAGATGACAGCGATGCGGAGGAATTGCTGCAAGAATTGCAGGTTTGCGTATATATATTTATTCTATAACATATATTTTATTTGAATAA
The DNA here is from genome assembly GCA_946251805.1 of Cybosia mesomella. Taxonomy (NCBI): domain Eukaryota; kingdom Metazoa; phylum Arthropoda; class Insecta; order Lepidoptera; family Erebidae; genus Cybosia; species Cybosia mesomella. The sequence continues at coordinate 7,792,169 of OX276390.1, forward strand.
TTATAATAATATGACGTAATAGTATAGATTAAATTAATACCTAATTACTTCACACAAGTAATTATAACTTATTTTTATTCAAATGAGTCATCACTGCGAACACATAATTGTTTTAATTTTTCGAGGCCTCTTGTATGTAAATTATTGATACGTACAGTAGTCAGCGTGCAAAGTTGATGATCATGTCCAGGTGTTAAAAGTAAGCATTGTGATAGAGTTTCAAAATATTCATGATGAGCACAAAGTCACCTTGACGTCCAAATGGCGCGAAAATATGAAAAAAAAATGCAGCCTAGAACTATAAAACAAATCTTTCATTTGCTATTGAATTCACACAATGGCGCTGATTCTATGCCCATTTCACTAAACTATTTCAGTTTAGTGAAATGGGCAAAATTACTTTATTTCAATTCCGTAATTTTGTTCTTTTGCCGTCGGCTTAAATTTAAACTTTAAAAAGGCACTAACTTTATTTTAGACGTATTATACAGCCTTTCAAATGTATGCCTGACAAAAGACATAAATTACGACATGCACAAAATGAAAGAGATAGAAGCTAAATTAAATAAATAGTGGATGAAAAAGAAACTTAAATATACCTTGATGTCAACGAATATGACCGATCTTCATTAGTGTGTTACTACTCAAATGCTTTCATACTTTCACACAATTATGAACGTCAAGGTGACTTTGTACTATCATTAACTTTGTCGTAATACTTACTTTTGAGACTCTGTAGCGTCACCTACTTTTGACGGTCTGTCTGTTATGTTATTTTGACACCTGAATACGATAATTAACTTTTGACGCTGACTGAACCTATGCTGCGTAAGTTTGTAATAGTTTTACGTGTTGTTTCTAACAAAGCCGTCAACCTGTGTGGCGTGGTGTGATTTTTACATGAAAATGTTTTAGAACGATCTCATGTAAAAATCGCATCAAGATGGATACATTAGGATACAGCACCAAACACACTTTCACATTAAGAATAAGTATTGGTAAGGATAAGTTAATTTTAATCTAATTCATACCATTGAATACCGCAACTCTTATCTACATTACCAGAGATAAAAAATTGGAATAAGGTGTACGGGGCCCACCAAGATCTTCGGGATCCAAGTTAACCTCACCCTCTAGCCGGTACACCTGCCAATTAACGAACGAGTCTCTGGTGGATGCTTTACTTTCGGGATAAGGGAGTCAGACGGCAGATAAAATCAGCCAATTTAGTGATGGAAAGGAGGAGTAGAATAGCCGACCTCAGGTTCCGAGAGAGACCAAACAGAGATAAGAACTCTTTCTTTCAGATTTATTTCGTTCTTTAAGAAGCTGCATTCGAGGTCACGGTCATATTTAAATCAAATCATTTAGTCTTTTGCAGTATCTGCAGTCCACATAGCCTATCTTTATTTCACCACATAAACCCGGTACTTCTAAGAATGTAAAGACGTAAAATATGCTTTGTAGCGCACTATGAAATAGTAACTGTATTAGTAGTACGTTGTTAATCATAATAATGTAATTATCTTTATGATTGCGTGAAACTGGTATGGATCTTAATCTTGAAACTAGATTTTTACATGCATATGTGAATTATTGATTGAGTTCTCTATCATTTTTATAGGTACTACATAGCTAGTAAACCGGCACATAGTCCTTTTGATTGTAGGCGGTTATCGAAGAGGTATCACTAGCACATTACTACCTTTAGAGAAGAAGGGAGTAAAATTAGAAAAATAATGGAGGCCAGCACTCTAAAAAAGTATTAAATACAGCATAATACTAATTATATCAGATATTAAGTGAAGCAAGTAAAGCAAAAAGGGAAGAAAACGTGCGCCAGAGTCTCATCCGTCAATCAGCAGGTGTACCAGGTTGGTTTGGTTCCGCAGGTCTTAGACCCCTTAAACTTATACAAATTTTGAAACTAATCAAGTAAGATAAATTCAAAGTTGCATAAGAATTAGGAAGACTTAAAAATACTATTATTAATTGTTGTAAAAACCAACAAAGTTTAAATCAAGTTATTGATTGCCCACAAGCTGGCGAAGCTTAAGTTCGATTCAGAAAAAAGAACATCTAGTATACCTACTACGAGTATAGATACAAACAAAAACTAAAATATAATATCGTAGATGTTATAAAAACATAGCAAGTCATCAATATTAGTATCGTAATACATCATCGTATTGGCTTACCTCGATGAATTCCGTACAATGTGTTCAATAAAATCGACGTTAAGTAAGGTTTGTGAGAACGCCGAGGCTCCAACCTCTCTTCCTTCCCCTTTTCCCATAAGTACTCTTTTCTTTTTCACTTTTTTTCTTCTTTTTTTATATTTAGTACACGTCAATTTGACTTCACCTCGCCTGATGGTAAGCTGAAGGTAAAGTCTCAGGAAAGAGGGTCACCATTACATACACGTACCATGTTAACAATGGTGGCACTCAGCTTGACGGCCTCATCAGAAGAGGATTGTCGTCGCAGCACCGCGTGACACCCACCGGTCCCACTAGTGCTGCGACCACAATCCCCCTGCCCGGCTATGCACTTGCTGACCCCTGAACGCAATCAAACCGAAATTCGATTACTATGGAGGGTTTTTAACAATCGTGCACGGTGTTACCCATCCGGCCGAATTTTGTGATAAATTTGTGTCATCGAATTTCTACCACCAGTACTTCCTTTCTAAAGATGACAACACATGTGTAACGCCTCTGGTATAGCACGATTAAGTGGCAGCTCTGATATAGCAAGCGTTCCTTTGTTGAAACCCACTAAGTGGGCTATCTGCTCGATTGCCATATAATAGTTATGTACAAAAATTCTGAATTTTAATTTGTTAATCACTTGTTCATTCATCTAGAACTGTCAAAACTAGCTCAAATCTATAGACCAAAAAATACAATAAACCATTAACAAAATTTACAGTTATGAGGGGTCAAGTGCAAGTCAATTGCCAGGCTGCGCACACGCTGCTTCCGTTACACTAGTCTGATATAACTATGACATTTTGCCCAATGGGAGTCACAAGTAGGCCAGGCTTTGTGTGTATAACACGGCCATGCTTCGTAAGGATAACGCACAATACTTGACATATATTACCGCTACAATTGTCACTTGTCACACTTTGTAATTGGGTTTAGTAGGTTCTAATTCTATTTATGTTCAGTAGACGTTTAAATTAAATGAAAAAATATTTCATCATTTCATCTATTGAATAGCATTTTGTATAACAGCACTTTACCAAATAAATGTTACAAGTCATTTGTTACAAGAGATTTTGTTCACAAAATCAAACCGTAATACCACATAATCAATGTAAAAATACATACAGACATTACAAAGTTCTAAGGACACCGCTGTACGTAAATTGGGTGACATTATGGTCTACCATAGTTTTTAGGGTTCCGTACCCAAGACTCTTTTACTAAAACTCCGCTGTCCGTCTGCCTCCAGTCTGTATCTCATGAAACATGACATTTAGACAATTGAAATTTTCACAGATGTGTCTTTCTGTTGCCTCTATAATAAAAAATCCAAAAAAATAGAATAAAATAAATATTCAAGGGGGCTCTCATACGCAAATGTATTTTTTTTTGCTACTGGCAACAGATAGATGCTTGAAATATTCACAGAATATTTGGTAATATATTCAGTCTAAAAATAAATAATTGAATTAAAATAAAACAAATATTTTAGGTCTCATACAACAAGCGTGATTTTTTGCCGATTTTATGACTTTTTTACGGAACGTGTGCGTGAGTCCGACCCACACTTGGCCGTCTTTTTTTATTTGTAAAGCATTCTATGGGACCTTGAACGGCACATAAATATTCAGAGAGACGTTTCGAATTTCACAAAGGTTCGACACTGATTTGATTCAATGCATGTTACCGACACCGTTAGCTAATCGAAATATATTATTCGTATGGCATTTAATGAGTTGCGTGATTTTTTGTATTGGTAAATGGCGAATATTTAAGTTTTTATAAAAATAGCTTCTCTATTAGTATATATTATAGTGATAGTTTAAATAAAAATAGCTTGTAAGGCGCACTTACAAGCTATTTTTTTTTTGAAACTCACTATTATATTTTTTTTTTTTCATTGGTCCATTTATGTTTCTGTCTGATCGTAAGATTTTATTCTTGTCAGAAAATTCTCGATAGCAACACGGTGTGCCTGATAGACGACGATTATTATGGATTGACCTTAATCCATAATAAGTAGGGCCTAAATACAGTTGTTGAAATATGTATGAAATTCATGACTCCCTACCCTTTCGAGAATTTGTTAATGTGAGAGCACAATCGTAAAGTAAAAGTAGTAAATAAAAAAAGATACTAAATGTGCATTTATGCCTATGCCTAACTCCGAATGTTTAGAAAATCATCATTCTCTCTCATGTTTTGAACTATAGTTGCCAGGCATAATTATAAAACTACCTTTCAATTTAGAAACTGGCTATAGAGAATACAGCTTTATAAATAATCAAAGTTAAATAACACTATTTACTTTAGCAGTAACAGTTTAATTTTAGTAAGTTAAATTTCGTTTTTGGCGCTTATACTAATTAGACTGTAACCGCTTATCAACCGGCGGTTTGTGCTCTGGTTCCCCACATTAGAAGTTGCGTTTATTATTTATTATATTAATATAATTTAAATATTTAGTAAAGCATTTAGTAAAGTGAAATTACGAGATAATTTGAAAATAAATGTTGTAACATACATACCTGTTGGATGTTCACTTTTTCCGAACTAAATGTATTAAAACTACATACATTTTTTTCACGTTGTTTTACCTTCATGATTAGCAGATATAACAGCCTACCGTTCATTTGTCTTTACACACTCCACGAACTTTAAACCTTTCATGCAAGTTTGACAGATTTGGGTGTCATCACTAATTTGATCGGTGTATGTTCTGTGAAAGTGATATATAAAACCAATACGTAACAAGGTGGGCAGATGGAGTATGTAGATGTTACATTAAACTTTGTCATACTCCGTTATCGTCATCATTACAGCGTTAGTCCCGGTTGAATCCAAAGTTGGCAGTTTGGAGCCGGACCCCAGACTCCAAAGTGCAAACTTTGGATTCAATCTCTCTCGTACTCTTTCTCTTGACTTGGCTAATTTCATTATCCTACTCAACAGTCAATAGCCGGCTAACCACGACGCGCTAATAACAATTCAGTTTTGAGCAACGGAGCCGACGAAGAGAGATGTATAGCCCCACCTCCCTTCACCACAAACCAACCAGCAACCAACAACAAAACCCACAAAATGGCACAGTATAGGAGGAGACAGATCTAAAACATCTAAGATCATGAAAATCGGTTCACCCGTTCTTGAGTTTATGCCGGTCATCATTAACATAATTTCGTGTAATATAATATATTGATTTTTGTTATTATTTTCTTACTTTGTCACGTTTTATCAATTCAGTTACGTATGTTGTCAATTGTATGATAGATATTTCTGAAATATAAAGTAAAATAAATAGGATACTGTTTTATTTGTAACTATTTAAAAACATTTAAATGCCAAGGATGCAGAAATCAAAACAAAACAATTGAATAACACTTTACGTGAGTCGGTTTTGTAATTACTGTGTCTGTAATATCTATTCTTTATCCGCATATTTTTGTAATTAACTAAGTCATCCAGCTGTATTCACGTCACCGTACATATAAACTGGTTTTGTCCACAGCAGGAGTATTATTTTGACTACATTTAGTTTACGGTATTTTTTGATAATTATGCTTCCGCAGTGGTAATTGAGTGCGGCTGTTGTGCATATTGTTCAAATTCAGTTCAGCAGAAACGACAATATGCTGGTATTGCTTGAGTACAATTTCTCCAGAGTGAAAATAATCTTCACCACTATTCTCGAATTTGAATTTGGATTTATTTTCCTCTTCAGTTTCAGGAATGAAATCTTCTAAGATCTACTTTACAGTGTCGGGTCATATAGCTTAGTGAATTCCAAATTCCAGGTGTAACTGAACTTAGTACTTAATAAACTTTACTAAATAAACTCACTTTATTTATATGGTTTTCTTCAGAGAGATAAGAACATAATAAGTTACGGAAACAAAAACACATGCGCAATTATGTGTATATAGACGTATTTCATAGCACGTTATCGTACCGTATTACCTAACACCTAATAATGCACCTACAGTAATATAGTTTAACTTTGACTTTACGTAGTTCAGTTACGATCCATAGTGATTTCTGTGGCATGAACTACATTCCTTGTTTAAAATGAGTGTTGTTATATGACGAAATTAGATTATTAGGGCAAGTAGTCCGAAGCTGTTATAACTTCTGAGTTTACTTTAGACTGACTACGTCTAAGACTTGCGCACACTGTCTTTTTCTGCTGGCCTGCCAATTTTCCTTGTGCATTGAACGTAGATTGTATTAGATTAAAAATTAAAAACCTCCGGTACACATTTATTTCTAGCCAATAAAAACTATCTCGATCATATCGGCTTTGGAACAAAAAAATCCTCATCAAAACCAGTTCATCCGTTCGGGAGCTACGATGCCATAGATAGATTTTGCGTAGGGGGTTCAAACACACTTCTTCAATGACTCTTATGTGAGTAAATATCTTCTAAAATTGCGGTATTACGTCGTCAACGGCCATAATTATGAGTTTACGTGCCGTGAAACATATGCACTCTGTATTCTTATTACATGACATTTCATAGTATTCCAAACTGTAGGCAGCACCTCCACAATGTGCTTCATGAGCAATAATACACGGTTAGTAAACAAAGAATGACTAATTAGTCACTTTAAAAAATACCTAATAGAAATGTTAGTCACAACGTTACTATAGTATTACCGTTGTCTTCTGCATCGTCAGGTCAAGCTCGTTTTATGATCTGTCTCGCTCGCTGTCATTTGTTCCTAGGTAGCACAATAATGATGGCTGTTACGACGTTTATGGCTATAGGAAACAGATGCTAATTTAACCAGCGCCATTTAACCAAGGCAAGCTAAATTATAATTAGCCTAATTAAATTATAATTATAAGTAATTTTACATCGCGATGGGAAAGGCATTATGCTAATTACCATAAAAAATGAACTCTTGGCCAGGGTGCAAACGCCAGTCAGGACATCACTGCATAGCACTGCATATTCAAGGACTACAGGGAAACTATTTACGTATATTTAAGAGCGTGTACTCGAGAGGCACAGCCCAAATCAGGCTGGCTGGAAACATTAGAGTACCCCATAGACCGACGCGTTCGGCAAGGCGATCCTATTCTACCCAACTTGTTTACAGCGACTTTGGAGATGTTATTCAGGAACCTGGATTGGGATGGATATATCCCAAAAAGCTAGAACTTATGCTACAAGAGTTATCAAATGAAAGTAACAAAGCAGGTCTTTCAATGAACATGGCTAAAACGAAAATTATGACTAATACGTCATAGACACATAAAATAATACGTGGACGAATATGTGTACTTAGGACAGTAAATAAAGTAGATATATAAAGTAAAGCTACAAATGATTCACCAAAGAATTCAAGAAATTCACCGAAGAATTGGGTACACCAAAAGATTTTGGTATAAATTATGAAAAACAATGACATGCATCAAAGAAAAAAAAGTTTATAACACATGTATTATGCCATGTTTAACTTATGATTAATAGGACAATCACTGCATAAAATAAATGTCTGTCAAAACGGAACAGAGAGAAGTTAATCGGAGTAAAGAGAAAAAATAGAATAAGATTAAAAAAATATGCAATACATTAAATTGGTGATGGACAGAAACACATGTTAAGAGAGAAAAATGAAGAATGGACCCGAATAATATCAGAGTAATATCAGTATCCTAGGGACGGTAAAAGAAGCAAAAGGCGACAAAAGCAACGATAGGAGTATGACCTTAAAAGAGTTGCCGGTCCAGAATGGATCAGAGTAGCGAAAGACAGGGAGACATGGAAATCTTTAGAGGAGGCCTTCGTCAAAGGACAAGCCGTTGAAAAAAAAATCTAGTCAGTTATTTAAAATTTGTAGTAATTTAAACAGAAATTAAAGCTTATTTATTTATTAGTATTATAACCCTTCAAATTTTCTGAGTCTTGATTAGGATTTAATTAATGTTTACAGTGTAATGGATGGGGTTCGACCATGTTATTTCTCAATCACAATTCCGATGCTTCAGCCATTAGTGCCATCTATATCGCCGCATCTCTTCAAAAATTGAAAACATAACAGTACAATCACGCAACTGGTAAAACACGTGTTTTATTTTCAGCGTAGCCTACTGCAATACTGTCATAGATGTACAGTAATTGAACATAAGTAACCATAAAAATTGTTTCAAGTCATTCGTAACACTCCGTGCGGCGATTGTTAAGTGGTGTTTGCCAATAAAATGCACATAGCGAACGTTATTATTGCAAAGTTGCACACACTCGTTTGTTTGAATAGACATTGTGATGAGAGATGTTGACATAGCTGATTTATTGGTTTTTATTTCAAGAATCTTTCTAACGAAAACCATAACTAGTTAATTTAAGGTCATCACCGTAAAACTTGCCAATTACCCTATCTGTATACCCATTGGTGTGATTAATTTACACTGAGATAGGTAACCAATGAAAATAACGAGCATGATGACCTACTTTCAAATCAGCAGAAAACAACAATATGTGGGTGTTAAGAATTGTCTGCCCACCCATATCAGGTATGTGTAGGCATACTAGGTCTGCAAGGCGAATCGCTGCTTGCAATGTTGAGCTGAGTGAGACATCGTGATTTGAACAGTGATCATTCCTCCGTGGCAAGTCCGATTTTGAAAATTCTTTTTGAAAGTCACAACTCTGGACATGCTTTCTGAGCGTGTAAAGTTTGGTCACAGTGTCTCGAGCGGTTATTATGTAATTCCATCTGGAATGTTTTTAACGGTGAGACAGTTCCTCTGTGGTAGCATTAATTTTTTCAAAATATATCCATAAACCATCCTCTGATTGAACCTCTTTAATTATGCCAAATTTGGTTCTGATTGGATTAGTAGTTTAGGAGGAGACCTGTGACAAAGAAAATCCTGAAGTCTGGTATGAGGAGCTTTCGTTCGACTTTGTCTCACTCAGCTCTATAATAATGACTTATCACTGACGGCCTCTGTGGCGTTGCAGTGCAAATATTTGTATTCGTGAATATATCTGTTTGCATCTTGGTCTGGGTATTTCTATTTATAATATGCATATATTAACAAAGAAATGTATTTAAGTATGTTTATTGGAACTCACAACACACACTAGTTAACCCCCCGCCAGCCAGCGGGGACGGTTATATCGGGCTTGAACCGACTAAAACCGCACGCCGTCTCGGGTCAACAGACGCCGGGGCGTAAGGTTGCCCATAGAGCAAATCCCTCGCACCCTGACTGACCCTGGGCCATCTCCGGTTTCGAGATGGCCCCCTCGAGTTCGGGAACCACGGTGTCCCCGTCTTGCCTCGGTTTGGGGGAGGGGCGCTAGTCGCCCCACCCCCAAACCAGGGCAGGTCGGGACGACCTGCTTCTGCCGGGGTGACAGGCGGCCTCACCCGCCACCCCCAGGCCTGCGCTCATGGAGGACGGAGGTCGTTAAGCGACATCCGGCGCCTGAGTCACCTGCGACGCGCGGCGGGCATGTTGCGGGCTCGGCGGGCCGGCAGAGTTCTAAATCTCTATCGGGTGCGCTCCGCCATCTCCTTTGCAAGCATTACATGCTCGCAGAAGGAGGTGGCGGCGGCCCACGCGCTCGCGCTCCGCACCATTGCCGCAATCATGCTGCCGAGCGAGAGGACTCCCACTCCGATGGGCCACTAGGTCACGCCTCGGTGCCTCCCACGCTGGGCAGTCCGCCAGCGTGTGCAGCCCCGAGTCCTCGCTCGCGTCGCAGTGATGGCACTTAGGCGTTGGCTCCTTCCTGATCCGATGCAGGTGGTCCCCGAAGCTCCCCTTCCCGGAGATCACCTGCGTCAGTCGGTACGAAAGGCTTCTGTGTCGCCTCTCTAGTCAATCCTCCATGATGGGCCTTACCGTGCTCAGAGTACCTTTTTTTTTTTGTTTTTTTTTTCGTACCGAAACCTAACTTGCTCACCATAACAAAAGAGATGTATGCGCATTTTTGTTTTGTGAATTACATCTTTAATACAGTTATTTTTCCATCTTTTAGCCTTTTAGGTTTTAGAAGTCGGTTTTTTTTTAAATAAAAATGTACCTTTTCTCATTGTCACAGTTCGATTTAGGATCTTGTGAAGAAAAAACCATCGGAAAAGTTTCCCAGAAATTTTGTGTCTTACGTCTACAAAGAATAAAAATTCACGTAATAAAACAAACCTGTGCAGTGCTATCAGATGTCATGATGATGACTATGAATAAACATTCATCTCCTAAAACAAACCAATGCAGTGACATCAGATGTCGTAATGATAACTGTGTTCGTTATAGATCATAATTAATATCTAAACCGCTACTATAGCATAATCTTATTTGTTATAGCCACGGTTTTACAGCTTAACTATCGATTTAATTTGTCAAATGACCATTTTTGTGTAGTCAATTTTATATTTATGTTCGACTCGAATCTGTCTGTAATAGCCTTAGTCAGGACCTTAGTACGTTGCATAATTACACCCTGCCAATTATAGCAAGGCAGTAATTATCACTCTGAACAATGCGGAATATCTAAGAGATCTTAAAAGTGGTAGTTCTCGTAAGATAACATTATACCTACCTAATTTGTGGGCACCTTTAACCCGGTAGTGTTTTTGGACTTGATATCGTCTTTTTAGCCTTTTTCCCAGTAGTATCCGAAATCTTCGCCACGGAGTCCCCAGTCTGCTTACTCCTGCACCTTTGGGTTTGGTTTGTACAGCTTTTATGGGAACTACTGCCATTTGACCTCCCAACCCTGAGACGAAAATACAAATCCTATGTGTCAAAAGGTTAATAGTAGAAATAATAACGACGATGCTGAGTTCGCGAGTTCGATTTCCGGTTATTGCAAATATTCATATGCATGAATATGTATACTTTTTTGCAATAGTCTGGATGATTTTATGCGGGTATACTATGTATGTATTTAATAAAAAAATATCTTAGTACGAGCAACCTATGCTTAGTTTTCAGTAAGTACTTATGTCCTAGAATATTTTTGTTTTGTTTCGAACCTCATTTCAAAACCTTTAAACTGATTTCATACACCTTTATGAATTCAAAAGCATATTATTCAACTTAGTAAATATTTAGTTAGAATAAAAACTTTTATTAACAATAATATGTAATTAAATACTTTCAATTTGATTCACTAGTTTCCTATTATTTAACCACCAATTTGACAAACATTAGTACACACATCATACGGCAAACGAAGTTTCTCTGACATTAATTTATGTAAGTAAAATCAATTGAAAGTACTTTTAATTGTTACACGCGGTAATTACTATCACTCGAATGAAATGCTTATAACTATGACCTACGGTTATGTAAGAGAGAAAGCCCATCACGATCAGAGATGCAGCGTTCAAGGCGGACTGCTGATTGAAGGTCAACTGACAACATATTGGCGTACTTTAAGTATAAATTGTGTTTCTTTTTTCTTTATTAAAAGGGTTTTGTTGCTTGAGCTAGTGTGTTGCTCATATTAAGATTTTAAGCTCTACAATACATAGAAGTATTCGAATGAGCAGATTCCGCACCATTTATTTATTACGCAGCTGGGATTTTAGGTGAATATTTTAGGTTTAGGTAGCGTTTGTACTGGATTAGTATTGCTGAAATTCAATATCCGTTTGTCTCCAAATAAAAATCGTCTAATTACACGATATTTGGAGAATAAACGTTATGATGAGCTGCCGGACGAATCATCACATAAAAATAATTATTCAACAAGAATATGCTAATCACGCCACACCGTATTGTAATTTTATGTGACAACTTAACTCATAATCTTAATTTCAGTTAAATAAACGAGTCTTTGCTGAATAAAATTAATTAATTTTCATCCAGCAACACAGTGATTAACTAGTACGTCCTGTCAATTATGAGTTACTGCATTTAAGGTAATAGGCTACATTTTATACGAATTACATCAACATAAGGGATGATAGATCCAAAAAGGACGATCGATATTGGCCTCAGGAGGCCGCTGGCCGGCCGTCCGTATATGGGTAAAACCTTTCCCGACCTATATGTATCTACGATTTTATTGGGAACTTTTTCGCTTATAGAAAAAATTGTGTATTTAAAAAGAAAAGAGAAAGAGGCTATCGTATCGAGTGTATCGTATCAAATGAAAGGGGAGAAAATCCCGAGTTCAAAAATATAAATATAGTGTAATATATTAAGGAATATATAACAAGTGATAAAATTAGAATTTTATGTAAATTTCATAATTTAAAAGTGCTGCCACTTTATTTTAGTATTCTTAAAAAAAACTCTTTCACGTCTTGATTTACCTTAAAGACCTTACCGTAATCTGGTTACTGCTTTTTAGGGTTCCATAGCCAAATGGCAAAAAACGGAACCCTTATAGATTCATCATGTCTGTCTGTCCGTCCGTCCGTATGTCACAGCCACTTTTTTCCGAAACTATAAGAACTATGCTGTTGAAACTTGGTAAGTAGATGTACGCAGTAAGATTTTCACACAACGATAGAAAAAAAATATTTTGGGGTTCCATTCAATTAAATTTTTAAGCATTTATTATGCTAACTTTTTTTAAAGATTTAGATCGGAAAAAGAGAACCTCTAGAACGGGACGTGAACCTTGAAGGGACTGGTCGCGGGTTCAAGTCCCGTTCTAGATGTTCTCTTTTTCCGATCTAAATCTTTGGGGGTTCCATACGCTGAAACTCATAAATCTTTTTTTCATCAAACCAATTCGTAGTATACCCCATTCGAGGTATCTATGGATAGGTCTTCAAAAATGATATTAAGGATTCTAATATCATTTTATTCTAAACTGAATAGTTTGCGCGAGAGACACTTCCAAAGTGGTAAAATGTGTCCCTCCCCCCTGTAAGTAACTTCACCACCCTGTAGCTTCTAAAATAAGAGAATGTTAAAACTAAAAAAAAAAATATTATGATGTACCGAAAATTTATTTGAACGAGATCTAGTAAGTAGTTTTTTTTAATACGTCATAAATCGTAAACCGCAATTTACCTTTCATTCAATCAACTCAAATGTAAAAAATTAAGCAAAATATTTAATTTTATAAACATAAACCTTATGCATAAACCGTGAACCATTATTGTCTAATAATAAATCTATAATAGGTGCCTAAGTAAATAATAATTATAATTCACGCACTACAAGAACTTTTATATTATGTTATTTGCTGCTACGGAACCCTTCATGGGCGAGTCCGATTCGCACTTGACCGGTTTTCAAACTTTATATTGGTTGATTCATAATTTCTGTAAAAAAAATACTAAAATAAAACAGAAAAAAAATCTAGGTAAGGTCGGAAAAAAAGGTAAAGCTGAATAGGTATATTTATTGAAATAAAACAATTTTTTAACGGATTCAATCGCGATTTATTTGATGCTGACCGCGTGACCATGGCTGCTGAAAAGCGAAACGTCGGGTTCAATGTAAAATATAAAATAACATCAGATAAATAAAGTTTTATTTCAATGTGTGACATTCGCGTAAACTTCCGCCAATATCAGGTATATTTATGTCCGAACTGCTTTAGAAGCAATTGCTCTCCAAGGATCCCAGGTCAGGCAATATTCCGTTTCCGTTGCAGTTATCGATTCCTCTATTCGAAAATTCTCAGTAGTGATCGGTAGTCAGCAATAGACTGACTGATCCCCTAATGCGCGGGACTGAAAAGAGTTATCGTAATCAAGGTGTAAAATGTAAAATACATCACCCCTTCGGCAATTTACACCCATTAGTATTATGAAAAATCGAGGTAAACTCAATGACACGTCTAGTGATCCAGATATGCAATCATCTGATCAGTCGTCAGTGCCGTCACGCTTGTGACTGATTGAATATTAATATGTTTTATATACTTGAAATTAAATACATGGGTGGCACCAACCATTAATTGTGTAATAAGCATATGTATATAATTCACAAAATACGAGATAAGTAAGTTACTAAATATCGAAGTGAAATGATCTTACCAGAGCGGAGTAAGAGTAAAAAAAACCCATTAAATTTGTCCCTACATACACGATTTTTCAATAAGCGAAGGTTCCCAATAGAATCCTAGATACTTTTAAGTTGGGAAAGGTTGTACCCATACACGAACAGCTGGCCAGAGGCCGCCTGAGGCCAATGTCGCTCGTAAATCGTGCGTATAGCGCTAACAGCGAGCTTTTGTACTTGTATACCTACATACTTTTAGGTTTATTATTATGTAATCTTGAATTTATTTTGAATTGATTTGCAGCATAATATTTCTAAAATGTGGGTCTATAGTGCTCCATCAAGATCACACTTCACCTGCAGGCCTGTAGGTATAACTGCTGATTGACGGATGATGCTCTGGCGCAGGCTTTTCTCTTCAGTTTGGGATGTAAGACAGCAGTCGCTCCCGTAAAAGCCAATATAAACCAAATAAAAAAGAGTTTTGTTTTTATTACATCACCATGTTTCCAGCTATGTCTTTGGTTCCACGTTCCACGTGACTTTGCTGTCAGTCACTAGTAAGTGACTGACAGCAAAGTGTTCTAACTGAAATAACCTAATAACACCTTCCTCGATTCTGGAATTTAATCCAAGAAGTCAATATTATTTTATTAAATTTACTTAATAATAATAATATATATTTAAAAAGTTAATTATAAAATTAAAGAGCCCAACTGCATCAAATAAAACCGAAATGAACAAAAAAATTTTTCTGGTGGAAGAAATTTGATGACACAAATTTGTCACAAAATTCGGCCGGGTGGGTACCACCGTGCACGATTGCGAAAAACCCTCCATAGTAATCCAATTTCGATTTGATTGCGTTCAGGGCTCAGCAAGTGCATAGCCGGGCAGGGGGATTGTGGTCGCAGCACTAGTGGGACCGGTGGGTGTCACGCGGTGCTGCGACGACAATCCTCTTCTGATGAGGCCGTCAAGCTGAGTGCCACCATTGTTAACATGGTACGTGTATGTAATGGTGACCCTCTTTCCTGAGACTTTACCTTCAGCTTACCATCAGACCAGGTGAAGTCAAATTGACGTGTCCTAATATAAAAAAAAAACTTAAAAAAAATATCTAATAATGATTATTTATTTCTATAGAAAACACAAAAAAAAAATTTGTTCAGAAATCTTGAATTCTGCTAAGCAGTATTGAATTACCTATACTATGTGAAATAGTATCTTCATCAATATCCAAATAAACAATTTTTTTTTTAAAAGGGAATATAGTATTGAATTACGTATACTATGTCAAATAGTATCTTCATCAATATCCAAATAAACAAAATATTTTTTTTAATAGGGAACTCAGCGGCCGTAACAAAAATGTTCATGTTAAATGGTCCCAACTGTTATAGTCGCTACGTTATACTTATTTATTGAAACAAACAACAATAACAACAAAAAAAACTTAAGAGTTCAATTTTATTATAATTTTTTAAAGGAACACTGTATACGTACCGTTTAGGCCTTAATTATATCGACGCGGGGCGACCAGCACTGCAACACTTGTTGCAGTAAGCGTTTGTCCGTGTGAAGCGTATGGCGATATATTTATTTACGGCGGAGTCTGCAGCGGTGCCCGCTTAATTGCCAGCGTTTTTAAGCGCATATTATGTACTCCTATGAAGCTCGGAGCTGTTCACGGTACAGTCGCCATCGGTATTACCTTAACACAATTCAAGTTACCGACCACCTTAGTTCTAAAAATTTACATAAAACAATAAAAAACATTAAATGATACCGTTTAAACATGTTAAATATGTCCTCTCAAGAATATAAAAATAATTATATTAATAAGTTTAATTATTAAGATACCAAAGATCCAATATTTGTTAGTAGGTATGTTCAATTGCAGTCGGGGTGCGAGGGATATGCTCAACCTTACACCCCGGCGTCTTAAGACCCGACACGGCGTGCGGTTTTAGTCGGTTCAAGCCCTACATAACCGCCCCCGCTGGCTGGCGGGGGGTATCCGAAGGGATTTCCGCACGAAAAAAAAAGGTATGTACAATTGCAGGCTTAAATTATTGCAGTGTTTATAAAAAAATACTATAATTCCATACATTCACATTATAAAAATAACAATAAAATAAAATCAAACGAATAAATTATTATCATAAAAAATTGAATTGTGGACTGATGATACTTATAATAACCTACATAAATTATGTATTGATTTATTTCAATATTATAGGCCATTTGTAAATTTAAATCTTTAGGCTTTCACGGCCGGCGTTGCATGTAGAATATACTGCTTCTGGGAAGTCCCAGAGATGTCATCGCCGAGGAGAGTTCTACGCACTCGTCGGCGCCCGGACCTGTTACCACTGATCATGTCGACCGCACTGATCGACGAAACGTTTAGACCACAAGTTTCCTATGGACGACGGCCAAACAGATGTGTTCAGATATTTAACAAGATAGAGAAGACTATAAAAAACTATAAATTATAACTTAAAATTTTATTTATGTGCTGTAATAAAGATAAATAAATTATGTAATTGCTTTTTTATTATTAGGTACGGTACAGATAACGGAAATATGTCCACGAAACATTTTTTTTATCATTGATTATTGAAAAATCGTTCCTAAAGGTCATCTAATAGGCTAACATGCCGCCTAACGCGCCGCCGAATGCACGCGTCCCTTTATGATTCAGGCCTTAGTGGACTTGCATTGACAACCATAGCCTTGAGGCGTCCTTTGAGACATCTCTACAATGAAAATTGTTTAATTAATAATTACTTGCGTTATTGTTGATTGTTGTTGAATGGAAGTTTAATATGGCGTATTCAATGTAACATATTTACGGGCTGACATATAACCCGATCGCCTTGATGATTGTCCGCAAAAACTTACCCGAGTACAACCTCAGGATTACCTACCTAATTGTAACTTCAAGAAAACATCGTCTTCAACGCATGTGCCTTGACCAAGATATTAAATACTGAACCTAAACCAAAGGTTAAGATGCGGTGACAATATACCTACCAACGCCCGGATAAGCAAAAAACATACTTTATTTGGAATTTCATGAAAAAAGAATATAGGGGAGTGGAGATCAAAATTATTTATTTTATTATATTATGGACTTGATTTGATTCGATGTATAAGTAATCATTAAAAATAGTTTTTTTTTATAAAGAATATTAGTAACCGAAATTACTAATATCCCCCCTAACCCCTCCAGCTAAGCTAAATTGCTTGTGTTAGGAGTGGGTTCGTTTAATTAAAAAAATAAATAAACCAACTGCTGCTAAAAAGACTGAAACAAGTTAAATAGCAGGCGGAATCCATTAATTCTTTTCGGTTTATGATTTGCAAATGGGTACCGCCTGCTGTGGGAGTCCTCTCGCTCGGCAGCATGATTGCGGCAATGGTACGGAGCGCGAGCGCGCGTAATGCTCGCGAAGGAGATGGCGGAGCGCGCCCGGGAGAGATTTAGAACTCTCCCGGCCCGCCGAGCCCGCAACATGCTCGCCGCGCGTCGCAGGCGACTCAGGCGCCGGAGGTCGCTTAACGACCTCCGTCCTCCATGAGCGCAGGCCTGGGGGAGGCAGGTGAGGCCGCCTGTCACCCCAGCAGAAGCAGGCCGGGACGGTGGGGTGACTAGCCCCCTCCCCCAAACCGGGGCAAGACGGGGACACCGTGGTTCCCAAACCCGAGGGGGCCATCTCGAAACCGGAGATGGCCCAGGGTCAGTCGGGGTGCGAGGGATATGCTCTATGGGCAACCTTACACCCCGGCGTCTTAAGACCTGAGACGGCGTACAGTTTTGGTCGGTTCAAGCCCGACATAACCACCCCCGCTGGCCGGCGGAGGGGTGATCTGAAGGGATTTCCACACGGAAAAAAAAGGGTACCGCCTGCTATTAAACTTGATTCGGTCTTTTTAGCAGCAGTCGGGTTATTTCATTTTTAAATTATATTAAGGTTTTTTTATAATTTGCAGCTTTTTTTGCTTTTTTATTTAATAATATTTTTTAATATATTTTTATTTTCTGCTTTTTAGTTTTAAGCATACAAGAGAAAAGATTCTTACAATCACAATACAAACGTAAAATGGACTTAGTACAGAGCCTCCGCTTGTTGTAAGCTCCGTAAACGCTTTAAGTTTAATTGAAATATACCTACTCAAGATAAACCATTTTGAAATCCTCATGGTATGCCCTTTAATTTGATACACATATTGCAGTATTCAATTTCTTTTTTCACTTTTAACTACTGCATGTCACATCTTCTGTTTCCAAGACGAATCTAATGATATGCTAATTAAATAAAGCCGTGCAGCAGTTTGGAACATATGAGGTAATAAAGAATATTACATGCATACAAGATACGCGCGAAGAACATAACCCTTCTTTGAAGTAAAAATGTTGTTAAGCTTCTGGTAACTTTGAAAAGAATGATCGTAAGATAAGCCAAATCAAAATAGGGATAAAGAGAAAGCGGAACCTGGGCTCTGACGACAATGCTGAGATATCATAATCTCAGCATTGTCGTCACTACGTCGTACTGATCGTAAAAGAATAAGATACTCTAGGTATAAAAAAATATATCTGAAGATTGCCTTTTCTCTGTCCTCTTTATTCCTTTATGTTGATATAAATAAATAATCAGATTATTAATCAATACTAGTATATAAGTTATCATCTGTACTTTAAGAAAAGTGAGTTGTTATTTTGACAAAACCTATTTGACAATTCAACTAAATTTTGTAAAAATATTTGCCACTAAGTTTCATTTTGTTGACTAATGTCTTGTTTAAATTCATTGCAGTGTTTAAAGTGGAATATCTGCACAAAAATATTAATATAATGTTAAAACGCTATTGGTAATTGATTGGCAAGTATTTACTGAATATTAAGTCTTATTATTGTAAACACAATAGCAACCATTATTTTATCATTAGACTAGATATTCATGTCACCTTATGAAAATATTGTACAATTATTTACATACATTAAGAAGCTATTTACAGATGAACTTACTTCTATTAAAAACATGCAGCTAGAATATTACATTACTTACGGTTCTCTTTAAATTAACTAAGGTAGCAAATAATTATAGTTAGTGGTTACTGATGGCTACAAACACTCACGAAACGTGTGTTGCCAACTCTACCATCCTTCAATAGGAGTCCTGGTTATCCAACTCATATTCATTGGTTTCCTGAAATATGAAAGCAATTTCCTAGTCGCACAGGTCCAAAAAAATATTAATTTATTTTGATATCACAAGAATTTATGTACACCAACGGCTCAGCCGACTGTAATAGGCTAATTAACTGATTGATATACGCCTCTATGTCCCTGCATGGGTAGGCAGAGGCCACTGTATACTTTGTCCCACGTCTTAGACTTCAGGTATTTTTTATGTTTACTGTCGGATAAAAAATAGCCATATCTCGTAGTCATTGCGCGGTAGCCTAGTGGTATAGGTAAAGGACTGCTGAGACGAGGTCTCGGGTTCGATCCCAGGTATTACCATGGCACACACCAATGACTTTTCGATGCTTTTCGAAGTTATGTGTGTATTTATCGCTGGTTTATAAGTGCCCGGTTAATGGCAATAGGCTCGCCACCTATTACATTGGGACCTAAACATAGACTGGCGAAATGTGGGTGCTAGCACCTCTGCCTACCCCTTCGGGGATATAGGCGTGAGTTTATGTTATGTTATGTCGTAGTCATTTTGTACGACATTCACTGGAAGATTTGGGGTGGCCCTTGTACTCTACTTCGTTGTGTACTATGCAGCGTGTTTACATCAGTAACACAATTTACACTTGACACACTTATATTAATAACCGCTTGTTTTTTTTATTAACCCAAGGAATCAAACTTATATATATTATGTATGTAACAATTACATTAAATAAATGCAGTTTGATTTTTATTTGGTTAAATATGTTTTTTTTTTAATTATATTTATTTCCGTTGCCATTATATCTCTATTGCGATTTCAGTTATTAATTAGACGAAAACTACAAAATTACAGAAATACGTATAATAATACTGCTTCGGAATCTCCGATGTTGATTAACAACGGTCCATTTCGGCAAACTTTTATTTCTTTATTACTTCAGCATCACCGCAAAAACCCAATAATTATTACCATATTAAATTCAATACGCACTAATTTAGACTTTTGAATTTTTCAAAATATTGTAAGATTTTTGGATATACCAGTTTAGGTGCTTCAATACCCCAAATATGGTTGTGGTGGCTCCAATATGGTCTTGGCACGATATAATTTTCAATTAAATTGGGTAATTTAGATACTAACCTATTAACATCCTTCAAAGAAGATAGTGCATCGTTTTGAGCACTGACTAACACGATTGGGGAAGAAATTAGAGAAACATTGTATTGAGGAACTTTAGGTGAACCATAACGTTGTAGGTTACCTTCTTTGCGTTCATCATAACGTTGAAATTTTCCACTTAAAATTAACTGTGCATAATGTGCAAGGTTTTTAAGTGAAGTGCCACTAAATAGATGACCAATAGCGATAGATATAGTTTTAAGTGATAATGTAGCTTGCTTATGACCTGTAATAAGAGTAAAACCAAACTCACAGATACTTGGGAATTTTTCACAAAAAAATTCAGCAATATGGTGCACTATACGGTCTCTAGGAAACACTTCTCGAAATCCGACGCTCTCCAATAAAGTCTTAACAAGCTGGTATTCATGAGCGGCTACAACTGCTATCGGATTCATTATGTTCTTTAGCCACGCTACTGGTCCTAGTTGGATGGCTAAAATTACCTTATCATTGTAATCAGGCCTTAAAGAAGCCATTGCAAAATATTCGGTTGTACCTTGTGAGTGACCCATAAAAAATAATTTGGAATATCCAGTTTTCTTTAGAATGTAGTCTATTGTGGCCGGAATATCAAAGTTTCCGATTTCATCAAACGTGTACTCCCAGTACTCAGGATCCACATTAGGGTCAAGCTTGACGTGTCTGCGAGAATAATTGTTACCTCTATTATTGGCCGCCCAAACATCGTAACAGTTATCTGCTAAAACATAGCCCAGCCCTAGCCTTGTGTCAGGCAGTACCCACATATCTGCAGTATCGAATAATCCATGCATCAATAATACTGGATAAGGCGTAGCTATTTCACGGCACTTAGGTAAAATTCGAAAGACGCTTAATCCATATCCATCTTCGGTGGTCACGTAATGCACTTCGGTAGGATATTTATACTTTGAGGTGAGTTCTGTGAAGTTCAAGTATATATCCTCGTCGAATCCTAAGGCCTTTTTAAGTTGCCGTTTCTCAGGTAAGGAATACGATACGAGTTTACTCGGTCGAATCGAGGACCTTGCTGTATCGATTTGAGGCGTATACAATGCCAGTATTAAAAAAAGTAACGCACGCACAACTGAATATTGTTCCATCTTTTATTCTTATATCACAGAGTGTTTACCGGCGTATGTTTTCATTGTAAAGCAGAATCTAGTTTTATAACATACGATCGACCTTCCTGGCAGACCTTTATAATAACTTCTGCACTCAAAAAAAACCAACCTGTTTAGGATGATAATACTAATGATATATTCAGCACTTCCTGAAGTAAATACTGGTTTATTAACGTGTTTAAGAATGAATGATACAAATTGATTGCAAGTCAAATATATAAAGGTTCGTTTAATTATGACCTTAAAAGGAACAGTGCTAAGAGAATTACAGGAAATAAAATTCAGTCAAAAGTTGTTTTAAAAATGTATATTATTTTATAGAGATTTCACTGCGCAATTGGTTATAATTAACAATGTTTTGAGCATTAATATAATTTTGTATTTTAAATAAAAGCTGAAATGTTGGTTAAACTAAGGGGAGTTATCAAGTTTCCATACATATCCTGAATCAAGACTCAGGGTAAATTTGACAGGCAATTTTTTAAGATTCCATAGAAATTGATAGCCATTAAAATATATGAGTATATATTATACTCGTGTGAGAGAGTTTTTAATTGGTAGACGGGATATAGGTTTTCATTGTATTGCCGTACGACCTGTATGTGACCACGTGGACGTTGTTTTTCTAAAGGGAAGCTTTGATGCTTACGGTTAATAATTTAGCAGGAAAAGAGTATGATTAGCAAATAACGCAGTAAAGAAACTGCGAAATGGGCGGACTGATGGACTTTGAAGTCGTTCCAAGTAATAGACAAGTCATACGCACTATGTAGAAAGTAGTCACTTAACTGAGATTCCTGTTTGCCTGTGTAGCACAAGACAAAAAAAAATTTTTGTAGGAAAATAGCCACAGGCGTCGGCGGCTGGTTTCATTTGTACGAATGTAGTAATGGTGTATTATTATTCTTTCACAAACGAAACATGTTGTCTGCTGCACCAATCGCCACTTTTGTAGTTACAGTAAAAAAAAAACTGTCAAAACTGACATCACACATCAGTCATGAATCCAGTGTGTCTAAACTCAGCGGGATCCCCCGTCATGGAGATGCGTGCGTAGTTCAGCGAATTTGTTCTATATTTATTCTTGCGAATCCTGCACTGAAACTGAATTTGTTCTGCGATGTTAAAATAATTATATGCTTTTAAAATTAACCTTCAGCCACCTCCTTTTATTCGGGATCCTTTGTTAATATAAGATTGGTGAATTTCACCATACTATTTTTATTCTATCACGCTTAGTTACAGAAATATTTGAGTAGAAACTAACCTCCAGCCGGCGGGATGCTTTGTTATCGGGATAGGATGTGGACCATCATTCATCATACTTCTTATGGGTCAAACATTGACATTATTAGGTTACAGTGCTGTTCACGGTGATATTTGCTTTTCTCATGATTTGCTTGCCGCAAACTGAAAAAACTAAAAAGCTTTATCTCGCCCTCAGATAGGAACGACTAGAAGGTTCATCATTCATTTATGTTTTTTTTTTAAAGAATATTAGTAACCGAAATTACTAATATTCCCCCTAACTCCTCCAGCTAAGCTAAATTGCTTGTGGTAGGAGTGGGTTCACGTCGGTAGTCTAATGGCCAGGATTCGAACCCGGGACCTCTCGATCGTAGGGTCGACTCCTTAACCCCTAAGCTACCGACGCTTCAAACCCAACAAACGCTTGAAACTCTAATCAATTAAATGACTCCAGAGTCTAATCATTTAGGGATAAACTGCACATACTTAGCAAAGGATACATTTCACGGAATTCATTCTATATTCCTTGCGTCTATATATCATTCACCATCATCAGTAATCCCGGTTGCATCGAAAATTTGCATCATAGGTGTGTCCCCGACGCTTGCGTCTACATGGGTAAAGGTGATCATGAAGTATTGACTGTTATTGATGACGGTCGACGTAATTCAATATCTAGGGCATATGCGACGACTCAATACGTTACATATCTATATTAAATTAAACAAGTTGAATTCCTGAGACGAGCTCAGCCGAATACAAGGGATTTTCGATTTTGCGATTATTATTTTTTTGCGATTTCTTCTTTATCTTGCAAGGGTTCACCCCAGCACGAATCTATTACCGAAAACAGCAACTCGATAGCTCATCTCCTTCATACCCAAAACCGTGACAGAAAATTGGCAACGACGACGTCGACGACGACGACAACTCGATAGCAATAGGGCTTTTCTAAAGAACATCCCTAAAAAATATGGAAATGGTCAGCTGGTTATTATTATTTCCAACGGGGACGCCGATGACCTGGCGGGTGATCAACCCTTCTATAGTGGGTCATTTCACCCATTTCCCCTGTTCCTTCCTTTTGGGAAGGATGTGGTTACCCAGCAATCACGGCGTTCCGTCGAACCTACCTGTGTCCTTACAAAATCTTACGATCTGGTCCACCTTCAGATCCTCCAAGTCTTCTGTGTCCAATGTATCCAACCCCATTGTCTCCCATCTTATCAGTGAGTACATGGGGCATTCGGCGAGCAGGTGGAAGCTGGTCTCGTCACCGTCCATGCACTCTGGGCATCTGGGGTCGGTTTTCACACCTATCAGTGTCAGGTGCCTGTTCAGTCGGCTGAGTCCTGTTAACACTTCTATGACGAGCCTCATGCTTACTCTTGTGAGTTTTATTAGTTGGCTCGTCTTTTTTTTGTCTAGGCCCTTTATGAATATCTTCAACTGTCTCATGCCTGTCGATGATTTCCATCTCCGGTTGGTCTCTCCTTCAAGGCTTCGGCTGATGACTCCCTTGGTTATTTTGTGGGGGATTGGTAGCCGGGGCTCCGGGCCAACCTGGTTTTCATCAGCTCCTTTCCTGGCCAGTTCATCTGCTATTTCGTTGCCTGTGTTACCCTCGTGTCCGGGTACCCAGGCAATCGTCACGTCAGCTGTTCTGGACAACTTTTCCAATGACTTTTTGCACTCTTTGACAACAGCTGATGTTGTCTCTACTTTGCCAAGTGCCTTCAGCGCTGCCTGGCTATCGCTTAGATGGTGACCTTTCCCATGTTGTTTAGGTGGTCCGCCATTTCTGCGCATTCCATGATAGCGAAGATTTCTGCTTGGAAGACACTTGCAAACTTTCCTAGGGGTATTGACCTATTTTTCTCTGTACCGTCTGAGGACTTGATGTGTACTCCGGAACCAGAGAGCTTGGTTGTTTCCTTTCTGGAGCCGTCTGTGTAGCAGATGATGCCATTGGTGTTCATCTGCCAGTCGTCTCTCGGTCCTATGTGTATTCTGTACTTCTTATCAAAGGTCCTTTCTTTCTTTATCAGATCATTGTTTGAAAGGATCATTGATAGTTTTTCTTCGTAGTCTTGACTGATCATGGCATGGCCCTCATCAAATGTGTTGCCAGTCCATAGGCCAGTACTTTTCAGTTTGAACCATTGTTTCATCGCTCTCTTTTTCGTTTCCAAATCTAGGGGGTTCAGGCCCAGTATGAACTCAAGCGCGGCCGTGGGTGTAGTCCTCATCGCACCGGTGGTCATTAGGGCCGCCAGTCTTTGGACTTTGTCTAATTCTTGTTTATTCCTTCCTATGTTGGCTAAAGCCCTAATATGGTGGCATAAATGCCACCATATTAGGGCACCGTGTAGGATTCTCGGCATGATGATTGCCTTATAGATCCAGAGTACTGTGGCTGGCTTTATTCCCCAGCTTCTTCCTATTGCACTTTTGCATTGCATCATGGCCATTTTCGCCTTTGAGCATGTGTTGCTTATATGAGTCTTGAAGGTCAGCTTGCTGTCCAGTGTGACTCCCAGATACTTGACTTCTTTCACTACTTCCAAGTCATGATTATCAAGTCGTACTGGTTCAGCACTTCCAATTTTCCTTTTGTTGGTGAAAAGAACTAGTTTGGTTTTGTCAGGGTTGAGGTTAAGGCCTTTGCTCCTGCACCACCCTAGTGCTTCTTTCAGACCTCTGTTCATGATATTGCACATGACACTGAGGACTTTGCCTGTGATTAGGAGGACACCGTCATCAGAATATACCTGTGTATATATGTGCATCCTGTTTATCTTGTTGACTAGCTCGTCTATTAGCAGGCACCACAGTAGTGGCGATAGACATCCACCTTGAGGGAAGCCTCTCCTAGCTATCACCGTGCGATTTGTTCCTGCTATCTCTGCTTGTATCAATCGGTGTTTTAGCATGTTTTTCACCCATTCTGATATGTCTTTATCTATGCCTTCGCGGTTTAGGGTATCCTCTATTGAGGCCGGAGTTGCCTTGTCAAAGGCACCCTCGACATCGAAGAAGCAACCCAGTGCATATTCTTTGTTGCTTATGGATCTTTGCACTTTGTTTACCAGGTTGTGGAGTGCAGTCTCAGTTGACTTGCCTTCCATATACGCATGTTGGTTATGGTGAAGTGGAGATCCGCTTTTGACTATTTGTTCTCTTATTATTCTGTCTAATATTTTCTATAATGTCTTAAGTAAGAATGAGGAAAGACTGATACATCTGAAGGCTTTTACCTCTTGGTACGTAGCCTTTCCAGGTTTAGGTATGAAGACCGCTCTTACTTCTCTCCATTTCTTTGGGATGTATTTCATTCTGATGCTGCTATTGTATAGAGCCAGAAGATCGTCACTTATGTACTTGATGGCTATTTGCAGCATTTTTGGGAAGATCTCATCCGGTCCAGCGGCTTTATAGGGCTGGAACAAACATACACCCAGAAATCCATATTGGATTACTTTAGTAAAATAGACCAATCTAAAAAGATTTTATCAGTAAATACACAACTTGCTAATACAAGTAGGTTTTTTCGTGAATAATATATCAGAGATAGGTGGGAAATTGAACCTGCTTCACCAAAACATTGCGGGACTATTAGAAAAAAGAAATTTACTTAGAATAGCATTGCTTGACTTTAAAGACAAGAACACAGATATAGACATATTATGTTTTACTGAGACATTCCTAAAATTGGGCGATGAGTTAAATTTACATATAAGAGGATTTAACTTATCCGATTCTTTTTCACGGAAGAAAAAGAGACGGGGTGGTGTAGCAATACTGTGTAAAGAAAACATATGTACCAAACCTATTTCATGGCTGAAAGATCTAGCTATTGAGTTTTCATTTGAATGTTGTGGCATTGAAATACCAGTACTTAAATGTATTATAATATGCATTTATAGAACACCTGATTCAAATGTAAAGACTTTCCTAAAAAATATAGAAATTTTATTGTGTAAAATTCGTAATAGGACTAATAAGAAAATTGTCGTCTGTGGCGATTTTAATATTGATTTACTAAAACCCTGTAATGACTTGAGCGAATACTTAAGAATAACACAAAACTATAGATTTCACATACATATCAATCAACCTACCCGGCAAAATTCATGCTTGGACCAAATTATAAGTACTGTTCCGGAAGCAGAAAGCAATGTACATGTTTTAGGATTATCCGACCATGAAACCGGTCAAACAATTAGTATTCCTGTAAGAAATGTTGAAATACCCAAACAAACCTACTATATTCAAAAGCGTGACTTTGATGAGTATAATATAAATAAATTCATTGAATGCTTAGGCTGTTTGTCCTGGTCAGAAGTATATGAGCTGAATATAGTTTGAATTTAGCTTTTAATGTTTTTCTCTTTTTTCAATTCATTTCATTCATTTATCTTATTCTTTCTATAATTTATGTTTCCCAATGCGTAGAATAAAAATAAAAAATAAAGATAATAAAATAGCTTGGATAACGAGAGGTATAAGAAAGTCTTGTGTGGTTAAAAGGAACCTCAGAAACATTTACATAAAAAATAAAAATAGTGTTACAAAAACAACTTACAAGAAATATACGAAAACACTAAGAAAATGTATGTAATGTAATGGGCGTGTCTGTTGGTGGGGAGTTTGGTTTGCTGTCATCACCCCGTTTGGGGCTTTCGTCCGCGCTCCATTTTCCCCTCCTTCAGGCCCAGAGCTGTGTGTGTCTGGCGCCTGTTGTGTGCTGTTTGGGATCGAGCGCTGTAGGTACGGTCTGCCTTCGTCAGTGGCTCCCCTCTGCGGGGTTGCGGACTGAGCGTTACTGCCGCGTTCTACAGGTTCTTCTCCCTGTGCCTTTGTGTGAGGGTTGGTGGGATGGACTGGGCATGGGCATGTGCACTTGTCAGGAACTTGGGTTGGTCCTTTTCCCAGGACCCGGGCATACACCTGTGTGGCTTGGTAGTTGAGCCACACGTGGGCTTTCGCTGTTCCTTCAGGGACTCCCACCACAAGTCTTACTCCCAGTGGCAGTATTTCCTTGCGGATGAGAGTCCACTCCGACAGCTTCAGTTCCTTCCTGTAGTTGTTCTGGATCCTGATGAGTTCCAGCGGGTCAATGCGTCGACCTCCAGTGCTGCCAGGGAGCCAGATGGATAGCCTATGGATATCCAGCTTTCTAGGCTTTAATGGGACGCCGTTCCACTCACCGAAGTCGCAGCCAAGCAGCCAAGTCATCGCCTCCTCGGTGTTCGGGCTCACGAGGAAGTATCCCTCGGCTACCAGTCCCGATGCCGCGAATCAGAGGCTTTTGCCACTTACCCCGTCTAGAGCAGCTTCCTCGATCTTATCAACTAGTCTTATTCTAATTTCAGCGGCCGTAGCATCGTCCATCGCCGCGCCATCTTCCCGGTGGATGATAATCGAGAGATCACTTTGACCCGCGTTGGGTCGTCGTGGTCCCTCGTTCCGTGGGGTGGGTTGTGGCTTCGGACGCTTCGGTGGACGCTGCTGCGTTCGCTCCTCAGGGTCTGTGCCCTGCCTTTTCATCTTAGTGGCTCTTGACCTGGTTACCTCTCCTCTCGGTGTGGCCGTCTCCCTGCTGGTTGACGCACCGGATTTGGTTTGGCTGGTCCTCTCTTGCTGCCGGCGCGTTCTTTCCCTCCTCTTTTTGGATTTGGTGATCCACGCGCCGTCAGCCTCATGCTAGTGAGGCCGTCTCCGAGAGATTCCGAAATGGATCTTTCGTGTCGGCTGGGGATCTTGGCAATACTTTCATGGGATTGGGTGTGCGCTAATGTGCCCCCCCCAGAATACGAGGGGCTGCCTACATCACTAGGTGATACAGGGAGGGATTCTCCGGCATTGCCGGTACCCTCCTGGGGTAGTTTGATCTTTTCATTTGCGCTCATTTTCGACGTTTCCGGGATTGCCGGTTTTGGGTTTGGGTTGTGGATGGGATGGGTGGGGAGGGATGCCGCGCCCCTGTGCCACGGACGCCCTACGAGCTCTCTCGCGTCACGTCCGATGCACAGGCGCGGGCTCGGATGAGGATGAGGATGGGATGTGGGAGGGGTGGGAGGTGGCCCGGTTAGAGGTTTTTGTTACGTCTGTTTCTTAGGGAATCAGACCAATAACAGGCGGCAACCTCGAGAAGGATAACTCTCTAACCTTGCCCTGAGGATCCTCACGACTTGCGCTCTCCCCCAAGGCATATATATAAATTTAGGCAGACCGAGCACTACCTAAAATATATATCACGAGCGTATTCTGGTCTTATTTTCGGAGTTGGGTGTTTAAGGAAAAAAAACAACAAAATCTTCAGAAGCCCCTTTGAGCTAATTCTGTGTAAATAGTAGCTAATTCTGTGTAAACAAAAATGAAACAATGTTCAGGTACTTTGATGTAACTTGCACTTCAAACTACTCATAGTTGTCTCAACAACTACCATCTTTAGTCTCCCCGTGACCATAGCTGCTGAAAAGGAGCTGAAACTTCGGGATAAGTAATTATGTAACCAAATAAATCGCGATAGAATCTGTTAAAAATACTCTTATTTCAATTTCCATTTGTAGGATTTGTGTAAACTGTCGATAATATCTCTTTGACGTGGCAAACGTCGGAGAGATATTGCCAATCTTTTTTAGCCAGCGGTCTTCCTGAGAATCTGACATAATTCTATAATTATAAAACTTTCCTCCAAGGATCCTTTCCTTGTGATGTAAGAGCTTAGTTGTCGTTATAGGGGAAATGTGTCGTGCGCGGGCTCTCGGGTTGGTCAATAGTATAGACTGAACCGTGCGCGCCACTGATATCATGATATCGAAACGTTGGACGTGAACATAACCTGTTGGACGTGTACATAACCTGTTGGACGTGTACATAACCTGTTGTAACTGGTTTATTTTGACTTGTCATTGCGTAATATTATGACAAGTTGAGGTGGTAAATATTTGTTCGTTTGTTAGCACATACAAAATTGAGACTTAGAACTCTCCCGGTCCGCCGAGCCCGCAACTTGCTCGCCGCGCGTCGCAGGCAACTCAGGCGCCGGAGGTCGCTTAACGACCTCCGTCCTCCATGAGCGCAGGCCTGGGGGTGGCGGGTGAGGCCACCTGTCACCCCAGCAGAAGCAGACCGGGACGGTGGGGCGACTAGCGCCCCTCCCCCAAACCGGGGCAAGACGGGGACACCGTGGTTCCCAAACCCGAGGGGGCCATCTCGAAACCGGAGATGGCCCAGGGTCAGTCGGGGTGCGAGGGATATGCTCTATGGGCAACCTTACACCCCGGCGTCTGTAGACCCGAGACGGCGTGCGGTTTTAGTCGGTTCAAGCCCGACATAACCGCCCCCGCTGGCACGCGGGGGGGTATCCGAAGGGATATCCGCACGATAAAAAAAAAAAAAAAAAAGGTAATTATGTTAGAGTAAAATAAAAATAAATAATTTTCGGTGTGACGTGGGGTGGGGACATGCCACCGAGGTCAGAATTCGAGCACGTTTTATTTTTTTAACTAACTTTTACTTAGTTTATCGGAAAAAGGACACATACCTCTTCTATTAATATCATCTTTTTTAGTATAGGTACGTAAAGTTTCAGATGGTAAGTAATTAATTTTGGAGACGTTTTCGACCTGAACATGACTTTTTAAGCTATCTGAGAATGACCGATCTGCGTCCATACTACCATCTCTTGTACCGTCGAAATATACAAATATTTATGCGTATATATTTATACGTATATGTTATATTTCATAGAATAGATTGCAAAATTTTTACTTAAAATTTGTAGTAAGAACTATGCGGATTTGCATTGTTGCTACAAAGTATATGAATCAGTTTTGGTAAGTCATTGTCCAAATACGTGGTTGCAAATAATAATAACGGCAATTGTCACGGGAAAGCTACTATTACGTACAAAAAGGACGTAAAAAAGTTTATTTTGAAATTATCGAAAAAATTATATTTAGTAAAAAATCGTTAAATAAATTTTTCAAGCATATTTGATTTTCTTTTTACCAAGGGCACGTCGAAGTAGATATATCGGCATTGAAGTGACTAAAACCACATCTTGTTTCTGACCTCAGACTCTGATCATTGCCGGCTCTCCTCTTGCAAAACGCGCTGCTATTACCACTAACTTGGCTAATTACTAAGTACTAATCAATTTTTAATAGGTCAGAAACGCAGTTTAAGCTCTGAAAATCGGCAATTACTTACCGTTTCCTGCACATTTAGTGCAGTGATGGCCACTGCACTAGGTAAATGTGCTTGAGGATCTTGAGATTGAGGGTAAAGAACCTTTAAAAAAACAATCTTGATAGTGCCTAAGGTTCATAATCGGCCTCTAAAGTGAAAAACTGGAAAATTTAAGGTAGAAATGAAAACTCATATAATGACCTGTATATATTATGATAATTATGTACAAAATGTATAATTCATGTAGACGTATAATACTACATTAATTTAAATTTTTTTAACCTTCAATACTTAACCTTCAATTAATTAAGAACAATGAGCTTTTTTTTTATTTTTTGGACTACGAACTGAAGTTGCTTATTTACATACAATAATATTATTAATCATTTTGTAACGTTTTAAAGGTGTTTTAATAAAGTATAAGAGGGAGAAAAGTTAAATTGTAAATGCGGGTCAAAGAGTCAAACATGTGTTAGTACCCACTGTAATGCATTTGAGCGAAGCCTTCCCAAACAGTGTGCAGCATAGCTAGAAGCTAAATATAGGAATAATAAAAGATGAAGCATTCGCCGACGTCACGACCTTTGACTGTAAAGTTCATTGGCGGCGTAGTGCGTAGACACATACATTCCTTCTTTCATACCTCAATCTGTCACGTTCCATTCATACTATGCAGTAACATCTTTAAAGATGTAGCACACGCATCCCTTTCTGCATGTCTTTTTTATAATTTTTATATTTGAGTTGATTGAATGAAAGGTAAATTGCGGTTTACGATTTATGACGTATTTAAAAAAACTACTTACTAGATCTCGTTCAAACCAATTTTCGGTGGTAGTTTACATGGTAATGTACATCATATATTTTTTTTAGTTTTATCATTCTTTTATTTTAGAAGTTACAGGGGGGGGGGGACACATGTTACCACTTTGAAAGTGTCTCTCGCGCAAACTATTCAGTTTAGAAAAAAATGATATTAGAAACCTCAATATCATTTTTAAAGACCTATCCATAGATACCACACAGGTATGGATTTGATGAAAAAAATTTTTTTGAGTTTCAGTTCTAAGTATGGGGAACGCCCAAAATTTATAGTTTTTTTTCCTAATTTTGTGTGAAAATCTTAATGCGGTTCACAGAATACATCTACTTACCAAGTTTCAACAGCATAGTTCTTTTAATTTCGGAAAAAAGTGGCTGTGACACTCGGACGGACAGACAGACAGACATGACGAATCTATAAGGGTTCCGTTTTTTACCATTTGGTAACGGAACCTAAAAATGCACAACGTTAATATTCAAGTTTTCACTTCTGCTGGCACTCCCGGAGTGCAACCCGTCGTTTTTTTAGATGTATGCTATTCCGCATCTACAATATGACTTATTTTAACGAGTTTGTAAACCGCTCGGAAGAAGACATTACAAAAATTTGCAATAAGATATATTTATGTATCTGAGTTTGCATTAACCGCTCAGGAAATTTAGGTATAAAACCCAAAAAAAGCTCCTGGTGAGTAATTGAATAGCCCAGAACCAAGACCAAAATCCTAAAGTTAATGGTTCAATTCCCATAACCGGACACCATCCGATGGTTTAAAACGCCAAAACTCGTAAACAACATCAGTTCCTACTAGTAACCGGAATCGACGATTGGCGCCAAGTTAAAAGAGGAGAAATGGAAGAGCAAACATATAGTAGTGGTTGGGTAAGATAAATGCAAAATATTAAAAGTTGATTTAAGACTAAGATTATAATCAAATATAACCAATTTTAATTACTACTTTTAAAGGTTATGACAAGTCAATTTATTTTTAAAAGTGTTGTATAAGTTATATAGTTATTATTTGACCCATATACAGTGAGTTTGTATGCAATCATCAGTTGCATTTACAAAAACCTGTGTTAATAAATCAAAAGTTCGAAAAGTTTCAATTTTTTTGCAGCAATTAAAGTTCAAAACACACTTTGATAAAAATCCGTTCCCGCAGGGGGAACGCACAGGTAGATTTCGTGAAGCAATTAATATTATTTTATATAGAGAACTACAGACTTTAAACAGTTTAATTTTTTTTTCTCGAAAACGGTAACTTTTAGCGAAAAACTTTTCAGACATTTATTTTAGACTTAAAAATGGCCTATCGATTAAAAATGTTTCCGACACAAGAATGTTCACCGGTTAGAAGTTATGATTTTTTTCCCGAAAATATTTGGTTTACCCCCCTCCACTTTTAGTTAAAGTTTTAATCTTATAGGTTTATAATTAAAAGTTGTTGGTATTCATGTATACTATGGGATAAAATTAGAACGGTTCGAATATCTTTCATGGAACGTGAAATTTTGAGGAAAAACTGATTTCACAAATACTGAGGCCCTACCCTCCCCTTAGGCCGGATTCCACCCGTTCACGAACTTAAACAAAGTTTACACCCAAGCAATTTTTGACCGCAGTTTGAAATCGAACGGGGCAAAAATGCGACCGTGAGAGTGCCGCAAATTTTGGGAAGTGGAACCATACATACATATATATATATAAACTTTTTGACCAGTGGTCATTTCGGACTCAGGGGGTAATAACTAGACCTCCTATGAAGATTTTTTTTTAAAATTCGACAGTAGTCAAGAAACCAATAGGTAGATCGATTTCCGGTGGGGCGACTAGCGCCCCTCCCCCAAACCGGGGCAAGACGGGGACACCGTGGTTCCCAAACCCGAGGGGGCCATCTCGAAACCGGAGATGGCCCAGGGTCAGTCGGGGTGCGAGGGATATGCTCTATGGGCAACCTTACACCCCGGCGTCTGTAGACCCGAGACGGCGTGCGGTTTTAGTCGGTTCAAGCCCGACATAACCGCCCCCGCTGGCACGCGGGGGGGTATCCGAAGGGATTTCCGCACGATAAAAAAAAAAAAAAAAAAGGTAGATCGATTTCATCGAAATCTACCTAAAAACAAATTTCAACATCAGAAAGCAATTTATTTAACGTTTTGTAGTCATTCATAATGTTTAAACAAATATAAAATATAAAGTTAACCATGAGCAAGGCATTTTATTGTGCTCCAACGGATCCCACAACAATTTTTTTTTCCAACAAGATAAAGTTTTTAAAGGTCCATCAAAGAATAAAATCTGTTCAACAGTATAGGACAACCATGTACGTACAAAAATAATTTTATGAATTTTTAGGAAACAAAGTCCAAAATTATTATACTATCCCACATACGAAGAGGAAGTCAAAAGTATATTTCGCTAATCAACTTTTCGGTCTCATGTAATAACAACAACATAAAACTCACGCCTAATAGAGGGCAGATATACAGACTTCGAGAATTTTCTGAAAGAAATCACAACATTACTTAGCTTGGGAACCGCTGTGATACCGAAGCATTGTACCTTCCGTGCTCTGGCAGCAGTGGTATTTCATCTGGCCGCCAACCCAGTTGCATCTAAAGCATGAACTTTGGAGCCCGAGGTTTGTTCTCCTTTTCCTCCTCTATTATTTATTTGAATTGTCTTGGTATTTACGGGAGAAACTACCGTCTGTCTACTCCGATAGGCCTACGCCTGTGTCAGTGCCTCGTCCGTTAATCAACGGGTGTTTCGTCTTCTAGCTGACCTTGGCTTTGGCGCCAAAGATATTGGTTCGTCCAATAAAGTGTGTTAAAGCAAGAGCCTTGCAATATTTGACGCATTTTTGAAAATAAAATAGAATAAAAATATTGAGGAAGCACACAGGAACAACGTTCAAAACAATGAATTCGAAATTAAAATCTCAGGGTCGGTACATATCTGACGGAAAATGCATCAAGCGTAACATCAGTTGCATCTATTTGGTCAAATTAGACCTGCCAAATTACGCGCCTAGTCAGTTCTGCGTTCAGCATCTACAGAGCGGTTGATGGTCAAGGAGCCCCCGCAGTGACTCTCTTTTTCTTTTTGTTATAGTGGTTTATAAATTTGTATTGTGTTGTGTAGTATGTGTAATGTGTTGAAATAATAGATGAATAAGGGCACAATGGGGTTTCGATATTCCATCAGGAATGAAAACCCATAAAATCAACCAAGAAACAAAACCGTTGGGTTTTATTTCTCAGTGGTTGTGTTATGTGATAATTAATTCTAAAATGCAGCCCATCGAAATAATAGCTCTTAGGAGTCTATAGGACACGATCAAAAAAGGAAAAGATGTAATTGGGTTCATTTTTTAAATACTAAAAGAAAATCAAGTGGTCAGTTTCAAAAAATCGTTCTGGATCAAATATTTTAAATTGAAAAAACCCTGAACTGTACACAAACGATCTCCGCTGATGATATGCCTATTCTGAAGGTATCAGACACACTAATGCGTTATCGGTTATGTATGAAAGGTTGAATGTTTTATTATATATTTGTCTGTTCAGGCGTTACGCGACCGATAATACGCGACGCATTTTCCGCCAGATATGTGCCTGAAATGACGAAAATACAAAAATAAATGCGAAAATAAAATTATACTTATAAGAATATTTAACAATTAACTTGAAGACATAAATAGACGGTAAGTTATTCAAAGTAGTTTGAAAACATCTGGATTTTACTTGAATATTTTATATTTATACAATACATGGACCGTTATAATATACTCTGAAATTTAGTACACATTTTGAAAATAAATTGAAGGCTACTTCAACCGAAGAGTCTTATCAAACACGGTTTGTTCAGTGGTATCACCATTGTGGTTATATTAAAATACATGGTTAAAAAAGTTTCAATATTACCGTGATTAGGAAGACTGTAGTAATTTTAAAAATATTATTTACATGTGTGATATGATTAACATATATAACTGTTAAAATTAAAATTATAAACGGGATATTTACCATGTTTATTATCTTTTTCGAGAATTCGATACATCCGTGATCATGGCACTTGTAACAGTGCCGAAATATCGAATTCTCGAAAAAGATAATAAACATGGTAAATATCCCGTTTATAATTTTAATGTAAATGACCATGTCAATCTAAAATCATATATATAACTGTTTTATATTATTGTTATATACATACATATATACATTTCATATGATTAAATTATTTACAACCATACTTCTTGTAATAATAATATTCATTTATTTTTCATGTTTCTTGTCTTTTTGAGGTATTCCGTGAAGCACACCCAATTAAAGCACACCCAGACGAAGCACACCTAAAGTATTCCACTTAGCACACCCATAGGTGGGCTTCAAATAAAAATTTAAAATAATTAATTTCCTATTCCACGAAGCACACCCAATTATAGCACACCCAGGCGAAGCACACCTAAACTATTCCACTTAGCACACCCATAGGTGGGCTTCAAATAAAAATTATATAAAAAATAATTTCCTATTCCACGAAGCACACGAATTACACTCGCATAGTGCGGAGACTAAGAAATAAAAACCTGTTTAATGAATAATAAAACTACTCTACTTTAACATAAAAAAATCACAGATTGTTTCATAATTGCAATAAAAACTTGGACAAATATCAAAAACATTGTAAATATATAGTTTTCCAAAGAGATCTATGTTGATGTTTTTACCTTTTAACTAACAATAGAAATACTCTAGTTTTATGTAAAATCACAGACTGTTTAAATTCACAATCTTTAAGATTCTTAAATAATCTTGAAGAAATGGGCGATTTAGTATCTAAACTTATCAATTAAAGAAATTATTATTAATCAGTATCGTAATTTCTCTAGACAATGTCCAACTGTAATTAAGTCATTTTTATTCGATACATTTTAGTCGATACACGACATAACCACCCCGCTGGCCGATGGGGGGGTATCCGAAGGGATTTCCGCACGTAAAAAAAAGGTGTGCTTCGTCTTGGTGTGCTTTAATTGGGTGTGCTTCACGGAATACCTCCTTTAATTGGGTGTGCTTCACGGAAAACCTCGTCTTTTTTATGATTGATTAATTAATTTTTGACGTTGCGTTTCCACGAGTATAGACCTCCTCCATCTTGTTCTACTCCTTTCTATTTTTGATAACATAAGATTGCTGGAAGATTGAAAGATAGATTGCTAAGCAAGCCTATCTATCCTATCTCTTCCAGCAAGCTTAGCAATCTCATCAGAGCATCTTTCCAGTGGCCCGCCTCTTTTTCGTTACCCTGGTAATCTATGCCAGTTATGCCGTACTATATATTTATTTTTTCGGACCCAGACTTTTCATCGAATGACAATTGGCCGACATGACAATTCATCGACATACAATTGGTTGAAAACCCCATTGAGCGACAGTATAACACTGAGCGACATAATTAGTCGAAATACAATTGGTCGAAAAGTCAATTGAACGACAACGATTACTAGTCGGCAACTCGTGGACACCTAATAACTAATACAACTACAACTAATAACTGAGATATAAAAGAAAACTATCTACAGGTAACTAATATACTTACCTAACCAAAACGATTTCAGTCATGTATTATATATATTTACTAATTGATAAAGTAGAGTGAACCACTATTCTTCGATCAATAATATGTATGTCGACCAATTGACTTGTCTGTTCATTGTCATTGTCGACCTAAGGTCATGGCGACCAAAAATGTGTCGACTAATTATAATGTCGATCAATAAAATGTCGACCAATTGTCTTGTACCTTACTTTTTAACTTTACCAGTCCATTTTCATTTTTGTTCCTGACAGTAACATTAGTTTATTTCCTTATATGAATATTTATTTTCCTGTCTTACCATTTTATGTTAAGTACATTTCGTTCCCCTGGGGTTATCCTTTCGAGGGCTTACCCGGGGTGCCCGGCAACGGACACTTGGGGAGGACACCGTGCGGTTTTAGTCGAGACACGACATAACCACCCCCGCTGGCCAGCGGGGGGGTATCCGAAGGGATTTCCGCACGTAAAAAAAAAAAAAAAGTACATTTCGTTCCATACATCTCTGACTTGTACTTTTGTAGCTAATACCTTTAAAGAGCAATTCTTGTATTTTTATATAAATATATATATATATACATAATCTGAATCTTAGTATATATTCGTGGAGGGCTTACCAAATACTGTAGTGGGATCTATATCACACTACAGTATTTACTTAAGCTTTCGACTCTATAGTCGACAGCTTTTGTGTAGTCAATAAACGCAATATACAAAGAAAGTATATAATACGTGTATATGATGTGACGTAATTATTATTTCTTGAAATATTGTCGTCATACGAACGTAAACAAGCAGGTCTCCCAAAGAGTCAAGTGTACTAATAATGGTACTATTATAGTTCAAATTTCTTATTTGAATATCTAATTCGTAAAAAACACTCATGCATTAACTGAAAACAGTCAAAATAAGTGTCATTCTAACTATTTGAACACGTTGTTCACAAAAAGCCGTCGAAATATTCAGCTGATTTTTTTTTAAACTTGACCTTAAAGGTATATAATGCCTTCTCGTGTATATTTTTATAGTTTAAGATGTCAAGAACTTGTCCGAGTTTAAAGATTTAAATAGGCTATTTATGTAGTTATTTGCAAATGGTGCACAGTGTTGGTAGGTCTGGCCTTGATATAAATATAGGGCCGTCCCGAGCTGTCTGTAAATATTGATTTGCCATTTTCCAGTTTTGAAAGGTTGTTTAACTACATTAATATACATAGGTATTAAACCCTTTTATTACTAGGTGTGGACCAAAAAGATACTTTTTTCTTTGTTTGGGATGTTTTAACTTAGTTTTCTGTTGGTGTAGCTAGATTGTCAACATGGACGTTGATCTAGCATCATTCTTAAAATCATGGAAAAAATTGCTAGTCTCTCACTAACTTTTGATCAACTAAAAGTACCGATTTTTGTCAAAGGCACAGAAAAGCTAAAAATAAAGGAAAGATCGTACGATCTTCGCACGATCGCTGGTTTTGGTAACGTGTTTTGATTCCATATTCTTAAAATATATGGGTGTACTAACGTAATACTATACCTGTGCCTTGTTTTTTTTTTTTTTATCGTGCGGAAATCCCTTCGGATACCCCCCCGCTGGCCAGCGGGGGCGGTTATGTCGGGCTTGCACCGACTAAAACCGCACGCCGTCTCGGGTCTTCAGACGCCGGGGTGTAAGGTTACCCATAGAGCATATCCCTCGCACCCCGGCTGACCCTGGGCCATCTCACCACTAACAGCATCGCTCATCCTGTCTCCTCTGAAAGCAGAGGAGTACGGAGAGCGATGTGTTCCCGCCACGTTGGGTATTGGCCGACGATCAATGCCAACCCTATGAAGGGGTGAAGGGGAAGCCATTGACCGCCGCCCAGGGTGTACCGGCCGCTCCGATTCCGTTCCCCCCGGACTGCAGCGGGATCGGAATCGGAGCGACACTCGAGGAGGTTACCCAACACACACCCCACTATACCTGTGCCTATCACCTTACTGTTCGCTACATTGGCAACTTACATAAATTAAAAACTTAGTTTTTTAAATACTTCACTGATATGGATCATAATATCACGTTTGTAATAAAATTAGTTTTTTTGGGACTACTATTAGCATAACTACTAAGTAATGCTAATAGTTTCAAGTACAGGCTGATGATAAAAGTATACATTACATGTACTTAACCTGTAAAGCTCTGTAAGGGTAGATAGAGCAGAACTGACACCCTAATTTCACCAACTATGTTTTTCTGTTCAACGTATTATAACCATTAACTGGACAATTTTTCAAGAGATTTCTGTTTACTGTTAGACGGAGAACTGCTCTATTCATATGTTAGTTTCTAAGGCAATCACGGGAAGTAGTGCACTGGCTCCTGAGTTCTACTTCGCCAGGAACACTAAGAGACGCTAACAGCAAGCCATTTTATACTACTCGCATGATAAGGACGTCCCATACCCGCTACTCTTACCGACTCTGATCTCTCTTCCAGAAGGAGCTGGCGCAAAGTAGTCAGTTTAACTGACCATTTCTGAAAGCATTGGGTTGGTACATTTTTTTTTATTTCTTGCGGAACCCCTTCGGATACCCCTCACCGGCCAGCGGTTATATCGGGCTTGAACCAACTAAAACCGCACGCCGTCTCGGGTCTAAAGGGGTGTATGGTTGCCCATAGATCATATCCCTCGCCCCCCGACTGACTCTGGGCCATCTCCGGTTTCGAGATGGCCCCCTCGGGTTTGGGAACCACGGTGTCCCCGTCTTGCCCCAGTTTGGGGGAGGGGTGCTAGTCGCCCCGCCATCCCGGCCTGCTTCTACTGGGGTGACCTCGGGCGGCGTCACCTGCCACCACGAGTCCTGCTTTCATGGGGACGGTGGTCGTTAAGCGTGGGTAAGGGAGTACCTACTGACCCTCGACCCAAGAGCTGGACGAGGTCAAATCCCAGCTCTAGCGGTGGCAGATTCAATAATAGTGGCAAATTCCCTGAAGCGTGTGGCCACGAGGGAGAGTATCAGCCCTTTTCAAGGCCGCGACGGTATAACAAGAGTAACAGATGTCAGAACCACGCCAGGTACGCTGCGTAGGCCTCTAAAAAACTCATAAACTTGTGCTTCATAGCCAAAGGGGAGGAATGTGCGCGACGCATCTCCTTTTACATAATACCTGTTTTATATAAATCTTAAGGCTTTCACGGCCGGCGTTGCATGTAACCGCTGACTTGTCTTAGTCTGGCTGAAGCGGTACGGCAGTGGGTCACGAGGGTCCTTGACCGAACGGTGAAGATCACGTAACTTACTCACGTACTTCAGCTGGAGTTTACCGAATCCCCTACTCATGTGGCTCGGTATACGTGGGTACTACTCAAAGAAGCATCAAGACCCGCCTTACGGAACATGAACGAAATTGCCGCCTCAGCCACTACGACAAGTCAGCGGTTGCAGAACACACCCAGGAGGATGGTAATCATACCTTCAAATTTCGGAACACGAAGGTTCTAGCCACCACTTCACATTTCTTCCCACAGCTATGTCGAGAAGCCATCGAAATATTCAAACATCCCAACAATTTTAATAGAAAAAACGAAGGTTTTCATCTCCATAAAGATTGGTACCCAGCACTGAGAGCCGCGCGTCATCACAATTCAAACATGACGAAGCCAACACCATCCCCGGTATCGGGAGGCCACACCCCCTTGCGTAGCCTCGACCAATCAGGATCGAGCGCATCGGTTCCGCAGCTCTCAACCAATCTGGATCGATCACGTTGTTTGCCCCCTCCAACTGCGCCTATAAATACGCCAGTGACTCGGGCCTCTACATCAGTCGCAGCGAAGTCACCGCCGAGGAAGGTTCTCCGCACTCGACGGTGTCCTGAACCCTGACGTTATTGTTCTTTTATATATCTCCCTAGTCAGGTGTAAGATGGAGGCCAGCTCCTGTATATGGAGTCCCTATGCAGCAAAACAAATATTGATGCTTGAAAAAGTGCAGAAGACATTCCTACGATTTCTTTTCAAAAAATTGTACCAGTTGTATCCCTTCATGTACCCCACAAACTATCTGCTGGGCGTATTGGGTTTTAACTCACTGGAGGTAAGAAGAGGCCTAGATCAGCTCACAGTTGCATGTAGGTCTCTTCGTGGAGTCATCAACTGTCCCGATCTGCATAGCCTGTT
This sequence comes from Cybosia mesomella, assembly GCA_946251805.1. Classification (NCBI taxonomy): domain Eukaryota; kingdom Metazoa; phylum Arthropoda; class Insecta; order Lepidoptera; family Erebidae; genus Cybosia; species Cybosia mesomella. The sequence goes on from OX276390.1 coordinate 7,833,819, forward strand.
CTGCCGCTTATATGTCCCTAACAAATATTTAGCACACCGCGAGAACCGTCGCCATAGACTTTTTGCTCGGCCTCCTTGCCGAACAGTTGCTAGAGCTGAGTCCCCAGTGTGTCGAACGCTGGATTTGCTCAACGATCTCCTCTCAGCTTACCCTGATTGCGATCTGTTTGCGGATGAATGGGAGGATGTAATGCGTGTATGTCGTATATTTTCCGAGAGTAAGTATGCAAGGAAATCTTCCATACAAATATGAGAGACATGCCTTATACTATGTTATGTTGTGTTATACTATGTAAACCTAAGTTATCTAATGTAATTGGTTATGTACCGTTTTATTTAACTACAAATAAATAAATAAAAAAAAGTGTCCCGACCTGAGCCACTGAAGATATCGACCACAGTGATCGACGAAACGTCTGGAATACAAGTTTCCGATGGACCACGACCAAACAGCCCGGAAGCAGTATATTCTAAATACCTGTTTTATATAATTTTAGTTTTTTATTTACTGTCATGATTGTTCTTTTGTTTTCTTTTGTTATCTTGAATGTCTCAAAAATATATTACTTCTAGGCACTAATATGAACCAGTGGTTTTCATTTTCTGTTTTGATTAATGGTTTATACAAGTACCTACTCATCGTCATCATCCTAGTATTAATACCTAATGGTTACAGTTTGTGCTTAATCAGCCGGTATACCAACTGACAGGGAAGATTGGCTTGGGCCCGGAAGATCTTGGTGACAGAGCCCTAATAGACAAGTAGTATGATCTGTTTTGATTAAAAGTTTATGAAAAAATATTATTAAAAGACAAAGGTGAAAAACAGGTGATGACATCCTTGTCAATTATGCAGTAAGAAGGTGACCTTGTTTTGTTATGAAGTCATGATACAGTACTATATTATGTAACTCGACAGTGACGTAAAGGAAATCGAGTATCTATCATATTGTTTTATTCAGGGTTATCCTTTCGAGGGCTTACCCGGGGTGCCCGGCAACGGACATTTGGGGAGGACACCGTGCGGTTTTAGTCGACACACGACATAACCACCCCCGCTGGCCAGCGGGGGCGTATCCGAAGGGATTTCCGCACGTAAAAAAAAAAAAGACATACATTGTTGAAGGATTTATCGATTTATGGACATAATGACTGTACATTTGGTAACTTTTTTACATAGAAATCTATATATTCAAAAAACTGTATATTCATGTTCATGCAAATCAATTTAAATCAGCAAATATATATAAGATATAAGATAAGTTCTTGAGGGCAGTAAAATCTTTTAATAAAAATAAAAACCCAGATCTGAAGTTGAACACTAGTCACATCAAGTCTCTAGGCCCACAAAAAGCAATAAAGCCTATATTCGTATCGGAGATGTTAACTTACAACACCCAGAGGTTATACTACCTTGCAAGAAATTTTCAAAGGAGCCATAAATATACCTTCTGCTGGACTGCAAATGGAATAGTCTATGTACGTAAGGAACTCGGCTGCCCCCAAATCCGTATAACAAGTGAAGAGGTTCTTGACTATTTAAAGAAAAATCAATGACTATTTTTTATTTACGTTAGCTTTCATACCATCTGCTTTGCATTTTTACCAGTCAACTATGGAAGTGATTTCATTCCGAGTACCTTGTCTTATATTGTATATTATGTTGATTGTAAGTTGAAAATTAGCATGCTCACATTAATTGAGTATATACACACACATATCACACTGTACACATATCGTTACATTTTTTCTGTAGACTTGAATAATACTAAACCTTCTTTATGTCTGAAATATTTTAGCAATAACAAAGTAGATAACCCGTATGACTCCTTTTCTATATTCGCTCAGGTAGGACAATCAGTTTATGAACTGAAAACAAAATATCACACCACAAACTTACCTTCCCTTCGTAGTGATTATCAGCTGATGCATATATGTACCATTGTCACCCATGGCTAATATAAATAATTTGATTACCGATATCGACAGTTTCGATGTTTCGGAATCGTTGACATGTGAAGTTGACGAATGCAAGAAAATGTTTCCCACTCACCCATCTTTATCAATATTATCCCAAAACATTCGTAGTATAAATCGCAACTTTTTAGGCTTTCAGGTCTTATTGACTAGACTTGGGATCGAGTGTGACGTGCTGATTCTCACTGAATGTTGGTTATCCTGTGTTGGTTCTTTACCGAGCATGCCAGGGTATTGTTCCTTCGCAACGTCAAACAATCCAATACAGAATGATGGCGTTGTTGTTTATTTGAAGGACCAACTCACTTTTACTGTTGAAGAAATTCTGTTGCAGAACAGTAACTGCCTGCTTATCAAAATTGGTAACAATGAAACAGCTATCCTAGCTGTATACCGGTCACCCTCGTATGCAAACATAGATCCATTCCTTGCCTCATTAGAAAATTGTTTAAGGAACCTATCAGGATGTAGGAACATTGCCATTATAGGTGATATTAACATTCATATCTACTCTCCAACCTCTGATGCCAATCAATATCTTGCCCTCACCAGTTATCATGGCCTTCTGCCAGCTCACTACTTTATTACCCGTGATGCCAGTGGAACGTGTATTGACCATGTTCTCCTGAAAACTAAAATCCCATCAGTTACGATAGTACCACAATCAACGCTGACAGATCATAAAGCAATCATACTATGTATAAAGAAAAAACAAACACGTAATTTTGCTTTTAATACCCGAACCAAAATTAACAAAGGATGCTTGAACAACTACGTGGCAAATATAGATTTTGACCCAATATATGCGACTAACGACAGCAACTGTGCAATGACCTATATCGTTACTGAATTAAAATCAGCCATAAGTAAATCCTCAACAACAGTACCTTTATCACGTCGGAAAAGGATAATTAAACCCTGGATTACGCAGGGTCTCTTACGTTGCCTTCGAAACAGAGATAAATTACACGTAAAATCAAAATCTTGTCCTGAAAATTCTGTTCTCAAAACAACCTATACCCGTTACAGGAATTTTTGTGTTTCAATCTTAAAAAAACTTAAGCGAAGCTATGAAAGGGATCGTATTCAGAAAGCCGGCAAAAATACCAAAAAGTTGTGGGAAACAATCAAGGATATCACAAATACGACCAAAGATGTGTCCTACCCTAAAGAACTACTTAACTTCACGTATTCTCCGCATGACTCAGTGAATGCAATCAACAATTATTTTGCTAATGTTGGTAGAACTCTTGCGGAGACACTAACCTCAAGTCAAACATCTTCCTCTAGCACAATAAGCCCTTTGAATAATGGTGGTGACTCTTTCGTACTCCTAAACACAGATGAAGCAGAGGTTGCAAGTCTCATAATAGCACTCAAAAATGACTGTTCTGTGGGGTGGGATAATATCTCACCCGAGCTATTAAAAGAAAATAGTGCTATTCTAGTGCCTCACCTGACTCACATTTTTAATATGTGTTTGACAAATGGCGTCTTCCCTAATGGACTTAAAAGGTCTCAAATTCGCCCGATTCACAAAGGTGGAGATAGAGACAGTGTTGAGAACTTTAGACCTATATCAATTTTACCAACACTTTCAAAGATATTAGAAAGAATTATGAATAACAGGTTAGTTGATTACTTAGAAAGCAAAGGCATTCTATCTAACAATCAGTTTGGCTTCCGCAAGGGAAAATGCACTGACGATGCGGTTGGTATTCTCACAGATTTCATAACATCTAATTTAGACAAGGGCAAAAAATGTCTATCTATTTTCCTAGACTTATCTAAAGCGTTCGATACTGTCTCTGTTCCCACTCTGGTGCATAAGCTGGAAGAAGTTGGGGTTAGAGGAATACAATTGAAGCTTTTTACTGACTATTTATCAAATAGAACACAGTATGTAAGGGTGGGTTCGTACATAAGTACTGATCTTCCTGTGTGTTACGGTGTCCCCCAAGGAAGTATTCTAGGGCCGACTCTCTTTCTCATTTACGTAAATGACCTTCTCTCTCTAAATATACCTGAGGGTAAAGTCATCTCGTATGCGGATGACACTGCCCTTATCTTCACAGCTAAAACTTGGGAAGATGTTTATTACTATGCTCAAAATGGTCTTAACTCTGTCAAACTTTGGCTACAAGAAAACCTTCTGGCACTAAATGCTGATAAAACCAAATATATTGCCTTCTCCATTCGAGCCTCTGTCCATACGGATAATGAATTGATTGTCCATCACTGTATGTCTCCGTCATTGCCTAATACTCCTTGCACCTCCAAATGCAAAACACTACACCGTACCCAAACAATTAAATACCTGGGAGTTACGATTGATCAACATTTTAATTTCAAAGCTCACATAGAAGCACTGAGCAAGAGGATTCGTAAACTTACCTTCATCTTTAAAACTTTGAGATGTGTACTTACACTCTTAAGCAAGTCTACTATGCCCTCTGTCAATCAGTGATTACATACTGCATAGCATCTTGGGGTGGAGCACTAAAAACAACCCTCATTCAGTTGGAGGTTGCTCAGCGAAGTATTCTTAAGCTCAGTACCTTCAAACCGTTTCGATACCCTACTAAACTTTTGTACGAATATTGTGATGTCCTAACTGTGCGCCAGTTATTTATATTAAGTATAACGTTGAAACAACATTCTTTACTAGACTATACAAAAGAATTAACATCTCAGCGGAGATGTTTTGCAGTGTGTGACCGTACATTACAACCTAAAACATCTTTTATTCGCAGGTTTTTCCATTCCTAGGTCCTTACACGTACAACAAACTTAATAAAATTGTCAAAATATATCCATTAACTAAATTACAAGTAAAAAAAGCAGTATCCAACTATTTGAGCGAATTATCATATGATGAAACTGAGATAGTTATAACCGTTAAAGAGTAATTAAATATAGCTAAGTATTGGTTATAATTTATCATAACAACTTTGAGCAAGCAAAGCAGGTTACAGAAAAGTATCATGCTTACACTATGTTACTCTCCTCTCACACTCACTCTATTAAGCACACATCTATACACTACACCTATACATACTCACATAACATACACATTCATATTATGCACACACCCATACATACCATAAGGGTATACACACAACTCACACATAACACACACAGGGAAAGCGACGCGTTCTTTATTTTACTTTGTTTTATTTTGATTTGTTTTTAATTATAAATTTGTAATTTTTGTTTTTACACAATACACAAAAATTTGTATCTTAAATATACCCAGAAGTCGGGGTGGAGGCGCTGTTAGCTGAAATACAGGTGAGAAGCCTAGTTCAGCAGCAGATGCTAATACCAGACACAAATTGTAAAACTTAATTTTAACATTGTCAACCATAAATCGTGTTATTATGTCGAATTGCTTTTGGTTAATAAATTATTATTATTATAAATATTTGCACTGTGCGGGAATCGAACCCGTGACCTCTTACTTAGCAGTCGAACACTTTAAATAGGCAGTAACTTAAATAAACTGTTGAATCTTTTTAAGAGTTATCATTATTATCACAGCGTCCTTAATCAGCGATGCCTCGCTAAATATGAAGTACCTACCAAGTTCTATTTCCAGGTTGGGCAAAAAGTGTTATTGGTTATCTTGTTATTGTGTTGTTATATCTCATTAAAACAGTTTTTCCCTATGACACAGGCACCAAATACAGCAATACGAAATGTGGGTGTTTAATAACAAATGCCTTTTGGTACAGCGTGGGCAGCTTTATAAAAAATAAATTCATTAAAATTTGTCGGCAAATTGAATAACACCTTTGCGTCGTATTTAGTTTAATTGGTTTTCTATCTTCCGGTGGTACACAATTAAACTTCGATAAGAATCATACCACTACACGAGACAACTCTAGGAAATTTGTTATTACTTATTTATTTTCAATACCGTAAAGGAGGAGGGTTCTCAATTGCAATTCCACTGTGTAGGTAAATTAAAAAAATGATTGGATAAATAAAAGAGTTTGGAAACACGTCAAAGGTGTAATGACTTCTCTGGTTCTTACTTTACAACAAAAGGGACACAATTTAAGATGAAACATAAGCATAAGAAGTGGTTGGCGGGCATCTCGCTTCTTGCGAACTTCTATTACTTTTCTCTTTGACGACGCGCGTTAGAGGCATGTACTTGTATATCTCTCTCTCGACGCGGGTTTAAGGTGCGTTCGATTACAAGCTAATTAAGTACCGCTATATTTTATGCGTTTCATGTTATTTTCACCGATATATTATGATTTAAATGATTTGCTGTTCTAATTACATTTCAAGAAAACATGCCGTTGAATGAATTTCACCTATTTCCTGTAAACTGATCTTAGGATAATGAAATTAAATATTATGGTGTCTTAGCGCTGATCTGAACATAGAAATAGGAAACAGTGAGGGCGGACTCTCAACAGAATACATCAGTTAAACGAGTTAACTGATGTATTCTGTTGAGAGTCCAACTGCAACTTAACTTAAAACCAACTGTATACACGAGTATATAGTTGGTTTTAAATTTCTATCTCGGTTATTACTAGGTCAGGACTATTTTGAAAGCAGCGGATGCGGAAACAGAGAGAGTTGTAAAAATATTGAGTGCATTATTGTTATTCGTATCCTTTTTTTTGTGTTATTTTTTTCAGGCTGCGTTCAAACATCCAACTTACAAATAGTTCTATATATATAGAACTGATATATGTTGTTTGTACCGGCGATTTAAAGACAACGAAGGAGAAGTAATACCTTTCTTTTTTTTTTGTCAAAAAGAAATCCCTTCGGATACCCCTCCACCGGCCAGCGGGGACGGTTATGTCAGGCTTGAACCGACTAAAACCGCACGCCGTCTCGGGTCTACAGACGCATATCCCTCGCACTCCGACTGACCCTGGGCCATTCCCAGTGTCCCCTCTGATAACAGCAGAGGGGTACCTGGAGCGACCACACCCCCCGCGGGCTTTGCAGGCCCGCCATACACCGACCCCCTCGTGCAATAGGGTCAGCTGGCCCTGAAAAGGGCCGGTTGGTCAGACTCTTGGCCGTTGAAGTTGACGGCAGCTACTCCAGAGGAGCAATCAATGATGCGTCATCGCCCACGTTGCCCAGGGTGCACCAAACTTGGAGGTGATCCAACCAGTCGCACCCCGGAGAAGTAATACCTTGTATACCTTAATCACATGATTGATTAAAAACTGTGAGTAAGTTCTTTATATGTAGAGTCGGGAAGTGAAAGAAAAAAAGATATAAATAATACGTACATACATCTAACCATAAATCTATCATTGCCTTATTACAAATTGTTCACTATAACATTCTTCACTTGATACGGAATTCACTCTTTATAAAGTGAAGAGTTCGTCACATTCTAGAGTGTTATATTATTTTCATTTATTTGCCTAGTTTAACTTTTTTTATGCATGATGAAGTAACCGTAATGGTTACCTCGTAATAATTAGGTATGGTTACCTCGTAATAATTAGGTATTTATACTGAGGGGTGTGATTGGTTGGATCATCTCCAAGTTTGGTGCACCCTGGGAAACGTGGGCGATGACGCATCATTGATTGCTCCTATGGAGTAGCTGGCGTCAACGTCAACGGCCAAGAGTCTGACCAACCGGCCCTTTTCAGGGCTAGCTGACCCCATTGCACGAGGGAGTCGCGGTATGGCGGGCCTTCAAGGCCCGCGGGGGTGGTCGCTCCAGGTACCCCTCTGCTGTTATCAGAGGGGACACTGCGAATGGCACAGGGTCAGTCGGGGTGCGAGGGATATGCTCTATGGGTAACCTCACACCCCGGCGTCTGTAGACCCGAGATGGCGTGCGGTTTTAGTCGGTTCAAGCCCGACATAACCGCCCCCGCTGGCCGGCGGGGGGGGGGGGAGGGTATCCGAAGGGATTTCCGCACATAAAAAAAAGGTATTTATACTGAGTAATTTAAATTTCACTTATTTTGCTAAAACTTAAATTATAATTAAGAATTTGCCTATTGACACTTTCTTTTGTATCTTTTTTTTTTTTTTTTTTTTTTTTATCGTGCGGAAATCCCTTCGGATACCCCCCCGTGTGCCAGCGGGGGCGGTTATGTCGGGCTTGAACCGACTAAAACCGCACGCCGTCTCGGGTCTACAGACGCCGGGGTGTAAGGTTGCCCATAGAGCATATCCCTCGCACCCCGACTGACCCTGGGCCATCTCCGGTTTCGAGATGGCCCCCTCGGGTTTGGGAACCACGGTGTCCCCGTCTTGCCCCGGTTTGGGGGAGGACTTTCTTTTGTATCTAATTTAAATAGGTACACTTTTTTATGATTTTTTAAAGTAGTATTCACTGCAGTACGTAGCACTAGCTTCACTTAACTAACGAAGAAAGTTAGTTAGTTATTATTAGTCACCGTACGATGACCGTGGTACCAAGGAAGAAAGTGATCTGAAGTGTTCAGTCATGCATAACATACACCCAATAATCTTAACTAATATATAGAGGAATCTGTTGAACTTAGGATACTTTTTTACATTTGTATTTACTTTTTAATCTGCCAAATAGGCATGGATAGAAAGATCAGTTATTCAACTACATAATTCAATTAATAAAATCTGTGGATTTTATTCATTAAATGGCCACGCAAACCGTTAGAAAAAAAATGGTAAAACTGTCCAGGGTACAGCAGACCTGATGATCTTGGGACTGTACTAGTTTTGCTGGACATACTAGGGTTAAATGAAGGTAGACACCAGTAGGCGGTAGAAAGTTTACTTTTTAAATATAATAATGTCCACGAAAATGTTGTCAATTCAATTAGCCCAATAAGATGTACCTTGGCCAATGTTCAATGTGCGTGGGTAATTGGGGAGTCAAAGCACAATAATGGAACCATTTATTTGAAACGCTTTTATAAACAACTTAAACTTGAGGTAAGTTTAGAACATCAGATCTACCTTTTTTTTTTCGTGCGTAAATCCCTTAGGATACCCCCCCGCCGGCCAGCGGGGGCGGTTATGTCGGGCTTGCACCGACTAAAACCGCACGCCGTCTCGGGTCTGAAGACGCCGGGGTGTAAGGTTACCCATAGAGCATATCCCTCGCACCCCGACTGACCCTGGGCCATCTCCGGTTTCGAGATGGCCCCCTTACTTGCTCTCCACTGTGCCATCTGCTAATCAGAGGTACACGTGGAAAGCTTCCGAACAGCCCTCAACAGGGCCGTCCCCACCTCGGTCAGAGTTGGCCGTAGGCGGCAGCGTCTCTGCCACCCTAGGAGAGAGGCGCTGCCGTCTCCGTTGCCCAGGGTGCACCGCGTGGAGGTCCCCAACCAAGCACCCCACATCAATGCTACCTGTTACTTACATATACTAAGATTAAATTGAGAATAAAAGATTTGGTATAAATGTATATTACGTTAAATAAGCAATAGGTACAGTCGCTTAACGACCTCCGTCGTCCATGAGCGCAGGCCTGCGGGTGACAGGATGAGGCCGCCTGTCACCCCAGCAGATGCAGGCCGGGACGGCGGAGTGACTAGCGCCCCTCTCCCAAACCGGGGCAAGACGGGGACACCGTGGTGCCCAAACCCGAGGGGCCCGTCTCGAAACCGGCGATGGCCCAGGGTCAGTCGGGGTGCGAGGGATATGCTCTATGGGCAACTTTACACCCCGGCGTCTGAAGACCCGAGACGGCGTGCGGTTTTAGTCGGTTCAAGCCCGACATAACCACCCCCGCTGGCCGGCGGGGGGGTATCCGAAGGGATCTCCGCACGAAAAAAAAAAAGAAAAGGTACAGTCAAAAAACGTACTATTGGCGCAAGAAATCATAAATTCCCCTTTTTTATCTGAACTCAGGCGGTGACGGTAAACAACAAAGACAACAGCATCCACATGCTTGTGTACTTACACACTTCATGAGACTCCTCTATTGTCATTAACATAACATAACTTCACGCCTGTATCCCCGAAGGGGTAGGCAGAGGTGTTACACACCCACGATTCGCCAGTTATGTTAAGGTCCCAATGTAATAGGGGGCGAGCCTATTGCCATTTACCGGGCACATTATTAAGCGTGCGATAATTAACATTTATTAATGCACTCGACATCGTCTTAGCAGTCCGTTACGTATGCCACTGGACTATCGCCGTACGTCATTATTGTCATTCAGTATTGTCATTAAACCTTTCGATATCGAGTGCTTTAGACTTACACTCTTTTCAATCTCATCAATTTGGTCAGCGAGGTCGACATACCATGCTCGTATATATATCTTGCCCCTATCAGCCAGCTTTCTTTCACACATACTGTACAAGAACATCTCAACTACGTTCACTTGATAAAGGCTAAATATAATATATACGTAGCCATTTTTACTGTTTATTGAAGTTCCTATAGTCTTCTTTATACTCCCCATACAACATGAATATGGTAAACCCCATTTACACATATGATACTGCAAGAATATGAATGCTTCCATCCATCGCATGGGTCCTCAAGTTCTCAGGTGGGCCGTGTGTTTGTTAACTACCTTACTAGAAAAAAATAGAATAACTATTGCGTAACAATCTGCTGCAATCAACCAATTGTCAAAGGCATCTTACGAAGTCAACAGCGCCCTAAGCAATGGCTAAACTACGTATTTATTCTACAAAGGCGGGACTGCGTAATGTGTTAGTTTTAAATTTACTGTAATGCGTAACTGGTGACTCATAGGTATATTATGTAATATGTTTGTATGTAAAGCTAGGTAAAAGAAATGACGGTACCTACCGTAATCACTGAGGCATCGAACTTGCAAATCAAAGGGCTACAAATGACAATGTGGAATTCAATTTTTTTTTATTAGCTATTACAATACCAAAAGCTATAAAAACAAATTGCTGGTCACACAAGGCATCGTGTTATAAAAAAATAAATAGTATGTAGCGATCTTTTCATTTTAAATGGTCGGCCTCAGTGGCGTAGCGGTAGTGCATTCGACTGCTACGACAGGGGGCGCAGGTGCGATTCCCGCTCAGTGCAAATATTTGTATGCATGAATATGTCTATTTGCATTGGTCTGGATGTTTCTATGTAAAATATGTAAGTATTTACAAAAAAAAAGTATAAGTATGTTTATCCGCATTCTGGAACCCATAACACAAGCTATTTAAAATATGCTTACTTTGGGTCTAGAAAGCGCTGTGTAGAATGTCGTAGAATATTTATTTATTATTTCTAACTTGGAAGATAATCTATGGTCAGCACGGTTGAATTGCAAAAAACCGCACAGGAGAACTGCTCGGTTTAGCAGTTTTGCTTGAGGTCCACTAGAGCAAATAATATTTTGGTACGGCCATCAGTTTTCTTTTAAATCGTGTAAAACCATTTTTTGCACTTTCTGAGCACATAAGGATAACATACAACATTTACCTTGTTTTTGTTAGTGATTGGATAAGTTCCTTTACTTAAAAAAAACGAATTAGAGAACCTTGTTCATCTTAACGTGACGTTATTTTATTCTTGCGACTCATGTCATAATTTTTATACTAAACAAAGAAAAGGTTGAAAAGAGAATGTGTAAAATATTTTTATGAATATATTTACTTTTAAGTATTGATTTTGTGTCTGATTAAATTATATTTTCTTTACGGATTTTTGATCTCATATTCAATCAAATTTACTTATTGTTGACAGAGGCTTTTACCTCAGAGCTCTAACGAGCCCATGTCTATGTCAGTCGCCGGTCAAGGTTTCGGTGTGACTCGACGGTGGTCTGTGTTAGAGTGAGGCATTTATAGGTAAAGAAACCACGTGCGTACGGTGACTTTTAAGATGGAAATCGCTTTATAGCTCTTCGTTGAGAAACGATTGTCTTGTTTTGCTAAATTTCGATTGTACATTAAATCAGAATTAACTAAGATGTTTATAAAATTTCTGCAGAGTTCTTATTCGTCCAATCGTGAAACGTGTTTTTATTTGATATAGCAGTTGCCCATGGTTTCATCCGCGTGCAATACTGATTCCGTTCCCGCAACCGACAGAAAAATATTCCCGGAATAAAATGTGTTATTCCAGACTATAATCTATCTCTGTACCAAGTTTCATTCAGATTCGTTCAGTAGTTTTTACGTGAAAGAGTAACAAACATCTATATTTTTTAGCGTTTATAATATTAGTAGGATATTTGTCTCAGTAAGTAAAGTAAATAAATTCGCGCATGCTAAAAATGTATAACGTCGTTCTAATTTAAGATTGTTTTATGAGACTGTAGTACCTACAGTTCTGAACTCGCTCCTAACAGGAGATTTGAAATTAAGGATAACAGTAATATCTGATGTTGATTTACTACTTAAAATAGGTACTTATACTAAGTAAAGGTTACAGTCGCCATCGGTATTAGTTTTAAGTTACTGAACACCTTGGCTCTAAAATTTTACATAATAAACAAAAATTTAAAATGTCAAATTTTCCTCTGAAGACTACAAAAATAATCATCAATTTATTTATTCATTTATTTCAGTATAAAGATCGTTTATAAATGTGTTAATGTTCAGCAACTTCTGCGGGTAACTGTACATTTTGAACCCTGAATAGTTCAAAAAATAAAAAACTTACGAGACCTCTCACTGAGCTCTTTTTTAAAAGCATAATTTCGGACGTAGCACTTGTGGGTCAGTAACCGATCCGATCTGTAAGTACGAACCAACGACCTTTGCGCGGGCGCATCTTCAAATGTCAGCCGATTGAGTAATTACGACCCGTGTCAGTGGAGCATTGATGTAATAGTATTATGTAGGGACATGATTACGCGATTGTGTCTGGTTAAATACTGATAATAATAGATAAGTGTTCGACTTTTTGTACATACCGGTGTCTTATTAGTATACCATAGGATGGGAACCTACCTTTTTTTTTTTTTTTATCGTGCGGAAATCCCTTCGGATACCCCCCCGCCGGCCAGCGGGGGCGGTTATGTCGGGCTTGCACCGACTAAAACCGCACGCCGTCTCGGGTCTTCAGACGCCGGGGTGTAAGGTTACCCATAGAGCATATCCCTCGCACCCCGGCTGACCCTGGGCCATCTCACCACTAACAGCATCGCTCATCCTGTCTCCTCTGAAAGCAGAGGAGTACGGAGAGCGATGTGTTCCCGCCACGTTGGGTATTGGCCGACGATCAATGCCAACCCTATGAAGGGGTGAAGGGGAAGCCATTGACCGCCGCCCAGGGTGTACCGGCCGCTCCGATTCCGTTCCCCCCGGACTGCAGCGGGATCGGAATCGGAGCGACACTCGAGGAGGTTACCCAACACACACCCCAGGATGGGAACCTACCTGCCTGCCGTTTCTTCACTGTGCCATCTGCTGATCAGAGGACCTATTACACGGTCGGAATCTAACCAACTAAAACCACACGGTGTCCTTTCCAAGTGTCCATTGCCGGGCACCACGGGTGCGCCCTCGAAAGTATAACCCCAGTGTTACCGGCGGACTTTGCTTTGGGGTCGGGTTTAATCCCGCTTCGGTGAGTTGGAAGGCGTGTATAGGAACACACGAAACGCCTCCGACCTCGCCTGCTTCTGTAAGGACAACGAGTCGGCCGACTGTCGTCCTCAGGCCCCGATCATGGAGGTCGGCAGTACCTACGCCTAGTAGATAAGTATGCGGCGCCCTCGCCGTAGGCTGTGGAACTCGGGGGGCAGGGTTCTCTCCCACTCTCTCTTCGCTGCCTCTTTCACGCAGCTACTCCTGCATTGTAAAGAAGATATTTTTTGCCAAACATCCCATATCTTGAACGTTAGCGTTTTTTGATTATATCTCCGGTTCCACTTAACCAATTGGAATCAAACATACAGCAGATTTTAAGTCTGACCAATACCTTTCTAAAAGATAAAACCGCAGCAAAATCCGTTCAGTAGTATTGCGTTCATTGTGAACAAACACCCAAATATACAATACAAAACAAATAAACAAAGAGACAAGAATTTCTTTTATGTGTTCAGAATCGTTCATTTAACATAATCTATTTTTTTAACAGACAACTACTTTACGATTTTTTAATAGTATAGATAGATTATAATTTATTATTATTAGAAAAAAACGGAAGTCATAAGCACCTTCATCTTCATAGCGATTTAACAGTTGCGGTCAAACTTTGCACTTTGGAACCCGGAGTCCGCTTATTGTTTTAGATTAGTATATCAGCTTCCCAGGAGCGACTGCCATATAACCTCCTAACTGCGAGAGGAAAACCTGCATCAGAGCCTCGTCCGTTGTTGTTGACTTGGGCTCCGAAGGAGTTGGTAGGGCCATGAGATATTATTCAAATCCAATCACTTCACATTTAAAATCTACAAAATGACTTCACTGTTTACAGCTCCCCACAATTATTTCGAAAAGTCTTGCGTATTATTCATGGGATGATAACCATTAGTTTGGGTCAATTGGTCCCATAGAACAATAGAGATTTCTTTTCTTACTAGTTTTATTGATTTTTGAAAATGGAAAAAATAAGAAACTAAAATTAATGTGTCTCACTAGTTCCTACGTTTTAATTCAATAGTTAGCTACCTGGTAAGAATAATTTTCTAACTTATTTTAAAATCGAACAAATGAACTCATATAAACATGTTACTTGGAATGTTACTCGAACTTATGAGCACCCCGCAGACCCCGCTTATAAGTTGCACATAAATTAATGTGAAACTAGATGATTGTATATAATTTCTTAACCTTCGCTGCTATATTTAGATTAAATAGACCTCCGAAGAGGCAAGCAGAGTTGTTAATGGTCTCAGGTAATATGAACCATTTGCCTTCAAACAAGCTCTTTTTTCAGACAACGTGATTATAATGAGAATTGCTTAATTGAAAAGCTTAATAAAGCTGGGAATCAAACCTAGAATACACATAAATATACATTGTATAAGTACATCGGCCACACTTGCTGCCACTGTGCCAACAGAGCCGAATTTTTCAAGCATTTCTTTAATTTAAAACCAACTCACATTTTGATAATAATATATGCCCATTAATGTGTTTTGGATATGACAAATACCTCATACAAGAAGCAATACAATTTAAGGTTTATAGATATAACATCTACAAACTGACAAATATGTGACTGTTTATTATTGTCTACCGTAATTAATTTAAATATCAATTGACAGAAGTAAATATGTAAATCTATTAATCAGCAATTTCAAGATTAACAAATTGATTGCTCTACATAATATAACAGGCGCTGGTTTACCGTAAACTATGTGAACAAGTGCAAATAAATTAGAGCACCAGGGCTACAAGCTACAAGCGCGCGCAATCCATGTTGCTCAATGTACATTTCGAAAGACATTTTTGATGTGAATTACTAAAAGTGCTTTTGATGAATTGATTTTAGGCTTTCTATACCGCTGTGATTTTATGATTCATGGTAATGGTGCAATGAATTTATTTACATAAAAATAATTTCATTATTTTGCATAAAAAACTTGAAGCACTCAAATTTAGCCCCTTTTTGCCACTTAATTGACGCTATAAATGTGTTAAATTCCCATAATTTAATTTTTATTTTTTTCAATTATAGTGGTACTTTGTTCACCTGAACATATGAATTAAAGTTAAAAACCAGTCAGTTAGGCTAGTTTTGATAAATATTGACTATATGTTTTTTACTACCTACTGAAAATGTATTTGATCCCTAGACACTTGAGACTGTATAACAAAGCAAACATTCAATAGACGTACAATGTAGTCACATAGCGTCGCAATTAGTGCTGGAGTGGATTATAGTTTTGTTAAAATGGTTTGCGCAGTAGATCTGCAAGAACAAGAAAGCTTTTAAACCTGAAACAATATTTATTTTTCAATCGTTTCAGAGTTTCGATAGTTTCAAAATAAAGTTTCAGTGTCAAACCTATCTGGTATTTATAAATATGAAGAGTAACGTTTTACTTGCATCCATAAGTTTCGAAATTAAAATCGAAAGTCACATCTTTATAAAACACTAGCTGACCCAGCAGACTTCGTACTGCCTTAATCGATAACAACTTCCATATTTATTCACCTTTTAAACCTTCTCTGGACCTCCACAAATAATTCAAGACCAAAATTAGCCAAATCGGTTCAGCCGTTCTCGAGTTTTAGCGGGACTAACGAACAGCAATTAATTTTTATATATAAAAATGATAATATAAAAATCAATGCTTGTTTGTTCATTTTTTAGTTGTGTAAAAATCAATTAAAACACTGCCTTGTAACATCAGGTGATATACAAAATGATTCTGAAAATATTATCTAATATGAAGCTCATAAAATGAAGTAATATTTAACTATACATTTCTTAACCAATTAGGCAACAAAATTCTTTTTAATGTAATTATATATATTAAAAGGATATTGCGTTATGTAATCCTCTATTTTTATTACCTAATATATAAGCCACGTATGTATTGCATGTATAGAATGTATACATTTAAGAACTTACTTTATAATTTATCAAATCTGCATAGTGGATGATGAACACTATAAATGCCTTATAGATTTGAAAAGGATTATCCCTGGTTAAAATTCTTCTGGTTAGATTTTTGTTGAAGTTTGTTGCTTTGGAGTAAGTTTACAAATTAGTTAGTGATTATTCACATATATGTTCACATAGAGTCAGAACAATTTTATTTGAGTCTTAATTACAGATAGAATGAATGAAAATGTTTTTTTTTTGTTGTTCATCCAGATTCAAGGCAGCTCTTTTGCAATAAGCACGTAGCAGTCGAACGCTCTACCGCTACTGCAATTGTTACCTCTTCAGCTAGCTGGTAATCCTGCCAAGTGACGTACAAGGTTCCGGTGGAGGCTTTTCTTTTGCGGTTAGTGCCAAGTTGAGATAAGTCTACTGCGACTACTGAACGGATTTTGATGTGGTTTTTTCTATTAGAAAGGTCTTGGTCAGACTTAAAATCTGCCGTATGTTTGATTGCAATTAGTTAAGTAGAACCGTAGGCATCAGCTAGTGACTTATATTTTTCAACATCGACGAACGGATAAACACTAATATCAAGCAAAATAATTTCTACAGACGACGACGCCTTCTTATCTATAGATAACTTTAAGATTAATTATAGTTTAATACGTCTATGCATATATGTTTATATTGAGCAATCTGCCGAATAGAATCTTTAGAGATGTACTTACAAATGTATAGGAATTACTCATTACCATTACTATACTCCCACTTATGGCCGATGTAGAAACGAACATTTAGGTCAAATGCAACAGAGTTCGTTCATAGGCTGATGTTTTAGATAGCTATATTCAGTACTAGTTTAATGAAGGTAAAATGTTCTTCTTCGGGTTAACTTAAGTAAGGAATGGCACCGGGAAAGCTCAAGATTTTAGCGCCGCTAAAATTTGACATAGTCTGATTGGCTGAAAATTGATTGAATATACATAACTGTTTTCAACCCCTGACACAAAAACGACAAGGTGTTATAAGTTTGACGTGTCTGTGACGTGGCTCCGGAACAGATGAACCGATTTAGATTTTTTTTTGTTTGAAAGGTGAAATAGTCGGAAATGTTCTTAGCTATGCCAAGGGCTTTTTAAATTTAAAATTTCATTTATATTACTTCGGTAGCAAACAAGTACATGTCTTGCCAAATAGTAAGCGAGTCTCCATTTTCAACAGAAGTAGTTTAATATTGACTTAACGAAGATTTCCTTTTTTTCTTATAGACCAACCGTTGGAATGAATACATGCATTAAAGACATATATCATGTATTGGGTTGTAGGTGGGGTCCCAACTTGTAACCGGTTGAACCATTACACTGCATCTTATTTACTTACAGGGTTTATAGAGTGGTGATATTTCCAATACAATTAACTGCTTATATTTGTCAAATTTAAACTTAAACTTAGCCTTAATTTATTGAAATTATGGAAGAAAATGAACATTGGTTCATGCCCATGAAATGGTAGATAAACTACAGAAGACTCGCGGCGACTGTCTGTCTATGTGGGGAACAAATATATCTCCATGCCCGATTCGCTGGGTTCCGGTAGTAAGGAAAGACCTAAGAAATGTTATCTATTGACGTCGTAAGGGATGATATACGTATCAATGGTCTAACTGTCAAGGATGCTGAAGATCGTGCGAAGTGGAGAAGAAAAATTATAAAACTGACCCTGGACTCCGATGAGAACGCATTGGAAGCAAGCGGATTACACGCCAGGAGGGTGATTGTGATCCATTTGATGCTGTACTCATCCATTAATATTTTTGATGCCTTAATACCTACGAGTTTTAACACTGAGGACTTTGCATATACACAAATACACGTTTGTATTGACAGTACTCGTAGCATGTTATTTCTTTTAATATTTTTATGAGCTAACTGTGACCGTTTCGTATAATGAAATCTTGTAGGTACTATGTTGTTAAGTTTTTTTTTAAGTATATTAATAACCGAAATTACTAGTATTCGTTGAAATAAACTATTTTTAACGGATTCTATCGCGATTTATTTGATAAAACTTTATTATTTACATTGAACCCGAGGTTTCGGTTGCTTTTCAGCAGCCATGGTCACGGGGAGACTAACGACGGTTGTTGGCTTGTAGTTTGAAGTGTTAGCTATCTCAAAGTACCCGAACTGTGCTATGTTGGTGTTACTATTTACGCAGAATAAATTGCTTGTGTTAGGAGTGGGTCTACGTCGGTAGTGTAATAGCCAGGATTCGAACCTGGGACTCTCTCCGCCGACGCTAAGTAAAGTTAAGTAAAGTGGCGATAGTAATATGACATTCAGTAGCTTTTCAAATGTCGTAGTTCATAGTGAGGTAAAAGGAAGTGCGTCGCGTCTGTGTACAATTTCATGCGCGCACGCCGCCCGCGCCCTTTTGAATATTAAGTACTTAGCTGTCGTGTACCGTTTTATACCGACTTATTGGGATGGCACTGAGTTATTGCTACGGGCTGCAACTATCAAAAAGGACGGGTTATTTGATAAAATATAACACATGACTTTGTACCGTAAATTATGGTTGATGAGGTGGTTTCATGGGTTCATATTTTGCATCACAAATATTACAATTACAGTAAAACAAGATACCTAGGTATCATTCTCTTGAATGACTAAAAAGGATCTTGAAAAGGATTTAAATCTGTCTGATTTATTCAGGGGAACTTCTTACATGATGAGATTTACATATCATTACGGTGCTTACAGTATTGTATCTAGACTTCGTTCATGATGCTTTGTAGAATTTGTAGACTCTCTTGAGCCTAAAAAGTAAAAATCCAGTACCCTAATGAATGACTTCTGTTCCTGACTCACCTAACTCTGACGTACGGTTGGTGAGATATTATGTGACGTTTGTTCTATCCAAAATGCTTCAGCTGGTGGCCTCGATGGTTAAATATCATATAAGTCTGGTGTGCCTAAGTACCGGCTAGGTTAGTACTGAACTTTGGAACTGCTTGCGACTTTGAAGAACCTTATACTCTTCAGCAATATTGACGGTAGCATCATTGCCATTTTGTAGGTACAAGGCAAACTTATGTATAGGTATAGTAAGTAACCGCCCCCGCTGGCCGGCGGGGGGGTATCCGAAGGGATTTCCGCACGATAAAAAAAAAAAAAGGTATAGTAAGATCCCGGCGCCGGAGGTCGCTTAACGACCTCCGTCCTCCATGAGCGCAGGCCTGGGGGTGGCAGGTGAGGCCACCTGTCACCCCAGCAGAAGCAGGCCGGGACGGTGGGGCGACTAGCGCCCCTCCCCCAAAACGGGGCAAGACGGGGACACCGTGGTTTCCAAACCCGAGGGGGCCATCTCGAAACCGGAGATGGCCCTGGGTCAGTCGGGGTGCGAGGGATATGCTCTATGGGCAACCTTACACCCCGGCGTCTCTAGACCCGAGACCCGAGGATTTCCGCACGAAAAAAAAAAGGTGTAGTAAGATCCCGTTTCTTATTTCCTAAGCATTACTGGTAGTGCCGGCGTTGCGTTGCTGTTACATTCGCGGAATCAATTAAAAGGGTTAAATATAACAGACTCATCAGTGATTATATACATTAAAAGTCTTCGAGTTTGTAGAGTATTGGTGAAATATTTGATCCACGTGCCAAGTGATCAGAAGACTGATCTTTTTCTAAGTCAAAGATTAAACATTGTCGAAGCTGCTATTATTTTCAGTGTGTGCGTAGGAATTTGAGGTCGCATTTTGTTTTTATTTTATTTGTTATTTTATATTAACTTGGTGTTTTGTTTCTCTTCAATGCGAAAAAATACAAGTACGAGACCTTGTAGGTCAAGATCTTTAAGTTTAGAATGTTATCTTACTACTATTATAAATGTGATAGTTTGGATGAATGGATCAATCACGATAGATCGGCAGAATAGATGTGGATGAAAAGGCATAGAGATAGATATAAATCTGGAATATCACATAAGTCTGCGGAAACTGAATTAATATGCCCAATGGGCGAAGCCACGGGCAACAGCTAGTCAAGAATAAAATAAGTTAACTGTCTTGCAAAATATACAACTATTTTTTAGTGGTGACTAAGTTAGGCGTTTATTTCGTCGCCATCGCGTTGTCTTCCGCATACTGCACATAGCTGCGCCGCGCCGCGGCGCAATGAGGCAAAACTCGCGGAGACAACCGCAAAGACTAATTTTATTTATAATGCATTTTAAATATTACTTTTTGAGATGGTTATTAGTGTAAATTGTATTTCCACTAGTCTTAAAAAGTAATGAGGGGAACCTGTATTACGTTGGACATTGTTGTACCTAGAAGAATCCTAATTATAAAAAATTCTCCTGGGCTTGAAAATTATAGTATCTATGGCAGTCGAAGCATCTTTTGTCCACTTTATCGCGAAGTAGTTGTGATTCGCCGGCGCCGCGAGTGCCGAGAAAAACTATTCGTTATTGCTAATTTGTTATTTCTTTCTCAAAAAGTACGGCTTTTGGACTTTCTTTTTGATTTTTTATTTCACCTGATAAACACTCATGATGAATATTTTATTTCCAATATTATCTCAGTATATGTAGGTAACAGATAGCACTGGTGTTCAAAGCGTACCAGTACTTTATGTGTGTTTTTAAAAGTGGTGTAGGAAAGGTCACTATGTTGTACTTCGACCCCTAACTAAGTACATTGCCCACTGCTCAAGGTACATCACATTCGGTAATTTAATTCAAAACGTTATTGTAGACATTAGTATAATGAAAAAATTAACTTCCTACAGCAAACTGCTGGTGTTTATCTTCATTTGACCCTAGTATGACCAACAAAACTGGTACGATCCAATGGTATATCAGGGGTATTGTACCTTGGACAGTTCCTCCCTTTTTTTCTAGTGGCTCTTGTGTCCAGTTAATAAATAATTTCCACAGATTTTATTCATGAATTATGTAGTTGAAAAACTGATCTTTCTATCTATGCCTATTTGACATGTCTTATTCTAACCATTTTTTTAATGCAAATGTAAGAAACTGGCTTAATTAGGACAGATTCCCCTAAATATTTACAATTTCAACATTTTATTTTTCTGTAAACGTTAATAAGTTACCGTAAATGTAACCCAGTGATTTAGGTTTAAAAACTGTTGTATCACTGTGATAGTTAGAGATATATTTCAAAGGTCTTGTGTGAACTAGAAATTAACACCATCAGATTTAACGATGAGGGACAGAATGGGGATGAAGTCGTTAGGAAACCTGATTACTTGAGAGTTCTCTATAATGCCAGCTTGGTGGACTAAGTTATCGAGGTAGATCGAGTTACCGGGGAGGATTAAGTTAGCGAAGTGGAATAAATTAGCGAAGTGGACTAAGTTAGCAGAGTGGACTATGATCTACCTGCTCACTCCTCCAATCCTTCAAACCTCCAATATATTATAACTGGACCACTCAGTTTGCGCTAGAAATATTTCACGTCGGTAACGTATTCTTTTACTAACACAACATCTCTACTAAGTCTTAGTAACTTTTTTTTTAAATTATTATTTATATTTAATGTTATTGGGACTTCACCCTACCGGTATTTGTAGAAGGGATTGATAACTTCACATAGGCCGATAAGAAAGTGCTCGACTGTTCTAATCGATCATAAATTTATCGCCTTACCAAAAGGTTCTTTAGTCACGCTATTTACTCGATTCGCTCATCACTCACTAAAGCGTCATTAGTTACAACAATTAAAAAGGTTTTATTGAAGTAATTATTTTAGTGAAAACATACATAATGTCTGAGTGGCGATTAGGTATAGAGTATCGATGACATTTAAGACAAATAACTACGAAGACTTTGTGACACGCGATGTACAAAATAGCTATAATAGTTACAGCATGTTATATAATATAAATTGAAATGCGGAACATCAGTGTATTAATAAATACTAGTTCTGTATACCCAGTGTTTGTCTAAAACCTTGGCCTGACAAATATTAAAAAACATAACAATTAACAATAGCTAATATGAATACATGTTCACATCTGCACATGCATAATACTTGGCATCGAACTGCGAAGCCTGCAGGCCTTCGAGTCGGACACTTACGGTCGTCGAGTCGCTGAACGCTTTACATCCTTGTCACAAATATAATATACATGCGTCAAAATTGATGTACCAGTAATTTAAAGGGAATTTTTAGAAGTATTTGTATGAAAGTTTTTTGATGCTTGACGTTTTGACCTTTACCTGTTATTTAAAAAACCTTCCTGGTGTTTATGTACTCAGGGTAAATAAAATAAAAAAAATTATAACTCACACGCTTCATTTAATTTTGTAAATTACTGCTAACGGTCCTGTACTTGTGCTTATTATTATTTTACAGAAAATATGAATTATATAAAATTACATTATTGGTGTTCAAGTTCAAGTAAATAAGATTGCAAATACTTTTCAGTTGATAGTTAGTACTATTAGTTAGTTAGTTTAGTTAATACTTTTTAATGGAGATCCGTGATCTCTGCCTACCCCTATGGGAAACAGGCGTGATTTTATGTATGTATGTTTTAGTTGATTCATATAAGATCACATAAACCTAATTTGTGAAATTAACTAAAATAAATTAAATCTACATTGATATTACCCTAAAACGTCAGTTTAAAAACAAAAAAACCGGTCAAGTGCAAGTCGAACTCGTACACCGAGGGCTCCGTACCACTTTTTCTATTTTTTGAATGATTAAAATATTACTAAAGTACAAGTTCTTGACTAGCTAGATGCCTGCAATTAGTCTTCGTTGCATGAGATCGTTGCACTGTCATTATGTAGACATGGATCAAGAGCAGTGACCCACAAAATACTGCTGAGCGAATGATACTTGGGTGTGCTCTAGCGGAAGATAAATTATCGTGAAATAGTCCCGAGTAGGTATATGCTTACAGTTTCATGATTAAGAAGTGATAAACTTTTGTCACTACAAAGTGCATGGTGTTGATAAACGTTTATATTTCTCCGAGGTGCCCAGCAAATTGCAGTACCATACACTTTATGTAGGCATGTGAACAAGATTATTCATGCTTTTAATTAGCATGGCAATGGTGAAAGTTCATTTCAAATAGTTATTATAGTAATTTCCATAATTATTCTATTTTATTTCATTATATTTTTAACTTTTTTACATAACCTAAAAATTATTCTGTTGTTTACACAAAAGTATTTATTTTCATAAAACAAAACCCGATGTAGGTAAAGTTAAATAACTTTGGTAAGTAGGTATTTATGTCATGCAGGTGCATTTATACATTTGCAAGTTTGGTGACTTGCCAATATCTTGACTAAATTTTAGGGATCCTGAAATAAGAATTTAATAGAATCGGAATCGAATCGAATAGAATCACTAAAATATCACATCACTTAATTTCACGGTAGAGCATAAAACTCATTTTAAAACCTTAACAATTCTAACACAATGATATGTAGCTTTAAGTATATTTGCTATAGTTGTTTTGCCAACGATTTCTAACACAATCATGAAAAATATATAAAAAGTTGGTAACTTTAACACGTCCGTACCAATGGGAGATTCAGTATCTATCTTACCTTGCTGCCCAGCCTTTGTTATCAGCCGTCTGTAAAACTATTGTTTTGCCATGAGAATATCAATAGCAACTATTTATTACTTCGTGTAGATTTTATAACCTCCTATTACAATACAGGCATTTCCTTCTTGTTGATGTTTTTAATCAAGGTTCTTTGACGTGATTGATCGTTTTAAATTATGAAATATATTGGAAAACACTTTCGCTCTCGAGCAGCTGGACCGTGTACTGTTCTTCAGAAGCACATATTTATTGCTTGAGTGAGCTCGAGATGTTTCGTCTAAATAAGCTCAGCTATCAGTGCGTTTGCGATTCTAATGTGAAATAAGAAATCATGTTAATAGCGTAATGTTGATATTATATGAAGACAATATTCTAGAATAAAGATTCCTGTAAGAATGGTTCTAGTCTTGACACGTTTTAGTTCCAATAATGAGCAGATGCTACATGGACCCCTCAATGATACTTATTACAAAAAACTTTTTAGATCTTTAGCACACAACATTTGCAAAGTTTAGTGCCTTATTGTCTAAGACATTTAATTTTTACTAAATGCATTCAGCAATAGGTTACAGAAAAACATAATCACGTCCTAATACGGCCAGATTATAGAAATAAAACATACATACGGCACTACTAACATAAATAAAGATGTCCATTATGCTATAATTGTATATCTTATACAGAAAACGAAATTTATTACCAACTTATATTCATAACAGCAAAGTTTAATTATTTGCAATTGCCATTTACAAAGTTGTAAGTAGCTCTGTTGATTTTAGAAAACTGGCAATAAATCGTCAAAGTGAATTCTCTCATCGCCGTGGTTCGAGTGAATGATAATGTTGTACGAATGTTGATAGTGTCGTGGGGTTGCGCGGCCACCCTGCGGTAGGGTGCGCGACGCGTGCGGGGCCTGCGCGGGCGACGACGTCGCTTTTCACCGTCCATGCGCCGCGTACGCCTACCCGATATAAAAGCCTCAACCGCCCATTCACCCGCTCGCAGTGTGTGCTTGAACGTTACAGTGTCCAATACTCCCGTGTCAGGACTTACAGTTAAAATATGAATTCAAGGTGTTTAATAGTGCTAGCAGCCGCCCTCGGCGTGGGTACGTAACATTTGAAATATTTAGGGCGCGGTCGACCTGCGTGATGGATATATTCATGTCCTGTGACGATAGAACCGTCTAGATGTGTGGAATGGTTGTTCTAAATCTTTGAACATATTCATGACGTAGCGATGCGAAAGTAGCTGAAGTGTGATCGATACAGTTTCCACATTTAACGTTGCAACTGCGCAAACGCAACAAGTGCTGAGTCTCTGAGAGCAGATTACGGCCGATGATGTGGTGTAACTACAGCGACTTGCCCCAGTGACACACGGACTGATCATATCAGCGCTTTTTCGAAGATTATTGTGCTAATAATATAACATAATAAATCCCAAAGTTAAACATAAAACAACGTAATTTAAAAAATTATATTAGAGTGATGAAACATTTCCCTGGGGTTATCCTTTCGAGGGCTTACCCGGGGTGCCTGGCAATGGACACTTGGGCAGGGCACCGTGCGGTTTTCGTCGGTACATGCACGAAATAACCGCCCCCGCTGGCCGGCGGGGGAGTATCCGAAGGGATTTTCGCACGTAGAAAAAAAAGAGTGATGAAACAGAATGTATTAACATAAAGATATTTTGACACCCTTGTAAAACAGAGTATGTATTATATTCATATAACGAACCACATAATGATACGCAATCGTGTGAACTAGGTCTCATTTGGTTGTCAACCAACTCCATTTCTATCGCAGACACGGTTTTTTTTAAAATAAAATGGCAATGGCCTCATATAATTATAGACAAAGCTATAAAAGCTACTTCATCAGTTTCAGTTCCATATTATTTAAGTAAGAAAATATGTTAATCAGCTGCATAATAGTGTGAAAGTGGTTTGTTAAGATTTATTAATAAGTATTTATAACTAAATAACTCTATTATTTATGCAATTCATTATTGTAGTGTGTAGTGAAAGATGAAATGCAAATTGAAAGCTTTGGTCTCCCAAGAAGAACGATGCAGAAGCTTTCACTAAATTCATCGTTGATATGTAATATTCCATTATACCACTAACTTTGGATATAATAATAAATAAATAAATATTCTAGGACAAATTACACAACGCCATCTAGACCCAAACTAAGCAGAGCTTGTCATATGGGTTCTAGACTGCGGATAAGCATACTTATATACTTTTTTTACATAGAAACACCCAGACCAGCGCAAATATACATTTTTGCACTGAGCGGGAATCGAACCCGCGACCTCTGGCTTAGCAGTCGAACGCAATACCACCACGCCACAGAGGTCGTCACATATGCACATTATCTTGAGGATGGGTGCAACCATTTCTATTCAGAGAAATTAACTGACCTTAGTAATATGTTGTAATCCATTTGGCAGTTTATTTATTTTAAACAGCAGTTACATAATCTAAAGCTGACTGATTAGCATTTTTCGTAACTATTGCTAGTGGTACACCTTTGATTTATGCCAGGTTATGACATAGATACTACGAACAGATCAACTGCTCCCACGTGCGTAGAAGTAAACTAACGCAATATTATGACCGAGGGAAATTGGTACTTAAATTTGCATAATTGAGTAATTATAAAATATCTTCAAGTCATATTTGTTTTCACGAATATCTTTATTGCCACTTAATTGAGTTAAGTGGTGTACTATACGCCTATAAAGTTTTAAATAGATATATTCAGTCATAACCATTTTGATACCGAGGTAATCATTAATATACATCCTCCACTTTATGGACTTCCGTACAAGCATCTATACCTTTTACTTCCGTTCAGTTAATGCAGGAAGTGGACTATACGACAATATCATTTCTCGGTGACATAAATTATTATAATAATACAAATATAAAACAGTCTCTTGTACAATATATTGAGGTACTTCCTTTAAATTTTGTTGAACAGTTATGTAAAATATAAATGATAATTTTATCAAGATTTTTTAAATTTTGATGCAAAATGGTTACTTATTTATAACCTCTTTCGTTTGCAATTTAATGTTCATGATAATTCCGCTAACTGTTTTTTCAGGTAGTAATATGAGTTGAGCATCCTTTTTCCTAAACGTGATTGATCTTGCAGTCTTGCTATCGAAGCCTTAGTTGATCATATTAGTATAAAAGCTGTGTTGTGAGGCAGGATGCTTGGTTTTCCCTTAGAAGCTAGTTATGAGCTGTTTGAGGAATTTATTATTGTTAGAATTTCTAACACGTACCTAGTTCTCACGAGTGCCACGTATTAGTTGCACAAGCGCCAATATTTGCTGTTGCTTATTCTCTGTAGCACAATCTGGCAGCAACAAATTATGCTGGTTTGATAGTATTCATTTTATTCACATGGTACATTATTTCCCGTGGGGGTTTCCACACACGTAAAAACAAAATGGTACATTATTTTCATTCCATTAATTTAAAATATATGTGCATATATTTTAATTTTTTTGTTGCACGTACTTAAGGCATTAAAGCTATTTTTAATCAACTTTTAAATAGATAGAAGTTCTCAATTCATCAGTTTTTTTGTATGGTCTGCTAGGTTGTCGCGTTGCGGTGACTTTCTTTTTGTTTAAAAGGAATTTCTGATAATTAAAATATCAAAACTAAAATTAAATTTATAGATTCACCTGCTGAACATTACTTAAGTCTCTCTTCAGGTTAGGCCTGAAGAGTGCACATAAGCACATATAAGCACAGGTAGTAGGGTTTCATTGTTGTTGCTGTGTATTCTCAATATTTGGTTTTAGAAGTCTTTTATTATTTTTAAAAGTTTATATTTATTCACAATGGACCTTTTCAACTGCAACTGATTTTGATTTCATGGCCATCAATTTTCTGTAACTTATTAATAACCCAGTTATCATAACACCTCTTAATACTTAACGGCACTTTACCACGCTATCTTATATTCATAGTGTTATTATAGCAAGCGTGAAGGCATTCGATAATCGAGGCTTGCAGTGCGTGCGCGAATTTCACGAGAGCAATGGAAACATGGAGAAAATCTATTTAATCTACCTACAGTCGCTTGAGTGCGCATACGACTGTTTTGATATCTCTTCAAGCGGTTATCATTTCATCAGCATCTATATATCAACAGGTATAAAGATGACTACTCTTACGCGAAGAATACCGCAATAAAGAGATAAATTCTACGTCATGATTATACAGCGCTATCTAAACTAAGTATAATTTGAAAAAGTGGTCTGAGAGTGCCTATAACCATACTTATATTATTTTGTAAATTCATATATATTAGACATAGAAACACCCAGAATAATGTAAACAAAGACATGCATGCATGCAAAGACAGGTGATATTTGTTTGTCGATAGTTTAAATATCGAGTTATATCCTCTTTCATATCGATTTTTTAATGAAATCGCAAATCGCAATTATAGACGGATGATATTGTTCTACGTAGATGACTCATATAGGGGTGTGGTATCAATGAAAATGTTAAAGGTTTTGGTTTAAAGTATTTAATTTTGACATTTTCTTAATGATCTTTCGTCACTGTTACCTTGATGTTATTTAAAGGCATATTTTGCGGAGTTGCTTGAATAGATGTTTGACATTGAAAGTAACCTTAAATTGTGCAATGTTTCACATACATATATTCAACATATAAGATACTATTCAGGGAAACAAACATTTATTTTCATTTGATTTTGGCTTGCTCTTATGACACTTGCACACCAATCGAATTTTATGAGACATTCCACCAGTCGTATTTTTTGACAAAAAGGCGTTAGAAAGCATCATGCCATTTGTCGTCACAATCCGGCAATCGAATCGGTTTTATTACCACCAGAAATTAACTAGATTCATAACATTATTTGGTAAAGTCTTTTGCACACAAACAACACTACTATCCCATTGTACTCGTATTTAAAGCTCTAGTGAAAAAGCTATGTATAAAGTCACCTTCTAGTTAGTGCGTTACATGTCATTTAACTGTCAGTATATCCATTACTCTCTCTAATCGAATGTGACAATTAAGGTGTAATTGACTAATCCATTACGTTGCTCTCGTGTTCGTGTAACAAATTGCTTAATAGCCTAATTGTTCGGTTATTGACTCGGCTCGAGATATTTCAATCAGACATGTCATGGTATTAGTTATTGTAAATATACTTTCAAAAAGCTCAAGTATTCCCGTGTCAAGTAAATAGATATTTTCAATAATCAAGATATATTATTATAACATTTTGGTGCATGACCTATTTAGTTTAGTGTTGCGTCGTTTGTGATTAGTGTTGAGCATGGTCATCGTCAATTAATTAGAATTGGCGCCTGGCTTGAAAGGTATACTTTGCAAATCTGACACTTAATATTTCGCGTGTCTAACATTTTGAGAATTCATCACATTACATTTCTTGCAGAATGCACCCAAACCCTATTTTTATTATAAAGCTAAAGGTAAAGTCTCCGTTATCGGGGTCACCATTACAGACACCTTATATCTTAAAAGTATTATATCGTAAATACTCTAGGAAGTTAACGTCGCCGAAGTTTGAAGTAATTATGACATTTAGGATATAATTACGTATTATTTTTAGAAACACGCATTTAGCGAACAACTAATAATAATTATCAGTGGACCACAGGTATAATTGTCTTATATTATGAGAAAATTATGAGGGTTAAACTCACAACACTCGTCGCAGTAGCAGTTAGCGGAGTACCATACGTACAGTCAGTTACAATATAAAGGACGGGAAATATCAAAATAATCAGTAATCTACACATAAACAATGCAACGGAAATTGTATTCTTAGACAAAAATACATCGCCGACAATGATATCTCACGGTTGAGCGTTTGATTCAACAACAATACAATGCGTACGCGACTCAATGTTAATTTCCTTCAATTTGTGATTGAAATTCTTTGACGTACTTCATTTTACTATTTAATTAAAAATTTTGACGACGCTCGTTTAATAGGAACTTTTAAATTTCTTAACATGAATGGCCTGACTGGCGAAGAAACTATATTCTCGCACTATCCCTTTTTTTTTAACGTGTGGTAACCCCACGGGCTTCCCCCCATCGGTGCCAATGATGGGGTGGGCCTGTCGGAATCGGACCGACTAAAACTACACGGTGTCCTCACCAAGTGTCCATTGCCGGGCACCCCGAGTAAACCCTCGAAAGGATAACCCTAGGGTTACCGGCGGACTATGGCCGCCACCGCGGCCTCGTCTGGTGGGATCGGGTTTTATCCCGCGTCGGTGAGTTGGCAGGCGTGTGTAGGACACACTCTACACGCCTCCGTCTTGGCCTGCCCTTCGTCTTAGCCTGCTTCGCACTATCCCTCATATAGACATTTTATACATGGTTTATAGGAGCACCGGAGGCCTTGTCTCTCTTGCTATAATTTTTCTCATTGCCCAGTTTACTCTTCTTCTTTTCGATATTGCAGGCATTTATGGACCACGATAATCACTTGTAGTGTGCTTATTTAAACATAATCAGCTGGACTGGGTGGAGATGGTGTTACGGGTGCTGCAATGTAAATAAGGAATTGATTGATTGTGTTCAGGGACTTTAACCACAACGCTCTTATAGCAATTTAAAAGGGGGATATCGGTAAGTCCCCAGATCTGAATTCCTTATGTTTTGGTTTTAAATATATTCCGTCCATTACTAATAGGTATTATTAAAATGGGAAGCCTGCAAGAACTTTTTTAGATGAGACCTTCACGGCTAGTAGATGTAACTACATCTAAAGACAGTGACTGTACAAGTATACAATTCACATGAGCGTTCTATTAAAGCTTAAACTCTATAGAGTCACCTATAGTGCCTCGGGTGATTGTCTGTCCTTCAAGTGACGTTATAAATAGCCTCTTGTTAGCCCTATGCATTGTTTTATAGTTCCTTTAAGAGGAATCATTCATTGATTTACGATGATTCAATCGGAAATTATTTTTGGATCGAAGAACAATCGTAAAATTTGATTTCGTTGATTTTTTTTATTCTGTGTATCAGTTTATTTTTATAATATTCGTGATAAGTAGCTAATCGGCTTACTTATATTCTGCTTACGGAAAGAGTTGAATAGGAAAAAGGAAAATAAGGAAATTCGTTAGCATTCAAACGGTATGAAGGGCAGTATCCTGTTGATAAATGTAAATATTAAGTAAGAAGGTTTATTCCCGGTTGACGGTCCATTCGAGCTGGTGAAAGCTTAAGCTAAATAGTAAATTCCACTAAATACTCTACTAGATGTTAGAGTTACAAAATAATAATAATAATATCAATAGTAAATAACTGTTTACGATGAAGTAGTTTAGTTATAATTATATGCTTCTTTAGTCCACTTATATTTTAATATCATATTGAGGTCCTGCATTATTGGGGTTTTATGTTAGCCAAATTATTAGGGCCAACACGGAGTTTGGGTTGATGCCCAAAGTATGCGCTTCCTATGAGCTGGAACCAATTAAAATGTTTCAAAATATCGATTTAATAAATTTATCTATTCGGGGATAACTTGATATTAACTTTATAATTGATTAACACGTCTTTACGCTGAATAAGAACTTAATCATTCCCTGTAGTTCTTACTACATAACAAGCTTATGGATACCAATTTAAGCGACGAGACTGTAAATATACCCTTTACATATGCAACTACAGCCGTCGAGTCTAAATTTAAGAAGTTACGCAACTATTACGTGGCGACACCTGCGCAGCAGCCTCTCTTGTACGACGAGAATTTGTATCGCTACTTAATTTACGGTCGTGACTTGTAACTTAATCACAATTCTATCATTATTGTTGAATCAATCGATCGCAGAAACTTGAACTGTTACAGATCATAAAATTTTATATACTCAGACAATATGTATTAGAAATTTATTATAACATATCCCGGAGGTTACTGATGCATATTACACCACATTAATGTTGATACTTTACCACCTGTAAAGCCGAAAGGGAAAAAGAAGAGTAGAGTGGGAAAAAAGGACTCACAAACTCTATTACTATAAAAGGATAAAAACATAGTACTCTATTTAATCTGCTCGAAAGTTATGTGAAGGACATTTTTAATATGCATAAGAAATTGTAACTGTTATCCATCATGTTTATCATTAGGTACATGAGCAAAATTTTCTAGATATCAGATTCTCATAATAAAACGGTTCATTACCTGCTTGTAATGTAATGGTGAGCTTTAAAACTTTCACCGCTCAACAATGGTAGTTATCTAAGTAGGTTACGTCAGATTATGCCACTCATGTGTCAGAATCATTTCTTTTTAATGTTATTGATGGATACTGCACTGTATATGATTGAGTCTGGCAGGTGTATTTTCATAACGATTTGGGACTGTTATAACATTATTTGAGATAATATGAAATGATTTTTTAGTTGTAATTTCCAGAATTTAAAGATAGGACAAAAAATGTGAGAATGGAGTTAAAGTACAACAATAGAATAAAAAAAGTTTCCGAAAAGGTTGCGAAAAATCAAAACGAAGAATCATTATTGCGAAGGTATATTATTTTTTCTGATCTTCATTTCATATGTAAATAAGTATTCAAATACGATGCAAAAAGATGCTTCGAATGTATGAGTACTGAACTGTTATACAGTATAGGTCATTCGTGAGATTGCTCAACACTGCGCAGGCGCATCGCGCTAACGAAATCGAAAGTCTCACCCACTCGCTCGCTCGGTAGGTCAATTTTTGAGGCTTTCACCGAGTTACTTAATATATTACCTTTGTCATAATACTGTATAATGTTTATGTAATGAGCATGTGGGATTATTATACAATAGGCGTGGATACAACCATTAACTTCAAAAATGTTGATTTTTATTATACTATTATGGATATTTTTTTTAGAGAAACCGTATTGTGAAAAACATGGCATTAATGTCATAGTCATTAGCGCAGCTACGCACAATTAATGCAAATTGCAAATGCACAGATGAAAATTCTCAAAAGTAAAAAATTATAACTTCTTATTTATAGTACTAAATGTAAAACTTAAACTTGTAAAAATAGTGATTACAAAATAAATCCATTCTGGTAATATTACATAATATGTTATGACAAGGTAGGCATCGGGCAGATCAATAATTATGTCATGCGTACGCGCAGGGCTCCGGTGTCAGCCTCGGGCGTTGTGTAACAGCGTCTCCAGTTCAATGAACATAATGCCCTAGTTCTCTTGGGTGACACTAATTCATCACAACATATGTTTTTCAGAAGAAATTTAGCAGGGAAAATAAAAAAAAACTATTTTAGCCAACAGTTTTGCATCACTAGAAACAAATAAAACAATCGGCCAAGTGTGAGTCCGACTCGCGCACGAAGGGTTCCGTACCATTATCTATACAATGGAAGCCGTCCTTAATTTATTTCTGAATATTCTGTGAATATTTCAAGCATCTACATCTGCATCGGTAAACAATCACGTTTCTTGTATGGGAGCCCCCCTTAAATATTTATTTTATTTTACTTCTAGTATTTGTTGTTATAGCGGCAACAGAAATACATCGTCTGTGAAAATTTCAACTGTCTAGCTATCACGGTTCATGAGAACAAGCCCGGTGATGGGACGGACGGACAGCAGAGCCAATAGGGTCCCGTT
The DNA here is from genome assembly GCA_946251805.1 of Cybosia mesomella. Classification (NCBI taxonomy): domain Eukaryota; kingdom Metazoa; phylum Arthropoda; class Insecta; order Lepidoptera; family Erebidae; genus Cybosia; species Cybosia mesomella. Next base: position 7,867,512 of record OX276390.1, read on the forward strand.
TTACTCTTTGGGTACGGAACCTTAAAAAATAAAGTAGTTTTTTTTAATGAGTGTAATAGTCACCTCATTCTTATTAAGTTAATTTAACCTACAAAGTCAAAGAGCGATTAAAATTATAAAATTATATATAGTCATTTGGCGTGAAATACGAAGAGCAGTGATTCAATTCTTTTATTATTGAAATGACTACATTGCACTTGTGAACCACATAGCCTATTAGCTTGGCCGGCATGGAATGTGAGGTGCGCGCTGATACTCTGGTTCACCTCGAAATCACTGTTTGATTTTAATAAGAAAAGTTGTTTGCACAGAAAACGCGTATGCAGATGAGTATAACCTATAACTTTTTAGTTCAAGTATTCAAGTCAGGGCTATATTACGATTATTATTAATAAAATCGACAAGAAAACCAAATACATTATACAAGAGATTGAAATTTTTGCCGATCGAAAAAATAAATGAATAACCAAGGATGTTGAGATCTATGCGTAAATGTATGTAAATAGTAAAATAGCAAGATCTCGACCTCGATCATCGTTTTGCCTCTGAGATTAAATTAAAGTAGATAGACCCTTCTGAAATTAAACTGGGTTGTGTTTATGTAGTTATGTTGTTGAGGATTCATATATTATATATCGAGAAACGCTCTTGTTGGAGTAATGTATTGCAAAACTCCACGTATGAAGGATTTCCTCTTTCAAATGGCAACGTGTGCAGGTGTCACATATGTTGTGACATCAATGACATAACTTCAGTTCAGGGAAGTGACCGCAGTAAGCAAACATGTTAAAGAGGTGGTTAGAGGTTATTTCTGAAACTTTCATAATTAACATGCAACAGGTTACGTATAAAAATATTCATCACTACTAAATACTTCTATGATTTAAACTTAACCAAAATGAAATAACTAATTGTTTGTTGACCGATATTGGCTAAAACTCGCGACGCATCAGTAAAATTGAAACTAAGACAAAAAATAACTACGAAATTTTATTATGCTAATTTAAGCTGTGTAAGTTACCACAGTAGGGATTATTGTGTTCCTTGGAGGAAGAGTAACCATTTTAATTTTGCTGAGAGTCCACCAGTGTACTATAACCATGGTGTAGCAAAATCGGAATTGAAATTTAAAATTGTAATGTATATTTACACTACTATTTTAAGGAAGGGACGACGTTAATCGCAGAATGGGAATTCAAACCGTTACCACTTTTGTTGAAAGGCGGCTTTTCAGATTATTAATATGTTCCATCAAATTATTGTTAATATTTTGAGCAACATGTATCTAAAGTTAAATTTTCTTTACAGCGGTTGCCCAAGAATCCTTTAAATGCCCCGATGACTTCGGTTTCTACCCCCACCACTTATCTTGCGACAAATACTGGAAGTGTGACAACGGTGTTGCTGAATTGAAGACTTGCGGTAACGGTCTAGCATTCGACGCCACCGACAGCAAATACCTAACCGAGAATTGCGACTACCTCCACAATGTTGAGTGCGGCGAGAGAACACAGCTCGGTAAGAAAAATTACATTTATTATCCCATGTTGTATGTATATTTACAGCATATTAAATACATCAGTTAAGGCGCATATAGGCTATTGAAAAGGTCAAAGTTAAAAAAAATTATTGGGGTATTCCCAGTAGTTACATTGAAGTTCTCTAGTTTTACAGTAATCCTAGTAAAGTTAAGAGATAACTTTAACTAAACTACTGCGTATACATCGTTTTATCATCCACAAAAAATAACGTAGTACCCTATTATACTTTTCTATTGTTCTTGAAATTTTTGTTGAAAACTGACCTCTAATCCGAAGCTACGAACTAAGTCTGCAGTCTAGTTAAAAGGAGTCTAACCTTTTTACAGATTTATGCGTGTTCATAAACTATAACAGTCGAATGAAGTCAAATGGAATATAATACCCATTATGAACCTAAGCGGTCAGGGTCACTTTTTATGAAATCACATCGTCTTTAGGATAATAAAATTACAATATTATTTGGAATACCAACCGCAACCAGGATGTTTTTAAAGGTCATTAGGACATTATTCTCATTGTGGAAATTTACAATATGAATAGATAGAGATATCGGCTGATATAGAGCTCGAGATTCATACAGAATACTCGAACGTATAGATAAATCCTCAAGTTTACCTTGAACTAGAGCCAGTTTATCAATATAATTTTGTGATTTGAAATTTGAATACGTAGAATTTTTTGCCCCAATTTTTTTATATATTTTTTATTAAGTTAAATATTGAAAACTTGTATACTAATATGTATTTAAATTTGATTGATTGCCAATTTACTATATTACCTAAACGGCATTTCTGAGTAGTGTCTCTGGTAAAAAGGTGCATAAATATATGTTTGAAATTGAATGTTATTATAGACAGCAAACTAGTTTCTGCTATGACCGAACCGGTTTGATGTAATTTCCACTTCTAATTTGAGTAACTTTTTATCTAGAAGGTTTTTAGCAGAATTATTAATAAAATTGACTTTCATGTCTTATTCTTGTTAATTGCTTTTCACAGAGCCTCCAGTCTCCACACCTCACTGCCAGCGACTATATGGTATCTTTGCTGACGAAGCCAAGTGCGACGTCTTCTGGAACTGCTGGAACGGTGAAGCTTCTCGTTATCAATGCAGTCCCGGACTCGCTTACGACAGGGAATCCCGTGTGTGCATGTGGGCTGACCAGGTTCCAGAGTGCAGAAATGAGGGTACGTCACTTGTTTAGACCTTTACGTAACTCCATATATTCAGCACCACTATTGGTCTCTTTGTCTATTTGTGGTTTTTTGACATTGACAAGTATAACAACAAATTTCAATCCTTGAGAATGTAACCTGAACTTTTAGTATTTACAGGACTTCTTCAAAGTTTTCATTCATTTATCTACTCTACTAAGGTAATGTATTTCTTACGAGAGAACTGATAGAACTACAAGGTACAAGAACTATTAGTACACAACATCTTTGTGCACAGACATCTACACCTACCTACCTACCTCTACCTGGAACACTACTGTCGCTGCTATATTTCGGTTTCGCCTTCAACCTCTTGGCTCACGTAACCTTTTTTGGTGTTTCCCAGAAGTAGCGAACGGTTTCTCTTGCCCTGCTCCCGGTGAAGTATCAAACGCTGGCTCCTTCAGCCGTCACGCCCACCCTGAAGACTGCCGAAAATACTACATCTGTATGGAGGGAGTTGCTCGCGAGTATGGATGCCCCATCGGTACCGTGTTCAAGATCGGAGATTCTGACGGCTCAGGCAACTGCGAAGACCCCGAAGATGTTCCCGGATGGTGAGTTCCGCTTTCAAATATTGTGTATATATTTTATACATACACTGCAGAATACTCGCTTTCAATATTGTATGTCAGATGTTCTCATGACTCATTTTAGTTGAAATCTTCTTTGTAAGATAAATTATTGAATGCGAATGTGCTGTACACACCGTTCAAGTAAAGCAATTATGACAGCAGCTTGAACTCACTATTAAGTCTCTTCTACTCACTGGTTGAGCATACTGGTTCTGTGACGTCCATCAGCGTCTTGTGTGGTACATTAACAACTAGTACCTAAAACATTATTATGTGATACCAAGAAACTCTAATCTAATTATATAGTTGTTGCCAACTTTATGTTCAGTAAAATATTTACTTCTTCAGCAATCATAAAAGCCATGTTCTTGGTGTCACAATACCCCCATAGACCCTGTAACCACTTCCACACAACCAACATCGCTCCTGTGACTAACAAATTCTTCTTGCACAAAATAATGAAACATAATTATGTCGACACATATCACATCCACACATGAACGATCGAATCATATTGTACAGTAATCGTTGTATAGGTAGACTTAGATAGAGGTGGGACATAAAGCTAAGCTCAACTACTTGAATAATTGGTCTCAGTTATGCCGTTCGGAGCCTTGCACGCTTGCGACATTTAGGACATGCTCAGAAATTAACATGACTTAGAGCGAAATAGTTGCTCACTATAGCATGTCATGCGCAGACGACCGTGGTCAATGCCGACCGGTAAATAACGGACTGTATGGTAATGACCGTTAATACAAATATATCGGCGTATTGACCGTAACTAGCTACACAAAGGTTAAATTATCAATACCTTTCATTAAAAAGTGGTAAAGTCTTTAAAAGAATGCAATTGACTGGCGCAGACACGTAATTATTATAAAATACATTTCTGTGTGTGTCAAAACTAAGCGCTTAAAATGATACATCAAGTATCTGGTTAAAATTTGTTTGTATCTGCTTTTTCAAATCCTTATTATATTTTACTATAACATTGTATCAAATGAGTTCTCAGATCTACCTTTAATGAAACAATAAGATGACTTTCAAAATGTTTATCCGGTTCATGGTCCATAAACGTGAAACAATCGCCATTAGATCAATACTGAGATGCGCCTGCGTTGGTCACGATGCACGACGTAACTACAATAAACGAAGATCTTTTGGACAAGTTTTTGTCAAAAACTTTTTGCGAGTGCTTCGGACCACATAATATTTAGTCGAGAAAACAAATGTTAGATAACATTAGTTGGAAAAACGAACGGATATCATTCTTGTTACCATTTCAAGGCGGTTCACTCTTTAACGCCAGCTACAAACAAGTATACATTACACAATACTTGCAACCAGTTGCCACTCACGTAGTAAAAGTTGCTAGAAAATGAGATAGCCATTTATGTTTAAGTCACTCGCCAATAAGATAGGCAATAAAACGTAGAGTTAAGACTAGCTAGACGAGGCAGGTAGTAAGGTGAGCGTACATTTTCAGCGAGGACTACTACGGTGATCTGGATCTGAAGACCATCCGTAAGAGCGAGCTGTTGGCCGGCCTCAACCATGACGGCCAGAACCACCCCTTCAAGAACAAGCAGCTCAAACCCCGCCCCCAAAAGGAGAACTAAATAAAATTCCCCACCCTTTAACCTTTTAATACTCACATAGTTTACTATAAAACCCATAATCCTCACGCACTATGAGCAATGAATATAGTAATACGAGCTAAAGAAGTGAGTATGCATTTGCTAGGTGAAAAAAAATTTGTTGCACATAGTATGTAGGGATCGTGTTCCAGGTTCAAAAATATTCGAATTTTTAGAGAGTCAGCTACAGTTGACATGTATCACTTCTAGTTGCCAAATAATTTCTCGTTGTAACTTCTTCGAACAGTTTCATGAGGCACGTTAGAAAATTAGTTAAACCATACAGCGATAAATATATTTATTTTATTTTGTACCTTAATTTTATAATGTCCAATTTCTAATATTATATCATAATCGGCAATACCGGCTTGTATAAAGTTTTAACTTCAAACAGCTCTTTTCAAAAACCCTTGTAATGCATTTATAACTCGTAGTTCTGTAAAATCCAGTAGGCCATCGTCATACTATTGTAAAAACCATGTTAAAAACCATGACCGTGTAAATATAATATTGTACTGAATTACTTCGCTGCGACTGAGTGTTGTTGTTTGATAGAAACTGTTATTCTTAAGTTTTATTTTTAGTGATAAAATAAACAAAAAATTATAAAAATAAAAATATGTTGTATTAATTTCCTGTATGTATAGATATGCACTAAAGCACTGTATTCCTAACATTTTCTTTCACTATCACACTATTGGCTATTTTAATTAATTCACCTTTAACTTTATCATTAACATTTAATATTTTCTTGGTTCTTTTTTATGATCTATTCTGTTTAATCATTCATAATACTCACAGTAACAGCAACCGCCCTTCCTGGGAGTTCAGGTACGTTATTATTTTCTTAACGGCAGAACTGTGTCACAGGTGAGTTCGATTCTTATAAAGACATCATCTATGCGGAAATTGCCTATGGTGCAATGAAAGTTGTCTTAGTGATTTTAAAATATATCACGTGTTATACAACATGTTTTATCATTTGTTCAAAATTCTTCACATTTTTTTATCACGTTCTTGATTCAAACGTAGATTCAGAGAAAAGCTTTATTTTAATAGTCTAATAATTATTTCATCACTTTATTTTAAATAATTAAGGTAGATATAATAATAATACAATATCACATATTTTATAGCTGAAAGAGATATTTTTGAGCTTTCGAAATATTCGAAACCATGTTGTGAACAAGACCATAAGTAAAAAAAACATGATAACTTGAATACTTGTAACTATTTTGTAAAGCTACCTTTAAAACAGTAGATTTCAATGTTTCTCTAGTAATTTAAATAAAGCTACAAGCCGTTACTTATTTTATTCTTTCATAATATTACAGCGAAGATTACTATGGCGACGTGGACCTAAAAGCGTTGAAGAAACTGGGATTCTGAATGACAAGGAGCGACTCGAAGGACAGATTGAAGCTTAATCCTATCTTCTTAATATAACCTGAATTTTGACTTACCGTAGTTGGGTTAAAATACAAATCGCCTCTTCAGAAATATATGGTAGGTGCACTCCTATTTTATCGGAGCACCGGGAATAACCCGATTTTCCATGTCGTATAACGGACCATAGACAGTCATAGAGAACATTGGAAAATTCAATGAATAAAAGAAGGAGTTGTAGTGCCATTGACACCTAGGGTCCTTAGTATTATTTATATTAAATGTAATCTGTGCCTTGGGTTTCAATCTGGCGTATGTACTTGTTATTTTGTTCAATTTGCTATATGCTTAAATATTTAAATATGTTAAAAGCAATCAGATACACATTTTATTAGTGTTTTAGTAATTTTTTGAGTATTATTAAGAAAATGGAAGTTTGAAAGCACGTTTAATTGTGCATGAAAATGTATTGTGTTAGGAGCTATTTAAATGGTTTAGTCTGGCTGAAGAGGCGCTCGAGAGTACCACCAGAGAGGACTTCAATGTGAAGTCAATATAAAATTTTGGTCAGATTTTATTTCTAAAACAATTGTTGCCAAATTTTGAGAACTTCAAAAGCCTTGACATGGCACCCGCACAACGTGCTGGTGCTCTGTCGAAATTGTTCTTAGTCATACAACTTACGTACTTAAGTTAAGATTAGTAACATTTATACTTTAATATTAGTTTTGTAAATAAACGATATTTTTAAAAAAAAAATTTTTATTTCCGTCTAAAGTATAATTTTTTGGCGAATGTCTGACTGCATGGATAGCGCAGCAGCTCAAGTAGCTATTCCGCCGATTTGCTCTGTGTTGACACTCTTGAGTTCGATCTCCAAACGGGACGATTTTCGTTCTCATATGAGACGATTATTCGTATTCCAAATATTTGTTTGGAATCTGTACACAATAAACAGAGCAGTAAAACAGTATTATCATTATTTGAAAAGTTTATTCAAAGCAGAACAGATCACACAAAGTTATTCACCAATTATATTCGATCGTACATGTTTATATTTATTTTAAAAAATTATGCACACACAATAATTGTAATTTACTTATTATTACTTTGATCAATATGTAAATAGAAACACGAAAGGCACATCCAATTAAATTCATCGATTTCGAGCTAAGTAGGAAACTAAAAGCCTATGCTTATCGCAAGTGGAATGGCCTGTAGACAAAGTGACATTCTACTGGTGGAATCGCTTCGAAGCGAACCTTCAAAAGTTCGAAATGTGTAGGAGTGACATTATTTGTTACATGTGACATATCGAAAAATAATGTTGAATAACAAATAAATAACACTGTATATTATAACAAGGGCCAACGCAAAACTTTTATATTGGAACCACAAATTTGAGTAGCTTTAGGTATATCGGTATATACAAATTAAAAACTAATTCTCGATATTCCAATTAATTCTCGATATTCCATGCAGAGGAGACGTTAATTGGTAGATAACTGGGTTGTGGGAGAAACCAAGTATCTGTCTTATTTTCTGTGGAAGAGGTATTGCTTTCGGCTGCTGCTGTCGAAGTAAGCATAGCCTATGTTTTGTGTCACTTGATTTTATCATTGTTGGAAATCTACCGAAAGCAGATGCAAAATATGGTAAGTATATAACCTAGACCAACATTAAGTGAAAGTATAAACCCATTTTAGAAGAGATTAAAATGAAAAGTGGTAGTGATCTGAGTAACAAAAGACTATGCGGCCATAAACTATAATATTGATGAGGTGATCTGTATGATGATGTAAATGCCTTAGTTTTAGTTACAAATAATATGTAAAGAAATAATGAAAAATTGAAGAAATAATGGCCTTATTATAAAAAAATTATAAAATAACCTTTACTTTAAATATCAGATTTAACATTGTTTCTACGTTTAAGTTGATTAATAGCATCTTGTAAAGACGTTGCTATGTGGGTAGAAGTCCAACCTGAAATAAATACAATTATCGTGAGTAACGTAAACAATAAATTTAAGAAATATTTGGGTATGGGTATTAGGAAAACAATTTAACAATAGAAAACCGTTTTCTTAATAAACCAGACCAGGCAATCGTATTAGTATAAAAAGTAGTTCTAGGTTTGTATGTATTCTGTGTTAGTGAATTTCTAGATCTTCACTCGTTTGGATTTAAAAGACTGCGAAAACAAAAGACACTGGAATAAATTTATACATTTTTTATAAGTATAGTACGAATCAGAACAGGTATATCCCTGAATGATGGCAACATTCACTTTAAGACGGTCTATAGTATTATTTGCTTAAGCTACATGGAGTCCAGTCGTGTCTCAAGGATGAGAGTGCCATATTTAAGAAAATTAGGTAATATCCCTTTTTTTTTTTTTTTTTTTTCGTGCGGAAATCCCTTCGGATACCCCCCCGCGTGCCAGCGGGGGCGGTTATGTCGGGCTTGAACCGACTAAAACCGCACGCCGTCTCGGGTCTACAGACGCCGGGGTGTAAGGTTGCCCATAGAGCATATCCCTCGCACCCCGACTGACCCTGGGCCATCTCCGGTTTCGAGATGGCCCCCTCGGGTTTGGGAACCACGGTGTCCCCGTCTTGCCCCGGTTTGGGGGAGGGGCGCTAGTCGCCCCACCGTCCCGGCCTGCTTCTGCTGGGGTGACAGGTGGCCTCACCCGCCACCCCCAGGCCTGCGCTCATGGAGGACGGAGGTCGTTAAGCGACCTCCGGCGCCTGAGTTGCCTGCGACGCGCGGCGAGCAAGTTGCGGGCTCGGCGGACCGGGAGAGTTCTAAGTCTCTCCCGGGCGCGCTCCGCCACCTCCTTCGCGAGCATTACATGCTCGCAGAAGGAGGCGGCGGCGGCCCACGCGCTCGCGCTCCGCACCATTGCCGCAATCATGCTGCCGAGCGAGAGGACTCCCACCCCGATGGCTGCCACGAGGTCACGCCTCGGCGCCTCCCACGCCGGGCAGTCCGCCAGCGTGTGCAGCCCTGAGTCCTCGCTCGCGTCGCAGTGATGACACTCAGGCGTTGGCTCCTTCCTGATCCGATGCAGGTGGTCCCCGAAGCACCCCTTCCCTGAGATCACCTGCGTCAGTCGGTAGGAGAGGCTTCCGTGTCGCCTCTCCAGCCAATCCTCCATGATGGGCCTTACCGCCGCTATTGCGGCGTGCCCTGCGCTTGGTTGCCCAAGTCGTTCCTTCCACTCCACCACGATGGCCTGGCGGAGCTGGGACTGCACGGCCTCGATTTCTCGAGGCTCGGGGTTCCATCCCTGCTCCCGCGCCTCCTTTCGCCACTGGTACAGTTGCGAAAGGGCTCTCGCTTCCAGGTCCCATGGCGGAGTTCCGGCAAGGAGACTCGCCGCCTCGAAGGAGATCGTGCGGTACCCTCGGATGACCCTGATGGCCAGAACCCGCTGTGGAGCGCGCAGCATCCGCACAGTTCTGGCCCTCAGGGCCTCCGCCCATATTGGGCACCCATACAGGGCCATGGACCGCACGATCCCCGCGTAGAGTCTCCTGCAGGAGTCATCGGGCCCCCTCATGTTGGGCAACAGCCGAGCCAGAGCAAGAGCTGTGCCCTTCAATTTGGGGGCCAGACTTCGGATGTGCTCTCCGAAGTCCCATCGGCCGTCGAGCACGAGCCCCAAATATTTCATTTGGGGCTTGATGCCGATGCGATTTCCTCCCACGATGAGACTGGATCCCTCGGGTGGCTTGCTCCGAGGCCCATGGAAGAACAGGGCCTCGGTTTTATGCAGGGCCACCTCGAGACCCAGCCGCCGGATCCGCCTAACGACTTGGGCAACCGCGGTCGTGGCCTTTCGGGTCGCTTCGCGGTACGTCGCCCCGCACGCCGTCACGAGCGTGTCGTCCGCGTAGCACGTGACGGCGGCACCGCCTACGAGCTCACCGCGAAGCACCCAGTCGTATCCGATGTTCCACAGGAGCGGCCCCAGGACCGATCCCTGTGGAACACCGCACGACATTTCACGCCGACCGAGACCGGTCACGGTTGGGTAGATGACGGCTCTCTCCGTCAAATACGCCCCGACTATGCGGCGGAGGTAGAGAGGCACTTCGTGATACACGAGCGCCTCCCTAATGCAACTCCAGGGCAAGGTGTTGAACGCGTTGGCGATGTCCAGGGACACCGCCAACATCACCTCACCCCGGGCTACTGCATCCTCCGCCAGAGCCCTCACGCGCATGATGGCATCCACGGTGGAGCGCCTCTGGCGGAAGCCATATTGGCCATCCGCCAGGTCCGGCCCCACTCTTGAGAGGTGCTCGACGAGGCGCTTCGCAATTACTCTTTCAAAGAGCTTGCACACCTCGTCGAGCAACACTATGGGCCGGTAGGCGGACGGCGAGTCCGCCGGGCGCCCCTCCTTTCGGATGAGGACCAGTTTCCCCGTCTTCCACAATTTCGGAAACTGGCCCCGCTCCAAACATGCGCTGAGAAGCCCTCTCAGTCGGGGGACCCACGCTCGGCCTGGAATGCCGTCGGGTCCCGGGGCGGTGTGTTTGGCTCTTAGCCTTCTCACCGCCAGCTCTAGTTCTACCCAAGTGACCTCGGGCACGTCGTCGTCTTCCACGTCGGGCGCCATGCGCAACCGAGGCGGAGTCATCCGCGGTGGAACATGTTCCACCGCCCGCGCTGGGAACAGGGAGCCAACAACTCCTCCGAGCAGATCCGGCTGGAGACACCGGGTTAACGGCGGGGCCTTGGGGCGCAGCTTGCCCCTCACCATCCGGTATGGCCGCCCCCAAGGGTCCCGCTCCAGCGTCTCCAGCAGCTCACGGAAGGCGTCCCGTTTGGAACGCCTTATCTCCGCTCGGAGGGCTCGTCTGGCCTCCCTGTATCCCTCGTACAACTCCGCCTCTCGGGCCTCCGCATCTGCGGGGCGGCGACGCCTCCTACGGAATCGGGCCCACCGGCGGTGCGTGATCACGCAGCCCCGTCTGAGCTGCGCGATCTCCGACGACCACCAGTAGACCTGACCCCTCGGATTATAGGGCGGAGCCCTAGGCATCGCCGCGTCACAGACACGGGTCATGGCCTCCCGGAACCACTCCGCCTCATCGTCTATGCAGACAGGCCTGTCCGGCGCAGGGGCCCAGGCCTGTACGATGGCGGCTTCCAGGAGGAGCTCCCGATCAAGTCGCTTAAGCGCCCAACGTGGCTCGGGTGGAGCCGGTGCAGCCGGCGCGTCGCTCGCAGGGGGGGACACGTCAAACCGAATGTATCGGTGATCCGAACTTGTGTCCTCCCCCAAAACGACGCGCCAGCCCTGAACACGTCGCGCCAACGAGGGGCTCGCGAACGATAGGTCCACGATGGAGCTACCCCTCGAGGTCACAAACGTGTCCACGGCTCCCCGATTTAGGAGGACTAGGCCGAGTCGTGCGGCCCAGTCCACCAGTGCCCTGCCTCTATGCCCCGTCGCGCCCCTTTCGTGTCGGGAACCCCAGGCATAAGACCAGGCGTTGAAGTCCCCGAGCACAAGGACCGGACGGGGCTGGCAGGCATTGACGACGACGGCCAGCTGACGGAGCCACTGCTCATATGCAGCTTGGTCTCGGTTCGGCGTGATATAAGCGGCCACGACCGCTATATCCCCAACCGCCGCCGCCACGCAGCCGGGTCCCCTTGCAACGACGGCAAGAGGGGGGCTGCCGGCGGCAGGGTTGTGCACCAGTGCCGCCGACCCATCCAGCGCGGTTTCCCAGGTAGGCCCGAGGAACCGGTGGGTGTATGGGTCGGCGACAGCGGCGACATTTATGGCCCACTGTGCCATGCTCTGGCGCAGAAGATCCTGAGCATGGGCACCGTGGCCAACGTTCACCTGCAGGATGCGGAGTTGAGGATCCATTATGGAACCCCCATCTCCGCATCCCGCTGTGAACTGGAGGCGGAAGGCCGGCCTCCCGGCTTCGGCTCCCCTCCGGCGCAGGCCTTGCTGCCAACCCTATGGTCAGCCGGCTTGCCCCCCGCTGCACATCTAAAACAGTGCAACGGGGCGCTACACGAGCCGGCCTTATGACCGGGCTGGCCACAGCGGAAGCAGCGGTCACCCGCCGTTACCTCCGCCGTGCAGTGCACCCCCACATGGCCCACCGACAGGCACCTGAAGCACCTGGCCGGTCGGGCCTGCAGGAGCCGTGCCTGCGCCCTCAGGAAGCCTCCCACCAGGAGGCTCCGCCCGTCTGCGACCTTTTGGGCCGCCGCGATAGGGCAGCCGACAACTGCTGCCCCCTGTCCACCGCGGCCGAAGCGTATAGCTCCGGCCTTCACTGTGTCCGGGGAGCAGTCCCCGGCCTCCGCCACGGCGAGCCTAAGCTCCTCAGCCGTGACGGAGTCGTCCAGGCCCGTGATGCGCACTTCTGCGCATTTAATGGGCCTGGACACCCGGACGTCGGCTGCATCCAATGACTCCCTAAGCCGAGCCGCTAGGGCGTCGGCTTTGGGGCCACTGGCGGCGCCGGGGACCTCAAGAAGCCGGGCTCCCGTCCGTGTGCTCTTGCACCGGACGCCCGGGATCTCGAGGGCCTTGAGGTCCACGTTGGCCTTTACCCTGGCCAACACCTCGGCATACCCCATGCCTCTCGACGCTGCCTCCGCCGTCAAAGTGACGACGACGGCCGTTGTTCGAGGGGCACGGAGCTTCCCCGGTGCTGCCTTCGCGGCGGCCGCGGCCCTCCTGGCCTTTTTGGCGGCCTTCCGCCTCTTCTTACTGGCTCCAGCCACCTCCCAGCCCCCTTCCAATGGGGTGGAGGTAGCCGGAACCACGGCTGGGGCTGGGGCCAGGGCTGGGGACGTCTTCCACTTGCCCTTCCCCTTACCTTTGCCCTTCCCCTTACCCTCAGTGGGAGGGGGCCGAGGAGCCGGTTCCGGCAAGGGCGCACTCGCAGCCGGGCAGGTGGGGCCCTTCCGGGCTGCAGCCGCGAAGCTGGCCACCGGTGGCGCTAGAGGCAGACGGCGGATGGAGTCCACTAAGGCCTCCAACCGACTCATCATCCTCTCCTCCAGCGCCCGAGTAGCAGCCACCCAGGGCTCCTCCGGTGGTGATTGGGCCGGCCGCCGCACCGATTGCGTCGGCTGCTCCGCCTGCGTTGACTTCGCCGGCACCGTTGACTGCGTCGACCGCGTCGATCGCGTAACCCTCGCCGGCGGCTCCGGTTGCGCCAATTGCGCTGGCTGTGCCGAGATCGCCACCAACCTCTTCAGCTCCTCCAGAGCTGCAGCTAGCCGAGCCGTCTCTCGACGGGACTCGGCAAGCTGTGCCGCGAGAGCCTCGTTTTCGGAGGCGATGCCGAACACAATGTTCAGCATCTCCTCCTGCTGAGGGTCCGGGGACCCCTGGGACGACGCAGCCACCTTCTGGAGTCTCTCCAGGAGTGACCGCGTCTTCCCGCACGGCTCCGACAACGACACCGCCGAGGTGGAAGGCCTCGGCGGTGAGTTTCCCACGGCCCTTCCAAGAGCCGAGGGAGCTCGGGTGGATTGTCCACCACCCCTCACGCCACCCCGCGCCCCTCGGCGGCCAGCAGCCACCTTGGATGCCGGCTTTGAGGCTTCGTCGCTACTGGAGGAGGAGGTCGTCCCGGTGAGGGTAAAATCCTCGTCCGAAACGTCCTCCCCCGCCCGAGCCTTTGCGCGCCTCCTGCGCTTGCGGGTCCGCTGCACGCCCAGACCCGCCGGGCTGCTCGCCCTGCTTCGCTCGTTGGCGGTATCGAAACTCTCCGATACCGCCGAGGTATTTCGCGTCACCTCCACGCTTGCCTGCTGCGCGACCTCTGCGCAGACTCCGTCATTTTCCTTGTCCGTATTAATGCCTGTGTTGTTGTTTTTTATGGGTTTCCGGTCCGTTTTATTATTGATGATATTTATGTTGTCCATAGCATATCCCACGAGTATGGGGGAAAGGTGGTCCATCCAGGCGGTGCCCCCTGCACCTGGATAAGCCTATATACTATGGAGGTCGGCTGGTATCCATAGGTTTTTACGACTTCGCTGTCGGGTGTTATAGACTTTTCCTTGTCGTGGGCCGGCCAATGAAGGCAAGCCCTCCGGTCAGCAAGTTCACGGCGTACCCTTCTGGAGCCACCAGTCAGGTCGTTGCTGATCACCTGCCGATTACGGAACGCGAGAGGATGGCTAGTCCTCTCTCACCGGCGGCGGCACAAGTGCCCGTCGGCCCCTGCGTTAGCAGTGGGCCAACCCGCCCCTGGATCCCGCAGGACCCTATGGTGGCCTCAGCCACAAACACCATCGCTCATCCTGTCTCCTCTGAAAGCAGAGGAGTACGGAGAGCGATGTGTTCCCGCCACGTTGGGTATTCGCCGACGATCAATGCCAACCCCATGAAGGGGAAGCCATTGACCGCCGCCCAGGGTGTACCGGCCGCTCCGATTCCGCTCCCCCCGGACTGCAGCGGGATCGGAATCGGAACGACACTCGAGGAGGTTACCCAACACACACCCCAGGTAATATCCCTAGGAACATAGACAGGTTATAATGGAATCAATGCACAAATCCGAACTGCCCGACTTGGTAAGATACTACAGAAAATTGCAGCTATAACTCATGTATTTTTGAAGTGAGTCAGAATCAGATCTGGACTGATCGTTTTAAATAACGATGTAGAGCAACTTGTTGAATTAAGGCCAGTTTTTTACATTTGCATTAAAAAACACCGGTGATAAAAAGACCTGTCAAATAAGTATAGATAGAAAGATCAGGTATTTAACTATATATTTCATTACTAAAATCTGTAGATTTATTCATGAAATAACACATTTATTTTATTCAAAAACTATGTACAAAAGCCGCAAAAAAATACTGTCCAGGGTTAAACAGACCTGATGGACCTGGACCGTACCAGATTTGATGGACATACTAGGATTAATTGAAGATAGATAACAGCAGGGTGTAGAAAGTTAATTTTTCATTATACGTATTTCTAAGATAACATTTTCAATTCAATTAGCCCAATGTCATGTACCTTGACCAATATTCAATGTGCGTAGTTAATTGAGGGAGTCGAGGTACAACATAGGAACCATTTCTTTAAATCGCTTTTATAAACAAACTCAAAGTTAAAGGAAGTTTAGAACATCAATGTTATCTGTTACTTAACTAAGAATAAAAGATTTTATTATAAATATACATTTACAATAAATCTTTCATCACGTTTTAATAAATAAGCAATAAGTAAAGTATAAAAATGTATTTGACTTATTACTTATTTATTAAAGAGCAAGAAATCATAAAAAAAAATCTGCTCACTGCTACTCACACGGTGGTGGCGAATTTCAATTAAGTTTACGCTAGAGTTGACGAAAGATACTTCGACTGCCATAGATCATAGCACGGGCGTTTTTTTTTAAATTAGGTTTATTCTAGGTAGGACAACCCTGTCCAACGTGACACAGTTTACCTACTATTCTATTAACGTATCCCTACCATTCAAATCGAGACTATATTTTATCAGTTCTCAGCTATCACAGCGGCGCCATTATGCATTCGGCATATTATGAGTATAAAACACATACTGCGATATTTATCACCATTTACTCTTATTAGTAAACTCCAAATTTGAACATTTTTCAGTGCCCACATCTGACTTATATGCAATATGTGCGAACAAGCAATACGCTTGTCGAATAAATCTCAATAGCTTCTATGCAACCATGTTACTTTTGAGAACGGTTTCACTAACCGTGTCAGCATTTAACAACTTAAGCAACTGCTCTTTTGTGAGTAGAAACCTATTTCGTATTATATTTACTTATGAAACATATACCAATTTACAAAAATTACGACTATACATAATGTAGAATAGTAGCTATGAGAATATTCTAAGTAAATATGCAGTAATGCGATTAGGAAATATTGGTCGTGTTTATTTTATTAAGTTATGAAACCACAGTTAATTATTGTTAATTACAACAATAGTTGTGCTATTGACTTAATACTTTCAAACCCGAGATTTATAGTACTAAATGAATCTTGAGTGTTTTAGTTACAGCCTTCTCTTCCAGTGCAATTTTGGTTGCAATAAAAACTTGCACGTTCGAGCCCTTTCCGCAATTAGTTTTATTTTCATAGAATTTCCCAATAATACTTCCCCTGACCCAAGAATATACTTATGTTCAAACTGGCCATGGAACTAACGAGAAATATTACATTAGGTATAAACCAGGCTCATTTATTGTATTGGATGCTAGCAGGCCCGTCCACGATTCGTTTGAAATTCAAAAGAAAAAACATATTACCCGATTTTGCTACCATCACTTCGAGCAAGTGCAGCGCGCATAAACTAACGCATGAAAAATGGCTTATTCCCGCCCGCTCCACGATTTGACTTCCAAGGGCTCCAAAACTTGACTTAAATATTTTTTTCGTACCATTTGCTCAAAAAAGTGACATATATAGTCATTTTTAATCTGTTAAAAACAGGGAAAGAAAATTGTACTGAATTTCATTCATCTTCTAGGGGGAGAATGTGATTTAAATTTAGAATACTTACCGAAATTTATACTGAACTACATCTGTGTTTACACCATTGAGTTTGTATATAAAGCATTATACATACATTTGACCATTTGCACGCTTCGAATCATATGCGGCGTTCGCGGGCAAAGACTGTTTGCAAATGGAATGCTGCCTTTAAAAAAATTTACTCATCAACAATAAATGTACCAAACAAAAATGTAACTCTCTCTATCAATAATTGGACCAATGTTTCGAATGTTAACTTTTACTTTTGATTGTCATTATTTTGAATAAATGCTTATCTCATATTATTATTGTGTTAATTTTTTCGCAAATGGTACGAAAAGTAGAGTATTTTCCTCGGTGTTAAAGCTGTCTTAGTCTTGGGTGAACTTAAATCCCTCGCTACACTCAGGACTCGTCTAAAATCCCTCGCTTCGCTCGTGATTTAACTTTTTTTTTCGCTACGCTCGGGAGTAAACCTCGAGTGCTTCGTTACGCTCGCGATTTAAATCGTCACCCGCGACAGAAGACACTGGTTTATCCCCTTGGTTAATAATCTACTATTTATTTTGTAAAATCGTTCCCATCAAGGCCTCCAAAAGCTTTTCTTTTTCTTGTAGCTGCTGGGAACAAAACCCTACAATACTTTTTTTTTCGTGCGGAAATCCCTTCGGACACCCCCCACGCCGACCAGCGGGGGCGGTTATGTCGGGCTTGAACCGACTAATACCGCACGCTGTCTCGGGTCTTCAGACGCCGGGGTGTAAGGTTGCCCATAGAGCATATCCCTCATACCCCGAATGACCCTGGGCCATCTCCGGTTTCGAGATGGCCCCCTCGGGTTTTGAAACCACGGTGTCCCCGTCTTGCCCACGTTTTGGGGGAGGGGCGCTAGTCGCCCCGCTGTCCCAGCCTGCTTCTGCTGGGGTGGCAGGCGGCCTCACCTGCCACCCCCAAACCTGCGCTCATGGAGGACGGAGGTCGTTAAGCGACCTCCGGCGCCTGAGTCACCTGCGACGCGCGGCGTGCATGTTGCGGGCTCGGCCGGCCGGGAGAGTTCTAAATCTCTCCCGGGCGCGCTCCGCCGTCTCCTTAGCGAGCATTACATGCTCGCAGAAGGAGCTGGCGGCTTCCCACGCCTTCCCACGCCCACGACTCGCCGCCTCGAAGGAGATCGTGCGGTACCCGCGGATGACTCTGATGGCCATCACCCGCTGCGGAGCGCGCAGCATCCGCACACTTTTGGCCTTCAGGGCCTCCGCCCATATTGGACACCCATACAGGGCCATGGACCACACGATCCCCGCGTAGAGTCTCCTGCAGGAGTCATCGGGCCCCCTCATGTTGGAGAGCAGCCGCGCCAGAGCGAGAGCTGTTCCCTTCGGTTTGGGGATCCCAAAGTACCTAGAAAATGTTTTGGAGCTGTAGGGAATGAAATTGTTAAATGTTGCTTTATATTTTAATCTATAAATCCTTGGAGCGCCTGGTAATGGATGTATGGAAAACTGAATTTTGCGGAACAATAGATTTAGAGCGCATGGGAATAAGCCAAAAAAATGAACAGAAAAACATTATTTTTATATATTAGATGTAAGTACCGGGACTAATTCTAGGTAATATATTTATAAGCCACGACGCCTTTTGTATGGACGCCTTAGATAAATTACCGACCTTGACTATGATTAAACCCCAATTTAAAACTGATATGTATTCTATTGTACTGATGATAAATCTTTGCAATATGAACAAACAGAATTTGGACAAAAGATACTATTGTATACAAATATTTATAAGGCACCATGAACACAAAAAATATAGTAGTTATATATCTATACTAATACTATAAAAGCTGAAGAGTTTGTTTTTTTATTTGTTTGTTTGGTTGAACGTGCTAATCTCAGGACTACTGGTTTGAATTGAAAAATTAGTTTTGTTTTAGATAGCCCGTTTATCGAAGAAGGTTATAAGCTATAGATCATTACGCTACTATCTAGGAGCTATAACATATACATAAATATCCAAAAATTGGGTAAATTTCAATACACTATTGTGAAACTAATAAATTACGGGCATGTTAAATAGGCTCGCCTACTTATTTTTGTTCATAAATACCTGGCAAGCAGGTAAAAACAGGTAAGTCGATATAGCTAACTACACCGATCTAACAACCAATCGAAAGTAGTATGAGTATTATAAGAACGATAATTAAAGTACAAACCTATCGAAGAATATTTTCTATGTTAAACACTATCAGTTGGAATAAAAAAAATCCGGTTATCAAAAATGATTAAAATTGATTTAATTCAAAATAGCCATGAACTTTTTTTGATAGACAAGTCATCATAGGCATGTTAATAGATATATAATATTTGTTAAAAATATATTATGGTTATCAGATGAGTGGAGGTCGATCTTCACTGGCTCTTAGACTAATACGAAATAGTTTTCGGACGACAAGTTCGGACCAAATTGTATGATATACTGGGTCTTATTCGATATTAAACGGTTATGAAACAGTTTGCAATGCTATAGAATGGAAATGGATTCGTGGAGACCCACTGCCTACATTTGTACTAAAAATAAGTTACCGTAATTTAATAAAAAAAATATTGTGACCACAATGCTGTTATTGATACATGAACTAGGTCCTTTAGAGTGATCTTTGTCTTTGGTATACTGGCTGACTGCCTTGTAAAAACAAGCCCAGTCGAATTAAGATTTGACTAGGAAAAAAATTGATGTAGCAATTTTCCTTCGGTATTCGTTGGTGGGTCTGGGGTAGGGGGGTTACTGACAGTCGTATAGACTGTCAGTAATACCCCTCTTTTCAATATAGCTTGATCTCTGTCATATCATAATATATCATATAAATTATATATATATATATTTATTTATTTTTTTATACCACTAAGGTGGCAGACAAGCACACGGCCCACCTGATGGGCAGCGGTTACCGCGGCATATGGACGTGTGCAACACCAGTGGCGTCACACTCGCGCTGCCGACCCTGTAAACGAAAGGGGGATGGGAAAGGAGTTTGGGAGGGGATGGGAAAGGAGTTTTTAGCTCCAGCACTCTCGCTCACCAAACGGAACGCAACAGTTCAAATACTGTTACTTGGCGTCGATATTCTGTGAGAGGGTGGTGCTTCCCCAGTCGAGTCGGCCCATTCATGCAACGGCCAAAATGACTGTTGCTTGACTCTACCACCTCAATAAATTATATGAGTATAAATTTATTGAGGTGGTAGAGTGAGTATAAATTTATTGCACTTCAATTGCGGTAAAACAGGCACGTAAAGAATGAAAATATAGGTGATACCAAATAAAATTAGTCGGTTTCGTAGCCATCTGTCACAGAGATCAAACTATATTGAACGGATTATACATTTGATTAGCGTAGTAATCGAACCGTTGCATCATCAGCCATCTTGATTTTAAGGCTCAATTTTTGTTTATTGAATAACTCGTTTATTTTCAATTTCACATGAAAAATTCAAATCACCAAGTTGTTTAGTATTAAATTTCTTACAATTTCGGTTGTTTTAAATTTTTCCTAGGATCTATATTTTCCAATTTATTCTCCAAAAGAGAGGGTGAATTTTTGTGTAATTAACAACTCTTTTATTTTCAATTTTGCATGAAAAACTGTTTTAAACAAAGTCGTTTGAAATTAAGTTTCCTACTATTTGGTTCTTGTTAATTTTTGGTAGGATTGATATTTTTCGATAGAAATAGTGAACCCTCCAACGAATTTGACCTGAGAGGAAAATTGCTACTTTGATTTTTTTCCGAGTCTCCCCCATTTGTAGTCATAATATTTATATTATATTACTGTTATTGATCTTCAGCAAAGCTTGTCAAATTGATTGCCTCGGAACGAGTTCTTTTAAAGGCCTAAATTTCAAGGTTGTCTAATTAACATCAAAGTAGATTATATAAAGTAAATCAATTACCGTACACATAACATTGGCAGGAGTAGTAAATGGTTACGCATATCATTACAGTACAAGAAAATTTCTTTTGCATGGCGCATACCATAAGGGATAAATGAAGTTTATCAAATAATATGACTGCCAAGTATCAAAGTGGCATAAACTGGCAATGGATTATAAGTGCTAAATTGGTAGGTTTTCCAAAAATATCTTAGTAACTCATGCTGTCCTGGTAGGAAAGTAATTTTAATATAAAAAAACGCGCTACTAGGCAGAAATGCATTGCGACACAGAGAGTCATTGATTTGGTATTTTGTCATAATCTACAAAATTTAACTTCTTAACGACCTCCGTCCTCCATTAGCGCAGGCCTGGGGGAGGCAGGTGAGGCCACCTGTCACCCCAGCAGAAGCAAGCCGGAACGGTGGGGCGACTAGCGCCCCTCCCCCAAACCGAGGCAAGACGGGGACACCGTGGTTTCCAAACCCGAGGGACCGATTTTTAAATGATTTATTTATCTGTTTGATTTGTTTGATTTGTTTGGCGACAAACGGATAAATAAATCATTTAAAAAATATGACGGATTTGAGGATGTTAATTTGTAGATATTGCACTAGTTGATTAAATTTTCTTTATATTTGTAACAAAAAATATATATGTCATCGCTAAAAATATTGAGATAATTGAAACGAAAAATTTATTTCAAAGAGTGTTTCTTTGCATTTTTTTTTAACAAGAAACTGCTCTATTTATCCAAAATGTTTTTGGATGTGCGTGAACAGTAGATAATTAGCTGTATATATAAAAAAAATCAACTGTCTAGCATCAGTAATCTTAGAGAGAGAGAGAAATAATCTTAGAAACAAAAAATAAGCATAATTATGGTAGCTTGCGTCCAGACAGGGCCTTAAGACCCGAGACGGCGTGCGGTTTTAGTCGGATCAAGCCCGACATAACCGCCCCCGCTGGCCAACGGCGGGGGGGATCCGAAGGGATTTCCGCACGAAAAAAATAAAGAACATACAAATTGACATACAATTTTCATTATAATAAAATCGTGAAGGGTCTTCTAATATCTATAATCTCCTTTCGTGGGATTCAATAGAAGTCTAAAAGAAAGTGTTAATACGTATGTTTTACTCTAATATTAAAATAATATATTAAAAGGATTCTCTAAAATGTATATTCGAAATCTAGTGGGGCGGAAATCACACAGTGATTGTCAAACTTCGGGCCAAACTTAGATATTTTTGTTGCAGTATTTTTATTCAAAATTACAGACCCTTAGGCTTTATGCATATTATTCGACGCGTCTTTATATATTGAGCAATATATATGAAGAAAATCAAATCAAATCAAACATCTTCGACGTCAAAAACACAAAAAAAATATTTTAAAATTTAAAAAGCTTATTCGAAGTGGTCTCCATTGGCAGCATTTAAATTTCAGTTTCTTTCAGAGTCTGGTTGTTTTATGTAAATATACAATATACGTATTGTCATTGTCACTCAAATGTCAAAGTCAAATACGCATTACTCTGATAACTCGAAAGAAACTCACTTGTAAAAGTTTTTTAGGGACAATTTGTATGGTAGGTACCCGAAACCTTGAACGTACAAACCCCAAAATCTAATCAGTTGTTCCCATTAACCAAACAAGATGATTGGCGAAAGATTTTTTTAAATCGGATAAGTGGTTCTTGAGTTATTGCGTAAACAGACATCCAGACATCCAGACATCCAGACATCCAGACATCCAGACATCCAGACATCCAGACATCCAGACATCCAGACCAACAGACAGACCGACACAAAATTTTTTTTTGCTTAATTAGACTTAGAATCATGTGAAACGTCGAGAAAAGTGATAAAAAGTGGGTGTAAGATTTTGATTTTTTTTGCGTGATTTTAAGACTTCGGTGTCCACCTGGTTGGTGGCCCGAAGTAATTAAAAAAGGAAAAGAGGTAACACGCTTTATATACGAGACTGGTCAGGTATTTGCTCAATCAGAGCGGATTCGGGTTCATTCTATATAATATTATTAATAATTATAAATTGTACTTACTTTGAGTGTTAACTACGGAATTTTCAGTAAAAACAGTTTTGACATCATTAGGCTTGATAGCTGCAGGTAGTAAAGGCATTGGAGATAATAAAGATCCTATGGGAAATATAGGTGACGAAGGGGGTTGAGACGAAGCTGGTGGAGTAAGAGGTGGAGAGGAATTAATTGGTACAGATGGTGTAATAGACGGAGAAGAGTTAATAGGTACAGATGGAGCAAGAGGCACAGAGGGAGGCAGGATGGCAGGTGATAAAACTGGAGAAGAAGGTGTCACAGTAGTTGGAGCTGCAGGTTCTGGAGACGGTGATTGAGCGTTAAATATTTCGGAGTTGACTTCAGAAGACGAACAGTCGACACGTGTTGGGTAATCACAGACTCCAAGTATCTGAAAAATATTAAGAATCTTCTATATACTCGTAAATAAAAACGAATCGCCGAGATGTATTTACGCGCATAATTTCCGAACGACTGTATCAAATTGGATATTTTCTTGTAGGAACACATTATTAGACATTTATCTATGATTTATTACACATATTATCAGGAAAAGTTTCGTATGAAGCGGCCTGTCACCCTCGCCAAAGCAGGCCGGGGCGGCGCGGCGCGCTGTGCGCATTCCCTCATTTCGGGGACAAGACGGGGACACCGTGGTTCCCAAACCCAAGGGGGCCATCTCGAAACCGGAGATGGCTCTGGGTCAGCCATGGTGCGAGGAAAATGCCTTATGGGCCTGAAGACCGGAGACGACGTACGGTTTTAGTCGGTTCGAATCTGACATAACCACCCCCGCTCGCACGAAAAAAAGAGGACATGGTTTGTATTAAAGATATATTAGGTCGTTACATATGAGGGGTGTGTGTTGGGTAACCTCCACGAGTGTCGCTCCGATTCCGATCCCGCTGCAGTCCGGGGGGAACGGAATCGGAGCGGCCGGTACACCCTGGGCGGCGGTCAATGGCTTCCCCTTCACCCCTTCATAGGGTTGGCATTGATCGTCGGCCAATACCCAACGTGGCGGGAACACATCGCTCTCCGTACTCCTCTTCTTTCAGAGGAGACAGGATGAGCGATGCTGTTAGTGGTGAGATGGCCCAGGGTCAGCCGGGGTGCGAGGGATATGCTCTATGGGTAACCTTACACCCCGGCGTCTGAAGACCCGAGACGGCGTGCGGTTTTAGTCGGCGCCCCCGCTGACCGGCGGGGGGGTATCCGAAGGGATTTCCGCACGATAAAAAAAAAAAAAAAAAAAGGTCGTTACATATGAAATTGCCGTTTTTCTTAAAGAAATTGGAGGAAACCCAATTTTCAGTACTAACATTTTTGCATTTTTTTTAGGAATGACAAATCCAAATTTTATGTTTTTTTTTTGTGTGACAGTGACAGAAAGTGACAGCTGTTAAGTAATACGAAATTTATCATCAAAATGGATAGCATTTAGGAAGTACTGTTTTTGAAGATCGAATTAATTTATCAAGCGGCCAATAAAAACAAAATTAAATTTTTACAGAGTTGTAAAATCTTGAAATCAACTTTCGAACAAAATATAAATAATGGATATAGATAAATTACAGGAATAACGAACTCATGAATTTGTAAGAAAATTTCGTCAATTTCATAGGTAAAGACCTATTATTTAGAAAAGTCCATGGGTAAGGTGCTATTATTGCAGCGGGGCGATGCCAGGGCGCCCAGGTAGTTTTATAGTAAAGGTAGAAGGTCTATGGTCAATTAAATAAAATGTGTTCTGAATATCTTTTTACTTGTGTTTTACTCTGTGTTTTCTGCTAAAGAAACTACGAGCAAAGGACGAAACCTGTCTACAAATGAATCTGTAATAGGTACGTTGCAACGGTTGCCATGTAAGTTTTGCAATTATAAACTAGCTAACCCGGTAAACTTTACTACGCCTTAGAATCAAGTTACTTTGGTAACCTTATCACCTGAATTTATTTCGTGTATGCCTGATATTTTTTATAATCCTAATTGCTAGTATAGACACAGTATCCCGAGGGGGTCATCTCAAAGCCGTAGATGGCCCTGGGTCAGCCGAGGTGCGAGGGAGTTACCTTATTGGGCCACTTTACACCCATACCCGAGATGGAATACGGTGTTGCTCGGTTCGAGTCCGACATAACTACCCCTACTGGCCGGCGATTGGGCTACCGTGGGAAGTTTAGCAAAAAAAACC
Source organism: Cybosia mesomella (assembly GCA_946251805.1). NCBI lineage: Eukaryota > Metazoa > Arthropoda > Insecta > Lepidoptera > Erebidae > Cybosia > Cybosia mesomella. The sequence goes on from OX276390.1 coordinate 7,892,581, forward strand.
TAAAATGACATAGTATAGGCAAATACAGACAAATCAAAGATCATGAAAACTAGTCCCCCCGTTCTCGAGTTGTAAACCGTATCATTAACACGTCTTTGTTATATATATATAAATGTGTATTTAAATGTATATTATTCAAATTGGTAAATTTATACTATAAGCTCGAACTACTTGTAGATATAATTTACCAATACGGGTATCCTCAACTTGAGCACCATATCAAGGCAACAGAGGAAAAAATAATACTAAAAGTAGCTTAATAACCTCGGCTTGGAACGACATTTCCTATAAATTTATTCATAAGTGTGTAGGTACTGTATAAAAACACTATAAGACCATAATTTGAATGTGTAATGAGGAATGATTTCGGATAATAGTTACATATTTATTATATTATCAAAACAAAATATGTTTTGCAAATGTGTGTTCCAAAAATTACATACGATGTTCTTAGTATACCTATATGTACGCAGTACGAGTACCTTTGAACTCCGATAACCTAAGGTTTTCTTCAAGTTATAATGACCGTGGTTACTGCTAACATTTTTCTTTGACCACGGTTCTTAAAAGACGATCGTAAAGTTGGATAAAGATAATACCTAGTTATCGTATGTTAGTTTTCATTTTTATTCTCTAATCGAATGAGCGGTATCCTCTGTATCCTTTGTATCCTCTAATCTAATAATTAAAAATAACCGACAAAATGATTGATTTTGGGCGGCTTTGAGGCGGAATTCATGTTTCACTATTTAGCCACTAGAAGATAATAAATTAATTGAGCTGAGTGAGACGAAGTCGAGCGAAAGCTCCTCATACCTGACTGCAGGATTTTCTTTGTCACAGGTCTCCTCCTAAACTACTAATCTAATCAGAACTAAATTGTGCATGATTAAAGAGGTCAATCAGAGGAAGGTTTATGGATATATTTTGAAAAAATTAATGCTACCACAGAGGAATGATCACCGTTAAAAAAATTCCAGATGGAATTACATAAAAACCGCTCGAGACCCTGTGACCAAACTTTACACGCTCAGAAAGCATGTCCAGAGTTGTGACTTTCAAAAAGAATTTTCAAAATCGGACTTGCCACGGAGGAATGATCACTGTTCAAAATTTTCAAAATCTGTCTCACTCAGCTCAACATTGCAAGCAGCGATTCGCCTTGCAGACCTAGTATATTTTTTTCTTTAATCAGTTTTAAAGGTTGGTAGTGCATTGATTTAATTTTCGAACCGAAGTGGTCACTGTGATTTAGTATAGCTGTACACATATTTGTGACATACCAAATCTTCTTACCACTCTCGTTATTTTTTGCAAATTGCAAATACCACTCATGACCACGGTTCAATGTTGTGACAATGACTCAGCAACTAAAGAATTTACAACTACACCATTCACTCGAAATTTTTGTTACGCGGAAGATACCTGGTTGTATGCGAGGTCGGCAGGACACTTGAATTTCACGGGCTGTCGGTTGACGCACACGAAGAATTCATTGCAGTCTAACAGGTTTCTGAACGTCTCGAAATCTTTCTTGCATTGAGGCTGCGTTGGTGGCTGTTCTCCTAAGTACAAACGGATCAGGTGAAACAAAGATTTAAAAAAAATCTGGAACATATTACGCAGATCTCTCTAGACCCTTGCTCTAGACCTAAACTAAGCATACATTGAGCCGAGTTTTAATACATGGATACCACAAGATATAAATACCTATCTACTATACAATATAACGATATGTAATAAATACAACGTCCTATTAGTTTTCAGATGAATAATAATATTCATTCATGTATTTTTCTTTGTTAAACTTCACTTAAGTGTTAAGTTTCGGGGACAGGGGCTTAAAATAATATTAGGCCCCCCGAAACTAAAACCTGGCTACGCCCGTGCATACCAGTAAAATATCGTACAAATATATTTTATTGATCACAATCATAATTTTATGGCAATGTGAGCTCACCTAAGTACATCATTAGACATAGGACTAAGCCTTTTAGGACTTGGCATAAATACCGTATCTGATTTCATAAATATCTAACTTTTAAACTAGATATATGATCCTGTATTTGAAGCGGAAATCCCCTCGGATATCCCCCCGCCATAAAATACCTAAGCCATTCTTCAAACCTAGCTAGCATAAACAATTTTGTTTGAAATTGAGGGTTATGTAATGAGCCTATGTGGGGGGGTATACGTCATATTTTTACTATGCTGGAGGTGTTACCTAAGGTAAGAGTTTTAGTTAGAGGAGTTCAACATGAATTTGTATTTTTAACCTACTACCGTTGTGATAAGATTTCTAGAAGTAAACATAACTTTCTCTTTAAATTGTAAACTTAAACATTAAATAGGAAAGGTCAATATTGCATAACTGTGTCAAGCTATCCACTAATTTTATGTAATCTGCTTGACATTTATACAACTGACATCATCTTCTATAATAACTTAAGAATTTGAATGTCTATTGATTTCGTTCTAGGAATAGTACAGAACATCTTTATTTCACTTTCACCGCTGGTAACTCCTCCAACCGGGCGCCAATCTTGTTGCATCTAAAACTGATACTTTTTAGTTCGTAGTCCATTCTCCTTTCTATTTTGATTTATTTTGACGACTGAATAGAAAGACTATGAACTTTGAAATTTAAGTAACACACGAATTCAACTGGTAAATGAAACATAGACGTAGGATAAATCTGGAACAATCTTGACAACGGAACTATATGCATTATATTCCTGGTCCTCCGGTATTATCAACTTCGGGTTCCTATCGGGGTTCTTTAAGCGGAGCATGAACAAGCATGTGATAAGGCCGTCAAGCTGAGGGCTACCATTGTAGCATCATCGGTGTCTGTAATGATAACCCCCATTCTTGAGACTATACTACTACCATCAGGCGAAGTAAAGTCATATTGCAGCGTTCAAAATAAAAAGAAATGGTAAAACTCATAAAAAATTGCTAACGAAGTTTTTCGAATATCCTATTCTATTTCCGAGCACTAATCTCGGATGCATACAAAGGTCCGCCTCCACAATTTGGTTTATTTTGACTTTTACAGGAACGACTACCGTCTGACCCCCCAATCCGTATCAATCAGCAGTTGTTGGGCCCTATACACACCTACAGTAAATCGCTTGCTTAGGCTATAAGTAGTAATATTTTCATCACTCATTCATTCATCATCAGAAATAATATTCCTTCGTTTAGGTGCCCCGTGTGTTTCTCCGCATCGATGTCGCCGTGGAGAAGCCGTCGACAGGTTCGGACACCATGGCTTATCGTGCTGCAGGAGCGCTGGGCGAATACCACGACACGCCAGCCTCAATGACATAATTCGACGTGCTCTTGTCACTGCCGGTGTGCCAGCTGTACTTGAACCAAATGGTTTGGCACGCGACGATGGCAAGAGACCGGACGGTATGTCATTAATGCCATGGAAAATGGGTAGGACTCTAGTTTGGGACGCAACATGCGTCGACACCATTGCTCCTACCCATATAGCCAGCATGGCTGGCTGTGTCGGTGCTGCTGCTGCTTCTGCGGAGACTCTCAAACGGCGCAAATACTCAAACTTAATTGGAGATTATGAATTTGCACGTTGCGTCCAAAGGCCTACCCATCTTCCAAGGCAATAACGACATACCATCCGGTCTCTTGCCTTCGTCGCGTACTAGCCCTGTTCAAGGAAGGCTGGCACGCCAGCGGTGACAAGAGCACGACGGATTATATCGTTGATGCTTCCTTGTCGCGATATACGGCCTGCGCTTCTGCTTTAGGCACTATGGCCTTGGCATGCAAAGGCTGTCGACAGCTTCACCACAGTGACAATGATGCGAAAATACACATGGCGCTCTCAGACGGAGGCAAGTGGCATATTCATTTCGATTTCAATAATAAAGCTGACTAATAAATTATGATGGTGCTAGTAATCAATAAAGTATCAACTAATTATTTGTATTACAAATTGAAGTGAACGAAATGAGAAAATGATGAGATGTTACGATAAACACGATTTATTTCTATTAAATATGTTTTGGTTAACATAAAATTATGATTGAGTAACACAATGGAAATGATCACGATATTAATTTTGTAATGTTGAATCATGAAGCATGTTTGGATTAAGCACCTTTTATTTTACTAGACTCCGACGATAGGAAATTATTTACGATACCTGCTTACTATATCTTTAAATTAATTAACAGAAGACGTGTCCCAAATTTGTAGGTAAAAAATGTGAATTTTCAGAGAAACACATTGAAATTCCCATCCAAAGCTCTTCTAAAATCTAAAAAACCCATATGAAGGAAATATATTTTATTAGTTCTTCATTCTTCGACTTGGGAAGTTATTCTATCGAAGGTTGCTGTTATAGTTACATTTGGATGGACTCTTCTTTGAACGGTGGGCCCTTTCAAGGAGACCGCTCTACAGGGTTGGTTTAGCTCAAAGAAAGATAAAAAGGGTTATTTTCTGAGCCCTAGCTCATAAATATGACGTCACCTCGCCTGATGGCAAGATAAAGGGGAAGTTACAGGAATGAGGGCTATCATTGCAAATACGAATAATGCTACAATAATGGCTCTCATTCTAATGACCTAAAAGGATGCTTTTTCCCGTCCTGCTTAAAAAACCTAGGGTTGTAGGAAATAGAAAACACGTGTGTTGGTGAAGAGTTTCAGGTCTCTATGGTGTGGCAAAAAATAAAGGTGCCCAACCGCTTGGTATTCAGGTAAACTACCATGTTTGCTTACATCAAGCAGGTAATTAAAGCCCTAGCTTTGAATTTAGAAGCAACATATTTGAAAAGTACTTACTCAACTTTCTAGCTTCACAATTAACGTTATCAGAATAGTCGCAATATCCTTGGCTCGAAAACAGTAACCCTGTTGGACATTCCTGCTCCACCGCCCAACCATCCCAGCAATTCAAGTAGTTATTGCAGAGGTTCGGGGAGGGTATTTGCGCCCTTCTACCCTGACATAGCGGGTGCGGTTGAATGACCGGCTCCTTGTTTGGGTTCACCATAAGCTGGTTGTGATATTGAGGGTCTTTCTTAATTTGCTGGATCACTTCGTTCGACACTGGGACTGTGAATGCGAATATACTGCCAAAATCCTGGGAAAAAATAATTACAGTCGTTATGAAAAGTTATATTTATTCTGCCTCCGCTCCTTTATAGAAGAAAAGTCCGAGTGACGTCTCTGATGTTGCAGGTGACTTTAGTCAAGGTAACCGTTTATCCATCAACTGTGTGCTTTTTATTAACTTAACTTGGTTTTATTATAGAATATTGATATTGTTTAGATGATCGAACATTGAACATTAATTCTACTAAGATGTCTTCCAAAGTCCTTCAACCTGTAAAGTTACGTTGCGTTTTTCATTTGGTGGTGACTACTCAAGAATATTTTCTTGCCCAGCGTTTGTCGTTTCTAATATTATAACATTCATTACAAGACCTTTTCCAAAGACCTTCTTTTAGTACTGTTAGTAAAAGTACATACAAACAGTTCAAAATTAATTAATTTGTTGTGTTGTAAAGAATAATTACCGCAGACGTAGTAGAAATTTCCACCCGTATTTGCCCAAATTGCACAAGGTGCCTACACAAACTTTAGGGAAAAAATTACAGAGTCAGCAATACTATGAAATGACGTTACGATGCATAGGATCAAAATTCTAATTTAATATAGGACATAACATAACATAACTTCCTGTATCCCCGAAGGGGTATGGAGAGATGTATTACACATCCACGATTCGCCAGTTATGTTAAGGTCCCAATGTAATAGGGGGCGAGCCTATTGCCATCTACCGGGCACATTATTAAGCGAGCGATAATTAACATTTATTAATGCACACATAACTACGAAAAGCCAGAGGTGTGTGCCCGGGGTGACTGGGGAACAAACTCGAGACCTCGTCTCAGCAGTCCGTTACGTAAGGCACTGGGCTATCGTTGCTTTTTTATATTATATAATATAGGACACAACTAGTAATCTATAGTTTTGCATCTTTATCAAGTTGTAATATTCTGAGAAGGACTGTTATAATTACTCTGTGTACGTTAAATTCTGCAATTTAACGTTCACAACACTTGAATTATTAGTTGCTTGGTATCCTTTCGATATTTCTCATTTAGTATTTTATCAGCCTCGCTTTGCGATAAGATCATAGATCAATTATTGTAAGCACTTTAAATAAATACTGTAAGAAATATGTACAAATTCTTTTGTCATGATTATCCTTCATTTTTACAATAGCACACAAATCCGAGGCTGACATAAATTAAAGGTGACATTCCGAAACCGACCGCAGACTGAACCGCATGCAGCATTGCCGTCGGCCCCCACGGTCGACAACGGTGACACTACTGGTTCACAAGTAATTTTTCTGAACCTAGACGTACGGCAACGTGCCTTCGATACATGATGAATATTCCACTCAATCGTTTTGGCAATACATTGATCGTGCGTACTGCTAAAGGGCATGCCTTGCCTGAGTCTATGTTTTCGGAAAGATATAATCTGGGAGTCTGCAAGTCTATACTGAACAGGTTACTTCTAGGCCAGGTTTTCCACCTTAGACCACATCATCACTTACCAACAGGTGAGATATTGGTCAAAAGCGCACCTATTACCAATAAAAAAACATATTCTAATAGCAGCGACACTGCCGCTTGCCGTCACGATGCAACCGTAGACCGAAACAATGGTTTGCTAGTGGTCTCAAAAAAAATGTAACTAATCACTAAATTATTACCATTTCACAATTAGCTAAGCACTGAAGAAAATTAATAATTATTTTTGAATCAATCACATCTCGTGAACATAAAATTTTTCAAAAACGTAAATAGTAGTAAATAAACCTTAACTTTTCTATGTTTTAAAATAGGGCATCCAAATAGGAGTCACTAGAAAAGATAAGTATTTTGGCTCTAAATTATATTATATAGTTTTGTATTTCTACTGACTGCTGTTAGATTTCTATAAGGAGTCTTTATTTTGGTAAGAATACTTAACAGAAACTTAGTTATGCGACAGCCATTGATAAAGTTTAAAAAAGTAATCACAAAATACTTACTTTAATAAAACCGAAAAATGGGTTTATGAAATGCCCATATACTGGCAGCCCAGCGTTTAACCTTAGGTTTTGAAGGTAAGGATTTGAGTAGGTCTTCACTAGGGTTCCTTCTTCATCGTAAACTGAAAGAGAAATGGTACAGATCACATGATACCATACAGAACATAGTTATAAGGTGATGCCGGCATCTCCGCCGCGACTTTTGGTTACATCTCCGGGTCTACTTAATCAATTGCAATCAAATATACAGCAGATTTTAGGTATGACCAAGGCCTTTCTAATAAATAAAAACGCATCAAAATCTGTTCTGTAGTTCTTGCGTCCATCGCAAACAAACAGATAAACATAAATAATTCTAAAAAAATATTTTTGTGTTCAGAATCGTTCATTTAACATTACCCAAGTTTTTTTTAAATATCTCTTTACTAAAGACAATACCAATGTACAGACACGACTAATTTACAATTTTATAAAAAAAATATAGATGTAGTAAGTTCTTGACACAAAATCCCAACATTACAGGGTCATATCAGGTAGGTAGGAAGAGATCTGATGAGCCCATAACTGTCAAGTTACCGTAAAGTGAAGCACAAAGAGCGCTGGCGAAATTTCGGTTTAGTGAAATGGCTCCGTAGCTGAATATCATAGATGAAAGATTTGTTTACAATACCGATGATCGTCAGTGACCCTACATACTGATCGAGGTTACTATCTAAGTGTGTGTCTAGGTGGCTCAGTTGGTCAGAGCATTCCCCCTGTAAGGGACTGTTCGCGGGTTCAAGTCCCGTCCTAAATATTCTCTTTTTCCAATCTAAATCTAGAGGTTCGCGTGCGAAGTGCGAATTAGGTTTTTCACGTTTGGCATCGGATATAGAGACCGCTGGCATAAAATAAAAATAACTACAAGACCTTTCTTTATTGAGTTGTGCAAGTTCATAAATCCTCTGTGATTAAGAACGCTATCCTTCTTCCTACTATCCTGTCCTACTAATGTTATAACTGTGAAAGTTTCTGAAGATGTTTGGAACGTTGGTACTCAATCAGGCTCTAACTGCTCAACAGATCTGGCTGAATTTTGGTACAGGAATAAATTATGGCCTAGACTAACATTTACTTAACTTACTTAACTTTAACTTCCTAGGCTTTTTATCACTAGAATAGATTCCCATGGGTTACAGGAGCGGCAATAGAAATCCACGCGGGCGTAGTCGCAGGCAAAAACTAGTAATAAATAAATATTCCTATCAATGTGTCATTCAAGTTATACAAACATGTCATTCAAATTACTTTTAAAAATTACTGGCTGTGCGCTTCGGCGTCACCCGAGCGCCGACTATTCCTATGGATTTTAAAAAATATTATTACTTAAGAACCTTCTCCTGACAATAACACAATAAAAAAAATAATTAGCGGAATCAGTTCAGCCATTTAATCGTGGTCAAAAACCTCTGTATTATTCCTGTGTGAAAGTCATGAGGGCTTAAACGTGTGGAATATCCTTGAGAAACGATTGCAAAATCTCGAATTTATTATGGAATTTTACAGCTGTCAACAGACGAGCTAAGGTTTCTTGCCTCTGAAATATGTCCCAACTGCCTACCATCCTACCATCGGGTGAGTCGTATTGTAACGTTGTTGTTTGCTACCTTAATTTCATGTAAAGCAACGAACTTCTTAAGTACAATCTACATCTGGAAAATCTTTGTTTTAAGAAATCGATTAACTTCAGAAGAAAACCTAAAAAAATAGTGCCTCATTGATATATAAATATAGGTACTCTGTTATACTATAAAGTGTAAACTTCGTTAACGTTCGTAACCGCTACATAAGGTATATAATATTTAATAAAAAATATTTTCAATGAGTGTATTAAAATTATGATAAAATTTAAAATATTTTTTCTTAAATCAAATAACTATCCCTCTACCTACTCGTACTGCTAGCCGTATCTTTAGTATTAACATATATTACACTTTTGTTCCTCACAAAGTAAAAGGTTAATGGTCTGTGCGAGATCACTGACCGAGAATGGCCAGTGCATTATGTGGAATATCCCTACATGACATCTCATACGACGTAAGATGGAAGGTTGGATAACAGCATCTATTTAATGCTGAGTAATTGTTTCTGGATCTTGTAATCGTTTTTTGATGTTGAGATAATTTAAAATGCAATAAATTTCAAGTATGATTGCATTTGGATAATTTTATATAGGATTTTAATATGGGCACGACGGATAGAACTTTTTTTCCGTGTGGAAATCCCCTCAATACTCCCCCGCCTGTCCTAGGTCGGGGGCGGTTATGTCAGACTCGAACCGACTAAAACTGCGCCATCTCGGGTCTACTTGGGTGTAAGGTGTTCCCTTGCACTCCGACTGACTGAGGGCCAGCTCCGGTGTCGAAATGGCCCCCTCTGGTTTGGGAACCACGGTTTCCCCGTCTTGCCCCCGGAAAAGGGGGGACGCGTAATGCACCGGCACCCTGGCCTGCTTCAGCTAGGGTGATAGGCAGCTCCACCTGTCCCCCCAGGCCTACGTTCTTGGAGGACGGAGGTCGTTGAGTGACCTCCAACGTCTGAGTCACCTCCGCGTCTCGCAGGCTATGCGGATAGGGAGAGACTCAGGTCTCTCCCGATCCGCTCCACCGCCTCCTTCTTAAGTATTACTTGCTCGGAGCAGGAGGCAGCGGCCGCCCACGAGCTCGCACTCCGTACCATCACCGTGAGCAAAACGCCAAACGTGAGTACTCCCACTCTGAGGACTGCCACGAGGGCACGCCTCGGCACCTCCACCAGCGTGTGCAGACCTGAGTCCTCGCTTGCATCACAGTGATGACACTCGGACGTTGGCTCCTTTCTGATCCGACACAGGTTATCCCCATTCCTACCGTATACCGCACCACCAGGGTTTTATATCGTATATTTTATGTATATTCGAATAAGAAACTGAACCTTTATTACTAGTTTTCAACCTCGTATTATATGGCTATTTTCAAATTTATAAGCTCTCTTAATTATAATATAATCTGTAAATTCGGTTCACTTCAATAATGTCTTTACAGCTGTTCGTACAATTTTATTTTTCGGTGAGCTCAGCATTCCAGTGGCTTGCTAACTCATGCTAGAGGTTACAGGTATTTAATTAATTTCTATAGGTTTGCAAATTCCGCTCTGCCCTAACATGCATTGATTCTATTATGAGGTCAACAATTTTTGTACACATAAAATGTAGGATCAATTGGCGAAATTATCAAAAAACTTCAGTCATCATTTTTTAATTGGTATGTTGACTTTTCCATGAGCAACTGCCATCTGACCTCCCAACCTTGAGCGGGAAGCCTGCGCCAGAGCCTCGTCCGTTTTTAGCAAATGCTCCGATTTGCAAGTGAGGTAGGCCTGGGCCCAAACATGTTGGTCAGGGCCCTACCGTACACTATACTGTACATTTTTCAGTCCTACTCTATCATTTTTATACTTAGCATACTTGAATGTAAGTGTCTATGAGGATTATATTCAAACACATTTTAAAATTGTATGTACATCAACATTACAAAATTAATTTCTCAATATAATAGAGCTTTACCTACTTAATGTTTTTTATTTGGAGAATGTACGAGTTCAGTTCAAGGTGCTACGATGTGATTTCTACATTCATCTCTATTTAATTCGAAATGCATTTCATGAATACTTACAAAAAAAAGGACAAAGTATGTTTCGAACGGAGTGCAAAATATAAAGATTAAGCGGTAAGTAGGTATGTGTTTATTTTTTGATAATGAATAATAGACAGTTTTTTCGTGGCATGCTGTTTAAATTTAGTGAAGTAACTTCAATTAAATTTTAAACTTGATTGCCAAAATGTTCCTATCCAAATCTTTGAACAAATATTAAAAATATTTATGTAGATTCATGTGTAAGAAATGGTCAAATAGACTTTACTGAATGTAAATGATTACAATAATAAATCTCTTTATTGCGCATACAGAACATACATCTGGTACAGTTTTGAGGCTGTTTTGTGGTGAGGAGTTTGAGGTAAATTATCGTTGGTGCCTGTAGCCGGAGGTATATAAGTTGATTCCGACCCTTCTCTCCAGCACAACAAATTTTAGCTGTTATTTTATGGTATGCTGGTGGTACCTACTTCCCCAGTGGGAGAGCTAAACTAACGGAAGAATGGGAAAAGAAAAGGAAATAGCCTTATTTAGGTACTTTCCTTTTGACTATTATTATTATTAGAATTATTATACGAATACGATATCGTTCTTTTTTATAACCGTCATGTCCAAATGACTTCTTGTCGCCTGATGGTAAGCTAAAGGTAAAAAGTATGACAGTCACCGTTAAGGATACCAATAATGCTGCAATGGTGGTCCTCAACTTTTTCTCAAGTACTTCAGACGATATTAAGTTAGAGAGTGAAACTTCCATGGTTCCAGGCGACGCATTTATGTTGGGAAAATTGGTTCACGAAAATTGCATTTAATTGAAAGTACTTATGAAAGGATTAAGATCCGATGTTTATTTATTAAATATTTAGGCTATTCCATTTGAATTAAACTCTGGGAATGAATATCTTCATTCTGTTTTCACATTAATTACTTTTATCGCAATAAAGTGTCAATGTGTTCAGCGTTCACTCAATTTTAGAGATGTACGTAATTCCGTTTATTAACTTCATATCTCAAACAATTTATGCTTTAAAACATAAAAAGGTAAGCTGGGTTTGATAGTTCTCGAAGTAACGCATTATTATATTTAAATACAAGATTCTTATCAGTTTCAATATCCATCACAATATTTGTTTTTTAATGATGACTGATGCGATTTGTTTAAAAAAAAACATAATTAAATAAACCAACCTCATTTATTGTGTACTACGTGCCCTGGCTTCGCCCCGGTGAGATTGATTAAAGGACCCGTGGATTTTTCAGAAAAAGAATTTATACAAACCTTGCCCTGACAATAACGAACACAAAAAAAAGAATTATCCAATTTAGAGTAGTAGTTCGGAAGTAATGCGCACATACATACATTTCGACGAATCATTTTTATGTATATAGATTTAATACTTAAATTAAAAATATCTGTATTTTCGTATATAGTAAAAATACAATTGAATTAAATTAAATTGGATAACAATTTAATTTAATTTAATTGTATCCAATGTATATAATTTTATATTCATATTTAAATTATAGCTTGCCTCAACCCACTTCAATTAAAATTCTACCAAATTTCATTTGTTATCTACCAAAACTTACTAAATCTAAAATCTATCTACTTACATAATAGTCTCGGCTTTGGTCGGCCTAATTCAGCACAACACACCGCCTGAATAAGTGCAAAAGTAATATAAAATGCAACTTTAATCATCTCGGTCCTTGTAGACGGCAAACTGGCAGGACAATGTCAGGGTTAAAACCACCAGCTAGCTTTTATAGGCTCTGCGATCAAAAACAAGTACTACGTGGGTTCTAGTTTAAGCCAGGATGCCAAAGGAAAGCCTAAAAGGGCGGGTGCGTTCCACAATGATGCAAATGTTTATTGCACGGATTTAATAATTGAGTCATGTTATATTTTCATTTCGCTGTAACCTGTATAGAGTTACGTAAGTGCTGGTATAATTCCATAAATAATGCAAGAATTGAACATTTGCTGTGTTATTAAAATGGATATTTTAGATCTGGTGGTAGAAATTTGATGACACAAATTTGTCACAAAATTCGGCCGGGTGGGTACCACCGTGCACGATTGCGAAAAACCCTCCATAGTAATCCAATTTCGGTTTGATTGCGTTCAGGGGTCAGCAAGTGCATAGCGACGGGTCACGGACGACTTGAAAGATAATCTGGACATTGAAAGGGAACGCAGGTCGTTGTCTGTTCGCTGTAACATGTTGGCACGCAGGTTTGCACGGGTACACCGTTCAAGTAAAGGAGACACTATTCAAAGCATACTGCCCGTCTTTCTACACCTGCGCCTGTGGGTCAAATATAAGCAGAGGGCATACGGTGACCTGCGTATCCAATACAATAATGCGTTCAGGGTGCTGATGGGCTTGCCACGATTCTGCAATGCGTCCGGAATGTTTGCCAAAGCTAATGTTGACAGTTTTGCCACAATCATGCGAAAGAGGTGTAAATCTATGCTGGAGCGATCGCGGTCTAGTACTAACAGCATACTACGTACATTGGCGGACCGGTGGGACTCCCCAATACTGGAGAGTTGGGTGCGATTGCATGCAATCAAATAATATGAGTCCTAGTGCTGGGGTGACTTACCGGACTGCCGTGTGAAGTTTTGTTGTAATGTTTTTGTGTTTATTTCTTCATTTTATTTTTGTGTCTTATGCTAACAATAGTGGTTAAGTTCTTTTGTGTAACTAACAAGAAATGTAGAGAAATCTGAAAAAAAAAAATATTATTATAGCCGGGCATAGGGGGATTGTGGTCGCAGCACTAGTGGGAATGGCGGGTGTCACGCGGTGCTGCGACGAATATCCTCTTCTGATGAGGCCGTCAAGCTGTGTGCACCATTGTTCACAAGGTACGTGTATGTAATGGTGACCCTCTTTCCTGAGACTTTACCTTCAGCTTACCATCAGGCGAGGTGAAGTCAAATTGACGTGTCCTAAATATAAAAAAAAAATTTGATTGACACTAACAAGATCGTTCTGGATGGGTGATTTATTGCATGAAAATACGCTTTAAGCAACATAAAAACTATATGAAACAATGGTTTCTTAGGCGTTCCTAAACATGTATAAATAATTACTAAAAACTATCTTGAAGAAAAATTGGAAAATTTCAGAAAATTTGGTAATTAAATATTCCACGTGAGCGGAGCTGGGGACAACGGCTAGTATATTATAATATATTCCGATATAAAATTTATTTGATTTTATGCATTTGAAATGCTATTGTTGCAGTGATGTTTACTTATCATTTTCTAAGTGTCCGAGCACATCGCTCTCGCTATTATCAGCGCCAGGCGCCTGAGGCGAAGCCATACGCGGAGGGACATGCTCCTCTGCTCTCGCTGGGAACAGGGAGCCCAGGATCCCCTCCAGCCGCTCCGGCTGGAGACTCTGGGTCAATAGGGGCGCCCTTGGGCGGATTTTGCCCCTAACCGCAAGGTAAGGGCGCCCCCATGGGTTCTGCTCCAGAGACTCCAGCAGCTCTTCGCGGGCCTGCCGTTTGGCCTGCTTAATGGCTTCCTGGAAAGTCCTCTTGGCCCCCTTGTACGCCTCATGCAGCTCCGCCTCTCGGGCTGCCGCATCGTCTGGGCGGCGACGCCTCCGGCGAAACCTGGTGTACCGGCGGCGAGTGGTTACACACGCTGCTCGCAGCTGTGCGATCACCAGTACACCTGTTTCTTTGCCGGGCCTGGCTTAACCCTAGGCATCGCCGCATCGCAGATATGCGACATGGCTCTCCTGAACCATTCCGCCTCTGCGTCGACATCGGCAGGCTGGCCAGTGACGGAATCCAGGCCAGGAGAGCCTCCAGGAGAGCCTCCCGATTACATACTTTACGAGCTTCCTTCACTGTCATTAAACCTTTCATGCAAGCCCGCCGGTTTCGAGTGCTTTTGACCTGCCTTTTTTCAGTATATGTCCTGCGAGGTCGACCCTGGCTTGCCTGCACACTTACATCTGCCTTATGTACTTAGTGTGTCATTCGCTCAGTACTCATTCGTTCCAAGTGCCCAAACCACCTTAGCATACCCTTTTCAATTCTAGTAACAACATTCTCTTTCAGGCCAGTTTATAATATATAACTCAAAATCAATGCATGATAAATAATAGAAGAGCACAGGATATAATTAATATTTTAATCCTCGCGATCCAGCATCAAAATACTTGTACAATAAATTACATAAGTAACTTCTATCTGGTAGATTCCTGTCTAGTCACTTCACATTGCAGGCCGCAATCTATTCCTCGTTGCACTATTAAATCATAGTCGTTCTTACACGTACAAGCGCACTCTATTATTAATCTTACCTGTCGAGCATCTTCAATTTGAGTATCTATTACATATTCTGAGATATACGTTGTTGGTAGAAATATACTTGTGAGAGTTAAGACTAAAATTACATAATTTTAATACAACATATGATTCAATTATTGTAAAATGATGATGAAAAAAGACTTAATAGTAATAAGTTTATTTGTCAGGAGTTTTCATCGCTATCGTGTTCACGTGCATTAGAATGTAAATATTATTATTTTAAATGCGGACAGTTTTTAGGTTTCCGTAGCCAAATGGCAAAAACGGAACCCTTATAGATTCGTCATGTCTGTCTCTCTGTCTGTCCGTCCGTATGTCACAGCCACTTTTTTCCGAAAATATAAGGACTATGCTGTTGAAACTTGATAAGTAGATGTATTCTGGTAACCACATTAAGTAATTAATAGTTTGCCCGAGAGACACTTCCAAAGTGGTAAAATGTGTGTCCTGTAACTTCTAAAATAAGAGAATGATAACACTAAAAAAAACGAATGATGTACATAACCATGTAAACTTCCACCGAAAATTGGTTTGAACGAAATCTAGTAAGTAGTTTTTTTTTAATATGCCATAAATTGTCAACCGGAATTTACCTTTCATTCAATCAAATCAAATATAAAAAAATTACTTGCGGTTACGGGACCCTTCATGGGCGAGTATAACTCGCACTTGGCCGCTTTTTTTCCTATTAGTCATTTGGACATAAGTGAATAATAGGAAAAAAATACCAAACAAGACTTAATCTTTCCATACTTTTTATTTGGCCGAAGGCTTAATCATTATTTCATTTCAGATCTTTCAATCTAGTCAGTGAAGCAAAGTCACGTACTCTATAATTTATTCTGCTTTCATCTTGGTCTTTACTTCTAACTTCACGCCTGTATCCCCGAAGGGGTAGGCAGAAGTGTATTAAAAACCCACGATTCTCCTCGCATTATGCTTTTTCTTCTTTTACCTTAATTTTAAATTTTTAAATTCCTTTTATTTCTGTTCATTCTTTCTTTCCATCCTATTTTTTTTTCCTTCGCTCCACGAAAATCTCAAAAACTTACCGACTTGTATCAAGCGGTCAACCATATTCCCCCTGTTAATGTCTTTAGTTACGACTGCTCAGTGTAATATTTTCAGGTTCAGGATTCAACTTAAAATACCGACATAGTTTTGAAGAATATTTTGTTATTTGGTTGATACTTGAATTTTTTTACGATGTGATGAATACACACGCTAAAAATACATTACGCTTTTTACAACGAAAATAATAAGTAGAAAGTAGCTAACAAATGAACAAAATAATAATACTATAAAGGTTATTGTAGCGAGCTTTGCGGAGTCTCACTTGCCTTATTTCTATTTCGTTTAATTGCGATGCAACAAGCGCCAACACCTTCCCCCAACTGCTTAATTAAAGGTTGCATAAGAACTATTTTATTACCAGCAATTCGAAATATATTTATTGAAATTTAATTCTGAAAATATTTTTTCTGCTTTTTATACTTCATTAGTCAAAGTCCGGGCTCTACTAATGCACTTATGTTGCTCTAAAAAGTAATAAAAGAAGTGCCTGTGCTCGTTAATTACGAATACAAAACAATGCAACAAGGCTGTATTGCGTGCACTATTTGAGGCAAAGTGATTTTTACTGAACAGACCAAAGTGTTTGACACGTTAAGTGGCATTACTAATAGACAAAATTACATCAATAGTAATTTGATCGTAACGTATTATTCATATTTAAAATTTATCAATATATAAAAATCAATACCACTTTTCGTTGTAATTTTATAACTCAAGAACGGGCTCACCTATCCAAACCAAATGCTGTTCGGCTTAAGCTTTGTTCGGACTATTTAGTAGATGGTTTATGTGAAGTTTGCACAAAATCGGTCGAGCGATTCTTCATTTATCACATTTTTTGTAACAAATGAATTCAATAAATGGCGGATCATTTTGACGTAGCGAAGCACGTACCGGGCCGCTAGTACATTTTATTTTTTTGGGTAGGTATTATCTTTTTACTTTGTTCGTGATCTGAATTTTGATACCTACCTATCTATCTAATACTATCACGGGTATGGGGAGTCAGATGGCAGTCGGTCTTTTAAAAGTCAACAAACCAATCAAAAATAATTTACGGACTCCGGGCTCCAAAGTGTACACTTCCCAAACGGGAATACGCTAGGAGGATGTTGATGATTTGATTTCATGTCATGACGTCACTCGTGAAGTGTTCTTTCGTTTTGTATTTGCAAACCACTTTTATTATTATTACCGCCTTCTATGTACTTTAACCATATCTACTCGTAGGTATAGGAGCGTCTGATACGTTGGGCATTGCATGTCAACCTTTGAGTAGGGTATGCAAAAACAAAAACAGAGCTTACGAGTAAATCATTTTATATTTAAAAAAATTTTTCAATGTAGGTAGGTACTTTAAAATGTTAAATGCAGTTTATGTTAAATGATGGACATGTAGAAAATGCGAATATAATTGACGCTATCCCCTGGCCAGAACAACAGTAATGTGATGGTATTAACATTTTTAATGCAACAAACAGGTTGACAGCGTTAAATATATTATAAAATCTTTTCTGTGGCGTAGCGGTAGTGCATTGGACTGCTCTAGATGTTTCTATGTATGATATGCACATATTGTTTACAAAAAAAGCATCTAAGTATGTTTATCCGCATTCTGGAACTCGCATGACAAGCTCTGCTTAGTTTGGGTCTAGATGCCGTTGTGTATATATTTGTCCTAGAATTTTATATTATAATATTATAAAGGCGAAAGTTTGGATGGATGGATGGATGAATCAAAATATGAGATCTAATTTTAAAATCTATCCATCCATCCAAACTCAATTACGAAAGAGCAGTTGAACAGAGCCGGATGAATGGCACAGAGATAGGTTATAATCTTTAATATCCCATTATATTATGCTCCTTTTCATCCCGGGAATATTCCCGAAAAAAGTAAACCTATGTTCATGTGGGTACAGTTCAGTAAGCTACGTGGCCAAGCCACGGATAATAGCTAGTAATATTATAAATCTGAAGAGTTAATTTTGGCATCTAGTCCACGTAGCAATTGTTTATTATAATTATATATAGATAAGGCTCAATCAAAGTTTGAAACAATTAGTATGCTAACTTGTCCTATAGATTTAGATCGGAAAAAGAGAACATCCAGGACGGGATTTGAAGCCTTAGTTTTCAAGGGAAGACTACATCTAGCAATTTAATATATATTATAACTTTCTTATTTATTATTTTATATATTATTTTATTATTTAATATATTATTTTATATATTGTTTTATTATTTTATATATAATAGTTACAGCCTGTTAAAAAGCCTACAACTACTAGAAATTAATATCAGGGTCAGAATAACAAGGTTGCAGCAAATGTTTTTTTAAATTGCAATTTTATTTCCTTTATTCACTTTTTTGTTACAGTCGTCACTCGCGAACTGATATATTGAACCAATCCTAACTAACAGGCTATGGCTTGTTACGACACACCAGTCTTCGATACTTGAAATATTTAGATACAGGTTTTACACCCACCTTTTATTAAGTTATATTTTTAGGTCCTTCGTAATAGGAGGCAAGTCTATTTATGGCGGCGAATCACATACCTAACAGTTATTCCATGTGGAGATTGAACTCACCAAACACAAATCAGTAGCAGTTGGTGAAATGGCCGAATCAAACTCAAAAATAATTATTGTATATTCTTCATTTGAATTTGCCCTGCTGGGACATTATGTCCACTCTATGTGAAACCTCTTTGTTTATGGTGGCTAACTTAATAAATGGAGGGACAGAGGGTGCAGCACAAAAAATAACACTGTCAGTCCAATGTCCAGTCGACAGAGGGTGTGGGCGCATAACGTTCAAAGCGAAAAATGGTAAGCACTCGCAAAAAAGTAAAAGAGCAAAATGTTAAAAGCGCAGAATGATAAAAAAATCAGTGGCCTCGCTTATTAGCTGCCACGATGATAAATAACTTAATGGTGAATTGTGACTCCCTAATAGGAACAATATACTGTGCTTGCTACTAAAGTGGGTTAGGTTAGGTTAGAACTGTGACCCCAGCCGGAACCACTTATGCTACTACCTTCTAAATATTAAATACTCATTTTACACATATGTACTTTTTATTTTGAGAAATATTAGAGAGAATGACCAATCTGCGCAATTCGCGTTATGATCGAGACGTCGCATTATTACATTTTGATCATAAAGTTGATACATTTTGAAAATAAATGGTTTTCCAAAAAATATTCACGTTTTATTTATTTGTAAAGCTCTAAAACCGAAGTAAGCCGATTTTAAGCGTATTCTCATTTTTCTATCCGACATGACGTGCCCACACTCCACACACTACTACTAACTGCACAGTAGTCAAGTTTAAAAAAGCAGATTCAAAATATAACTCTAGTCGTTAGGCAAAGTCTGGTTAACTAATATACTACCTTTTTTTTTTTTTTTTTATTATCCTGCGGAAATCCCTTCGGATACCCCCCCGCCGGCCAGCGGGGGCGGTTATGTCGGGCTTGCACCGACTAAAACCGCACGCCGTCTCGGGTCTTCAGACGCCGGGGTGTAAGGTTACCCATAGAGCATATCCCTCGCACCCCGGCTGACCCTGAGCCATCTCACCACTAACAGCATCGCTCATCCTGTCTCCTCTGAAAGCAGAGGAGTACGGAGAGCGATGTGTTCCCGCCACGTTGGGTATTGGCCGACGATCAATGCCAACCCTATGAAGGGGTGAAGGGGAAGCCATTGACCGCCGCCCAGGGTGTACCGGCCGCTCCGATTCCGTTCCCCCCGAACTGCAGCGGGATCGGAATCGGAGCGACACTCGAGGAGGTTACCCAACACACACCCCAACTAATATACTACCTACAATCAGAACTTGTTGATACAAAAGCCCGTCCGCGATTAGTTAATATAGTTATTATACAGACTGCAACACTGAACAATAAATAATAAAACGTGGTATCTAGGTCTTTGACAACCTCTCTAAATATTAATTAAATATTTTCAGACATTTTTAAATGGACGTTAACGATTTTAGGGTACTGTACTTTCAATCCATATTAACCCTTAATTTTTTATACATATTAAAAATATTAGGTGTACAGGACCCGACAGAGCGAGGCTCTGGCGCAGGCTTTCCTGGGCAGAACAGACGGCAATCACTCCGAGAGGAAGAAGGAGAAGAGGGAAGCATACCCCGGGTTTCGAAGTGAACAATAACAAGATGATAATGATTTTTAAATGTTTTCACCATGATATTGTCGGAAGTTTATGCGAATGTTACACATTGAAATAAAACAATTTTTAACGGATTCTATCGCGTATGTTTTCACCATGTTTTTAATCACATAAATAAAATAATAATAAAGAATATTACAAAAAAACATGCTTTTGTTAGAGAGTTTCGTCGACCGTTAAAGAGTTCCTGGAGAATCTGGAGCTAATCCTGATATGGATTGTTATTGGAACTGAGACAACATGGGAAAACTATACTTCGTTCGATACGAGGACATGGTACTAATTCAGATTACAAGATTTGACCTCCACAAACAAATTGACATACAAACATTGCAAGTTAATTAAGAGTTTGTAATTAAAATAGTTTAGTTTCTGAAGGTTAAACAAATGGAATAAAAAAAACTATAAAAAAGTAAGCTTTTCGTATGTTCTTCATAATACAAAGAACTAAAAATTCAAAATCAAACAAGCCGTAACTTGATGGGGTTACGTCGTTTCATTACAGAGTTCCTATGACCACCTTCCAGCTCCATCTTTAGACTCCGGTTACCATTGAAAGACAAACTACTCGTCAAGAGGATTCAAACGAGCCCAAACCCGATGAGTTGCGAAGTTCCTATGGCCGCCTTCCAGCACCATGTCAAAATTGTAGCTCAATCGGTTACCGGGAAGTGTATCAAATTTGATTTGCAAGATTTGCTGCCAAACATCGGAATAGGTGAAGCTAAATAAAAGCTAATATTTATAACATTTTCTTTAGTTATTTAGAGGTTATGCTTTTTTCGTTGTGGTCAGTATTTAACGATGACTATCACGTTGTTTCCATTACGGAACTTCGAGTAACCTAGCTAGTTCAAACTGCCAATATAGATACACAGTTGAACAAAAACAGTTACAAAAAACGTCACTCTATTTACAAACAACTAAAGTTGATTTTTTTAAATCTTATTTAAGAAGTATAATAAAAATTTCCGATAAAGTGAAACTATAACTTAAAAAGAGATCACTTTCTACGGCGCATGCGCAGAAGCATTATGTGCACGCGACTAATTTCAGCAATTAATAACTGTACTTACTCTTATTATGCATAAATCTTTAGAAAGTGATGTTTTTATTCTACCAAAGTGGTAAACAAACAGACCCTGATAGTAGGTGGCTGTCGTAGCTTATGTATAAATTTCTGAACTTGTGTAAGAATAATGAAGTTTCGAAGCCAGTGATTTTGTGTGATACTCGAAAAAAATACAGATGGTTACAATTTAGAATTCTAAGAAACACAACATCTACCGATGTTCAGATGTTCATTTATTTACGATCGATTGCAAGGAAGCCGTATCCTTCGTAGCTTAGAGACTATCAATGTATGCCGATTCTACTAAATAAATTTACGGCAGATTTTAATTCTGACCAAGACCTAATAGAAAAATTACCCATCACAATCCGTTCTGTAGTTTTTGCATCCATCGCGAACAACAACGACAAACAGATAAACAGACAAACAGACAAGAAATCAGAATCTTTCATTTAACATAACCCAAGTTTATTTTTATATCTCCAATATACAGACAACTAATTATAAGTTTTTTTAACTTGCTCTGTATGTATATATATAGTACATGTTAGCGCGGTTCAAATCGTTAAACTGAATTTTGAAGCAGTTATTTCCAATGATGATGAAATTTTGCATTCACGTTTAGTTTGGATGACAATGCATGAATATGGTACCATGGAGCTTGTTTGATGATGGCGTAGGAAGGTGGCCATAGGAACTCCTAAACTAAATAAGATAAACCTAGCGAATTTGGACTCATTTGTTTTGTCTTGGTAAACGCTCTGGTGCTACATGAAATCCAACGTTTGAAGATGGAGACAGTAGGTGGTCGGGAACTAAACAAAATGGACTTGTTATGATGAGCTCCTTTGGCTCATATTGGCTAGCATCCTGGTGCTATATAACATTACTAAAATTACAAAGTTGAAAATAAAATAATTAATAAAATAACTTTTTTTAAACAAGCTTTTATTGAAAAAAATTAGTTGTATTAAAATGAAAGTAATAATTTTATACAAGGGTTACGTCGCCCTTGTATCTCAATTAGAACACAGAGAAAAAACGATAGTGCGATACAAACTTTTGAAATCAGCACAACCACTTTTTTTATTTTTTTCGTTTGGAGCTGCATAAAACTATTAGTTTAGTTTTAGTACAACTGCCTTTTAAATAAAAGCTTGATTTAAAAAGTTATTTAAGTTTTTTTTATTAATTATTTAACAATTTTATAATACTATACATAGATATCTTGCAAGGAGGTGTAAATGACTGTATGAAATAAACACACGGTCATTTATCTGTTTCATAAAATCGCTAATTTAAACGCATACGCATATGCTTTTACTACAGCGCTGTACAAGTCGCGAGCTTCGCGTTATTTATTGCATTTTCATGTCAGTTTTAAAACTTACTAGGATATGTACATCTAGGATATTTTTAGAACTATCATCGGTTATCGAAATTGGATTGTATTTCATACCATCTATTTTTTTTACCATATTCGATACCAACCTAATAATATATCAATAGTTACATAAGAATCATAAAGTGACCTCAATGGTGTCATTTATATAATGATATCATATGATAAGTGCGTGAGTAAACCAAATTCGTCGAAAAATATAATGACTTACCTATGTATTAAAAATACTACACAACGGATATAAGGATTTTAGTCCGTTTAACTCATTTTGCATTTGCAAAATTCAAATGCGGTTGTGTCAATCTCGGGGACTCGCCCACTCAATCGTCAGCTCCGATGGGGCGAAGCCCTTGGGGGTTTCCACACGTATAAAAAAAAAAGGTATAGGCACGAGTCAAACATTTAGGTGTGATAAAACTGGAATCTCGATGGATCCCACAAAATTTGACTGTGGCTCAAAAAAACGAACCGCGTCACTTGGTGCCATGCCATGCTTACCATAGCATAACATAACATAACATGTTATGTTATGTCATGCTTACCAGATACAAAGAAGGGGCGTCATATTTGATGTGGGACGAAATATGATTTTTTGCTTAGTAGCAATAAATCCCAAAACATACTATACTATACTATACTATACTATACTATACTATACTATACTATACTATACTATACTATACTATACTATACTATACTATACTATACTATACTATACTATACTATACTATACTATACTATACTATACTATACTATACTATACTATACTATACTATATATTATCCCAAAACAAGGTAGCAATCGAGCGTATGGGTGGTACCATACAATATGGTACCACGGAGGAGTGGCACAATATTTTTCAAAATTGCTTGAATCGAATGAAAAAGTACATTGACGCAAAGGGAGAATATGTTGAAAAACAATAAATTTATTTTTGACCATTAAAAGTATTTTTTTCTTTTTCATACCGGCAACTTATGTTCCTAAATGTATCGTGATTTAAAAAGTTCAATTATGGGAGATGTAAATCCCCTTCATTCATATCCGGAATACGTACTAAGTCACGAAGTAGTTCTATAAATAAACTGTGGCATTTCATTTCAGCATCTTCGTAAAAGGTGAAGGTTTTCTTTCCGGAGACAGAATGTTGTAGTTTCTTGAGAATTTTGATTGCCCTGAGGTAAATCTACAACGCGGTTAACACTCGCTGTAGGACGACCGAAGTAAATGCGTTTAATTAGATTTAATTTTCTCACCATACATTTTTGTTTTTTTTTACTTTATTGCTTCATTGGTCCCGGGAAGCAAGTTCGAATGCACTTATCTAGACGTGCTATCTCGGTATGCGAAGTTTAATACTATGGTAGAGCAAAGTGTTTGAGTTTTTCTATAAAGATATTTTCAATAGCTGCACGCAGTTTGGAAACTGGGGTACATAATATAACTGGCGTAATGTGGGTATACCTACAGGTTAGTAGCTATAAAAAGAATAGGTAAAAACTAAAATTATGACCTAGGGTTGAAAATTTTTCCGAAGCAAAACTGTTGCCGTAGCAAATTCAAGAATTTGATTGTTTGTAGAAGTCTTTTCAATCGGTAAATAATAATTTGGAAGAAGGGTGGT
Organism: Cybosia mesomella; assembly: GCA_946251805.1. NCBI lineage: Eukaryota > Metazoa > Arthropoda > Insecta > Lepidoptera > Erebidae > Cybosia > Cybosia mesomella. The sequence continues at coordinate 7,917,064 of OX276390.1, forward strand.
CCCAATTCAAAATAAAAAAGAAAATTTCATCCTAGCCATAAAGAGTTAGTAAATTCATTAATTTAATTTCAAAAATTTAATTTAAATTATTTACATTCAATAGGATCGATAAAATCACAGACCCAAATATCCATTATAACCGATAAATATTAAAATATCAGTAGGCAAGTTATGAAAGTCTTTGAGATAAACCTATATGAAGAGAAACCTGTGATATATTAAACTAACAAACCAAATAAGCACACAGCGTTCTAGATAATAAATAATTAATAGTTAGGTTCCCAATTAAATTAAAAATTAAACAAGTTGAATTCCTGAGACGAGCTCAGCCGAATACAAGGGATTTTCGATTTAGCGATAACTTTTTTTTGCGATTTTTTGCGTTTTTTTTTTATCTTGCAATGGTTCACCCCAGCACGAATCTATTACCGAAAACAGCAACTCTATAGCTCATCTCCTTCATACCCAAAACCGTGACAGAAAATGGGCAACGACGACGACGTCGACGACAACTCCATAGCAATAGGGCTTTTCTAAAGAAAATCCCTAAAAAAACACTGGGCACTAAAAATATATTCTAGGTATATTACAGTTATAGGGCCAATCAACACATTTTATATTTTAATTTAATTTATATTTCATCAACATATATTATCATCAATTTTATTAGTATTTCTGCGAGGTCGAACCCAGCTTGCCTTCCCACTTACACGTGCCTTAAATTGGTGTTGTGTCATTAGCTCAGTACTCATTCGTTCTACATGTCCAATTTATTCACATTTCAATCGACCCCGTGTTGTATATTTAGGGATGGAAGTTTAGAGGAAGTGATGCAAAATTGCATTACAATCACAAGCTTTTTCTATTATAAGCCTATTAGACGTTTTCACTTGGCGAAATGTACCTATTTTTTTTTTGTGCGGAAATCCCTTCGGATACCCCCCCGCCGGCCAGCGGCGGCGGTTTATGTCGGGCTTGAACCGACTAAAACCGCACGCCGTCTCGGGTCTTCAGACGCCGGGGTGTAAGGTTACCCATAGAGCATATCCCTCGCACCCCGACTGACACTGGGTCATCTCACCACTAACAGCATCGCTCATCCTGTCTCCTCTGAAAGCAGAGGAGTACGGAGAGCGATGTGTTCCCGCCACGTTGGGTATTGGCCGACGATCAATGCCAACCCTATGAAGGGGAAGCCATTGACCGCCGCCCAGGGTGTACCGGCCGCTCCGATTCCGTTCCCCCCGAACTGCAGCGGGATCGGAATCGGAGCGACACTCGAGGAGGTTACCCAACACACACCCCTGGCGAAATGTACCTTTTTTTTTTTTTTTTTTTTTTTTTATCGTGCGGAAATCCCTTCGGATACCCCCCCGCGTGCCAGCGGGGGCGGTTATGTCGGGCTTGAACCGACTAAAACCGCACGCCGTCTCGGGTCTACAGACGCCGGGGTGTAAGGTTGCCCATAGAGCATATCCCTCGCACCCCGACTGACCCTGGGCCATCTCCGGTTTCGAGATGGCCCCCTCGGGTTTGGGAACCACGGTGTTCCCGTCTTGCCCCGGTTTGGGGGAGGGGCGCTAGTCGCCCCACCGTCCCGGCCTGCTTCTGCTGGGGTGACAGGTGGCCTCACCCGCCACCCCCAGGCCTGCGCTCATGGAGGACGGAGGTCGTTAAGCGACCTCCGGCGCCTGAGTTGCCTGCGACGCGCGGCGAGCAAGTTGCGGGCTCGACGGACCGGGAGAGTTCTAAGTCTCTCCCGGGCGCGCTCCGCCACCTCCTTCGCGAGCATTACATGCTCGCAGAAGGAGGCGGCGGCGGCCCACGCGCTCGCGCTCCGCACCATTGCCGCAATCATGCTGCCGAGCGAGAGGACTCCCACCCCGATGGCTGCCACGAGGTCACGCCTCGGCGCCTCCCACGCCGGGCAGTCCGCCAGCGTGTGCAGCCCTGAGTCCTCGCTCGCGTCGCAGTGATGACACTCAGGCGTTGGCTCCTTCCTGATCCGATGCAGGTGGTCCCCGAAGCACCCCTTCCCTGAGATCACCTGCGTCAGTCGGTAGGAGAGGCTTCCGTTAATAGTGTGGTTGAAATAGATTTCTCGTATAGGTAAGTCAATCCTCATATGCTGTCATTAGCTGACATCAATGACGTGACGGAGCTGTCTACGAGATTTCAGCCATACCCTTCTTCTTTAATCTAATAGTTTATAAGTAACTAGCATCGCCACGCGGTTTCACCCACGTAAGTCTTGATCCCGTGGGAATATCGGGATAAAAAGTAGCCTATGTTACTCAGGGATCATCATCAACCTATGCTAGTCCACTGCCGGACATAGGTCTACCCTAATGAGCGCCATAGCGCCTGTCTCAGGGATCATGTAGCATTCTAATGGTGAAAGAATTTTTGAAATCGCTCCAGTACTTTTTGAGCCAATCGTTACAAACATACTTACATACAAATCTTTCCTCTTTATAATATTAGTATAGATAATTGTGTCCTGAAAATAATCGAAGGTGCTAAACAGTCAACGAAGCACTGGAAGAAATGTTGACTGTTCAACAAAAAAGATTATAATGTGACAGGTATCGTGTAATGTTATGTATATATTTTCATAAAGTTGCAATTTTATTCACTTTTAAACATATGGCAATTTTCATTATTATAGCAAATATGCTAGTTGTTAAGTGCCTACCTGTCTTAACATAGCAAGTTGAATACTCGCGCATACTAAAAGATGGTTAAAATATATCAACAATTATACGAAATGAAGCTGCAAGGAACCAATAAAAAACTATCGTGTAGATGAGAAAGAGAATGCAGAAAATAGATATCTAATTTGTGAACTTCTTCAAATTTTTTTAGCAAATGGCTATGTCATTGATCACATATAAATACTTAAACCACTCACGAAAATGTAAACCAGCCACCAATAAATACAAATTACCTCTATTACAACCTTTAAAAAGCTTTATTGAACTGTTTATTTTATTCTTTTTACGTATAATTCTATCAAATTTCTACTTAATTAATCAGTCAATTACAATCAATGCTGTAGAAGTACACCCTTATTTCGTTAGATGGCATTGGATACATCGCGTCAGCGTCGCCTAAGTAAAAAGAGACTTTTGTCGCTATTTTTCATACTGTGGGTATGATTAAAATTTTGGTGTATGGACCCATATACCAAAGAGCCCCTTGCCAGATCTTAGGAGGCTAAGACAACCTCACAGTACACTTGCTGATTGATGGACGTTGGGTGCAGGCTTTCCTCTCGGGCTTGCAGCATCAGTTGGCAATCGCAATAATTTATAGTAGGAGAACGTGCACTGGTCCTATACAGATATCGGCTATACACAAAAAAGGTGCTTTTCGAAGCTGTCATGCCCGGTGAGTGTCTACGTCAGCTGGTGGTAGTGAAGGAATGAAGTATTGTTAACCTGAATTATGGCGTGCCCTACGTTGGCACTAGGGTAGCCCTTCACTTTCGGACTGCAAGTCGGATAACTGGGTTATTTTACTTATTTATCTCGACCATAGGACGCATAATTTATTCAATTTTATTTTACCAGACTGTTGGTAAAACATTTACGACGAAATGGGGTATTTTTGAGGCCACGCCTATATGTCAAAAAAGCCAACCTCTCCTGCAAGCCAGTACGAGGGTTGATTGACGGACGAGGCTCTGGCGCAGGATTTCCTCTCTGGGTTGGGAGCTCAGATGACAGTCGCTCGCAAAAGCCGTATATGTGAAACCAACAGGAGGAGAAGGACTAAGCGGGTCCCGAACTCCGAGACGAAGGCCTCGGATGCAAGAACTTCAAGATGATGCTGATGATACCATACCAACGGGTAGAGCAGGTAAGGTAAGGTAGCCCTTGTTGACCACGCGACCTTTTTAGGGTTCCGTAGCCAAATGGCAAAAACGGAACCCTTATGGATTCATCATGTTTGTCTGTCTGTCCGTCCGTATGTTACAGCCACTTTTGCCGGAACTATAAGAACTATCCTGTTGAAACTTGGTAAGTAGATGTACTATGTGAACCGCATTAAGATTTTCACACAAAATAGAAAAAAAACCAAGAATTTTGGGGGGTACCCCCATATTTAACATAAACAAACCTATATCGGCCTGCATATAGTTAGATCTAAATCCCATCATTTAGGTCCCTAATCATTATGTTTACTTATCAATCACTTAATTTAAAAAAATACACTATTATTAAAATATCGATCAAAGTTACAACGAACTACAAGAACTTTTATATTATGTTACTTGCTGCTACGGAACCTTTCATGGACGAGTCCGACTCGCACTTTGCCGGTTTTTTTTTTTTTTTTTTTTTTTTTTTTTTTTTTTTTTTTTTTTTTTTTATTAATGAGGTATGTTATTCATGGGGTGCTTGGTTGGGGACCTCCACGCGGTGCACCCTGGGCAACGGAGACGGCAGCGCCTCTCTCCTAGGGTGGGAGAGACGCTGCCGCCTACGGCCAACTCCGACCGAGGCGAGGACGGCCCTGTTGAGGGCTGTTCGGAAGCTTTCCACGTGTCCCTCTGATTAGCAGAGGGCACAGTGGAGAGCAAGTAAGGGGGCCATCTCGAAACCGGAGATGGCCTAGGGTCAGTCGGGGTGCGAGGGATATGCTCTATGGGTAACCTTACACCCCGGCGTCTTACGACCCGAGACGGCGTGCGGTTTTAGTCGGTGCAAGCCCGACATAACCGCCCCCGCTGGAGACTCCCCGCTTTCCAGCGGGGGCGGTATCCGAAGGGATTTCCGCACGAAAAAAAAAAAAAAAAAAAAAAAAAGGTATGTTATTCATTCTCCATTTAGGTACCTAATTTTAAGAACCAATTTTAAGAATATGAAGAACACTTTGCTATACGTGTTGACTTACCATCTTTACCAACTTCATTTAGCAAGTGATTATTATTAATTACAAATACCAGGAAATATTAATAAATGAAATGTTAAAACGAATAATATAAATTACGTTTGATGACCTTTAATACCACATATTTTATGATTCATTACACTCATTTAAATATCTTAGGTTATTTATTCAAGCACACGGGTATCGCCCCCACACTACCTATCGTAGAGAACAAAACATATAAAAACTACCTCTCACAAATAAAAATAGCCACTCTCAACACTACGAGATTCGCACATCTTTTACTGTATATACAATTTTTTAATTCATCGCTGTATGCATTTTATGAGTGTTATCAGAGTGTACTCAGAAATTGCAAAAACTAAGGATTTGTGATTAGCTATGAAAATTTTTCGTAATATTCAGAAGTAATAGAAAAACTATGAAAAAATTGTGAGTGAATTTACATTTTTGAGTGCCTTTTATTTCTTATACAAGATATTATTCAAGAAGCTTAGTGGTGAAGGAATCGGCCTTACAATCGAGAGTTCGAATCCTGGCCAATACACTAATGACGTGAACCCACTCCTAACGCAAGCAATTAAGCTTACTTGGAGGGGTATAGTAATTTCGATTATTAGCATTCGTTAAAAAAATGCAAAGCTAATTTTTTTTTATATTGTAAGTGTCTCATTCTTAACTATCACAGAAGAAGGAAGAGCACAATGGGAATTCTCAAAAAAAAACATGCTTCAAAAAAAAAAACTAATCGAAAAAAAAAAGAATCAAAAAGTATCGCTCCATATTATTATTGTACGAAACCCTGACAAAATAAACATAATCGTATCCTACTATCCTATCATACCAATATTATAAATGGTAAATTTTGTAAAGATGTTTGGATCTTTGGTACTCAATCACGCTTTAACGGCTTAACAAATCTGGGCTATAGATAACAGTCTGCAGGAATAAGGTCCCATGGATTACGGGAACGGGATCAGATTTCCACGCGAATGGAACCGCGGGCATCATCTAAAATATAATATTATACGAATATAATATTATTTTCGAATTATTTCGCATCGAAAAGAGTTGGTTAAATACATTGTAAAAAAAATGTTTAACATAATTGCCGCCAGGTGCCGCTGATCCAATATCACACAAATCACAATTTACTTTAACGCTATCGAATTAGTGAATAACTAATTGCTCCCTTTTAACATAAAAATATTGTCTCACACGTCGCTAATTCACGCATGATCGCGTAATCGGTTTGCTTAGGGCAGGAATTAGTCAGTAAATATCACGATATTCGCGATCCTGTACATGAGTAAGTATTGAAATTATTGATGTGCAAACGCAATTCGTGCCTACATTGACACCGATATCAAAATATCGGATCGCGATATTATTTATTGACTTTTTAATCCTTGTATAAGACGACGCGTTAGGATATGCAATGAGAGGTTGAGGTTTCGAATCTTCCCGCATAAAGTAGGTTCTAAACAGTAAATTGAAACATTTTAAAGGTTAAAACCTACACTGTGACCTATCTGAATCGTATTGTATGCAAATCAGATCAGATTCTACTTATAGGTAAAGAAGGTGATCGTATTAAATTAAATTTTTAAGCATTTTGTACTCTTACTCTTTCTAAAGATTTAGATCGGAAAAAGAGAACATCTAGAACGGGACTTGAACCCGCGACCAGTCCCTTAATCCCTCCCTAAGAGTAAGCGTACAAAATGCTTAAAAATTTAATTGAATTAATTAGGCGGATTCATAAAAAAAAACAATGTTTAAAAATGTCTGTAAAGTTATTCATTGTTTCCGTAGTTCGCAAGAATTACGGTAGATGGCTCCAGCGTCGCCTTAAGACGTATAGAATATATCGGAGAATTTCGAATATCTGGGACGTGTCTAGATAGCTCAGCTGGTCAGAGCATTCCCCCTGTAAGGGACTGGTCGCGGGTTCAAGTCCCGTTCTAGATGTTCTCTTTTTCCGATCTAAATCTTTAGAAAGGTGATCGTATATTATGTATCCTTAGGCAATAATTAGAGGAATATTATCATAGTCATACGCCTAAAAGTCCAAAATGTTTCTTTATTCATTGTCTTATATACCATTCATACAATTGCGTTGAAACTTTGATAGGTTATTGTGCGATGGCCGTGAAGATTCAGCTACAAAAAAACACACGGAAATTTAAAACAATCGCAATGCATCAGGTATTTGACTATTATAATATAAAAGAAAATACACACTCGGTTTTCTCAAGGAGAGCCGTTTTAGTACTTAAATCTTTGGCAATTCACCGAAAGCGTTATGGAATAAAATTATTAATAAAAAAATCAAATAACCCGACTGCCCTAAAAAGACCGAAACAAGTTTGATAGCACTGCAGGCGGGACCCATTAATTTTCTTTCGGTTTATGATATGCATTTGGGTCCCGCCTGCTATCAAACTTGTTTCGGTCTTTTTAGGGCAGTCGGGTTATTTGATTTTTTAATTAGTAATTTTATTGTATACTTTTTGGTTCTTCATTTTGATACCCTACTCGATAAGTTTGAGTGAAAATATTTTTTGAATAACATACATTTTAGCGCCAAAAATCCACCATTTCGTTTTTTTATTATTTTGATATACCCAGTGTCACTCTCACAGTAAATACGGATCTAACGACACCTCTCAAGCTAAAATCCCCGTTCAGGCTGCAGAGTGTGCCAAACAATTATACATACATACATACATACATACTCTCGAAAAACATAACCCTCCTTCTGGCGCAGTCGGGTAAAAAAACTTTTTTTTATTATAATAAAAGATTTTAAGTATACTGTGATTCTAATTAATTCACACAACTTAGTTTTGACTATTTTCGATTAAGTACATCAATTCTAAATTTAATTAAAGCAACGACGTATTGTAGTTCTAAAGGCGCTTCCACACCATACATTTTTATGACCAATCTGACTAGATTGACAATCAAATCGTGTCGTGTGGATAAAAGATTTGATTTACAATTTACCTACTGTCAACGACAAAAGTAGATTAACACTATAATATTTACAAAAGAAACGGGCTCAGTGTCTCATGCGGATAAAGCCGCGGGCCACAGCTAGTCAAACAAAAAGCAGAAAATTAGACACTCACTTTAATTTGAGCTTTAGCGTAGCAGTAACAATTAACAGTATTCCATTTGATGATCAACTAAATTGCTATCATTTCTGATTAATATTTAACTTACTAAAGTACCGCTTAATATCCGATAACTGCATATTCGAATTTGTTAATTTTCTTGCAGAACACGTAGAACAATAACAGGATCCTACGAGGGCATGAACGAGATAGAAATATAATTTTGCGTACGGGGAAAAGAGAGAAGTGATTAGCGTAACCTTTCGCTGAGCTGTAACAGAGCTAAGAATGGATGACAAAAAGTGAATAAGTCAGTGCGGTATAGTACGGTGCGGGCGTCAGTCAGATATTATAATAAAGTCACGTATAGTGACACTTAATTAGAACTTAGTGATAAGCTAGTGTTATCACAAGATGGCGTTCCGGTCATCCGTAGGAATCGTTTTGATGAGCTGTTTATTTGGTAAGTAGGCTAAATTAAAAAAGAAACTGTTACAAAATGTTTCGGTATGCTACAACAGTGTTCGAAACTTTCATTTTAATATAAGACCTATTTCCATAACCTTTAATATAATTATAATAATATAATTATTATTCAGTGCAAGTAAGTGTTACAAAGTACCAGAGTACCCGTTGGCCTTGACGTCTAGATACAATTCCTGTCTAATTTGAATGTCAGCCTTTAAGCTTCGATCAATAATTATCCTAATCTAAAACCGATAAAAAGATAGATCCAAATGAAGGTCTTTCATTCGAAATTTTAAATGAAGAGCCAGTTTACATTTTTGATACGTCCTTACTAACTTCATTTATTCTGACATTACATTTCTGAATCTTTTAAAGCTTAATAGCTAAATATTTATTTGTTACTCAAATGTCTTTACATCATAACTGTTACAATATTATGTCGACAAGGAAGAAACATCACCGCGCTCGCATCTTCGAAAAGAGAAAGTGCTAAGTAGCACTGACTGACGTTAAACTATTTAACTAATCACAATTTGAATGCTCTAAACCTTGAAAAGCCGTTTGTGTAATGGTATATATTAAACATTACATTATTATTTGTATATTACCTTTAACGAATATAAATAAGAAGTCTGTAAATGTATTCGTATAATAACTTGTTTGCGTATCAACAAGGTATCTAAACTTTTAAAATGATCAATCAATCAATTAGCCCATTGCAGTCCACTGCTGGACAAAGGGAGAGCCCAATGTGACTTACAGCACCCCATCCTCAGCCTTCCGCATCCAGTCCGTTCCAGCTACCATTTTTAAGGTCGTTAGCCATCTGGCTGAGGAACTTCCCACCTTCCGTGAAAATGATGTTAAAGGATGATTCTGTTTTCATAGTCGTTTCTCTGGGGCAGTGGTGCGTTCGACTACTAAGTCGGAGGTCGCAGTTTCGCTTCCCACTCAGTGCAAATATTTTAATGAATATGTTTATTTGCATCGGTCACCGTGTTTCTATGCATAATATGTATGTTTTTATGAGAGAAAATGTATCTAAGTATGTTTATTTGCATTATAGAATCTATAACACAAGCTAGTTAAACTATGCTTACTTTGGGTCTAGATAGCGCTATCTAGAATGTCGTAGAATATTTATATTTATCTGACAGGATTAGATTGGACCGACACTCCCTCTACTGTCACCCCTGTACACCAGAATCAGCAGCAGTGCCCTGCAAAAATACCGTGCATAACCATTTTCCTCCTAATATTTTCTATTATTCTCTTTTCATTTTTCCTTTCTCATTTTACTGTTTTCCTCGTTTCTTTTTCCATTTTCATTTCTGGCATCTCCCTTCCACTCTACAGGTAACAAGGGCAGAAAGAAGACATTTACGGTTAGTTTCTCATACTAATCAACTAGAAAATAAGCCCATGAATGGTGGAAAGGAGAATGAAAAGAGTAAAATGTAAGAAACGTGAAAATAAAAGAACGAAATAAATTCAGGATATTACTAGTTGGTAGCCTCCTGTCTGTTATGACCTGCCGTGCTGAAACGTGGACACTGATGGTAGGGCTACACCATAAATAAAAAGTCGCGCACCGGACTATAGAGCGAGTTATGGAGCTAGAAGCTAGCTAGCTAGGTTCTTTGAAGGATAAGATTCAAAATGACAATGTTTGAAAAAAGAACTAAAGCTCACAAAATAAAGCAAGCAATTAGAGCAAGTGTATCCTTCAGTCTAACTACGAAGCAGCCGAAATTCGATATTTGACGTGAATCGTCTGCTATCTAATCTTCGAAATCCATTGGCGATATCGAAGTTCTGCAGTTAGACCGGCGGTCGGAAGTTTTAGGGCTCCAACGACCTGTAACGACTGCCATAGATGTTCGTATGGGAACTGGAACCAACGGCTTAACGTGCTCTCCGAGGAATGGAGAGGTCTCAATATGTTGAGAATGGTCATCTGGTTAGGATTGCTTAACTTTGCAATGTGTTAACCTACTTAATTACCTCTTGCCACAAGCCCCTCGTCTGAATACTTGAAAACAATACCTGAGATAAACTGTACGCGGAAGGCGAGGATTACGTGCTATAGCGAACAGTGGAAAAGTAATTGATGAAAGTGGATGTTGTTTAATGACAGGGTGGTAGTTTCTCGGTTGAGTGGGCCTGTTCATGCTGGCAAAGTATAGCCTTAACCCACTTTGGAAGTGACTTAAGTCTTTGGAAGTGAATTAAGAAGTATAAGTAATTAGAAAAGCAATATATTGTTACCATGACTCATTAACGATCTAGTTAGCTAGCAAGCTAGTTGCGCGTAACTAACTGAGAAATGTGTTTAAATTATACGCACGAAAGCGCCACTGAATTCTAATAAAAATCGATCGAGTACACAGTGCACACGAGTGATATGTTTGTATTTATATGCTGATAATGTGTGTGGGGTTAAAGCTTTCTATTGAAATAATACCTATTCTTCAATCAATATTCATCAATGACAGGTAGGTAAATGCATACTGGGCACGCCGCAATAGCGGCTGTAAGGCCCATCATGGAGGATTGGCTAGAGAGGCGACACGGAAGCCTCTCGTACCGACTGACGCAGGTGATCTCCGGGAAGGGGTGCTTCGGGGACCACCTGCATCGGATCAGGAAGGAGCCAACGCCTGAGTGTCATCACTGCGACGCGAGCGAGGACTCAGGGCTGCACACGCTGGCGTACTGCCCGGCGTGGGAGGCGCCGAGGCGTGACCTCGTGGCAGCCATCGGGGTGGGATTCCTCTCGCTCGGCAGCATGATTGCGGCAATGGTGCGGAGCGCGAGCGCGTGGGCCGCCGCCACCTCCTTCTGCGAGCATGTAATGCTCGCGAAGGAGATGGCGGTGCGCGCCCGGGAGAGGTTTAGAACTCTCCCGGCCCGCCGAGCCCGCAACATGCTCGCCGCGCGTCGCAGGCGACTCAGGCGCCGGAGGTCGCTTAACGACCTCCATCCTCCATGAGCGCAGGCCTGGGGGTGACAGGTGAGGCCGCCTGTCACCCCAGCAGAAGCAAGCCGGGACGGTGGGGCGACTATCGCCCCTCCCCCAAACCGGGGCAAGACGGGGACACCGTGGTTCCCAAACCCGAGGGGGCAATCTCGAAACCGGAGATGGCCCAGGGTCAGTCGGGGTGCGAGGGATATGCTCTATGGGCAACCTTACACCCCGGCGTCTGTAGACCCGAGACGGCGTGCGGTTTTAGTCGGTTCAAGCCCGATATAACCGCTCCCGCTGGCCGGCGGGGGGTATCCGAAGGGATTTCCGCACAAAAAAAAAAAAAAAAGGTACATGCATACTGGGCACGCCGCAGTAGCGGCGGTAAGGCCCATCATGGAAGATTGGCTAGAGAGGCGACACGGAAGCCTCTCGTACCGACTGACGCAGGTGATCTCCGGGAAGGGGTGCTTCGGGGACCACCTGCATCGGATCAGGAAGGAGCCAACGCCTGAGTGTCATCACAGTGACGCGAGCGAGGACTCAGGGCTGCACACGCTGGCGGACTGCCCGGCGTGGGAGGCGCCGAGGCATGACCTCGTGGCAGCCATCGGGGTGGGAGTCCTCTCACTCGGCAGCATGATTGCGGCAATGGTGCGGAGCGCGAGCGCGTGGGCCGCCGCCACCTCCTTCTGCGAGCAAGTGATGCTCGCGAAGGAGATGGCGGAGCGCGCGTTCAGAACTCTCCCGGCCCGCCGAGCCCGCAACATGCTCGCTGCGCGTCGCAGGCGACTCAGGCAGGTGAGGCCGCCTGTCACCCCAGCAGAAGCAGGCCGGGACGGTGGGGCGACTAGCGCCCCTGCCCCAAACCAGGGCAAGACGGGGACACCGTAGTTCCCAAACTCGAGGGGGCCATCTCGAAACCGGAGATGGCCCAGGGTCAGTCGGGGTGCGAGGGATATGCTCTATGGGCAACCTTACACCCTGGCGTCTGTAGACCCGAGACGGCGTGCGGTTTTAGTCGGTTCAAGCCCGACATAACCGCCCCCGCTGGCCGGCGGGGGGTATCCGAAGGGATTTCCGCACGAAAAAAAAAAAAGGTACATGCATACTAGCACTAATAGTATAAACGGAAAATTCCATAGGCTACTTTTCATACGGGATGTGCATCTATAGCTGCATGCATCTGTAGCTAATCGCATCACATTTCTTCTGGCAGAACGGCTAAACCAGATGTGATAAGTTAGAAAGTGATTTTTCACCACTTTTAACTTAATATTGACGCTGCTTTGAGTAAAGATTGCGAAGATGATGAAAACCTAATTTGACTTTCTTAGTCCCTAATTGTCATGGTGCCACTAGCAATCTGCCAGGTGCTGATGCAGGAATATAAAGAACGACTTAGGCAACCAAGTGCCGCGTACGCCACAATTGTGCCGGTAAGACCCGTAGGAATGGCTTTACAAGCACCACGGTAGCCTCTTTTACCGGCTGACGCAGGTGCTCACCGGGCATGACCGCTTTGGTGAGTTCCTGCATCGTATAGGCCGGGAGCCAACGCCTTCTGAGGTGTTCTGAGGACACATCGCTTCAGACTGGCAGTATGCCCAGCATGGACGGAGTGTCGCCGTGTCCCCATAACAGTTGTCGGAGCGGTAAACCTCACGCTGCAGACTATGGTGCTGGCCATGATTTTCACGCGAGCATCTCTTTAGGGGATGGGGTCCCCAACAACGCGTCGGGTTTGCCAACGCTGGCGACCGGAGCCTGTTGGGGTCTCTGGGATTTCCTCTTTAGGGCACATCAGATTCCCTGCACCATATGACTGACGCCAGAGACCGGTTTTATTCGATTTATAACCGACATACCCACCTCACTGTTGGCTCCGGTGAGGTGAAGCACGAGGGGGTTTCGCAAAAAAGGGTACCAGCACACACCACAGGGTAAATCCACCGTGAATGTTATATCCTATTGTTTTCAATTCAATCTTAGTGGAATCTTTAGTGTTAAATGCAAAAGTATAGCGTAGGCAGTTATTTAAGATTCCGCATAATTCGATGTAACAACATGTAGTTAACATACATTAACATTTAGTAACAGGCAAACCATGATTTGAGGCTACGCAAGTACCAATTATACATTTATTTATTCTGCATGCCATGCTGGGGTAATCGAGATAGCAGTAAGCCAATATAGGCAGTTTCAGAAAAAATGTTGTTCGAAATATTGTTTGAACGTTTTGTGTTTGTGCACAAAGAACTATACTTCTTCATCCTTGCATTGTCCCGATTGCCTCCGAAGCTTCTATTTCGGAGCCCACGGACCGCTGTCCTACTCCTTCTAATAATTTTTATTTAACGTAATAAGTGCCTATAGTATAAATGTTACCAAAAATAGACTTGATCAACATTCGAAAACTTTAAAAACACAAGTAAAGTGAATATACACGAATCAGATTTAAGCTGCTAGTGTATTACAACATAATAATAATAATACAAACTGGCCTACGAGATTGCCGACATGTGGGATGTGGACGCAACTGTTATTGTACCGATAGTCGTTTCAGTTCATAAGCTCATTGTCAAGAGCCTCGATGAACAACACACGCGTTAGGCAGGGCTTGATGCAGAAGGCAGTCCTTCCGGGTGGGACGTGCACATTGAGGAAGTTACATTCCCTGGAACCCTAATCACTGGTAGTTTACTCCCTGTATCCAATGCTGGTGGTGCACTATATGTATTTTTTAGATCCATTCCATTCAAGCGAAATAAAGAGAAATAAAAAATAAAAGAGTGGTCCTACAAGTACCAAAACGAAATTTTTTTTTCGTGCTGAAATGCCTTCGGATACCGCCTCGGATCACCGGCTTGCGGGGGTGGTTATGTCGGGCTTGAAACAACTAAAACCGCACGCCGTCTCGGAAGAAGCCGGGGTGTAAGGTTGCCCATAGAGCATATCCCTCGTACCCCGGTTTCGAGATGGCCCCCACGGGTTTAGGAACCACGGTGTCCCCGTCTTGCCCCGGTTTGGGGGAGGGGCGCTAGACGCCCCGTCGCCCCGGCCTGCTTCTGCTGGAGTGACAGGCGGCCTCACCTGCCACTCCTCGGCCTGCGATCATGGTTAAGCGACCGCCGGCGCCTGAGTTGCCTGCGACGCGCGGCGAGCATGTTGCAGGCTCGGCGGGCCTAGAGAGTGCTAAATCTCTCCCGGGCGCGCTCCGCCATCTCCTTCGCGAGCATTACATGCTTGCAGAAGGAGGTGGCGGCGACCCACGCGCTCGCGCAGGTCCTATAAGTACCAAAGAATAAAATTTCCATGTTATAATTTTTTTTTTCGCGATAAATACCTTTATTCGCTTCAATATAATTTAGCTCACATATAACAAGTTTCAGCGAAGGTCGCCGGTCGTAACCAATAGCTTCTATCGTAATATGGCATTCATTGTGTTTTGACACAGAGCCTCACTGACCACGCGTGGTTAGGTAACGGTGAAATCGTTAAGCAAGCTATTTCCATTATCTCGAGTAAATATTGACTCTTGCGAATATTTGAAAGTTTTTTGTGACCGTATTATTTGTTAGAGTACTCTGTGTGCTGCATTGTCGTTTCAGGACTAAATACATATTCTACGACATTCTCCATAGACCCAAAGTAAGCATAACTTAACTAGCTTATAATGGGTGCTATAATGTGGATACTAGAATTATAACATCTACTTAGATATTTTTTTCTATAAATACATACATATTACACATAGAAACACCCGGACCAATGCAGTCGAACGCTCTGCCAATACGCTGTAGAGCGTTGCGGCAGAGTACGCGTCAGTTAATCTTAAACTACCCTGCCTGCCTGAACTAAGGTCAATAAACTGGATAAAAAGGCAAAAGCTTCGGATGCAACCGGGAACAATGGGAAGCGATGATGACAATTTATTATTTAATATAACTAGATTACATAAAATCTGTGTGTTAGCGCCGATTACTTAAAAAGTCCTCCTTACGAGCAATAGTACTTAGTCTGCAACAATCTGACAGCATGATCATCTTGTACGACAACTGTGATTGTTTTTTGCAAGAAACAATCATCCCCTTGGTATGCGTGTGTCAGTTAATCTTAAATAAAACCAAAATTTCAGTTAAATGGAACCCTTGGTATTGGAGAGAAATCAAAATTTATACACAAGTATTTCTCATCATTAGCCGCGGTAGCCTAGTGGTATGGGTAATGGACTGCTGAGACGAGGTCTCGGGTTCCATCCCAGGTTTTACCATGGCACACACCAATGACTTTTCGATGCTTTTCGAAGTTATGTGTGTATTTATCGCAGGTTTATAAGTGCCCGGTTGATGGCAATAGGCTCGCCACCTATTACATTGGGACCTAAACATAAACTGGCGAAATGTGGGTGCTAGCACCTCTGCCTACCCCTTCGGGGATATAGGCGTGAGTTTATGTTATGTTATGTTATGTTATGTACGCAAGACTTTACCTCTAGTTATTTTGTTATTCCTGTGTAGTCTGTGTACACTCTTAGGGTTTGCTGGAGGAAAACTCAGTGATGAATAATGCCCGCTTTTGTTATCATTTTATTAATATTATAAACATCTATAAGCATCTTCTAGGACATATAATTGGTGTATTTCATGGTTAAACATCAACTGTTAAAATTGCTTTTATCCGTTACTATGTTTTATGAATAATTTATATTTTATATACGTAGTCAAGGACAGCAACTTTAATAGTTATTTTAATTATAAGAAACCTAGCGATTGGTCGCTAAATTAAAACAAATTGCTGCTTTCAAGGATTTGAAATACATTTTCGTCCAATCTTCAAACTTAATTTTTTATTGTACTATCCGAAGTTTACGCGAATGTCACACGTTGAAATAAAACTATTTTTAACGGATTCCATCGCGATTTATTTGATGTTCTTTTATTATTTATTTTGAAGCCGACCTTTCCAAGCTACTAGAAAACAACAATGGAAGAAAATAATTCTAAGGCAAGGATTTGACAGTCAATGTATATCGCGATTTTTGCGATCCTATCAATATAAGATATTACTGTCTTACTGTGTACTGATTAATCTGATATTACTGACGTGCATACGCGATTCGTACCCACATATATATAGGATCGCTATTTATTGGCTGTCTAATTCCCAAACCAAATTATGAAAATGTATATCACTGTTTGCCTTGGTATATAAAAAATAATAACACCATCTTTACGGAAAGGTCATTCTAGACTAGGTTTGATAATTAGTTAATTGTAGCATTGAACTTAAGGAAGTGATCGGATCAATGTGAACTAGTTTTGCGTGAGTGTCACAGGAAACGTAATATCGTGATTCTGACATTATAGATATGTGAGAAACGTGTCAACGATCCTTCAACTCAGTGTGTACTCGTAGTATTTCTTTTATTACTCTGACATAGTGTTAAATTATATTTTTCTCAAAAATTAGGGGTGTAGGACCACACTAAGACGCAAAGATAATGATCCGGTCCCTGAAATAGTGACACATTAATTCTGAAATAGACCTTATCATCATCATACAAGCGTCAACCCCGATTGCATTCAAAGTCTGCACCTTGGAGCCCGGGGGCCGCCCTCATCATTTTCATATTAGTTTATTCGCTTTTATGGGATCGACTGCCGTCTGACTCCCCAACCATACCCCAAAACCTGCGCCAGAGTCTCGTTCATCAACCAGTCGGTGTACCGCTTGCAGATAAAGTTGGGGCTTTGGCCTCGAAGATTCTACGACATTCTATTCTACGACATTCTACACAGCGCTTTCTAGACCCAAAGTAAGCATAGTTTAACTAACTTGTGTTATGGGTTCAAACATACTTATATACATACATACATATTATACATAGAAACACCCAGACCAATGCAAATAGACATATTCGTGCATACGAATATTTGCACTGAGTGGGAATCGAACCGGCGCCCCCTGTCGTAGCAGTCGAATGCACTACCGCTACGCCACACAGGCCGTCAACATAGTCTGCCCTGGTAACAAGAAATGCAATATTCACTTCATTGCCCTGAAATACATTTTCAATCATTATATTTGAAATAGACCAAATATGAACACGCTACAAATATAAACTAATTGTTGCGTAAAGACAATTAATGCAACTAAACTTTACTTTAAGGATTAACAGAAATAATATCGTGCAACCTTATAGGTAAATAGTAGTTTAAATTAACGAGTTATTATTGCAATGTGGTAATAGATTTGGTTTCGTTCTGTAATCACTCAAGCGTATCAATCGACCGTGTTACAGTTTTTTAAATATAACTCAATTAACACGCTAAGTAATAATTGACTTATTACAGCGGACCAGGCGCAAAAGTAATACTATTCAGAAATATTATCACTATTATGAAGTAGAAATGTTATTTTTATATGTTAATTGTTTCATCTTATATGACCATAAACTGTATAACTATGTTATTATTTTTCTAAATTCGAGCGCCAATCCTTATCACATTCAAAGCTCCCACTTCGGAGACTGGGATCTGCTCTCCTGCTCGTCCTTTTATTGGTTTGTTTAGGCTTTTACATGAACGAATGCCATCTGATATCCCAATCATGAGAGAAAAGCCTGCATTGGAGCTCTGTCCATCAATCAATTGTACATTCTATTAACATCTAGGGTAGAATAACAGAATTATACAACAAAGTCTGCATCGCACTCACAAAATTTACAGACTGGACAGAAAGAACTTTAGTATAAATTACCGTTTTTTTTTCTTCTTCCAGTATTAGCGTCATCAGCCGTACCAAAAGCCAAGGGCAGGAAGCCGGTAAATCAGCCAGCTCGAACTACCGCTGACTCGGAGCGAGATGCGGAAATCACCAATGAGTGTCCGGAGGACGGATATTTCGCTGATGCTGAACAGTGTGACAAATATTATGAATGCAGGTAAATAACAATATTAATATTTTTTTATAGAATTTAAAAATAAGTCCTAAAAAAATAAATATAAACATGAACCCCGAAAACTGTACACTGTACAATTTTTCCTTTGTATAACTTATTGTTAAGATGAAATTAATTATCTCCTTTGGTCACATCCAAAATATGAATAACCCATTTCAATTATTGACAGCACACACTCATTGAGACATTGAACTCATTGAGAGTCCGAAAAAGGATAATGCAAAATAAAATTTACAGAACTTTCGTGTTTCAAATAAATCACTTTATTTATTGTGCTTTCAAAATGCACGTTTGATTTTCCTCGTGAGTTCGTTAACCTTGTGCAACTTGAAGAATTTTAAATAAAGTTTGCCCAATATTTGCCTAATTTCATTTTTTTCTACAGTGAAAGGATTTATATTAAATTTATTTACCTGTCTGAAATGTTCAACAATGCATAATGAGTATTTATTTTGCGAATGTAAATCTATATTGGTAGATATGTATACTCGTATCTCTATAAATATTTTGGTTTCTTTAAGTGAATACCGAAGTGGTACTCAGATTCCTCGTTGAAAAAAAAAAAGAATATCTTAGGATGACGTCACTGTTTCAGAATGACTATTACCTACTGTTCTTTTTTTAAATTTGCCGTCTGATGTAATTGCAATTGTTTTTTTTTTCAAAGTTTTCTTTTAATAGAGAAAAACTTTCGTAGTTATTTGTATCGTTGTCCTTTATGGTTAAAAAATATTTATCTTTTGCCATTATACTCGTATACCTCTATACTTCATAACACTCAATAATTTTTCACCTACACCTGCGAAATATGATATGACATTATAAAGAATATAGGAGAGAAGGAGGAACAAACGTAATTAAAACATAAATTTAGTAGACACATTATCCATAATAATGACAACACCTACCTATTCATAATGTTATAAATAATGATTCTTCTCAATTTATGTTTATAATATGGTATCCGAACACAAGATAATAATAACATTTAACACTGGCCGTATACTTAGCATCTATAAACGCTGATCTATTGATAGGCAAACCATGTTCGTTATTTATTTAGTCACGAATTTAACACTATGTATTTTATGTCTTCAGGAATGGAGAAATAATTGAAAAGCTGTGCCCCGATGGTATGGTGTTCAACGATTACAGTAATCAAGACGAGAAATGTGACTTACCCTTCAACCTTGACTGCTCACAAAGGCCCAAACTCCGTAAGTAGAATAGTTTTAATATTTTAAATTTTAGCGTGAATGTGTTCCTATGTTCCTCTTAGTGTTACTCTAACTCTAAGAGGTGAAATCATGCCTTCCCAGCTCGACCAAAAAAGTAGCAACCTCACACATATCATGTATGTTACCATATGAGTAAAATTATAAAATTAAAGGTATCTTATAGAGGTCGCGACAGACCTCTGTAAATAGGATAGACGATGTCGCCCCAAAACGTGTTCTTTCTTTTTTACTTTTCTCATTACGACTAGTTCATTTTTTTTGACTAGTTCTTTACATAATTTTTGGGTACCTGCGTTAACAGTGATTTCTACTTAACTTTAGCTTTTCCTCTCGGACGTGACCGCAACTGAGTTTTTGTAAAAAACAAAAAAAAATACTTCAATTTCCCAAGAGGGTATTTCTTAATGATCTTAATGATGACCAGCTTTAAAAAATTATATTTGATTATTTTGTTCTTAAGACAGAATCTTATAAGTAAAAATGAAAGTTTATTTCTTTGTTTGTTTGTCTTATTTATTTTATTTATTCTTATACTATTTATCCGATCCGATTACGGGAAATTTTAGAGTTTCATAATTATTATTTCTGCATGGGCGTCCGCTATAATTCTTCAGCTAATTAAATATTAGCTGTTTATGTTCAAAAAGGAATAAAATATGATATTGTACTAGCTGACGCGGCAAGCTTCGTTCCGCCTTAGCATCAAGTTATGTTGGCTACTATATTATATTCGTGAATGTTATATATTTTAAATTATACTAATTGCTAGTATAGGCATAGTATTCCGAGGGGGCCGTCTAAAAGCCCTAGATGGCCCAGGGTCAGCCGGGGTGCAAGGGAGTTGACTTATTTAGCCACCTTACACCCCAGTATTAGAGTTCGAGTCCAACATAACTACTCCCACCGGTGGCGGGGAAACCTTGAGGATTACAGCAAAATCAAAACCACAGAAAGGCACAGTATAGGTGAAGATAAATCAAAAAAATTAAAGATCATGAAAATTGGTCCACCCGTTGTCGGGTTCATCGCCGTCATCACTTACACGGCTTTGTTTTATAAATAATATATATATATAGATTTGCCATTTTTTGATTTGCATATATGTTTAGTTCTAACTTCTACGATCGAACCACAGTTCAAAATATTTCACTAGTCAAACCTAGTTCCACTCAGAGACGCAATATATCTCATGGTAAATTTATAAGCGGTGGCTGTCTACCGCACAACACTACTTGGTTTGCCAGTGACCTAGCTAAACAACTGAGATCTGACTCCCCTGACCCATTCTGCCTCTTCCTTTTGCGACTTGATATGTTAATTAGTTAAATAGCTAGTTAACGTTAAGTCATTAAAATAAAACAATCTATTGTAAAAAAATAATCAAGTCCTTATCACACCAAAAGCCTCATTCTTAACGTGACATGATCCTTTACGTTTACCTATCTTTGATAAAAAAGCTGAAATATATCTATGGAATATTTACTAATGATAGCTGAGCTAATTAAGGGACATTCATTTGGTGACATCATTAGAAAACACATTATACTTTAATATCGTAGGTCATCTGTTAAAACAACTTTCCAATTTCAAGGGAAGCATGGCCTTGTACGTAGCGGGCCAATGTCCGATGACCCGACAAGACGTACTGTCGTTACAATATCGAAGCACCGATTTTAACAGGATATGAATATTATTCATTTAAAATTTCATTCCTGTAGTTAATCATTTTAACTACAGGAATGAAACTTAATTTTAATTTTTTAAATAAATAATTACGTCTGTTTTTATTCTGTCGTTTTAATTTATTTTTAATCATCCACTGAACTAGTAATAAATGATTCATATATAAATAATTTGACAATAGCACGGTATGACGCTATACGTTGTTATTTCATTAGAGTTTCTAAAGAATTTACCGTTTTGATGTTTGGTAATTTACTTGTTTCAGACATATAGGTTCCTACCTATACATTATGCTAAGTTGAGCGTATAAATTTAATCTAGTAAACGTTTAATAAGTAATAATTATATAAATAATAATTTGAAAATGTTACAAACTAAAATGATATGACGCTGATGTTCAATGCCATCTACTGTAATTCTCACCAATTACGAAACAATTTAGGATGTTGATGTAGTAACTACATAACTTTTAATTCGATACCATTTGAAATTTGAATAACATGACAATGCATTTTGTCACTATCGAGATTGTATAGGGTCTAGTTGTACTATTATTTATTCTGTGGTCTAGTGCCGTCTCGGCCAAACACGTTTTATCTAAAACTACGATTCACATTTGTGAGCCTTATAGCGACACGCAGGTATAAAACGAGGTTGAGCAAAGAACATAATAATAAGAACTACATCCGTATGGAATAAATACCTACTAGTTAAATAATCTATTATTTAATTAATATTTCATTACTGTCTGAACCCAATGCAAGTATATAGAATATGTCCAATATTTGATGTATTAAACTAACTTTTAAATATTTATGTTCACAGAAACGCCGATACCGTCACTGCACTGTGTTCGTCAAAACGGTTACTTTTCACATGAGGATCCAAAGGAGTGCGGTAAATTCTACTATTGTGTGGACGGAAAATTCAACATGATTACCTGCCCTGATGGTTTAGTATACAATGACAAGACAGGCATTTGCACCTGGGCTGACGAAGCTAAGAAGAAGGGATGTGGAGCGGCTGGTGGGTTGCGTTAAATCTTGTTAGTTATATACTTTAGAGCATAAGATTTTTGTTAGTAAGAAGGAACAGAAGACATTACACATTTCGTAATATAGACATCAATGGAAGTTACATAGGTACTGTTTCGGAAAAACCGCGATTAATTACATTGAACTTTTGTATTTACACTTATCCCGACGTTTAAATTGCTTTACTGCCGCCATAGTCACAAGGCGATCTGTACAAGTAATAAATGGCGATATAATCCGAACAACGTGGTGTCATTAAAGAAACAATAAATGAAGACAAATAGCACTATATATGTAATATATTATGGATACTTGGGACCAGATTTTTCGTTAAGTTTGGATACTTAACAATAATCTCACATCAATTAACTGATGAATAAATAGGGTGTGAAACGGAAAGTGTATGAAAGTAAGATTTTTTATTGTTATCGTTGTCTGTAACTCAATAACTACCTACTATAAAAAGAACATGGTATGCGGTTATAGTGGCCTAGGAATTCGCATATTGAATCATATAATAGTGGGGAATACGGCAGAGAGGAAGTGGGAAATAGCAAAACAGAAGAATGGAGGTCTCCTACATCCTCACAAACCGCACGAAATGCAGTTTTAACTAGCTATTCGGAGAAAAGTTCCATTCGCGATGGAAAAACATATTCAATCAACATATACAAGTCTTCATCTGCTAACCTACTAGCTGGTAAGCGATGCATTCAGCCTACGCAATTTTTAGTCAGATTACCAACTGACCCAATTTCTTAACGCATCTTTTTCATGAACTAGTCTCAATTAACTTTAATTGTGCTTGAGTCAACACGATGCTAAATGTCTGAAATGTATGTAATTAGAATAAATGTATTTTAATTTTTTTTAATTAAAATGTAATGCAATTATGAATAATATGATTTCATAGATATACTCATTTAAGTACCAGGCTTTTGTAAAGCGATCTCTCTATCACACAGCGTATGTCTCGATATCTTTTTAGAGTAATTAAAACCGAAGTTATAGTTTGATATTTTATAGACCCAAACGGTTTTAACTACTCTATAAAGGTATCAATGCAAAAACCTCGACGGTGACGGGCCAAATCAAAAGCCGGGCATTGTACTTCATTCAGTAATTTATTTCCTTCTTTCAAATTAACAGATGTGTTCTCATTCAACTGCCCTGCCGTCAACGAGACCTTCGGTCTGACACACCCTCGTTACGCGGATCCTGAAGACTGTCAGTTCTTCTACGTGTGCATCAACGGTAACACACCCCGTCGCTCTGGTTGTAAACTGGGCCAGGCTTTCGATGACGTGCTGAAACACTGTGAATGGGCTAGAAAAGTGCCCGAATGGTAAGTAAATGATTGGTTTTAAAACTAGACTCACTATAAGTCTACTAGGGACTTGGCCTACTAATTATTTTGTCTTCCCCCCATTAGTCCAACTCTACTCTACCAACGCGTTTGTTGATCATGAAGTCGATAGTGTAACCTGCTAGGACTCAATCACAAATATGACGGCTTAGCCGTCCTCTTAATTCAAAGCTTTTTCGCAATCATCACAATTCATAAGGTAATAATCATACACACACGCCACACGGCAAAATACCTACTGAACAAAAGAGCAGCACGAAATCAATAGGCCTACCTTGAAACGTACATCCGTCGTTGCGGTCCGAAGTTTCGGCAATCGGTACCATGAAACACACTTCTCCCGCAATCGGGCCCGAAAACGGCATGTGACAGTTCTTTTGGTGTAAATTCTACCATGAAACGATCCGTAATCCGGACATCCGGAAATGGCAGCCTGCCAAAAAAAAAAAGTAAAGCACGATACTATACGACTTATTTCAAAAGGCCGAAATGTTATCATATCCAATATAAAGGAATGTATATTTTAATACGTTTGTTTATTTCGTTATTTTTAATACAAATATGTTGTAAACGAAAACCTCCTTGATATGTTTGATCCACTCCCGAATATACTATATGGTCCCGCCCGAAAGAACGAAATCCGAAGTAACTGCATGGTTCCTAAATGTCATTTCTTTCGATCGTGTTTCGTGTGTGTCCGCAGTTGTGTAATATACGTAGGCTAGTATAAGTGATTGTTATAACCGTAAATTTTGGGAAAAGCGCCAAATTTAAAAATATATTACCCGTAAATCTTTAGGAGGCTCACTTTTATTTCTTTTCCAGTGCCGACTGGTATAAGGGCCAGTTGACCGATGCTGAATTGGAAGCATTAGAAAACCCACCCACTCCAAAACCAAAGCCAGCAGGCAGTTCACCTTCCCGCCGCAAGTCCCACCGGCCCAGTAAAGGCAAATCCGTTGAACCAGTAGAGGAGTAACGCATTTACTGTAGATTAAATTAATAAACGTATTTTATAAGGAAACCGAGGTGTTTTTTATTTATATAAAACACGTCAGTATGACTTCACCCCATCATATGGTAAGAAACTGTTAGTTTGGTCTATAGAATGAAGGCCACTATTATAGATGACAACAGGAAATAACGCTAAAATAGTGGTCGTCACTTTGATGACCTCTACCAAACGCTTTTCACGTGCTCCAAAGCATGCATTTTGGAGCTCGGAGTACGTTCTCCTCACTACAATTTGGTTTATTTTGGCTTTCATGGAAGCGAAAGACATCTGAATCTATTAGTAGGTGTGCCAGCTAGCTGGTGAGGTTATCTTGGGCTAAAGATCTTGTTGTTCGTCTTGTTGCACGCTTTGCCCAATTTGCTTTTATCACTACTAAAGGTATCTTGATATTGATATCTTGGCTATCATAGTATTGATAAAAATGTGGGTGGGAGTAATCCTAAAAAATTGTTAGGTAGTCGACCATTTGCAATTTGATCACAAATTGATTGATAAAAAAGTTGAAAAAAAAAATTACAAAATT
Organism: Cybosia mesomella; assembly: GCA_946251805.1. Classification (NCBI taxonomy): domain Eukaryota; kingdom Metazoa; phylum Arthropoda; class Insecta; order Lepidoptera; family Erebidae; genus Cybosia; species Cybosia mesomella. The sequence continues at coordinate 7,942,335 of OX276390.1, forward strand.
TTATTAATTAAATATATTAAACATCTCGCATAACTTTCTATTTACATTTCCACTATGTCAGCTTTAATATTTACAGAAAAATCTATATAAAGTAATACATATGATATTTCTATAGGTAAAATACATATTACTATGGTAACTAATATCACGCACGAATCAACTGTATTTGGCAGATTGTGTAGAATCAAAATTGGTAAAAAACACACATATTCATTATTAGAAATAAATAGGACTCGGTGGAAACATATTCCAATCATTCAGTGAAATTAAATTAGTATGCAAACCATTGTACCACAAAACGAAAACGTGATAATATTATTTGTTAATATTATAAATAGTAGTTGCTTTTCTAACTAATATTTTGTATATAAAACCAAAGCTAAATTTACTAGATAATAGATTTAACTATTTACATAAAATTATTGAATTACAAAATCAGGACTGCCATACAATTAAGTTATTATGCCTAGTGTGAGCTTACAGCCAAATTTATTTCACGTGAATTCGAATTATACCTCTCCCTTTCTATCCTACTTCCCACTATCCTACTGCTTATTAATATTATAGATGTGAAAGTTTATGAAGATAAATGGGTGGATGTTTGTTATTCTTTTATGCGAAAAATGCTGAAAGGATCTAGATGAAATTTGGCACAAAGGTAGATTATAGTTTGGAAAAGCATATAGGCTACTTTTATCCCGAGTAAAGAGGTTCCTGTGAGACGCAGAATATTGTAGAATATTTTCATTGGTGTACGATGAAGATTATTTGTATTTCATCGTATCTTATTAATCTTTTATGTATGTACAATTAAAATATATATATATATATATAAAGAGCAGCCTTATCGCTGAGAAAAATTTGAACCTACAGATGAACAGTTTAGCTTTAGTTTGTTTGCGGAATTCATGATGAAAACTTATAACCTATCGTGATCAAATTATGAGATTTTATTGAGGACACTGAAGTAACATTGTGAATTTCTGTATACTAGATCGTAAATATAATTTTTTTTAACGACTTGAATTAGACGCCATCTACCGTACCTATATACATCTACCGAACCACTTCTTGAACTAACTACAATCCCAGCCATAGTAGAGTATGACCTATGTCGTTGTAGTCGTACAAAATAAGACTAAAATGGAATATTAAGTTTTTGGCTTTAAGCGGCACCTTGAAAAACTTTTTGTATGATAGCTTCGCAAACTGAACACTTTATAAAATTCGAAATATTATTTTTTTATATACATTATTCTCGAATATCGTTTTCGTCTTATGATACTTTCTCCTTCCCAAATCACGCACGTCCACCGCCACAGTGAGCTACCACCTCAGGATCTTCGCAGGTCAAACTTTGGTCATCGAAGAGTTTGTCGTCTCCGCAAGATATGAGCCTTGGGGATCCCTCTACGCAGGTGATGAGGCGGTGGCAGTCGCCGGGCACTGGGAATCGTGGGAAAGGCCAGAACTTCGCTGATTGAGTATTTGATGGTACTTTGGATGGACACTTGAAACCGACGACGGCTGTAACGAGAATAAAGAATTGTTAAAATCTACAAACACGCTGTTTAAAAATCGTCAATAGTACTGTTAAATAGCAAGTGGGGTAACATGTTCTATACAGCTTGCAACACCGGAGGTGTCCCTAGTGGATTACTTGCCTAGGCTCTTCCTAGGCAAGTAATCCACAAGGACACCACAGAGAAGAGAAGAATAGAATAATGAAAAGTAAGCTGGATAAGGCTCCTCGCAATCTCACACATCGTACGAAAAGCAGCTTACTGTATTACTTCTGGACAGCGTAGGAATTTCCTTGTGGAAAAATCCAATAACACTGTCAGACAATAACAATAACACACCCAGTCATCGCATCGCAGTATACAAACTTCTAGTATCGCAAATGACCATGTACATAGTTGTATCTGTTTAAAATCAGATGTACTGTATACTTCTTTTGTTTAAAGAGGTAATAGGTATAGGGCATCCATGATAATACTAATGGATATTCAGTGGCAATATGCTGCATTTCATATGCCTCTTAACTGTCGTTAATTTCCCATTCTCCTTTTTACCCCTCCCCAGATCCTCTGCAGGTTGGAATTCATGGGTGATACCTCTGGTTTTACAAATATTTCAGCCTCAATACAGCTTATTATAACCTAAGCTATTCATATTATGCTTGTTTTCTAATGAAGGAGTAAATAAGAAAGCTAATGAATCGTTTAGCAAGTTCTAAGGAGTTGCTATTTTCTTTGAACTGGTCATTTCTAATATTTTCTCTACAAAAGCAAAATCTATGTGTACCTTCAGGATTACAGAATGGTGTAAGTAGATCAGGCCAGTTACAACCGTGGATGCGGTCGTCGTACACCAAGCCGGGTGTGCAGGGCTCCTGTTCAGGAACCCCATAGGCGCACTTAACATAACTGGTCGAGCACTCGGCAGAATCAGGGTAGATGCCGAACTGGAACTCGCACCCCGGAGCAGATAAAGGAATCACTGCAATTATAAAATTATGGTCAACATGGTATTTAACATGTAAGTATAAGAATGAGGTGTTCACTGTTATTGGAATTAGGAGAAATCATAGTAAAATTAGTATTACCTACTACTAGTTAGTGGTTGATATGTATTAGAGGTTATTTCTGACTTTTAAAACATTCACAGTTTATATATTATACATAGAAACAATCAATGCTAATATACATATTCATGCCCACAAATATTTGCACTGAGCTGAGTTCGAACCCGCGACCTCTGACTATGCTGTCGAACGCTCTACCACTACGCGACATAGGTTGTCATCTATAGTTCAACAATTCAAGACATTCACAAATTATCGTTCTGAATCTGAGATTATGCAAATTGATGGAGTGTAGAAACATTCAATATCAGTATGACTGAATTACATTCCCGATCTAGGTATTCAATCTAGGACCATACGACAAATTTAATACAAAATGTGTTATTTCTGAATAATGCAGTTCCAGTAAGAAATATAATAAACATTCAAACAAGTGTTGAGGCCTTTACTCAGTTTCCTGGCTTCCAAAAATATAAAATAGAATAAAATCCTTGATAGATTGACAGTTGTGTACTCACAATCAGCTTTCCTATTACCGCAATTGACGGCCCAATGATAGTTGCAGTGGTTGTGGACGGCACCCTTGCCATCGAAAAGCAGGCCATTCTCACACGTCTCTACCGTAAGAGTACCATTGGTGCAGAGGAAGAACTGGTCGCAGAGCTCTGGGTGGGCGTAAGCCTGGAATTGTGACAAGATACATATTAGTTATGACATCACAGAAACCAGTTTTAAAATATCAAGTAAAGGTTACCTTCGATGTAAATGAAATGTCATAATGTCTTTTCTATTTTATTTTATGTGTTCAAAGATCTTTCGCTTTGTTTTATAGCAATTAAGTGTTGTGTAATATTTTAACTTCGTAGATTCTTAAAATAACTCTATTGTTTAGATACCGATGCTTTAATGTGGAAAGTAAATCTCTTAGAAGTATTGCTAATATTTTTTTAGCCACAGCTCTACCTACGTGGAATATTAAACCCGTTTCCGTAACGCACAGATACCTTTTCTCGCGTTTAAAAATCCTATGTGCTATTCCAGATTATTATCTATTTCTGTGTTAAATTTCATTCAGATCCGTTCAGCCAGTCTGGCATGATAAACTAACAAATCCATCCTTAATTCAAGATTGTAAGTATGTAAACTAGATTGTAAACTGAAAACTTTCTGTACGATTAAATTCATTCGTTTAGATGCTCTTGAAACACATAGTAAAGTATTACAGAGAAAGCAGTATTATGAGACCTTGATAGCTGATTTGAAATTAATAACGAACTGTTAAATTAAGTATCCATTATGACTCAACGTCTAAATTTTGTAAGGAAGTGAACTAAGTGCTCCCCCTTCCGGACATGTTTTACCCGACTGCCAAGGAATAGTTATGTTTTTTCTAGAGTCCGTGCTGGTACTAACAGAAAACCCAATGAAATCTATTACTTTATTCGATCTAAGAATCGAACCCAATACCTAATGCACAGCAACTGCAATTACTACTTAAATTTAATGTGATAACTGTAAACTGAGCCATAATAATGTAGAATATTTTATAAAAATGTGACTAATGCAAAGGTCTACAATTGAATGCCAAACAGATCATAATTTTTAATAACTATATTATAGAGTGATTCATTATAAAATAAAAATAAAACCCAGACTGTTTTCATAGACAATATAAATTGATGTAATTAAAAGATTTAAAGCCTCTTTTATAGTTGACTAGATGTTACCCACGGCTTCGCCCGCGTGATAAACTGATATCGTTTTCCGCGATCAACAGGAACCTTTTCCATAGCCTACGTATTATTCCAGACTATACTCTCTGTATCAAATTTCATCCAGATCCGTTGAGGTCGGTCGGAATGGGTCCCAATATTATAGTTATAAATATTGTGTTATTATATTGCGCGTTTAATAGTAAAAGATAATTTCATTCTATTTGATTAGATTTTATGATTTCATTATTCATTTTCTTTAAAAAAAAATTCTACGTTCGTATCTGCGGCTCTAAACCTGTAAGTTTTGTCGTATTGTATCCTTTAAACTCTCGGTTTAAACCTTACTAGAACAAGGTCACAAAAACACGTCAGATCAGATACTATCCTAAGAAATCTTTAGATTATTGGTATACGAAAAAAACAAACATCAATTTTCATACAAAATTACAGATTCTTATATACCTAATTACTATATTATTGTTTATTATGCTTATAAAAAAAATTAAATTCATGTAATTCCTCTTAAAATTGTGTATTATCATATTGTTGGAAGATTACGCGAAAAAATAAATAGTTTAATTTCCACTATTTATTTATCACATTGTCCGAAGTTTATGCGAAAATACGGGTCCGGCCGTTACCGTTTAATTTTCTTACAACTAACTATACTTTGAATAGTTACACATTTAAATAAAACATTTTTTTAAGGATTCTATGGCGATTTATTTGGAGTAATAGTAAAAAAACACTAAACGTGTTATTTCTAAACTATTACACCAAATAAATCGCCATAGAATCCTTTAATATTTTTTTTCTATTGGTTATGTTATTATGAAGTCATTACCTGAACACCGTGTTGTTCTGGGCATGCGGGCGCGTGCTCAAGGAGGATGCCTGCACTGGCTAAAACAAAAAATACATAAACATGAATAACCATATATTCGACCAATAGTGTCGGATACACAGACCCAATACTTCTTATATTACTAACGTCACGGTGACTGCTTCTCTTTACGGTGTTAAAAGGAACTTATAATATATCATGATCACCTCACTAACGCATCAAGTATTGTGAATTCGATTCCTACAGGAGTTAACTACTTATGACCATCATCATCATCTACCCTTGTCCCAAATATTATATGGAGACCCACTTTTCTATCTCTTTCGCCCCGAGTTTACGGCGCTACATGTCATTTTCTTGCATACTTTCCTGTCAGATGTAATCTCCTCAGTCACTCCATGGCTAGTGAAACCTGGTTGCAACGTCAAGTATTTTGAGGTTCTGGTCTATAATTGTGTTAGATAATTAAACACAACAGTTTAAAAGCTATTATTACTCGTATGTGTCTTTTGATTTTATGCTTACGACATCACCTCGACAGTAGTATAATTCACTGTTGCAGAAGGTGTCTTCAAAAAAGTACTGTAATGATCCTCATATTGCGCGTCTTTTTCCAACCCATTTAGGGTTAGCTTTCAGTTACCAAACGGCTGAACTTCGATATTTTACATGAAATGACTGCCTTCTGACCTCCCTAACTCACTGCCGAAGTCGAAGTTCTGGAGGTAGTCCAGGTTGTTGAACTAGGGCTCTGACCTCACATACCAAAAGTGTCAAGAATCCTAAGTCAGACCCAGCTGGTATTGCTTAATTTTGCGGTGTACTATTCAATACCATTGGATTGATTTATTGTTATGAGCGCTTTCTATCGTACAACACACATTTTCAAACATGATATTAAAAATGTTATTAAATAGATACACTGAAAATTTGATGTGACTTAGCAAGTCTAATGCTAATAGCAACCAATACAACCACATTGATGTAATGTGCTGATAATTTCATAAACGCAACGTTGATTACCAGCAGTTCAAAACTATCTGGCATCTATCAATGACACAACAAAACCAATCAACGGTGATGTTATACGAATATCTGGTTTGTTATAATCTAAGCAAGATTAAAACTCAAATTAAACATTCCACGTTATGCGTATAGAAAGAAAAATGAATACGGGGATACAGGCGTGAAGTTATGTTTTTTTTTATGTCAAAAATATTTTCCGGGGAGAAATAAACTTAAAACATTGTGAGAAAACTCTCGAAAATGATACAAAACAAATATGTAGGTATTTGTTTTGTATCATTTTCGAGAGTTTGGTCCAAAATAAGTATGCTAAATGAAGTAAAAGTTAAAGATATGTTTATCTGGGCGATCATTTTCATATCTGGTTTAAAATTAAAAAACAAATATTTATAGGTAGTTTCTTTCTGTATCTATTCATAAAGCTAAAACCAGACATTATCATTTAAATTTGATAATCTACGTGGTGGAAAAAAAAATGTATTTACAAAAAAATACTGTATTTAAGTACTTTTATCATTCATTCATTTTTTGTAGAACCTATATTTAAAAGCTAGGTTAGCTTTTTTAACTTGGGTCTGGACGGCGCTGTGCAGATTTCTTTTGGTAAGGGCAATAACTGTCTCTTCCTGCATTTTTATTATAACTAATAGGATCCATATAATATTTTAAAAGGTAATTAAAAAATATATTTTACACGTCAATAGGTACTTGAGAAATCAGTTTGCTGACTTTCTTAGGTCACTTTGTGCTGATTATGTCTGTTGCTTAATTACAAGTTAGCCGCGTCGACAACCAAGGGTTGGCAAGCGATAATTCGAGGTTGGACTTTCGAAGTAATGCGTGTGTTACAACCGTTGGACCGCAATGTTTTGCAACCCTGTGTGAGGTCGACTGTGCATAATTGTATCGTTCGAATTATTATTGGAAACCAGTACTTACAATAGAGTTAATACTTATTATTATTTATGGTTTTTCACGCTTTTATGTATTTTAGTCACTAGGTCCGCGTTTGACCACTGTCTCACCCATACTGACATGATACAGTATGCTGAAAAATGCTTCTAGTTTTATATTTCAATAAAACATTTTTAGCTTAATTCGAAGTGCAATATATATTCCAATTTTAATTTATTTATTTATCGTTATTATGGCAGTATGATATAACTATTCATGAAAAATAAGTGTGTAGAAGATCATTTTCAGAAAAAAATTGGTTCATTGGATTATGAGCAAAGTAATTTATATTTCTTAGCAAAAAATCTGTTTACCTAATTATGGGCTCTAATGAAACGTTGCAAATATATTTATAATCATTTTTATTTAGATTTTTAATTTTAAAACCTGTGCAATCATCATGTAACTTTTTTTAAATATTGTAGGTATGTAAGCTTCTGAACATGACCGATCAACTGTTTCATAAAATAACACTTCCATACCTGCGACATACGTGCTTCACAGTAACGCATTTGACTTTGACTTGATTTTGATTTAACTGTAACATATTTGGGTAACCCTTGGTACCTTTTACATACACTGGAACAGCTTTACATTAAATACCAAACGTATACAAATATTATATATTTTTAGAAACTGCAACTATTATTAGTATTTATACTATTCGCCAGAGTGCTTTAATTAGATAAGGATGGCAAACTCATAACTTTGGATTGGTTATTATGTGGTGTTTTAAAGGATCGGAAATAATTGAAATTAATTGATACACTACAGAACAAAATAGATAAACATAAACTGTATTATATTATCCTTGCTGCAGTAAAAAGCTCAATATTATGGGGGGTACCCGGCGCTGCTTTTCAATTAGCCCCTAAGGACTTCTACCCCATATAATCATAATTGCAAATAAACACTCATTTAATCTATTTAGAACTCTTACTTAGAATGTATTGGCTTAAGATAATTAGTTTACTAAGTTCAAACACGCCTTGAAAGCCTTTAATAGAATGTTTAAGCAACTTGATGCGATTCCTTGAAATCAGTAATTATTTAGTAAACACAGATCGATAGTTGATTTCTAAACATATTGTAGTGCAAAATGTATGAATTCAGTGATGTTTATTATAAAACTAGTTAAATAAATAATACAATACGACAACGGACTTATATTTCAGTGATTATGATGATTATGATTCTTTTGTATTGTCAATTATTAAAATGTAAATGGCTTCTTTTTATACGTTTTACATTACTTTGGTTTGTAACTATTACATTTATGTATATTTTTGTAAGTTGAATGTAATGTAAGTAATTAAATTAAATTTCAAAAGTTATCCACTTGTGCGTTTAAGAATAATTTGGCATTGATCAACCAAAAATTTTAATTTCTGAATTGTTTTGTATTCTTGCAGTAATAATATAATATAGAGTATAAATATTTAACTACATATTGTAGTACATATTTTTATTTAGTAATTTTATTAATTGTAATATGAGAAGGAATGTCATGCATTTAGATCAAGTAATGATAATTTATGAAATTAAATGAATAATTATACAATGTCAAACTAACAAATGAGTGGTTTTAAAGTTGCGCCACTGAAAGTAAGGTGAGTGTAGTGACCAGATAGAATGATGGTTGATGGTCTATAACACACTTAAAGTCACACTTTAACATACACAATTATAGGCTAGGTACTTTATCCCGCTTCCAGCTCCGTCTCACAGCTGTCAATGTTCTGTCATGTCAATGTCATTATGTGTAGAACAACCCTCAGTATATACTGACGGTTGTTCTACCCCAAAAAAACACTACAGTGAGAAACGAGCGGCTGGAATGGACAATATGAACGTAAAAGAAATGAGATCAAAGTTGGTAGAGGGTTCAAAGTTGCCCCCGCTGGCCGGCGGGGGGGTATCCGAAGGGATTTCCGCACGTAAAAAAAAATGGGGTTAAAAATATGAATGTAGAGGAATTTAGGACCAGAGATACGTCCAAAAAATGATGGATTGCATGAAAGAGGGTATGACAAGGAAGGAAGTAACTGAGGAGGAGGAGCATCTACAGGAAAGTATGGATGAGATTGACATGTTGCCCAGACTCCAAATAATAATTTGGGTATGGACAAACAGATAATGATAAAATCAAACTAAGTAAACCATTCAACCATTCCTAGTCTAATTTCATGAATATATTTTTTTAATGAATAAATTAGACTTCTATGTAGACAAGCTGTGCACATTATTGGTGGTCTATTAGAGTTCTTTCGTGATACCATTGTTTTGTTCCGTACAGCCAGTCTAGTATAGTACTTGTCATATCATTGACTATATATAATTTTCAGTAATAAATGCGGCATTACCACGTGGACACAACGAATGCCGTGAGTGAGTACTGAGGTGACGTCATTAGATGTCGGCCACGGTAGCAACAACCTCGAGCACTTTTACTTTTACAGCTAGATGGGTGAGTGTCTTCTTCACTCTGTCTCAGGCCAAAGGAACGTTCATAAAGAGGTCGATTTCGGAAGGTAAAATTGTCTAGTGAATAGACATAGTGCTGCATTAATCTATTTAATAGATAAAATCAAAACAGTATTTTTTATTTATATACTCACGTATGTATGAAGTATACAAGGGTATAGACAGAGGTGTACCGTACAACCTGATCTATAAATTTTGTTGTCAATATTCAAACATTTTATTGTATATTTATCGGTTTTATCGTAACCGACAATAACAAAAATTAACAATAAAAAAAAATAACAATGAAAATCGAGAACATCATAGTTGACTATCAACCTTAAATCAGACTCTTTTTGTCTAGCATTTGTTTTATAGAGTTTTGAGAGAAAATAACGACTAGTAACAAAAAAGAACTCCAGTTCTAACTCAATTAACCTCGTAACGTTCAAAACGTAAGACTATTTACTGTTTGTGACATCTTTGTAATTTAAAATTTTACGCAATAACCACCATTCATGTAAAAAAATCATACGAATATTATACATATCTATTATAGTATACTATTACACGTGTAGTATTCAAACCCGAGGCCGCGATGGCGGCCAAAGTCCGCCGGTAACCCTGGGGTTATCCTTTTGAGGGCTTACCCAGGGTTGCCGGCAATAGACACCTTGGGGAGGACACCGTTTGGTTTTAGTCGGTTCGATTCCAACACGCCCATTCCATCATTGGCAGCGATGGGGTGAAGCCTATTCCACAAGTAAAATAAAAAAACACGTGTAGTATCCAAAATTGTGATCAAAACACTTGAAAGCTTTTTGGCATGAGTACCTTTTTTAGTCGGTTCAAGCCTAATATTCACTTATTTTGAGTACCTAATATCTAGGTTCTAATTACTATTGAACAGTATATAAAAGAACTTATAATTGATTCGTTATATTTTTGTGACCTTGCGTTGTAAGTGGTAGTGGAAGCTATTGATAATGTGTGTTGGGCCTCTAAAATGTTTAATCTTTTTGTGAAATAAATATTTTTTTTTTAATAAATATTGTACGACAAAGTACACAACGCCATCTAGACCCAAACTAAGCAGAGCTTGTCATATGGGTTCTAGAATGCGGATAAACATACTTAAATACTTTTTTTTTGTAAATAAATACATATTTTACATAGAAACACCCAGACCAATGCAAATATATATATTTGCACTGAGCGGGAATCGAACCCGCGACCTTTTGGCTTAGCAGTCGAATGCACTACCGCTACGCCACAGAGGTTGTTATTATTTATTAAAGTAATGCACGTTACGATGTTTTTGCTGATGAACATATTTAATTCTGTTTTTAAATCAATGAAATAAAAGCGATCAGTTAATCAGGCTTGTCACTAAAACCTAGTAAGCCTAGCTACAGAAATGTGATGACGAATGATGACGATGAGAAGCTTTTGAATTGTAAATGAAGAATGTCCTGCGCTTAGTCTATCTAAAGGTTGTCCGAAAGAGACGGCGGGCTGCGATAAAACCATTCGTTTTACTAATACTATGTTATTACATCCGAGACGTTTCTCCATTTGGTTTAGCTTATATAAAGCTTATACGACCTACCAACCTCCAGAACTCAAATATAAGGAAGCGTACTGCATGAAAATTACTAGAACAATAGTCAAGATTGATAGATTGACCTCGCATTTTTGTACCGTTAATTTTATTCATCTACTCATCAAATCTCAAAAATCTTTTCGCTCGTCTGCGACAGTTAATAAATTGTATTTTATATAACAAAACATTTTTTTCCTGTCATTAATTGTTATCTGTATCATTTGAAGCTATTAAACGATCACCAGATGCCTATCGTAACTCTATAGATATACGGCCAGTAACTACCAGTAAGAAGTAAATGCTTCGTATACGTAAATAACAGTTCATTAACCAAATCACGTACAAATTGTACCCGGAACAAGATTAAGAAACCTATTACTCTCAATGCCTTGAACAACTAAGTATGTCTGTTCGTTGAAATTGTGACATATCCTGCGTTAAAATTTATAGATATAAATAAATTGAGCATTTTGCACAAAAACGTTGCTTACTGTAAATATATTATCAAGAATATAGAACATGCAACATTTTAGCGACCAGTGCAACTAAAAGGCGAAAGTAGTTACGAGCTGATAGCCTTGGCGCGCAAGCGTAAAGTCGCCGCCACTACAAACAGTTTCAGATTAGATCGCTATACCACATAGAGTCAACAGCGAAATAATGCATTGATATCTTACTTACTAATTAAATCTGAATAAGAGTAATTGCCTTTGGCTTTGAGTGTAGTAAATAAAAATAACTTCAATAAGTTATCATAACGTAGAGCTATTAAAAAACCAACCAACCAATTAAAAAATGTATCTATACTAGTATAAAATATTAAATTAGTTGTGTCTGTACATTGGAAATATTAAAAAAATTGGGCTATTTTAAATGAACGATACTGAACGCAATTTTTTTTTTTTGTATTGGCTGTTTATCTATTTTTCTGTGTGTCTGTTTGTTCGCGATGGATTCTAAAACTACAGAACGGTTTTTAATGCGGTTTTTTTGTGTTAGAAAGGTCTTGGTCAGACTTAAAATCTGCCGTATATTTGATTGCAATTAGTTAAGTAGAACCGGAGATATGATGAAAAAAAAACGATAATCGAACGAACCGCGGGCATCAGTAAGTAATATTATGAATGTGAATGTTTGTGACGATAGAGGTATATATGGATGGATAAATGGATGGATGATTGTTACTCTTTCATGCATGAAATGCGAAACGGATCTGGATGAACTTTGTTACAGAGATAGATTATAGTCTGGAATAGTACATGGGTTGTGGGTCATTGGAACGAGTTCAGTGTTTCACGCAGGTGCATTAGCGGGCATCAGCTAATGAGTTAATAAAAAAACTGTAATTGGTAAAGAGGAGATTATCTTAAGGACTGTTTTTTTTTATGTGTGGAAACCCCCACGGGCTTCACCCCATCGGTGCCAACGATGGGGTGGGCGTGTTGGAATCACACGGTGTCCTCCCCAAGTGTCCATTGCCGGGCAATCCAGGTAAGCCCTCGAAAGGATAACCCCAGGATTACCGGCAGGACTTTGGCCGCCAACGCGGCCTCGCCTGGTGGGCGGGTCGGGATTTTCCCGCATCGGTAAGTTGGCAGACGTGTGTAGGACAGGACACACACGACACGCCTCCGCCACGGCCTGCTTCTGTAAGGACGGCGAGTCGGCCAACTTAAGGACTGGTTCATGTCTATAAATAACCTAATGCCTGATGGTTTTTTTTTTTTTTTTTTAACGTGCGGAAATCCCTTCGGATACCCCCCCGCCGGCCAGCGGGGGTGGTTATGTCGTGTCTCGACTAAAACCGCACGGTGTCCTCCCCAAGTGTCCGTTGCCGGGCACTCCGGGTAAGCCCTCGAAAGGATAACCCCAGGGTTGCCGGCGGACTTTGGCCGCCACCGCGGCCTCGCCTGGTGGGGTCGGGTTTTATCCCGCTTCGGTGAGTTGGCAGGCGTGTGTAGGGCACACACGACACGCCTCCGCCACGGCCTGCTTCTGTAAGGACGGCGAGTCGGCCAACTGCCGTCCTCAGGCCCCGATCATCGCTTCTCGGCCTTTTGGCTAAGATCAAAGTGTAATGCCTGATGGTAGGTAACCTTTAGGTGAGGTCTCAGGAATGAGGGTCACCATTATAATATTATATACCAATTATGCTTCAAAGGTGGCCTTCGGCTCATCAGCCACATCAGGTGCTTTTTCACACCCCGATTAACGGATCCGGGGTTGTAGAAGACGGAAACTCGAATGCTGCTAAAGAATTCCAAGTCTTTATGGTGCTAAAGAATCCGAAAAGAAGAGGTACCGAACCTAACCCTATGTGTTGTTCTGGATACTTTATTGCAGATATCATAGTTTTTTTTTTCAAGTGTTTAGCTTAATAAAGATATGCATTTATTAACTTTCAATTATTATTAACCGATTACGATTTTTTTTTGCACCGCTAACTTATTAGCTTCACTTTCATTATCTAACTGCTAGATAGATATTTCCTTCTATACTTTTTGTTTTTACTGTTCCGAGATTACAGCCATCATAGAACAGACAAATTGAATGCTGGTAACACCGAGAGAAACAGGATGAGAGAAATTGTAAGGAAAGGAAAAGGAACGTGTCGTACGAATATAGCATAGTACTACATAACGTTGATATTAAGTGGGAGGGGAGTATTTTCCCAATCAAGCAAGCACATTTGTGCTCAAAACCACTATACAATTTGGTGAATTCAAGGTTTATCATCATCACAGCGTTGTCTTCTGAAGCCTTCAAGTTGGAGCCCGGGGTCCGCCTTGTGGCTTCTCCTCATCTTCTTCGCACGGACTTGGGATCCCTGGTAGTGAAACCGGTTAAAGTTGTCAAGTAGAAATCGGTTCAAGCGATGTAGCCACCCTTTAAATTATACCACTTCCGTAGTTTCTAAGTGAAATGAATTGTATATATTTATCTGATCTTGGCCCATGTTGTCCACATCGATATTGACCTTACTCAGTAATTGAAATGATACAAAATTGTTTACACATTAGTTTCGAAGTATTGTTATCGAATTAAAAGTTCTAAACTGAACTTCACACGAAATCGATTATTCAAAATCGCTTTGAGATTAACCTTCTTTATTTAAAAGTTTAAGGGAGGTTAATCGTATTTAACCGAAGGAATTCGTGATACGGCTTGACTCAAACTCTACTGTACTAAGGACAGTTAGTTGCAAATAGCTATCACGGCTGAAAAAAGAACAACAAGGACGTTACGGCCGGGGGAGTAGCGGAATAACAAGATTTTCATTGTGGGTGCATTCCGGCCGGGGCGTACCGGAATGGGACCATAACGGCCGGACCTGAAATTTAATTCTTCAAATTCCGACTGCACTGATAGTTCATTAATATTCGACTAGCTCCCACCTCTCACCCACGGCTCCGCCTGCGTGAAATTCTAGAATTCAGGTATTAAAGTGTTATTCCAGACTGTAATCTATCCCTTTTTTTTGTTTTTTTTTACGTGCGGAAATCCCTTCGGATACCCCCCCCCCCCCCGGGTAAGCCCTCGAAAGGATAACCCCAGGGTTGCCGGCGGTGTAATCTATCCCTGCAATAAATTTTAGCCAGTTCTGTTCGGCCGTTTGAGCGAGTTTGAGTAACATATATCCAAGTATCTTAACTTCTTCACAAACTTTCACATTTATAATATTAGTAGAAAGTAGGATTAAGTAGGATTGAATTCGTATGTGACCTTAACATTCTAAAATAAAAAGTTGTACGGATATTAATTCATTGTCAATATCATTAAATGTCAATGATTCTCGCTAACCAACTGCGAACAAGATTCTGCTGAAATAAATATGTTTACATGAACATTTATATAAATGTTGCCACTAATTCTACTGTAAATATGTGAATATCACAAGTACCTGACTCATCATAGTCATGATTTATTGAGGGGCAGTACAGTTCCATGTGACTATTTAATTACTGTTCAAAATTCAACTCAATAATATAAAAGCTTCCACCGGAAGACAACGTCGCAGTGCCAGCATCCTGGCGAAGATACGGCGCTCCACACGTTGGTGAAGTGCCCAGCGTGGGCAAGTCAACACCGGAATCTCGTTGCGGTCCTGGGCGTGGACGATCTCTCGTTCGAGGCCATGGTGATAGCCGTGGTCTCCGACGGGAGCAAGTGGCACGCAGTCTTGTCTTCGATCGGGACTACCAACCTAAATGATCGAGCCTGAGGACGGTAGTCGGCCGACTCACCGTCCTTACAGAAGCCAAGACGTGTATGTCGCGTGTCGTGTGTCACGTGACACCTGCCAACTCACCGTCGCGGGTTAAAACCCGACCCTATAGGCGAGGCCGCGATGGCGGCCAAAGTCCGCCGATAACCCTGGGGTTATTCTTTCGAGGGCTTACCCAGGGTGCCCGGCAGTGGACACTTGGGGAGGAAACCATGTGGTTTTAGTCGGTCCGATTCCGACACGCCCATCCCATCGTTGGCACCGATGGGGTGAAGCCCGTGGGGTTTCCACACGTTAAAAAAAGTATAAAAGCTGGTTTTATAATATTCGCCAACGATCGATTTGTTTTAGCTGAATTTTATCTATCGTATTATTTTAATTAAATACATTTTCTATGCTTGGTAGAAGTTAGAAAGCTTGCTAAACTAACTAGCTTGATAAACTTCTCGCTTTTGATATATCTTGCCTGATATATAAAAATGTATGGCAATGTAAATACCTATATATATATACAGATAGTTAATTATTTATTTATTGTACACCTTGTTTATAATAAACCTAGCACATTTATTAATAAGTTAATGTAATGAATGATAATTTAAAAAGCGGCCTCATCGCTAAACGTGATTTCTTCCAGGCAACATTGGGATGGGCTTTAATGTTTTTACAAACCGAGTGGTACGTTGTTCTCGCCTTAGACTACCAACATAAAAGTCATAAACTCTGTTGAGGTCTTACTCAACCTTTGCATACACACAATTAATAAGAGCCCTTAACAGCACATAAGTTCAGGCAACGACGAAGCAAACGTTTGTTAACAATAAATGTCACGTTTAAACAAATTACTAAGAATATGTCAAACGTTTCCTCGAAGGTTACGCAACAATCAAGATGGTGCAGAGCCGGTTTCACCGCGCCTTCCGCGGTTTTGCAATTCTATTATCGAATAGAGAGAAAATCGGAGCCCTGTCAAACATTCAGAGACTTAGGATCACGACTTTGTTTCATACAGGTAACAGATTTTCTCTTAGTTAGTGTTGTAACTTTATAATATACTCGCTGATGCTCGCGGTTCCGCCAGCGCGGAGGTCGGTTATCGATTTGTGGTCATATCTCCGGTTATACGTAACCAATTGCAATCAAACATACAGCAGATTTTAAGTCCAACCAAGTCCTCTCTTACAGAAAAAGCACATCAAAATCCGTTCAGTAGTTTTTGCGTCCAGCGCGAGCAAATAGATAAACAAATAAATAGACCAACAGACAAGACTTCCAAAGAAGATATTTTTGTTCTGAATCGTTAATTTGACATAATCCAAGTTTTTTGTTAATATCTCCAATGTACAGACACAACTAATTTACAGTTTTATAATAATATAGATTCTAGATATTTCATCAATGGAATATCAAAAATATTATTTAGAATTTTGAATATTAATATTCAGTTCTTAATGGAATTATGTTGATGATAGCATTGATAACATATGTCGTATATAATAATTTAAGCACTGTTAATGATAATTATATTATAGGATATTGTAAACATGTTAATATAATTATCTATATACAGTCATACATAATTATACGCTTACTGCATGTAAATAAAAATTCTTAAAGGAGTTATTCCTTGCTCTAATATGATTTGATAAATTTAAACCAACAAGATAATTTTATATGAGGTATTTTATATTTCAACTCACCTCTACCCTCCCCTTTGAGGACATAGATAGGATCCCCTTTGAGTATTAAATCATTTTACACTGGTCCTGTGGTCAGCTGCTGTGAGCTCATTCCGCGTAAATATTAAGACTAACAATTCTATAGTTTGAAGTGTAAGTTCTCGCAAAGTACCCAAACGGGTACTTTTGAGAGAACTTCACTTCGAACTGTGACACAACCACTATCTCTAGTCTCTCCGTAACCATGGCTGATAAAAAGCAACCGGAACGTCGGGATCAACATAAATAATAAAATGATACCAAATAAATCGCGATAGATTCCGTTTAAAATATTTTTATTTCGATGTGTGATATTTGCGTAAATTTACAACAATATCATTCGTTTTACTTATCCATAATAGGCATCTATATGGCTTTTATTAAATGTACTTAGTACAATATACTTCAAGTCTTCTATAGTCACACACTAATATAGACTTACGTGCCATCGTAGTAAATAATGTGGGAAGCTTTTGATAGTGCATTGTGTACTTGAAGTAATTTATTACTTACGTAAGTTCGACGAAATTTTGTTAAGTAATTATTTTTTTACTCCGATAAAGATGCTGATACGTGGTATATGTCAAGGTTCTTATATAACAATTATATTCAATGAGAAGGAAATTAGCTAGTCTAAATAATATAAAATAATATGGTACGGCTATATTTACTATCGTGATGTGTATTTTACAAAAATAACTTTTATAAATAGTATATAATAAATGATATTTTTATAAAAATTTAAATAATTATCTGCCAAAAAATTATGAGGAAGTATAAACTTTCTAGCGGTCAATTTTTATAGTTCATAAATATTTTTTATATTATTGTCTCCAAGTATAACTTTCTGTCGCTTAACTTGATAATTATATTGTTTTTATATACACTGCATAACTTAATATGATTAACCAACTTAATAGGAATTGGTTTCCTGTTTCTAAGTTATGTAAAGGCTAAATATTGCCGCTGTAGATAATAAATCTACATACACATTTCATTTTCTTTTTTATCGCCAATCGTAGCACTGTGCGGTGCTATCTATTATTGCGATAATTTCTTTATAATTAGTTGATCTTTTATTTGTTCTTATTCATCGCTCGGATAATTTCGGTTGCAATTAAAGCTTACACTTTGAAGCCCGGGGACCGCTCTCCATCTCCATTTCATAATTTGATTTATTTTGACTTTTGCGGGAGCGACTGCCGTCTGATCCAGCCCAGTGAGGAAAGTCTGCGCCAGAGAGTTGTCCGGTAATCAGCAGGTGAACCGGCTTGCAGGTTAGGTTGTTTTGCGTTACGTAAGTGTAATTTGCGATTATTCCTTTTCATCTTATTCTCATAAATATGCCTTATTGTTAGCATTTTGTTTTTAAATGAATACTTTCAAGTAAAAAGAAAATGAACAAAAGTAAAATAAGTTAATAAGTTATTTAAATTTAAATCTATTTATATTATATTATATTTTATTATTATATATTTTTTATTTTTAAATTTGATTTTAATATTTTTCATATTTTTCGTTTTTAGTTTTACTCATTTCATTTACAAATATACAAAACAAATAATACAATTTTTTACTATTACTTTAATAAACATAAATATTCATTTAACAAGACCAACGTTAAATGTTTTAGAGGCCAAACACACATTATCAATAGTTAAAAAAAGCACCATTTTTGACCTTTCAGTGTTTTAATGAATTATTATTATACAGACTGATTAAAACTAGAAAGAAGAGTGGTCAACACCCGCCAGTGTAGTGTAAAGTATTTGTAGTAAATAATATGCAATCATGAATGGCATACTATGCATATGCCGAGTAAAAGAAAGCTCATATCGTAAGTGTATTCGACGCTGGTACGTAATACATGTTAATTTATCACCATTGCCGAGATGAGCGAATGAACCGTTGCGTAACCAGCGCGCGCGCATCCAATGGATACAGTATTGCGAGCGAAACTGATTCGTAAGACTTTAGAACCAGTAGCTTGTATTCCCTATAGAAATTTAAAAACTTTAATTATACATTGAATCGATGGAAATCAAATAAATTAAATAAACAAACTAAATTCTAATAATCATAATATAATAATACATAATATAACAATAATAATAATCTAATTCTATTATACAAATAAATTAAATTAAGCAATTACAAGACCATCATGATCGGGGCCTGAGGACGGCAGTTTGCAGAGGCCGCACTGGCGGCCAAGGCCCGCCGGTAACCCTAGGGTTATCCTTTCGAGGGCTTACCCGGGGTGACCGGCAATGAATACTTGGGCAGGACACCGTGCGGTTTTAGTTCCGTGCGATCTGTTTGCGGATGAATGGGAGGATGTAATGCGTGTATGTCGTATATTTTCTGAGAGTAAGTATGCAAGGAAATCTTCCATACAAATATGAGAGACATGCCTTATACTATGTTATGTTGTGTTATACTATGTAAACCTAAGTTATCTAATGTAATTGTTTATGTACCGTTTTATTTAACTATAAATAAATAAAAATAAAAAAATAAAAAAAACGACATAACCGCCCCCGCTAGCCGGCGGAGGGGTATCCGAAGGGAATTCCGCACGTAAAAAAAAAAAAAAAAAGCAATTACAAAAATACAACTTCTATATACATGACTGTCTTAGTAGTTTTTGATTTATTTTAAACAAATGGAAGTTTACCAACAATAATATTGAGTATGTTGCTGGAAATTTACGCGATGAAATTAGTCACATTAAGTGATACATAGCTGTAACCGAATAAAATTTTCGAAAAATAAATTAATTAAATCTAAACATTTCATTTCAAGATTGTCAACAATAATTTGAGAGTTAAACAATACCTAATACAAATCGGTGAACCTACCTCACTTTGACATTCGATTCATCATCTCCATATATCACAAGTGACACTCAAACATTCAATTTACAAATTTTTTAGTACACTATTCACATAAAGAACAATAGTTATACAATGTAGAGCTGACACCAAACCACATTGACGTATAACGTAATAACAGGGGGCACTTAACCACGTAATTAATAATTAGGCTGCATTTAAGTTGGCTTAAGACTGACCTCGTTGTCCACAATGAGGCTACAGTGAATATAAGTAAATGGAAATTAGTAAAACTTTTTACATAATGAAAAAGATAATACCATAATCTTTCAACACGTCTGACTATTGGTGCTGTTTGCGATTGCTGTGCTTGAAGTACCGGGTTTAGTTCCCGGGACGAGTAAAGTATTTTCGAGTTTTTCTGTTAGACAATTTTCAATACGCATGCAATGCAGCAGGGTTATAAAATAATCTTGCTTGACTATAGATTTAGCACTATTACGCAGCATCGACAGTGTTGCCATGTCTCTGCATACTCTAGGATAATCCGAAGTAATTATGTTAAAAAATATTTAAAACATTGTTTTATATCACCAAGATACAAGCAAAGCACCGTAGCCTGTTTAGGGTTGAAACTCACATCTGTTTTATAGCCTTGAAGACAGAGGTATATTAGAACTTACATTTTACTACCACAAGGGATCAACCGGGCATAAGGAATAAGTATATTAGAGCCAGTTTGAAAGTAGAACCAGTGAATGAAAAGTTAAGAAACGAGTGGCTGTCATGTTGTGGAAATAGTATGACTTCAGATATGAATGTAGGGGCAGTAGCAGAGGTGGGCCCAAGAAAATATGGTTGAGATGCTAGAAATAGGTATATTGTAGGGAAAAGTGTCCGAGAAGATGACATCTGACATCGATTTTAATCGGAGTAAAAGCTTTCTCTGGGTTATGAAAAAAGAATCAGTATTTAATGCTAGCGATATATTACAGCTAGTTATAAATAAATATAAAATTTTTGTTGCATTCTAAAAGTGAGTTTACGCTACAATTGTATGAAATCCTTGTCGCTTGACTGACTTCTAATGGATGACCTTACTCACATAAACGTTGTAAAAATGTATTACTGTCTGTTTTTTTTTTTTCAAGGAGTTTAATTAACACATACACGTGTTAATTAAACTCCTTGTTGTGAATAATTAAAATCTTTGTCTATATTTGTTGCTTCAAAAGTTCACCCAGAAAAGTTCAGGTATGTCTAAGTCATACGATCATTTTATTTTCTAACACTGTCATTTAAGTAATAGGGTTTACTAGTGTTGAGTTCACACAGTGACTGCGTTTTATAGAACGATCTCAATCTTGACACAGTGACTGCATTCGAAAGTACGTTCTTAGTCTCTAAAGTCTCAACATTGGATGCGATAATGTGAACTCATTTACTACGCTGGTCATCAATAATATAAACTCTGTTACCACAGTGATCGGATGTGATACTATGAGTTTAGTTACTACAGTAATCAGATTCGTAAGTGTAAGTAATACGATACCACTAGTTGTATAACATTCTATAATATGTAGGAAAAAAAATTGTAAGACGCATAAAAACAAACCAAGAAAATTCTTGTTATGATCCCAAACATGAGAAGTGTTATTAAATATTTCACAATTTTTCCCCACAGCCAAAATAATTCTTAAAATAGACTTTAGCTATATTTACCTATAAGTTGTTTCTATGTATAATATGTATTTATTTACAGAATAAAAAGTATATATGGATGTTTATCCGCATTCTAGAACCCATATGACAAGCTCTGCTTAGTTTGCTATTGAGTTCGTGCTGCTACTGAAAATATTCCAACATAAAAATCCGAAGTTTAAATCAGGAACTTTTTGGTCGTATGCAAACATAAACAAGTTAAAACCTCAATTTACTATTTTCCTTATTTCAACATTTTAGTCACGTCCATTTTCATACAAATAACATTCAAAACATTGCCAAAATGTTGCATATTTTGTAATTCAAAATATATAATTGTAAATTCTTCACGATATACAAATGCAATATATTCTATGATGATAAAAATTCAAAACACGGATTGCACAAACTGCGCGCGTTGAACTCTTTTGTACGAGGAACGTTCTTAGACGCGTTTGTTATACAGTTTTGCTCGGCAATTATAGATTACAGCCGTGAGATTATTTAATGTTTACTTCATGATTAAGATTATTGTTTTTTTTTTTGCAAAACTCGCTAAGAAGCAATATAAAATTAGGACTACTACAGTAGGTATTATTTAAACCAAGTACTATTTTGATGACTTTTTAAAAATATCTAGGACCAGGTCTCTGAGGTGAAAATCGCGGATACAACAGGAAACAACCCTAAGATGATGATGATGATGACTTGATGATTAGATGTTGTTGTTAATGGTAATTATGTTGTTTGGAGGAGATTTTTGCTTGAAGAAAGGAATGGGCCCACCAATGGTAGTGAGTTCTTATAGCCATAGTTATGTACTACTAACTAATAGTGAATTTTGTTTTTGTTTTTATATGATAATGAATGTGTTATTAATGGTCTACTATTGCATTAGGCCTCAACTTGTAATGATAGTAGTATATGAATAATGAAAAAAAAAACAAAATAAGTACACCATCGATACTTCAATAAGATATCAACGGCTCAATAACTACGAATGAATATAATATATAGATATATAATATAGACACTGTTTATTGCACACCAACCAAACGATACAACTGTCTAAGATACTTTAAAAAAACTTGTACAATGGGCATATAATATATATATATATTTATAATGTATATATATATAATTGAGATATTTGTTTTTAATCAACCAATATTTCATGAGACGTCTTAAATAAAATTGATTGACTATGCCACCGACCTAATACCACGCGATTATCGCTTGTTCTCATCAACGTTAGTCATATGAATCCGTGATCAAACATATTGAGGACCATGAAAATTTAGATTGGGCATTTTTGGCCGGTTTTAGATTGCGGATAATCATTGAACATACTCACATACATATTGTATTTCGTAAAAACTAACATAATATACAACATATCTTGTATTCAAAATGCAAAAAATATATTTATTATTAAAGCTAATCTGAAGCCTGTTCCATTGATATTCTCATAGTAACAGCCATTTTAATAATCATTAAACCGTTTTACAACGGCATATATCATTGTGCCAGTCTAAATATATCTTATATATGTATTTTTTTTTTAATGTCGTTCAGAAGCAGGTGTGGGCCTTGAGTTTCGTACAAACGGTCTCAATTCCGGCTCCCTTTCCAATCGGTTGGTTAAGCAACCGAGTGCAGGAAATAGTTTTAGTTCGTACAATTATGCGTGCCGATGAATTAATTGTTATTTTGCTACATGCTTAACTAACAAAGTTGTAGTTATTTTTAGTTTAATAGTAAATATTTGCAGTCATTCTTTGTGTTGTTAGATTAATATACAAAGGCAACTTTTTATTTTTCATTACAAATAAAGTTTTCAGACAAATCAAATATCTTCATTAATTTAGTCCACAAAGTAACACTTATGAACGCAGATTATCGCTTCTCATTTAAATAAAATTACTTTCAACACCGGTTGCTTCTCCATAGGTATACATTTACAGTCATTTTGACTCAGACATAAGTTAATAGGTATAGTCTAACATAGAAGCTTCGGTAGCGTCGGTAGCTTAGTGGTTAAGGACCTTACGATCGAGAGGTCCCGGGTTCGAATCCTGGCCATTACACTACCGACGAACCCACTCCTAACACAATCAATTTGGCTTAGCTGGAGGGGTTAGGGGGAATATTAATAATTTCGATTACTAATATTCTTTTTAACAAAAAAAAAATAACAAAAAATGAATATGTTAAGTTGATCAAAAGTCTGCGAGTTATCAAAGTATACACAAAAACATTCAAAAGAAACATCAGAAACTAGCTAATGGCATACTTTCGTTCCGCCTTAGAATCAAGTTATATCGGCTACCTCATCAATTGAATTTATTTCGTGAATGTAACATATTGCTAGTATAGGCCCAGACGACGGGGGCATCTCAAAGTCATAGATGGCCTAGGATCAGCTGGGGCGAGACGGAATTACCTTATTAGGCCACCTTATACGCCAGAATTACGACGACGACGTCGACGACAACTCGATAGCAATAGGGCTTTTCTAAAGAAAATCCCTAAAAAAAGCGGTCACATCACATCACTTATTACGGCTATTTGTTTTGGTAACAACAACATTATGCTACTAATTGGGTTAAGAATTTCTAACAAAAGTAAACGCTTACATTACAAGTAGAACAAACAACTTCTTGCGTAATCTTGATGCCAGTTAAATGGTCTGTCCTGAAAAGGCTTTGCGCATTAGCGCAATATTAAACGTTTTGTATAAGTGAAATACATCTTTAGGGAGTAGAAGACCTTATCAACATTCATGTAGCCCGTGTTAAGCTCACTTGCTAGTCGGTACACCTGCTCAACAACGAACGAGGCTCTGGCGCAGGCTTCCCTCTCAGGATTGGCTGGTCAGACGGCAGTCGCTCCCCGAAAAGCCGACATACAAATCAAAAACAATAAGCGGACCTCGGGGTCCAAAATGCAAACTTTAGATGCAACTGGGAAATCGCTATGATGATAATGATAATCCTTTGCCCTACACATATGAGCCGAAACAAACAGAGAAGTAGGTACTACTCTCGTGCGAGGGATATGCTCTATGGGCAACCTTACACCCCGTCGTCTGTAGACCCGAGACGGCGTGCGGTTTTAGTCGGTTCAAGCCCGACATAACCGCCCCCGCTGGCACGCGGGGGGATATCCGAAGGGATTTCCGCACGATAAAAAAAAAAAAAAAGGTACTACTCTCGTAATCGTAAATAGATGATATATTATGTGTGAAAGTACCGAAAGCCTTATCTCCCTTTCGTATTATTATGAGGATCGCTTATCATAACTTTCCACAAAGTTAACTTAAGATTTCTCTTGTATTCGAATAGAAATGGTACAATAAACCACCATTGGATTAACTCATACGGTGAGTTACGAGATATATGGTGTTATCACCAAAGAGTTCCAATATGTTCCTACTAGTTTCTATAAACAGATACCTAATATCTGGATGACCGAGCCTTTTTTTTCGATATTTTCTGAAAATAAAAAATTGCTGGATCGATTTATCACTCCCAAAACCCCCGTTACCTATATATACATATACCTAGTCAGGTCATAAGTATTGTCACACAGTAAAAACTTTTCTTTTAGAATGCTGGCCACAAAAAAGTTTATTGAATTCGAATTTCGAATTGTTCATGAAAATAAAAATGTATACTTTTTAGAATTTTACTCATATAGTACATATTATATACACTTATATATACTCATATGGAGTGGCCGCTTAAAGAAGACCGTGTTGCAGTTATTGCGTTGCATCGTTGCGGTTACGCACCTATTCAAATTTTTGACATACTGAAAAATTTGAATATAACCAAAAGAATCGTTTATCGTACCATCAAACGATACAATGAAGACTCTAGTGTAGATGACAATTCAAAGAGGTGGTCGCCTTCGGTCTGTTAGGACTCCAGCAGTGATAAAAGCTGTGAAGGCGCGAATTCAAAGAAATCCCAAACGTAAGCAGAAACTGTTGGCCCTTCAGATGGGGTTAAGCAGAACCACGGTGAAAAGGGTGTTAAATGAAGAAAAACAGGACATCGTTTAAATGCTCGTCTAATAGACCTGAGACTGAAGAGATGCCGCGCTTTGAAGAAGCGGTACGCGGTAAAAAAATATCGGGAAATTCTTTTTTCCGATGAAAAAATTTTTACCGTAGAAGAGAGCTACAACAAACAAAATGATAAGGTGTACGCACACAGTAGTGAAGAAGCGAGCAACCGTATTCCGCGTGTCCAACGAGGTCATTTTCCATCCTCGCTCATGGTATGGTTGGAATGTTTCTTATTGGGGCTTAACAGAGGTACATTTTTGTGAGAAAGGTGTAAAAACGAATGCAGTTGTGTATCAAAATACAGTCCTGACGAACCTTGTGGAACCTGTTTCTCATACTATGTTCAATAACAGGCACTGGGTATTGCAACAAGATTCGGCGCCAGCTCATAGAGCGAAGAGCACATAAGACTGGCTGGCGGCGCGTGAAATCGACTTCATCCGGCACGAAGACTGGCCCTCCTCCAGTCCAGATTTGACTCCGTTAGATTACAAGATATGGCAACACTTGGACGAAAAGGCTTGCTCAAAGCATCATCCCAATTTGGAGTCACTCAAGACATCCTTGATTAAGGCAGCCGCCGATATTGACATGGACCTCGTTCGTGCTGCGATAGACGACTGGCCGCGCAGATTGAAGGCCTGTATTCAAAATCACGGAGGTCATTTTGAATAAACTTTATTGTCATAAGAATCTATGTTTTGTTAAGTTCATTTTGGTATATAAATGGTTACATAATGAATAAACTTGTTTCAATTATTTTATATTAAACATGTGACAGAATTTATGACCTGACTGTGTATATTAGATAGAATCAGTACTTACGAGTATAATACCCATAAAACATAATCTACAAAACGCGCGCTGTTTGTTCCGAAAGGCTTTTATTGAATGGCTTTATAAGCTAGGAACAGGGTAGTCCAGGAGTATATGAATATAGTTAATGATAAACCAACTAAGTTTATATAATACCTTAATCACTATACTTTTCATATTTTATTATGATGTACTTAAAAACAAGGCATAAAGGTAAAAATGCATAACCAACATTATTGTCCACTGAATTATAGAGTTCCCTGGTTGTGATACTCAGGCTAACAGTAATAAAATGGGACTTTCCCGGAACTTTACTATACACTATACAAAAATAATTGCTTGCACAAATTAGGGAGAAATGAACACAACAACAACAACACAAACAAACGAATTTGGGACTCAACCTAACTCAACCTAACCCACGATTAATGGACGAGGTTCTGGCACAGGCATACCTCTCGGGGCTGGACGGTGGGTTCAGTCGGCAGTTACTCCCGTAAAAGTCAAGATAAACTATTCAGGAAAGAAAGAAAAGTGCAAGCTTTGGGTGCAACCGGTATAACCACATAGATGCAATGACTTTTACGTATGCTAGTCAAGCTGTTCAGAACAAAAACTGTGTCACAGTTCTTGGGTGGGGTGAGTATGAACTTTGAATTTGGAACCGAGAGTTAATGAATTTTAACACCTATCTTTTTTTTTTTTTTTTAAAGAATATTAGTAACCGAAATTACTAATATTCCCCCTAACCCCTCCAGTTAAGCTAAATTGCTTGTGTTAGGAGTGGGTATCTGAATGATCATAGCGCGCCTTTTTGTAACGTCATCTGTATGACAGCTACTAAAAGTCACGCATTGTTGCTGTCTTTCGGGTTACCAAATTCTTTGTTCCTTAAAGTCTAATAGTATATATAGAAGCCATTGATTGGATGATGATTATTAAGTTTGAGAAAAAAAACAGTGGCACTCCAGGAGTGCCAACAGAAGCGATAACTTGAACAATTACGTTTGTATTTTATAAATCTCCATCCTACATCCCTCCCTCCCTCCCTCCATCCATGCATCTATCTATCCACCCATTTTTGAATATGGAAAGCATGTCGTGATAATGACAGGATTCCATGATTTCTGTTCACCTAAAAAGTGTTCAACGCACCTTTTATTTTTTTATTTTTTTTTATCGTGCGGAAATCCCTTCGGATACCCCCCCGCCGGCCAGCGGGGGCGGTTATGTCGGGCTTGCACCGACTAAAACCGCACGCCGTCTCGGGTCTTCAGACGCCGGGGTGTAAGGTTACCCATAGAGCACATCCCTCGCACCCCGGCTGACCCTGGGCCATCTCACCACTAACAGCATCGCTCATCCTGTCTCCTCTGAAAGCAGAGGAGTACGGAGAGCGATGTGTTCCCGCCACGTTGGGTATTGGCCAACGATCAATGCCAACCCTATGAAGGGGTGAAGGGGAAGCCATTGACCGCCGCCCAGGGTGTACCGGCCGCTCCGATTCCGTTCCCCCCGGACTGCAGCGGGATCGGAATCGGAGCGACACTCGAGGAGGTTACCCAACACACACCCCAGTATTCAACGCACCTAAAGAAGTTTTCATTTCAAAAAATGATATATATATATATATAATGACAGTGATATTAACACTACAGCTTATTAACATTTAAGTAACAGCCAGCAGTTGTTTGTCTTGTTGTTACGTATAATGTGGAATATTAAAATTTCATTACAACACAAAACTAGTTAGACTTGTTTCACTAAAATGGGGCTAAACATTTATAGTTAATAAATAAATAGGTCCTGACGTATAAGGATATAGTTATATAAACTTATAATGTCTTCTCCATCCGAGTGCCGACCCTGGTTGCATGCAATATTTGCATTTTAGAGCCGATCTGTTCTTCGATTCTGCCTTACCATAATTGACTTTAATTTGGCTTTAATAAAAAGAAAAAAGCGGCGGTAGCCCAGTGGCGTACGTCACGGACTGCTGAGACGAGTTCTCGAGTTCGATCCCCTGTCCCCAGGACTCACACCTCGGACTTTTCGTAGTTAAGTGTGCATAAATAAATGTTAATTATCGCTCGCTTAATAATGTGCCTGGTAGATGGCAGTAGGCTCGCCCCCTATTACATTGGGACCTTAACATAACTGGCAAATCGTGGGTGTGTAATACACCTCTGCCTACCCCTTCGCGGATACAGGCGTGACGTTATGTTTGGTTTTAATGGAAGCTACGGACCCGAAAGGAAGACCTGCATCATAGCCTCATCTATCAATTAGCAAGTGTACCGGGTAGCCGGAGATATGGACTTACCCCCGAAGATATTAGTATCAGGGGCCTCAATATAAATATAATAATAATACATAAATAAATATTCTACGACATTCTACACAGCGCTTTCTAGACTCAAATTAGGCATAGTTTAACTAGCTTGTGTCATGGGTTCCAGAATGCGCATAAACATACTTATATACTTTTTTTGTAAGTACATACATATTATACATATAAACAGCCAGACCAATGCAAATAGACATATTCATGCATACAAATACTTGCACTGAGCGGGAATCGAACCCGCACCCCCTCTCGTAGCAGTCGAATGCACTACCGCTACGCCACAGAGGCCATCAAGTATGCTAACTGAAATAAAGGTAATCACGTTAAATGCTACATCGGATTATATTGGTTAATTTTGTCGGTCAACGTGAGGCAAAAATTCAAAAAGTTTGAATAAAAGTTATAATAGATGATGCGTATGAAAATATAATGAAATAACTTTGGTGTCACTTTGAATTCAATATTATTACCATTTTCCTTTATGAATTTTGTGTCAAAGTGTTTAAAACACTCAAGATTTTTTATGTAAAGATATTTTAAATAGGAACTTACGTGATCTCTGCCTACTTCAATGGGATGGAGACGTGTATGTATGTGTGTATATAAAAGTAAGCTTTACGTCTGGTTTTAATCGCTGACTAAGAATCTAATTATTTATTACAAATAATTATATATTAGTCTTTTACTCCATATTAGGCATAGCCAGAATAGATAAAAAAAAACGGTAAAAACAGTGGAAATTATAAAAAATAGAAACATTTCAAATTCTCACCATAAGCTATGCAGGCAAAAATATATGTGAACTGTGCACTATTCCTCATGTTTGCTAGTTTTTCTGCGTGTGCGTCGCGACGTGTGTGCGTCCAACTCGGCCCGGTAGTACTAGCGGCGCGCGCACAGACAACCCAGCGCCCGTCCCCGCGACTCCAACAGCTCGCATTTATAGTCTAGAATATAATTACTGAGTGTGTAGGGTAACGTAGGTATGTAATTCAAGAAAAGATTTTTTTAACTAGACTAGGTCCGTCAGACATACTTTTGTTTCTAAAAAATTACTTTTTCGACCATAAGTACATCAAAATTACTGTCATAAAACTTAACTTATAAAGTTTATAAAAATGTTAAAGATTGCATTACTCATCAAGAATGTAAGATAATATATACTCATATTTTTTATTATTCTAGGAAAGGCTGCGGAGTATTAACACCTAAATTTTGCGGAGGTATAAGGGGCGTGCTTATTGTTGTCAACCGGACTTTTACAAACTGTGAACTGTTAATAATAGTTTAATCCCATTAAAACTCAATAATTAATGCACAGCCTTTGCAGAAGCAACGGATGCAGTCATAGCATGCTGTATTTTTTACCAAAAATGTGTTATTTTTGATAAAAGATTTGATTTTCCTTTTATCTATTTATATTTACATATTTTACATATTTGGTGATCATTACACAGACTGGTGGAAAATAAGAACTGACTACAAATTTCGAAGAAAAACATCATCGTTCTTCTTCGAGGTTGCAAATTATATTTTATACTTCTTTCTACAACTACAGAAATAAATATATATATTTAATAAATTTATTTAAATGAATGACTACTGAATAAAATATTATACATACCACTAATACAACATGACTATGAATACGAACAGCTGTCAGTATCGCGCTCAAGTCGGCTCTTACGAAAACGGCCATATACTTCACGCGGCACGCTTTGTGTGACAATATACTTGCACATGGAGACAAAGCTTCTAGAAGTGAACGTCATTGTGAAATTATTGTCGTAATGAAAAGTATAGCTTCAGTATTTTTGAATATTTGTATGAATGTGAAAGATACTAACTCTAAGTTGGAAATGACAAAATGATGAAGAAAGGACATTGCTACGCGTCCATACATCATTCGCCCCAGAACCAACGTCAATGGAAAAAGGCTTATTAAATGTGGAATATTTTTTAAATTCTTATTACATTGTATTTATAAGACGGACAAGATTCTAAAGCCCAGAAATGCCACTAATATGTTAGATTTTGAGGTTACGTTTGTGCATAAACCGGCCATATTTGGAAAATATTATATACCTATGGGTTAAGTATTTGTTATGCACGTTTGCTCTGAATGGACTTCGAAACACTTAAATAGGTACTTTTTCGATATTATTGATAGTCGAAATTATCCATAACAATCTAAATACGGTAGGTAAGACAAATATTAAATTAAAAGTGCCATATTCATTGGTTCGGTATTTATCAATAGTAGTTAGGTACCTATTTAAAAATTATAGATATATTAGAGTTCTTCGTACCTATTATTTTATGTCAGACTAGCGGACCCGACCGGGTTTCGCCCGTGGTACACTTCGAAATATAATTAATGTTGTATGTCGGATTTGTCGACATTTATGATTACTGCTCCGCTCCCTTGAGCAGCAGCGTGATGATATTAGCCTATAACCTTCCTCGATAAATGCACTCATCATCATTCTCCGCGTCTTTTCCCAACTCAGTTGGGTTCAACTTTCAAATCTGTGATGCGGCTGAACTTACCTCCACAACCAATTGGCGAAAAGTTCTGCATTTTGTGGGCTCTAACTACCCGTAACGACCGCCATAGATGTTTGTATGGCAACCGGGACCGACGGCTTAACGTGAGAGCATGGCACGATCAGACCAATGCAAATACCATACCTATGCAAATTCATATATGTATACATTATTTTGCACTGAGCGGGGCTCGAACCCGCGCCTCCTGCGTAGCGGTCGCGTTCACTAACGCTACGGGACAGAGGCTGTATGGAAGGTGATAATTCGAACCAGTAGTTCCTGAGACTAACGCGTTCCACCAAACAAACAAACTCTTCAGTTTTATAAGATTAGTATACAAGTATAGACTTGTGTAGTATATATTTTATCACTTGAATATTTACATAATGTACATAAGAATTGTCTAAATAAAAATATCAAAACAATACATTATATATACTTACATGTGTTATGTAATGTAATAAGTAAAAAAATACAACACATTTTCATTCTTTATTTTTTTATTACTCATTTTCCTCATTACAAGTAAGAATATTGTCAAAAAATTGTGCAGGGGGGTCGATATTTTCATACCTTGCGTAACTTAAATACCAAATAATGGTCATAGCATGGGCGCAGCAATGAATGGTTCTGCGCCCAATGATACAATTGCAGCAATACTGCACAACCGCTTGTTGTTGTACTTGTGTCGGATCAATTACAATATACACAAAATAAGTTTTGTGGCTGATGTGACGGCTTTGTATTTTGCCTCGCAATAACCATATGTTTAAAAAGAAGAAGAATTTGCTCATCTTCTAAAAACAAGGAACCGCCAGCAGACCCGCAATTAACACAATATACACAGTCCATTTCGTATGACTTTTATAACCGTTATCAAAGTACAGTTCACTAAGTCCAGAAAACACAGCCCGAGTATGTCGATATTTGTAAGAGATCACAAAGTCCAGATATCACAGCCAGAGTATGTTGATTTTGCAAGAGATCAAAGTCCGTTAGAATAGCGAAGTTGTTAATAAAATATCCAAATTATTCGAAGAAAACAACAATAACATTCAAATCAATAAGTACACAGCGAACTATCGAAGTGACAGTGACAGATATGACCGAAGAGAATGATAAGATGCTACTTTTGTTACGTTGTCATTCATTGGTTGAAAATGGCGATAGTAGGTTAATATCGTTACATTACTCTTAATTATTAATTTAGAATAGATCCTTGTCCGTTTGATATAGATATTTGCATCTAGTTCATTCAAATAGATAAATAATTATGGTGTATGCCACATGTTTGTTGGTTCTGGGGCGACATTCGACGATGTCCTTTCACCCGCCATGAGACAGGATTCTGGTATATAATATACTAGGAATTCAGTGAAGGTGCGACTGAAATAAATTGAGCTGAGCGAGCAGGACTCTTACTTGAAAATCTAGTGGGGCGGAAATCACACAGTGATTGTCAAACTTCGGGCCAAACTTAGATATTTTTGTTGCAGTATTTTTATTCAAAATTACAGACCTTAGGCTTTATGCATATTATTTGACGCGTCTTTATATATTGAGCAATAAATATGAAGAAAATCAAATCAAATCAAACGTCTTCGACGTCAAAACACACAAAAAAATGATTTTATATTTCAGTTTCTTTCAGAGTCTGGTTGTTTTATGTAAATATACGTATTGTCATTGTCACTCAAATGTCAAAGTCAAATACGCGTTACTCTGGTAACTCGAAAGAAACTCACTTGTAAAAGTTTTTTAGGGAAAATTTGTATGGTAGGTACCTGAAACCTTGAACGTACAAACCCCAAAATCTAATCAGTTCTTCCCATTAATCAAACAAGATGATTCTCGAAAGATTTTTTTAAATCGGATAAGTGGTTCTTGAGTTATTGCGTAAACAGACATCCAGACATCCAAACAACCAGACAACCAGACATCCAGACCAACAGACCGACCGACACAAAAAATTTTTTTGCTTAATTAGACTTAGAATCATGTGAAACGTCGAGAAAAGTGATAAAAAGTGGGTGTTAGATTTTGATTTTTTTTGTATGATTTTAAGACTTCGGTGTCCACCTGGTTGGTGGCCCAAAGTAATAAGACATCTTACTACGGTCGCGCGCTTAGCTAAGGTCGCGCGCTCGTGAAACTGTTTTTCGGTGATTATTCCTCAATGGTACATCGGACATGAACCATCTCGCTTCAAAACACTCCTCAGTGTCCACACTACCACCGTGGTAAATTTCAGTTGGAGTTGGAGTTCAGCCACCATCAAACGGCTATGCCGGGTATAAAAGCTTCGCTCGCTCAGCTCAAAAACAATAAGTAACTTACTCCAGTTTTTAGGGCTGGATCGGGGTATGGTCAGCTATGCGTGGTTGAAGTTTATATATTAACACGACCACTTAGTTTATACTAAGTGGTCGTGGTGAACAACCATATCCTTTTCAACAAACTTAGTGATACAATTGTTTTTTTACAAAAGAAACACCTATTAAAACTATATTTCATAATGGTTTTGTACTAAAAAAAACTTTAATCGCTATCAAGCTTCCCTCGATTTTTCCAGAATCCATTCATTAGATCGTGACCTGATTGATAAGAATGAAACCTACTGAGAAGTATCTTCTTTCAAACCGAAAACGAAGTCCGAAATCGTTCCAGCCATCTTCGAGCCATATTCGAACCATCAACCAAGAACGTCGACTTTAATATCTTTCAGTGTCCATTTCTAAATTGTCTCTGCATTTAGATAACAAGCTAGTTTCAGAATTGCTGTTTGATTGATAGGTACCAACATTTGTTATGTTGCATTAAAATTGTTGAACGACTGCGCAATGCAGTTTGCGTACATTGCATGTAGCTAGTAACTACAGCTATATGTCGACTACGACCACTATCCAGTAGGTTTAACCCCTAACCCAATAGACCAATACTTCTTATTCACATAATTTGGAATAGTCCAGCATATAATGGGGCTG
This sequence comes from Cybosia mesomella, assembly GCA_946251805.1. Lineage (NCBI taxonomy): Eukaryota > Metazoa > Arthropoda > Insecta > Lepidoptera > Erebidae > Cybosia > Cybosia mesomella. The sequence continues at coordinate 7,976,771 of OX276390.1, forward strand.
GTTCATTTTTGTTCATATACCTATAGTGCCGGTGTAGACTGTAAATACTCAGTATCCTATCTTATATTTTTATGTTATATTAGGATTCTATAAAGGCTTCGTTGCGTTGGAGTCATGTAATTGTGTAATCTTTGTATATTAACAAAAATAATTTTCGAGAAAAAAGAAAAATCTGACTCTTAAGTCAATTTTTATTTGAAAATAGCTGTCCCCCATGACTTTGCCCGTGGCATACTTCGCCCCGTGGCACCTATTTATCCCAAACATGCCTGTAAACTTTTTATTTTTATTCATGCAATTTTTAAAAATTTCTATCCGTAAGAACCATCCTCGTACTTCAAGGAATATTATAAAAAAAGAATTAGCGAAATCGGTTCAGCTGGTCTCGAGATTTGCGCTTACATTCAGCGATTCATTTTTATATTATAGATTTCATGATATTGTAGGAAGTTTACGCAAATGTCACACATTGAAATAAAACTATTATTACTCCCCGTAACCATGGCTGCTGAAAAGCAACCGAAACGACGGGTTCAATGTAAAATATAAAATAACATCAAATAAATCGCGATAGAATCCGTTGAAATTTCATCTTTAAATATATGAAAGTAGACTTGGAAAAAGCAAGCGAGAAAGAGTAATATTCTAAAACTTAATATTTGCTTAATTACTTCTGCAGATTCTCGTAATTTGATTTCAGAATGTGTATCTACCACTTAAACATATTGCTACCAGACAATTACTTCCGTATGGATTTAATTTAATTTAATAGATTTAATTTAATATAGACACGCCGCCCCCTATTACGGGGGACTGGATTACGAAATATTTGATGAAATGTGATGTTAATACTCCTCTGCAAATCTTTTCGGTGATATTCAGAAGTATAAATGTGTGTTAGTTGATTTCTATGTAAACCCAAAAAAAAACACGCATAGTAGCTTTTTTTTTCGTGTGGAATTCCCTCGGCTACCCCTGCCCGCCAGCGGGGCGGTTATATCGGGCTTAACAGACTAAAACCGCACGCCGTCTCGTGTCTACAGACTTCAGGGTGTAAGATTGCCCATAAAGCATTTCCCTTGCACCCCGACTAACGCAGCGTACCTTTTTTTTTTTTTTTTTTCGTGTGGAAATCCCTTCGGATACCCCCCCGCCGGCCAGCGGGGTCGGTTATGTCGAGCTTGAACCGACTAAAACCACACGCCGTCTTAATACGCCGGGATGTAATTTCAATTTATTTCAAGTAGAATCATGATACAAAATATATCTATCTTATTATCAAACATGCAAGAGTGAACATTATGAAATGGATACATCTGAAAGATAGAGTGTTAACGACGGTGTCTGTACTAGTGTAAACAGTGACAGACACCGGCGCCTTTGCCCATTGAGCATATCCCTCGCACCCCGACTAACCCTGGGCCATCTCCGGTTTCGAGATGGCCCCCTCGGGTTTGGAAACTACGGTGTCCCCGGTTTGGGAGAGGGGCGCTAGTCGCTCCACCGTCCCGGTCTGCTTCTGCTGGGGTGACAGGCGGCCTCACCTGCCACCCCCAGGCCTGCGCTCATGGAGGACGGAGGTCGTTAAGTGACCTCTGGCACCTGAGTCGCCTGCGACGCGCGGCGTGCATGTTGCGGGCTCGGCGGGCCGGGAGAGTTCTAAGTCTCTCCCGGGCGCGCTCCGCCATCTCCTTCGAGAGCATTGCTCGCAGAAGGAGGTGGTGGCAGCCCACGCGCTCGCGCTCCGCACCATTGCCGCAATCATGCTGCCGAGCGAGAGGACTCCCACCCCGATGGCTGCCACGAGGTCTCGCCTCGGCACCTCCCACGCCGGGCAGTCCGCCATCGTGTGCAGCCCCGAGTCCTGGCTAGCGTCGCAGTGATGACACTCAGGCGTTGGCTCCTTCCTGATCCGATGCAGGTGGTCCCCGAAGCACCCCTTCCCTGAGACCACCTGCGTCAGTCGGTACGAGAGGCTTCCGTGTTGCCTCTCTAGCCAATCCTCCATGATGGGCCTTACCGGCGTGCCCCGCGCTTGGTCGCCCAAGTCGTTCCTTCCACTCCACCACGATGGCCTGATGGAGCTGGGACTGCACGGCCTCGATTTCTCGAGGCTCGGAGTTCCGTCCCTGCTCCCGCGCCTCCTTGCGCCACTGGTACAGTTGCGAAAGGGCTCTCGCCTGCAGGTCCCATGGCGGAGTTCCGGCAAGGAGACTCGCCACCTCGAAGGAGATCGTGCGGTACCCGCGGTTGACCCTGATGGCCATCACCCGCTGCGGAGCGCGCAGCATCCGCACACTTCCGGCCTTCAGGGCCTCCGCCCATATTGGGCACCCATACAGGGCCATGAACCGCACGATCCCCACGTAGAGTCTCCTGCAGGAGTCATCGGGCCCCCTCATGCTTGGGAGCAGCCGCGCCAGAGTGAGAGCTGTGCCCTTCAGTTTGGGGACCAGACTTCGGATGTGCTCTCCGACGGCCGTCGAGCACGAGCCCCAAATATTTCATTTGGGGCTGACTGGTTCTGGATCCCTCAGGTGGCTTGCTCCGAGGCCCATGAAAGAACAGGGCCTCGGTTTTATGCAGAGCCACCTCGAGACCCAGCCGCCGGATCCGCTCCACGACTTGGGCAACCGCGGTCGTGGCCTTCAGGGCCGCTTCGCGGTACGTCGCCCCGCACGCCGTCACGAGCGTGTCGTCCGCGTAGCACGTGACGGCGGCACCGTCTGCGAGCTCACCGCCAAGCACCCAGTCATATCCGATGTTCCACACGAGCGGCCCCAGGACCGATCCCTGCGGAACACCGCACGACATCTCACGCCGGCCGAGACTGGTCACGGTTGGGTAGAAGACGGCTCTCTCCGTCAAATACGCCCGTGGCGATGTACAGGGACACTGCCAACGTCACCTCACCCCGGGCTACTGCATCCTCCGCCAGAGTTTTCACGCGCATGATGGCATCCACGGTGGAGCACCTCTGTCGGAAGCCGTATTGGCCATCCGCCAGGTCCGGCCCCACTCTTGAGAGGTGCTCGACGAGGCGCTTCGCAATTACTCTTTCAAAGAGCTTGCACACCTCGTCGAGCAACACTATGTGCCGGTAGGCGGAAGGCGAGTCCGCCGATCCTTTCGGATGAGGACCAGTTTCCCCATCTTCCACAATTTCGGAAACTGGCCCCGCTCCAAACATGCGCTGAGAAGCCCTCTCAGTCGGGGCTCGAGAGCGTCGTTGACTAGAGTTAGGACCCACGCTTGGCCTGGAATGCCGTCGGGTCCCGGGGCGGTGAGTTTGGCTCTCAGCCTTCTCACCGCCAGCTCTAGTTCTACCCAAGTCACCTCGGGCACGTCGTCGTCATCCACGTCGGGCACCATTGGCGGACCGAGGCGGAGTCATCTGCGGTGGAACATATTCCACCGCCCGCGCTGGGATCAGGGAGCTAACAACTCCTCCGAGCAGCTCCAGCTGGAGACACTGGGTCAACGGCGGGGCCTTGGGCGCAGTTTTCCCCTTACCATTAGGTAGGGCCGCCCCCAAGGGTCCCGCTCCAGCGTCTCCAGCAGTTCGCAGTGGGCCGCCTTTTTGGCCCACCCTACCTCTGCTCGGAGGGCACCTCTGGCCTCCCTGTATCCTTCGTACAACTCCGCCTCTCGGGCCTCCGCATCTGCGGGGCGGCGACGCCTCCTACGGAAATGGGCCCACCGGAGTTGCGTGATCACGCAGGCCTGAGCCTCGCAATCTCCGACGACCACCAGGAGACCTGACCCCTCGGATTATAAGGCGGAGCCCTAGGCATCACCGCGTCGCAGACACGGGTCATGGCCTCCCGGAACCACTCTGCCTCATGGACCCAGACCTGTACGATGGCAGCTTCCAGGAGGAGCTCCCGAACTAGTAGCTTAAGTGCCCAACGTGGCTCGGATGGAGCCGGTGTGGCCGGCGCATCGCTCGCTGGGGGGGAGACGTCAAACCGAATATATCGGTGATCCGAACTTGTCTCCTCCCCCAAAACGACACGCCAGCCCTGAACACGTCGCGTCAACGAGGGGCTCGCGAACGAGATGTCCACGATTGATCTGGCCCTCGAGGTCACGAACGTGTCCATGGCTCACCGATTTAGGAGGTCTAGGCAGAGTCCTTCGGCCCAGTCCTCCAGTGCCCTGCCTCTATCCCCCGCCGGGCCCCTAACGTGACGGGAACCCCACGCCAACGACCAGGTATTGAAGTCCCCGAGCACAAGGACCGGGTGGGGGTGGCAGGCATTGACGACGACTGCCAGCTAATGGAGCCATTGCTCATAAGCAGCTATGTCTCGGCTCGGCGTGAAGTAAGCAGCCACGACCGCTATTTCCCCAACCACCGCCGCCACGCAGCCAGGTCCACTTGCAACGTCGGCAAGGGGGGGGGGCTGCCGGCGGCGGGATTGTGCACCAGTGCCACCGTCCCATCCAGCGCGGTTTCCCAGGTAGGCCCGAGGAACCGGTGGGTGTATGGGTCGGCGACAGCGGCGACATTTATGGCCCACTCTGCCATGCTCTGGAGCAGAAGGTCCGGAGCATGGGCACCGTGGCCAACGTTCACCTGCAGGATGCGGAGTTGAGGATCCATTATGGAATCCCCCATCTCCGCATTCCGCTGTGTACTGGAGGCGGAAGGCCGGCCTCCCTTCTTCGGCTCCCCTCCGGCGCAGGCCTTGCTGCCAACCCTGTGGTCAGCCGGCTTGCCTCCCGCTGCACACCTAAAACAGTGCAGCGAGGTGCCACACGTGCCGGCCTTGTGACCGGGCTGGCCACAGTGGAAGCAACGGTCACCCGCCGTCACTTCCGCCGTGCAGTGCACCCCCACATGGCCCTCCGACAGGTACCTAAAGCACCTAGCTGGTCGGGCCTGCAGGAGGCTCCGCCCGTCAGCGACCTTTTGGGCCGCCGCGATAGGGCAGCCGACAACTGCTGCCCCCTGTCCACCGCGGCCGAAGCGTATAGCTCCGGCCTTTACTGTGTCTGGGGAGCAGTCCCCGGCCTCCGCCACGGCGAGTCTAAGCTCCTCAGCCGTGACGGAGTCGTCCAGGCCCGTGATGCTCACTTCTGCACATTTAATGGGCCTGGACACCCGGACGTCGGCTGCATCCAGCGACTCCGGCCACCTCCCAGCCCCCTTCCAAGGGGGGGGGGGGGTCGCGTAGCGTATCTGATAGTGAACGGTTAACAGCAGTGACGGGTATAGCAGTAGCTATACCACCCTCGTACTGAACTAAGGTTTACTGTTGGATACTTCCTCAGTCGGATGACTCTAAGTAAACATATATGTAAAAATTCGCCCGAAAGCAGTCGGCAATGGCTCTCATAAAAGTCAAGATAAACGTATTAGCTCTGAAGAGAAAGTCTCAGATGCAACCGAGAACAACGTTATGATGATGATGATGATCGGTATTTTGCAGTACTTTTGATGTAAATGCATTCTAGACCTTTGTTCCATCATTACAACCAAGCAATTTCACAACAATCACTACTAATTTAATCGCATTAAAGTGCAATTTACTATGCAAATGACGAGAGAAACTCCATGTCACATAAATACCAATCATGCACATTAGCATCATGTCTTGTTGACTTTTGAGGGTTGTATGGAGCCCACCAAGATTTTTGGGGCCCAAAGTAAACTGACTTGCAAGCCGGTACACCTGCTGACTGACAGACGAGGCTTTGCGCAGGCTTTCCTCTCGGGTTCAAACGGTAGCCACTCCATAAAAACGAAATAAAATAATGAAACAGAGGAGTAAGAGAGCGTTTGTTGGTTAGTTAGAGCATCTTATTCATAAATAATCCATAATTATTATCTACTAGCTGATGCCCGCGGTTCCGCGGTGGAGGTCGGTTGTCGTTTTTTGGTCTTATCTCCGGTTCTACTTAACCAATTGCAATTTAAAATACGGCAGATTCGAAGTCTGACCAAGACCTTCCTAATAACAAAAACTGCATCAAATCCGTTAAGTAGTTTTTGCATCCGTCGCGAACAAACAGACAAGAATTGCAAAAATAGAATTGTGTTCAGAATCGTTCATTTAACATAACCGAAGTATTTTTTCTCGCCACAAATTTTTATTTTCCAGAATTTTTATTCTTTTTTGTTACTTATATAGTATTAGTTCTTACATATAATTCCACGACACAGGGTATCCTAGTGTATGGGGTATGGGGTTCAGAGAATCATGGCCTTGTACCTAAATTATTATTTTTTCTATGTTTTCTGTATGCATTTAACACCGTTATGTATATGTTCATTTGAAACCAATACATTTAATTATTATTAAATAAAAAAATAATAATTGTTGTGATTTACAATTTCTAATGATTCAATTATTCGCATAATATAATAATAGTGCATTGTATGTTTTATTTAAATTTTATAATCGCTTTGTGTAACACAGAAGTTGTAATATCTACTTTATACTTGTATAAGATATTATTGTAACATCTATTACATTAAACGCACTCACTAATTAAAACCGTGTATGTTTATAAAAATAATTTAATTACATCATGTTAAAAAAAATTGTGACTCACTTCCTACCAAGGGCTGGAATTATGCAAGTTGTTTTCTTTCCTTGGTTTCTTTGATTCGCAACGGGAAAATGGTTCACTATCCCTGAAATTTTCCCTTAGCAATCGTGATCTGGCACAGATTTCCATCCAACTAAGCCGGCAGCCAGCATTGGATAAAAACTCTTAGGAGAAATTCTTACCTTTGGTGAGATGGACCCTGACAGGACAAAATAGTATAAATATTGATATAACATGCACATAGCCAGCTGAACTCAAATAACAACAAATTTTGGTCAGAATTAGACTCCTGCAATTACTTCAGAATTTGAGCGTTGATAGTGTGTGTGTGGATGTGTGTGTATGTGTGTGTGTGGGTGTGTATGTGTGTGTTTGTGTGTGTGTTTGTGTGTGTTTGTGTGGGGGTGTGTGTGCGTGTGTGAGGGTGTGTGCTCTTAAAATTATGGTACGAGAATATATCACTTTCTACTCTTTTTTTCCCGGTGATCATTTCAACCACAGCCTGGCATATCCAGTTGCCACTCGCGCCAACTTCATTAAATAACTTCTTCTATAGAAGTATAAAGTAGTGTTATTTACCAAACATAACCAAAGCAAAACCACGTTATAATATCCAACATTTGAAATCTAAAATGTAGAACAACAGCTTGCAAATTGAACAGGCCGTTTTGTAAGATACGATAACTGGATTATTGGTTTTCTAATCACTTTCTTTATGTTAATATCACATAAATAACGTAAAAGTATGAATTCGCGTTTGTCACAACAATATTACATAACAATATTGACACAGAAAAAAAAAAAAAAAAAAACAGTTTCAACCTATTGGCCTAAGAGCCATCATGTCGTCATCCTATCACCAATCCCGGTTGAATGCAAAACTTGCACTTTATAGCCCAGTGTCTACTCACACACAGAGCGGCGGCGCGTCGCATATCTTCGCGCGCTTCTCTTAAGAGGAGGAGGGATTAGATCCCCAATAACGCGTCGGAGTCGCCAGCGCTGGTGACCGGAGCCGGTCGGGGTCTCTGGGATATCCTTCCTAGGGCACACCAGATTCCCCGTACCACATGACTGACGTAAGAGAGACACCGTGCGGTTTTATTCGGTTTAAGTCCCACATACTCATCTTACCGTTAGCTCAGGTGGGGTGAAGCCCGTGGAGATTTCCGCACGTTTTTATCTTTGCTTTTACGGGAACGACTGTCGTCTGGCCCCCTAAATAAAACAGAAAAGTCTGCGCAAGGGTCTCTTCCGTTAATCAGCAGGTGTGTAACTACCGCCTTACAAGTGAGGAGGTCTGCCAAGATTTTGGTGGGGCCCATATAACCTGGCCAACGAAAACATAAAATTGAAACATTCGAATAGTCATTGCGTATTGACAGAAAAAAATAACATCCATAGAGTGGATTGTGATAGAGCAACACTTAATGATTTTGTTAGCGATATAATACCCGTACCCAATAAGAAGTATGATATAAAATGATTGTCGTTTAGGATTTTAGAAATCAAATCAAATCAAATTTTACTTTCTGTCGTTTGATGTGTTATTATACATGAACTTACAATAGCACTGAAAAAATAAACGGCATCAAAATCGGTTTACTAGTTTTCTTGTCTATCGCAAACAAACAGACAAACCGACAAACAGGCAAGAATTCCAAAAAAAAAAATTTGTGTTCAGTATCATTCACTTAAAAAAACCTTAAGTTTCATTTAAATATCTCCAATCTATAGACATAACTAAGTTGTACAGATAAATTGAGGAAATGACCTTGTACTAAATATACCTATATTTATTACACTATGCTTATCTTAAAATTAGTATTCCTTTATATTTGAACACCTGTATATCTAAGATTTGCGAGCTTGGCTAATGCTATGAATGCATGGCATGACATTAACAGCTGATCTGTGTTAAATCCTTGTGCTAGAAGTTGGTAAAGGTTTATTACTTTTTTGTAGCAAACTGTGGCGTAGCGGTAGTGCATTCGACTGCTACGACAGGGGGCGCGGGTTCGATTCCCGCTCAGTGCAAATATTGTATGCATGAATATGTCTATTTGCATTGGTCTGGGTGTTTCTATGTATAATATGTATGTATTTACAAAAATAAAAGTATATAAGTATGTTTATCCGCATTCTGGAACCCATAACACAAGCTAGTTAAACTATGCTTACTTTGGGTCTAGAAAGCGCTGTATATATTTATTTATTATTTATTAATTATACTTGTAATGGATTCACTGAACACGAACAAGTAATAACTAGTGTGTTAATTCAACGCAATAGATATATTAACATCTGAGCTGAACTAAATGTTTTGCTATTATATAAAGTACCTTTTTGTTTTCTTGTTAAAATCTCCACGGATACCCTCCCCTACCGGTCAGCAGGGATGGTTATGTTGGCCTCGAACAGACTAAACACCGCACGCACGGCTGACCTTGGACCATCTACGGCTTTAAGATGCACTCCTCGGGTGTGTGAACCACGGTGTCCCCTACTGCTACTTCTGCCAGGGACCCCCGGGTCTGCGTTCATGGAGGACCGAGATCTTTAAGCAACCTCTGGTCGCCACGCTGCTATTAGAGTACCTTTTTTTTTTATCGTGCGGAAATCCCTTCGGAAATCCCCCCGCGTGCCAGCGGGGGCGATTATGTCGGGCTTGAACCGACTAAAACCGCACGCCGTCTCGGGTCTACAGACGCCGGGGTGTAAGGTTGCCCATAGAGCATATCCCTCGCACCCGTGTATCTGAGTTCCACTTTTGCCTTTTATTGTTTTTTTTTTCATAATTGACATACAAATAAACTTAAAAAATAAATAACAATATAAATACAAATTTTTGGTTATAAATACAAAAAGCGGTTTACGAGAGAGTCGTCTGTATTATAAAGCTCCTTCTTCATCCAAGCGCCAATTTCATTTTCGAGCCCGAAGTGCGGTCTTCTACTCCTCCTTACCATTTCCGTTTATTTTGGCGCTTACGGAAGCGACTCTTGATCTGCCTCGTTCGTCTATCAGCACTAATTTGCAAGCGGTCGGCTTCAGCTCTGAAGATTTTGATGGAACATACGAACATAACAAAGTATTTAAATCTAGATAAATTAAACATAATTTAAATGTCGGACTAAAAAAATGTGATTTGGTTTTTTTCCTAAAGTTTCTAGTATTTGAAATACCGTTAATGACTTTATTTAATTCACAAGGAAGATCCAACCACGTATAGAAGCCGTTATAATATAACATACGAGATCTGTCTCGCATAAAATGTATATTTCCATAAAATATAATCCCCATAACTCCGTCGATTAATGTATAAAAATGATTTGTTAAGGCTATATACATGTTATATTACTGTTTACCTGTGATTTACGAACTTGTTTTCGAAAAACCTGTACCGAGTGGTAGTGTAAGAACCCATCCAACACATCTATTGTTTTATGTTTTGTATTGTATTAATTGTAATGCCGTTTTGTTTTCATTTTCGCCAGCACTCCGCATTATATTCGGCCTCTTTAATAGTAAGACAGTCAGACACAAAAGTGTATATTCGTGGTCTTACTAACAGACAGGATGACTCTGTAGTCACACGAAATATTTGTCTCATGCTGAAACTCCTCGCCGCGAAACCTCCGTGCCTCGGAGAGCATGGTCAGTTCCGGTTTTCATACGAACATCTAATCTGCTGTCCTCAAACTAAAAGGCGATTAAGTGACTTCCGGTCAATTTTCATATCTTCATCATCATCATCAACCTATGCTAGTCCACTGCTGGACATAGGTCTCCCCTAATGAGCGCCATAGCGCCCTGTCTTCAGCTTACCGCATCCAGCATCTGTCCGCAGTCTTTCGTAGATCGTCACATCTTAACTTTGAACAAATATTTATTTATATAGCAATAGCAACTTTATTCTCGTAAATGCTTCAAAAAATATTCATCATCTGTTAAATGGCAACGCAGAGTTATACAAAATCTAGCATAGATTTTAAAATATGCCCTCACTTTCAGCTCTAGCTCGAAGCTTAATTTTTCACTTAGCCGCTTTTTAGTTTGAAGACAGTATTTCAGTCGTTACAGGTAGTAGGAGCCCTTAAAAGTCCTACAACTTGTCTAACTACAGAATTTCGATATCGCCAATGGGTTGTGGAGGTCAGATGACAGTTACTTAAATATCGAAGTTCGGCAACTGCGTGGTTAGACAAAAAAGTCGCCTGAGTTAAGAAAAAGGTACGGGGGGTGATTCTGGAACTGAACTTACAACACTCAACGACGCAGTGGTAATTCGTGGGGATAATAATAAAACCGCTGCGCCATTTGTGCAGTCGATCTTGTATATCAGATTACAGTAGATCTGACCTAAACAGACTTGAGAGGAGCTAGGAAAGAATGAGAACAATACCTCATTGAATGTTATCTTTTTAATTACTATTAAATGTCACGGAGTATAAACACAAAGAAATAATGAGCCTTCACACCTATCACGTTTTAAAATCATCAACATCATTAACGCGCCAGCATTTTTTCAACGTTAATAAACACGCATTCATTGATAAATCTATGATTTGAAAGATTGCTTTTTTATTATACAGCTAAGGTTATAAACGTGCATTATGCCCACCTGCGGTGCAGCACATACCGGCTATGAAAATTAGTTGTTTGTGTTATTTTAATAGAAATGTGAAACGTCTACCCGAATCGAACTGAAACTATATCAGAGAATTCATTAGTTTAAGTCTACAATACCTTTTCTATTCATTCCAGGTATTTTACCTGTGTGATGGTACCACGTCTAGCCAAAGCTGAGTAAAATTTATTTTTATCTATTCGACGCGCCAACCGTACCAGAGATCCAGCCCCCTACCCAGACAGGAGAGCGTAGCGCGCCTCCACCGCGCTACGCTGTGGGACTCTTCTCCAGACTTGGACATCCCTCCACAGGTCTTGGCCGTTTCGAGAGATAATTAAAATGAATTCAATCGCACGCCTAAGTACAGCTTACAGGATAACGCTCCTCAACGACTCGTATTCGTACCGTGAAAACTTTAACTTCATTCTTCCATTTGCCGTAACTGGCGCACCGCCCCTGTGCTTCAGCCGCTCTTCAATGCAGACTACCACGGGCCACGAGCCCTCCAAAGTTATGACAAAATGGTTGTAATAACTTGTACGACAGTAGATAAGAGTCTCGGCACGTCAGCTTGCTCTGCACTCATTCATACGATATTCGTATTCCGCTAATCATCAAATTACAGGGCAGATGTCGTCTACGGCCACGTCTATGGCTATTAGAGTAGATAGAGTAACCAGGAGCCTCCGTTTATACAAAAACCCTGGTCTACTGTCTAGCTCGTTAAATGTGACTCTCAAACATACATCTCTATCACAGGTACCGGTAACCAATATCAACGCAGTATCGATTCAAACAACTCTTAAACTTTACCATTAATTAATACGCAAGTACTCTGGGTATTGTATTACTCAACAGTGGATAGAAATACATAATACACATATAAAACATTAATTATGATAATTGTAGAGAATAAGATATTGCCTAGCCTAGCCGGGGTTCTAGCCCATCGTCACCTCAGAGCGCCCATCTCGTCCGTCCATCTCGCGAGCTCAAAAACTAACTGCCCCTCGTCATCCCTTTCTCCATCCGACGCCTTTTTTAACCCATATCTCGTATTTGTACTTGTGATTTACATACACTTAACTAAAACTGGACACCAATAGTTTGCACGTGTTTCAGTCTTATATTTGTATAGACTTGGTGCAAGTATCGCAAAACAATGGCCCTTACAAGAAATCAAGATGCAGCGTCCTGTTGTTTATCTGATTTATGGCCGTTAACGATAGCAACGATTTACACCAGATGTGTATACATGAGAATAAATATATAATATTAAATTAATAAAATATTTCAAATGCACCTATTGGAGTTTATTAATTTTTATATTGTTACGTGATTAGTGTACTATCACACTATTTGCTCTTGTATTCCACTTTTGCTGAGCACGGAACTCGTTATATTTTAACTTCCTCCGAGTGGATTATGCTCGGTGTTTTTGTAGGATACTGCTATAGATCCTGGTACACCCCTGACTGCCTGAGGCACAGTTAATGGGTGTGCGGGTGAAGAAAAATGGGGATTCGTTCAAATTCAAATTTCCCTAACTTTTGTCAACCTAGACGTTTGAATAATAGTTGTCTATATTTTAAAAGTAAGTGTATGCATGTGGTGGAGATCCATTAAGACCTTCGGAGCAAAGCCTACCACAGCTGCAAGCCGGTACACCTGCTGATTGATGGACGAGGTTCTAGCGCAGGCTTTCCTCTCGGGTTTATAAAGGTTAGACTTACGAGCCGCCTTTGCTGGTGAGGAACGTGCGTTACGTGGGTAACAAATGTCTAGCCATGCCACTTCCCAGCTGTCCCAAGATGTCAAGGAAGTCTCAAGAAAAGCTGGCTTGACGTCGTAGAAGATGACATGCATGCTAATATGCCCAAGACCTTGTGAAGTGGAGAAGTAAAAGTCGGAAAGCGGACCCCGGATCCGTGGTGACAACCTCGGATGCGACCGGCTTTAACGCTAGGATGATGATGACCATTCATTGATCCAGAATCTAAAAAGAGCCGAACCACACTCCACACATCTCACACCGTACACTTTCCCTATAGAAAGCAAGAATACAAGATAAATAGTGGTAGCGTTATGCAATACAGTGCAGCGTTATGCAATGTTAATAAATGACAGGCGAAAAAAATAAGTTACCCCGTGTTCATAGTCTATGTCAAAGATGACGACCCAAATGGCGATCTTGTTATACCTTGGCATAAGGAAGTTAGCCGTCATATGACGACCAATAGATGGGAAAACGTCAAAGTTGTAACATCAAAATTCAACTTCATAAATTTTTAAAAAGCCCACTATGTAATATGAAATAATTTAAATAAAAAGAATAAAAGAGCCATAGCCAATTGCCATTTGATATGAGTCGAGTTTGCCAATAGACGACATAACGACAGCTGTAATTTTACATTGAATTCGGGACTGTCAAGTTGGCGTGTGTTTGGTTAGGACGTGTGCCCTTGAAAGTTTATGTGTTTTGGTGATTATTGTGACAAATCTGTGACTTTTTCTTATTGATTGTATATATCTTAACTGGTCTAAGGTATTGTGTTGTCCTTTTATTTTATATAAGTGTTCGTATATGATTATAGCCATTGAATATGGATAAGACAAAGCCTCCAGATCCTCCCGATGATTCTTCTCCCAGAACCCCAACCTTTTGTTCCGCTCCCTTTTTTTCTATTAATCCAGTTGCAACTACCGACACGCTAACGCAATTCGCGGAAGTGGTGTGCGGTGTCTCTGATACGCAAACACGAAAACGTCCGGTATCCGAGGAAACCCAACCGAATCGTCCAACTAAACAAATTAAGACGCAGGTTGCCCGTGAATACTACACAACAAATGACAAGGCGCCATTTATTGTCCATGTGGCCCGTAAAGAACCTCAGCCTAACTCTGGCACTACACTTCACCCGGTTTCTCTGGGTATATTTTTGGTCAACAACAACATAACCAATATAGTGAGAGACGGAGTGAAGCGAGTGGGCAGGAACCGAGTTTCTATAGAATTCTTGTCCCCTCAGGATGCTAATGCGTTTTTGGGTAATGAAGTCCTGCATACAAATAACTATGTAGCTTCATTACCTTCATTCAATATTACACGTATGGGTGTTATTAGTGGAATACCTGCTGACATGTCCGAGGAAGAAGCAGTGTCATATGTCTCGGTGCCACCAGGATGTGGAAGGATCCTCAAGCTTAGACGCATCAACCGCAAGGTTTCCAAAGAAGGTGTCACAGAATGGAAACCCACTGAGACATGTGTCATAACTTTTGATGGGCAGACACTGCCTAAAAGGGTGTACTGTTGTTATACATCTCTACCAGTACAGCAGTATATTTACCCCACAATCCAATGTCGCAAGTGCTGCAGATTTGGCCACGTGGAGTCAATCTGCAGGTCCAAGCCCCGCTGCAATAAATGTGGACACGAGCATCCCACTAATGGATGTTTTGTAACTCCAGAGGAGGCTTTTTGCATCCTTTGCTCTGGCAATCACTTCGCTAATAGCAGGGATTGCCCGGAGTATGGGAGGCAGAGGGCAATAAAAACAAGTATGGCAGAAAAGTCAATTTCATATGCTGAGGCCAGTAAAACAATACCAGCTGTCTCACGGAACTATGCCAACGCTGCAAAGAGTGTACCCACCCAGTCCTACCGTAAGACCATTTTGCTAAAGCCCAGAACCCACGCCCCTCTTTCACCTTCCTACAACAAAGCTGCACACAATAATATAGTTAGTTCCCCCCAGTCTACCCAGCCAAATGGCTGTGGTTTAGCCAACCCAAATACCCAATTGTTCACCTCATTATCACCCATAATTAATTTAGCCATTCAAATTTTAAAATCTCTCATCACCCCTAATAACCCTAGTTCACCGTCCAACGTTGCTGAAAAACTTGTGTCACTGTTATTAAATTTTACAAATGGCTTTACAACTGATATTTCTACAATGGAATGTGAGGAGCATCTTCCACAAGAAGCATGACCTCATATCCCTCTTGAATAAATATAAGCCTATTGCTTGTTCTATTGCTGAGTCCTGGTTAGTACCTGGGCTCAGCTTCAATATACCGCACTTCAACATTTACAGATGCGACAGACAGGATGGATATGGAGGGTCAGCCCTCCTCGTCAACAATAGGGTAGTTCAGCTACCTGTATCCACACCTCCCTTCACAAATGATATAAACATTATAGCATGTAAGGTAGAAGGTATCACACTCATCTCCATCTATATTGCTCACCCTAATCGAAACCACATTCTTACCCTGCGGAACACACTCCAGAGCATCCAGGGGCCAGTTTTGGTTATGGGTGATTTTAACTTTCATCACTATAGATGGGGCTCTGAGCTCTGTGATCAATATGGGGAAGGTCTGGTTGAAATCTTAGATGACCTTAACCTTGTCATCTTGAATACAGGTTGCTCTACTCGCCGCTCACCTAGTCAGCGACCGAGCTGTGTAGACCTCACATTTTGCTCACCAGATCTAGCTTCACTCGCCCAATGGCATTGTACAGATCTGTCACATGGTAGTGACCACTATCCCATTATTATTTCCTTCCCAGACAAAACATTTACAGAAAAAAGTTCTCCTCCACTTTTAAAATTTAATTTAAGTAACCCAGATTGGGACAAATACTCTCTCTCCTTGGAGGATAAAGTTAACAACCTTCCAAATTTAGATTTTCAAAATTTAGACATGTCTGGTCACTATCATGTACAGAATTGCTTAGTCAACCTTATGGATGCTATCAATTCTTCTGCAGAGCTAGCATTCCCAATAAAAAACACAGTTCGGGGGAAAATTCCATCCCCACCCTGGTGGGATCAGGAATGCACCAGAGCTGTTAGGGAAAGGAAAGAAGCGGAAAGAACATACAACAGAAACATGAGCATTCAGAATCTATTACACTACAAACAAATTTGTGCAAAATGTAGGAGGCTACTTAGAAAAAAGAAACGAGCAGGGTGGGTCAAATTTTGTACTTCACTGTCGCCGTCTACTCCATCGACGGTAGTATGGAGAAGCATTAATAGGTTCCGGCATGGTTGCACGCGCACCAACTCATTTCCTATGGGTTGTCAGACTGCTGAACTTTTCTTTGATAAAGTTGCTCCTCCTTATGTTCCTTCCATACAGGAGATTGAATATGGGCCTATTAACTTAGGAACAGATCCATATGACTCACCATTTTCACTCCGGGAACTGGATATGGTGTTCGGTCATGTCCGGGACTCAGCCCCGGGTATTGACGGAATTCCATATTCCTTCCTTACCCACTTTGGTAGGGGTACCAGACAATATTTTCTGAATATTATCAATTATTGCTACAGGAGTGGGTGGATCCCTGAGCAGTGGAAAATTCAAATTATTATCCCACTTTTGAAGCCTGGCAAACACTCTGATGACCCAAATGGCTTCAGGCCAATTGCATTATCATCGGTTCTAGCTAAAACCCTTGAGCATTTAGTGAAGAACAGATTGGAGTGGATTGTGGAGTCTAGGTCGCTACTGCCGAGTTCCCAGTTTGGGTTTAGGAAGATGCTTGGAACCATGGATAGTGTCGGGGTACTAGCCACGGATATTCGCTCTTTCTTAACGCAGGAAAAATCTGTAGTCGTGGCTTTTCTCGACATAGCCTCTGCCTATGATAATGTCCTTCTTCCCATTCTCAGGCAGAAATTGCAAGAGCTGAGTATTCCGGCGAGGATGGTACGATGCATATGTGGAATGATTATGTCCCGTTCACTGGTCTTGAGGATACAGGGGGAAGAGTTTGGGCAGCGAAGGACGTGGAAGGGGTTGCCTCAAGGCTCCGTTCTGAGTCCTTTGCTGTACAACCTATATACTGCAGATATTGGGTCATGTCTTAACAGTAATTGCCAGGTCCTGCAGTACGCTGACGACTTGGCTCTATATGTTAATGACGTTTCAATTACCAAGGCAGCCACATCACTTTCTGTCTCCTTGAATTCTCTGGACCAGTGGTTACTGAAGCACGGTCTGAGTCTGTCTGCATCAAAGAGCACAGTGGTTATTTTCACTAGAAAAAGAAGTATCCCGCACATCCAATTTAATATTCAGGGTCAAAATATTCCACTGAAAAAGAAGGCAAAGTTTTTGGGTGTATATTTGGATTGTAAACTATCTGGCATACACCACCTCAATTATCTTGTGCAAAGGTGCGAACGGGTCATCCCCATCCTGAAGGCACTTGCTGGAGTCTGGTGGGGCGCTCACCCATATACCATGAAGTTAGTCTATAATGCACTTATTCGTAGCATTATGGACTATGGCACATTCTTGCTGATTCCCTGCAATAAAGGTGCTCTGACTAGACTGGACAGGGTGCAAAGTAAGTGCCTTAGGACCATAACTGGTTGTATGAAGTCATCACCGATTAATGCCTTGCAGGTGGAATGCGTGGAGCCCCCTTTAGCATTGAGGAGGCAATACCTAGCATCCCGTTTTATATTTCGTGTTGTTTGTATAAATACACACCCCCTTATTCGAAAATTAACCCATCTAAACTCTCTCATCTACACTAACCGTTACTGGAGGCATAAAGACATTCCCTTAATACTTAAAGCTTTTCAAATTTCACAGAATCTAGGCTCCCCTTTGTTGAGCTCTGAAAAACTTCCCATATTTAGGTATGATTTTAACGTACTCTGCTTCAGACCAAAAATCCTTTTGAATATTGGCATCTCCAAAGGGAGTACTACAGCGGGTGCAACCTTTAATGCGAAAGTAGACGCACAATGGCTTGGCTTCCAGAGGTTTTTCACTGATGCCTCAAAATTGGCACCGGATAATGATACTGGTGTTGCAGTCTATTATCAGAACTCTAGAATAGTTCTAAAGTTCAAATGTCCTCGAGAGTCTTCCGTGTTTACTGGCGAGTGTGTGGCTGTTCTTGAAGCTTGCAGATATATAGAGTCGCATAACATTAATAAGGCTATCATATTAACAGATTCTTTAAGCTGTCTAAAAGCACTGGAACAGAACCCATTCAAGAGCAAACTACACAGCTCTCTCCTCTTGGAAATTAAAAAGTGCCTATTCAACTGTGACCTGAAACAAAAAATTGTTCAATTGGCATGGATCCCAAGTCATTCCGGCATAGGAGGCAATGATGTTGTGGATCTACTGGCTAAAAGTGCTGCCACAGATGGATCTGCAGACCTTAGGCACTACAATATCCAGGGGTATGATTTGTTGGGCTTGCCTAGAAGGTCACTGTTGGCTTCATGGCAGTCCCATTGGTCTGACTCTGGCAAAATGAAGGGCAGACACTATTATGCAATTCAGCCAGATATTCCAACAAAGCCTTGGTTTTTTAAGTATAGGAAGGTGTCAAAAACCGTTATATCTGTTGTTTGCAGACTTCGCATGGGCCATTGTTGTTCTCCAGTATTTTTGCATAAAATACGGGTACGGGACTCCAGTTTGTGTGAGTGTGGACTGGACGAGGGTTCCTTGGACCACATCTTCTTTAGTTGCCCTCGAAATAATATGCCCCCCGACCTATACAATTACCTTACAGAGCTGAACATTCCCTTACCTGTAAACTTTGATTCCCTGCTAACGCACTCCTCACCACGACTGTTGAGAACACTTATGTCATTTATCAGTGGCCATGATATCAGACTATGATCGTTTCTTGAATGTGGTTTAGTGTGGTATTTATATTATGTTAATATATTTATGTATAATATATGTAATCGAATTTGTGAGCGTCCCGTTTTTTATGCATATATAATGTTTTGTTTCAGTGTGTTTACTAACTCCAAGAAGATTCACAACTAGTCCAATATTGCCAAACATTTTTGTTTCCCTATTCGGTCAGCGCACAAAATCTCCATCGCACGTTTGACTTTGGCAGAATTGTCGACATTGGAATCGGCAACGCTTGCCATAAGAAAAATAGAATAGAATAGAATACATTGAATTCGTTTGTTTTTTCAAATACGCTGCAATTTAGGCTATAAACAGATAGACTACATTTCAACTGCACTCCAACTGCAAATTTTGCGATTTGCAGTTGGAGTTAGTACAACTGCAATAAAACTGCAACCATCCGTGCAGCAGCTGTACATGTTGTGCATTGGGATAATATTTTCATAATTGGCATAGCGTTTCTTTACAAGTCTGACCGCGGCCTTACAAATGATACATCTATACAATAAGACAAGATTAAGATTGACAGACAATGAGTAATAATAGTCTAGTATTCATTTTGATGTAAGCGGTCTCGTTTAATTGTTATATAAGACAAGGCAACTTTTTATACGATTGATAAAAAATAACCATGTCGAAAAGATGAATTAACAATAACGTGTGTGAACTGAAAGTATATGTAAGTAGCCTACAGAAGACAATATAAACTAACCTTGTTCGCAGAGGGCACTAATGGTGCCTATTACGAGTAATGCGGTCTGGAATAAGGTCAGCATGAACCATAAAAGTTTGCTTGAATTTTCATTTCTACAGTAACTTAATATCGACTTTAAGTAGTAATATGTTGCATTTCATATAGTTTATAACAGCACCAGCAGCCATAGCTCTTTACTTCTCTATTTTCTCATTCTCGTCCTGCATCTTAGATAGCAACGTGCAATTAACACCTCCAATTTACTTGCAAATATTCGAAGAATGTAACCGCAAACCGCCGTTTGGAGCATGATTTTCGGTGTCCAAGCTGGAACACGTGCTAATTGATGGACCAGGCTATGGCAGAGACTTTTCCGTCGGGGTTTAGAGGTAAGATTGTAGTCGCTCCCGTTAAAGCTAAATGCAATCAAATAATATGAAGTAGAATTGCGGATCTCGGGCTCCAAAGTCCAAGCTTTATATACAATCGGGATTGGCACTTAGATGATAAATGACGGGTGCTAA
The DNA here is from genome assembly GCA_946251805.1 of Cybosia mesomella. Classification (NCBI taxonomy): domain Eukaryota; kingdom Metazoa; phylum Arthropoda; class Insecta; order Lepidoptera; family Erebidae; genus Cybosia; species Cybosia mesomella. The sequence goes on from OX276390.1 coordinate 7,996,875, forward strand.
AAAGTGCTTGCAGCTCTACAGGTGTCACCCACCTCCCCACTTATCAACCCTACTCTCCGCCTCAAGGTGTCTTGGCGACTGGCGACCCTACACGTCATCACCATCAGTATAACCCTAAACTACTAGTATTATTATACTGCAATTTTCTCCAGGGTGGAGGTACAATCGCTGTGGGAAATATTCTTGTAAAGCCTTCTTCCTCTCGTTGTTCTTTTAAATTATATCAACAAAAATTTATGTGGACTTTGATTGCCACTGACTACTCCTTCGGGGTAATACGTAAGTATATAAAAATACGTTGCAATAACTACGTCCCGGTATATAATTTATTTGTAAGTATACTTAATAAAAGTAAAAGTATTTGAAATTGTTAGTGCTTACTAGCGCCATCTCTCGACATTAGCTTAGAGCACTTTTAAATCATTCTTATATCGATGTGTGAACTTATTTGTGTAGATACTTATAGTAAGAATAATTTCCATTTATATCAGAGCTGTTAATATACTAGAGGACAGCACTATCCTCATGCAGGAATCTGGTTGGCAATATTTCGAAATACAACAATAAATGAAAGTTTTTGTTGAAATTACTTATATTTAAAAATGAATGTAACAATATTTATTGTTTCTGTGGTTCGTAAGATTTTTTCTAGATGGCTCTTATATAGACGAAAATTGCAGCTATCAAGGATAGGTCTAGTTAGCTCAGTAAGCAGAGTATCGTTTAACAAAATATACGGGAGAGAACAACTGCACTGAGCACCTTTTCTTTTTTTATCATTAAAACATCTTAGCAGCGACCTCCTAACCCCGAGAAAGCTCGGGTCCATGGCCTCGTCCGTAAATCGGCATTTGTACCAGCTGGACGGTGAGCTTGGCTTGGGCTCCGAAAATGTTAATATACATTCAATATTTTCCTCCCTTTCCGCCATTCGATTACTATCTCGCGGGAACGGGATCAGTATTTCAAGAGGGTGGAGCCAGAAGCAACAATACAGCTAGTATACAATACTAGCTGTATTGTATACCTCGCAAAATTACTGACTGATTCTAACATTACACACCTATTTGTAATCTATCAGTTCTTGCCTTAGTTGGTATATAGAACGCACTATTGAATGCGATTGCGCAATCCATAACAATTATTATCTGTAATTGGCGTTCAATCCGGCTATACCTACTGACCTGTGTTCAATGTAAGCCCTTCCTGGATAAATACAATTATACAATAATAACTTATGCTTGCGGCTTCTCTATTTGCCAAATTGTTTGAATTAGACAATATAACCTCTTTTAATACACTATTGTGGCCATTTACATTAGCCGTTTGTTGGTGGCTGAACTTCTCTGTAACTACTCGCGCGATCTCGAACAAATTTACAACGCTGATAGTGTGGATCCTGAGGAGTCTTTTAAGCGAGATGGTTCATGTCCGATGTACCATTGAGGAATAATCACCGAAAAACAGTTTCACAAGCGCGCCGCCTTAGCTAAGCGCGCGGCCTTAGCTAAGCGAGCGACCGTATTATAAGATGTCTTATTTTCAAGTAAGAGTCCTGCTCGCTCAGCTCAATTTATTTCAGTCGCACTCTGCACTGAATTCCTCCTTTTAATTTGGCTTGCCGTCTGACCTACCAACCCTGATAGGAGAGCCTGCGTCAGAGCCTCGACCGCCAATCGGCTGCTGTACCCGCTTGTAGGAAAGTGTGATTGGCTTGGCGCTCAAACCCCGAAAGCCTTGATGGGACACCATACATCCTTACTTTTAGCCGATAAATAAAAGTAAAATGGGTATGCAGATACAACAGTCTGTCATCTGCTTCTGTCTTTACACACTTCACGACATCCCTCTACTGTCATTAAATCGTTCATATAATTCAAATTCTTTCTTTCTTTCTTGCATAAAAGAAAGAAAGAAAGAACGATCGACTGTTTCATTTCGCGTATTTTTGACCTGAGCTTTTTTCAATACATCGTCAATTTGACTAGTGTATATTTGACGAGGTCAACCCTGACCTGTCTGCTCATTTACACGTGCTTTACATATTTGGTGTGTCATGCGCTCAGTACTCATTCATTATATACGTTACGTGCCCGAATCACTTTAGCATACCTTTGTCATTTCTGATTATAAAATTATCTTTTAGGCCACACCATTCTCGTATATCTGTATTCCTCATCCTAATATATCGCTCCACACATACTTCGTAGCAATGACCGCATCTCAACTTCATTCACTCTACTTTCATGAATTTTCTACCATACCCAACTTTAACTTCCAAATTTTAATGTAGGAACTACTAGTACGCTATTAGAAACCGCGACTAGGGCCTTTTTAGGCTCTGCCGGAACACTCATGATGGAATGAAGTGCATCATTCATACCATTGCCTGCAATCATTTTCCTTTCAATATTTCCTTAGAATCGTTCATCTCTTGTGTACAAACTACCCAAGGATACAAACTCTGATACTTTTTCACTCATTTCTTGATTCCTCTCAAAAATTGTAACTTTCCTCTTCCTTGCAATTATTTCCATTTTCTGCAACTCCTCCACCAATGAATGATGAATGGATCAGCTGATGCTGAAACCATGTGTTTATCACAGCAATTCTCATCTCCACACACCATTCTATTTTACTGTTTTATCCCCAAACACTTCCAGCATATTTTCGTATCCATCACATTTTACCTACTCCGACTCCAGCATTCAAATCTCCAAGAATGACAAATGAAGGTACATAAAATGACTGGTTTTGATTTCTGTAAGATAAAATAATCGCCCCAGATTTGCTGCCTCTAAAATCTGCCACCCTAGGTTCCAGCCTACTCAACCTGCTGGTAAATTCTCCACTGATGATAATTTGAGATTGACATTACTATTTAAATGTGACTACAAAAATATTATGAAGTGAGTCTTTGTATCTCGAAATAAATAAATAAACGAAGTGTCACGTGATCCATTGATAACTAATCCTACTAATATTATAAACGTGAAAGTTTGTGAGTATGTATGTATGTTTGTTGCTCTTTCACGCAAAAAGGCTGAACGAACCTTTTTTTTTTTTATCGTTCGGAAATCCCTTCGGATACCACCCTGCGTGCCAGCGGGGGCGGTTATATCGGGCTTGGCCGACTAAAACCGCACGCCGTCTCGGGTCTACAGACGCCGGGGTGTAAGGTTGCCCATAGAGCATATCCCTCGCACCCCGACTGACCCTGGGCCATCTCCGGTTTCGAGATGGCCCCCTCGGGTTTGGGAACCACGGTGTCCCCGTCTTACCCCGGTTTGGGGGAGGGGCGCTGGTCGCCCCACCGTTCCGGCCTGCTTCTGCTGGGGTGACAGGCGGCCTTGCTGGGGTGACAGGCGGCCTAGGCTGAACGAACCTGGCTGAAATTTGGTCGGGATAGACTATAGTCCGGAATAACACATAGGCTACTTTTCATCCCGGGAATAGGTGCCCATGGGTAGCGGGAACGGGATTAGAATTCAGCCAACCATTTCGAGCCGCGGGCAACAGCTAGTAGAAACATATTTGCTTCGAAGCTAGAATGTCAGTTTATCTACAATTCTTATTTCATTCATTAGGCTGGCAATAGAGGGCGTTGTACGGTATTTTTCTTATGTACCAGCTAATAATTTATGGGAGTTTCTGTTTTTGTATACTTCATTTGGTTTTAGAGCAATGAAACAATAGTTATAATAAAATAATATTTTAATATAAAACTAGCATCTTAATTCTTATGACACTTTACGCTTTCTTGGGTGCTTTGCTCTTCTCAAACGTCTGGCCTTCATAGAAGTTTTCACTGAAACAAAATATTTTACGGTTAAAAACGTGTATGAACTTGTATAAGTATAATCGAAAATTGAAAGTTAAGTAAAATATAAATAATTCAAATGCAAAGGATAGGAATAAAAGTTAAAACCAAACATCTTCAATGATTCGTAATTATCATTATTATTATTAATGATGTAGGTAGTTACACCTTTAATCCTATAAAGTTCATCATCATTTTAGATTTGTCCCGGTTTCATACGAGGCCTTCGCATCTGAGCCCGGTGTCTGCTTACTGCTTCTCTTCCTTTTAGCCTTATAGGACTTTCGTTATTACGCTTCTGTCATCTGACTTCCCAACCCCGAGCGGGAAGTCAGTGAAAATGTTATTAAAAATGTTCATAAAAGTAAAAGCAGACCCAAAACATGTCAAAGAAAGGGAGTGACTAAGAAGATGATTTCGGACAGAAATGTTTGAAGGAGAATGACATGATGCGGCGACTCCAAATAATTGGGACATCGGCAGCCAGACGATGATAAATCTCATCACCCGAACATAATACTGCTATTTAACGTCAATTTAGGTGAGAGGTTTGGGAGTATGGGGCCGCATTAATATCTTCGGACCTCAACCAACCTCACCTGTGAGCTGATATATCCGCTAATTAACGGACGAGGCTCTGGCGAAGTCTTTCCTCTTGAGATCTGGTGGCAGTCACTTCCGTTAAAGTCAAGATAAGCCACATCACAAGGAGAAAGTGTTCCTGGGCTCCAAAGTATAAGCTTTGGAAGCAACCGAGATTGGGTAATGAATAACTGAGAGATTGGCTCAAAAAATATGGCTCTAACCTAACAGCTTATGAATTGTAAAATAATAAAGAACTCTTATAACACTTACCATCCAGGCACTTTCGAAGGTTCGTCGCACATAAACGTATCTTCATTGTAAACCTTGCCAAGTGGGCATAATCCCTTCTGGGGCTGTACACCGTTGCGGCAAATGTAAAACTTCTGGCAATCTTCGGGGTGTGGGAATGTAGGGTGTGGGAGTGAGCGGCCGTTGGGCCCGGCTACCTCACCGTCGGGGCAGGTGAAACCATCATCGAGAACATCTGGAATTATAGCATAGAATACTGTTAGCTTACATGATATTAGAAAAAGAAGAAAGGAACAAGGAATCGAGCGCCAATCGCACTTAGAAGCCCGGGGCCCGCTTTCCTTTTTTGCGTGATTTCGTTCATCTTTGCTCATAGAGGAATGCCGTCTGACCTCCGGCCCCCAAAGCTAAGAGAAATGCTGGCGTCAAAGCCTCGTCCTTCAATCAGCAAGTGTAGTTGACTTGGGCCCCGAACTACATCAATCAATCAATCAATTAGCCTATTGCAGTCCACTCCTAGACATAGGCCTCTCCCATTGCACGCCATAGCACCCGATCCTCCGCCTTGCGCATCCAGTCTATCTCAGCTACCTTTTTCAGGTCGTACCCATACACTCAAGAGTTTGACTAACCATCAAAGTTCACTTATTATTATTACTTATACTTATACCGTACCACGCCCCTTTTTTTCTTTTTTTTTATCGTGCGGAAATCCCTTCGGATACCCCCCCGCCGGCCAGCGGGGGTGGTTATGTCGGGCTTGCACCGACCAAAACCGCACGCCGTCTCGGGTCTTCAGACGCCGGGGTGTAAGGTTACCCATAGAGCATATCCCTCGCACCCCGGCTGACCCTGGGCCATCTCACCACTAACAGCATCGCTCATCCTGTCTCCTCTGAAAGCAGAGGAGTACGGAGAGCGATGTGTTCCCGCCACGTTGGGTATTGGCCGACGATCAATGCCAACCCTATGAAGGGGTGAAGGGGAAGCCATTGACCGCCACCCAGGGTGTACCGGCCGCTCCGATTCCGTTCCCCCCGGACTGCAGCGGGTTCGGAATCGGAGCGACACTCGAGGAGGTTACCCAACACACACCCCTCCGTACCACGCCCCTAAGATAACTATATAAAATATGCGAAACAAATATAATATATACAAATATAATTTAAAAAAGATTCAACAATATCTTGCAATTCTTACCCTTAGTAACATATTCGCACTTTCTTTTGACGGATTCCTTCCAGTCGCAGTTGGATGACTCTTCATCGAAAAACAGACCAGGTGGGCAGGGCAGCTCATTTGGAATACCATCGGAACAGTAGTAGAATTTATCACACGCCTGTAAAGTACAAATTAGCATGATGTAAAAACCATTCATCATTACATACAATATGACAACGTAGCCAAATGGATGACGTATATAAAAAAGGGTGGGTTTTGCATAAAAGGTTTAATTAAAGTAGAGAAAGCTCGTAAGGACAGAAGCAGATAGCAGGATGTTATCTCCGCTTACCCCAGAGGGCGTGAGGATATGCAATATTTATGTATGCATGTAATGCAAGAACATATTTCTTTTGTTACATCTACCTAGCACCGCTTATACCTTTTCCAACTAGAAAGTGTAGTGTAAAAATCCCATGGGTACCACTTTACTGGAGCTAACGCACAAGTAGTTACATCGTAATCGAACCGACACGGCATTCTGTCACAAAAGCCTGTTCCCGAGAGGACTGCATGCAATCTAGAAAGTAAGCCTACAGTAGCTGCCACCGATTAACTTTACTAAGTGTGGTAATGATAATTCCTCCATTAAGAAAACTAATCTGCTAATTGCTGGACAACTACTATGAGTACCATTGTCATAAAATGGAACCAAATAGTGTTACTTTACTAATAGTTTCACAACTTTACCTGAGGATCTGGGTGCTTGAAGTAACCATTCATTCTTGGGCAACCTTTTGTAGGCTTTGCTTCTTCTGTAAAATAAATTAAGTAATTAGGATATTTTCTTTAAAAAGCAAGTTAACATATAATAGTCTTATGATCCTACAATATGTTATGAAGTTATTTGGACTCATATTCTGTTCATTTAATTGCACAAAAAGTGTTTATCGATCATTAAGTAGGTCGTCCGTAGTCCAATTTTTAAATGTTGTTTATTTTTCTATCCAAGTACATTATTGTATAACGGATGACAACTGCATGATAACCCATTTTACCTTTCGGGAACGGAACCCTAAAAATTAGATCTACTTTCGACATTTGAGTTTGTTTTTTTCAATCTGTTTAACTACTTATTCATATTAAGATTGTGTTATTCTACTTACGTAGCTCTTTCCTATCGCCACAGTCAACATTGGAGGGGATGTCACACCGCTCTTTGTTGGAGTTTTCTTCTGAGAACACGAGCCCATCGGGACAGAGCTTCGTCTCTGATACACCTGTAATTGAGAATTTCAAAGATATATCATATTATATAGGTAGGTACTATATAGGAATACATTACAGGTATAAAGTAGTGTTAGAATTTGTTCCTGTATGTTTGTATTCCCAATTGGACCCAGTAGGTGGCGTTGTAATCGGATTGTAGGTTATCTTTTTACACATTTTATTGAGAAAATTCGTATAAACTATTGTCAGATTAAATTCAGAATAGAATTTCTTTTGAAGTACCTAATTATACGTTGTGGTTTATGTCACTTTGACTAAATTAAAATTATTTTATTCTGAATCAGACAATTGATGACAACTGAATCAACCCCTATTCAGTTTCCTATAGGTGAGTACGAATTATAACACACTATATTTTATTCGCAATTGGTTGAATAAACTAAAACAAAGATTATTTTAGCAATGAAGAGATTTTGTATTTAGTTACTTTTTATTTAGTACTAGTAATATAATATTATATTCGACCATACCTGTAAGATTATTATTGCTAACACACCTGCGTGTTTGTCAAATATAATAAATTACTATATAAAAATGTAACACATATTTCATCCTAAGTATCAGAATGTAATGTTATCCGACACTGACCGCCATAACTAACAAGATCAGTGCAATAACTTTAAAACTATAACCTCACATAACTGTGTATGAAATGTCGAACGTTCACCTATGGCTGGCATCGCTTTTGTGTGTGATGCCTTGGGTGAATGACCTCTTGGCTATCAACTCATTGATGCACTTATTTGCATATTACGTTCAAACATACCAACGGACGTACGTATTCCAAAACTTTGGATTCCAGTCACTTACTTTCCTGTATGACAGGACGGATATCGGTCATAAGAAGCCATTTGATTATAAAGCAGACGCTTCATAATAAAATATTGTCAAGATATTAATATTTTATTATCACAGCTGGTCATTCCTGGCAATAACGAGAGCTACAAAGGCGAAGTGACCTGTATTTATGTATTTCTGTCCTTATGTTTCTTCGTAACCACTAAACAGTTGAACCGATTTTGATGAATTATAAAATATATTATGTCGTCTTTATGGGCGCGAGTGTCACTGAGTATATTAAAATTATAATTAAAAAAAAACTTTGAAGTGGCTGATTCTTAGCACAAATGTTGAATTTCAAAAAATACCTCAGTCGGGATTTTAGAATTTTTGTAATTTATGTCATTGGCTCTCATTAGGGGAGACCTATGTCCAGCAGTGGACTAGAGTAGGTTGATGATGATGATGATGATGTCTTGTATTCAGTATTGAAAACTGCAACGTTAAATGCTGTATTGAGCATTAAAACTCAGAGCCATATTGAACTGAAGCCAGCTCGCCAAGAAAACCGTTTTGCCACAAGCAATATTTTATTGTACTCTTAAAATTTAATTACGAAACAAATTATACGTAACCAAACGCGAGGAGCCTTAAAGAATAGGTAAAATTTAGTAGATTTACAATAACAATAAACTTTCTCTTTGTTACATACTATAGTATTTAATTTAAATATAAATAGTCCAAGAAATGTTCATAAAAGAAATCTTATTAATATTCCCTGTGCATGCGTGTTACAATCTCCTTTTGTTATAAAACAGAACAATACGATGGATGCTTTGTGTAAATTAGACATTCAATTACCTAATAGATGTTAGTTTTATTTATAAAATCTGAGGCAAGCCACATTATGTAATTCTTTCGGCTTCAAATGGGCATCATTAACAGACAATTGATCCTCTTTCAGAATAATTGTCGCATTTTATGAAATAAATGGTTATCGCCAACATGGATCATGAATAACTAACAATTTGGTTAAGCCCTCTAGCGGTTTGCATAAGTAATGATTGCCCGTCAGTAACCTTCTATTCTGAGTGTGAGCCGAATATTCTTTAATCTCTTACTCGTAGAAGAATAAGTAAACTCCATTAAGCGTTAGATGGTTATAAAACCGTGACATAATATTGTATATTTTAGTCAGCTCTGTGACTTCACTGAACCTCTTAACTGTAACAAAATTACAAAAACTTTCTTTATAAGGTATGTTACAAAACAGGCTAATTAAATTTCGTCCAGTTCTCTCATTATAAAAATAATATTTTGCTAAGCAAATTTTATAAAAAAATAAAAACAAAAATGACTTCTAATATGGACGTTAAAATAATTTAATTTGCACCGATATTTCCGTATGCAATTCTTCATTAAAGGCGAGTATTAAAGGAGTTATGAAGCCGGTAACACACAAATAAATAGTGATAATTTTGCAAGCACTACGGTAACTGCGTACCATCAGCAGGCCGCATGCTGTTTGTCACTATAATGGTATAAAGAAATAGACTAAAACAGTAATTGTGTACCAGAACATAGTAAGTACGGTAAAATTCTTGCAAGGCTTCGTAATTTTCCACTCTACTTCCTATAGTAATGAGTGTCGATTGAAGGCGAAAAGTACTCGCTGTCACGAAATTTATGGAGTAATGTAAATACTACCTACTTATGATCGAAATCGAGAATTGATCCAAAAACTGGTAGTGAACACGAATTTCATGGTATTGATTATAGTTCAGATATATTCATATCGACAATTTTGAAATATGAAGTTAGAAAGAAACCAATACTAAGCTAACTAAAGTACAATTAAATATAAAATAAATATTATGTACAATTAACGACAAAAGTCTTGAAAACTAATCGATTTATAAACGATCCTTTAGCTTTGAACTACATAAATCAATCATGTTACAATTATAAATGAATAGGTTATAATTTTAGTTCTATATATGTCGATTATTTACATAACTTAAAACATAACTTCACGCCTGTATCCCCGAAGGGGTGGGCAGAGGTGTATTACACACCCACGATTGAACCAACCCACCCAGACCCAATGTAATAGGGGGCGAGCCTATTGCCATCTACCGGGCACATTAATTAAGCGAGCGAGCAGTGTAGAATGTCGTAGAATATATAGAATAAATAATATTAATTATTTAATACTGTCTTATTTTTAAGACTAACTTAATTGCATTTTGTATTGTTGAAACAATACAACATATGTTAATTAATAGCGAAAAGGTAAGTATGTGAAAACCTTTTTGACAGACTTAACTTCAATACCGGAATGGGAATAGCAAATCATTCAAGAAGGCACCTTATAGTGAATCGTTATCAACGTACAATTTATTCAGATAATTACCAAACGTTGTACATATTTTGTATGATTTTGAAGGAGAACGGGAAATAAAATGTACCTAAGTAAACACCTGGTTAACCTTTACTATTCAGACATTAGTTTTAACGACATGGACTGAAAGCAATGTCTTCCTGGTCATTTTAAATGCAATAGGTAAATTAATTATTAGCATATTTGTCCTTTTGAAATAAAACAAACATTCATTTTAACCTAAGACATACATATATAGACTTTTAGGTCTTCTTATTTCCGGTATAGACAAAGTTATCAGCACACCATTTGCATAAGTCCTTACATACTTCGCGAGCTTTCTCTATTAGGGACAGGTGGGGTAAATGCGAGTACTAAAACTTAAATGACATGTTCAAATACTGAAGACAGCTTTTTTTTTATTAGTAAATATAATTAAAAATATATTTTAATTTTTATTACCAATTAAGTAAATTATAATTTAGTAACTTACAGTTTAGTGTATTTAAGTTATTTTATTTTATCGCATCTTATTACAAAGGTCCATCTGACTATAAGCCTTTTATGCAAGCCCGTCGGTTTCAAATGCTTCTGACCTACTCTTTTCTCAGGACATCCAATTTAAAATGTCCCATGAAATGTTTCATATATATGTACGAGTATGTAGTTACATATTCGCACGCAACAAAAACTACTCATTATTTTTTTTTCTAACGAACTTTAAGGTTAATTACGAAAATTGTTATTACCTATGTAACTATATCGTTACGTAAAACCCGGAATGAGAGAATCTTCAATAATAAAATAATTGCATCTGGTTACCTCATTGGTATGCGCTAGCGCATTCAACTATTGACATTTGTACTAACCTTTGAAGCATTTGTAGTAAAGGTCACACTGGTAAGGATCCGGGTAAAAGCCACTCTTTTCAGGACAGTCGAAATCTTGAGCCGAAGCTGAAAAATAATCTTATGTAAAAATTTGCACAAATTGTATTTAATTTACATATTAAACATGTATAATAATATTATGTAATGGTGTTTAGATCTGCTCTAAATAATTGCCAGAAAATACACACAATTTCAGCTAAAATTCATTAGATTGAACAAATTTATTTATTATATTTTTATTTTTTTTGTTTAGATTACGTATTTTAAAAAGAGAATGGAATTTGTATTCACGTCCGTAAAGTTTGGACACCAATCTCCTTAGTCGATATTTCTGTGATAACATAATAATTAATAATAAAATATAAAATTAAAAGTATAAAATGTATAAATTGAATTAGAGGAGTTTCACCACTAAAGAACACATAATTGTAATACCTACATATATCGAATAGTAACAATAATGGGACGCATAGGAATACGTTATCTAGACCCAACCTAAGATCAGCTGATCTAAAAAAGGGATAAACAGATTGTATATACATAGATTATAATTTGGCCCCAAAAGTCTCCCTCCGAGAAAAGTTTAGAGAAATAAACATGGTAACTGTAGTCAATATAATTCCGAAAATCTTTGTATGTTCGAAAAAATATTTCCAAATTTTTAACATTTTGTGACATACACAACATAACTACCAGAAGTAAAAACAATCTTGTAGTTTGTGATAGTCGACTCTAATAAGATCAGTAATTCCGTCCAGGGTAACTGAAAACGTTTCTACAATAAGCTCCGTAATTAAAGAAAGATCTACTTCTTCATAAAGTCAAAGTCAAATTAAACTAAACTTAGCCACCAAGGCTATTATAAAATTCAACAACATTTGGACGACAAACAAGCTTGGATATGAACTGTTTGCTCTCTCACTACGCTACTCAAACCAAATATTGTAATTAGATTAAGTAAACATGTTTGTAAATAGACCAGAAAAACAGCCCGCTGAGTATCTTGCCGGAGTCTTTTCAGCAAAGGGCAGCGTTTCGAACCGGTGGTTCATTTACAAAACATTAGTCTAATTTTTGTTTTGAGGTTTTGTAAGATCCTTCATAACGTATCCTCCTCAACATATCCTTCATTAATTTTGACTTTCACTGAGATACATATAAATACATAGAACTTCCCTGACTAATACAAATAGAAATATTCATGCAGACAACTAATCATATTATTATATATTATACCATGTGGGAATCGATCATTCAAGTCCTGATGTTGACGTCAAACACTCGACTGCTACGCCATACACACAACCACAAATACATAATACTTAATTATTTATACCGTTCATGTATAAATATAGCATAGATACATAAGTATACACATTTAGAGCCTAGCTGTCTTTGATTACCAGACTTAATTACTACAATTACTAAGAGAGAGATGTATAAATTAGTTTCATATCTTGAAATACAATCTGAACTTGTCGACGCGAATAAAAAAATGTGTTACATATTTCGAATTGGCAACTAGTTCAATGCACGTGAAAGTAATCTAACGCTATCTTCAAGGCTAGCTTTGAACTACTTGCCAATTGACTGAACTTGCGTGAAACGATAAAATAATAATAGAACTGTTATTTTATTCATAATAATAGAATGTTATAAATATTCTTGGAGCTTGAAACTTTTATGTTTATAACACTGAATCAATAGATATCTTCTATATCTCCTGAGATAGTGGACGAAAATTTTCATAAACCAATATGGCTCCAGGAATTTCAGTGAGCAGAGTAATATCCTGGTGGCAGTGGGTCTCACTACTGTCGATGCCCAAGACCACGCGAAGTGGAGGCGCAAAAACCGGCAAACGGACCCCGAACTTTGAAGTGAGAGCCTCGGATGCGAAGGAAGATGATGATATATTAAAAGTCTAAATTGCAAGAGTTTACTAGTAGTTGTTGAAGAGTTTACTGAGTATCATTTTAGACCAGCTTGATGGTGTGAAATTAATGTATAGTCATGCGGATGTCTTGTACCTAAAAGTCCAAATCAATACGACAAATTAGAATTTGTCTAAATTTCACTTCCAAGATCTGACCCCTACTAACAAGGCAACTGAAATAAAGCTTTAAAATATCAAACTGGATTCAACGACTAATATTAATTAATAATATTGATATTGGTATACGCTGAGACAGTTTAATATGAAACAAAGCAGAATTACGGACCTCGAAGTATTGCTCAACGATTCTTTGTTAGAAACGATTGTTATGTCATTCTCTTAATTAAATTATCTCCTGAGTCATAAACAAATGTCCTTTGTCCGCGGGTTTGACTCTTGATTGATATGATTTAAGGAGCTACCGCAGACTTCGTATCCTTGATATCGCAAATAAAATGCAGTAGATTCGCTTTCGCTGGTGTGGCCACGTTTTGCAGCCACCACTTGGCTACATGACTAAATGAGTAACATATGTCTGGCCGTGGCACTTCCGCCGGGCCGGTAGTAGGGAGAGACCTAAGAAGTGCTAGTTTGACGTCATGAGCGATGACTTGCATGCCAATGGTCTCACTGAGAGTGACGTTACAAATTTTATTTATTTATTTATCCACATACATTGATATTACAGGTTACAAAACCTAATACAGCAATGTAGAAATAAGAGAAAAACAATCACCAAAAATAAAATAGCAAAAACATCCATAACATCCTAAACAACAGGTGAATGAGGCAATCCAATGCCCTCTCAAATTCCGCCAAAGTACAGACAAAAATAACCAACCGCTTCGAGACAAGATTTAAAAAATGTAAAGCTCGAGTAATAGGAGGAAACTTTTGGGTATTAGTGCGAGATGTGGGCACCTCCAACACCTTCATCCGAGGCACCTGCCGCAGTCTTGTGTTTGGGACAAGCAGCTTTAACGTTTCCAATACTTGAGGATTATTTGCTTTACCACGAAACATTAAGAATACGTATTTAGCTAAGGCAAAGTTTCTCCTTACTTCCAGCTCATAGTATCCAACCATATATATTATAAATGTATTGTCCCAATAAGATAATTGTCTAGCCAAAAACCGAACCTCGAATGTCTCCACTGCATAAGCACAAACCATACGTTTGTGCTTATGCAGTGGAGACACCACGATACGATACCAGCTATAAAAATAAAACTTACAACTAAATAAGGATATTCTTTCTTCGTCATTTGAAATTGCTAAAGGTTAGTTAACCTGAACACGATTGCTAATTTCATTAGTTGACATGCTCTAATACATCCGTATCCCAAGAACGAATTGGTAATTCGAGCAAATCGCAACATGTAATTAATTAGTAGAGGCATACTTTTGTCAATACGAATACGATGGCCAAGTAAGTAAGTATCATTCGCTCACTTGACAACCTAAAAAATATTTGGGGGTGGGGTAGAAGGGTGAAAAATACTTTAGACCTATACACATACCTACCAAATATACAAAAAAGACATTAATATCGGTCGAACCGTTTTGGAAGAGTGCGACCACAAACGTTGTGAAACGACATGTTTATATCTTAGATTTTTGTATTCATTGAAATTCATTTCCATTTAAAGGTAAAACAGGAATAAACTTTATAGGACAAAGTTTATTCCTGTTTTATTAGTTTCATTAACCCCTCTAGCTAAACAATATTACTTGTTCAATTAAATTTTTAAGCATTTTGTATGCTTACTTTTTTCTAAAGATTTAGATCGGAAAAAGAGAATATTACTTGTGTTAGGCGAGTGTGTTTACGCCAGTAGTGTTCTGGCCGGGCTTCGAACTGGCGACCTGTCGATCTTAAGTCAAACGTCTTAGGCCTTAAGCTACCGCAGAATTCGTACATTTTATGAGAGCACCCGAGGCATTTTCCTCCCTTCCTTGCTCTGTCCCATTAATTTTTTTTCCCGCCCCCTATACCAGTCATATGTTCAGCTATAAAAAAAAACATTCCATTTACAAATAATCTAATTGAGATCACATAACACTATAATTAAATGTGACCTTAACTATAAAACTGGCAACCCTGTAACTAATACTACCGCTTGTTCTAAGATGTTGACCCCCACAAATTGTCGTTAGTAACAGAATAAGTTTGCCTTGCGATGTCGCAATTGCACTACTTATTACGCCACAAGTACCTGATAACTGTCAAGAAAGTAGAAAGTACGAAACTGGCCACTACTTCTTAAAACAATAAATTTTAAAACACTTCGCTGATGGGTGGGAAACGTTGGGAATCAAATATGAAAGATAGTTAATAATTAATAGCGATATTGTTTAGTAAAATTTATTTTATTTTACTTCATAGTAATATTATAAATGCAAAAGTAGCTCTGTGTGTCTGTTACTTTTCACACCTGGATCAATGAACCGATCTTTTTATTTCACACTGGCAACCCTCCCTCACTTCGCTTTGGTTTATATGGGTTTTTTAACTCAAGTCATTGTAATTTTCACTCATTATATAACATGTCCATCGGGGATAGTATACCTTTCAAATAGGAATACAACTTTTTCCAATAAGTGCAGTGTTTCCAAAAATTGCCCTCAACATTTAAACAGACTCACGAAATTCGGCCTCTCACTTTACAATATTAGAGATAGCTAAAAATCTGAAGAAAAACATAGTATACTTGTTATTTCGGGAAGGATAATAAATTTTAGGAGGTTATTAATCTGCCAAGATTGATAAATGGGAAATTAACTATAGGTACTGACATTTAGATTTAAAGTGGCATATAATAAATAACAGACACAAGGACATTCGAACATCAAATCACCAATTACGTTTATGAAAACAATTATGAAAGTGGAAGAAGCGAAAGGCGTATGCCAAGATCGTAGCAAGTGAAAAGATGTTGTCTCTGCCTACCCCTACGGGAAAAAGGCGTGACTATATGTATGTATGTATGTATGTATGTAGATAGTACTGTAAGATCCTCGCTGATTTCTTTTTAGTATGGAGCCTACTGCCACTTTTAGCTTTAGAAGTTTATATTCGAATCCTTCCGCTTTTATTAAATGTTTCATTCGTTTTAATTATTTAGAATAAATGTATATTTTTATAATTTTCAAGAAATTCGGAACACTTAGTATCCCATAATATAGTTTAGTTATTAGCCACCATCCCAGATGTAGAAATACGTGCGTGAGCAGAGCATTCCAGCTCTTTATCGTGCGACAAAGAAAGGAACCGCTGAGTTTGGGACTGTATGGTTTCCACCGTGTGCGGATGGCATCGCAGTCCAGCACGTGTTGTTCTGGATCGAAATGGAGAAGGTGGGATTACTTGAAAGAGCTCCGCAGAACACTCGCCTTGGTAGAGGTGATAAAATACAGCCAGAGAGGCAATGTCTCTACGCAGCTGCAAAGGTTCTAAGCTATTAGTAATCTCAGGACTCCCAATGATACGGATGGCACGCCGCTGCAATCTGTCGAGAGCATCTAATAAGTACTGTGCGGAGCCATCCCTGAGATGTGACCAGTATTCCACGCAGGGGCGAAGTTGTGTCTTGTACAAAAGAGACCGCTGCTCCGCTGCAAAACCATCTCACCCAGTTCAAAACTCCGAGTTTTCGTGTAGCTGTTTTGATGACGCTCTCGACGTAGTTTTAATTGTTCAGTTTGCAGCGAACGTCCATTCCGAGCATGTTAATGTGGTCCGGTAGTGGTAGCGGTGTGTTCTTAAGAGTTGGGAGAGGAAGGAAGGAGGATGCCTTAGCTGTAAACGCGCACGCTTGTGTTTTCTTCGCATTGAACTCGACGAAGTTCTCAGATCCCCATTGGGAAATGCGGGTCAGGACCCGGTCGAGCTCAGTGACAAGTTGTCGTCTGTTTTCCTCAATGTCGGTCCGCTTGGCCGTAGGGTGTCCGTAGTATCCCCCATGCAGAGTGCTATCATCTGCATAGCAATGAATGCTGCCAGTAGATAGCATGTTATTGATATACAGAAGAAAGAGAGTGGGTGATAGGACGAACCCCTGAGGCATGCCAGCATTAACCTGCATGAACTCTGAAGCCCGGCCGTCACAGAGAACTCGGATGCAGCGCTCATGCAGGAAGCTGGCTACCCAATTGCACAATAGAGTAGGCAGACCGTAGGCCGGAAGCTTGGAAAGAAGCGAGCTGTGCCAGACTCTATCGAAGGCTTAGGCGATATCAAGACTAATAGCCAATGACTCGCCATGCCTGTCCGTAGCTTCACCCCAGAGATGTTTGACGTACGCCACAAGATCACCCGTTGACCGCACCGGTCTAAAGCCATATTGCCGGTCATTAATTAAAGAGTGATGTAGATGTAGATTTTTAATATTTATATTAATATATAATAATACCCAAGGTTTCCTTTTCAGGATATTAAGTACATAAAAATCTACATTAAATACTTTCAAGGTAATTGGTCAAACGGGGTAATAAAAACATTAAAAATATCTATTTTATAAATATGTAGACGACACGCATAAAGAATCAATATGTATTTTATGCATCTAGCTATAGATAATTTCCATTTTGTATGAACATGTGTGTGATCTGCTTGAGGTGTTCGAGTTTGGTAATTAAGGGCGATAATAGACCATCTTCATTTCTAAATACATAAACATTTATTTTTAATATTAGATCAAATGATGATGACGGCTATTAAAACAACAACAAAATTTCACAACCTGAATAAGACTTATGTAAAAGGTATTTATGTAGTGGCTAATAAAATATAAAAAACTATTTCACTCAAATTGCATTAATTAATTGTAGAAAAGTATTATTAAATAATATAGCTGCATCTTGTTTATGTAACCAAAATATATAACTTTAACACTTATGATATTTGGTTTTTTTTTTAAGAATATTAATAACACCTCCAGCTTCTTAACCACTAGGCTCCCGACGCTGTTTAGCACATTATTGTTGTTCAGATTTTGAGAAATAGTCTCATTTCTATAAAGTAGTCTAAAAGGAATCGAAATGGACACTAAACATTTAACTGCAATATATTTCATTCATTTCCATTGTTCCTCAAACGATTCGTGAATTTGTCATTTGGCATTTAAATGTAAAAAATATCTGGGTAAACCAAGCTTTGGTCGGTATTTTATTTTTACGACATTTTCTAAAAATGAAACCTAGCTAGATCATATCGCTCCCGAAACCGCATGTACACTAAATTTCAAGCAAATCGTTGGAGTCATTTCCGTATATTACAAGAACTGCTCCTTTAAAGTTATTAGATCAGAATCTGCATATAATTATTTTTTTGTCACTAACTTATAATCAATAATATTAAATATGATTCTACGATTTTGGTAACAAAATATGCAGCTTTTGTTTTACTGGTAAAATAACTCCTTTATTTGTGTATAACACATGTAGGTACATATAATCCTTGACAAAGTGTTATATATTAACCCTGAAAGCTGTTAAGTCTTGCTCTATATTATCTTTCAAACGCAAATTACTGTGGAGCAAATTACGCATACCAAAACGAGACTTATGTTTCGAAAATTTGCTGTTACCATGCTTTTGCATCACACATTAAGTAAATTTACCGGAGCACTGAACATTTATTCGGTGAAAGGCGAACGTTCCGTACTTCAATACACTCGATAATACCGATCGAACACCAATATAATGTATTTTAAACGATACAATTAGTAATGATTAGACAAAACAATAAGTACGTATAGTTTTACATGAAACATGGGTATTTATTCCCCTCAGCATAATCCGTCTAGGATAACAGGCGTATCTATAATATTTACGTTTATATTTTTAATATTAATATATTTTTGAACACTTTATCGTTTTCGTGGTATTTATGTAACAACGCTCAAACAAACGAACATAAATATTTTTAGTAAAATTGTATATGTAACAAATTATGTATGTATGTAGTTGTTGGCTAGTTAATATACTTGTTCGACTACGAAACTAGGCAGGATAAACGTGATCTCCTAACATTATCTACTTCCCTACTACTCTACTTGGTTAGTGGATTTGTGGTTAAACTAAAGATCGTGTAATATTTTTCATACTTTTTTGCACATATTTTTAAATACAAACCTGAATTATTATTAAATCTTAATTAATATTAAACCATAAATAATAAAGAGTTAAAGGTAAAGGCTTGCAGATCAGGTTAACTTGAGCCCCGAAGATCGAGGTGAGTCCCCATGCATCCTTGTGTGTAAAGCATCAGAACGGTCTACCTGAGATATCCCGGGATTAAATAAACCTACTCAGTGGAAAACTTTTAATGTGTTTTAATTGTTAAGTTTTACAATTAAACATCATCCATTAGGTTGATATTTAATTATTATAAGTATATGATTAATTAAGCTTGTATTAATATATTCTTGGAACCATAAATTGTTCTCACTTGTTGAACCTTTGATACTCCCTCAAATATTATATTTATTTTAGCAAAAAACAAAAGCCTAAAAGAACTATTGCGCAGTGTCAAGCCTGACGTCATTTCAGAAATCAATTCAAGCACTAAGCCTACCCTTTCATACTAAGTGTAAGATAAGTTACTCAAACATAGCAGGCTATTGTCAACCCAGTTCTACTTCCGATTGAGTCATACGATCGACTTACGAAATTTGAGCTAAATTAAAGGACTGTGATAGCTGGGTACCGTATAAGTATTGTTCGCGATACAGAAGGGTTACAATCGACAGTTAGAATTATCCTAAATCTTCTTAGTCGTTTTTCCATAGTAGAATACCAATGTCTACGAAACGAACTCAATATAACATATTATTTAAGCAACTAGATAAGTAACAAGTTTTGGTTACGCTCTATTCACAGAGAATCAGTACTCGTAAGTTTAAAACCTTGATTACAATACCAATTCAATTATTATAGCATTTAGAAATGCTAAATGTTTATATATTCAAAATATAGAATTGGTAACAGGATTTAATCATTAGCTATGCATCTTCATATATAAATACTGCTACGACCGAATTCAGGTAAAGGAGCTCAATAACACAAACCCAAGCGGAGACAAAAAATTAACAGGTCTGAAATTTCTAAGAAGTCGCTACAGGGTTTTAGTCATGGAAATCAAAGACAAAAAGAAGTATTAGATTACAATGTTAGATAATAGGTATCTGCCATTGAATATTACAAAACTTGGCAAATGTTCCTTTATTATTTGGATGACAGAAACAAACCCATTATTCAAAAAATATAATTAATCAATAATAAATAGATAGATTTTCTTTATTGCACACCAAGGACACAAGGGATCAAAGGATCTATTGTGGAAATTAGTAGTTTATCCTCATGGCAGTCTTATCGCAATGTAGCATATAATTTCAGAATAATAACGATATACACATATAAATATTAACTAAATCACTACATAGTATAAAACAAAGTCGCTTTCTCTGTCCCTATGTATGCTTAAATCTTAAATTTTTTAAAAGATAGAGTGATTGAAGAGGAACGTTTATATGTATAATAACATCCATTGCACCCGTGCGAAGACGGGGCGGGTCGCTAGTCATGAATATACGTATACACATCATAAATACATACAAAACTTAATACAATATAATAAATTGAAAACACTCACCTAAAGCTACAAAGCCGACGACAAAAAGTAAACTTTTCATTTTTATTAATTGAATTTTTTGAGGTAGTATTTAAAAAGAATGTAATTATTATAAAACTGTTGATACGTGCGTTTCGTTTCGAAGGTTGGTGTGTATTGCGCGCGGACGCGGGTCTGATGTAGCTTGCGCGGGCGCAACTTAATACACCACGCACGATAATAATAGCTGCGACGAAAGTGAAAGAAAGCTGAGAAAATTAACAGTGACTAATGAAGATAATAGATTCACGGTCAATAATTATGGTCGGAGAGTGTTTGTAGTTAATTTGATAATTGTACCCACTGTTTTATAAGTTATATCATATTGTTGTTGAGTAACTACTCATTGTTTGTTCAACTTTTACGCTTAGACAACCGTTATTAATTTAATATATTAGATTTTTTCCATTTCCCATTGTATAATTTTAATAACACTGTATTATTCATTATAAAGAGAACTCAAGTAGCTCCTTCAGCAAGTAATTATTAAATTTATATATTTTTAAGGAAATCTGTCATAAAGTGAATACATATTATGAAATAAAGTCCTGTCACGTCTGTCTGTTTGTCTTCTGTGTATTTAATTGTCACCAATGGATAGCGTGGAGATTGAGGATGAATTATTATATTTTGATGAAGGATTGAATTATCTACTTAAATAGTAGATAATTTGTCATGTTTTTGTATACATGGGCTAAAATATAGTAATATTTGTTGGAGGTGTCGGAGAAAAATAAGCCGTCTTTGAGCTTCCAACGAAAACGCCACCTAAAACCTTTTGAGATCTTATACAGGATGTGGTGGTGTAAAAGAGTCCCACGGGTAGCAGAAACGGGTTCAAAATACCACTCGGGTGAAGCCGCAGGCAACAGCTAGTATGTCATAATTCGAATCTGTAAATTATTTTAAGGTGGCTTACCTAAATGCTAACCTTGCTATAGCACGTTATTTTCTTTCAATAGATAAATTAAATTAAGTTAAGGGTTAGTTGCAGTAAGGTTGCACTTACGTTTAGTGCATGCACTGTTATTACAGCGAGTGTGCCTTTTAAGTCGCCAAGAAAAGTCACGATTGTCGTTCAATAGCGTTACTTATTCATTTATACATATATGTAAGTAAGTATATGATTGTTTCGTCGAGGCACTGACATGATAGCCTCGGAAATAACCACGTCAGGGCCAATTTCATGGAAATACCTATATGTCGTTTGGTTCTTAATCAGCCGTCGATAGGGTTTCATTTTTTTAATGATAACAGCTTTTCATCCATTAAGATATAATTTTTGCATATAAATTGAGTATTTATTGTCTGTAATAGGTTTTAATTCTTTAAACTTACTGTTTTCGATTGGAATTCATGAGCTTGGTAAAGATGCATCTTATTATTTTACATGACCTTGCGTGTAAGGTACCTACTTTTTTTCTTTTTTTTTCGTTATTTCTTGTTTTCGTGAGTGGTTAAACTGTCTCAAGTTACTTCAACCTTGTAGTTATAAATGCATGAAGAGGTCTTTATTGTAATATCATTTAAACGATTACTAAGGGTAATAAAATAATATCAGCACAGAATTATTATAATTCAAGAAGTGAGAAGATTAATTTCTTTTTACTTCTTCACCCAGACAACATTTTTGGCGTATTCATTAAATAATTAAATAAATTAAACATTCTACGACATTCTACACAGCGCTTTCTAGGCCCAAAGTAAGCATAGTTTAACTAGTTTGTGGTATGGGTTCCAGAATGCAGATAAACTTACATAAATACTTTTTTTTTGTAAATACATACATATTATAACATATAAACACCCAGACCAAAGCAAATAGACATATTCATGCATACAAATATTTGCACCGCGCGGGAATCGAACCAGCGCCCCCTGTCGTAGCAGTCGAATGCACTACCGCTACGCCACAGAGGCCGTCAAATTATAAAGGTATAGCTTATAGACTGGCCAAAATCGTAGGTTACTTCTTGAAATTGCCGGAGGTGGCTCTTTACATAAATCCGTTTACGAATTTTATGAGTCTGTATATTTGTAACTACTTCTCCACGCTATACCCGCTTATCATATTTGAATGCAATCTGTAATGAAAATAGTTTTTAGAGCACATAAGTAGTAAATTTGTTTGGTGCTTCTAAGAAACAACTCTATAATAGTAATTGAAGTTGAAACGGAATGAATAACTAAATCAAGTCACGTTTAGATTAGTTAAGTCACTCGTTCTAGTTCTTGGTACTTGATTCATGTTTCAGGTATTTTATTATTATTCTTAATTTTAATTACTTTACCTCGGCGGTAAGGCACCGCTTACTAAGATATGTAAGTTGGCACATAGTACTAACCCAACCAGTTTTCTCTAAGCCTGTATTCTCTCAAATAACATCGCATTTATAAGCAAAAGTCTATTATGTCCTGGAAATTCTATATCGGAACTTATCGGCATCTTTTCAGGCTATCGCACAAGCGTTCCCGAGTCTGGCTTTGTGACGAAATGTAGGTAATTTTTTAGGAGTTTTGAAAAATTGCCATACGGTCATCTGTAGCATCCGTTACGGGTAGTGGGAGCCCTTAAAGGTCCAACTACGGGTAGTTGGAGCCCTAAATAGTCCAACAATCTTATTTGTGTATCTCATAAAACTACTGTTTAATTTAAATAAAAAATTAGAGGTTGCTTTAAAGAAACCTCTTTTCTTTAAAGAAAATATAATAATGATTATACTTTAAATATTGGCATACTTACTTACTTCGCAACATCGCTACAATAAATATAACATATTTTTGTCCTAGATGATATTGTCGGAAGTTTACGCGAATGTCACACATTGAAATAAAACTATTTTTAACGGATCCCTGCTGCTGAAAAGCATCCGAAACGTCGGGATCAATGTAAAATATAAAATAACATCAAATATTTTTATTTAATTTTTTTTTGTTTTCTTGCACAGGTGCAGTTGTTGACAATTTATAGAACTATTAAAGTTCTATATGTTAACGATTTCAAGTCATTCTCAACGAACTTTTCGATTAGCTTAGACTAGCCATAGATCAATTATGCGCGTTGCTGCAAAAATACAGCAACTTTCATATCAATAAATTTTATATATCGTCAAAATTTACTTTAACAGATTTGCATTTAGAGAAATACATCGTTCGTCACAGTTTCTAGAAGTTCTTGTTCAGTCTTTTCGTCAAATATTCGCTGTATCCCAATTATGTGGGCGTATCAATATGCACAATACCTGTTATTTTCATTTCAGGCCCATTAAAGATTTTCGTTCAATATGTCAGTTGACACAACTGCATATTATACATCTTACTTACTGCAAATATGTAGGTAGATTCAGAAAATACTAAATTAGGCAGCTTTGAAACAATTATAGTTGGGTAACGAAATGCATATCGCAAACTGGTCTAGGCATTGTGAACAAGACACGGAGACCCAGCATTGCGTGTACGTATTCACGATTAGTTAGGCTGTATTCGCTCGAAACGACTGTCACAACTTCATTTTCAATACGATATAATTAGCAGCAGGATTGGATTGACACACTTTATGGATGAATATAAAGCTAATTAGTGCTACGTATAAACATGGTATACGATAGATAAGTGTTATATTGAATTGATTTACAATTGATCGGGTGAATTATTCGAAAGTATAGCTTTCAATGATGCATACTGCCGAAACCAAATTTCTCTATAATTGTACAATGCCTGAGTTACACATGACCTTTTATTTTTCCTACATCTTACGTAACTTGTTTTTGTTTGTCTCATTTTGAACAGTTTATTGGTAATCCTACCTAACATTCTAATTTATACCTAACCGGACTCTTTCCTAACCTGACCCGATGCGATTCCTAACCGTAGAATATGGATAAACATACTTAGATATGTAAATAGATACATATTATATACATAGAAACATCCAGACTAATGCAATATACATATTCATGCATTAAAAAATTTGCACTGAGCGGTAATCGAATCCTTAACCCATGACTTATCACTCCAACGCTCTACCGCTACGCCACATAGGTCGTCATTATATTAAATGATCATATAATCATATTTAAAGGCACAATGTCATTGTATTGCAAAAGCATCATTTTAATCTGTGTGAACGTCCTTAGTGTAGTGGTGGCGCCAACAAGTTTGATGACTGGCTGTTTGTCACAGATAGTTCATAATATTCACATACCATACGTCACATAATATTATATTAAAATCATTTGGAAGCACTAGCATTCAATATTGTAAAGTAATATTAAAAGTTGAAGTGTTAATACATTAACTCGATTTTATTCTCACTTATGTCATCATTCTCCTCAGAGCCTTTTCCCAACTGAGTTGATGAAACGGCCGAACTTCGGTATTTTCCATTCAGCGATTGCCATCAGACCTTCGCAACCCACTGGTGATTTCGAAGTTCTATAGTTGACTAGATTGTCAGGCTTCTCAGGCTTCCAATTACACATAACGAATACCCCCAAATGTTCGGATAGCAACTCGCTCTCCAAAGCACGAATTTCACTGTGTTAAGAATGGTCACCCAAATCTCATATTTCACCGGCCATACTATGTCTCGTAGCTCCTATATTAATGAAGCTTGGTGCTATATCGATGTAACATTAAATATAAAAGCAAGAGAAAGTACCCCTTATTGCAACTAGTATGGCTTAACTCTCCATATTCAACAGATAACAAGCATTAAAGTGAATTTTATTCATTAGGCAATGGCGCTGCGATTTATGCGAGACACGTTTTCAAATAATAAGCGAAGATACCTATATAGATAAAACCATATCTATATACAAAATTCTCATCCAAACCGTTAGAGCTGTTTGTGAGATATTAGTGTATACATATAAGTATATACAGGGTGGAAACGTTAAATATGTTCAGACGATTATTTTGCATGTTTGAAGATATTGCAAAACGTTAAGCTGATATGAAATCTGTACTTCATATCAGTTACCATTGTCATTAGCGTGTTAAAAAAGCAAGCAGTACTAACCAGGTCAATCCTAGAATAGGTGAACTTGGAACACATTGAGACCCCCTACGTGCTACTGTGACAACGTTAAGCCGTTGGTCCCGGTAGCCATACGAACATCTGTGACATTGGTGCGGTTACTTGGAGTAAAAGATCCCGGTCTTTTCCGGGAGACCACCCGGTCTAAGTACAGAATTTCGATATCGCGATGGGTTGTGGAAGAGGCTTCGTGTAAAAAAATCATGTTCGGTCGTTTCGTAGTTAGACTAAAAGGCGACCCTTTTTTTTCGTGCGGAAGTTCCGTCGGACAACCAGCGGGGTAGGTGTATGTCGGGCTTGAACCGACTGGGTGCAAGGTTGCCCATAAGGCATTTCCGCTAAATTTGCTTAAATTAAGATTTATCGCAAATTTATTTTTATGTTATAATTTCTTTTTGTTTAAAAGTATATTAGTAACCGAAATTACTAGTTTTCCTCCTAAACCCTCCAGCTATGCTAAATTGTTTGTGTTAGGAGTGGGTTCACGCCAGTAGTATAATAGCAAGGCTCGAACCCGTGACTCGATCGTAAGGTCAACTCCTTAACCTAGTGGCGTAGCCTTTTTATAAATGGTCAGTAAATATCAGCGCTATATTGTCGGACAACCAGCGGGGGAGGTTATGTCGGGCTTGAACCGACTAAAACCGCACGCCGTCTCGGGTCTTCAGACGCCGGGGTGTAAGGTTGCCTTAGGCATTTCCCTCGCACTCCGAACTAATAGGCGACCCTCACTTAGTGGGTAAATGCTCAGAGGATTATTAAAAGAGTGTGTTGAAGTAATCGAATTATTCCGTTAACTGTTTAATTACGTACCTACTGTATGTATTCCTGATGTATGATATCGACGATAAATAAACTAGTTTTCCGAAAGTAGTTTGCTTTAATTAACCTCAATTTCAGACTTTTTATGTTATAATTTAACGGTCAGTGTCTATTATACTGATTTCTAAATTAGCTTTCATAATCATAAAGTTCGACCTTTCAGTAGGTTTTAAGTAATTATGATAGCGAATTTTAATGAGTTTATATAATTTAAGTAACGGTTATGAATAAGGTAAAGCTAGTTAAGTGTTACTAACCTTTGATAAAATTAAAATTAAACTTATTTAAAATAATTCTATCGCAATTTATTTTATACTACTTTTATATCTACAGTTAACAGTAGGTATTGTACACGGTAAGTATTGTACGGTAAAACACTTAATTATTTACGAACACATAAACTGGAGAACGCACATAGAACACGTCAAAGCTAAATTATCCAAATTCACATACGCCCTTTTCCAAATTAAGAGAAACACAGACACACAAACTGCTTTATCAGCCTACTATGCATATGCATACTCGTGGCTGAGGTACGGGGTAATGCTTTGGGGAAATAGTGTCGATATAAACGATCTATTTATAATGCAGAAGAAATGTATCAGAATCATAGTACAAATAAACAACACAGAAAGCTGTAGGCCCTATTTCATCAAACATAAAATATTAACATTACCATCAATATACATATTTGATATATGCGACTTTGTTTACAAAAACATCAATAGTTTTGATACTATGGAAAACATCCACAACATAAATACCCGACACAAAAAGCGACTACACCTAGCGCCATCAAGAATAAAAATGTTAAATGAAAGTCCCTACTATATGGCAGTTAGAATATTTAATAAACTCCCTAACATTATTAAATACCAAGAAAGTATTACACTGTTTCATAGAAAACTAAAAATGTATTTAATTGAAAAATGTTACTACTCAACGGGGGATTATTTGGGGGATAAGTTGATTCAATAATCAAATAATTGACATTAAGCATTATATTTATTTGGCACAATCTGACATATTAGTATTAGTTATAAGCAATTCAGAATTTGACATATTGTTATTGTTATTCCAACCAATTATTATCTTTGTTGAATCTAATGTAATGTAATTTAATTTGAATTTTTAAAATTGGTAAAATTAATAGTATATTATATGAGTCACCTGTAAAGTGTGACCTCAATATTGCAATGCCTGAAAAGGGCACTAAGTCCTAAGTACTGAAATATATATGTAAACATCTATGTACACTTAGTAGGCAATGAATAAATGAATAAATGAATGAACAATTTTTAAAATAATTAAATTAAAAATTATCTAAATGCCGAATCGAACTTGAACCCGTGGTAGTACATTAATAATATAAATACGGTCAGTATAATAGAAGTCAAAAAACAATGTATAAAAATAATTTCCGTTAGTTCAAAAGAAATTTGATACATGGCTCCAGCGTCACCCTAAGATGTGTCCAGGTAGCTCAGTTGGTCAGAGTATTCCCCCTTAAAAGTCACTGGCGCGGGTTTACTCCCGTCCTGACAGCCAACTCTCGTAATAAAAAAAAAAATATTTTCAACAAAAAATTTGTTATGAGGACACCTTCACACATTCGACATTTGACATTTCGGAGATCGACATGATATCAAGACTAGATTGGGACAGAATTTTGAATATCTTTTTATTACGAGAATCGGCGCTCTGGATGTTGAGTTTTTCCGATTAAAATTTGTATAATAGCTAGCTGAGTGGCTCTAAAGCGTAAGCTTTTTATGCAACAGAGCGCTTATGCTGAAGATGATGCGTGGGTAAATCTACAAACGAAAAAACGTCAACGACAAAAGTGGCTTAACAAATTCTAATTAATTAAATTAGGTTAGCTCTTAAACCTTTCATAAAATAAAAGATAATATATGAAATATCTTAACATTGGTTTCGGGGGTTATAAAACTATATATATGTATATTTCTTATAGGGTACTCATATTCCAATTTAAAGAACGTTTGTAAATATTTAAGTGTTAATCCACTTTTGTCGTTGACTGTACATAGGTCACACATCTATTAATGTAATAATCCCAATAGGTGGAGCTGTTCTCAATTTATTCTTATATTCAATGTTCATGCCACATATATTGTAACTTATTTCACATTTTAGTGCTTAAAAAAGGAATTCATAAAATCTGTAGGCACTCAATAGATGGCGCTGTCAAATTTGTAAAAATGTTATAATTTATATTTCTCCAGCAGGTGGAGCCAGTAGGAAGCACAGCTGTTTAATTGTGATATAAAACAAAAAAAAATACAGTTTAACGATAAAATTTGCTTAAATTAAGATTTATCGCTAATTTATTTTTATATTATAATTTCTTTTTGTTGAAAAAAATATTTGTAACCGAAATTACTAGTTTTCCTCCAGCTATGCTAAATTGTTTGTGTAAGGAGTGGGTTCACGTCAGTAGTATAATACCAAGGCTCGAGAACCCGTGACCTCTCGATCGTAAGGTCAACTACTTAACCTAGTGGCGTAGCTTTTTTATAAATGGTCAGTAAATATCAGCGCCATATTATCGGTTAAGAACTAACATCCTTTCACCAAATAGCTCTATTTGAACTTTCATCATTAGCACATCAAACAAAATCACAATAACCCGTAATTATCTGTTGCTAGAAACGTAATAGAGCAACTAGAGTATACGCAATAATACTCAGCTGATAGGTTTTAATTCACTACGAATATTAAAGTAGCTACTGGTATTGTTGATTACGCAAAAATGAAATTAGACCGATTTGGATTTCTGTTGATTTTTTAGGTACTTACACTATTTAATATAATATCATCATCATCATCATCCGAAAGTGTTGTTCCTGGTTAGATTCGAGGCTTTCATTTCGTAGCCCTGAGTTTGCTTACTCCTTCTTCTCCTTCAGATTTCACGGCCGGCCACGAGGATCTTGGTTGTGCCCCTTTCACTCGTAAGCTTTGGTGTTATTAATAATAAAAAAAACAGTTTTATTTTCGTACCTTGACTCATGCTTTAGTCAAATTACGATCAATGAGTGAACACTGGTGTAATTATTTCTAAATAAATAATGATTGATGTAGCATTTTATTTGATTTGTCATGTGACATCCAAGGAACCGAGTTTATTACCTAGACCCAGGTATTATTTTACGAGCTGTTTGTTTTACTATTATATAGAGAACAGCTCTAACACTTAGTGGCTTTGTACGTCACCTACGGGACAAGATATTCTATTGACGCCGTTATGCTATTTCACCACAAGCCTTGTGGCTAATTCTGGGCTAACTTCAAATAAACCACTGCGCAGGCTGTTTAGTCTATTAAAATAACTATGTACAACAATATATTCTTCTTGGCAACAAATATTACAATATAACTGAAGGTTACCGTAAATGTAAAAACACTTCAGTGCTCATTCCATTCAAAAAACTGCGTAGTGAATGAAAACGAGTTACACCGATTTCATATGACCTAGCGTCGAAATTTAAACAAGAAACAATAATTTAATGCCATTTATTTTAGTAGACCAACTTTTGCTAATAATGATAATTAGGAACGCATGATATTAATTAGGTATATTCGCAGGGTTGTTATTAAAAAAATAGCAACGAAAGTTTAGTCGAGTGTGTAACGAAGTGGAGGTTCTTCTTAACGATACTATACCTAATGTAACGTAATGTAATTCACAATTTATGTCAAACTCGTTATGCGAAAATATATTAAGACAAATAACTTAGGCGAAATAGAGGGATTCCACATATCCTATGATTGTTGACATCTTTTCCAAATTTATGCAAACCTTAGAGAGGATTTACCTCACATTAGATATCCATTCTCATTACACAATTTTTTTTTCTAATCTGGATAATTACACAAATAGTTCAAAAGTCGAATTTAGTACCATAATACAACAAATACTGAGTCAAGTAGAATCTAGTGCAATATTCATAGATATACCTACCTGTTGCATAC
Source organism: Cybosia mesomella (assembly GCA_946251805.1). Classification (NCBI taxonomy): domain Eukaryota; kingdom Metazoa; phylum Arthropoda; class Insecta; order Lepidoptera; family Erebidae; genus Cybosia; species Cybosia mesomella. The sequence goes on from OX276390.1 coordinate 8,027,494, forward strand.
AATTTGTTCCACTGAACTTCGATAAATTAATTAGGAATGTAATGTCAATAAAAATATACTGGTGCTAGATTTCGAAATAGGTTTTCATTATCTGTATTTCAGAGCCGAAACCGACCGAGCAGACTTTTTGCATTGTATGGGACTGACATTTCTGTTTAGTTGATGAAATCTAGGTAAGTACCAAATCTAGGTAGGCAGATATGTATTTATATACATATTTGCCTACCCTTTAAGGGATATACTGACGTGAGAAATATATAAAAATCACAGTGTTTGTAATTGAACTCCTTCGAAACGGGTTGACCGATAGGCTATTCCCCCCCCCCCCCCGCCCCGGGTGTACGGGATCAGAATTTCACGCAAATTAATCTGAATACTATGAAATAATTTTGTGCTCTTGTCTGTTTAAAATTACACCAGAAGATCACCTATGAAATAAGATACCGTTATCTCTGTAGCAAATATAATCTAAAAAAAATCACTGTTGTTTTATATTACGCCCACCCCATCGTCGGCACCGATGGGGTGAAGCCCGTGGGGGTTTCCACACGCTAAAAAAAAGAGAGTAATAAAGAGTAATAAACTACCATCTAGTTTGTAAAACTTTCACATTTAAAATGTTAGTAGGATTATCTATTTTTTTGTTTATCCAAAAAGGGAAAGTTCTTTTTTTATATAAAATATAGAACCGACGTTAGTCGGTTAAGTATTGTGAAACCTTCTCCAGAATGTAATAAATACTTTTCTGAAAACAAACAAACGTAACTAAACTGAAAACAAACGTACATACAAATATACCAGACTAACAGTGAACCTCCTTTTGGACCTCAAAAGGAGGTTCCCTGTTTCTCTGGTATATTTTTAAAAACATAACATATTCATGCTCCAAATATCGTGTTAATTTAAATTTCTTTGTTTACTCACTGTGCACTTTGCACAATGAGTAAATATTTAAAGGTCACGGAACAAACAATTCAGAGCGAACATACCAGTTCACGCAAATTTCCAAATATGCGAACGAATATTCAATACGAATTCCAAAACGAACAAATACAAAACTGGTTATTAGAGTTCAATATATCGTGTTACCATGTTACCAAAAGCCCTTGAGACAGCCCTTCCGTTACTGCAGAATATTCCACAATGAATTGTTTGGCTTTGTGTGTGAGTGTTGTTTGTGTATGAGTGTTATTTATTTAGACTGGAATCTCCTTAAAAGGCAGAAAGGGATTGTTTCCCACCTCAAAAGTATTTACCATATATGAATATTTATGAGATTTATAGCTTAAATCATTTTTCGATTTGGGCGGGCTTTATCGGGAAAATACCACTTAATATTGGTTTTAAATATACTGCATTTTGTATGGTTTGTGCGAATACTGTAGACCTTACTAACCTTTTTTACGTGCGGGATACCTCTTGGGCTACATCTCACCAGCGCTAACTGTGGGTATATTCAACTCGAACTATTTATAACCCCATAACCGCACGGTGTTCCTTCACGCCTCCCTGTGTTACTGGCGAATCAGGAACGATTTAGGTAGAATCTACTTACCTGGAACCAACGTTGCTGACACCCGAAGTGTTGTTCGGGTCCAAATGCCCCTTTTCTAAATCCTCCGCGTTTCTTTTACTTTCTTATTTATCTCATTCTCCTTGCCTTCTTTACTAGTTTAACAAGCAACCATCAATTTATAAAAATCTACGGTACTATCTACGAGATTATGACATCTAAACGGATAGACCTCTTACAGCTTAGTTCTGTTAGAATTGATTCCTAAATTTTTGTGATCTACCCACTTAAAGCGATAATGGGCTGCCATAGTCATGGGCTGTGGACAGAAGAATCGACAATTGCTATTTGAATCAATTCTGGATCATATATATGTCTATAATATCTGACACAGCAGCAATAACTACCTCGGTTTGATTATAATTTATCATTTTCATATCTCATTTAAATATTGTACTGCGATCATTAAAACTTTCAAATTCCTAATCGGTTAAAAATAATGAAGTCGGTGACCATGAAGCTGACCCTTGGGTAGTGCAAATAAATTACTCGTACTTGCTTAAAATTAACAAACATTGTAAATTCATGACTGCATATCCCGGAATCAGTAGATACAAATTATATTAACACTACATTTTACCCACTATGTTTTTGAATTCCACACCATAGTTTATATTTACTGTTGGTCAAACTGTGGGTACAGCACTCGCTGTAGAAAAATGGTCTGGTGCCTAAGCACGACACGTTAAAAAAAATCAGTTTCGGGGCGTTCAGCGGAGGGAGAGAGACGGTGTATAGCTCCATCTCTCTCCGTCATCTGAGCTGCCCGAACCTGAATTGATTTTAGCGCATAGTGGTAAGGCCCCTGAGCCTTGTTTTCTGCTTAACCAGGAATTCAAATTTATTTTCTAACGAAAATTAATCGAATTGCGTTGTTTAAACTTCCATTTATTTTGTCAATTTGAATGTGTGGTACGCATGTAGGAATAGTTGATGAATTACACGAGCGCTCTGGTTGTATGAGCTCCATGCTCCATATTTATTTATACGAGTCATCATCATTATCATGCATTCATGACCGCTTATAACGTTTTGTCCTTTAGTTTGGCTTATACAGTTTTCACGGGAGCGATGAGTACTACCAACAAATGTATAAAGTTGAAGAGAAAGAGGCAGATAATAGAAAAATAATAATAAATAAAACGATAGAAGATAGGTCAATATTAAATGAGAGATTGTTATTTACCTGTCAACTGAAACGAACACTGGTGACTATTGATATGGGAAGTGCTATAATTTTGTGTAAGGTCCATCAAATGTCAACAAACGCTTGTAAATTTTATAACAGCAATAAATTAGGCCTTAATAAAAGCAAACCCCATTGCTTTTATTAAGGCATTGTTTGGTTCTTTCAAAATATAACTAATTGTAGGATTTACATTCCGAGATAATGTTTTCATCATATTTAGGATTAAGACTTTATGGATCTTAAATCAAGGTTTTAGAACTGATTTCTGGCCATTATTTCATTCTTGCTTTTTCGTCAACTCCTTCTAAACTTATATTTATGAATAAAAATGAATCGCCCAAATGTATGTACGCGCATAATTTCCGTACGACTGCACCAAATTGGGCAATTCCCTTTTTTATGTTCGTTATTGTCAGGACAAGGTGTGTATGAAAGAATATGTGTAGTTTAAACATAAATTACACATATTCTTAATCATATGGAAAGGTTAAAACTAATATCAACTAGTTATTTCGTTTTTGTTGTTTTTACAAAATCTTTCTAAACTTATTCAACATAAATTATTCTTTGAACATAAGTTGCACATCTTCATCATTGCATTTAATCATATGGAAAGGTTAAAACTAATAGATATCAACTGGTTATTTCATTCTTGTTGTTTTCATAAAATCGTTCGAAACTTATTTCAACATAAATTATTTTAACATAAATTTCACATATCCTTAAACATAATTTTGGAAAGGTTAAAACTAATATCAACCCGCTATTTCATTCTTGTTATTTTCATAAAATAATTCCAAACTTATTTCAACATAAATTACACACATTCTTAAGTGACTAACTACTTCGTGAGAGACGATCGTGACTAACATGGCATATTAAACTTGGAGCATATGAAATAACCGATGAAAGGTGTAAAGGTGAAATCCGTTCACGTCCACAATTGCGATATGTGATAACATACCTACACCGGACAAACGGTTACCTTTCTATTGGACCAGTATTAGTGAGATCCAGAGATATTTAATAGAAGTTTAAGTCTAATTATGGATTTAAAATTCACGCAAGTTAGATAGTAGAGAAAGGAGAGAAGAAAATACTATAGCACTATCACAAACCATTTGAAAGGCGGCATACTGTTAGTTATCGTCAGATTGGATGTTAAGTACGAAGATGATCTCTGGTCATGAGGCTACTACAAATTCTGTACCAGATATTTTATTAATAACTTATTTCAAGGGAACTACACAGATCCATACTACGAACAATTATCTGTAAGACACAAAATACGCTGCAATAGCGAGCTGACCACTTAAACCTCTATGTGTGTGACATATTTTGAACTATCCATGTCTACTCCAAGTCTACCGCTAATCAATGAGTGGTCATGATTTGATAAGTTCCATTAAGTTGCTTACTTAATAATACTATATTACGCTGTGTAGCAATGTCTACAATGAATTTCATTGCAGAAGAGAAATATAATATCACAAAATAAAAATCTAATACATATTTATAATAGATTAACAAATATTGTTGATCTTTGCCAAGTACTGGTACTACGAAATTGTATTAGATGGTGATAACTAAACACTTTTGTTATGCTAAAGTATTTATTTATTTATTTATTTATTTATTTATTATATTTTAAGGAAACTTACAGCTAATGGTTAGTTTACAAATAGATAGATACTAGAAGAGGGCCAATTACAAATTTCCACTTATATATTAGTTTCTGGTAATGTATTTAGAATATAGTAGACAGGCTATTGATAAGGATTATAGTCATCTTAGTAAAAGTAGGCAGCCAAAAAAATTCGTATTTGTTTATTTTTGTAGCGATTTTTTCATATGCCTATTTCAAAGATGGTGAATATAATGTAACAATAACTTTACAGCGCCGTGCTAAACGAAATAGCAAAAAGAAAACGGTTAACAGTTTGTTCAATCCAGCACAATAATGAACGTATTGATATTATAATTAAAGTTGATCCAGATTGTATCTCATTGGATTATACTCTAATTACTATTAAGGTGTAACAGTTTAAATAAATCTGAATCAAGTTGTTATCATTAAAATCAAATCATAACCATCAAATACAATTGGGTTCTGTATATTTCAAACAGTAAGTAGTAATAAGGTGTTTTACTCCAGATCTTTATAATGTGCATAGATAGCAAACATACACAGCATCCATTCCCCACACCACTGATGGTAAGTGATTGACATGGTGAAACCAACAGAGGGCGTCCTCTAATTGTACTGGGAAAAGCATGGGTTTACCTTATATTTGGTCAGATTGTCAGATTACTACCGTGGTTCATGGACATCATTATATTTAATACACAAATACACATATAATATTATAAGGAGCAATACTACCGCGGCAGCGCAAAGGCAGCGAGAACGACTACCTTGCACGAACTCTTAAGTGCGATTTCCGAGTTGGGTAATATTTTGTTTGTTAAAGTTTGCAAAATATCGATCAATCGATCGATCTTACGCCTTCGAGGAAATACAGTCGTGAGTATGTAAAAAAGATATATATAAAAATAAAGTAAATTAAGATAAGACTGCGAGTCATATTTCGGTGAATGGTGTCACGTAACCTGACATGGTCACGTCGGTAACCGATATCTTTTTACTAAAAGTCTTCCTTAGTGAAGGGGCCTGACTTTGACAGGGAACACGCACGTGAAGTTGGTGGACAAGTTTTCAACCACCAACTTCCTCTTGACCTATATATAGGTACATATTATATACAAACATATACTATAATCACACCTGTATTTCCGAAGGAGGTGCCAGAGGTGTATCAACACCCGCATTTCGCCAACTATGTTTCTTCGGTCCCATCTAATTGAAAAAAACCAGACACTTTTTCATAGACTGTATGTTTACAGTTGGACGGAGAATAGTCCCTATCCATTAGTCGCCTTGTGATTTTAAGATGCCCACAGGAAGAGATGGTGTGAACCTTATATTGTACAACGAATGTGTTAAGTTACTTTTGAGGGCAACTGTACTTCACTGTGCACCATTTCCTCGAACTTCGTTTAGTTATGCAAATAGATAAGTAGATACGTATTGATGCGTATACGGCATTGCAGCTTATAGCAACATATTTGGTCACAACAGTTACACACTAATTATAACAATTATGCTTACCTATAGACGCTTGTTTCACACCGTGTTGCGCGTTGCCATTAACGCGTTCTTTAAAAAAAAATGCTAAACAATCAAATTAAATCAAAGATGAAAGCAGTGGATATTTTTCACTCGATCACGCCAAAACGGTTGAAAGGATCTGGATACAATTTGGTACAGAGATGGATTTTAGGGTGAAATAGCACATATGCTACTCTCGAGAATAGGTCCTGTGAGTTGCGGGAACGGGATCTTATTATAAATGGGAAACTGAGTGTATTTATAACGCTTTCACGCCTTCCACGCCAAGTACTTCATTAAACTTACTGACTACAAAGAACTTCCCCTCTTTGCAAATAAGTTCGCTAACAGGGGAAGTTTCCTACAGACAACTACTAGCTATTGAGATTCTGCAGGTCAATAAGGTGTTTTCATCCTTACGGAGGACAACTCTGACTTTGCGAGTCCTTTGTGTGTGTGAGTGCCCTTTTAGATCATTAATTGTGTATGTTATTTGTGTCCTGTTCAAAAAGATTTAAAAGCAAATTATTTACTACTAAATTATTATTCTTTTAAGATTAAATTTTTATCCTTATGCCTTCAACACTCTGATTGATGATTCCTCATTCGTGAATTAAATAACTTCGCGAACTACCACTACCTGTCTATGTAACTTTCAAAGTCAATTTTCAAACTTTAAATTGTGAAGTTTTCAATTTATATTTTTGGTTTCATAAATCGTAGAAACATATTTTTGTATTTTTGCGAAAAAAACATGTCTCATGTAGATAATTTATTCAAAGAACTCTGTTCATATTGCTATCCCACGGAGTGCCGCAAAAATAGCTCACGAGCAATTGAATTTTACTGACCACTTCTCTTCTGACATACTTATGTGATGTTGTAATAACATTAAACAGAAATAGACTATGAATATGACGAAAAAAGTAACCGACATAGTAATTACAAAATTGTTATAAAATAAATTAAATTCTACACATACTTAGATATTTAGGTGTGTTAGGTAAGTAATTTTATGTTTGAAACATTAAATATTCATTTAGTAGCCATAATTAATAAAACCTTTGTTTTACTTTAATTTTTTTATTGTATTAGCTGTAACACCTTACCGGATACCCTCACACAACAAGGTGTTAATGATAAAAAACCTAAAATTGTAAATTAAATAAATAATAAAAATGAATCAACCTTGGTAAGCTATTTTATCTATAACACCTTGTTGGAATGTTAAAAAGATAATTAAAAAAATATAATAAATTATATTATCTTTAACACTTTGTTGCAATGTAAAAAAAACCGTGACATAAATAATAATAAAAAAATAAATCAATGTTGGTAAGTTATATTATCTGTAACACGTTGTTGGAATGTAAAAAAACCGTCAAATAAAAACTAAGCAAACCGTTCAGATACTTTATTTTCCAAGAGGTTGTATGTCTTTGACGCAGGCTTTCCTCTCGAGTTCTGAGGGTCAGACGGCAGTGACTCCCATAAAAGTAGAAACAAACGAAATTATGGAACGGAGGAGCTTAAGAGTGGACCCTGGGTTCCAGAACACTAGCTTGGGAAGCAACCGAAATGGAGGAGGAGGACTTTACTAACCGAGTCACTCAAGTTCCCTTTTATTTAGTAGGTTTCCGTACCCTTAGAGTTGTAAGTACTTCATTACTTGACCGCGTGGACTACCAATTTTCAAGGTCTTTCGTTCACGGTACCCTAATTACATTCCGCAGTAGCCTGAGGTCTTCCAGTCTACAAGGTGAATGCGTTTGGAGGCCACAAAATAAACAATATAAGTAAGTTTAGATTGGACCATATTGTAAGGTCAACGACCCTTGCAATTGGCTTAATGTACTAAATTCAGTTATTCAATTATGCTCCTTCGTATTTAGTGATTTATGAGTTCGTTAAGACCTCTTATAAAACTTTAGCTTTATAAATATAATGTGAAGTCATCAATTTTGTTTGAAGTAAGAGGATGACTTGTTCAATATACAGGTGAAAAATTTAAATATATCCAACCACTTATTTCGTATTTTTACTAACCGGCTTTAAAAAGGAGGAGGTTCTATGTTCGTCCGTATACATTTTTTTAAGATTTTTTTTTTTTTTAACGTGCGGAAATCCCTTCGGATACCCCCCCGCCGGCCTGCGGGGGTGGTTATGTCGTGTCTCGACTAAAACCGCACGGTGTCCTCCCCAAGTGTCCGTTGCCGGGCACCCCGGGTAAGCCCTCGAAAGGATAACCCCAGGGTTGCCGACGGTGTAATCTATCCCTGCAATAAATCGGCATATGTTCACATTTTGTACTTTTGCAGTTCCTGTAAATTTACTATGGTACGGTTTATTCACTAGTCTGATAAGTAGAAACGTTAAAAAAATAAAAGTGAAATAAACGTTAAAAAAGTGAAAAAAAAACATGTGTTCACAATTTGTACTTTTGCAAAATATTTTTGGGGTTGGTACCTATATAGGTACGGAGAGAGTAGACCACTCTCATTAATAAACTACGCGAAAGAGTTGCAAAATTGCCCAATAAGTTGCAAAATTTTCTTTATAAAATAAAAATCTTATTAATCATCCAAAAATCTTCTCAGCCTACTTAAAAATATTCTTTATGGGTGCATCTGTCACACGTACAGAAGATTTAAAATCTTATACAGTTATATATAGAATATTAAGATTTTAAGAATTTTCAAGAACTCTTGCTGATAGTAGTACGAATTGGATGGCCGGCTTCGAAACGGACGGATTCGAGTAGACCGACGACTGAATGATTTTGCTGAAAAGCCCTTGTGTATTTGAATTGGTTCTACATGGTTTTGATTCACAATTAAACCCGAATCCTACTAATATTATAAACGCGAAAGTTTGTGAGTATGAATGTATGTATCTTTATTGCTCTTTCACGCAAAAACGGCTGAACGAATTTGGCTGAAATTTGGCACAAGGATAAATTATAGTCCGGAGTAACACATAGGCTACTGTTATTCCGGGAATAGGTTCCCATGGGTTGCGGGAACGGGATCAGAATTCTACGCGGGCGGAGCCGCGGCCAACAGCTAGTATTTTTATATATATTTTTTTACAGATTTTGTTCTTGGTCAAGACAACATCGGCCAGGTCCGCTAGTAGTTTTACTGCAAAAAGTAATGTTAGTTTTTTATTATTAACGTGGGGAACAGTGAGTGATTGTAAGGTTAATATTTCAATGCAGATAGTTAATTACTTCTGTGCAGTTAGGAACTCGTTTTTGAAACGTTATTGACTTTAATAATGTGTTAGCCTAATACTTAAATCACGTTTTTTGTGATTTAATAAAATACGATTATTTGGTAACCTCTGTTTTCTGAAGTTGGTTAGTAAATAGTATTTATTATTTAACAGATCTAGTAACTTTTTACACAAAAATATTCGATTATTAAACATTGTTAAGTACACTCCTTTATAATAACTAAGGAAGGTTAAATTGTTAATTATATGAAGAGAACAACTTTTATGTAAGCTTATGAGCATTAACAGACAACTGATCGCAACTGATAAAGGTCAACTAAATGACAACTGAAAGGCAAATGTGATAGGTTAGGCGGCATGTAGTAGGTACTTGATGTATACTAAACTTCTAAGATCCTTTGCATAATATTAAAACTTAAGTACGTAAGAGATAGTCGCATTTTAAACGTTCACCAACATGATCACAGTCGGCCTTAAGATCGATAGGACTCAGGTTAGAATCCTGGAGTCGAGATTTGGGCAGCGGGCTTGCGTGAAAGGCCTTATGACAGTAGAGGAAACTTGTGAATATGTAGTGGTTATACCTAATCTGCCGACCCCGGAGGGAGAAAGTTTTTATATTTGTTTCTATTACACCTACAGAGGTAGGCACTATTATAACCACTTTAATACATATGTAATAGCAGAAGAAATCATTTTATAATCCCAATAAACATGTGTTCCTTTCGGAAGTGAGAGTACAACTATTTATAGCTATTGTTACACGTAAATGCAATGCTTAAAATAAAATGTATAAATAATAACTCAAAAGGTCGGGCCCGCACTATCACGCGATGCGTTATTAGTCACTCAATCATCTAATCGTTTGTGACATTCATTATGAGCCCCTCAGCTATTCCTACACATGCTATTTGTGATGGGAACTAATTTTTGAAAGCTCATTGTCTATGACACAGTTACATGTTAAACTTTCGTCACAAAGCTTCTACCATTATATGGCTAATTGTTCGCACATAATCCTGTATTACGTGTGACATTACATAACAACAAAATTAACAATAAGGGGTTGTATACTCATTATGACAATATTACTATGTCTTTTCTTGCAAAGTTGCATCATTGTCGCGGATAGAGATGACAAACATTTGTAATAAATTATATCGCTTCATATAGATGTTAAGCAGTTACGATATAGCGTTAGGAGGTTAGCAACATCAGAAATGTCATCGTACGGCCTCTGTGGCGTAGCGGTAGTGCATTCGACTGCTACAACAGGGGGCACGGGTTCGATTCCCGCTCAGTGCAAATATTTGTATGCATGAATGTGTCTATTTACATTGGTCTGGGTGTTTCTATGTATAATATGTATGTATTTACAAAAAAAAAGTATATAAGTATGTTTATCCGTAGTCTGGAACCCATAACACAAGCTAGTTAACCTATGCTTACTTTGGGTCTAGAATGCGCTGTTTAGAATGTCGTAGAATATTTATTTTTATTATTATTTATTATTATTATTATTTCACACCTTTTTTGACGTGCGTATACCACTTCGGACTCCACCTAACCAAAACTAATGGTGAGTTACTAGTTTAGTTTAACTAGTGGAAACTGAGTGCCGTCCTAGTAAGGGAATCGGATGTGATCGGATGTGGTCGTGCTTTCACGGATCAATTCCCCCCCCCCCCCGTCACGCTTGGCCTACTTGTGCTGGGGCAATGGCTAGCCCGAACTGTCTCGGCCCCAGGCCCGCAGTCATAGAGGTCGAAGATCATTTAACTATTGCCACTTTAAGGGGGGACAGGGGGGAAAGTAATGGGAGCAAGGCCTCCAGTACTCTCACAATACGTTATGGTGCAGCATGCTGTTATATAAAGTCCTATCATACATGTGTGAGAAATTTGAAAATAATAATATCGTATTAAAGACCAGGTAAAACCATTAGTATACCACTTAACCCAACACTAAATATCCACTGAATAATAACCACGAAAAAAGTATAAATGTACAGAGTTGTGACTAAGGTCCTCCGCTGCCTTGTGGGTGTGCACGCATGTATGCGTACGGTTTACATAAGACAGCGGATGACCTAAAATAGAGCACAATTTTTTTGCTTAAAGTTTCATGATGCTTGATACTTAAAGTCAATGAGGTAAACAAAATTAACGATTGAAGATAGATTTAAAAAAGCATCTATTCTAATCGCCTCATGGTTAGAGGAGTAACTAGAAAATATCACTTCACAATAAATGCGTGGTTACTCACTAGCCTACCGAATTCATCTAGCCTTGGCATTGCAAAAAATCCTCTCTGCAGTATCTATTACTGTGGCCAGTAACCAAGAGGTGAAAAGTCAACCGAATAGGGTAATTGTTATAAGATATAGTTGAAGATAAAGCTACCCGAAATTCACCGAGCATCTTGGCAGTTTCAGGGCTCATTACTTTATCGCAATTATTAACCTATTGCACTCTACCTGACCGCAGGGTAAGTATAAAGAATGCTTAACTTGTCGTAACAAGTGGAAAGATGTTGTCTCTGCCTACCCTAATGGAATAGAGGCGTGACTTTTTGTATGTATGTATGAGTAACGCAACTAGTTTTTTTTTTATATATCGACATACAATCTCTCGACTTCTACTTCATATGTAAGGTACTTATGAAGTGTCCTTAAAATGGCATTTAGCCGACACTTTTCAATGTATTTTTTTAAATTTTCCTAATTGTCCTATTGTATCCACATTTTCTATCTATGCCATGTATTTTGAGAGAGGTATAGAGTATTACCAGTTAAGAGTATCTCTTATTTCCAAAGAGGTTAAGAAAATTGTAGGCGTTTTCGGAGAGGTAGATAAAATATCTGATCTACATGCATGTGTTTTCAGAGAGGTAAACTACAACTAAATCTAAGTTTATTAAATAATGTTGTGTTACGTTAAATAGAGTATCCAGAATTTCTCAAGAAGCTGTTCAATCAGCGGTAGTCGACAACATCTTTATCCCAGGTAGCTCTGTCCACTTTTGATACAAAATGGATGATAGTGATGATAATCCAGAGTAGTACTTGGTTGGATTGATTTTGTATATCTTCTATAAACCTAAAAAGGTTATAACACGGGTTTACAGCTTGTAGCACAATGAAAACTAATAATACTTACATTAAAATCATAAAAGCTCCTGCAGGAACTCCAGAAATATTACGCAACGTAAGAATACCACTCAAAATTTACTTCACCATCGTCATCGTCTAAACGGTTTTGGACTGTCATACTGAATTTCGAAGTTCAAAATAGCGATGAACTGTAGCCCTTAAGTACCGAAAGTACGCCAAATCGATACCCATAATTTCGAATGTTTTCCACCGTGAAGCACGGTAGTGCGAAAGTATTCCACATCGAGTCTATGTAATAAAGATATATTTAATGCTTAGTATCCAAGGAACACAATGACCCTAATTTTATCCTGTGAATGTCGTAGTTTAAGACTCAAACGACAATATACTTAAAGTACCCAACCGCACGCCGTCTCGGGTCTACAGACGCCGGGGTGTAAGGTTACCCATAGAGCATATCCCTCGCAATACTTACAGTACCTACCTGAAAAAAAATCCATTTGAAGGGTAGTAGACTGGCCTGCTAACTTCTCCCTACTTTTTTGGGGGTAATAAAAATACATTTTTCGGGTACGTAATGCAAAGGTTTAGATGAATGTACGGAATGTTTGTTATTCAATTACGCCAGAATGGCTGAACGTGTCTAAATGAAATTTGGCACGAAAATAGATTAAAGTCTTGAAGCTTACTAAGCACATAGCTACTTTTATCCCGGTAATAGCTTTCCTTGCAATCCTCATCAATATTGCACGCTGATGCATTCGCAGGCAACTGCTAGAACTGTAGGTGTTTCACAATAATATTAAAATAAAATACAGTAATGTGTTTAACTTATAATGTATTTAACTTAATAAGTCTTAACATACAACTATAGTATCATATCACTAGAGAGGCTTAGGATCTCGCTTTGGGTGCGGGTGCGGGTGCTTCCTCTGAGTCCTTATACCAGTCCTCACTGTGAACAAAAAGAATAAGTATTAATTTATAATATTTGATATACTATCTTGATGGTATCGTGGCATGAGTATGAGAAGCTGGGTTTTATGACTAGGTGTTTATTGAGCTTGGAAAATTGTTAGCAGCAGTCTAGAGTCTAGAAACGTATTCGGTAGGCGGCGATAGGTTCGCCCCTGTTAAGTGAGAATAAAAATGAGTAATACACCTCTGACAATCCGTACAGTTTGTGAGAATAAAGCAATTTTCCAGACGTTCTTATTTCTCCCCTCGCTATTAAGTGACAATGCTTGAGTAGTTGTGGTTGTGGATATTGTTTTAATTGTATTGGTAGAATTTAATCTACTGATCCATCAAAACTGTTCCCTGTATAATTTATACTATCACTCACATCGGACTTGAACTCACCGGTCGATATTGTTTTTCTCAGTTTATAAAAGATACTGTAAACTTACCATCCGCGCACATTCTCAGGCGCGTCACACTTCTGTGTCTCCTCATTGTAGACCTCTCCGACTTGGCAGCCGAGATCTCGTGGTTCAACACCGTTAAGGCATACGTAGAAGCGTTGGCAGTCACTAGGGTGGGCGAACTTGGGGTGGGCGACAATCTGACCCTGGGCATCTACTAGCTGCTGCTTGGGGCATTCGAAACCGTCCTTAGTTTTTCCTGGAAAATTGAGTTTTGATTTGAGAAACATTAAAAAAATATTTCGATTTGGAATGTAATGAATGAATCTCTTTTGCGAAATCGATAATTCGATGTATTAATTTCTAAGTAAATAAATAAAGCCCATTAATTCTACCAAACTCTTTTAATAAATTCGATTCATAAATTGGTCAATACTCTATCAAAATGCTATAAATATGGAATGTCTTTGCAATATAATAGTAGTTAATGCAACTGTCATATAAGAAGGGGTATTAAAACAGGAGAGTCTGTTTATCGCATGAGGCGAAGCCTATATAGCCTATATAGGTTGTCTCGAGTGTTTTACTACCTTAGTTATATGCAGTTTCATACACTACTTTATCTTCACTCATAGGAAAAATTGAAATTAAACAAAGTAGGTAGGTTACAAGGAAATAATTTAGCGTGCGCTATTTTTTTCACAGTTCGAACTGCGCATGCGTGCGCTTTTTTTTTCATATTCAGCCTAAAACCTTAGACTAGTTTAATGAATAAAAAAAGATAGTAGTGCTATAATGAGTTTTATGATACAGTTCGCGGTACTATAATAAGTTTTATTTTTAATTTTATGTATATGCGTTTATAAAGTGCGTATGTATAGAATCGTCTTTGAATTCGTTATTCGAATTTTTCGATTTGAGTGTAGATATAGTTATTTATGCAACTGTGGTATAATGAGGGGTATTAAAACATGAATGTGGGTTTATCACACGAAGCGAAGCTGAGTGTGATAATAGTATCACATGAGTGTTTTAATACCTAATTATACAGTTGCATACAAGACTTTATCTACACCCATGATGTGTCCTCTATAAAATAGTAAGTAAACAAAACAATTTGCAAAAATAATAGCGAAGAAAAATAGCGGGAATTCGAATTCGAACGAATAAGCTTTAATTTTTTTTTACGGCGCGCCGCCGCCGCTGTGGTGGTGCAATGCAACGCGCGTGAATGACAGTTCTTTTTTTGAAACTCATACAGATTCCATGCATCGGGCGGTAAGAATTTGGCTGTCTGATGAGTAACCCTTTGCGCGGAAGAGATTGAAAAAGCAAAAGGAGTGTTCATACAACATTATAACACCCGTTCGGATGATATTATGGTTATTATGACATTGGATGTATTAATGTTGGCAATAAGCTAACTGTTTCAGAATCTTTTATAGAGGATTTATAGCATGGGTGTAGATAAAAAATATTTATTTTCAATAAAACCACTTAGTACGCTAACAGTTATATTATGTATCAAAAAAGTTATTTATCTAGCCCGAAATAACCGCCCCCGCTGGCCGGCGGGGGGGTATCCGAAGGGATTTCCGCACGAAAAAATTAGCTTATGTTAAAAGTGACCCCCTCCGAAATATCGCTGTAGTAGTATGTACAGTTAAGTAGGTTAGCGTGAAACTCACTATTAGTAAGTCAGGCTACACTGATGGGAGTGCCGCGCAAGGGCCATTGACCCAATCTAAGTTATCATACACCGATAACAGCACAACAGATTAGATATTATCTAATCTTTAAGCCACTACAATCAACCCAAAAATCTAAATAATAATGGGCCGCACAAAATAAAATTTACTTTGTTTTCGTTTAATTTTTTACATGAAAAGAAAAACAAATCTAGGCATACGTAATGAAGACACTTACTGTCCTGTACTTGACATCCCTGTCTGCCACCAGTCTCAGGCCACACGCAAGTACCGGAGTACTCGTCGAAGTGGAGTCCAGCAGTACACTTGACTTCAGTAGGCTCTCCTTCGATGCAGTTGAAGAAGATATTACACACTGTCTGGTCGGGGTGAGCGAAGAAACCATTGCGGCGGGGGCATTGGTTGGTGGATTTGGCAGGCTCTGGAGGAAATATATTTCACATAAAAAAAAGTCTCATACTTTGTTATATTACTTAGAGCGGATTTCATCCATGACAGGATCTGAGATCAATGCAAACTAAACACATGATTCGCTATGTAAACGCCTCTCTAACATGCTTTTAATAACTTTTAATTGCCGCACGGATTTGAAATTTTGTACGTATGTTACTTCCTGATCACAATACATTAATTTTACGCTATCGAGCTGATCTGATGACGAAGTCAGTACATGAATAGTGGCACTCTTCAACATGTACTAATAGACCCCTCTAATAGACTTGTTTACATTACATTTGGTAGGATCATATTTTTAAATTATTACGATATGTACATTTTTTTTTAAACCTAAGAAAGTTGTGGCAGGGAATTCGTTCCATATTTAAAATAATTTGTTTGCTACACACATTATACATTATTCGACCCATCTAACTTTATATAATATATCTGTCGTTTTTCAATTGTTATATTCTTATAATCATACTTAAGACCTAAAGATGTTGTAACACTATACGATGATAGTTATACCAATACAGGAAAATGCCTTCCAATAATTGTACCTTTTTTTTTTCGTCCGGAAATCCCACCGAGTACTTAGTACCTACACTACTAAACCAAAGTTTATTCAGCAGAAGAAGGTAGTACCATAATTTATTTAAATGTCTACCTTCCTTGTCCCATATTGTAATGACGAACATTTGTCATGACCTATTGCGTTTTAATATCGATACATAAATTATGTCATTGCACATCACTCACATAAATTAACCCGAACCCAAACATGATGCAAGAGACCGTTCAATGCAAACCACTTTTAAGAAATCGCGGTTTCTTACTAAAACTCGGTGTGTGGCTTTTCCTGCTAGAAATGTATGGGAACGGCTTAACCTTGGCTGTCAGACAAATATAGGAAATGACAGCTGCATTCCGTAAATAAGGAAGTGGATTCTATGCGGTGTCTTTCACTTCATGACGCTAAGAACTCTGTTCACGAGCTATTTATTAGACATGTACCCTTGTTGTTAATCCTTGTACCATGTAAGTAAATGTGTTGCAATATATTGTTTTATCTACTAAATCGACAATGCCTATACACAATGTTAACACCGATGGTCTCATTTACGTCTTACCTAACTAATCTAGCTCCTAAGGTAACCTCACTACCACTAACCAGCAACTAGCAAAATTCATCTGCAGTTTTCTTTAGGGTGGAGGTTTTCCCCTGTTAGGGGCTCCAAATACGAATGCTAACTTGCCTTTCTCTGCTCCATCCATCCATCGCTGTTTGAACGAGGCATTTGCTTAATTTGGTATTTACATAGCAAATGCAAGTAGTTTTAAGAAAAAGAAAATTCTTTGTATTTTATATTACGATGTTGATTCTCATGATAGAGGCTCATGAACTCCGATTGAATGTATTTAAAATCCAAATCACGAACGTTTTGTCATTGCATTCCACGCGTTTCTTCGCACTAATACCTTCATGTATCCATTTTACTAATGGGACAGTTTGTTCTGTCCTTTTATCCCGGGAATACTTGCTTTTTTATCCCGGGAACGGGATCAGGCTTTCACGTAGGCGGAGCCACGGGGCTCGTACAAAAATCTGAGATTGATTCTAGGTGACCTCTAGAGATCCCTGGTGAGATCCTGGCCACTACACTACGAGTGTGATTCCACTCCTAACATAAGAATTTAAGGGGGAATATTAGTAATTTCGATTACTAATATTCTTTCACAAAAAAATATATAAATATTGATTTGAATTTAGAATAAACTACTTAAGTACATACAAACAATACGAACATTTTTACTGCCAAATCATTTAGGTATATTCCTCTCTTAAATATATTAAAAATACAAGCTGATCAATATTAATAACATGACAACTACCAGCTAAGTATTGTGTACATTTCAAATAGATATGGACATATGTACCCGTTGGCCTAGAAAGTCGCCGGCGTGACCACCGACCTAGGCGGTCAAAGGTAGACAGGATACATTCTCTTTGCAGAAATTGCCGTAAGCGACCTCAAGGCATTCGATCTATGCATTCAAAATACCTCAAATGAATTATGTATTTTAATGCACACTTTTTGCTTATTTAATTTCACGACCATAATTTGCATCAAACTGTTTTATAATTAATTAGTAGGACTTTATTGCACGTGATGAATGTATAAATTACATAATAAAAATTAAGTCAGTATTTTGCATATATTACAAATTCTTTAAATTTAGATAAAAATATATTTATTTATACCTTAGGGTAGAAATATATATAAAAAAGAACGATGAAATATTGGGATTATCCGGTCAAATTTTCAACTGCCCAACTAGGGGAGGTCCCTCATATTTCAAAAAGTTACAATTGAATAACTCTAGTACAGTTTTGTATTTTTGCTATTAAATTTTTATTTTTTTTTTATTATTAAAAATCGAAAGGACGGTGTTAATGGCTAGTCTATTAATGAGCAACCGAGTTATTTTTCATAACAGTCTTCTATATTAGCCTTTTAACATAGTTCCAAGCGCAATTCCAATTATTTTGTAAAATGACGTTCATAACTCTTCGCTATTAGTCCATTCACTGAAACGACTATTAAGCACTGGAAATAATTAAGTCTATATCCTATCCCACCAGAGGTTTTTGACGCGACTCTGAGCTCAATTCAAATAAATTTATGAATGTTGCAGTCCACTGCAATTTGTTTATCCAGATTCCTGACATAACTTCCACAATTTTCTCGGACACTTTCATAAAATACTCACGGAGTTCTGTCCTGTCACCGCAGTCCACATTGAAGGGCTGGTCGCATTTGTTGATCTTCCTGATGGTAGGGTCGAACACTAGACCGTCAGGGCACAGCTTCGTAGTGGCAACACCGTCGCGGCACTCGTAGAACTTATCGCACTGGACGGGATCCTCGTACTGGGCATCTTTTGCATTTGCAGGGCATTTAAATTGGGCACCTGAAGAGAAATGGATAGATAAGTATGTGGTACAAATCAAATTTCAAAAGTTCATTATTAAATGTACATAGGTGGCAATCTACAGATATGAGGTGTGCGTATCATTCACCGTGAAAGCAGATTTTATAACAATAATGAAGTAAAAAAAAAAAATTGCTGCAGTAATCACAGAGCTATATCTGATTTTTGTAATTTCAAGTGTTAATTTCGTAACATTGTGACATTGAAATTAATTTTTCATTTTAAATAAATAGGCCTTTATAAAAACATTCCTTCGAAAAATATTACACAACCTACCATCGAACGTTTTAATTAGGTAAAAATGTGAATAATTTTATAATAAATTTATTAATCGTATACAAATTTTAAAACAAAACTGTTATACTCATTATTGCCATAATTATAACAATTAATTTAATTATTAGTAGGTACGAACTGTTCCGGTACAGCAGGTTTGACCAAAAATTGAACCGGTTAGAAAGTGTATTTAGGTAAAAGAGCTTGTTTTTCTTTCGTCGCACTAAGAGTTGGACAGATCGAGTTTTTTTTATTACATAAGTGCGGAATGTTATATAAGTGTATTGGCACACATTCAAGCGTCACCGATACGTTACGAGTAGTGTTGTGAATTGGTTCCTTACTTGACTGTGCAAATGAAATTCAATTATTATTGTCTTTCAGAAGCTGATATACAAAAGACTTAAGCGATCAAAACGTATGTAATAGTTTTTATTGTAATTCTCTTTTATAACAGCTTCAATCATTCATGTCTGACATTTCAATACAATTATGCTTATGAAAAATTAGTGCGATCCTATACGATACATTAATCCTCGCAAATTTAAAATTCAGTTGGTTTAACTAAACTTCACTTCAAAGAATTTGACTAGTTTCTAGTCATAAAGCTCATAGACAAACATGTATGTACTTTTAGCAGTACATGAACTAAATTTGAAGCTGCAGATCGCGTATCAAATACTTTTAATAAATTCATACTAGTTTAACATATAAATAAAACAACTCGTGGCCCATCACTAGATAAATATTCAGATTAATGTATGACATTATAGAATTAGCTGATGGTTTTGAGCTTTAAATAGATCCTTATAGTCAAGGCCACGTTGCCTTAGCATACTTAATGTAAAAGAATATCATCCATTTCTGTGAATCGTCCTTTCTAATATAGGCTTACGATCAAGATCATGATAGGGATTATGGCTTCTCCTACGTTTCTTAAAATAAGTGGTAAATATATCAATCTATCAACCTATGGTATATCAATAATTAACCTTTGATCTAGCCCTACTTATAATGTTGTACATAGCACTTATTTGTTAATGATACTGTATTTTACAGGTGAAACACTATGTTTGTTAAAGGCACTAAGGCCCCAAAAGACAATTATGAAATACTCCAATAACTAATAGGACCTTTTTCGTGCGGAAATCCCTTCGGATACTCCCCTGCCGGCCAGCGGGGGCGGTTATGTCGGGCTTGAACCGACTTAAACCGCACGCCGTCTCGGTTGTACAGACGCCGGGGTGTGAGGTTGCCCATAGAGCATATCCCTCGCACCCCGACTGAACCTGGGCCATCTCCGGTTTCGAGATGGCTCCCTCGGGTTTGGGAACCACGGTGTCCCCGACTTGCCCGGTTTGGGGCAGGGGCGTTAGTCGCCCTACCGTTTGGCCTGCTTCTGCTGGGGTGACAGGCGGCCTTACCTGCCACCCCCAGGCCTGCACTCATGGAGGACGGAGGTCGTTAAGCGACCTTCGGCGCCTGAGTCACCTGCGACGCGCGGCGAGCATGTTGCGGGCTCGGCGGGCCGGGAGAGTTCTAAATCTCTCCCGGGCGCGCTCCGCCATCTCCTTCTCGACCATTACTTGCTCGCAGAAGGAGGCAGCGGTGGCCCACGCGCTCGCGCTCCGCACCATTGCCGCAATCATGCTGCCGAGTGAGAGGACTGGGAGAACAAACAATTCTAAGTATCGAGTCCAACTCCCTGGAAGCGATAAGAAATATCCCAGTCTTACCACCGTGCCATTTATGGAGTTGATTTGTCTTCGTAAGATCGTTTGAGGAATATATTCATGCAAGTTGAAGAAAGTAAAATCGAATCGTTTCGTTACAAATACTCTATCCAACGCTGGATAATACTGGTACAAAATCAAACCTCGCTTGAACAACGTAAAAATACACCTTAGCATAAATATTAAGAGTATTCACGAGGCATTCGTTAAAATCAATGCAACAATTGTATTATTCGCGTTGGCCCATGTTTGGCCAACATCGAGAAAACCAACAATCATTTCTAAAAATAAATCACTACACAATACTTCTACGAAATGTTACAACGTTAACCTTTAAAATATCTGTTGCTTTTTTACATTTTTGCCCTGTTGTTGGACCACTCTGTGATGGAAAAAAAATGTAGATAAGTGTGTCAGTTGGTGATGGTATCAGATGCTATGTAAAACAAAAATGTATATTATATACCTCTCCATGTTAGTATATTTGCAGTTGTCGAGTTAAATGCCATGAAGCTGTAAGAACAGCGCATATATTTACTTGGCCAATTTGAGTATGTTATATGCCATAATTGATTTAATGTTAACAAGAATATAGTACAATTGATGGTAAGCTATTACAATGGTCTTTGGACGCCAGCAGTAGTAGAAATATTACTTGCGCCTTGCCATAAGGTGATACAAAAGTTAAAACAGGTACGATACTATTTTTTTGATTATTATTATTATTTATTTATTTTACTCAGCAATAACCAAAACTATATACAATGTTCATAAGGGACACAAAAGATCTGGTTGTGAATCACTGGTCTCTGTCACCTGTATTACTAGTGACCAGGATTTCATTTTGAAACAGTGACTATTCAGCGCTCCTTAAATTTATATAGCTATCTTTAAAACTTAACGTTAAACTATCGTTTTATTTATCGTTAAAATATATATAAAAATATAAGTAAGTCCGTGCTAGCATGGGAGTGTGTCTGAGGATGTGTGAGTGAGAGAGGGGGTGAGGGTGTATGTGTGTTTGTGTGTGAAATAGAAAGAGAGAGAGTGTGAAGGTGTGTGTGCGTGCGTGCATGCGAGAGGGTGACCAAGACCTCCAGAAGTCCCTCCGTGTCACAGTATGTTTGGCAAAGAAGTCATTTGTGTACAATAGTTTTTGTGAAATTGAATTGTACTATCATAACCTGGACCAAAATATATCTGTTACCTACTTTATTAAAATTATTCTTAATCTGAAACAGTTAAAAACAAGAAACAATGACCGGGACTATTTTCGTGGAGATCGAGCCAAGTGAGATCATATTTACAACATTATTATTTGCTTTTAAAAGACTATGTTTCATTACTATATTCGTCCACAGGCTGCGGGAGCCGCTTCCCATCAGGTGAGCTGTTTGGTTGTCTGCCACCTAAGTGATATAAAAAATCCATATTAATATTATACGTTCGTGTTTTACGTTCTCAACCCAACTGAATGATTTCGTTATAATTCCGCATAGAGATAGCTAAAATAACCTGAAGAAGAAATACCAGTAGAATATGTTTCGTATAATAGCAAATTTCCGCAAAAAAGGTCTCCACGCGGGCGGAGTTGCGGACAGCAGCTCCTCTGTAAATTATTATGTGTAGGTGTTATTATATGTATCGTCAATAGCTAGTATGTTTTACAAGAAGTATATTTCATCAAAAGTTTATAAGATGGTAATGTAACATATGATTATCGACGGGGGCATTTGCGCGCTACTCGACGCTGACGCAACGCGAAGTGAAAGTGAGTCGAGTTGCGACACCAGTGCATCGCTCGATGCATCAAGGGCGGAGATCACACCGACATATCACACGAGTCTGTCGAATTAGAATTTGTATTGAATGTTTTACTGTATGTAAACAATATGCTACACAACAGTCAATCATTCTGTATATTAGAGGCAAAGGTTCTTTCACCAACTGTCTCAGATAGAGGGTTATTCTTTCTTTCTGATCTAAAGATCGATGCCAGGACCTCATGCGAAGTACTTACAGTACTGATGTAACTCAGAGACAGTCCTAAAATAGTTACACACATACATTGATATTATGCCTATATATTATTGAAGGCATAACCAGAGGTGTATTGAAAATTTTGAAAAAAAAATAATTAAAAAATTAAAATTAAAATATTTCTAGTATTATAAAGTCCTTTCGTAAAGAAATATACGGATGGAGTTATAAGAAATTGTTTCAATATTTTGTAATATTTTCACTTATAATTATCATCATTTCTATAATTCCTGTGAAATATTCAACAAAATATTTTATCCATTACGTAACTGAGCCTTAAAATTGTTTTAACTCATATAAATTCAAATTTTACTAAGAAACTGTAGTGTTCAAACCCAATGATGCAATTCTATTTTTTATAGTTTTGTTATTCATATACGCAATGCATAATACGATTTACGATTTCAATCAATTACTTAAAGTTTCAACAAACGAACAACACTGTAAAACCATTAAATATTCATGTTAATTTTAAAAGTTGTATTGGAAGTAAGAGGTTATCGATAAAACCGCATAGTTAAGTTACCTACAAAATTCTGAGACCTGAAGTGAATACCAATATTTATTACCAAATTAAAAACTAAATTTATTTATGACACGGACGTGTATCGGTATCACGTTCCTTGGGTAGTGACAGGCATTCTTAAATACCATAACCCGTTTAAATGTATACTCGTAAACGAGTTTAGATTTTATAGTTTATAAATGAACTAGCTGATGAACGCCGATTTTTGGTCATATCTCCGAATCTACTTGACCAATTGCAATCAAAGATATAGCAGATTTTAAGTCTGACCAAAACCTTTCTAATAGAAAGAACCGCATCAAAATCTGAATCAAAACCTTATAAGGAAAAAAAGTTTTAAAAACTATTCCTAATAAAGAAATATAAGAAAATATATTAATTAAAGAGAATTTAGAAATATAATTAAATAAGAAACTTGAGTAAATAATTCGAACATAAAAAAAGAATACAATTGATCTTATAGTAATTATAATAAAATTTAATGCATATATAAGGTGTCACCAAATTAGGTCTCTGAATTTGGTGAGATGACTTGGTATCGACAAAATATGTATTTGAAATAAAAATCAAAAATATCCGGGTAAAATAAAAATATAAAAAGCGGATGTAGAGGAAATACCTAAATCGCGACCAGCGTCACGTGTGCTCGTCGCGTCACGTGTCGCTGGTCGCTGGTGGTGTTTTCTTTTTTATTTTATTTTTATTTTATTTTTTTTTTCCCCGATATTTTTCTTTTTGTTTCAAATACATATTTTGTCGATACCAAGTCATCTCACCAAATTCAGAGACCTAATTTGGTGACACCTTATATCTTATTTATAATTAAAAAAGCCCAAGGTTCTTGGTGAGACCTATTTTTTCGTGCGGAAATCCCCTCGGATACCGCTCACCGGCCGGCAGGGGAGGTTATGTCAGAATTGAACCGACTAAAACCGAACTCTGCGCACTATCTCGTGTCTTCAGACGCCGGTGTTATGGCAATTTCTTCGCAATTCAACTGACCCCAGGCCATCTCCAGTTTCGAGACGGCCCCCGTAGGGTTATGGGAATCTCGGTGTGTCCGTCTTGCTCCCGGAACACGAGGGTGCGCGCAACGTGGCGCCATCCCAGTGGGGCCCTATACATCCTAACGCAGCTCTCGGCTGGATCGACTTATCTGACATTCAAAGAACCAGCAACACGTGACGTCTCAATGTTGCATATTGGACTATTATTGATCCCCATCTCTGCCATTCCAACAACAACAGTACGCATACAAAATAGAGAGTTTTTTTCTGAGGTTTCGTCTTCGTTTAGGTAATATTATATACTTCCATGTCCCTAGTACTTCCGTTTGCCAAAAACTATTGGCAAAATATTTTATTTAGAAAACATTTTTTTATTCTCGTAGATCAAAATGATGTTTAACTAACCTCTCTTGAATAAATTACAGTCTATTATTGTAAGTGGCGCAACGAAGTGAAAAATAGTGACTTTAAACTTACACAAAACGGTGAAATTATAATTAATTTACATACATAAACATCGTGTTTCATAAAAATTTACATGAATTCGTAACTAATTTAGAGTTTAATTTAAAATTTTATCTTCTTAATTAATTTAGTTTTGACAGTTCATTATTTGTATGAACAATTATAATTATGCTAATTCCTCGATATATGAACCAAGACTGATGTGTATTGACCAATAATGTTTATATATCGAAATAAATAACAATACTTAACAAAAAACTAAATATTACGAAAATATTGCTTCAATAATTCAATATTCGAATAATAAAGTTATACTTTGAATACATTACACAGAGAGAGAGAGAGAGAGAGAGAGAGAGAGAGAGAAACAAGATAGATACACAGACATACCAAGTTTTGATAAGCCTCCACCAAAAGCCAGAATAATTTAGAACAAGCTCTAACAAATAAAATTTTACAAAAACCTTTGCAAATATCTACTCTCTCCTGCCATTGATTGCAAAACAAAATATTATTGGCGTTAGTTTCAACACCCTTCAGTGCAATTGTCCATAGAAATTTATTATGTTTGTATCTTTACCAAACCGGTAAAAAATGTTCACGACTTGGTGAATGTCAATGTCACATTTCAACAAAATCAGTAGACGGTGGCACGATTTCTGTTTACTTTCATTCGTTTATCTACGGTGTATTTCTTTATAGATTATCGAGAGAAATCAACTTTCTCACAGAGTCCTATTGATGATTTAATTTCGACATGACTAGCTTTATATAGTTACTAGATAAACCAAAATTTTCAAAATTTCAACCTTAACTCATATAAACGACCTACGCCCTATTTATCTAATAAGTGTTTAATATTTGGATACTAATTTATTGCATTGAATATTAGTTTAATAATTTATTCAAGCCGAGTGTATGATTGAATACGATTAAAAGAAATGAACTCAAAACTTGTGGTAGGAATAACTATATGTATACGACAAGAAGTGTATTCTTATCATTTTTTATAATAAGCTAAGTGGGTTACGGTGTAAGTAGAATACAAAACTGCACAGCTATGCGGTATAAAATAGACATTTATACTAGTAACAAGTTGTTAGAACGTTACGATATCAATAAATTTCTCAATAACTGAAAAACATATGAGGCAAAAATCGTTTTGAAACTGATTACAACATTATCGATATGTCTGAAACCGATTGAAGTTAACAAATTTTGAATAATAGGCTTAAACTTTGTGCTTGAATATAATTGTTTTGGAATACATTATGGAATACAATAAATTAGTATTTGATAAGGCAATGCTTTTCCCAACACAAAGGACTGCCTTGACTAGGGAAGTAGCACTTAACATTGATATCTTTTGATATTGATGTTCCTATTTTTCCTTTCTTCAAATTCCTCCTTCCCCTTTCTCTAACTTACATGTGTGATACCGCAGGATTCATTTATCCAACTAACACGGTAACCATCTAGAGGGTCGCGTGCGTATTTGTTATCTTAGTAGCACCGTATACTAACATCTTGAGCCAAAAACAAACAAGCAAATCAAATTTACAATAATAACATAAGCCTGCGGCCCTACACAATCCAAGTGTGCTCATACTAAAGCCTATTAGTAAAAAAAAATATTTGTCCTATTCCAAGTCAAAGTAATTCCGGGATTTAACATCACAACGATAGGAAAGTTTTTTTGATTTCAGAATTTATAACTTTTGCATACTGCCGAAATTGCCCCGTGACCCAGTACGCTGTTAATGCAGTTTCATACACCTGTCATGCAATCATTGACTCTACAACTCTACTGGACTCAGGATTTATTTTCAAGCTTGGTCACAGTAATAAATTGTGACAAGGCTGGAATCATTAACTCTATGTCTCTACTCAACTCTACGTAAAACAGACGTCTTAATCTTCGTGCTTGGCAACAGATCATGAGTTACGATTAGGCAAATCGACAAATTATTGACTGTATATCTAAAATAGTGATATTTTATCAATTTAAGCAATCACTACTCGAATCTACGTAATATTTTTTTACACGTCTTTCGACAACTGTTAGTGCGACACAATTAGGGGGATTCAACAAATCATTGACTCTTACATCTCTAATTTACTTTACATATCATAAAAGTTAATTATTCGTGCTTGCAACAGTATGTAAGTCACAATCAGGGAGGTGCAATAAATTAGTAACTCTTTATTTTTTGTGTTCAGTAATAATTCGTTCATGAAAATTATTGGGGCTCTACATTTGTACTTAACTCACGTGCTCAAGTGTTTAATGTTTGTGTTTGGCAACAATTCGTAAGTCAAAATTAGGGGGACTACATTGGCTCTAAATCTCTACGCGACTCTAAAAAAATAGAAATCTTATTGACATGCTTGGCAATTTGGGCTATTGAACCAATTTCAATAACCTTAATTAAATTGTGAATAAACCAATCATCTCTACTGGATTCGGCATAAAACAAGAGTAAGTTTTGCGTGTGTCTCTTAAATGTTCGTGCTTGGCGAGTTGTTAGAACAGTTAGTGAGCCACAATTAGGCGGTTCAACAAATCGTTGTGTAATGCTTTCACAATCGTTACATAGTTTCATAGGGTAATGTTACGTGATCAATAATACCAGTGACTAATTATATATTTTTATATATATATCCCTAAAGCTATAAACAAAGGAACACCCATAATTTACCAATTTTTGTCGCAGTGATGAGCCTATTGCTGTCAACAGGGCACTTTTTCTTACTAAAACACAGTAGTGACCGTTTCACATTTCGCATACCATTACACATAAAAATATTCAATAAAACAAACTAAAGCAGATCGCGTTGATGTCTTTTGCACTGATTTTTGTTATGTAGAGCCATGTAGAGTTACGTAGCTACAAATATGTAACTGTTCAAAATAAGGGTGACACACATTATCACATATATGTTACACAAGTATGACATGACCTTTAAAGGTGTCTCTACAACTGGTGAGTTAATACTTAACAAACTCGAGTTATTTACAATATTGTTAACTTATAGAACGAATACTTACTCGCTAGCGCGGTGATGGCTGTCAATACGATGAACACTTTCATGATGGTCTTTTGATTACAAAATTACAAGATTTTATATTAAAAGTATATTTAAAAAACGTTTTAATGACTAGATTGCGGTCCGACCCCTGTGACGACCCTGGCGAGACTGACGAAGACTGGTGCCGCGCGCGCCTTTTCTTCGCCTGCGCATGCACCCGAACCGGTAAGACTTAGGCGTGATTTAACAAATTCTTCTATTAGTTAAACAATAATCATTTCAGCATTACGCGGTGGCAGCCATCAGCTGATAATATAGTTAAATTATATTATTTAAATATGTCTTAGTAGGCTTTATAACTTTCACAACCAAAGCCTTAGTATTTTGTAAAGGATTTAGCGCTCGCCTGCGCGTGAGGCAGAACGCCCTTGAAAATGAATAGTTCTTACTTATACACACACCGTTCGAAATTCAAAAAGGTTT
The DNA here is from genome assembly GCA_946251805.1 of Cybosia mesomella. Taxonomy (NCBI): domain Eukaryota; kingdom Metazoa; phylum Arthropoda; class Insecta; order Lepidoptera; family Erebidae; genus Cybosia; species Cybosia mesomella. The sequence goes on from OX276390.1 coordinate 8,055,836, forward strand.
GTTTTTTAATGACTCTTACAAAAAATTTGCTGTACTGAAGGACAGTACATGATCATAAATATTACTGTGACGTCTGTCGAAGATATTATCTGCCCAGAGATAAAGGGTCCATATTGTATCTAAGAGTTTCATCAACCAGACGAATACATCTTGCTATAATTTAACGTCGATATTACCTTACCACTTAGACTATTGTGAGAGCTTCTGTCGTCTGACCCCCCAACCAAGGAAAAGAAAGCTAACAATTAACCAAAATTAAAACTATAACTGTAGTACTTTTTGAAAACAAATCCCTGATATTGTCGGAAGTTTACGCGAATGTCACACATCGCGATTTATTTGATGTTATTTTATAATTTACATTGAACCCGACGTTTCGGTTCCTTTTCAGCAGCCATAGTCTCTCATAGTGTCCCCGTGACTATGGCTCATTAAGCGGAGTGTGACAAAGCATATGTCGAGACGTCAATCTAAGAACAAGCATTTTTGAAACGGGCTTTTATTTTTTGGATGGCCTTAACTAGCCATAAAATTAATGATCAAATAGCAAACATATATAATTTATCAAAATCTGTTCAGCCGTTTGGTAATTACGAGCGAATATAGAGACAGACATTCATTCATACATAGCTACAGGTCAAATACATTTGCTTTTCAACATTAAAGCAGTCGGTTAAAAAGCTTAAACCACAACATATAAATCATGCTATTTCTGTCACGACGTTTCGACAAGGGACAACCGGTTGTATTGATAACACTAAGTACCTATATAATACATGATCGAAATTTAGCGTGCAGTTTTCCTTAACCACTTTTATACGTTTGCTTAGTTAGTGTACGGAACCTCACCAAGATCTTCGGAGCCAAATCAATTTCACCTGAAAGCCGGTAGGTGCAAGTTGCAGAAATCAGACCAAACTGAGGAGTAACTGGACCTCGGACTCCGAAGCAAAACCCTCGCATGCAGGAGCCTGGGATCCGCTTTTCTACTTCATTCATTTTTATTTGGCTTATTTTGGCTATTACCTTGATATTCCCAACTACTAGAGGAAAACCTCATCCTTCGATCGGCAGATGCACCAACGGTTGCATCTTGAGGCTAGTTTTCGACTGGAACCATATGTGTTTTTGCACGAATGGAAGCTGAATTGAATATAACTCATGTGATGTTCATGCCTCTCTCTCATTGGGGTAGGCAGAGACAACATCTTTCCGCTGTAAACAAATGTTGTGCCGTATCTGTTTGCTACCTTATTAAGATGAAAAACCTAGCTGATTTCTGCGGCTCCATCTATGTGGAATTTTGATTCTGTTCCCAAAAATCCACGTGAACCTATTCCAGGAATAAAGACTAGCCTGTGCAATTTCAGACTATAATCTATTCCTGTACCAAATTTCAGCCAGATCCTTTACGTTACTTGAGCATGATTGAGTAATGAACATACAAACCTCTAGCACCAAAAAGAAGTCTTTGTGTTATTCCGGATTACAATCTATCCCTGTGCCAAATTTGAGCCAGATCCGTTCAGCCGTTTTTGCTAGAAGGAGTGACAGATATTCATACATTTAAACTTTCCCATTTATAATATCAGTAGGATTATAGTTGGATAGCAGTAAGTAGGATATATAGCAGGTTAGTAGGAAGTAGGATATATAGTAGGATAACATTCATGATGACCTCCGACCGATTTCGGCCATGGCGACCACTATAATGTGCTCCTAATTAAGTACGGCGCTCGTGCGCCCGAAGATGGCTAAATATATTTATTTATTTAACCAACTTATACTGACAGCAATCCATACATATAAGTTATAGGTCACATACATTATTTTCTTATTTACCACATGTTATAATAACTATGCAATGTCAAAACTACAGATGTCAAAAATAAAAATAATAATTAAACAATGTCAAAAATATCAAAACTATAAATGTCAGAAATAATAATAATAATAGCTTGGATCAAGCGAATACGACGGTACTCAGAACGAGTAAAACGGTATCACCAGAATCGCCTCTTCATGAGTGATCAGAGGAAGTTCTACAGGTCGTTAGAGCAGCCTAGGGTCAACGCCGCTACTGAGCGTCCTGACGGACAGGAGCTGGTGGCACTTTGGCGTAACCTATGGTCACGACCTGTGGAGCATGTGGAGGGATTCTGGATGCAGGTCATCGAGGAGTCGTGTGCAGATATACTGCCAATGAGCCCGATAACTATCAGCCAGGACGATGTTCGCGTAGCAGTTGCCAAAGCTCCGCACTGGAAGTCTCCAGGGAGCGATGGACTGCAGCATTACTGGCTGAAGAGTTTTCGGGCTTCCCATGACACCCTCGCAAGACAGTTCTAGGAAGCCCTAGCAATGAAAGAGCTCCCTAACTTCCTCACTACTGGGGTCACTCATTTGGTTCCTAAGTCGGAGCGTACCACGGACCCATTGCAATACCGACCGATAACGTGCCTTCCTACCACCTACAAGGCACTGACATCTGTTCTGGAGGCAAAGATAGCGTGTCATCTAAACAGCTGTTGCATCGTCGCTAATGCCCAGAACGGATGTCGACGTGGTAGTCGTGGAACCAAGGAACCAAGGAAAGGTTAGCCAGCAGGTCAAACGCAACCGACGTCATTTCTCCGCTGCCTGGATAGACTACAAGAAAGCATTTGACTCGGTCCCCCATACATGGCTGAAAAGGGTCCTCGAGCTGTATAAAATTGATCATACTGTTCGAGACTTCCTCGGTGCCTGTATGGAGCAATGGAGCACAATGCTTAGTCTTTCTGGGGTGCGACTGTCGGATGCGGAAGACCGGATAAAGGTGAAGCGGGGTATCTTTCAGGGTGACTGTCTGAGTCCACTGTGGTTTTGTCTGTCCTTGAATCCTCTAAGCACATTGCTGGATGAGTCAGGGACGGGCTTTCAGCTTCGGAGAGGGGGCCCGAAGGTGTCTCACCTGTTCTACATGGACGACCTCAAGTTGTTTGCCCCAAACGCTGCAGGTCTGATGCGGTTGCTAGATATCACTTGTGATTTCAGCGGCAGCATCGGCATGGAGCTTGGAGTGGACAAGTGTGCGGTTCTTCATGTGGAGCGGGGGAGAATTGTCTCATCGGATCGTATACCAGTGTCCAGTGGGGTGAGCATTCATACACTCTCCGAGGGTGAAACATACCGGTACCTGGGCATGTCGCAGAATGTGGGTGTCGACGCGATGGACATCAAACGGGCCGCATGCGACGTGTTTTGGGAACATCTGGTAAAAGTGTGTAACAGCCTATTATCGGGCGTGAACAAGACACGGGCGTTTAACGGAGGGGTGATGCCCGTTCTGTTGTACACCTTTGGCGTGGTCAGGTGGTCTCAGACCGAACTGGACGCCATGGATAGAAGAGTCCGCGTAACTATGACCCTCCATAGAATACTCTACCCGAAGTCTTCGGTTATGAGATTGTACATCCCGCGAAAGTGCGGAGGCCGGGGCCTTCTCAGTGCCAAGGCTATGCACAATCGCGAGGTATGCAGTCTCAGGGAATATTTCCTATCGAAGACGGACAGTGAGATGCATAGAGAGGTCATTGAATGCCATAAAGGACTGACCCCGCTAGTCCTGGCTAACACAGAGTGGCGTGCACCAGCAGTACTTAGTACCTCTAAGCGTGAGGCCGTGTGGAAGGGTAAAGAGCTACACGAACGCTTCTTTAAGGCTTTACATGAGCCTCACGTGGACCGAGAAGCCTCCGTGCACTGGCTGCGCTTTGGTGACCTCTTTGGGGAAACCGAGGGTTTTGTCTGTGCGATACAAGATCAGGTTATCAAGACGAACAACTACAGGAGGTACATACTGAAAGATAGAACGTGTGTCGTTTATGCCACCGTCCTGGCGAGTCACTCAGACATGTGACCTCCGGTTGTTCCATGCTTGCTAACACTGAGTATCTGCACAGGCACAACCAAGCAGCCAGAATTCTACATCAAGAACTTGCCCTTAAATACGGCCTCATTGCGCAGAGGCTGCCATACTACAAGTACGTGCTGGAAGCCGTACTCGAAAATGACCGCGCCAAGCTCTATTGGAACCGGTCCATCATCACGGATAGGACAATTCTAGCGAATAAGACTGATATCGTGCTGATTTACCGGGCAGAGTCACGGGCATTTCTTGTGGACATCACTATTCCCTATGACGATAACCTCGTCCGCGCCGAAACAGATAAGAAAACCAAATATCTGGACCTGGCGCACGAGTTTACCGACATGTGGGGGTGCGGTCCACAGAAATAGTCCCAGTTATTTCAGCCAATGGTTTGATCCCAAGGAGCCTCTCAGTTCATCTAGGGAGGCTCGGGATTAGTGGGAAATCAGTGGCGGCCACGATGCAGAGAGCGGTCTTGCTTGACAATGCCCGAATAGTCCGGTGGTTCCTCTGCCAATCGTCGTAATGCCCTGGCCGACTGCTGCTTGCCTAGCCGGGGTTATCTCACCGCCTAGGAAGAGGCGTGATATAGCTCGATAAATAATAATAATAAATAGATTCATAATAATAATTCACTAATTAATTAAAATCATACCCATTAAAAAATAAAACAACAAAAAAAAAAGAATAAAAAAAAAAACAAAACATATATGTCACCACTACTCTACTACCACCAGTATCATTGCCCAGTCAACTAGGCAATGGTACTGGAGGTGGTAACACTCTCCAGATAGAGACTAACTGTGGCCAGGAATCTCGGTTCCGTGTATGAAAATATATCTATTATCCCATCACTCAGCAGAATATCATTGATGTATTGTCACAGTAGTATTAGGTACTACAAATAGTGGACGCTGTCGAGGACGTAGGGTGCGTCTGGCCGGTAGTGGTACACTTATTGAGATATACTGCAGGAGTGAGGGATTACATATAGAACCACGGATTAGACGGAAGAAGTATGTGACCATCATGAGTTTCCTCCTAACTTCAAGACTTTGATAGGAGACCATTCCCAGCACAAATGGTTAGGATACATGTAGGGATAGTAACCGTATATTTTCAAGTACAAGCATCGAGTGAATGATTTCTGCACTTTTTCTACCAGCAGTGTATATGAATTTTCATGCGGATTCCAGATTGCGCAGTTTGTTTCCAGTACAATACGAACATATTAGTTATACAGTATAGTTATGGCTTGTGGGTTATTAAAAATTTTCGCTTGTCGCATAACGTACCCCAAGTTTTTTCGAGATCTGTTACAAGTTTGGATTATATTTTGGTTGAATGTAAGGTGTGGATCGAAATGATTCCCCAAATCTCGTATAGTAGAGACGCGGTTGAGGACCACCGAGTTTAATGTGTAGGTGTTGTGTATCGGTAATGTTGCTTTGGAGTAAGACATGACCGCGCATTTATTGACATTGAGATTAAGTCAATTTTTTGAAGAAAAAACCGAAAGAAAGAAAAACCGTTTATTTTACACACACTACACACTGAAATATGAACAAAATATAAAAACAAAAAAATTAAGGAAAACAATAAAAACAAAAGATAAAAAAAGAATCAAAACAAAGGATAACGGCCCCCGCAATCAACCCGGTCGCGTCCCGCCACAGTGAATCACCATGCAGCACGCGCGCGACAGTATTGTCCGAGCCGACTCGCTGGGCATACGCGTGCTGCTATTATGTTTTTATTAATATTATTATTCCTAATTATCACTGTGGTGGAACCCGGCCGCGATGAGAAGCGCCCACATACCCACTACTCCAGACGATATATAGGTACCCAACCAAAAAGGAATACCGTGTCGTGATGTCACAATGAAGATCGGTACAACAATACAATATTTTACATATAAGACAAATAGGCACCTATATATATACCAGATTCCAGGAAGGCGCTCAGCTATTGAGCCCTCGTTGCCAAGCACTATGCTCATCGTATGGCCATACCAGAGGGGTAAGTATGTTTTTGTACCGAATTTCATATTTACTCCCTCAGTACTACGCTACTATTTATTAAACTGCTACTGTCTTTTTTAGCCACGAGTTGCAGAGTGCCGAGCGACGGGGCCCACACGAGCACAGCATCCTGGAGCGGTGGAGATGACACTGCTGCCAGTGGCAGTTCTCCGCATACTAACGGTCTGCCGCACTAGTGTATAAGTACCCTTGTAAGAATACCCTTACAATACAACAATACACACGTTACATTTTATATGTCAGTGTGGAGTGTGCGTCCAAAAGGCCGCAGTTCAGCTAATGCTACAGGTTGGGTGAATACAATCTGCAGCGCTGGTTTTCAACTGTAGCCCAATTCCACCAGGTTGCATGCTGTATTAGCATTAATTGAATATCATAACAATAACATCTCCTTATACAGAACAAAATAACAAAAAAGAACATTACACACACACTCGAGATCATACACCCGTTTTGCACATATTCTATAACTAGTTGTAGGTAAATTTATATCATTTGTACATTTATATTAGGATAGTTTATAAAGTGATAGTCAAGTAATATTCTTAGTTCAGGTGAAGAAGCAACAATTAGTAATGCATTCAAATAACAATAGATTCCTATATATAAGATCATTTGAGTTCCCTTATCACAAATTGTGCCGCATTATAATTATGTACATACTCGCAATCGTTAGAATAGGTCATACTCATACATAAATTGAATAGATACTTTTTTAATTTTTAATTATACAAACAGACATGAGCAGAAGAGCAACAAATCAAAGAGACACAAGTAACACAAAAATAAACTTCCAGTTAACCCGTAACTGCCGCATTCCCTCTCATTACCAAACACACCTAACACAAATAAATTCAATATATATACACATACATACACACATACATACACATACATACACATATACATATATATATATTTACACATATATATAACTGTATATATACATATACGCATACACATACACACATACACAAATACATACATTCATACACACATACATACATACACATACATATACGAGTAATATGTCAGGATCGTAGCAATTGGAGATCCGTGTTCTCTGCCTACCCCTATGGGAAACAGGGTGTGATTCTATGCATACATGTATGCATGTACATACATACACAAACACACACCCACACCCACACACATACATATATATCGACACATACATACACACACACACGCACGCGTCTGTGCGTGCGTGTGCGCGTACATGCACGCGACGACACATGCACACATACATCCAAAAGATCTCCAGGCTAGACTTTTTGTGCTCCAGGTGTAAATATTGTTAATGTCTTCCTGGAGTTTGTCAGTGTCGTTTGATGCATTAATTGGAATGGCAATCTTAACATCATCTGCGTACATCAGGATAGTGGAGTGTTTTATGTGTGTTGGAGGGTCGTTTATAAATATTAAAAACAGTAAGGGTCCCAGGCTGCTGCCCTGTCCTATGCCCGAAGTGACAGGGTAGAGATCTGAACGCGCACTTTTGTATATAACATATTGTTCACGACCCATTAAATAGTTAGCAAAGTATTGTAGTAAGGATCTAGAAAACCCAGCCACTCCCATTTTATATAGTAGCACATCATTGTCCACCCTATCGAAAGCCTTTTGGAAATCGAAATAGGCTATGTCTACTTGACTTTTGTTGGCCAAGTTTTCTGCAATAAAGGTAGACACATTAAGAAGGTTCGATGTCGTGGAGCGATTAGACAGGAATCCATGTTGTTCTTCTGCGAACCACCCAGTCATATCGTTCTAAATTTTTTTGTATAATACGGACTCTATTACTTTACCAAATATGGATAGAATAACTATAGGTCTTTAGTTCTTAATATCGGATTTAGGGCCATTTTTATGAACTGGGAGTACTTTAGAGATCTTCCACAATGTTGGATATACCTTGGCCTGCATAGAAAGATTAAAGATATGTTGAACAGGCTTTGCTAAAATTCTGCTGCCATCTTTAACGATAAATTGCGATATACCATCTGGACCCTGAGTTGTTTTTGGAGCTAGTCGCGACATGGCTTTAAGTACTTCAGATTCGGTAATGTGTGCAATATTAACGTGAATATTATTATTTGTGTTTATGTTCGACGAGACACAGGCCTCGTCTACATTCAGAGCCGAGGCATTAACTAAGAACACGCTGCTAAAATATTTAGATAATGTAGTAGCCACCTGTGTGGGAGACAGGTCCCCAAAGGTAGCCTGTTCATTATTTTCCCTACTGCTCTTAACGTAAGTCCAGAACGATTTGGGATCTCGTTTAATGTTTGCTTCTAAACGGTTAGTGAATGTTAAAAAGTCAGATTCTGTACTCTTTTTCACTAAGCGCCTGTAATATGTAAAAAATGCATAGTATAGTTGGTCGCTTGTCTGTTTGTAGAATCTGTGGTAATCATTTTTCAATTTATTCAAATTAATAGTGTTTGTAGTGAACCAGTGTGGGTAACTCTCATTCAACCTTTTATTAGGTCTCTTGACAGGCACGCTTTCCGCAATAGCATCATTTAACAACTTCTAAAAGATCCCGATCGCATAACTAACATCATTGTTCGGGTACACTGGGTCCCAGTTAATATCTGTTAGTGCCGTGTATAATTGGAAAAAATCTGCTTTGCGGAAATTTCGTTCGTATGCTACACTATCATAGTTATTAACCTTATACAGGTTGTTATTATTATTCAAAGATCTATGAGCAAATGGCGTATACACGTTAATATCGATACTCAACGGCTGGTGATGCATTTCTTTAGAGACTATACCGGCGCATGCTGAAACCGAGACACCTGCCACACAGGTATTTACTAAAATTAAATCTAACATTCTTCCGAGATCATTATTAACGGTATTTTTCTGGGTCAAATCATTTTCGGCTATGAATAGTTCGAAATCATTACGGACAGCAACACTAGCAGAGTACAAATTGAAATCGCCTATTATCAAAATTGGAAGTTTACTATGAGTATCCATAACTTTCCTGATACAGTCAAAAATACTGTAGTACCGTCTGTCCAGAACACCAGGTGGTAAATAAACTACACAACACACGAAGTCGATATGGCCTGTGGTGACTTTTGCGCATATGATTTCATCATAGGTTTCCGACTGGCAGTCCAAGCGCGTGAGTAAGTAGGGGGAACGTGCAGCGAGCAGTACTCCTCCTCTTCTGCGTACAACCCGGTCGCAGCGCAGTACGGCATATTCCTGTGGAAATACTTCGGAATCGAACACACTATCATCAAGACCGGTTTCCGTTAGGGCAAGTAAATTACTTGAAAAAGTGTGTAGTAAGTTCTTGGTACCCGAACATCTGGTTTTGAACCCACGAACATTCTGATAGAAGATTTTATCCAGCTTCCTAGTCTTTTTCGCGAAAAAATGTCATATTATGCGACTTATTCTTCTTTGGAGACCAGTGTGTAAACCATTCCTGCAGTGATATATTTATAGGCCAATTGCTTGGTTGAAGGTACACATCAAACAGGTGTGCCGGAAACGCCCACCACGAAGCAAGTATGCCTGGTATGTTCTGGGTTAGGTCTTTCAACAGTAATTGCACTTGCGTAGGTGCGAGGGATATGCTCGGGGTGCGAGGGATATGCTCTATGGGCAACCTTACACCCCGGCGTCTGTAGACCCGAGACGGCGTGCGGTTTTAGTCGGTTCAAGCCCGACATAACCGCCCCCGCTGGCACGCGAGGGGGTATCCGAAGGGATTTCCGCACGATAAAAAAAAAAAAAAGGTATGACCCTACATTTTCCTCCGAGACTTCATGGTGAAAATTCCAGGCGTGGATGTATTTCATAGGAACCAAAGTTTTAAGGTCTGTGTCGGCGTAACCTGTTGCATGGATCACAGATCGTCGCGGGCGCGCCATGCCCTTACCCGTAGTGAATATACGTGATTTGTACATGTTATTTGGGACATAATTGTTATCGGTAACCTCATGTGTCGACGTCTGTGTTAAGCATGGAGTTGATTCTTGTTGGTACGGTATCTGCTGCTGATTGTGCGATCAAAGGTGTGCGATAAGATCTGCACGAGTTGCGGCACCTTGATCGTTTATTTGAATACGCGATACTTCAACCGCTCATGTATTACCTACCATGGTTTTCTCGATAGTATCGATCCTCTGCTTTGTGAGAGTAAGTTCATATCCGACTGCAGCTTCTCTCGATTCCACATCTGCTATACGTTTTGAATTATCCTCACATTGTTTTCTTAATTCACTTTGAGAGTTAGAATTCATGTCAGTGGTTTCCAGTAAATTGTTCACATCCTTGCGTAGCACGTTATATTTATTATGGAGGTCACTAATAGAAAACTTTATTAAGTTTATATTTTCTGACATCTCGGACATGGTTGTTTGTTGTGAAAGGTATCTGCTGTTACATTCTTCACGAAAGGCGCGTAATTCCTTTAAGACTGTCGCAAGTGCGCTGTCTCTAATAGTAGCAGCAGTAGTAGAAGAATTCACTATACCAGATGAGTTGGGGCTCCGAGATGCAGAAATAGATTTCTTTGTGGTTTTCCTTCTTATTGTTACATTATTCGAATCATCTAGGTAAACCTGCTCACGAATAGAGGGCTTAGAGATATTATTTGACCTCTCGCTGCTACATGGTATCGCCGGACTAGCCGGCGTGGAGTTGTTTATTATTTTAGGTTTTTTGCAGCGGCATTCATGACAGATCCAATGAAACTTCTCCTCTAAGCTCATTACCTGAACAAAATGACTTTAATGTATATTTGCGCACTGCAGGTCATACGACTTAAGACATGTTGAGCACGTCAGTGATAACGTATCTTCTATGTTATGTTTACAACCCTCGCATAGTGTTGCCATCTTGTGGTGAGTACGAGGAAACGCTCACAGATGAATGTGTTTATGTTTACAATTTCAAATATAGGTGCTATGTGCTTAATATTCCAAAAATGTCGATGTCACAGGAACGCATCTATAACATCTATTATGCTACAGATTGACGAAATGCAAAGCTCTGGAACGCGCCTACAATATCGGTGCACTAATGTTGGTAGCACTGCAATGCCATATAGCCAATCTTATCGGTGAACCTACGTGAACATTGCGCTTAGGTGAGCACACAGTCCACGCAGTTATAAGGAATGGCAGCAGGCTGCCGAGCTTTTAGCTCGTTACGCTTAATGTCAAGGTCCAGTTTCCGCTCCTCCTCGAACTCACCCACTCGCACTTGGACGAGCCTGCGCCATTCGGAACGTTGTACTGCCAATCCTTCCCATTGTGAGGGTTCAATTTTGCATTTTTTCATGTGTATCTTCTGTACATCTTTAAACCAGGTTATAGGATAACCTACCACGGATAACCTACAACGGCCAGGTTATAGGATAATCTTACAGTGTGACCATTAGCATGCATACTTGTGCAAATTCTTTGCCAACACAAGTCATGTGTCACGTTATTTTATCACTATTTAATATAATTTCAGTTGAGTTATTTACTTCAACTATAGGAAAGTATCCAGTTGCTCGTCAGTATGACGTCATTTATTATTAACATGCATCCATTAACAAAAAATTAAAATAACTGCACATACCACCGCAATTAATTATCCATATTCATTTAAATAATTTGATTTTTATGCACTATTGACCCAAAACTAATATAATTCCAATTGATGCCGAGTGTTACATAAAAACAAATTGAAAAAACAGTGATAAGCTATAATTTACTAAGAGCTAATGTTCAGAGGTTTTGTCATACGCACAGACACAATCCTCTCCTATTTAACTACACACGCCCCACCTGATGGTAGCTAAGTGGTTACCGTAGCCTTTGAACGGTTCTAAAACGTAATGTGTCACTCTCAGCACACGTGCACACGGCATCGTGGACGCATCGCGTGCGAACCGTGTCATCGTCGTCGTCATGCGACTACCGCATGGTTTTGGCTTGATTTTAGCACCAAACATCACAAGTGTAAAGTAGGTACCAGGCTTTTGATTCGGCATGTGGCAAGATGGGAAGATAGTCTAGTTATAATGGGCATAGAATACCTAATTAAAACCGTTAGTGTTACAAAATATAAAAACTGTAGCTTCACTTTAAACTACTCTAAAAAATATGTCAAGCACTATGTTTAGAAAACTATGTTTTCAAAATGTTTACACGCACATTAAAAGAGAGGTCGTATAAAAAAACTCAATTTCGTGACACCAATAGTGTTGACATAAAATTAAAAAGGTAACGGACAATCTTCTTATGTAAGGACTTGGAGTTCTGGAACAAATGATTGTAGGTGAAAGGCCAATTCGTTAGTATAGTCTAAATACTCGCGAGCAGCAGAATTGACTCAACCTCCAAGTGCATACAGTATATGTATATTTTTTAATGACTCTTAGCCCTTGTATGCGTACCGGTTACTTTTTGTTAAATGATTTTGCCTGTGAATGCGTTAAGTATTTGTTAAATTTAAAAGGCACATGACTAAATTGTATGCTATTGAAATCAATATAAACTTTGGAAATATACTAGCTATTTATAAGCATACTAACGGACCAGACAAACGCTGTCCTGCCAGAACGTTACCGTGTCACCTATCGTATCTAATTATGAATTTAAACCATCTAGGGACCTACTCGAATATACACACGTACAGAAGGTAAAAGATAAAGGTTTGTAAGTTTATAAAAGTGTGTTCATGTGCAACAGAGGTTGAGTGGCAGTTGCTCATGAGTGTAAAAGAAAACTAGAGAACTCTATAAGATGTAGAGCTTCTTCCAAAATATACGAAGTAACGTAGGCAGATCAGTTAAACTTTGATAATAATATTTTTTTTAAAAGGTACAACAGTGGTTTCGTGCCGAAGTTATTTACCGCCAGTCAAACTATCAGTGATGCAGAGATGAAATGGTTAAATGCATTTTAGGACATGATAACGTAACTGTTCAGAAAAGAATACAAATAAGTTTTACAAAAATGTACCTATTACCATACGATTATATATACAGCACAGACAATGAAATACTGAATATATGGCAAGGAGATTATAACGTTGATATTTGAAATACTACGCTTTTAATATTTGTGAAACCGTTCTATGAAATTTGAAATTTATACCGCAACTTTTACACATTGAAATAAAACCATTGTAACGGATTCCATCGCTATTTATTTGGTGCTATTTACACGGATCCCGACGTGATCAGCGTAAATAATACCTAGTTGCTTTTCAGTAACTGAAACGTCGGCATCAGAGTAAATAATGTTAAATAGAATCCTTTAAAAATAGTTTTTTTTCATATACATATCAATATATTTATATATATAACATAACATAACATAAACTCACGCCTATATCCCCGAAGGGGTAGGCAGAGGTGCTAGCACCCACATTTCGCCAGTTTATGTTTAGGTCCCAATGTAATAGGTGGCGAGCCTATTGCCATTAACCGGGCACTTATAAACCTGCGATAAATACACACATAACTTCGAAAAGCATCGAAAAGTCATTGGTATCATATATATATATATATATATTCATATCCCAAAACTAAAAATTTCTTAAGATCAGAAGAACCAATCGTATAGTTGCGACTAGTATTTTTATACTTCAGTTCAATCGTAATGTAGGTACGTTGTATGTGGCCCATCATGGAGGATTGGCTAGAGAGGCGACACGGAAGCCTCTCGTACCGACTGACGCAGGTGATCTCCGGGAAGGGGTGCTTCGTGGACCACCTGCATCGGATTAGGAAGGAGCCAACGCCTGAGTATCATCACTGCGACGCGAGCGAGGACTCAGGGCTGCACACGCTGGCGGACTGCCCGGCGTGGGAGGCGCCGAGGCGTGACCTCGTGGCAGCCATCGGGGTGGGAGTCCTCTCGCTCGGCAGCATGATTGCGGCAATGGTGCGGAGCGCGAGCGCGTGGGCCGCCGCCACCTCCTTCTGCGAGCATGTAATGCTCGCCAAGGAGATGGCGGAGCGCGCCCGGGAGAGATTTAGAACTCTCCCGGCACGCCGAGCCCGCAACTTGCTCGCCGCCCGTGGCATTCGACTCAGGCGCCGCAGGTTGCTTAACGACCTCCGTCCTCCATGAGCGGCAGAGCAGGCCGGGACGGTGGGGCGACTAGCGCCCCTCCCCCAAACCGGGGCAAGACGGGGACACCGTGGTTGCCAAACCCAAGGGGGCCATCTCGAAACCGGAGATGGCCCAGGGTCAGTCGGGGTGCGAGGGATATGCTCTATGGGCAACCTTACACCCCGGCGTTTTAAGACCCGAGACGGCGTGCGATTTTAGTCGGTTCAAGCCCGACATAACCGCCCCCGCTGGTCGGCGGGGGGATATTCGAAGGGATTTCCGCACGAAAAAAAAAAGTACTTTGTATGTAAGAGATGTTTCAAATATCGTAAATTAACTGACTTGTGTCAATGAACTTAACGTAAGTAACAACATGCAACGAACGTAGGTCTTTCACGTTTGTGTCATAATTTTGGAGACAAAGAGTGATCGCATAATGAGATGTATCGTAAAGAGTTGTGGTCAATAGATGGGTTTTGTGCTAAACCTCCAAATCGAAGAAAACTTTGCTAGTAACCTCACGCATTATTTGGTTTGGAGTGTTTATCTTCCAGTTGGAGCTAGTTGAAAGTCCCTGATTGAAATTGCCGCTACGCCTGTGTGGCGCACAGGTACAGGGTGTATTTGTACTCAGTAAACATTCACTCCACTAGCAGGTTCTGTAGAATTTAGACCCTTAACAATTGTTCCTTGAAGCTTTTGAAATCAGATAATTTAAAAAATAAATATACATATTTTTAAATCTAGAGCTAAATGTTGTAGCCCAAATTATACGAAACCAATTACAATACGTTATTCGTCACAATACTTCGTTCTACTTACACTATTCGGGAACACAATTAAAGCATAAATATCGTATAAATGCAATACCAGTCCGTCAAGCTAACTGTTTATTTCAAGAATAAGATACGACACGCATTTTAATATGTGCCTATTTTATTGACTGCGACATGAATGTACGTACGTATTTTATATAAGGCAAATGCTATGAAAGAGAAACGCTGAGATAGTTTAAAAGAGAAATGCTTAAACAGTTTAAACTAAAGAAAATCAATGCGGATAAGGAATCTTAAGAGAGAAAACGATATTATTATAAAAGGAACTCTACGAAGCTAATAAATAAATAGATATTCTAGGACATTTTACACAGCCCTATCTAGGCCCAAACTAATCATAGTTAAATATATGAATTCCAAAAACGGATAAACATAGCTACATACATACTTTAGTGTACATACTATTCTTTGTGAATACGTAGGTACATATCATACTTGTAAAGAAACATCTAGAATTGATCTGGGTGTTTTTATGTCAAACTACCTGTTGTCCTATTCTGTTACCGTTCCCGAAACCCATGGGAACCTATTCCAAAGTAGCCTATGTGTGAATCCAGGCTATAGTCTATCCCTGCACCTACCAAATTTCAGTCAGTTCTGTTGAGGCGTTACAGCGTGTTTGAGTAACAAATATCGAAACATCTTCCTAATTTATAATATTAATAGGAAGTAGGATATATACGTATTAATAATGAATTGCACTATTTAGAAAAATATATTACAAGATATATGTACCTTTTTTTTTTTTTTTTTTTTTTTTCCGTGCGGAAATCCCTTCGGATACCCCCCCGCGTGCCAGCGGGGGCGGTTATGTCGGGCTTGAACCGACTAAAACCGCACGCCGTCTCGGGTCTACAGACGCCGGGGTGTAAGGTTGCCCATAGAGCATATCCCTCGCACCCCGACTGACCCTGGGCCATCTCCGGTTTCGAGATGGCCCCCTCGGGTTTGGGAACCACGGTGTCCCCGTCTTGCCCCGGTTTGGGGGAGGGGCGCTAGTCGCCCCACCGTCCCGGCCTGCTTCTGCTGGGGTGACAGGTGGCCTCACCCGCCACCCCCAGGCCTGCGCTCATGGAGGACGGAGGTCGTTAAGCGACCTCCGGCGCCTGAGTTGCCTGCGACGCGCGGCGAGCAAGTTGCGGGCTCGGCGGACCGGGAGAGTTCTAAGTCTCTCCCGGGCGCGCTCCGCCCCCTCCTTCGCGAGCATTACATGCTCGCAGAAGGAGGCGGCGGCGGCCCACGCGCTCGCGCTCCGCACCATTGCCGCAATCATGCTGCCGAGCGAGAGGACTCCCACCCCGATGGCTGCCACGAGGTCACGCCTCGGCGCCTCCCACGCCGTAGATATATGTACCTATGCTCCGATATGGTCTAGCCGACAAAATACCTGGTTCTAACCCAGGAGGCTCGGGTTCGATTCCCGTGCGGAAATACCGCATTTAGCCTATGATCGTGAAGGAATGTAGGCCCAAAGTGGGGACCCTCTGACCAGGTAAAGCTATCACGCCTGGCGGGCCACGGCCCAACGGTTGACGTTGAAATGTTGTATATAATAATGTTCAGTGTAAGTATTTCAGTTGTGCAATGCAGGATTAATAGCATAGAAGTAGGTCAGCTTACTGTCGCTGCAAAGTCAACGAGAAAAGTGACCTAATAAATTCTAATTTATTAATCACTTTAGCCCTAATCAGTAATAAACAAAACATGAAATATATTACCTTGTCCTCTGCGGATTATAAAACCACAAATAATATATTTATTATTAGGTTCATGTATTCCAATGCAAAAAACGTTTGTAAATATTGTGTTAATCCACTTTTGTCATTAACTGTACATGTGGTATTGCCACATCGGTAAGCTCGCCCTAAGGAACCAAAAAGTATAGTTGACGAAATTTCGACGTTAATACACCTCTGCATACCCTTTCAGGATAAACAAGTGTGAGCATACGTGTGTGTATGTAGATTACACGATACATACTTTATCATCGGCAATAAAAAGATAATCATGGTATCTGTAGGTAATTAAGTAATTTCCAAAAGTTATTTATAAATATAATTCATTATTTGTTACAATAACGTTATGTACATAAATCTGTTACAGAAATTTTATGTAAGTCTGACAAAATTTGACACAGTTAGGTACGAAGTAATAGAGGGGTGTGTGTTGGGTAACCTCCTCGAGTGTCGCTCCGATTCCGATCCCGCTGCAGTCCGGGGGGAACGGAATCGGAGCGGCCGGTACACCCTGGGCGGCGGTCAATGGCTTCCCCATCACCCCTTCATAGGGTTGGCATTGATCGTCGGCCAATACCCAACGTGGCGGGAACACATCGCTCTCCGTACTCCTCTGCTTTCAGAGGAGACAGGATGAGCGATGCTGTTAGTGGTGAGATGGCCCAGGGTCAGCCGGGGTGCGAGGGATATGCTCTATGGGTAACCGTACACCCCGGCGTCTGAAGACCCGAGACGGCGTGCGGTTTTAGTCGGTGCAAGCCCGACATAACCGCCCCCGCTGGCCGGCGGGGGGGTATCCGAGGGGATGACCGCACGAAAAAAAATGTACGGAACCCTAAAAACAGCCAATTGTGACGAACCCTTATGACGGCCTCTGTGGCATAGCGGTAGTGCATTCGACTGCTACTGCAGGGGGCGCGGGTTCGGTTCCCGCTCAGTGCAAATATTTGTATGCATGAATATGTCTATTCGCATTGGTCTGGGTGTTTCTATGTATAATATGTATGTATTTCCAAAAAAATTGTGAATAAGTATGTTTATCCGCATTCTGGAACCCAGAAAACCAGCTAGTTAAACTATGCTTACTTTGGCGCTTGGCACTGTGTAGAATTCCCTAGAATATTTATTATTTATTTATATTTTATAGGATCACTTCGTTGTCTGTCGTGTCTGTTGATCTGTCTGTCTGTCTAGACCTTTTTCACAGAAATACGTAGAGGTATCAAGTTGAAATTTATATCAAACTTCTACGTCAATGCAATCAAAAGACTATTTTTTCGTAGCAAGAAATCCTATGACGCCATTGCAGTGCCACGCGACCCTTTTTTTTGCTACGCGGAAGTTTTAAAATTACCATGTTTCAGAAGATATTCAATGAAATAGTGTGGTGTAAAAGGCAATCATTTAGTATATGAAATGCCTAAAGTGACTAACTTATAAATTTAATTATTTGCGGAGTGCGAGTGCGTGGGCTACCGCTACCTCCTTCTACGAGCAAATAATGCTCGAAAAGGAGGCGGCAGAGCGGGTCCGGGAGAGAATCAGGTCTGTCTCGATCCGCAGAGCCCGCGACTTAGACGTCAGAGGTCGGTCACCGACCTCCGACCTTCATGAACCTGGGGGTGATAGGTGGAGGCGCCTATCACCCTAGCAAAAGCAGGCCGGGGCGGCAGCACGTTGCCCCCCCCCCCCTTCCCTCGCCCTTTTTCCGGAGGGCAAGACGGGGACACCGTGGTTCACAAACCCGAGGTGCCCTGTGTGCGAGGGAAATGTCTCATGGGCCACCTTACACCCCGGTGTCTGAAGACCCCAGATGGCGTGCGATTTTAGTCGGTTCGAATCCAACATAACCACACCCGCTGGCCGGCGAGGAGTAACGGGGGGGATTACCGCATGAAAAAAAAGGTACTCAGTCTGTTTTGGCCACTATACTTGGTAATGTAAATAAATAGCACTGTATCTAAGAAAGTGTCAACAACGTACCTACGCTAAGGTTTTGCAATAAAATATTCTTTCTTTGCTTCTTCTATGTAACTATTAGAATACTTCAGTTACCTCTCTAAAAGTTTCTTAAGTAGATCGTTAGCCTATCGTACTTGCATTCCGATTTTCTCATTCATTTTCCAAAAGAAAAAAGGCTCAATGTTATATTAAGTCTTTTTTTTTAATTACGGTTTTTTTTAATTTTTTAATTATTTTTTTTATTTTTATTTTTGAAATTACAGGAAATCCCTTCGGATACCCCCCCGCCGGGCAGTGGGGTGGTTATGTCGTGTATCGACTAAACCGCACGGTGTCCTCCCCAAGTGTCCGTTGCCGGACACCCCGGGTAAGCCCTCGAAAGGATAACCCCAGTAGACATAACACTTGCAGACAAGTCTGTATTGAGCAAAGAAGTAGGTAGGTACACTACTTATGGGGTGTGTGTTGGGTAACCTCCTCGAGTGTCGCTCCGATTCCGATCCCGCTGCAGTCCGGGGGGAACGGAATCGGAGCGGCCGGTACACCCTGGGCGGCGGTCAATGGCTTCCCCTTCACCCCTTCATAGGGTTGGCATTGATCGTCGGCCAATACCCAACGTGGCGGGAACACATCGCTCTCCGTACTCCTCTGCTTTCAGAGGAGACAGGATGAGCGATGCTGTTAGTGGTGAGATGGCCCAGGGTCAGCCGGGGTGCGAGGGATATGCTCTATGGGTAACCTTACACCCCGGCGTCTGAAGACCCGAGACGGCGTGCGGTTTTAGTCGGTGCAAGCCCGACATAACCGCCCCCGCTGGCCAGCGGGGGGGTATCCAAAGGGATTTCCGCACGATAAAAGAAAAAAAAAAAAAAAAAAAGGTACACTACTTATGGGGTGTGTGTTGGGTAACCTCCTCGAGTGTCGCTCCGAGTCCGATCCCGCTGCAGTCCGGGGGGAATGGAATCGGAGCGGCCGGTACACCCTGGGCGGCGGTCAATGGCTTCCCCTTCATAGGGTTGGCATTGATCGTCGGCCAATACCCAACGTGGCGGGAACACATCGCTCTCCGTACTCCTCTGCTTTCAGAGGAGACAGGATGAGCGATGCTGTTAGTGGTGAGATGGCCCAGGGTCAGTCGGGGTGCGAGGGATATGCTCTACGGGTAACCTTACACCCCGGCGTCTGAAGACCCGAGACGGCGTGCGGTTTTAGTCGGTGCAAGCCCGACATAACCGCCCCCGCTGGCCGGCGGGGGGGGGGGTATCCGAAGGGATTTCCGCACGAAAAAAAAAAAAAAAAAAGGTACACTACTTATTCGGGGTGCGAGGGATATGCTCTATGGGCAACCAAAACGATATTATAATTAATACATGAATATATAAGTTCGTTCGGTTCAAGATTTAGTAAGCTAAAGACGCAGACTTAAATAATAATATAAATGTGAAATGAGAGCCAAGTTCAATACTAAGGATATGCGTCGTAGTCAACTTCACCGAAAAAAGAATTGAGATTTACACGGGTGCCAAGTTCTGCGTAGAAAAAAAAATTCGTGACAAGAGCCTAAACCATTCTAAAATAAATTGATATAACAATTTCTCATTTCTTTGTGCTACCACAATATTTTTTCCTTAATAAGTAATACAAATTCTTAACATACCTATAAAGATAATGATTTATTATTTATATTTAAATGCAATTGAGATCTAATTCAAGCTCAAGATTTGATTTGGCTAGCTTTCATGTACCTTTTTTTTTTTTTTTCTTGCGGAAATCCCTTCGGATACTCCCCCCCCCGCCGGCCAGCGGGGCGGTTATGTCGGGCTTGAACCGACTAAAACCGCACGTCGTCTAGGGTCTACAGACGCCGGGGTGTAAGGTTGCCCATAGAGCATATCCCTCGCACCCCGACTGACCCTGGGCCATCTCCTGTTTCGAGATGGCCCCCTCGGGTTTGGGAACCACGGTGTCCCCTTCCCGTGTTTCATGTACCTACCTACCTACAGGCCAAATTATATTTATCTAATGAAGTTATCTTCGTTAAGTCATACGCAAGTCAGTTTACTTTCTGTTTATACTGTACTTATACACTTATACTCGTACTGTTAGGTTGATATAATACCTGTTACTTTTCAAGTGGGTATATAGTATATAGGTACGTTACGTTATAGGTTTAGCTCTGCATTGTACAAGAAAATTAGAAAAATCGTACATTACTTTTTATGTGATGTTTGAGTTATAAACAGACATTAACTGATTAATAATCACACTAGCTGTTTCACGCGGTTTCAGTCGCGTATATAAAACAAGTTGAATTCCTGAGACGAGCTCAGCCGAATACAAGGGATTTTCGATTTTGCGACTTTTTTTTATCTTGCAATGGTTCACCCCAGCACGAATCTATTACCGAAAACAGCAACTCGATAGCTCATCTCCTTCATACCCAAAACCGTGACAGAAAATTGGCAACGACGACGACGTCGACGACAACTCCTGAGCAATAGGGCTTTTCTAAAGAAACTCCCTAAAAATTCTCCGGTCTCTCATGCATCGTCGCGAAATACAATCTATACCTATCAGTAAGTATAGATACAAAAAGGTTATCAAAATCGTTCCATCGGTATTAGGTACTGCATATGCCCGAACAAACAAACAAAGAAAGGTCATACTTTTCTATTGGTACCTATAAATAGATAGTAACGGAAGTAATAAACTGGCAATCATTGACTCTAATCTGCGTGTCTGTGGCCTCTGCTACTTACAAGCTAATGATTAAAAACAGTTGGGGTACATGGGGCCTAACCTCATCAACAACCAGCTACACCTGTTGATTGACGTCAGGGTACGGCGCTGACTTTCTTCTCAGAGCTTGGAAGTCAGACGGTCGGTCGGTAGCTTACTGGTTAAGGATTCAGCCTTATGATCTAAAGGTCCCAAGTTTGAATTTTGGCCATTGCACCACCGACGTGAACCCACTCTTAACAAGGTATTTAGCTAAGGTATGCTTTAGGTAGTACAATGGCCTGAATTCGAACCCTGGACCTCTGGATCGTAAAGCCGACTCCTTAACCACTAAGCGATCGACGTATACCGCCTCTGTGGCGTGCGGCTAAAACGTTCGATTGCTACTGTAAATTTCGTTTCTTACTAGAGGAAACCATGAAGACATGATGTCTACTGGATGTTTATTTGAGAAACAAGCAGTAAAATAAAATAGTAATAAAGACGCGGGCGGGTGACCGCCCGAATTACTCGTAGATCCAAGTACGAAGGGTGAACCCGCGTCGACAGTAATAAGTAAAATAGATGGTGGAAAGAATAATACAATGGCGTAGGTAGGTTGACTTTTTCTTAATATTCGGCTCGTAAGTTCCATAGTGTGAAGTTAAATAGCCCATAACTACACCCCGGAAACTCTCGAAGAAATGTATGAAACGATCCTCTTGCAGTTACGTCAGTACTAATATATATTCTGTGCCATAACCTTCCACAAGAACTAGGCTATCAAATTCAAATGCAGAACTATCTAGTTTCAAAGAATACCTAACGCGTTCAAACAAACTAATTCTTTAGCTTTATTAGTGGTAGATACCTAAATGTTACATACCTACGTATTTTGTGTATGCATAAACTTTTAATAAATAACAAAAATTCCTCATAACAATTTACACCACGAAACGAGCGTACTTACTAAGTAGCACGAACACTCCTTACCAATAAGGAACAAGCTACAATCCAGATCAATAATTTCATCACAACAACTTATTTACATAAACGAAACCGGTTACCCATGTCGACAGATAGATCACACAGACAGTAACAATAAGAGTGACAGACAATAGTAGTTACACTTTCACCTTCGGCTATCATAAGATATGCAATCGAAATTAATTAATTTATGTGTTTAGGATGGAGCGTAGGAATTTGTTTTAGGTGTAGGCAGCGTTACATGCCTAGTACCCAGCCTACCCATCTTGGAAATTCTGAGTCAGAAATAGTACCTACCTTATGCAACAACACTAGCTTTTACCCATGTCTTGTGTATACTAGCTGGTCCCGCGACTTCGCCCGCATGGACTTCGATCGGGGTTTATTATTTAAATCTGGAGGTGACTTCGCAGATTATCTACCTGGATCGTGCCTTCAAGAGCACGTTAAGGCGTCGTTGATCCCGGGTACCATACGAACATCTATGGCAGTAGTGCAGGTAGTTAGAGCCCCTAAAACGCGAACAAATCGCGTGAAGGGCAACCCGCCTTTTTTTAGGGTTCCGTAGCTAAATGGCTAATCTATCTGTCTGTCCGTCCATGTCACAGCCACTTTTTTCCGAAATTATAAGAACTATGCTGTTGAAACTTGGTAAGTAGAGAGTAGTAGAGTTTCACACAAAAATAGCAAAAAAAAAATTTAAGGGGTTCCGCATACTTGGAACTGAACTCAAAAATTTTTTTTTCTTCCAACCTATACGTGTGAGATAGGTCTTCAAAAATGATATTGAGGTATCTAATTATCTCATATATTTTTTTTCTAAACTGAATAGTTTGCGCGATAGACACTTCCAAAGTGGTAAAATGTGTGTGTGTGTCCTGTAACTTCTAAAATAAGAGAATGATAAAACTAAAAAAAAAATATGATGTAAACATATATGTAAACTTCCACCGAAAATTGGTTCCAACGAGATCTAGTATGTGGCTTTTTTTAATACGTCATAAAACGTAAACCGCAATTTAACTTTCGTTCAATCAACTCACATAATATATAAATTTTACTTGCTTCTACGGAACCCTTCATGGGCGAGTCCGACTCGCACTTGGCCGGTTTTTTCGTTCTTTATTTTCATGCACATTGATGCTCTTTGTACTTACACGAAACAGCACGCTGTGTCACGCTTGACGCAGCGCAGGCCCTGATTGTTTTTTTTATTTACTAAAAGTAGGCATATTAGGTTCTTAGCAGTGTCGAATTTCTAATATATGAGTATATAGCCAAAGAGAATGTTCGGTTATTCTAAACGTGTCGGTTATTCTGTGCAATTAGCATGCACCGAATAAACAGAGATTTAAGGCATCGTTACGTAACCATCCGCGACATAACCGCAGACATTGTATTAAAGGTCAGGAACAAAGAATATTCTCTCTAGTGAGAGGCCACAGAAATGCAAAAATATCACAATAACACGTAATTTTTTATTTCGTCTATGACGCACGGTCCTTTTCTTTCTAGTAACCTGGTAATATGCATCCTTTTCTTTGGAGTTGAAGCGCCTTTAAATCCCAGTCCCATGAGTTAGAAATATAAAAAATTTGATGTATTAGTTGTCTGTTGTTAGTGTGTGTAGGTCGGATTCAGTGCTAATATTAATTTACTTAACATATAACATGATATCACGCCTGTATCCCCGAAGGGGTAGGTAGAAGAATATTATACACCCACGATTTGCCAGTTATGCGGCAGTCCGTTACGTACGCCACTGAGCTATCGCCTATCGCCGCTTGGCCACTGGGCTATCGCCACTTGCTTGCTATATTAATGTATTACATGAAAATAATATTGTTTAAAATAAATAAATAACTAAACAATTCTACTCGCTTCTTTTCTAATTCCAGTGACCTGCCTTATATTTTTAATGTTTTGTATTTGACTTTGTCTTTTAGAATATATATTTTTGGCCTTTCTCGGTTAATTTTAGGCTGCGTTCAGACGACACGCGCCCGCTAAGCGCACGCAATGCACGTCAGAACCCGCGTCTAACTCGATTTGAAATTTGTTGTATATAATTTGAGTTTTATGACAAATCAATACATCTCAAATTGCATTTATCTAAGTCCAAACGCACACGCCATGCGCCCGCCACGCGCCCACCCTGCGCATTATGTAGTATGCAATTAGAACTTTTTTAACTCAGTCGAATCCATTTTGCGGGATGCAAACGATGATTTTGCGCGTACCAAGCGTGGGTGCAAGGCATACGCAACGCGTGAGCGTGGTCGGTGCGGGTCGTCTGAACACGGCCTTATGGACGTATGCCAGTTAAGCAGTTATTCGTAGTGGTTGTCAGCCTTAGTTCGGTCCCGTCTGAGCTACATCGCGTATGTGATAAATGTCCCGTCTGTTTCTCTATCATTATGTCTGTGACAAATATGAGCAACTAGCTGTGTACCACGGCTTCGCATGTGGCATACTTCGGCCCCGTGGCACCCATTTGACCCATACATGTCCGTAATTTACCTATTAGTTCTACAATAATGTATGAAAATTTGCCCGATCTCTTGACATTTATGATTACTGCTCCGCTCTCCTAGGTAGTAGCGTGATCATATCTGCCGTTCTCAAACTAAAAAGCGGTTTAGAGAATAAGCTAATTTCGAGCTAGAGCTGAGAAAAAGGGCATATTTTAAAATCTATGCTAATATTTTCTATAAATCTATATACAGAGACCGATATTCTTAGCAATCCATGGATTCTCCGTGCGGGTGCCGGGTCCATCACGTTACTGCGTTGGGCACTCGGGATAGTGCCTGGGACTTGCGACCCAAGTGTAGGTTTAGAAGGGGCCCCTTTTGTTGATGTACATCAACACTCACCTTCACTACCCAAGTTCCCCTCCCTGCCTAACCAAATTTGATACGAACCTACTAGTGCCGCTTTAGACATTCATCCTAGTAATGAGCTTATTGTAGCTCTCGATAGGCCTAGATCTTTAAGTAGGTTATAGAGAGATTTTGCTGGTATACCTCTCGCTCCCACTTCCACTGCATACAAATTAACCACGTAACCGTTTTTGATTAATTCGTTTGTGAGATCATAGTATTTATTTTTCTTTATTGTGTGGTCCTTCGGTATATTTGTTTCCCACGGTACAGTAAGTTCCACAAGAACCACATGTTTTAACCTCTTAGAATAAAGGAATATGTCAGGTCTAGATGACGAAACCCCAACATCCTCCGGAATTTTATAGTGCTTTTCATACGTGTCGATTAGGAGAGTCCAATCTGGGGCAGTATCTAAGATTGAATAAGGTTTGTTCCTGGATGTTATGGATGAACCTTCAGACACAAAGTTGATATGACGCCTGTTAGTAGTCAATCCTTTTTGGGCTCTAGCTACTGCCAGACTCATTGCTTTACGTATGATGATTAGCACCTTATCGTGGCGGCGTGAGTATTGGCCTCTATCGAGAAGCACCCTACATCCTACTAATATGTATCTAGCCGTCCCTATTGCCTCACCACAAGTATAACATTTTTTTTTCTGTGGCCTTCCCCCACCTTACCAGATTACTCTGGTCTGGGAGGGTCATCTGAAAGGCGTTAAGATAGATAGATAGTTAGATATATTAGGTCGGTACATATGACCCAATTTTCAGTACTAACATTTTTGCATTTTTTTTAGGAATGACAAATCCAAATTTTATGATTTTTTTGTGTATGAATGAGACAACATTAAGCTAACAAACAGCAACTTTAATTACATTTTTGAAAAGTGACTGCTGTTAAGTAATACGAAATTTATCATGAAAATGGATAGCATTTAGGAAGTACTGTTTTTGAAGATCGAATTAATTTATCAAGCGGCCAATAAAAACAAAATTTAATACAGAGTTGTAAAATCTTGAAATCAACTTTCAAACAAAATATAAATAATGGAAATAGCTATTAAATTACAGGAATAACGAAGTCATGAATTTGTAAGCAAATTTCGGCAATTTCATCAATCACCTATTATATAAGGTGTCACAAAATTAGATCTCTGAATTTGGTGAGATGACTTGGTATCAACAAAATATGTATTTGAAACAAACAAAAAAAATATCGGATAAAATAAAAAATATAAAAATGAAAAAAAAAACACCACCAGCGACCAGCGTCACGTGACGCGTGGTAGGCGTGCAGTCCTCCTCGCAGTATTCTCCAAGCGGATGTGTGGCAAATACCTAAATCGCGACCAGCGTCACGTGTGGTCGTCCCGTCACGTGCCGCTGGTCGCAGGTGGTATTTTTTTTTTCATTTTTTCATTTTTTTTTTTTTTTCTTTTTTATATTACCCAATTTTTTTTTTGTTTCAAATATATATTTTGTCGATACCAAGTCATCTCACCAAATTCAGAGACCTAATTTTATGACACCTTATATAATTATATATACATTATATTACGTTGTCCTTTGTTGAGTTGTAAGGCAGGGCCGTACCGTTCATTCGATTGCTATAAAATGTCAAGTTATTGCTTGCACTAACGCGAAGGTAGATTATATTATCAAACTCGCTACGTGGCGCTGCAATCGGATTATACTGTCTTTACGTCGTCGTACGAAACGGTCGGATTAGTTAAAGGTACCTTTTTTTATTCGTGCGGAAATCCCCTCGTAGACCCCTCCCTTCCTCGTTGGCCAGCGGGGGTGGTTATGTCAGCCTCGAACCGACCAAAACCGCACGCCATCTCGAGTCTCCGGCTAACCATGGGTTATCTACGACTTTGAGTTGGCCTCACAGGTATAGTATAATGATGATAAAAAAATAAAAATAAAAAAATCAAGAAACCCGACTGCCCTTAAAAGACCGAACCAAGTTTGATAGCAGGCGGGACCTATTAATTTTCTTTCGGTGTACGATTGGCAAATGGGTCCCCCATTTGCAAATCCTACAATCTATTAAACTAGTTTCGATCTTTTTAGGGCAGTCGGATTTTTAGATTAATAATTTTATTGTATACTTTTTCAGTTATAATGTATACCTATATATTTTTGAGATCACCTTTTAAAGCTCTTCATTTTGATACCTTACTCGATAACTTTGAGTGAAAATATTTATTTAACAACATCCATTTTAGCGCCAAAAATCCGCCGTTTTTTTATTTTGATATACCTAGTGTCACTCTCACAGTAAATACGAATCTAACGAAACCTCTCAAGCTAAAATCCATCGAGCCGTACAGGCCGTAAAGCGTGCCAACCAATTATACATATATACATACATACATACTCTCGAAAACATAACCCTCCATCTGGCGCAGTCGGGTAAAAAGACCAAAGTATGACTTCTGTCAAACAACGCGATACACTTTTGACATAGCGATAGAAAATCATGATGAAAATAAAAATCTAATTTGAAATATTGTTCATTTATTTACACTAAGTTTCATATAACAATGTTAACTTTTTCTAATTTGCCATTGAATAAAATAAGAAGTGAGCGCACTGGCTTAAACATTGACCAAAACATATTTCATACTAGGTGTAGCTGTCAACATGGAGTGGAGGTATCCACCTCTTTTCGTAAACAACATGCAATTTAGGAAAAAAGTTACAAGTAATGTGTAACCTTTATTTTTTTTTTTATCGTGCGGAAATCCCTTCGGATACCCCCCCGCGTGCCAGCGGGGGCGGTTATGTCGGGCTTGAACCGACTAAAACCGCACGCCGTCTCGGGTCTACAGACGCCGGGGTGTAAGGTTGCCCATAGAGCATATCCCTCGCACCCCGACTGACCCTGGGCCATCTCCGGTTTCGAGATGGCCCCCTCGGGGAGTAATGTGTAACCTGGAATCCAAATTTAATGTGATACAGCTCGCGCCTCTTTGTAGCTACTATTCAAGACTGTATCTTAAATACAAAAGAAAATGAGCACTTTGGTAACAAATTATGTAATTATCATTTAAATAATTTAAAATAATAACAAGTAACAATACAAAAAGCCAAGCTGTTTCTATGCGCTTTGCTGAACGAACCAAAATGATAGAAAAAAAAGATTGTTTTTAACAAGCTTTATTGACAAACGAAACCAAACTTGAGGTGCCTACCTAAACAGAATTTCTAAATTAATTTCCATCTCGGAATATCTACTCATCTCATCTCACTCTCATATTCGAAATCGATAAACCGATGCCGTTTTTACCAACTATGAAAATTGGCACATTAAAGTGCTTTTTCACGGTCTACTCAATGAAAAATCACTACAATGTGCAATTGAATGCAATATACAGTACCGTCTCCTCAGTAGATGATTCTGTATATTGAGTTCAATTCGCCACTTAGTGGCGTTTGTACAAAAGTTAGTAGCAGTGATAATAAACCGAATTTAGAGTCGTTGCTGAAAAATAAGCCGCGAGTCTCGTCTTTATACTCAAGAGTTTTTCTTGAAGACTCCAGATTTATATACCCAGAGTACTTCTTTTAAACTCTCGGTAAGTCTCTAGATGCCGAGCTCATTGAGCACAATGAATGCTGTATTATTGAGTGAAGTCTACAAAGTTAAGACACTATAGCAGCTGTAGTTTGTTCACATTTTTTATCAACAATGCTAAACAAGCTGTATTCCTTTTTTGCACTCAATTTAAAATTCTAGAACAGATGTGGTATTGAAACTATCTAAAGGCGATTAACACGACGACTTTTTGTCCCTAATCTCTATTTTCTATTCTTGTTACCTACCATGGACTGTAAAATTTAAGAGAAGTGCCGTTAAATCTCGTTATTATGGAAACTGGTTTCACAAAACTCACATATTATCATCAATCACGTCACACAAAATAGTGATGTGGTTGGTTACAAAGAACAAACCTTAAGTTGAACAACATCTTCACAGCATTGTGGCACACAAGCTATAGCTGCGGGGCACTTCTCTAATTTTTACATTGCGTGCTAACGCGATACAGCGTATTTGTTAATCAAAACCTCGGTATGAAACCGCTCTAAATGGCGCACCAAGTGCACCACAGAAATTAGCACTAAGTGTCCCTTAAAATCTTTATATAACAACTCAATATCACCCCAGATTCACAAGCTTGAGAGCAACCTCCTGCAAGTACTCATTCCTCTTCATCAGTTCCTCATTTTTCTTCTTCAACATTCTCATTTTTTCCTTCAAAATGAAAATGCTTTGTAAATTCCTGCCAAACTTCTCCCTCTTCGCGTCATCCGTTTTTCTCTTCTTTATTTTTCCATTGTGTGTTATATATCGTATCCTAGTATTGCCCTCATTCCCTTTTTGTGTTGTTGTTAGTTTAAACATAGCTTTTTCATTGTATACATTTGTGAACATATTGAGAACGTCCATTTGGGTTTCCTTGGCTAAAATCTCAACATATTTAGGAAAGTGTGACTGCGTCATGTATTGTTCTATATTGTATCTGTGTATATATTCGTGTTTCGTATATGTATCTGTTTTATCGTTTGATGCTTCTATAATTTCAGAATCTTCATTTTCTACTTCTTGGATATCACTGAAACAAGCAATTAGTAAATTTTTAAGTGCTCTAAAGCCACAAAATGTGAAACCTTGAAAAAAATTTGTACTGCTTTTATTCAATGCCAATTCATTAAGTTCCTCAAAGTACAAAAAAATATATAAAAAGTATGCTACTTACCCATAAATAATATCTTCACTAGTTTGAATGCCCTCATCTACACCATCTTTCAATCCATTAATTGCATTATTATTTACAACAAAGCCCATTACATTACCATCCTTCATGTAGACATCAAAAACAGGTAACAAAGTCTGTCCTGTATCAATATTACTATTAGTTTGCACGCCTACATCATGTCCAGCTATTTCTTCATTCGTTTCATGAATGAAGTCTACTAAATGTTCATTATCTTCAGTCATATACTCAACTTCCGAGATATCTTGATTACTTTGTAATTCAAGATGAACTACATTATCCCCTTGTATATTACTATTTATTGCAACCTCATTACCATTGATGACATAATGATGCGTTTCATTATTGAGTACTTCATTTTCACCCATAACTACTGTTTCATAAATTATATTGTCATCATTTTGAATGGTAACTTCAGGACTAACCATATAACCATTCCTATCGCATAGTACAGTTTTTGTTGTTTCTTGGGTATTGTTTTCAGGATTATAATATTCTATATTCAAGTTAAAGCTTTCAGTTTCGTCTTGCTCTTCTAGTGTTTCGGAATGTGTCTCTGGAAAATTTTCAGCTAGAGCAATTCTGAAAAGATTTCAGGATTAAAATTATCAATCATACAAAATATGTTATTAGAAAACTCTTTAGAATAAACCTAATCACCTATTTGGTAAAACTGGTAGACATTGGTCAGAAACCCACGGGTTCTTTTGTATTTCACATTTCACAATCTCTTGTAAATTCTTAACGCTTTGCAATGTCTCACTGCACATTACTTCTGATCGTGGTTCTATTTTGATCTTCTCTGTAAAAGTTGTTGAGGATACTTCATCTGCTATCTTCGATTCTGCAAGATAAATATCAAACATTAAATGGACTGGAAATTAATTAAGAACCTATATTTGAAACACATGCGAGGCGCTCTGTTATTCTATACGCACAATATAGTGAGTAAACTTACTTGGGACCGTCTTCAAGTCAAAGGTGTAGAAAGATTAGAAAAAAGCTGTCATGTTGTCAAGAAATCGTTATCATCAAAACACATACCTTCGTTGGTATAAGAAATTTCCTTAACGCGTCTTTTATTTTTTGAGTGTTTTCTTAGATTAGACCTATGGGGTGAATCCGATTCTTCCGCATCTGTATAAATAGGATAAATTTACTTTTATATTTTTTAAAGAAACAAAAAATAAGTATTAAGTAATAAGTATTTGGAAAATGGTACGCACATAGTTCATTTTGTTCTAAATGGTTGTCATCATTGCCGCCATACATTTCATCCACAGCTAATAAAAATTGAAATAAAAAAATAGAATGTAATGTTTTTGCAATTACTTACGTACTATTGGTTTAGGAGCCAGAGATATAAACTTGGGAATGGTAGTGAAGTTGTCAAAGTCATAATTAAGGAAAAAACTTTGTTTCACAATATTTTACAAGATTCATATGGTGTAGCCGATTCTGCTCCTCCTGTATGTGTGTCTATCTGGATCACCTGTATGGCTTTAAGGTTATAGTGATACCTAACAATGTTACATGACCAGCTCAGAGGACAGTGGAATCTGGTGAGCTGTGTGACTGTTTGCTATGCTAAATATTACCTGCAAGCTTTTCATTTAACATTTGTAACCTCCCTTCAGTAATCTCTCTCTTAACATTTCCTGATTTTCTCATATTCTTTTCTAAAGCATAAAAGAATGCAAGGCCCATTTTGAAGCCTGTTTCCATTTCTACATAATTTCTAATCTTCCTTTTGTCTATTTGTAAAGCTAGGAAATCCATTATCTGAAAAGGGTATATTGTAACAGTTTACTACAAAATATAATACCTTTAAACAAGCAATTTCATTTTTAGAAAACAAAAAATAAATAACCAGCTAAAGCTCCATCACCCAGATATTAAGAGTAATATGCAATAATAATGACAATCATTATTTTGTACATTTCTACATATCAGATTAGTGAATAAGCCATAGTAAGTGTATGGGAACCACAAAAAGTACAAATTGTGAACACATAAAAATACTTTTTTCATTTTTATTAGGTATGTCATTTTGTTTATTAATTCATGCACATTTCATCTCAGTTTCAAGTATCGCACATGTGATATTTTTCTTTGCAAAATATTAATTATTGTTCTTTTAATAAGGAAATTCTATTATTTTTTTAATATAAAATTAAAGCTTGTTTCAATACCTATTAAATGATACCATATAAACCGTTATAAGTTTACCCTACTCCAAAATAAAAACATCAACAACAAATTCAACTTTATTGAAAGGTGTGACAATTAATGATTAATAAAAAAAAAACAAATTTTACAAAAATATCATTATTACCCTCTGGCCCGAATTATCGCTGGACACCGGTTTTCCATCGACTCTATCAAGTACTTGATAGTCTTGTGGGATAGCATCCCATTCCTACTTGAGCGCAGTTTGTAGCTCCAACACTGGGTAAATCTCTCGTTGGCCTTCTGTAGACCCATCCTCATCCCTCATTACCATAAAGACACATCGTCGACTCGTCTAGGAACAGTACTGCTCTCCATTGGTCGACTGTCCAGTCCACATGTTCCTGTGCAAATCAAAGACAGGCCTGGCGGTGAGCTGGCGTCAATTTAGGGTCGTTTGCTGGCCTATGCGCAGTCAGGCCGCCTTCAGTAAGACTTCTGACCGTCCACCGGCTGACTTCCACTTCACGCACCTCTTGGAGATGATGTGCAAGATCAACGGCAGTTGCACGACAATTTCGTAAAGCTGCCGTAACGAGAAATCGGTTGTCGCACTGAGATGTAGCTCTGACTCGACCAGATCCTCGTTGTCGTTCAAAGCCACCAGTCTCCTGAAAGCGCTGGTACACACGACGAACTGAATATCGGCTGATATTCAGCTGTCGAGCTACAGAACTCTGGTTCTGGTCCGCTTCAATTAGAGCAACGACTTGAGCGGCTTTTTTCAGAGTAGTATCCATTTTCTTCTGATAAAATGTAGCTGTATGCAGTGGACGTCTTTTCCTGCTTCCTATTCCTGATGACTTTTGACTCAAAACCTTTTTATAACTGCAATTAATCTGGCAACCTGCGGTGACCAAAGGGAGTAATTTTCGGGTTTTTTGTTGTCATTACTTTTTGGCAATAGGATAAACTTATAACGGCTTATTTTGGTATCATTGAATAGGTATTGAAACAAGCTTTGATTCCATACTAAAAAATAATAGAATTTCTTTTTTAAAAGAATAATAGTTAATATTTTGCAAAAAAAAGTCACATGTGCGAATTCATTGCACCCGAGTGTATTTTTAAATATAAAGTAATAATTGTCTAGACACATCTAACGTTTCCACCTGGTATATACATATAATCGAGTTTAGCCAGCTGGTATACATACATAATAACATAGTAGTTAAGAAGGCAGTGATACACACTTGGTAATACTAGGTACATGGAACATGGAAGTGTGTCTTTTGCGTTATGATAAATCCTGCCATCCTCAAGCTAAAAGGCAGTTAAGTGACTTCTGGTTAATTTTCACATCTTGACTTTAAAGAAATATTTATAGATATCAATACAAACTTTATTCTAGTAGTAATGCTAAATGCTCATAAAAATGCTAAATGCTAATGCTCAAAAATATATTCATCCTAAATTAAATGACACCATAATTCAGAATACTAGTTCAGCTCTAGCTCAATATTTGCTTTTTCACTTAGCCACTTTTTAGTTTGAGGAAGGCAGAATCATAATCTTAGTGTTACAATACTTACAATAAGAAAATATTTCATACCTCTTCTTTAACATATGGAGGTAACCTTCTTCCATGCTGCAGTTTACAGAACTGTTCTAATGATAGCTCATGATCATGATAGTTGCACACATCCACTACAGTCAGCTCTTGTTCATTTTCTAAACGTCTTAATTTTATCTGACATGGGCAGTCAGTCTTCATATTATTATTTCTGTGTACGAGTATATAAAAAAAAACATTATTAAGTTACCAGTTATTACAATTACAAGTCAAATCTTTCTGCTGTTTATCTATAATACATAATAAAAACTATTTCCCGTTTCCCTTGGTCATGTCCTGACTTGAGAATGATTTGAACAATATAATGACATGAAACTGGCTTCAGTGTCATGATGTTTATTACACAAATGTTTTATACATTTCATGGATGTCCCATGAAGACTGTGAATGGCCATGAGAACAATAAGTACTAACCGAAATACACAATGATTTATTGTTTGGAGCACCTTGAAGCAAATAACAAAGATTGGTGTTGAAAAAGTTCAGTAATAATTAATTATGAAATACAGGTTTTTACAGGTGACGTTTTAGCAGAATACTAAACTGTTACCTTTTCCGTATGCCCTTCTTTTTATACTTTTCTTTATTCCTAAGATAAACACAACTGTAGGTGTATGATTCATTTTCAGTATTTGGATTTCGTGAGTCAGAGCATGAGTAGTAGTAATGCCATCTCTTCGCATTCTCATTCAGATACTGCACAAAGGTTTCAAGTGATTCAAACTTATCACCTGGCTTGACAAGTTTCTCATCTTCAAGTAGGTACAGTTCTGGATACTCTGAAAATTCATCATATATGGACATATCTGTAAAGAAAATAGAGAAACGATTAATACAATAAATATTAGATCCCTTTTCATTAATAATGGGTTAAAGCATGCTATAAAATTATCAAAGGTAAAAGAAGTAGGTGCAATACAGCAGTACAATAAATAAAACAGTAGGTATGTTATAGACTCTTGATTCACAAAATTACAATAGTTCACATTTTATAAGACAAAAATGGCACTTCAAAGGACAATCTTCACGAGCCTTGTTGCTGTAAAAAGAATAGAAAATGTTCAAAAAGTCAATTTATAGTTTGTACTACTAAAACTTACTGTTTTCAAAAGTTTTAAAATTAGTAGTTTTTTCACAATTCATACCGTTCTGTTCTGTATATGAATCACTTAAATATCTGTAAAAAAAAATATTGATAATAAGGCAAAAGAAAAACAGAAAAAAATCTACTTGTGTAAATAAAGTTCTAGTAAGAAAAAGGGACCATTACGCTTTATCTGCCTTCTCAACAGTAATTAGACTATGACCGAGAGCGGAGACAGAGGCCTCAATTGTATCTTCTTTAATCTCCACATTCATGCCGACATCATTCGCAGCATCATCCATATAACAATGATCTTCATAAAAGTATCGATCAAAGCCCATCATAAAACGCAATTGCGTACTAATCTTTGAAGTGTTTATACCGAAAAATTAACGTTTTAGGCATATTTTCTTTGTTAATACACAAATTTATCTGTGTAGGTACTACTGAGGTTTTTATATACATGCAATGATCAATGTCAATTGATTATCCAAGATTGAAAACGATTATTACGAAAAATTTTGACAATATAATACGAGAACTGATAAAAACTTGGTTCCTATAAAGAAATCTATTCAATTAAACGTTTACATTATTATTTATTTGAATTAGATTCCCAGTCTACGATAAAATCTTTCTCTAAGACAATTTATGAGAACAAAATTCACGTTGTGGTTGTGACATTTGTGTTATGATGTGACCATAGATTATATTTTTTAATTTATTTTGATATGTTATATAGACCGTTAAGCCCGAATCATCACCAATCATTTATTTACCTTTTGACAATGGTATCAGTAGTTTTTTTTGTACGTAAGTTTTATTTTTACTAAGTATACAAAGGACACCGACAGAATTGGGCCATGGCGCGGACAGTGGATATGTAAACAAATTAAAAACGTTCAATTTATCTTTTATTATGTGATAAATATTGGTGACAATTTGGTTGTATCAAATGAATCTATATTTAAAAAGACATTCAAAAATATTTACATTGATTTATGCCGTACAATTCATTCGAACTGCGAACAAAAAACTTGTAAGTGTTGCATCATAAAAAAAGTGAGTAAAAAGGCGAAATTAATCAAAAACTTTTTAATTTTAATGTCTGTGAATATGTATATGGTTAATTTTTTAATAATATCCATACTTAAAGTAATTTTTATTTCACATTTACTTATGTATTTCACAATGAATGTTCAAAAGTATAATTAAAAATCTTTACAACATTTAAGAAATCGTCGCAAATTCCTCCACGTCAAATTCAGTTTGTAAAGTCAGATAAAGTACATAATAAAAAATATTTTAAGTAAATAATCTAACGAAAAACGGTAATGTGCATTGGGTAATTTATTTTCATACTCTAGCACCACTGAAATGTGTCAGGTGTCACCGTGTCACGTCTCAGCGTCAGCGTCTGACACTAATTCATTCGCCCCATCAACATCCTCGAGGCCCAAGCCAACCTCACCTGCAAGTCGGTGCACCTGCTAAACAACGGACGAGGCTCTGGCGCAAGATACTGTGATACCAAAAAACTTGACATTGGCGTCTTCGCCATTTATAATTTTATAAACATTTATTATATTTCACTTGACATTGGCGAAATTGCGGTGATTCTACTGCAGAAGCCATTAATTAAAACTGTATTCTACAGAATACAGTTTTAATTAATGGCTTCAATTCATTCGCTTGCACGAGTTGAATAAAATGCGTTTTATTTATTTTTTTAAATTTTTTATAAGTGAATTGATACAAAACTAATTATATGATTGGTTTCTGCACAGCTTCAGCTACTAAATAGGAAAATTGCTGTGTCAGTAGAAAAATGTTCATGCCTTAGCCCAAGTCCCATACAAATCTGTCGGTGTCCTTTCCTCATCCATCATTGTTTTGTCATAGCCATCTTTCATCGTCTCTTGCAAAATATCACTCACTTGTGAACTGTACCTAGTAGCCTATCTACTCGAACTAAATAAGTACGAACAATTTTTGGGCAGTAGCGAGTATTTTAGCTACTATATTAGACCGTAGACCAAGTAGCTTATCATTCTAAACTAATATTATAAAGTGGATAGATTAGATTTTTTTTTGTTTGTTATGATTTAACATACAAAATTACTCAATCGAGTTATACAAATTCTAGAAAGCTAAAGGTCTATACACACACATGAGGGGCGTGCCCGGACCGTGGACGGGCCGTGTTCCATCAGGGGCTCAAAGAAATATAGTTGTGTATATTTTATATGAACTCCAGCTTGGGACCCAGTCATTCACTTAATTAATTCCAAGAAAAAACAAAATACAACAAGACTTCATGACACTGTGAGCTCATTCTGCGTAAATAGTAACACCAACAATTCAACATAGTTCGGGTACTTTGAGATAACTTTCACTTCAAACTTCAAGACAACAACCATCTTTAGTCTACCCGTGACCATGGCTGCTCAAAAGCAACCGAAACGTCGGGTTCAATGTAAAATATAAAATAACATCAAATAAACCGCGATAGAATCCGTTAAAAATTGTTTTATTTCAATATTGTGTATTATTAGATTATTACACCATTCCATAGTGCCGCTAATCAGGAACAAATTCTGGTGGAATCACGGCAAACTTAAGGAAAGATCTCATTTTTAACAAAATACTTTTTGAATTACTTACGGTAACTTTTTTTTTTTGTGCGGAAATCCCTTCGGATACCCCCCCCCCCCCGGCCGGCCAGCGGGGGCGGTTATGTCGGGCTTGAACCGACTAAAACCGCACGCCGTCTCGGGTCTACAGACGCCGGGGTGTAAGGTTACCCATAGAGCATATCCCTCGCACTCCTACTGACCCTGGACCATTCGCAGTGTCCCCTCTGATAAGAGCAGAGGGGTACCTGGAGCGACCACCCTCCCCGCGGGCCTTGCAGGCCCGCCATTCCCCGACCCCCTCGTGCAATGGGGTCAGCTGGCCCTGAAAAGGGCCGGTTGGTCAGACTCTTGGCCGTTGACGTTGACGCCAGCTACTCCAGAGGAGCAATCAATGATGCGTCATCGCCCACGTTGCCCAGGGTGCACCAAACTTGGAGGTGATCCAACCAGTCGCACCCCTTACTTACGGTACCTATCTATAGTATCTATTACACCCTTTTTTTTACGTGCGGGAAACCCTTCGGATACCCCCCGCCGGCTAGCGGGGGTGGTTATGTCGTGCATCGACTAAAACCTCACGGTGTCCTGCCCAATGTTCATTGTCGGGCACCCCGGGTAAGCCCTCGAAAGGATAACCCCAGGGTTACCAGCGGACCTTGGCCGCCAGCGCTGCCTCGTTTCTGTACAAGCCAAAAATCTAAATTTGGAGAAACAAATTTAGTATAAGCCTCCAAAAATCTGCTTCATCCCTTCGGTGCCAACGATGGGCTGGGCGTGTCGGAATCGGACCGACTAAAACCACACGGTGTCCTCCCCAAGTGTCTATTACCGGGCACCCCGGGTAAGCCCTCGAAAGGATAACCCCAGAGTTACCGGCGGACTTTGGCCGCCACCGCGACCTCGCCTGTTGGGGTCGGGTTTTATCCCGCGTCGGTGAGTAGGCAGGCGTGTGTAGGACACATACGACACACGTCCGCCACGGCCTGCTTCTGTAAGGACGGCGAGTCGGCCAACTGCCATCCTCAGGCCCCGATCATGGAGGTCGGTAGTCCCGGGTGTAGACGAGTCTGTGGCGAAGACGCCTGCGGAACTCGGGGGGCAGGGTTCTCTCCCGCGCTCTCTCCGCCGTCTCTTTCGCACGCATAACCTGCTCGCAGAAAGCGGCGGTGGCGTGCCACTTGCTCTCCGTCGGAGACCACGGCCCTCACCATGGTCTCCAACGAGAGAACGTCCACGCCCAGGACCGCAACGAGATCCCGGCGTTGACTCGCCCACGCAGGGCACTCCACCAACGTGTGGAGCGCCGTGTCTTCGCCAGGATCCTCGCAGTGCTGGCACTGCGGCGTTGTCTCCCGGTGGATGCGCCATAGATACTTACCGAAGCACCCGTGTCCGGTAAATATCTGGCACATCCGGTAGGAGAGGTCACCGTGGTGCCTCTCCAACCACTCCTTCATGATCGGCCTCACCGCCGAAATGGTAGATTCTCCCCACCTTGGTTGCTCAAGTCGCACCCTCCTTGTCTCCATGAGTTCCCAGCGGAGCTGCGACCACTGAGCGCTAATTTCTCGGCGCTCCAGCCTATGGCCCCGCTCCAGCGCCTCCTTGCGCCATTGTTACAATGACGCAAGGGCTCTCGCTTCCAGGTCCCCTGGAGGGGTCCCGGTAATCTATTACACCCTAACTGATTAAAATTGTTCAAAATAATGACCATTGTTCTCAATAAATAGCTGGGTCTCAAGAATTGTACTCCATTAAGTACACTATTATTGATTACGTTTTGAATACAATATTATTGATTATACGTATCTTTGCAGAAAATAAATCATCATCAAAAAATTAATCAAAAAAAGTTATCGTTCAGATGTACGGGGTCCCCACCAAGATCTTGGGGGTCCTAGCCAACCCCACATGATAGCCTGTTCGCTTGCTGATGAATAAAAGCCAAGATAAACTACAGGAGATACAATGAATATGGTAAGCAGGGCCCCAAGGTGAAACTTTCATATGCCGTAATCATCATTATCTCAGCGTTGTGTCCCGATTGCACCCGAGGCCCACACTTCGGAGCCCGGGGACCACTTTCATGCTTTTCCGTCTCCACTTTGCACGATCTTGGGCATCCATGGTAGTTATACCATTGGCACGCATGTCATCTCTTACGACGTCAAACCAGCATTTCATGGTCTCCCCCACCTACCGGGACCAGGGAGTCCGAGTTGCGACTACCATACCGTTCCTCACACCCTTCATGAACGTTCATTATCAAGCACTCTCCCGAGTTGATTCCAGAAAGCCGACCCTAATAAGCCCGGATCTACTGCCCTTCCACCGAGTCTCCTGCAGGAACATCGTGGCCACCCTCCACCTGGAGAGTGCATCGGCCAACTTCCTCGCACAATATTCCATGTTGCGAAGCGGAGCTTTCGGATTTCACGCTTTGGGTGTGCCTTATTTCGGTATAAATGAGTTTCCTAAGTTTGCTGTTTGTTATTACTTCCCAAAATTCTTTTTTTTTGCCGATTTTTGTTTTTATTTTTTGTATTGTGCATATGAACAAATTACTTAATTTAATACCTGTCGCGTGAATGAGGCTTGTTTGATCATTGAAAAATCTGATTTTAAATATTTTTTCCGGTGATTATTCCTCCATGGTACTTTTCCTAGCCTCCACACTCATTATGTTGTGTTTATATGTCAAATTTGATCTAAATCGGTTGATGGCTTAAGAGGAGTTAGCGAACCACCGCAATACATGAGTCGTCTAAGAGAGAGCTTCACTCTTTCAGAGCTTCGCTCAAAAATACATGAGTCGTCTAAGAGAGAGCTTCACTCTTTCAGAGCTTCGCTCAAAAATACATGAGTCGTCTAAGAGAGAGCTTCACTCTTTCAGAACTTCGCTCAAAAATACATGAGTCGTCTAAGAGAGAGCTTCACTCTTTCAGAGCTTCGCTTGCACTGCATTAGCGTGTCATGCATGCGGGAACTCACACGTCGTGAAAATGATATGGATTCTTTTGCACAGTTTTGTACAAATGACTATTACCTATATTTGCACGAAACAGGCGCCCGCGTCATGCATGCGGGAACTCACACGTCGTGAAAATCATATTGTTACAACGATCGTCGATATCTCGGAAACTACTGATCGAATCTTCTAGAAATTAAAACGCATTGTTAATGTCGAAGTACTCTATCGATCCGTTTAGAAAAATCCAGAAAAGTCAATACAAAATCACACGCCCTTTTGTCTACCTATACCAACTTTACCTACAAATCGCGATAAAAAGGGCATTCACCTCTATCGTCGGCACGACTGTGTAGGTACTTATTTTCTCGAACGCCCCAGTAAATACCTACTATTCTCGAACGCCCTAGTACCTTCCGGAATATTCTACCCCGCTTATTAAGAGCTATAAAAGGACGCCCGGCTATCGACACGAGGCAGTTTATTTTCGAAAGTGAAAGCGAACACATCTTACCGAAGTGAATCAAGAGAGTTATACCTGCGACTTAAGGAACTACTGTGGACTACTGTGAACTGCTGAGCGACTGGAACTGTTGAAGAGTACTGTGTGTGCTAGTTATTTAGTTGTCTAGTTTGTGGTGAGCGAATAAACCTCTTTGTTGTGTAAACGGCATTTAATTTGTACCCCGCGCACGTAACAACTGGTGTCAGAAGTGCGATGCCGTTATTACCACGTGAAGACGAAGGGCGTACTCCACGGACCAGACGTCAAGTGGAAATGGATGCTGCACGTCAACGGAGCCTTGAAGAGGAAGGGCATCAGGCCGATTCTGCTATCTCAGCGGGAACTACGGCAGCACAAGATGGAACCTCGTCAGATACCAACATGATGACGCTGCTGGCTTCTATGCAGCAGATGATGCAGGCCTCCTTGCAAGAAATACAGGCCAAACAAGAGGCCAGTTAACAGATGATACAGGCCAACCAAGAGGCTAGTCGACAGACGATGCAAGCCTCCTTGCAAGAAATGCAGGCCAACCAAGAGGCTAGTCAACAGACGATGCAGGCCTCCATGCAAGAGATGATACAGGCCAACCAGGAAGCTGTCATGGGTAAAATCGATGCAGGCATCCATGCACTGGGAGATAAAGTGAAGAACCTAGAAGACGACTTGCAAATGCTGAGTAAGGAAGTGGCTTTGAAGACAGGAACCATCGACGACCGCTTTCAAGAGCTTGAAAAAGAGATCGTCAGGCTAAAAACCTGTGGACCTGTTGCCGTGACCATTGACGACCGCTTGCAAGAACTGGAAAAAGAGATCGTCAGACTAAAAACCTGCGGACCTGTTGCCGCGACCTCACCCTCATCAGCGAAGTTCGACCTACCACACTTCGATGGAACTTCCTCGTGGACAGCCTTCAAATACCAATTTGAGATATTGGTAAAAACTAAAGCCTGGAGCAACGAGGAGTCTTTTATGGCCTTGACACTTGCATTACGAGGAGATGCCTTAGTAATACTGGAAAACTTGCCACCTGAAGGAAGGACACTGGAGTCCCTGATGGAAGCATTAGCCACACGCTACGGTGACAAGCACCTGGAGAATGTCTACCGAGCGCAGCTACGCGAGAGGAAACAAAAAGCTGGTGAAAGCCTCCAGGAATGGGCTGTAGAGGTTGAAAGGCTCGTTCGTCGGGCCTAATCATCGACACCCGTGATGATCGAGACCACTCTACTGGAGGCCTTCCTAAACGGTATACGGGACGCAGAAGTGAAAACTAGTGTACAGTTGCGTCACCACCAGACCTTAAAAGAAGCACTGGCTTATGCCCTTGAGGTGGAAACCGTACGGCAGAATGCCGGGATAAGTAAGGTCAGGGAGATCAAGGAGGAAGTTGAGGAGGAGAGGAAGCCACGGTATGTCCCAACGTGTTATTCCTGTAGAGGAAGGGGCCATATCCAGTCAGAGTGTCCTTCGAGAAAACGGAGGAGGGTCACGGACTCCGGGACCCAGGTCGATCAAGATGTTCCGTTAAACTAAATGTCGCCAGGGCCGCGGGGCGGGCGCTGGCTGGTCGACATGAGGCCCCAACCATCACAATAACTCAAGTTGTCAATGGAAATAGTCTGATCATCGAGGCCATCTTAGACAATCAACCTTGCAGTTTAACAGTGGATACTGGAGCTTCACGTACAGTTGTAAGGCCGGAATTGCTGAAACGCACCATAAGGTGGGAAAAACGATCTCCGAGGTGCCAGCTTCAGACAGCTACTGGCCAGCCAGTGACCGTCCTCGGTGAAACAGATGTCGAGGTAAGAATTGGCGACCAAATATACCACCAGTCAGTATTAATTGCTAATATTACTGATGATTGCATTTTGGGACTGGATTTCTTGACGAATCACCGATGTGTCTTGGATATACCTAGAGGAGTGCTGAGATTTCCTGATCAGGAAGTTTGTTTACAAGGATCGCACCCATGTACTCTTTACTGTTTAACAGATACGACGTTAGCTCCTAAATCGGAAACATTAGTCAGAGTGAGGTTTCCTGCGAAGACTGAACAAAGAAGATGTCTTATTGTGGAAGATACCGGCAGTCATGAAAACTTAATAACAGCGAGAACCTTACTGATGCCGAACGGAATCGCTAGGGTGAGAATCCTCAACCTCAGTGACGAAATAGTTCTCCTGAAGAAGAATAGTGTGGTTGGAAAATGTGAAGAAGTAAAGTACCTGAGACGGCTGAACAGCACTACGACTAAACAAGGCGGTACACAAATCTCCGAAGATCGCATCCAGCAACTTCTCGAGAATTCAAAGGAAAACTTATCGGCATCAGAATTGCATCAAGCCAGAGACCTCTTGCTACGATTTAGAGACATCTTTGCAACCGGAAATGACTGTGGAAGGACTGGGCTTGTGAAACACCGGATTGACACAGGTGACTCCAGGCCTATAAAACAAAGACCTCGACGTTTACCATGGGCAAGAGAAGAGGAGGTAGCAGTTATGATTAAAGACATGGCCGATAACAAGGTGATTGAACCTTCAACGAGTCCATGGTCATCACCTGTGGTACTAGTGAAAAAGAAGGATGGCAGTACAAGGTTTTGTGTGGATTACCGAATGTTGAATAATGTCACGAAGAAAGACAGTTATCCTTTGCCTAGGATCGACGATACCCTGGACATGCTTAGTGGTATGAAATGGTTTTCAACCATCGATTTAAAAAGTGGCTATTGGCAGGTGGAGATCAGTCCAGACGATAAAGAGAAGACAGCCTTTAGTACAGGAATTGGAAACGGTTTATGGCATTTTAATGTCATGCCATTTGGTTTATGTAATGCACCAGCCACGTTTGAACGCCTCATGGAAAGAGTAATGGTGGGTCTACTTGGAGACGTCTGTCTGGTTTACCTGGACGATGTTATAGTTATGGGACGCAGCTTCAAAGAAAACCTGAAGAACCTGGAAAAAGTTTTTACTCGGATTCGTGAGGCTAACCTTAAACTGAGTCCAAAGAAGTGCGCTCTATTTAAAAAGGAGGTCAGCTATCTTGGACATGTGATCTCAACGGAAGGAGTTAAAACCGACCCCGAGAAGATTAAAGCTGTTCAAGAATGGCCTGTTCCAAAGAACAAAACGGAGGTTCGTGCGTTTCTGGGACTATGCGCGTATTACAGACGCTTCATTAAGCATTTTTCGGATATTGCAAAACCACTACACCGACTGACGGAAG
Organism: Cybosia mesomella; assembly: GCA_946251805.1. Lineage (NCBI taxonomy): Eukaryota > Metazoa > Arthropoda > Insecta > Lepidoptera > Erebidae > Cybosia > Cybosia mesomella. Next base: position 8,100,020 of record OX276390.1, read on the forward strand.
ATAAACGAGACTTCGTTTGGGACCTGGATTGCGAGCAAGCTTTTAGTACGCTTAAACAACGATTGTGCGAAGCCCCTATATTGGGTTATCCTACTAGGGAAGGTAGATTCATTGTGGACACGGACGCCAGTAACAGCGGAATAGGTGGAGTGTTGTCACAAGTGCAGGGAGATCGCCATGTTGTAATAGCATACTTCAGTAAATCGCTATCTAAACCGGAAAGGAATTACTGTGTTACTCGTCGTGAACTTCTCGCTGTGGTGAAGTCTTTACAGCATTTTAACAAGTATCTTATAGGACGAGAGTTTACACTAAGGACAGATCATGCTGCGCTACAGTGGTTGCTGCAATTCAAGAACCCAGAAGGCCAAGTAGCAAGATGGATCGAGCAACTACAGGAATTTCCCTTTGTGATAGAACACCGAAGTGGAAAAGGGCACGGCAATGCTGATGCTTTGTCACGAAGGCCGTGTGTCGAAGATTGCAAGCATTGTCAAAGAAACGAAGCCCAAGAAGAGATTAAAGTCATAAGGGTGAATGGACTTGACGACGAATGGACTGGAAGCAGTATGAAGAAGGCGCAAGAGGATGATGATGATCTGAAACCTATACTGCACTGGAAACAGCTTGGCAGCAAACCCCAATGGAGTGACGTATCTGCTTACAGTTCGACGACCAAAAGCTATTGGGCCCAGTGGGACAGCTTAGCACTGGTAGACGATGTCCTGTATAGGAAATGGGAGTCTAACGATGGTAAGGAAGTAACCATGCAAGTAGTGGTACCAAGAAGCAAGGTGGCCCCACTCTTACGGCACATCCACGATGGTGTTTCTGGCGGGCATCTCGGAGTCAAGAAAACCCTGGTTAAAATGCGACAGCGGTTTTACTGGCTTCGTTGTCGGGAAGATGTCGAGGATTGGTGCCGTAAATGCACTGCATGTGCTTCGGTTAAAGGACCGCAGACAAGAAGCAAAGGAAAATTGAAGCTGTACAACGTTGGGGCACCGTGGGAACGTATCGCCATTGATGTTGCTGGACCTTTTCCAACGACTGATGAGGGTAACAAATACATCATAGTAGTGCAAGACTACTTCACTAAGTGGCCGGAAGTATTTGCGACACCCAACCAGGAAGCAGTCACTGTAGCCAAGAAACTAGTTCTGGAAGTGGTCAGTCGATATGGCGCACCTATGGAGATCTACTCCGACCAAGGACGGAACTTCGAGTCTGCTCTGTTTCAAGAAATGTGCAAACTCCTCGGTATAAACAAGACCCGTACGACTCCAGCGCACCCACAGTCAGACGGAATGGTCGAGAGGTTTAACCAGACGTTGGAAAATCACTTGGCTAAAGTTGTCGACGAACACCAAAAAGATTGGGACCAGTACATCCCACTGTTCCTGATGTCCTATCGATCTGCGGTGCATGACAGTACGGGACACACTCCAGCTAAAGTAAATTTTGGTCGAGAGATAAGGCTACCAGTGGATGCAATAACCGGCACGCCACCCGAAAGTCCTAAGCCCGTAACGGACTACGTGAGTGAACTTCAAAACCGGCTGGACGAGGTGCACAGAATGGTACGGGAAAACAATTTGAAGACAGGTATAAGGATGAAAACCCGGTACGATAGAAATGCAAACACCAACGGTTTTGAAGAAGGAACACTGGTATGGTTTCACAACCCGCTACGCAGAAAAGGAAAATCTCCAAAACTTCAAGCTCGCTGGGAAGGACCCTATACGGTTGTCACAAGAATCAATGACATCACCTACCGCATTAAGAAGGGTCTTAGGGGAAAACCAAAGGTAGTCCATGTGGATAGGTTGACGCGATATCATGGAACAAATGATGCTCGGGACGAGCATGATTAAGAGGGGGGTGTCGCGTAGTCGCGGCGACGCCAGACCGCCCCATCCATCGGGTCAGGACGTGCGAGCTGGCCAGGCTCACCGTCCGGCCCGTTGGTGGATGACGCGACGCAGCGATGCCGCGACGCCGCGACGGGAAAAGTTATTTGGTTGTTTTTGGATAGTTGTATGTACCTGGGGTTTGTTCCGAGAGAAATCTTCATTACTTTGGGAGGTTTGCTTCGCGTAAATCGGCCTTAGTTCTTACCAGCACGTACCATGATTCAGCTTGCCATCTGTAGTTAAAACGTACACTGATTCCCACCATTCTACATATTGCAATATACCTAACCTCACACCCAAACGTTTGGTGTCTTAGGTGCGAGGCTACGTACAACATAGAAATATCTTACACGTACATTTATCTACTATAATTAATTAGTCAGTTACATGTTAATGACAGCCAAGTCTGTCAATTACCTTTTGCTATCTCTGGCAGCCAAGTCTGCCAATTACTCTGGGTGCACCACAGAACTATTTAACTTTGTTATAGAGACTTCGTATTGCAGCACCGAAGGTCTCCTATAACAGACTGATCACGGCCTTTCGCCCAGTCTAACACTCACGAGGTTTTCGCATTGAAGTATCGAAAGACCTCTGGCAGCCAAGTCTGCCAATTACTCTGGGTGCACCACAGAACTATTTAACTTTGTTATAGAGACTTCGTATTGCAGCACCGAAGGTCTCCTATAACAGACTGATCATGGCCTTTCGCCCAGTCTAACACTCACGAGGTTTTCGCATTGAAGTATCGAAAGACCTCTGGCAGCCAAGTCTGCCAATTACTCTGGGTGCACCACAGAACTATTTAACTTTGTTAGAGAGACTTCGTATTGGTACCGAAGGTCTCCCCTAACAGACTGATCACGGCCTTTCGCCCAGTCTAACACTCACGAGGTTTTCGCATTGAAGTATCGAAAGACCTCTTAATATAACTGACCTCCAAGAACAGTAGAAACTTTCATAAAGTTAGGAATCTCAAGTTTATGCATTTAGATGGGAACCTCTACACTATTGTCTTAGTGCTACCACTTAGCTTATATTAGATGAGCCGCCACCATGCTGGACGCCTCCATCAAACACCAATCAGTTTACTTTGCACTTATTAAATTCTACTAAGGCTATTGATGTAGTTCAATTGACTCAAAATGAAGCGGCAAACGCCACAGACAACATAGAGCACATAACCATAAACTATAAATACTCTGACTAGTTTATTACAAGTCTTTTGGCCTAACAATATTAATTTGACTCTGCTACCTTTTTACTTCGCGAACTGCGCGACACTCCCGCCCGAATAGTCTTAGAGCAGGGTTAGTAAGTTACGCGTCCACTCTGAAATTTTCTCCAGAGCTCTGGTGGCCGCGCCTCTTCTTTGTTTAACCTCATTGTTTATTTGAATTACTTTATCAGGTTCATCCTCTTTCTGAATCAATATTTTCTCTCTGTCTGTGCTCTCTGATACATTATCAAAGTCTTTCAACATACAACTTTCCGTTGATATTATCGACTCTGTGCCTTCTTTCTCGTTTCCTGAACTATCTGACATATCTTTTGAATTTGTAACTTTCTCTTCTAATGGTGCCAATTCGTGTACCGTTATATTCCGTGGTATCTCACTTTCTCCTTTTAATGTGTTCGCATCGTATTCTACTTCTTCATTGTCCTCTATTTCCAATGGATATAAATGAGCTAAAGATCTTATAAACTCTTTATTTCCAACTTCGACCTTCGCAACTCTACAAAGTCCATCAGAACCTTTGACCAATGAAGTAATTTTTCCAACTTTCCATTCTTCTCGATTTTTACTATCTCCTTTTATCTGCACAATTTGTCCTACCTTCGGGATTAATTTTGCCGTGATTCTAGGTTCTTTTACAGAATGTCCATATCGTTCACGCAGACTTTGTAAGTATCGATTTGTAAACATGTCCTTAAATTCATTAAGGATAACTAAACCTCTTTTCCAAGCCTTGATAAGGTCGGATTTTGTCGTAGTGCCTTGTACTAAAAAATCTTCAGTTGAACCTTCCATCGTTATGCATTTTCCCATAGTTAAGAAATCAGACGGTTTTAAAATATGTACCAATTCAGAATCGACACAAGTTAACGGTCTTGTATTGACTGTTGCTTCAATTTCTTTTACTAATGTGACTACTTGACTATCTGTCAGCATGTGTTTTTCCAGTGTTCTTCGCATACAATTCTTCACTATTCCAATTAATCGTTCATAAAATCCCCCGAACCAGGGAGCCAGTTGGGGTATGAATCTCCAACGAATTTCGTGTTTGATACAATAAGAATTTGATAGTATTTCTGACATAAGCTTAAAATTTGTAGCATTATCTGATTTGATTGTTTGTGGTACACCTCTAGTCGATATCATTCTTCTCAAAGCAAGAAGTCCTTCTGCTGTGAGATCTCGAACAACCTCTAATGCACCGCCCTGACTGCTAGGCAAGTGAAAAGTGCTATCCATCGTTTACTTGTTTCATTTCCATGTTTAATTAGTACAGGGCCCATGTAGTCCAGGCCTGTAAATGTAAACGGTGAAGTGTAATTTACTCTTTCAGTGGGTAACGCAGGGGTTGGTGGTAGCTTGAATGGTCCCCCTCCATGTTTCTGACATCTAGGACACTTCCTTATAATCATCTGAACTTGGCGTTTTCCGTGTGGAATCCAAAAGGATTGACGAATTATAGAGAGGGTGTGGTTAACACCTACATGATGATTGTCACTATGAGTCTGGGTTATAATTTTGTTAGTGTAATCATAATCCTTTGGAATAAGTATTGGATAACGTTGGTCATACGACCAATCCGTGTTCTTCAGACGTCCTTTGCAACGTAAAAGTCCGTCCACGTCCAGAAATAGTCCAAGATTAATTTTTAAGCTTGTTTCTTTCCCTTCTAGTTCTCTTGGAAAGTGTTCGGCTTGTAGCTTCTTAAGCTGCTTAATTTTGTCACTCTTTTCTTCACTTATGTCTACTTCCATCTCAGTTTGGTTGCTTGTACTGTCTTCTTGATTTTCCACATCAAGTTCATTTTCTTTATCCATTGTATATTCTTGCGACTCTTTCGAGAGACCCTCCCCCACACAAAGAGAAGAGATTTCTTTGACTCCTGACGGCCAGGAATCTGGTTGTTGTAATAGAAACTGGGGTCTAGTCAGCCATCTTACTTTATCTTCTTTAGAGCTGAATGGTCTTGTGGCAACATCAGCTGGATTTAGATCTGATGGAACATGTCGTATCATTAGGCTTTTATTCCTTTTAATTTCTTCTACTCTTCTGGCCACAAACGGTGTAAGTAGTTTGTCCAACTTGCACCAATCGATAACAATTTGCCTATCCGTCCATAACGTTTGACTTGTGATGTTGAATTGTAAAAAGTGGCATACATATTTTATTAGCCTAGTTCCAATTAATACACCTAGTAATTCCAACCGTGGTATTTTCAGATCGTCTTGATCCTTCAAAGGAACTAGCCTTGATTTTCCTAGAACAAACTTTACTTCCTTGCCATTAACTACGTAGACTACAGCTGCATAGGCCTTCGAAGAAGAGTCTGTGAAGCAGTGAATTTGACAAGTGCTTGTAGTGGCATCACTAAAGTAATATCTAGCCAAAGTTATGTCTCTAACTTCATCTAATTCGTTACATATTTTCACCCAATCGGTTTTTAATGTTTCAGAAAATGGTGTGTCCCAATTTATCTTTTCTTTCCACAGATTTTGTATGAACAGTTTGCTAGACAACAATGAAGGTACAGCAAATCCATATGGATCGTAGATTGACGCTATGACCCGTAAGGCATCTCTTTTTGTAAATTTAGGTTCATTAATAACATTATCTTTCAATTGAAGCGTGTCTTCCTTCAGTTTCCACTTTAGGCCAAGAACCTTGATATTATCCTCTTTGCAAGAGTCAGGTACTTGTTTTATAAATTCTTCGGAGTTGGAACTCCAATCCCTAAGATTCATGGATAGTTGGTTGAATATCTCTTTGGAATCCTTATAAAGTTGAAGTGCTTCCTTCACTGTTTTTGTTCCAGTGACAACATTATCCACATATATGTCTTTAGTTAATTTCTTAACCTGTTCATTATCTGAACTTTGTAAGTGTAATCTGATTGTTGCATTTAGCAAAAATGGGCTTGATATAACACCAAACGGAACTCTTGTAAATCTTAAGTGAAGTAGATTATCTTCTGTAGCGGGTTTCTTTGTATCCTTTAACCATAGGAATCGAGTTACATCTCGATCCGGTTTATTGAGAGCAATCTGTAAGAATGCCTTCTCGACGTCTGCACATAAACCTATTGGTTGACATCTGAACTTTATAAGTAATCCAGTCAGATCCTCCAACATCATGGGTCCGCAATACAAACATTCATTTAAGCTTTTATTGTCCTTTGTTTTAGATGACGCGTCATAGACAATTCTTATAGGTTTGCCAGGTACCTTTACCCCATGGTGTGGAAGGTAATGAACTGGATGTCCTACTGCTTGATCTCTCAAATCAGGTACGACTTCAATTATTCCCTTCATCATTTGATCCTTTAATGTTTCTTCATAAGCCAATAGTGTGGATGTATCTAGCCGCTTCAATAAGTTAACAAGTCGACCATAAGCTAACCCAAAGTTGACATTCAGAGTAGGAGGGTACCCAATCCAGGGCCAGGATACGAAGTACCTGTTATCTATATATTTAGTAGTTTCGTTGAATCTTTTTACAGCCTCATCTTCTTGATTTTCCCTCGGAGAATCGTTTATGCCAATGGATTCAAGTTCCCATAGGCTCTTCATATTAGACTGAATCAGTGGCAGCTCAGGTTCGTTGAATAACATATTCACATTAGGCTGGAGGTATGTCACCACTGATAGATAGTTCGTGTATAGGACTGGTATCCATTTTCCCGCTTAGTATCCATCCGAGGTCAGACTGTACCAAATACAAGTTTTCCTTTAGTTTAATTTTCTGTTCTGCTATAAGTGAGAAGTAATAATCATTGCCAATCAGTATGTCCACTTGGTCTTGTAGAGAACCATCATCAGCTAGTTTTAATTTATTTTCCCAGTGACTGAGGTCTTGATGAGGATATGGGACACTATGTGATATCACTGGTACCACATTAGCAAATAGAGTGATTATCTTATCCACTCTTGTTCTCAACTGCACTCTAACCACAGGACTGTCTATTTCTTTAGGAAGCATTCATCCAAATGTGAATACAGTTAGTGTACTTTCTTCTTCAAACTTTAGATTAAGATTCTTTGCAGATTTCTGTGTGATGTATGTTCTTTGGCTTCCAGAGTCTAATAGAACTCTGCATGGAATTTCCTTAGAAAATTCTCCTACTTTATTAGCAGTAACTACTGCCGTTTGTAGGACTGTGAGTCCCTTATCTCTTGTGTACAGGACATTGGTTGTCTTGACTCACTTTTGAGTACACTGGAAATTTTAACAGGACATAAAGCCCGGTTATGACCTAATTTATTGCAATGACAACATTCTCTTTTGTTTCTACAATCTACATAAGAGTGTCCTATTGTAAGACAACCATAGCATCTATTTTTTAATAGGGATTTTCTTTCTTTTATTTATTTGAATTTAGTGCATTCATCGTTGTAGTGTGACTCCTTACAGAAGATACAACGAAGTTTAGACTTCTTCTTACGTGGTTCCTCCTTTCCCTGGAATTTTCCAGAATAACTTGTATATTTTTGCTTGATCCCGTAGTTTCTCTGGGAAATATTTCCTTTGTTCTGTGTAGGGTAGTATCGAGCCTTTCCCTAATTGTTTTCATGACCTTTCTGTTGTCTCCTTTGGTCTTCTTTTCTCCATTACCATAAACCTCAAGTGGTTATGGTTAATATTTTCACCCATTGAATCCAAAATTCTCAAATGTTTTTCAATTTCAGTTAAAACTCTTCGACAATCTAATACAGTTTTGCTTGCTGGTTTTATTCTATAGAGTGAGGAGTAGTGTGCATCAACCACTTGAGATTGTTTCCCATATCTTTCTTTCAAAGATTGTATAGCTATAGAATAATTTTTATTTGTAATCTCTAACCCATCTATCACTCCCTTGGCTTCCCCCTTTAAAGAATTCTTCAGATATAATAATTTGTCAATGTCTGGCAAATTCCGATTATGAATATTGGAACTGAATTGGTCCCAAAATTGATGCCAATGGAGAATGTCACCTTCAAACTGTGGTAACTCTAATTTTGGCAACTTCCTCGATAAGAAACTTTCCTCGTTCTTGTTGTTATTTGTCATTGAATTTTCACATTCTTCAATTTTCACTTTGAGTTCGCAGTAGTTTTCTTCAGCTTCCAGCTGGATTGCAGAGATGGCAGAGATCTCATCCACTTGTGGTTCTTTAACGAGTCGAAAATAGTTGTTTAGTTCCCTCTCCATTCGTTGGAGACAGGTATGAAGTTTAGAGGATACTACTCTTGCTTCATGCAAGGTTAAGTCATTCATTTCATTAGTGAGTTTGCTAGTTGTATTCCGAGCACATTCAGATAGAGTTTTTATTTTATCACATAGACTGCGGAGAATAAGGAGCATGGCCTCTTCCATATTGACGTTCTGTAATGTAATATAACAATATACCATCATAGGCACAGCTCATGCCATGACAAGTTCTAAGTATTATTTACTGAAATAGTTCTGATTGCTTATTTGATCACACCTCATACATACATACAGGATATTTTAAAATTTTTAATAAGTAGGTATTAAAATTTTTCTTAAATCAGAATTTCAGAAATTCAACTTCCCTTTCATGGAACTTGTTCACTATCAAAGAGATAATCATCTCCTTTCAGAATTACTATCAAGTGTTGTGAGACTAGAACGCTCCTAACATAATTACTCAACCACCGAGGGCACATTATTAATCATAGAATAATTAATGGTCATGATGAGTAAATATCATGCTTCTTATATAATGTGTCTTTAGATGACAGACACTACTAGGTACTTATAAAGTACAAGAATTTATAATCTCTTTAATTATTTATGTTTAAGTATTGAAGACACCGCTGCCTAGTCAGCAGTGCTTCTGCTTGTGTTTTAGACAAATGTTTGTATTTGCCATGTAAGCCAAATTACCCATTCACAGTATGTATTGTCTACAGAGGTCCTCAATACTAACTTAGTTGGTCAGTCTAGGACCAAATGACCATGCAAGAGATGTCCAATCAAACATTTATCTATTGCAAATAAGGTAGCTTGTATACTAATCCAATGCTATAAGATTATAAACTATTATTTATTTAATTATTTAAACTTTATGCACCTCACTTGAGATATTGTTTTAGTTATAACTCCAACAGCTATTTCTTTAACTGTAGGCAGTTTAATTCAATCCACCTTCTTTCGGTGATAATTACCTCTGATAACTAATATAATTCAGGTCCTTTTGAAAGGCTAAGTACACAGGTTTTGTCATGTAGATACCTATTTATTCCTACAAACAGTTTATTTAATTTCCCTATTGTTGTCGTACAATCTACATAAGATTTTAGTTCTTAACACTGGTTGTAGGTAAGTTTGAAGTAAGTTAAATTTATTTTTCGTAGGACGCTATACCTGCCGACATTGATTTGATAAAATGGTAGACTATAATTTGTGTAATAATTCTTTATGATAATTCACGCAACACGCTATATCTATAGTCAAGAGAAATATACCCTTTCTCTTACCGATTACATGTAAATCTAAGTTTCACAGAGTATTTACCAATTTCAGTATCACAAGTATTCTAAGAACTTTGAATTGAACACAAATTTGAAATAGTAATCAATACACATCTAAACTATACTGACCTTTTATTAATCCAAGTACACTTATTTTATTTCCCGACGTGGGGTACACCAATAAGTCGTAGATATTTTTTAATTTCACAAAATCTGATACTGTTAAACTTTTTTGAAAACACAGACTTGAACTTTTCGCACAGGAAGCTCAAGCACAAATTGCAAGGGGGTTTCAAACTTTTACAGTCTTTTACTTGATCATATTTGTTCTACTTCCTGTTCATAAAATTTACCCATTTAAAAACTTGTGGATCATATCTTTGTAAACTTATGAATATTAATGATAGAATGCTTTAAATAATTTGTAAAACGAATAAATAAACAATATCACTTAATTTACTTCACAAACAAAGAAATAAATTTATCGTCTTTAATTCATTTCAGCAACAAGTAACGCCATCTAGTGTGTTTGTTGTATCGATCCATCACTTCCAGATGTTTACAACACCTACTTATTTACCTGTGATAGTTAATTCTTAGAGAATTACATTGAGAAATATTCGATAATATTTATTTAGTATTTATTTATTTGTAACATCAGAGTCAATATCTGCAAATCGTGTATCAATTCTATTCAACACTTTAGCATAGGTATTTCCCTCCAACTTTGACACGATACGATAAGTTTTACTAAAGCGCTTACAGATGGCAGCACTGACAAGAACTCGACCAGTTAAATATTGTTTACATGAATTAAATGATTTCTCTCGGATCCCAGCATCTCCACCATGTCGCGTAGTCGCGGCGACGCCAGACCGCCCCATCCATCGGGTCAGGACGTGCGAGCTGGCCAGGCTCACCGTCCGGCCCGTTGGTGGATGACGCGACGCAGCGATGCCGCGACGCCGCGACGGGAAAAGTTATTTGGTTGTTTTTGGATAGTTGTATGTACCTGGGGTTTGTTCCGAGAGAAATCTTCATTACTTTGGGAGGTTTGCTTCGCGTAAATCGGCCTTAGTTCTTACCAGCACGTACCATGATTCAGCTTGCCATCTGTAGTTAAAACGTACACTGATTCCCACCATTCTACATATTGCAATATACCTAACCTCACACCCAAACGTTTGGTGTCTTAGGTGCGAGGCTACGTACAACATAGAAATATCTTACACGTACATTTATCTACTATAATTAATTAGTCAGTTACATGTTAATGACAGCCAAGTCTGTCAATTACCTTTTGCTATCTCTGGCAGCCAAGTCTGCCAATTACTCTGGGTGCACCACAGAACTATTTAACTTTGTTATAGAGACTTCGTATTGCAGCACCGAAGGTCTCCTATAACAGACTGATCACGGCCTTTCGCCCAGTCTAACACTCACGAGGTTTTCGCATTGAAGTATCGAAAGACCTCTGGCAGCCAAGTCTGCCAATTACTCTGGGTGCACCACAGAACTATTTAACTTTGTTATAGAGACTTCGTATTGCAGCACCGAAGGTCTCCTATAACAGACTGATCATGGCCTTTCGCCCAGTCTAACACTCACGAGGTTTTCGCATTGAAGTATCGAAAGACCTCTGGCAGCCAAGTCTGCCAATTACTCTGGGTGCACCACAGAACTATTTAACTTTGTTAGAGAGACTTCGTATTGGTACCGAAGGTCTCCCCTAACAGACTGATCACGGCCTTTCGCCCAGTCTAACACTCACGAGGTTTTCGCATTGAAGTATCGAAAGACCTCTTAATATAACTGACCTCCAAGAACAGTAGAAACTTTCATAAAGTTAGGAATCTCAAGTTTATGCATTTAGATGGGAACCTCTACACTATTGTCTTAGTGCTACCACTTAGCTTATATTAGATGAGCCGCCACCATGCTGGACGCCTCCATCAAACACCAATCAGTTTACTTTGCACTTATTAAATTCTACTAAGGCTATTGATGTAGTTCAATTGACTCAAAATGAAGCGGCAAACGCCACAGACAACATAGAGCACATAACCATAAACTATAAATACTCTGACTAGTTTATTACAAGTCTTTTGGCCTAACAATATTAATTTGACTCTGCTACCTTTTTACTTCGCGAACTGCGCGACAGGGGGTAATGTTACAACGATCGTCGATATCTCGGAAACTACTGATCGAATCTTCTAGAAATTAAAACGCATTGTTAATGTCGAAGTACTCTATCGATCCGTTTAGAAAAATCCAGAAAAGTCAATACAAAATCACACGCCCTTTTGTCTACCTATACCAACTTTACCTACAAATCGCGATAAAAAGGGCATTCACCTCTATCGTCGGCACGACTGTGTAGGTACTTATTTTCTCGAACGCCCCAGTAAATACCTACTATTCTCGAACGCCCTAGTACCTTCCGGAATATTCTACCCCGCTTATTAAGAGCTATAAAAGGACGCCCGGCTATCGACACGAGGCAGTTTATTTTCGAAAGTGAAAGCGAACACATCTTACCGAAGTGAATCAAGAGAGTTATACCTGCGACTTAAGGAACTACTGTGGACTACTGTGAACTGCTGAGCGACTGGAACTGTTGAAGAGTACTGTGTGTGCTAGTTATTTAGTTGTCTAGTTTGTGGTGAGCGAATAAACCTCTTTGTTGTGTAAACGGCATTTAATTTGTACCCCGCGCACGTAACAATATGGATTCTTTTGCACAGTTTTGTACAAATGACTATTATCTATATTTGCACGAAACAGGCGCCCGCATTCGTGCACTCGCACGACGCAACGTAGGCGCTAAGGTTGATTATGTACGTGTGATTTTCGCTTTAAATTATTCGGGTCGGTCTTCTCGTTTGGAAGTTCTGACGGGTATAAACATGATATTGTCGGAAGTTTCAGTCTCCCCGTGACCATGGCTGCTGAAAAGCAACCAAAACGTCGGGATCAATGAAAATAGAATCCGTTAAAAATAGTTTTATTTCAATGGGTATAAACACTCTCTAAGTAAGAAAAATGTCACGGATTGAACAAACTGTCTTTAGTTTAAGTATTAAAAAATACTCATTTATGTATTTACCTTAAAAAAAGGTTTTTAAATTTGAAACTTAGTTATTAGGTATATTTTTTTAAGGAATTACGCCCGTGCGAAGCCCGGGTTGCTTATTTTCTAACAATTTCTAATATGCAATGCCTACTAAATCAGTAAACATTGAAGCGCCTTGAAGTAAAAAAAATATGGCGTTGAATAGTTGATTGACTTAATTAATATAAGATACTTAGCGGGTGGAACATGAACGACGTCTAGTGAAGCCAAATTTACCACATACGCATTGAAAACTCAGTGGGGGCCAACTAAGACTGACATCTTCTACGAAAAACTGCATATGTTCGTTGAATTAAATTGAATTGCCAGAATTAAAAATTTTAGGCAGGTCACTGGGAATACAATAGAAACCAAAAGCATTGTTGAGTTACTTATTTATTTTTAAAAATACTATTATTTTCAAGAAAAAAATTAACATTCATACTGAATCCAACTCTGTAAGTACATGAACTGAATCCAAATGATTTATTTTTTTGTTGCACTACTATTGTAGGGGGCCCCCCTACAATAGTAGTGCAACAAAAAAATAGAAGAGATTTCGCTATTTACTCAAGCGCGGCAAATGAATCTAACGGGGAAAACCTTGCACCCTTTTAAGAGGGGGTTTAAAGAAAATTTGCCGATCTTAGATTTGATTTTTACACTCGAAAATATGCCTCAATTGATCTGTTTTTGTATATATAGATATTACATTATATTTGAATGGTACTGAATTGAGTGAAAACATAAAATTGTAATATTTTATCGATAGAACAGTCACAAAGTTACGTCTAATTTTCAACTAAAATCAATTTATTGTCATAAATATGCATATAACTGAGTCAATATTTTAATAAATTGTATAAAATATATTACCAAGGGACGCTACTAGCGTTTTTAAAAAATAATGTATAATTTTCGAGTAATTACAAAAAAACTGATACGGCATTTACTACGTTCTTATTCCGCGCAGAACGCTCACTCTCTGTCCTACCTGACCCGAGGTAACGGGCATGTTTTGTTTCATTAATCAGTCATGGTCGCTCCGTTGAGACGAAAAGACTGTGCTTCTGTGCTCCGCTTCGAGAAAATACTTCGTCGACCATGGCAAACAAAATAAATAAAACAAAAAGCTCTAAAAGAGAATTAATAATTCAACTCATGGCTAATTGTCGAAGGTAAATGTCTATTACTTTACTTTCTTATATTTGTGTTTGATTCATAAGTAGTTTTACTTAGAAATTTAACGCGTCGATCTCACAATATCTACAAGTATAATAGTAAAGTATAAGCAAATCAAATATTTTTGACCACTCGCATGTTGTATATATGCATGCATGCACCAGTATACAAAGTTTTTATAGTATTAACATAATCTATACTAATATTATAAAAAGGAAAGATTTGCATTTTTATTTGTAACGAATAAACTCAAAAACTACTAGACCGATTTAAAAATTATTCTACTTAGAGAAAGCTACATTATAAGATAGTAAAATAGGCTACGCGAGCGTAGCCGTGAGCAACTGCTAGTTCATAATATGTTACAAAAGTATCGTGTCATACTTTATATTTTACCGTACAGTTTTATTTGTAACTAGCTTTTACCCGCGGCTCTGTCTGCGCTATTGTCGATTTTTTTCAGCACCATTTTTTTATTTTTTCTTTCTGTAAGAACCTTCTTCTGATAATTCAAACAACAACAAAAAATTCAGCCAATGCAAACTTCGTTCTACCTTAGAATCAAATTATGGTGGTAAAAAAAGCCTTATTTATTGACCAAGCTGGATAACCTGCCCTAGGTAGACGTGTCGACCCTTCAACGTCAATTGGTCTCGGCTTGGTTATGTTCAGTACCCGTCCAGTCCAATCTGGTGTCTTAAAAACGTCCTTCAGTGCGTTGGTGAATAATTTATGTATATATCGCGAATCGACATGATACCGTTGCAAAGCTTTCAGAACTGCCCAGGTCTTGATAGAGTCAAAAGCTTTCTCGTAGTCCACAAAAGCTATAGACGTCGGCTGATTGTACTCCTCGGTCTTCTGTACAATTTGCCTAACAGTATGGATGTGGTCTACGGTGCTGTAGCCCTTTCGAAACCCGGTTTGTTCCTGTGGCTGTAACTCATCGAGCTTACGCGCGAGGCGGTTTGTGACGACTCTCGAGAACAACTTGTAGTCATGAATCCCAGGAGTGAGATGGGTCTGTAGTTCTTAAGCAAGTCCTTGTCGCCTTTTTTTTGAAGGACAGCACCACCGCACTTCCGCTCCATGCCCAAGGTGTTAAGCCCTGCTGAAAAACGGAGTTAAAGAGGCTCGTTAGCTCATTCAGGATTGGGGTCCCGCCTGCTTTTAGGAGCTCGGTAGTAATTCCATCATCGCCAGGGCACCTGTTGTTTTTCAGCTGCTTGAAAGCCGCCTCTTCTTCGCACTGCTCTTTATCGTATCGTATCTCCTTCGTATAGTGGTGCATGAGTGGAGCTCTGTGGTCTTCATCGCTGTGTCTCGTCTAATTTGTCTTTCGTGATGCCTACAGCTGTCCATAGAATTCCTGGAGAATCTCGAACTTTGAACAACGCAGTACGTAGTCCCAAGACTAGTACCGCCAACGGTATGATGCATGACCTTAGCAATGTCCTCATACACGGCCTCAACGGATTCGTCAGGGTGTTTCGAGGCGCATATAATTTTGTCACCTTCAGGGAATGCCTGTTGGTAATTTTTAGTATGAGGTACGCTGCCCGGTTCGATACACTGCTGACATCCACAACCCTGTTTATGAGGTCCTTCGTAACCAGAAAACTGATGCCTCCCGTGGAGAGCTGATCGCCTCCTTTGAAGTAGAGCAGGTCACCTGACTTAAGGGTTATCGTATCCTCCCCCTGTCTTCGGATGTCAACCTCAATATATGCCAGTTGATACAACTTAGCTTTACCTCGAGTTCGGTGAGGAGTTCAGCCGTATGGTGTTGCAATTAAAAGTTGCCAGTAGTAATCGTTGATGGAAGCCCACCGTAGCCCGGAGATTATTCGCACCCCGTTTCCACGACCGTTACCTGGGGGCCTTTTTTGTGGCATTTCAATTGTGAGGATTTTGGCCTACTGTTGCCACGCAGCCCAGACGGGTTTGTAAAGGGTTTTGTTTCGAGTTTTTCTTCTCTTTTCAGCCGGAAGTGGCATATCCTTCCCCAAAAGACGGGGGAGTAGTTACCGCTTCCATTGCCCATGGTGCATCACATGGCTTTCAGGCCTTCAGCATCACCACCCTCATTCAATTAATTAAATTAATTTATGCAATTTAAGCTAACGTTCTTTATATGTAAACCTACATATATGTTCGAAACAAAATAAAACATCAGTATTTTCTTGCTTGTTTATTTCGTTACCGCATTTTCGACACGTTATTGTCGTTTTACAAAAATCCGGCACTGTGACCCTAAACACTATGCTTCTTATTACTTCTTTCCCTTATCACCTTTCGTCCCTTTCTCGCATACGTGCCGTTTCACAAAATTAAATATCTATTCGATATTCGACGTCTTTCAGTCAGTACCTAACCGTATTCTGAAAAAAAATACAACATAATAATGAATTTGAACAAAGCGAAAACGAAAGTAACATTTCATTAGATTAAATTAGAAAAAGATTAGAATCTCACTACAACAGCCCACGTGGATATATTGTTTCTACTTTTTTAGTGCTATATGTTCAAATTTTGCAAAAAGCCACAACAATTTTAAAGTAAAGCTATACTTCGTATCATCTGCACAAACAAAAAGTATTGTTACTGTTTGAAGTATAGATGGAAAGACCAACTTTCGCTTAGTCTGTCTGAAAACTAACATTAGAACTATAATAATGAATATAAGTCAAGCGAGATATGTACTACACTTAAACATTTAAAGTAACATTATATTATAAATAAATATATCATTATATTAGGTACCTATCTTTTTGTTTTATTTATCACCAGCAAAACTAGATTCTGACAGATAAAATCTGACTCGCAGTAAAACAATTTTTATCTGATTATTTTGGGTATACTGTGCGCTATCGTATTTGACAAAACAAGACGGTAGCTAAGGCAACGCGCGGCGGCAACGCGAATGTAGCAACATACGTATTCTTGCCGATGCAATGGACGACAGCGGGAGGTGTGAGGCGCGCGGGTGAAATCTGATATTTTTTTAGGTTTATGCACAGAATAAATAATAGTACAAGTACAGAAGACCCTCTGTTTTGATGTTCACGAATGGCGCCTTTTTACGTGCCTATTAATTATTATTAGCAACGGACCGCACGCCTGCCGCGCCGTCATTGAGTTTTATTGCCCGGCGCGAAGGTCGACATTACTCCGCACCTTGCCGAAGATAGGGTTGTCATTCTTTTAAACTTCGTCGGTGGCAAACGAGCGTACGGTCCGCCTGATCGTAAGCGGATACGGTAGCTTTGCACTATTATCTATTCTGTGGCGCAAGCATCGACTATGTCAGAATAAGGTACCCGTCTAGCAGGGGTGTGTGTTGGGTAACCTCCTCGAGTGTCACTCCGATTCCGATCCCGCTGCAGTCCGGGGGGAACGGAATCGGAGCGGCCGGTACACCCTGGGCGGCGGTCAATGGCTTCCCCTTCACCCCTTCATAGGGTTGGCATTGATCGTCGGCCAATACCCAACGTGGCGGGAACACATCGCTCTCCGTACTCCTCTGCTTTCAGAGGAGACAGGATAAGCGATGCTGTTAGTGGTGAGATGGCCCAGGGTCAGCCGGGGTGCGAGGGATATGCTCTATGGGTAACCTTACACCCCGGCGTCTGAAGACCCGAGACGGCGTGCGGTTTTAGTCGGTGCAAGCCCGACATAACCGCCCCCGCTGGCCGGCGGGGGGGTATCCGAAGGGATTTCCGCACGATAAAAAAAAAAAAAAAAAAAAAAAAGGTACCCGTCTAGCACAACTATGCTTATTGCTTGGCAACTCTCGTTGCAGGACATAACGACACCCGTCACTTTTTCACAGTAGTGCACAAAAAGAGATAGGTACTAGATACCTACCTTTTTTTTTTATATGCGCGGAAATCCCTTCGGATACCCCTCCGCCGGCCAGCAGGGGCGGTTATGTCGGGCTTGAACCGACTAAAACCGCACGCCATCTCGGGTCTACAGACGCCGGGGTGTAAGGTTACCCATAGAGCAAAACCCACCCCGACTGACCCTGTGTTATTCGCAGTGTCCCATCTGATAACAGCAGAGGGGTACTTTTTTTTTTTCCGTGCGGAAATCCCCTCGGATACCCCCCCGCCGGCCAGCGGGGGCGGTTATGTCGGGCTTGAACCGACTAAAACCGCATGCCGTCTCGGGTCTGTAGACGCCGGGGTATAAGGTTGCCCATAGAGCATATCCCTCGCACCCCGACTGACCCTGGGCCATCTCCGGTTTCGAGATGGCCCCCTCGGGTTTGGGAACCACGGTGTCTCCGTCTTGCCCCGGTTTGGGGGAGGGGCACTAGTCGCCCCACCATCCCGGCCTGCTTCTGCTGGGGTGACAGGCGGCCTCACCTGCCACCCCCAGGCCTGCGCTCATGGAGGACGGAGGTCGTTAAGCGACCTAGCAGAGGGGTACCTGGAGCGACCACCCCCGCGGGCCTTGAAGGCCCGCCATACCCCGACCCCCTCGTGCAATGGGGTCAGCTGGCCCTGAAAAGGGCCGGTTGGTGAGACTCTTGGCCGTTGACGTTGACGCCAGCTACTCCAGAGGAGCAATCAATGATGCGTCATCGCCCACGTTGCCCAGGGTGCACCAAACTTGGAGGTGATCCAACCAGTCGCACCCCAAGAGATAGGTACCTTTTTTTTTTTTTTTTTTTTTTCGTGCGGAAATCCCTTCGGATACCCCCCCGCGTGCCAGCGGGGGCGGTTATGTCGGGCTTGAACCGACTAAAACCGCACGCCGTCTCGGGTCTACAGACGCCGGGGTGTAAGGTTGCCCATAGAGCATATCCCTCGCACCCCGACTGACCCTGGGCCATCTCCGGTTTCGAGATGGCCCCCTCGGGTTTGGGAACCACGGTGTCCCCGTCTTGCCCCGGTTTGGGGGAGGGGCGCTAGTCGCCCCACCATCCCGGCCTGCTTCTGCTGGGGTGACAGGCGGCCTCACCTGCCACCCCCAGGCCTGCGCTCATGGAGAACGGAGGTCGTTAAGCGACCTAGCAGAGGGGTACCTGGAGCGACCACCCCCGCGGGCCTTGAAGGCCCGCCATACCCCGACCCCCTCGTGCAATGGGGTCAGCTGGCCCTGAAAAGGGCCGGTTGGTGAGACTCTTGGCCGTTGACGTTGACGCCAGCTACTCCAGAGGAGCAATCAATGATGCGTCATCGCCCACGTTGCCCAGGGTGCACCAAACTTGGAGGTGATCCAACCAGTCGCACCCCAAGAGATAGGTACCTAATATAATTTCTCGCTCGAGAAAGAGTCACGTGTCACAGTTGGTTTAGACCGGCTGATAAGCGTTTTATAGTCTAGGAACTAGCATCCAAATTCATTAAAAAAAAAAACAATATATTTACTTACTGATTACTTTTTATTGGTTTACGTAAGTAAATACTAAAGGTAACGTGGGCGTGACCTGTATTTATTGCTTACTTAACTATAAATGCCTTACTTTTATATACTTTTTTTTACCATCTTTAAATTGCCGATTGTTAAATTTAATTGTTGCATATATGCGAAACCTACAAAACAATTTTAATCAATATTCCACTGGGAAACATGCACATGGTGATTGTGGAGGTATATTTCTAAAAAGGTCTATAAGTTTGCTGCCTGGATTACTTTGAACACAATTTTCAAAATTTTCTATGAAAGTGGTTTCTAAATTTTGTACATACTCTATAATATCTTTTGATGGCATTTTTAAGCTGTAATAAAAACTAGATTGGTTGTTGAATGCTTTGCATCTAGTAAATAGATTAGTCTCGTCTAAGCCTGCAACTGATCTTCAAATTTCATCTATTAAATCATTTGAAATTTCATCTATTAAAAACGTGCAATCCGAATTTTGGTCATTGTTTCTGCAATATTTCGTTGCCTTTATTTTATACATCGTATACAATATGCGCTTGCGACGTTGGTATGCGGGAGACACGCGCGCGAGTGTCGCGGCCCACGGCGGGGCAACCACTGAATAAGCAGCATCGGGGCTGCCGCCGGCATGTACTTATAATTTCTCGCAGATCGGCGGAGTGACCCCCCCCCCTGGTTTATGCGCGCTCTTAAGTACCCCCACCGAAACATAAGGGTGCTTTTCCACCAGAGATGTGCTATGCTACGATGCTATTCTCCAACTAATATTTTTATTGAACTCTGTGTCTTAGAGAGTACGACATTATTTATTGAGCGGGTCAAATAAAGGCTAGATTATTAAGATTTGTATGTGAAATAAAGTCATAAGTTATGGTCGCCTCGGAATCCTCAATCTTTTGAACAGGAGTTACTTTAGATTTCACTTAACATTCCTTCTGAAGATCTGACTCAATATTTATTAGGTTTTAACCATTCGGCAATCACGTCTACTCGTTCCGAGTTCCGTCTAGCAACTGACTGTGTCATAGATATTCAGCATATTGGGCTCCTCTACTAATAAAAATGCATGTATACGTACAGGGAAAATAACAGGATAGCGCATTACCAAGTTACTAGAAAGACAGAAATAGTGTCTCATAAACTAAATTACAATTTTATGTTTCATAAATTAGTGAGTTAACGGCATGGACGTTTTAATACGTCCATGGTTAACGGAGTTAACTAATTTAGTATTTAGGAGTTTTTTACGGCTGGTAGCCCAATCGACGTCAAAAGTGTCAAAAAATGACACTATCTGACTGTTTAATGTCAAGTCAAACAAAACAAGAAGAAGAAAATAAACATGTGAACATCATGATATTGACCGGCCGCTTAAGTTGAGAGATTCTTATTTAAAACATTTTGAAATCTCCAGTCCCTACCGTGAATCATGATCATTGCTTTGCAGACTTTAATTTTTTTCCGCGAATCCTTCTTGACTGTATTAGATCGAGTACTCCGGCCATATTATAAACGGATACCATTCATCACAAATGTCGAAGATACTGAAGATGAGGAACCAGATGAGCAGGTGTTTTCGGAGTTCGATGACGAGAAAGGGGTTATATTTTTCCCCCCTATGTACTCACAGCGGTACGCTGCTGTTAGCGACTGCCTAATGGATGAACGATGGCGGGGCAAGTTGGAGAAGGTAGTAAAATATACCCAACCTCGCGGAAATCTAGTCGAGTAATTTGGTTAAGCCAGTTAAAAAAAGTTTAACCAAGATTTATTATGTTTGTAGTATGACTTTGATAGGATTACCTAAAATACGTATCTAATACTCAAATTGTTGGAAGGAATCAAACTCTTTGATTTGAAAAATGTAATTAATGGAGTACTGAATATCATAGCCAGTTGTATCTTAATGAAGTTATTCTAGAAACGCTAGAAATACTTCGTTTTTTTTTTAAACCAAGCACCAGTCCTAGTTACATTCAAAGCTTGCACTGTGTGACCCAGGTTCCACACTCCTGCTCCTCCTTTTATGGTTCTTTTTTGATTTTATGGCAGTGACTACCATCTGACCCCAATCTCTAGTGCATTTGAGCCTTAGCAGCTGAGGTTGGCTTGGGTCCCGAAGATTCTTGTGGGGTCTCATATACACCTGATAGAAATACCTCTGTGGATTAATATCTTAGACCTTCTGAGAGTTCCATAATAGAATTAGAATACAAATCTAAGTATAATCATAATTTGTTTTTGCCAAATATTTTTTTTAAATAATTCATTTTCAGGTGGTTGATTTTGGCTATCATGATATGAGCTTCATCAGGTACCTGAAAGAGGTACCTGGTATCCAGCGTATTCTGGGAATAGATATTGAGAGCATGTCTCTCAGGTGTTCTTCAGATTTGTTTGCCGGTGAAGAGTATGCACCAAGGAGAGAGAGTCCTCTACAAATTACTGTAAGATATTATATGCTTCTTGTATGGTATCTATGTCAATTGTGAATGTATTGCAGATTCTTACACTTTCAGTTGTTTCTATTGTGAGATAAAAAATAGCATATGTTACTGAGGGATAATATAGCATTCTAATACCTTTATTTTTCGTTCGGAAATTCCCTCGGATACCCCCCTGCTGGCCAGCGAGTGGTTATTTCGGGCTTGTACCAACTAAAACCAGGTTGGGAGCTGTCTCGGGTCTCCAGACGCCAGGGTGTAAGGTGGCCCATAAGGCATTTCCCTCGCACCCTGACTGACTTTGGGCCATCTCTGGTTTCGAGATGGCCATTTGGGAACCACGGTGTCCCTATCTTGCCATGGAAAGGGTGCTAGTGGCCCCGCCGCCCGGGCCTGCTTCCGCTGGGGTGACAGGCGGCCTCACCTGCCATCCTGAGGCCTGCTCTCTACAAGGATGAAGGTCATTGAGCATTCTAATACCTTCTTTTTCTTTTTTTTTTCGTGCGGAAATCCCGCCGGCCAGCGGGGGCGGTTATGTCGGGCTTGAACCGACTAAAACCGCACGCCGTCTCGGGTCTTCAGAATCCGGGGTGTAAGGTTGCCCATAGAGCATATCCCTCGCACCCCGGCTGACCCTGGGTCATCTCCGGATTCGAGATGGCCCCCTCGGGTTTGGGAACCACGGTGTCCCCGTCTTGCCCCGGTTTGGGGGAGGGGCGCTAGTCGCCCTACCGTCCCGGCCTGCTTCTGCTGGGGTGACAGGCGGCCTCACCTGCCACTCCCAGCCTGCCTGCGCTCATGGAGGACGGAGCTCGTTAAGCGACCTCCGGCGCCTGAGTTGCCTGCGACGCGAGGCGAGCATGTTGCGGGCTCAGCGGGCCGGGAGAGTTCTAAACCTCTCCCGGGCGCGCTCCGCCATCTCCTTCGAGAGCATTAGATGCTCGCAGAAGGAGGTGGCTTCGGCCCACGCGCTCGCGCTTCGCACCATTGCCGCAATCATTCTGCCGAGCGAGACTCCCACCCCGATGGCTGCCACGAAGTCACTCCTCGGCGCCTTCCACGCCGGGCAGTGCACCAGCGTGTGCAGCCCTGAATCCTCGCTCGCATTGCAATGATGGCACTCAGGCGTTGGCTCCCTCGTGATCCGATGCAGGTGGCCCCGAAGCTCCCCTTCCCAGAGATCACCTGCGTCAGTCGGTACGAGAGACTTCCGTGTCGCCTCTCTAGCCAATCCTCCATGATGGGCCTTACCGCCGCTATTGCGGCGTGCCCTGCGCTTGGTCGCCCAAGTTGTTCCTTCCACTCCACCACGATGGCCTGGCGGAGCTGGGACTGCACGGCCTCGATTTCTCGAGGCTCGGGGTTCCATCCCTGCTCCCGCGCCTCCTTTCGCCACTGGTACAGTTGCGAAAGGGCTCTCGCCTCCAGGTCCCATGGCGGAGTTCCGGCAAGGAGACTCGCCGCCTCGAAGGAGATCGTGCGGTACCCGCGGATGAGCATTCTAATACCTAGTGAAAGAATTTTTCAAATGGGTTGAGTAGTCCTCGGGAGTTTTTCAGTTTATTCAGTACAAAAATACAAATCTTTGTATTTATTTTTATCTTTATAATATTAGTGTAGAAGAGAAATTTGTGATCTTAAAGTAAAGTGCACATACTATAATTATAACACCATCATGTTATTTCATATTATTTTTCTGTCCAGCTATTCCAAGGTAATGCAGCTGATCCAGACTACCGGTTAATTGGTTGTGATGCTGTCATCTCTATAGAAATGATCGAACACATGCTTCCCCATGACCTAGACCGGCTGGTGCATAATGTATTTGGCTTCATCAAACCCTGGATTGCAGTGTTCACTACCCCAAATGGTGACTTTAATGTCCTGTTCAAATCATTAGAGAAAAATGGTTATAGAAGATTGGATCATTACTTTGAGTGGAGTAGGGAACAGTTTAATGAGTGGTAATAATTTTATTGCTTATTTGTGAACTACATAGTGAGATACTTCTTGACGAAAGTGAAAAATATACAGAGGAAGTAAGCACACTGCACACCTTTTAGTAGGTGGTTACCATAGCCTTTGAACTCTTGCAACACCATGCATTGAAGCCATTTTGCCATTTACAGAAGAAAATGTGTATGGTTCAGTTACAACAGTTTGAAACTACTATCAATTGGCTGGTGAGGCTATTTGACAGCTAAGTAAAACATAAATAGACTATGTTTTGTGAGTCTTGTCAGCTTTTAAAAGTTATGTCATATTGAGAACTGTATGTCATTGATTGAAGTGGATCGATGATTAATAGGCAAATGTATGAGAAACTGTGGGATAGTATCTTAATACTAGAGATTTTGGATTATATGGATTATTCATTTCTGTCCTTCACATTCAGATGAGAATTTATTTGCTTCAGCATTGATGGAAGAAAATCATTTCTCCATTTTATCATTTTCAATCCTTAAGTAATTGTATCAAATACCCACTGCTATATAGTAGCTATCTCGTTTACAACGCGCGTTCAACAAGCGTCGACAGCTTGATTGAACAAAGTCAGGTTTTGCCTTGTACATAGACCCTAGACTACATCAAGTTTGTATGCTGTAGACTATTAGTTAAGTTCTTACATTTTTTTTTCAGGTGCAGTAACATCATATTTCGGTATCCCAACTATTCTGTGACATGTCAAGGCATAGGCCCTGGCCCTCCTGGTACTCTGCACTATGGCTGCTGCAGCCAACTTGCTCTGTTTGTTAACAAAGCATACCATAAGCAACAAGACTTGAACATCAACAGTTTGGCATTAGTTCCAAGTGAGTGAAACTCGTACTTTACGATCTCAGAGCCCGAGGTACCCTTTCTCGTCCTTTCCATAATTTATTTGGCTTATCTTGGCTCTTACGAAAGAGAGTGCTGTCTGAATTCCCAAACCCAAAAACCGAATCTCGTCCTCGAATTAGCTGGTGTACTGGCTTGCAAATGAGGTTGACTTGAGCTGCAAATATAATGGTGTGCCCCATACTACCTAACTTTAAGTTATTTTTGAATACTTTGTACTGCACAGTACATAGTAGGTATCGACTGAGCCAGAATAAGGGCTGTTCAAATGCAGTTCTATTGCAGTTTTAGTTCAACATCAGGACTACATTATCTATAGAGGTGCAGCTAGCATGCCTGGGTAAGGACTGCACGCGGTAAACTGCAGTAAGTGAACTACACAGTTGGTCGACAGTTTCGTTGTAGTCACTGACTGGGCTTAAGGTGCACGTTAACTGCAACTTTGCTAACTAACATAAGCTGTGTGCATTAATTTCATCAAAATCGAATTTGATGTTTTCACGTTATTGAGTAGCTAGCAAATATCCTAAATTACAAAGTTTCTCATCTAATTTTATTTTTAACCTATTTGGACCCGTATACGAACCAGAAGCAAAATAAAAAAACATAAGAGGCTAGTTAAATATATTAAAGCAAAAAATTAAAAAAAAAAAACATTTTTCTAACAAAAAACATGACCGTCCTCATATGGGGCCAGTAGGCTAATGTATACCATGTCTGCAAAACATCCTTCTTCTATATACAATGTTTTGATGCATCTATTTTATTCTCAACATGCTTCCATGTGACATTCAAGAAATCGTAGTTGGCTTAGTAGCTTCTGAGAGTTTGATCTTCTGAGAAAGGTAATTTTAATGTCCAGCCATCGTACAAAGTCAGTAGTTTTATTTCAATGTGTGACATTCGCGTAAACTTCCAACAATATCAAAATCAGTTGTTGCATACAACATCATTTTGGTTTTAAAGGGAATTCTGTCCTTGAGCAGAGTGATATCAATCAGTTTTGAAAATATCTCGTGGAAATACATGGCTGGTAAAATGATGGAATGTTGGGAAATGTCTCTAAACGATGTGCTCATGTGAAATGCTCTTCACTTATTCTTATAAACCCGTCACCAGTTTCGATCCCAAAGATGCATTACCCGCTTCATACTGGTTTCTCACAATCTAGGTACCTTGAAAGTATAACAATAGTCATATGATCAACATTACCTTTCACGCGATCTACTTTGTCTGAATTCTGGACTGAAGGAATTGAAATGGAATCATATCAAGCATCAGGTTCACTCACTTCATTGAAAATACTTTCAATAAATTTCTCAAGACGTTATTAATCATTTGCAAAGTTATCTGAGCATTTCTCAATGCTGAAATTTAATTTTAACCAGCGACAAGAAAATAAATCAATAATATATTTGACACAACAGTATATCGGACCCATTCAGGGACACCAGGCTAAAGTGTCTTCTCTTTTATGAAATTATTGCAAAATAGCTAACCTGAAACCATAATGAGCCACTTATTAACTTCAACCAATAAACCAAAGTAAAGTATATATATAGTACAGTGCTATACGAATATGCCTAAAAATTGTAATTAATTATAAATGAATACGACATATCAAAGTGAAATTATATGGGTATATGAAGACGTGTCCTCAAATAAGTAAGTCAGACGTAAATGGGTTAAGTTACTGATACAAATTTAATTTTCTTGATAGTGCCTAGTCCACCACCTACAAGTGATTTGGTTGAAAACTGGGGTACTGCTGAACTAAATAGTGACCAACAAGCAGAAATAGAGAGAATCGGTGCACCTTATGGGTAAGTGCTTTTATTTTATCAAACCAGTTATAGGGGACGGGGATATGATGGTATCTTTGGTAACGTGTGCACGTAAGTGTCTTACCCCACTCCAAAAAAAGGAATGACTCGTAGAAGAATTATATCGACCCTTTTTCTCGTACTTAATTGAATTAATAAATATTCTACGACATTCTCGAAACCCAAAGTAAACATAGTTTAACTAGCTTGTGTTATGGGTTCTAGAATGCGGGCAAACATACTTATATATATATACTTTTTGTAAATATTTGCATATTATACATAGAAACACCCAGACCAATGCAAATAGACATATTCATGCATACAAATATTTTCACTGAGCGGGAATCGAACTCGAGGCCCCTGTCGTAGCTGTCGAATGCACTACCGCTACGCCACAGCCGTCAAGGTCGTATGGAAAGACAGGGACAATAATGGAAGCACAGCGTGAACTTCCATTCAAATGTGTAGCTGGGCGGTTTTTATAGCGCAATTATATTGTTAGGTTAAAACAATGAACCACGGACTAACGACACTAGTCGATTGTTTCTGGTGGCGCTTACATTAAGGCCACTGTTCTTGTTTGCCGACGTAGTAGTATAGGAAGTTCAATGACTAAATTAAAAATTGAAAAATCCCCGAAATAGCTAAGAACAATTCCTACTAATTCAAATTTTAAACAAAACAAAAATCTAAATCGGTTCATCCGTTCGGGAGCTACGATGCCACAGACAGTAACACACACAGACACGTCAACGTTGTTTTTTCGTCGGGGGTTAAAAAGAAAGATAATTATTTTCTTATGGCAATACTTATAACCGAGCGAATGATCAAATTACGATAGCTGCAGGCCACTTCAATCTGTTGGGCTTTCATATTAGAAGGAAAGTTATATTAAAATCTTACTATGTATCTTATTAAAAGATGTGAAAACAGATATTTAGTGAATATTTCTGCGAATTTACTCGATTTATATCTAACAGTTATATAAGTAAATTATATATTAGCTATTCATAATTTTATCCTGCCTATTTACCTTCCAGCATAGAATCTCTCACAGAGTTCATCTGCAATGTGAATCAATCAAACGCCACTTTCGTGTATAGTCCCGAGCTAAGTTCCTCTCTGCCTTTCATCCCCGTCCTTACGGAATCAGTGCAGTCAGTTTCCAGTTCTGATAAAATCTCACAGTGTAACCTGGACTCAGAGTATGGGAAGAATTTTCTGATGTTTGATGAAGATGATAACTTTTTGGATATAAGAGTACCAATGAGGACGGAGTCTAACAAAGTATATAATATAGAAGATGTTGCTTGCAGGTTCTGGAGTCATGTTTTAGATATATTAGTAAAATTAAGTAGCTAACTAGCTATCTGGCCCTATTGTTAAGCGGGAATCGGCAAATGTTTTAATTGTTTATACTTCCACCCACATTTGTCAGGTTACCACGATCTGCGCGAATGTTTCACCCACGCTCATTATTTACGCCCCTCATTCCGCACGAACCATGGGAATGTCACGCTTGAATTTGCCAAGCTATAGTCCATTGCCGTCAAGCGGTAGTGCTACTGAGAATCCTAACCAAGACACCGGCCAGCCAGATCCGGGATACAATACAACCCAGTATCTTATACGCAGAATTGTACTAACTACCGCTGTGCAACCAAGGCAGACTGAGCAAGATTTTGAATAGTACTTTATATGAAATTTCGATATATCTTATTCATTGAATAACTCGATCAACAATATTCCAATATATTTCAGATTAAGAAAGATTTTCTTAACCTTTAAACATAAAACTATAACTATTCTTCAGACTGAACTGCTCAACACTTCAAGTGAAGAAGTTCTCTAAGACCACACAGAACTTGATGGCTAGAAATAAATTAGACTCGCTAGTACATACTCGAGAGGTTGTAGACGAAATCAGACAGCTAACCAAAACATTAAAATTCAACAAGTGTATCATGGACCGACCAGAAGATGGGTCGACGACCTGGTGTAACATCAACTGGGGAGATGACGCACCGTATTGGAACCAATATTATAAGGTGGTCAAGGAATATAACTGTCCTTTTGAGGTATGTCTCTTTCTATGCTATTTTCTATTTTGGTGGTTTCTATGCAAACCACAAAAGGTTTTATTGAGTAAAAATTATTATTTTGTGGCTTACTTGGAAAAATAACAAATTAAAATATGTGTCGGCAATCATCTTTAGCAAAAGGCCCAACTTTCAGTTCGCGCATGTGCACTATATGGGCTAACCAAAACCAACATAACCACCAATAAAAGAAGTGATTCACCAATCACGCGAGCCCTTTGAGCCCATGATTGGTTTAATATATACTTAACCTATTATTGATTAAATGGCGTGCCTCAGCCATCGCACTTACACCAAAGATACCTAAAAGTTCTGCGCAGTTACAGTAGGTATAATGTCAAGAAGTTTATCGGTCTTCATACGTTATTTAGCGGCGGCGATAGCCCCGTGGCGTACGTAACGAAGCGGCGATAGCCCAGTGGCGTACGTAACGGACTGCCGAGAAGAGGTCTCGAGGTCGATCCCCAGTCGCCCCAGGCACACACCTCTGACTTTTCGTAGTTTTGTGTGTATTAAAAATGTTAATTATTGCTCGCTTAGTAATGTGCCTGGTAGATGGCAATAGGCTCGCCCCCTATTACATTGGGACCTAAACATAACTGGCGAATCATGGGTGTGTAATTACACCTCTGCCTACCCTTTCGGGGATACAGGCGTGAAGTTAAGTTTATGATATGTCTATATTTTGATTGATATTAATACTTGAATTTTTTCTTCATCATCAGACGAAATCAGAAGAGTGTCGCATCCTAGACCTTATATCAGAAGAGATCAACCATTTGATAGACACGCAGTGTGATGAGGCTACGACTTGTACCAATAACCGCCTTGAAATACCGCTGATTGATCTCATGAGTGTCGTTCAACATATTACTGATGACATCAACATGGTCAGGTAAGATCAGGTCCTTTACTGTAAAGAAAGCAAAATCTCTTTATTTTGGTACAATCCAATTTAGATAACTAAAGTAAAAAACGTATACGCTGAACTGGCTCCTTTTTTGGTGCAATGTGACCAAAAAAGGAGCCAGTTCAGCGTAATGCCATGCACAAGTACCTGGCGCTGGTTTTCAACTGACTCCTATGTGGAGTTCATCCGACAAACATATAAGTTCTTAAAACTTAATACAAAAAGAAAAGAAAATAAACACAAAAACATCAATAGAAACAAAATAAAAATAAAAAGCAAAACAAAACACCTAACTTCTTCGTCTTCTTCTTCTGCCTGGCCTTAGTCCCATTTATTTGGGGTCGGCCCTTCTGGTCAATCTTCGCCAGGACGGTCTGTCCTGGGTCGTCTGGGGTGTTAATTGTGTCCTTTTCAGGTCCTTGTCAATAACGGACATCCATGTTAGGCGGGGTCTACCGCGTCTTCTGGGCTGCGTACCAATATCGAGCACTTTTCTCGTCATGTGGTCGGATGGTCGCCTCATGACATGACCGTACCATCTTAAGCGGCTCTCAAGGATCTTTTCTGGTATAGGCGTTACTTTAAAACTGCCCCGAATATGGATATTTTGAACGTGGTCCAGCATTGTTACCCCACCAGCCCATCTTAGCATTCTCATTTCTGCGACGTGAAGTTTCTGCTCCTGCTGCTTTTTCAATGGCCAGCATTCGGCGCCGTATGTCATGGCCGGGCGAACTGCTGCTTTGTAAACTCTGCCTTTAGTGCGAACGGGCATTCTTTTATCGCATAAGACCCCAGATAGCTCCCTCCATTTCATCCACCCGGTGTTTACACGGTGGGTTACATCGGCATCTATAGTCCCATCATTGCAGATGATTGAGCCAAGGTATTTAAAGTGGTCGACTTCCTTTAGTGGGGTGCCCTGCAGATGGATAGTGTTGCTGATGTTGGTGCCACTGAAATTGCAGTGCAGATACTCGGTCTTCTCTCTGCTAACTCGCAAACCTGCTCTCTCGAGTGCTCCTCTCCATTCTTCCACCATTTGCTGTAGATTGTTGGGGTCTTCGCTGACTAGAACAATGTCGTCAGCATAAAGGATATTCCATGGTGGGGGGCGCTGTAGTTCCGCTGTAAGGTATTGCATTACGAGGATAAAGAGCAGGGGGCTCAATGCTGAACCTTGATGCACTCCGACCATCACATCGAACTCATCGCTTGTTCCAGCTGGGCTTCGCACTTTAGTTTTAACAGCGTGATACATGTCTTTCGCCAGAAGTATGTAGTGCTCTGGGACTTTTTGTGCTCTTAGGGCTTGCCAGATAAGTTCTCTTGGAACACGGTCGAATGCTTTTTCCAAGTCGATAAATACCATGTGTAGGTCGGTTTGACTGTCTCTGTGTTTCTCCAACAGAATTCTGATTGAATGTATGGCATCAGTTGTCGACCTTCCAGGGACGAAACCGCATTGATTTTCAGACACCTCGGTGAGTTGCCGTAATCTGCTGTTGATGACTCTTTCCCATATTTTGAAGGTGTGTGATATTAGCTTTATGGCTCTGTAGTTTCCACATAGTCTGATGTCACCCTTGTTCTTATAAAATGGTAGCAGGAAACTGCTTCTCCAATCATCGGGCATTCCGTCAGTCAGAATCCTGTTGAAAAGTTTAATCAGGAACATTACACCGGTGTCTCCCAGTTTCTTCCACAGTTCAGCAGGTATATCATCAGGTCCACGGGCTTTGTTGTTTGCCATAGCCTTAATTGCTGCGTGAACCTCTGCGGGTGATATGCATGGTATCGGGCCTTTAGTAGCAGGAATATCGCGGAGTTTTTCACTTGGAAAGGTTTCATTGAGAAGTGCAGAGTAATACTCTAACCATTGCTTATTTATGTATTCGTCCGCTGTGAGCAGTTGGCCTTGTTCATTTTTGATGTACTTGATGGTCTTTGTATCCTTGCTGTTCCTGTGACGCTGTTTTGCTATTTTGAAGATTTCTTTGTCGTTCGTGGCAGTTTCCAGTTTGGCGTAAAAATCATCGTCTGACATGGCTTTCGCTTGCGCCACGGTTCGTTTTGCAATCTTCTTTGCGCCCCTGTAGGCTGTGCGATCGGCATCATCTGTTGTTGTTTGCCATTGCTTAAAGAGAGTTTTCTTGGTGCTCAATGCTTCTCTGACGTCTTCTTGCCACCATTTTGTGTCTTTGTCGCCGCAGATGGCGCCTTTTGATACGCCAAGGTACTGTTTTGCTTTTAGGTGGCAAAATGTTTGGAAGTCTCTCCACATATTATTGGCAGTGTCCTCTTGTTGTGAGTCAAGGTACTCTGCGATGTCTTCACACAGCTTTTGCCCCTCTTCACGTTCGAGTTTGTGCCAGCGTATCCGCACGATCTTCTCTCTTTTCACTTTTATCGATTTAGGCATTGTAAATTCAGCGACTAAGATACGATGTTGTGATGTGAGCGGTTCTCCGGGTATTACTTTACAGTCCTTGAAAGTCTTCAGCCGGTGCCGATCTGTTAGGATGTAGTCTATTTGTGTACATGCCCCGCCGCTTTTGTATGTAATCAGGTGTTCGGTGCGTTTACAGAAGAACGTGTTGACGATTGCAAGATTGTGGGTTGAAGCAAATTGCAAGATGCTCTCGCCTTCCGGGTTTATATTGCCATATCCCCAGTTGCCGTGTATTCTTTGGTACGTGGATGTTGTGCTTCCAACATGGCCGTTTAGGTCACCGCCTATGTATTTAGCCTCCGTTGCCGGGATGGATTGTAGTAGATCGTTAATCTCGTTCCAAAATGTTTCTTTCTCTGCATTTGAGCAGCCAGTCTGTGGTGCATAGGCGCATATGATATTCATGCACGGTTGGTCGTCAAGAGCGAGCTTAATTGACATTAATCGCTCGCTTATTCTGTTCACTTCCACGATGCGATCTTGAAGGTCCTGATCTACCACAATTCCCACTCCATTTTGTGGTCGTGTCCCGTGGTATATGAGTTTGTAGTTGTGCCCGATGTTTCGCGACTTAGTCCCCTTCCATTTCGTTTCTTGAATGCAACATATGTTGATGCGTCTGCGATGTAATACTTCGCTCAGCTCGGCGCTTCGTCCTGTCATTGAGCCCACATTCCAACTCGCGATGCGCATTTTTGGTACTTGTGCAGGGGCTTTGGTGACATTGCCGTCGCTTCGGGGGTACGCCCTAGCATTTGCCGCATTCCCTTGATTTGGATCGTCGCTTGAGGGGGACGCCCTAGTAGTTACACTTCTTTTATTGTTTATGCTTTTCATGACCAGAAGTAAAAAAGTTGGCTTATGGTTTTACGGCCGGCTGCCACCAGACGCCAAGACAGTAACCCCTCGTGCTACCTGGGGCTTGGGATGCCACCGTTGACAGTTGGGTTCTTCCGCCGCCATCCCCTGCATGACGTCCTGCCTGACGCCATTGCCCTCCACAGGCCCTTGCTCAGTTTACCACCAAGTGGCCCTCTGGAGGGATTGCCTGTTGGTCCGCGAGAGGTATTTTATTTCCCTCTTACCCTTTGACATTGTTTCCAATGCCAACGAGCTTTCCCCGATCCGCCACCTGGGGACGCGTTCTCTAGGGGTTACAGGCTCCCCCGGGAAAAACAAAACACCTAACAACAAAAACAAAAAACAAAACGTCAACCCCAGCCGTTCCCCGCCGTCATTCCGAACTATGCAGACAGAAACCAAGAACTAAAGTTTTAATACTCTATGGCCTTGTTGGGGAGTCTGTGGTTCGAACCGGCCGGGGATGACAGTTCGGCTCTTTTATGTGGTCTGTGGTTCGGCTTACCACAGCCCATAGACTAACATATATATATATCTGGAAACCACAGCCAGAGTTAAGTAACGTACGCAATTACATTATACTATTACAATATATATACCAAGGCTTAACTGTACTGCCTTAATACGAATAATAAGGGTATGTCAATCGTCGACCATGTATGCAAAGCGTTTGTAGACATTTTACTAGACTTCGATCATTTTCGTTGATAGTTTCGTCATCGGCAAGGCTATGGAGGTAATCAATAGATCTGTCATTATCAATACTAATATCATGAAGAGGAAAGATTTGTTTGTTTGTAATCGATAAACTTTAAAATTACTGAACCAATTTCAAATTTTTTAATATAATTCTTTTACCATTAGAATGTTACATTATCCCTGAGTAATAAGGCTCTTTATCCCTATATTCCCACAGGATTAGGACTTATGCGGGCAAAGCCCCTCACCGGATCACAATATTTATTGACTATCTATTTAGATCTAGATGTTTATGTATAAACTCTTCTTTTTCAGGGATCTCCTAGTATGGAATGGCTATGAAATAGTAGATGACGTAGTGATACACTCGCGTTTGGCGGTTGACATCGTGTCGGTCGGCACCCATGACGAGGACTGGCAGGACAATGTGTCAAACTCCTCTGATGTAATTATCATTAAAACTAAATGTAGTTTGGACGCGACTTAGTCTTTTGAGTCGAATAGTAGATTAAAACCGCTGTGCAGAGCACTGAAACTGTTTCAAAAGTGAGTTCAAAGAATTGAAATGAAGATATTCTATCGCGAATTATCATGTGTTAATATTATTATTCACACTTCCCAAAGTCTCGATCGCTATTTAGATTGTATCGTGTTTTATTATGTTATTTTCTTATTTAAATTGTTCCCTATATACCTGAACACGTGTAATAGGGTACCAAGTATTGTACCGGTTGATTTAGACATTAGCGAGATTGAGCGCATCAATTCCTTCCCAGGAAGATTCGTGAGGTTATTGAAATTACTAAGTCTACGTACAGACGAACCACCAATTTGTGATCCGGCTATTCACTTACTCAAATCTATGAAAAAGTAAAGCACCAGGGCTTAAAACACAGCTCATTCTCCGTGAATACTAACGCCAAAAGTTAAACAAAGATTACTTTGAGATAATTTTACACTTCAAGACATGAAACGATCGTCATCTTAGTCTTCCCGAATCATGACTACTGAAAAGCATCCGAAACGT
This sequence comes from Cybosia mesomella, assembly GCA_946251805.1. Taxonomy (NCBI): domain Eukaryota; kingdom Metazoa; phylum Arthropoda; class Insecta; order Lepidoptera; family Erebidae; genus Cybosia; species Cybosia mesomella. Next base: position 8,134,487 of record OX276390.1, read on the forward strand.
CGGGAAGAGTGTAAATGATATAAAAAGAATACATCATAATAAATCGCGATATAATTTAGCAAAGTTGATTTTATTTCGACTCATGTCACTATTTAATGTAGCTATTTGGATTAATGTATTCTTGATCATTTATGTATCAAAACGTAGGTATAAGTAATAATAGCGATGTCATATACTTGCTAATTTTAATATAAGACTTGTATAAGACTGGAGTTTAAACGTGATTACAAAAGTAAATTTCGCTGTTGAATTTAAAAAGAAAAGAAACCTTGTTTGGGATAGTTTAACTTATTTAAGAACTTAAATTAGATTCAGTTCGTTTGGAATTCACATTCATTTCATTCATTAATTCATTCATTAGAATCGAATCACTGTCGAAAGCACTTTCAAGCCTAAAAAAGATATAAGTACTTATACACAAAACCTTTGTTTATTATGCGTTAATTAGTTAAGTTTGCTTATGTTTATTCTTAGAAGTTCGAAAACTAGTCAATAAAAAAATATTAGAATAAGAAAGTTTCTATCGCGAGTGCCATATTACCTTTTTATCGGACTGCGGCGATTCCTAAAACATACATCTTGCGCCAAATATATGTCTGTCTTGAAAAAGGTCAGCATCATCATCTCAGCGTTTTATCCCGATTGCATCCGAAGCCAACCTCGGCGCCCGGGGTCCGCTTTCCTACTTTTCCTTCTCCACTTCACACGATCTTGGGCATCCATGGTAGTGAGACCATTGGCACGAATATCATCCCTTACGACGTCAAACCAGCACTTCTTGGGTCTACCCTTCCTACCGGGGCCCGGCGGAAGTGCCATGGCGAGACATTTGTTAACCACGTAGCCAGGCGGCGGCCGCAAAACGTGGCCGTACTAGCGAAGGCGACACAGGTGTCTTGAAAAAGGTATATCTTCAAAAAGCGGCACTTTTTGTAGTCGGAGTTCTTAGTGTATCTAATTAGTTACAGTTACTATTTTGAAAATTTCAAAAATCTACGTGCGCACGTTATGTTTTTTTGTAAATCACATTATTGAGTTAGTTGAGATTTGCAGGAATACTTACTTGTTTTTTTTTATTTATTAAAGTGATACCTTTTATCATTTCGTTTGATTACATTACCCGTAATTCGATTCAGTGATCACATCATATCTACTTTTCCACACGAAATAGGTATTTGCCACTTGTCCCACTTTAGGGACAAGTGGCAAGAAAGCCCCGGTGGGGCGGACAACATTCAGCCTTTACGTCAGGGCAATTGGCAGAGGAACCGACGCACTATTCGAGCATTATCGAGCAGGCCCTTCTGCATCTTGTCCGCCACTACGGGCTGAGAGGCTCCACCAACCATTCACTGAGATAACAATTAGGACTATTTCTGTGGACTGCACTCTACACGTGTCGGTAGCCTCGCGCACCAGGTCCAGATGTTTGGTTTTCTTATCTGCTTTGGTGCGGACGAGGTTCTCGTCATAGGGGATACTGATGTCCACAAGAAATACCCGTGACATCCACCACCCATCCAGTCCATCAGCACGATATCAGGCATATTCGCTAGAATACTCCTATCCGTGATGATGGCAGGTCTCAATAGAGCTTGGCGCCGTCATTTTCAAGTACGGCTTCCGGCACGTACTTGTAGTATGGCAGCTTCTGCGCGATAAAGCTGTATTTAAGTGGCTGCTTGGTCGTGTTTGTGCAGATAAGTAATCAGTGTACGCGGCACCTAATCTGTCTTACTCAGCCCATCAGAGAATGGATTTCGTTATTCTATTATGGATTAGTAACACTACTTTCACGTTTTACTTACAACTATTTTTGTTTACCACTTAGAAGTATAAAACAAAATACTTCTTTTGCAGTGGGATAATGTCACGGAAGTTCCATCTACGACGATGTCAGAGGGAAGTACGATCGTGCCTGACTATCAAGGTTTTTGTTTTTCTATTTTAGATTGATTAAGAGGAAAAGTGGGCGCCGCGGCGTTGTCTCCATATATTCCTACCTACATTGTCTGTTTTCTCCCTGGGCATATAGGTACCTACTTTTTATAATACATTTTAACTATCAACGACGTCTGTTTATGTTTTTTTTTGATAATATAATTATTATAAGATCTAGAGACAGGAAGGAACGACGTCAACCTGTCTAATAAGGTATTTAGAAAAAAATTAGATATGACGAAAATAAAAAAATATAAAATATTTATTTTCACCTCTCCAGCACGAAAAGATTACCTACCTGTGCGATATAAAAACTCGCCGCTCTCTTTCTCACGTTCGCACCAAAAAGCGATTTCACTGCAAGTTTTCACGCAGCAAAGGTGCTGCAGTGTGAAACATACATTTCAACAATAACAAACATACATAGAGAAAAGGTTTTAGGTTATACTTAGGTAGAAAAAAAAGACGATTTGTTATGAGTGATCTCATAAAACGTGGCGCGGCAGACGTTGACGAGGGCGCTGCATCGTGGCCTCACTTTTAGTCACGCTCGCGAGTTTTTAGGCAGCAGTCGTGCTGGAGAGGTGAAATTATACAGACATAGTCGTCCTTTTGGAATTTGGAATTGAATTTGATTAAGTTTTGGAGGTGGAAACACGGGAATACAACAAGATTCCGATTGCTTATATTTTACATAAGTTAGAAAGAGCCTGAAGTGGAGTGGAACTGGAGATAAGTTTTTCTCCTTCACTCTTCGCAGTTAGATTTCAGGGGCAAATTTGGAATAACGAATACCCTATTTCTCAAATGTATTGCTTTTGTGCTCATATAGCAGTCTACACCATGGTCTACCATACAAATTGCAAAACTCGCCAGATACCTTTTTTTATTTTTTATTTTTTTTCGTGCGGAAATCCCTTCGGATACCCCCCCCCGCGTGCCAGCGGGGGCGGTTATGTCGGGCTTGAACCGACTAAAACCGCACGCCGTCTCGGGTCTACAGACGCCGGGGTATAAGGTTGCCCATAGAGCATATCCCTCGCACCCCGACTGACCCTGGGCCATCTCCGGTTTCGAGATGGCCCCCTCGGGTTTGGGAACCACGGTGTCCCCGTCTTGCCCCGGTTTGGGGGAGGGGCGCTAGTCGCCCCACCGTACTCGCCAGATACCTTTTTTTTTTTTTTTTTTTATCGTGCGGAAATCCCTTCGGATACCCCCCCGCCGGCTAGCGGGGGCGGTTATGTCGGGCTTGCACCGACTAAAACCGCACGCCGTCTCGGGTCTTCAGACGCTGGGGTGTAAGGTTACCCAGAGAGATATCCCTCGCACCCCGGCTGACCCTGGGCCATCTCACCACTAACAGCATCGCTCATCCTGTCTCCTCTGAAAGCAGAGGAGTACGGAGAGCGATGTGTTCCCGCCACGTTGGGCATTGGCCGACGATCAATGCCAACCCTATGAAGGGGTGAAGGGGAAGCCATTGACCGCCGCCCAGGGTGTACCGGCCGCTCCGATTCCGTTCCCCCCGGACTGCAGCGGGATCGGAATCGGAGCGACACTCGAGGAGGTTACCCAACACACACCCCAACTCGCCAGATACCTACACCCTTATAAAATTGGTATGGTAGATAAGTAATTGTATACAGGAAAATTGATGCATCCTGGTAGTGAATACTTATTTCATTTGTTTACAAGATTTGACGCAACGTGTAAAGTTTTTATCATATATATTAAATCATATTTTGCTGCAGAAAAAATGCCATAAAATAAGCAATATATGCGAATTCGACAATCCCCTTTTTTTTCTGCAATTTGAGTCGTGTCTGCTACTTAATACAGCTGTTAGTCCTTTTAACTGTTGTTATTCCTACATATCTAGGTACCTCTTTATTTTTTTTTTCGTGCGGAAATCCCTTCGGATACCCCCCCGCCGGCCAGCGGGGGCGGTTATGTCGGGCTTGAACCGACTAAAACCGCAGTTCAAGCCAGACATGACCGCATAGATAGGGTTTCTTATCTTAGTCTGATGATTCCGATGTTACCGTCGATAACTCAGCACGGATTTTAAAGTTACCTCATAAGAAGTTGAAGGTTCAAAGTTTTGTTTAGTGTACAAGGAAATAGATAAGATTTAGAGCAATACACGAATATGAACTCACCCTGGTTATTCTCGTCCGCAAGATCGATGTCTTCGACGCGCACTCGACCACAAACTGCGCAATCTGCGTACAATGCTGACAGCCGATGAGGACATAACAACGGAACTAGATAAAGTTGTTTGCAAACTCATGAAACTAGCGCTAAAAACCAGTAAGCGACGTACAACTCCTCCTCCGGCTAAGTGGATGCAGTGTAAATTATTGGATCTACTCACGCTTACTGAGAAAGCTATTCAGCGGCGCAAGAAGCATGTTATTGAGGCTACGTTCACTGCCATCAAATTTGGTATGTTTAATGCTTTGGTATGGTTTTTGGTCTTTTAGTATGATTTTCATAAAATCCATTAATCATTCACAGATTTCTATATTCACATAGGTAATAAAATAACCTTGGGGTGCTTGGTTGGGGACCTCCACGCGGTGCACCCTGGGCAACGGAGACGGCAGCGCCTCTCTCCTAGGGCGGGAGAGACGCTGCCGCCTACGGCCAACTCCGACCGAGGCGAGGACGGGCCTGTTGAGGGCTGTTCGGAAGCTTTCCACGTGTCCCTCTGATTAACAGATGGCACAGTGGAGAGCAAGTAAGGCCATCTCGAAACCGGAGATGGCCCAGGGTCAGTCGGGGTGCGAGGGATATGCTCTATGGGTATTAACCTTACACCCCGGCGTCTTAAGACCCGAGATGGCGTGCGGTTTTAGTCGGTTCAAGCCCGACATAACCGCCCCCGCTGAAGACCCCCGCTCTCCAGCGGGGGCGGTATCCGAAGGGATTTCCGCACGAAAAAAAAAAAAAAGGTAATAAAATAACCTAATGTTGAAGTTGGTACCTTATTTTTTTTTTTTTTTTTTCATGCGGAAATCCCCTCGGATACCCCCCCGCCGGCCAGCGGGGGCGGTTATGTCGGGCTTGAACCGACTAAAACCGCACGCCGTCTCGGGTCTGCAGACGCCGGAGTGTAAGGTTGCCCATAGAGCATATCCCTCGCACCCCGACTGACCCTGGGCCATCTCCGGTTTCGAGATGGCCCCCTCGGGTTTGGGAACCACGGTGTCCCCGTCTTGCCCCGGTTTGGGGGAGGGGCGCTAGTCGCTCCACCGTCCCGGCCTGCTTCTGCTGGGGTGACAGGCGGCCTCACCTGCCACCCCCAGGCCTGCGCTCATGGAGCGCCTGAGTCGCCTGCGACGCGAGGCGAGCATATTGCGGGCTCGGCGGGCCGGGAGGGTACTGAACCTCTCCCGGGCGCGCTCCGCCATCTCCTTCGCGAGCATCACATGCTCGCAGAAGGAGGTGGCGGCGGCCCACGCGCTCGCGCTCCGCACCATTGCCGCAATCAAGCTGCCGAGCGAGAGGACTCCCACCCCGATGGCTGCCACGAGGTCACGCCTCGGCACCTCCCACGCCGGGCAGTCCGCCAGCGTGTGCAGCCCTGAGTCCTCGCTCGCGTCACAGTGATGACACTCAGGCGTTGGCTCCTTCCTGATCCGATGCAGGTGGTCCCCGAAGCACCCCTTCCCGGAGATCACCTGCGTCAGTCGGTACGAGAGGCTTCCGTGTCGCCTCTCTAGCCAATCCTCCATGATGGGCCTTACCGCCGCTATTGCGGCGTGCCCTGCGCTTGGTCGCCCAAGTCGTTCCTTCCACTCCACCACGATGGCCTGGCGGAGCTGGGACTGCATGGCCTCGATTTCTCGATGCTCGGGGTTCAGTCCCTGCTCCCGCGCCTCCTTTCGCCACTGGTACAGTTGCGAAAGGGCTCTCGCCTCCAGGTCCCATGGCGGAGTTCCGGCAAGGAGACTCGCCGCCTCGAAGGAGATCGTGCGGTACCCGCGGATGACCCTGATGGCCATCACTCGCTGCGTAGCGCGCAGCATCCGCACACTTCCGGCCTTCAGGGCCTCCGCCCATATTGGGCACCCATACAAGGCCATGGACCGCACGATCCCCGCGTAGAACTTGTCTCCTCCCCCAAAACGACACGCCAGCCCTGAACACGTCGCGTCAACGAGGGACTCGCGAACGAGATGTCCACGATTGAACTGGCCCTCGAGGTCACGAACGTCTCCACGGCTCCCCGATTTAGGAGGTCTAGGCCGAGTCCTTCGGCCCAGTCCTCAGTGCCCTGCCTCTATCCCCCGCCGGGCCCCTATCGTGACGGGAACCCCACGCCTACGACCAGGCGTTGAAGTCCCCGAGCACAAGGACCGGGCGGGGGTGGCAGGCATTGACGACGACTGCAGCTGACGGAGCCATTGCTCATACGAGTCATCAGCTATGTCTCGGCTCGGCGTGATGTAAGCAGCCACGACCGCTATGTCGCCAACCGCCGCCGCCGCGCAGCCGGGTCCCCTTACAACGACGGCAAGAGGGGGGCTGCCGGCGGCAGGGTTGTGCACCAGTGCCGCCGACCCATCCAGCGCGGTTTCCCAGGCAGGCCCGAGGAACCGGTAGGTGTATGGGTCGGCGACAGCGGCGACATTTATGGCCCACTGTGCCATGCTCTGGAGCAGAAGGTCCTGAGCATGGGCACCGTGGCCAACATTCACCTGCAGGATGCGGAGTTGAGGATCCATTATGGAACCCCCATCTCCGCATCCCGCTGTGAACTGGAGGCGGAAGGCCGGCCTCCCGGCTTTGGCTCCCCTCCGGCGCAGGCCTTGCTGCCAACCCTGTGGTCAGCCGGCTTGCCTCCCGCTGCACACCTAAAACACTGCAGCGGGGTGCCACACGTGCCGGCTTTGTGACCGGGCTGGCCACAGCGGAAGCAACGGTCACCCGCCGTCACTTCCACCGTGCAGTGCACCCCCACATGGCCCACCGACAGGCACCTGAAGCACCTGGCCGGTCGGGCCTGCAGGAGCCTTGCCTGCGCCCTCAGGAAGCCTCCTACCAGGAGGCTCCGCCCGTCTGCAACCTATTGGACCGCCGCGATGGGGCAGCCGACAACTGCTGCCCCCTGTCCACCACGGCCGAAGCGTATCGCTCCGGCCTTAACTGTGTTCGGGGAGCAGCCCCCGGCCTCCGCAACGGCGAGCCTGAGCTCTTCTGCCGTGACGGAGTCGTCCAGGCCCGTAATGCGCACTTCTGCGCATTTAATTTGCCTGGACACCCGGACGTCGGCTGCATCCAGTGACTCCCTAAGCCGAGCCGCTAGGGCGTCGGCTTTGGGGCCACTGGCGGCGCCGGGGACCTCAAGAAGCCGGGCTCCCGTCCGTGTGCTCTTGCACCGGACGCCCGGAATCTCGAGGGCCTTGAGGTCCACGTTGGCCTTTACCCTGGCCAACACCTCGGCATACCCCATGCCTCTCGACGCTGCCTCCGCCGTCAGAGTGACGACGACGGCAGTAGTGCGAGGGGCACGGAGTTTCCCCGGCGCTGCCTTCGCGGCGGCCGCGGCCCTCCTGGCCTTCTTGGCGGCCTTCCGCCTCTTTTTACTGGCTCCAGCCACCTCCCAGCCCCCTTCCAACGGGGTGGAGGTAGCCGGAGCCACGGCTGGGGCTGGGGCTGGGGCCAGGGCTGGGGACGTCTTCCCCTTGCCCTTCCCCTTGCCTTTGCCTTTCCCCTTCTGAGTGGGAGGGAGCCGAGGAGCTGGCTCCGGCAGGGATGCACCTGCAGCCGGGCGGGTGGGGCCCTTCTGGGTTGCAGCCGCATAGCTGGCTACCGGCGGCGCCAGAGGCGGACGACGGATGGAGTCCACTAAGGCCTCCATTCGACTCATCATCCGCTCCTCCAGCGCACGAGTAGCCGTCACCCAGGGCTCCTCCGGTGGTTGGGCCGGCAGCCGCACCGATCGCGCCGGCTGCTCCGCCTGCGACGACTGCGCTGTCTGTGCCGGCTGCGTCGACCGTGTCGATCGCGTCACCCGCACCGGCTGCTCCGGCTGCGCCAATTGCGCTGGTGGCACCGGTTGCGCCGAACTCGCCACCACCCTCTTCAGCTCCTCTAGGGCTGCAGCGAGCCGGGCCGTCTCCCGCCGGGACTCGGCCAGCTGTTCCGCGAGGGCCTCATTCTCGGAGGCGATGTTGAACACTATATTCAACATCGCCTCCTGTTCGGGGCTTGGGGACCCCCGGAACGACGCGGTCACCCTCTGGAGTTTCTCCAAGAGAGACCGCGTCCCACCGCTCGGCTCCGGCACCGCCGAGGTGGAAGGCCTCGACGGTGACTCTCGCATAACCCCCCCAGGGGCTGAGGGCGCTCGGGTGGATGGCCCAGCCCTCGTTCCCCCTCGCGCCCCTCGGCGGCCGGGTATAATCCTCATCCGAGACGTCCTCCGCCGCCCGAGCCTTTGCTCGCCTCCTCCGCTTTCGGGTCCTCTGTACCCCCAGACCCAACGGGCTACTCGCCCGACTTCGCTCGTTGGCGGTGTCGAAACTCTCCGACACCGCCGAGGTATTTAGCGTCACCTCCACGCATGACTGCTGCGCGATCTCCGCGCAGACTCCGTCATTATCGTTGTCCTGTTTCTTGCCGAGTCCGTTGTTTTTATTAGTGTTCCTGTCCGTATTATTTGTGATATTATGATTTATATTCATAGCATATCCCACGAGTATGGGGGAAAGGTGGTCCATCCAGGCGGAGCCCCCTGCACCTGGATAAGCCTATATACTATGGAGGTCGGCTGATATCCATAGGTTTTTACGACTTTGCTGTCGGGTGTTATAGACTTTTCCTTGTCGTGGGCCGGCCAATAAAGGCAAGCCCTCCGGTCAGCAAGTTCACAGCGTACCCTTCTGGAGCCACCAGTCAGGTCGTTGCTGATCACCTGCCGATTACGGAACGCGAGAGGATGGCTAGTCCTCTCTCACCGGCGGCGGCACAAGTGCCCGTCGGCCCCTGCGTTAGCAGTGGGCCAACCCGCCCCTGGATCCCCTAGGACCCCATGGTGGCCTCAGCCACAAACACCATCGCTCATCCTGTCTCCTCTGAAAGCAGAGGAGTACGGAGAGCGATGTGTTCCCGCCACGTTGGGTATTAGCCGACGATCAATGCCAACCCCATGAAGGGGGAAGCCATTGACCGCCGCCCAGGGTGTACCGGCCACGCCGATTCCGCTCCCCCCGGACTGCAGCGGGATCAGAATCGGAACGACACTCGAGGAGGTTACCCAACACACACCCCTGTTGAAGTTGGTACCTATCTGTAGGTATACTATCGCATACCAGGATAAACTATGAAGCACAATTTAGATAAATAGGTACACCTAAAACCGTATTTGCGACTTTTTTGAACAAGTAATCAAACCTACCTCCCTTAGAACCGGTTTTGAAGCTGGTTTTGGCTCGAAACCCTTTTGTTGCTACAGTTAGGGTACGTTAGTGGGTACGTGAGTGGTGGTAACAGTCGGGTCTCCAACGTCAGACTTATAAGCCGAGCTGGCAGGATCGATATGTTGGGACGGCTCAGATTTTTCAAGAAGATTTTTAGTTTCAGATTTCGTTGAAGACGATAGTAAGCAAAAGATTACCAATGTTAATGACATAGAAGACGATAATATCAGGTAAGTTACTGCATTAATAAACTAAAGTATATATATATATATATATATATATGTTACATATATACATACATATCGTTCGTCTTGTGGGGCAATTTTAAGGCTCGAACATCAGCTTTCAAGTTTGTGCAAAGCCTATAGGTTTGTGGTCCTTCGAGCGAAGGAAGATAAGATGGTGATGATGATGACAATCTTCGATATTTCACCGATTGAGGTCAAAGGTGGACTTAACACTAGCTGAGTTATCTTCCAGCGAACGTCGAGAGTGTAGAGTGAGTGTTGTTAAAGCAATGTTCTAGCTATCCATGAACAGATGGCTAAGTAATATTATTTAAAGTACCACAATTACTTAATATACCTAGCTGTTAAGTAGCAGTTATTGACATTACCGTAGGCCCTTTCTACCGTTTTACAACAACCCATAGTCCTCCAACTCTTCTTCTATGTCCCTCTCTGCAGGTATTCCATGCATTTATAGTTAGCTATTGTTATCCATGTCTTGTCTCCAATTATCCAAGTGATTAGCTAGTTGCTAACGGTCTGCTTTCTTTCCTCCTTGCCAGTCAGTTTTATTTCAGTATAAACGCAACCTTACCGCGACTCAACAAGCCGTTTGGTCAACGTAATCGGGGGGCTAATCAGGACGCGCTCATGGCAATTAATAATAATGTTTATTTCAAATAGTTAACATAGAAATAGAATTACACATTTTTATACAATGTTTTAGGGTTATTGCAGTACATTTGGATAATCTATGCTCAAGTAGTTAGAAACCCTGCCTCTTAAACTAGGGAAAACCCTGTATCTTAAGGACAATTTACATCCAGAAATTTATTTTGGAGCGACTAGGAGTTGGTTAACATTGTGCTGACAAGTCGGCTTACAGTCGGCTTACTATATAGGATATGTGTGTGCGTGTGTGTTTGTCTGCGAGGGTGTGTGTATATGTATGAGTTGTGTATATGAACTCTCCCGGCCCGCCGAGCCCGCAACATACTCGCCGCGCGCATCGCAGGCGACTCAGGCGCCGGAGGTCGCTTAACGACCTCCGTCCTCCATGATTGCAGACCTGGGGGTGGTAGGTGAGGCCGCCTGTCACCCCAGCAGAAGCAGGCCGGGAGTGTGTGTGAGTGTTTAAGTGCAAGGGGTAATAAGAATAACTTTTACTTCAATTCAACGCTGAGGGAGAGAGGTAGAGCTCCGTCTCTCTCCCACTGCTCCGCTGCCCAAAATTGAATTGTTGTAAGCGCGTCGTGGTTAGCACGCTGATAGTTAATGAATTAGAGGAAATCGTTTCAGGAAGGACAATAAGGACGGCTACAGTAATATAATAGAAGTACCACCAGGTAACTACTACCAAGCTACTAAACTATTAATATTGTAAATGCGAAAGTGTGTGTATGTAATTTGAATTAAATCTCTGCGACACACTACATCGCGCTATGTAGACTCAAAATAAGCTTAATTAATTGTAATATGGGTTCTACAAGACTCATACACATTCTTTTGTAAATACGTACATGTTATAATTAGGTATACATAGAACACTAGCAATGACCACATTGACCACCAGAGCACCAGATCAATGCAAATATTTGTATTCATTTTATTTATTTTTTATATTCGCTATCGAACCCTGACCTGACTGCCGACGTAGCAGTCAAACGCTCTACCGTCTACTACCCACAGATGTCGTCTTGTAGCGTGGCGGCGTATGCAAATTGCTTATATCCTCGGCTGTTAGAACCGTAGGCGTTGCTTTCTCATTTATAATAAAAAGCTTACCTAACCTTAAGAGTCAATTCCCATTGAAAGAGCAGCGGCTAGGCGAGGAGGAGGAGGAGGAGGGAGCAGTTGCTAGGAGGTTCGCGCTTTTTGTCTCGCAGGGCCGCGCTGTGCTGTGCAGCCCCTCCTTTGCCTTTGAATGTATTTGAACTGGAACTCAAATAGACAAGATTCAAAATGGTTTGAAATATTTTACCTAAAAAGCCACTACTGGCCGCTGCTCTTTCAGTGGGAATTGAACCTAAATCCTATAATAATAAATGTCCTTTTGTTAAGGAACAGAAAATGCTGAGATACTTAAATGTGGATACACAGATTTTGATCCACTAGACGACATCACGAGTTCGACTAGTAATGAATTAAAAGGTACGTGATGACAAACAAAAATCTCTAATTTTTGTATAAAGGGAAATAAATTTCAAACGAATCACACCCATGAGAATATTCATAGATAAAACCATGGAAATATTCAAATGTGTAAATATAAGTATTTGTGTAAATACACAATGATCTTTGGGCCCTAGCTAACCTCACTTGCAAGGTGTACCGACCTGCTGATTGACGGAATGGCGCAGGATTCTTACTCGGAGTTGCGGAGCTCATTTTTTCACGCAAATATGTCTTAGTCAGATGGCAGTTTATGGAAAGGAGGAGTAGTAGAGCGGACCCCGGGCTCCAAAGTGCAAGTTTTTAATGCAACCTGTAGAGAAAAACTTCGCCAGAACCTCGTCTATTAACTAACAAGTGTATCTACCGACTTGCAAATGAGATTGGTTTGAGGCCCGAAGATCTTGGTTGTACATTTTTCCAATGAATATAAACGCGTGACATGCGATCTAAAAAGTTTTCAAGTTTTACGTTGTAAATCTCATTGAGTAGAACGTGAAAATTTAGTTTAATTGAATGGATTTTCATTAGTATATCGCCAATTAAAATCCGTTCGACTGAGCCGCTGGCCAGCCGAAGTAAAATATATAAAAAAACATAATTTACAGGTTACGATTTCACCGAGGCTATTTCCTCTAGTAAAATTACTTCCCCAACAACACTCACTGCAGAGGCGCTAAAAATGAAATCAGAACTAAACCCAATGGAAAGAACTAAAGCGTGGCTGAACGTTGATGTTGAAGCAGTTCCGTATCATAAGCAGGATTTGAGTTATGAAAATAATAGTTCAGAAGATTCAGATAGTGACATCAATATCAGACAGAAACAAAAAAAATTACGACATAGAACTGTAACTACCAAAGAAATAGAAACACCGCTGTGTTTAACTTCCTCAAGCAGAACTTCATCTAACAAATATAAGTCTAAACGCGAAGAAAAGAAAAGAAAAACCAGTAGTACTCGGGTTACGAAAAAGGTTACTAAAAGAATATCTACCAACTACAATATAGTTAAAAATTCTAACAGTAAAAATCCAACTTCTTATGATAGTTATATTATTAGACCAAAGAGAAAAACTAAAGAAAATCAGTGTTTAACAATGAGGGCTTCAAAACCGGTAAGTTATAAAATTGTTAAATTTTTATGGTCTAAACTCTAGGTTCATGATTAAGAGTTTCACATTTAACATGAATTTTAAATCACAGATACCGGAAAGCCTTATAGAGCTTTGCCATCCAGAACTAAAATGTGGGGAGCAATGTGTTAAGGATTTTAAAATTTTAAATAATATTAATACTACAAATAATGTCGTGGTTTTAAATCAATGTAATCCAACACCATCTGGGGAAGAAAGTATACTTATTGATATTATTATGGATGACACAAAGGAACGAATATCTATTTGTGAAGGCACAGGAATCAATGAGGAAGAAATTGAAATAGCTGACATTTCTAATAAAGACCAAATGGAAGTATTGAGCAACGACATGGATGTCAACTTGTGTACTAGACATGAAGTAAGCACGGAAAATATATGTGCACAAACCATATTTCTTAACGGTAACATTACTTGCTTCTGTATTTGTATTTATAACATAAATCGAAAAATTATAGCTTAACTTTAGTTCATTCCTTAGACATAAACGAACCTAGCACATCAAAAGGCATACGTCATAATGTAAGCATGGATGTTCAATGCGGCCCAGATACACTTGCTGCTTACCCAATGCTGTCTGTATCGACATCTTCAGTTAGGATACCTCACGGATTCTCCACGGGGATTAAAATTCACGAGGGGATCACTGATGCTGTGCAGGTAACACAAAACACGTCTACACAAGAATGTGGCTGTGATAAAATATTGACACCAAGGTCAAGATCTATTGGAATTAAAATAAAGGATTCCGATGTAAATATTTGTCCTTCAACTTATTCTTCCACCATGACACAAGGATCAGCGGTGGCCCAAAATCGAAGCTTTGGGCCTCGATCCTGGAGTGCTGGCCCTAGAAGTTGGAGTCCTGAGTCAAATACAATAAATGGTGAAAAACAGGTTTCCTTTAGCTCCACGGTAGCCAATAATTCCAACAAAACGGAGCTTTTAAAACCTATATCGAGTGTTTCTGATGCTGATTATTCTGGTTTGGAATTTTACCCAAGTGACGGCAGCATTAGTAAATCGCTTTCACAACTGGATAATTCTACAACCGAAAATAATGATATTTCAATAATGAAATCCGTTGATTGTAAAGACTGTAAAATAAAAGAAAATATCTTAGATATGAAGAATGGTATACCTAAACTTAGTTGTGGAGGAGTTTATGTGCACAGTTATAAGGACAAACAAGAGTCTGAAGATATTGTCTATCAAGGAAAATGGCAACGGCAATGTGAGCCAAAAATTACAAGAAAAAAGACACAAAACACTATTTTAGCAAAGAAAATTTATGATTCAGGTAATCGAAGACAGAAGGATTTTTTAAAAGAGAAAAGGGTCAATTCGAGGGAAAAGATTTTTGTCAAGAAGCAAGAAAAAAAAGAATACAAAGTAGATTATAAGAAAACCTTACAAATGCGCAATAATACGTCGATTCTGAAGAAAGCAAAACCGGAAGTACTTACTGAAGCCAAAACAATCAATCCACCCAGGCAGTCCGTTAAAGTGGCAAATTCATTAAAACTTTCCAGACAAATAATAAATGTGACTAAGGTATACTCATTAATATTTTAGATATATTTATTAGCTATTATTTAGAATAACCTTAATTCCTTTTTTAGGTTGCTTCGAAGATAGCTATGAGGTATGTATTCCATTTTATTCTACGAACTCATATAATTATTATATGTGGTGTTATTATTATCAATTTTATTTTCTTTTTAGTTCAATTACTTCTAAAAATATTAAATCGACTTTTACAACCAAGAAACCTCAGCTTACAAGTACAATTAGTGTTAAGAAAGAGGTCAAAACACAAAAACTAAAGAAAAGTTACATACCATTATATATGAGAAAGAGAAATGCACAAATGTTAAAAAAAAATAATTTGAATGAAAGCGTAGATTCTCTCGATGTTTATTTGGAAGAGAACAAAGAAACAGTGAAGAAAGATTTAGTTTCTTTAGATCCTTTGAAAACAGATGAAATTCAAAAAGATTTGCTCCATTTTCAAGGAACAGTTACAGAAAATATATACTTAGTATTTCGTAATGAAAATCAGGATAACTGTGCGTCTACTGATGAACAGCAGATGGCCAATCCTGCGACTAATGAAGACAGTATAATACAGAATGACAATTATATTAAACGCACGCGTAGTCATCAGTCTTTGAATAGTTCAACTTGTTCCTCACCAAATAGTATAGTTACAGTTAGAGCAGTACATACAAAATCTAAAAATTTATCTTATAGAAGACATTCTGCATCATCACACAAAAGTAGTTTAAATACCAGTGAATCAGATAATCCTACACCGACTAAAACAAAAAAATCGTTAAAAAGGTGCAAAACTGCGAAAAAAACAGATGATACTAAGGATAGCAATAATAAAGAAAATATTCCGGAGTCAGCAGAAAACTTTTCTAGCAAAGAAACTGAAAAGTTTGCAAAATCTCCATATGTTGGACATCAACATAAAAACATTTGCATGGCGCAATTAAAAGCCGATTGTCCGTCAATACAAAATATGTCGTCGAAACATAAGACATTAACTAAGTCTAATATAAAAATACCAACACCACAGGATACTATCGGCAAAAAGCGATCCCTTAGTGCGTCTGTATCTCGAAAAAGATCCTTTCAATCGAGAACTTCTGCAAATGATATGGTCCCTAGTAGTAATATGTCCGATGGTGGTTTAGAATCCGCTAATATGGTGCTGGTGTTAAATCCTCAAGAGCGAGTATCAGTACCTAACGTTATATCTCCAGATAGTACGACCCAATCTATAGAAAAAAATGTAGAGACTGCACGAATAGAGACCTCACAACTCGTCGAAATGAGCAACGTTGCAAGTGACATGCAACAAATAATTGAAGAGTTGTTAAATTTAATTGATTTTTCAAGTACTATGAGTTCTAAATCAGGTATCTTGTGTTCTGATGATGTACTATATTGCAGTGTAGATGCTAATGATTCATTGAGCAGTTTTGTAACGGTGACAGCTAATTATTTAAATAGTACCCTTATTGAAAGTGACAATGAAATGACAATGAATCGCACTTTCGATACAGTGTTAGGAAATGAATCCATTGTTAGTTTAGCGAACACAAGATTAACTGTGACTGATTTTGATTTACTATCATTTAAATCTGTTACATCGGTATCTAAAAATTCAGAATATTTCATGGCTGATAGTGAATTGAATGCCACAATTGGTGGAGTAGAGTTTTCTCAGGGTTCTGGACCAGCCGTTGTTCCTGTTTCTGTCACAGATATATTTGAACGAAAAGAACAACATTTGATGCAGGCACGTATTACTATTGTTTGTAATGGTGATTCCATTTATGTTTTGGTCGTAGAATTGAAAATGATAAATCTTTTTAGAATCCGCCGGGTCCACTCACAATACAAGCTTTTAGTGGCTTTTCTCTTGACGGTGAACTCATTACCAGTAACCTCCCTGATCCTGTGTCTTTAATCGACTCTGAGACAGGCAGTATGGCTATGGGACAAACGAGAGCAAGACAAGCTGTTAGTGCATCTTTCATAATTTGGAGTAGAGGGGACTCTTACGTTCTCAATGTAACGGGAAAATAGCCCTATAGGCTATCTTATCGTCACGGGCTTGGCTTTGATCGTCTAATCTAGCCTAACATAACAAGAAACAATGAAATTAATTCAATTTTTTACTAATGTACGCTGAGATTATTTTCCTCACTAAGTTAATCTAACCTAAAGTAGGGACAAGATAATAGGTCACTTTTGACAGATGTCAGTTTTATATTCATAGTGAGGTGACCTGCTTAAAAACATCGATTAAATGAATGAATCGAATGAATCGATACAGACTTGAAACATATGTGAATTTTAAAAATGATCATGCGAATCCCTGTCCCATTATTATTTTTTCTTTCATAAATTAAAGGAGCAAAATAAGACAAGTACCTACGTAATTTAACAAAAAAATTGCTTTTATTCACTTGAACTATCGGAACTGCTATCTTCATCACTGCTGTCAGCACTCAGAGATATTATTAATTCATTTTCAATAATATTGTCTATTCTCACATCTCATTCAAAATCTTGTAAAATTATTTTCTTTGTCTTCTCCACGACTTTTCGCCAGTCTTCTGTAGTGACTTCTGCACATGCAGTTTGTAGCAGAGTCATCATTTTAGCAGTACTGAAGGGTGGTTCAGTATTGTTCCGCGCTGCATGACCCTTTATTTGTGCCCAAATAAGCTCGATGGCGTTATACTGGCAATGGTAGGGAGGCAATCGAATAACTTCGTGTCCATGCTCTAGGGCTAGTTCATCGATTACATAGCGGAGCTTGGACGGCTTAGTTGCTTTTACCAGATTTAACAACTCAACTTTTAATAAAGTTGGACTTGCCTCCACACCATTTCTTACCAGCCACGAGACAATTTCTTGCTTTTTATTTGCTTGAGTTGGTGGTTTATCAACTTGTACAGAATGATACGGAGCATTGTCCATTATAATTTTCGATGGGTTTTCTAAGCTGACTAGCAGCTTCTCAAACCACTTTTTAAAAACATCAAAGTTCATTTCCTCATGGTAATCTGTTGTAGTTTTAGAGGCGAATGCGAGGAGGCAGTCTGGAATAAAACCTTGAGAAGCTGATCCCGCGTGACATATAATAAGTCGGGCTCCTTTTCCCGATGGAACTTTTGAGGTGGAGGCCGCTGTATCATCGGTCCATGTCCGCGCAACCGTATGGTTCGCATTCAACCATGTTTCGTCAATAAACACGACATTGTCCCAATCCGTAATTTTATTTACCTGACGTAAGAATGTTATTCTCTTCAAAATAATGTCGTAGCGTTCTAGCAGGATTTTCCGCTTGTCGGATTTTTTAAATCTAAAGCCAATCGATTTTAAAACCTTTGATAGAGACGATTTGCCTCCAAAAAATAAGCCTGCGCCTTTTAACGAACTCAATAGCTTTTCCCGTGTAGGATATTCTTTTCTCGAGTAATATCCATAAATGTGGTTGCGAATTGCAACAGCATCAAAATTATCAACGTCAACAATTTTCTTCTCCCTCTTTCGTTTTTTCGGTGTACGTAAAGTATTATCTTCTGAGCCTGATGGTCCGTATTTCTCTTTCAGAATTTGAGTTACTGTCTTCTTCCCTATTCCCAATGCTTCGGCAACGCGTTCTCTCGGTGGTTTCAATGGTAAAAGAGGCCCATCGTTAACTGATTCACGTCCAAAATAATTGTACAATTTCAGCACTAGTTCGCGAGATTGACTGTTTAGAGTTTTCCCCCGTTTCGACATAGTAAGACTGTAATGTTTTTCTTGTTTAATAATCGTTAAGCAATCGGAGTCCAATTTATAGCCAGGTAAACGTAGTCAGTAAGATCAGTTCAATGAAAAAGCCGGATCAGAAGAAAATAACAGAGAGCACACCAAAAACGCACAGTCACTTCGCACAACAACAAAAGACTGCGTCATCATCATGTTATGGCGACATGACATGCGTCATCGACAGGCACTGGTGTTGCCAGCAACATCCACCTAAATTGCACCCAACATCAATGACCTTTCTATTTAGTTATTTTTTTGTATTTTTATAGTTAGTTAAAAGAATAATAAATATGTATAATTAGGTTTTATTATAATCACAACGTGGTTATAAATTTATGGTGATTTTTCTTCACAAGTAATCATTGCATTCGATTTAACTTACAGTCCTATCAGCTTTCGATTTTTAGAGTCCATCCCTAGTGTTTAAAAAGAAAAAGGGTTGACTGACGCAACATTGTAACGACGTTCAGTTCTTTAGATCAGAAATTGTTTATTATGTTTAGAATGGTTTATTAGTGAAAGCAAATCGTAAAATTACTCGTATCGGTCATTATTACAATAAATATGTAAACGTAATTGAAAAAAGTTAAGCAATTGTGCAGTTCTTATTTTATGCCCGCCGTTACAAGGTTACTTTGTTGAATTTTGATGAAATGTCAAAAGTGACCTATTATCTTGTCCCTACTTTAAGGCTTATATTATATCATATCTAATGTTGTAACTTTTAAACTTTGAAATAAAATGAACTCTATCTGCATAAAATCTAGCTTCTCTATATAAGGGATGTTGACTTAAATGTCAAGTTATCATTTACGGTCGTAGATAATATCTACTAGGGAACTGAGGTTTTCTGGATCCAAATTATAATAATGGCCTGTAATTTTTATATATTCTTTTTTTGTGTAGTGAGCTCTTTTTTTTTAAATATTAAATCAACATATTTTCCTCCCTCTCTCTCAGGAATATTTTAATTTTGGTTATCAGTACCGCCACTAACGCTACACGCATTCTTCTTTTTTATGTTAGTATTCACTAACTGACACCATTATAAGTTTAATCGTCCCTTCGCCATCGCCTCCAAATCTTTGATATGCCTTCATCCCAACGTAGATTTGGTTCAAGATTTGTGTAAATACTGATTTAACACCAATTCATCTGTTTTAGCAATAAAATATAATTTATGGATTTCAGGCAGAACCCAGAGTTAGACCCCAGGCAAGTTATCTGTGTGTGCTGATAACTTGCTCAAACCGAAAACCCAAATGGTTCCAGGAGCTAAATCATATTTAAATTACCTACTAAGTGAGCTGATTGTAACACATATTTATTAATTACTGTATTTGACTAAAATGCACCCTCTTGTTAGGAAAACTGAGCATAAATATTAATATTTCAGGTATCTTTGAAAGGAACCTGCATGTGTTCTTTTGTACTTTTCTGGTCGAATATCTATTGAGATCACAAACAATAATCTCTTTGTATTGCTAACACTGTTTTCATGTGTTACTCGATATATTGCAAAAGTTAGTTAAATAATCAGCCACTTCGTTAAATGACTCTAATGTATTACTCGTCAACTTCTGCTTACTTAAACAACTGATAACAGTATAACTATTTATATTTACTCTGATTCACGAATGACGTATTCAGTGGTATTATAATGCACTTAATCATTTGACTACAGTGCTCAGGTAAAATGTTCTGGCGATATTGATATTACACGTATTCTTTCACCCGAACGTAATTTAATATGAATTCAAAAAAAAGCTCTTTATCTTGCTATTCTAACCAATATAGCTAGTGTATAATAGTAGAAATTTATCAGACACGTTCAATTATTTTATTAGTAATATATTTAAAGTTAAAAAACAAACTACCACGGTGTATTTAGACAATGTTCTGGAACTATCTTCAATATAACTACTTATAATTTTCTTTAATTATTGAATAACGTATTTATTCACAACTTTACAATAAGGGTTCGCGTTTACTCGATTTAAACCACAATGGTTTTGCCGTTAGATTGATTAAGTTATTTATGATAATTATTTTGTAAACAAAATGACTTAACGCAATGTAATTTTACGTAAACACTTCACTTCGGTTAGTTATCACGTAAATAAACGTATTTAGTATGATATTACCAACCAATCCTATTAATCCGCCTCGACGGATTGACCTGAATACTTCTAGACTAAATGGCTCTAGTGTGTTTACCTTTGGTCTATGAGTCTCATAACAGACAAGTCGTTATGTATGATTTTATGTGGATGTATGCGAATTGTATGAAAAGGGATAACTATGTGAACTAAACTGAGGATAAGGAAGTGAATAACTTGCGAAAACCCCTAAAACTATTCCACGGATCCTAAATTATAGGAAATAGGTGTTCGAATCTTTTCCGAAATCAGACTCAATCCCAGAAATCAAGGCATATGATACCTACAAGTTCTTGCTTGCCACGATTCTAGGAGGTTTAGGTTGTTTGAGATGGCGAGGCGCGGAGGCGACTCAGACGTCGGAGGTCGCTTAACGATCTCCGTCCTCCATGAGCGCAGGTCGGGGGTGACAGGTGAAGCCGCCTGTCACCCCAGCAGAAGCAGGCCGGGACGGTGGAGCGACTAGCGCCCCTCCCCCAAACTGGGGCAAGCCGGGGACACTGTGGTTCCCAAACCCGATGGGGCCATCTCAAACTAGAGATGGCCCAAGGTCAGTCGGGGTGCGAGGGATATGCTCTATGGGCAACCTTACACCCCGGCGTTTGTTGACCAGAGACGGCGTGCGGTTTTAGTTGGTTCAAGTCCGACATAACCGCCCCCGCTGACCAGCGGGGGGGTATCCGAGGGGATTTCCGCACGAAAAAAAATGCCGCATGATAAAATAAAGGTTGTTTGAGATAGGTTATACAAAATATATGAATCTTCGAATATTAAATTCAAAGATTTGTTACTATTTGTTACTGATTCCAACGCACAACTCGTTAAAAGAATCCCCAATTATATTGGCATAATACAGCCAACGCAAATTACTAATAGTATCAACAGAATGTGTGCATCTAACCAGAGACAAATAACAACTCTCCTCCTCTCCGTCCGAAATTAGTTTCATACTTGTCGTATTTGTGATATCAGACACCCCCGCATACTTCTCGTAAGATGTGTTCTAGCGACGTCACAAACGCAGTCGCGCTTGATAACTCCGAGCATTTATTTTTGTACTTAAAATAGCATGCTAATATATTATTATTCTAAAAAAACATCTTATCTAGTTTAAATTGAACGTATTGTAATTATATACTCACCATTCTCCATCACCTTCATAGCCAAAGCTTAGCGATTTCAATCCAGCACAATTTGGTAAACGCGTCCGTTTACAATAATCGAAAATGATTATTAACCAACAGTCTCGTCTTGACAAAGAAATCAAATTACACCTTATTTAGTTCTTAAAACCATTTATAAATTATTTTATATCACATTAACCAATGAGATAATGCAGATGTCCATAGAGTTCATTTTGCAATAATTAACACATGTTAATAGTTCTTTTTTTTATACTTGTCTTGAAGTCGAATAATTTTTTATGTTGTATTGATGGTATTTTAAGTATTGCTTAACAGATGTGAGTTAAAATTTTCAGTGTAGTTTATCAAATCGTGTCGATATAAATAATAACATCTCATCAAGTGGCCCAAGCAATGCATTCTTTAATGATTCGTTAATCGGGTGTCAGGATGGCCCACATACCATCATCATGCTTATAGTAAATCACTCCGAAGTTATTTACTATAAACCTTTACTTCCTTGTACCCCCGATGAGCCTCTGTCCCCGTAAGTTGCGTGCAACTCAGTAGAATACAATGTACATTATTTCTATCTTAGCAATTCACACATAGGTATTTATATTAAGAGACACCAATATAATACTTATTAGTTATATGTTGTTTTGTAAAATTTGGTGTGTGTTCCTAATTGAGGCCACTACACCAAAACTGTAGTAATATAGACTGTGTTCTCCAGACATCAGAAGAATTATTTATATCTGGGAGATCTTCGGAGAGCTACCAATCGTGTCTTATAGACGAAGATGCTGTTGTCCCAAATTGGTTGTTTCAAATGATCAGTCAACAACATTCAGTAAGTTCATATTTCTTATACTGAAATTTTGAGAATTATAGAACAAATGATACGGAAACGTTTTTAAATATAATTTTTGATGACAAACCACTTTGTCGATTTCAACTGTCGTTGAGATCAATATCCTTTTAGGGAGAATCGAAATGAATTTTCAAACATCTATACATTATTTTTTTTAACGCGTTTTTTATTCACATAACATAATTAGGAACTTCTAAACTACTATTACCTATTGACCTATTCTTTATTCTTTTTAGCAGGTGGTAGAAGAGCCGCCTATTATCGGTCCTATGCCTGCACCAATAGCTCAAGATTCAGACTATGATGTAAATGGAAACCCCATAGAGCCGGGTGTGATTGATGCAGCCGCAGGAGCTGGTGATGGCCATGGAATCCACAGCGATCAGTCTCAGGATAGTTCAGGGAGAGGTACATCACTCAGCTCGAGCGACACATCTTCTAGTCCACAGAGTGAAGTTAGTATATCCACTATTTGAAAAGTTTAAGTAGCGCAGGGAGCATTACTTTGAAATAGGACGATTTGTGGAACGATGCTTGGGAATAGCACCATATTGCATTATGCACAAGTTTCCTTACACTTCACATATTTTTGTCACACAGGCTGCTTTCTTTCTTTTACTGCATGCTATATGAAGTAGCATTTCAATGGAAACAAACACAAATTCATAACGAATTTGTTTGATGCAAATGTTGGTCAGTATGTAATTTAGTAACATAGGTTACTAAGTGGATACTAAAGTAACTACTAAAGCCTCCTTTTGAACCCCTAGTGCAAATATAATGGAGTGTTATAAGTTTAACGTGTCTGTATGTGGCATCGAAGCTCCCGAATGGATGAACCGATTTTGATGCGGATTTTTCTGTTCGAAAGACGATATGATCAAGATCGTTCCTAGCTATAAATAAATTTGTATCTGGGGTTTTTTAAATTTTTTAAATAATTGAGCTGAGTGAGACGAAGTCGAGCGAAAGCTCCTCATATCAGACTTCAGAATTTTCTTTGTCACAGGTCTCCTCCTAAACTACTAATCCAATCAGAACCAAATTTGGCATGATTAAAGAGGTCAATCAGAGGAAGGTTTATGGATATATTTTGAAAAAATTAATGCTACCACAGAGGAATGATCACCGTTAAAAAAATTCCAGATGGAATTACATAATAACCGCTCGAGACACTGTGACCAAACTCTACACGCTCAGAAAGCATGTCCAGAGTTGTGACTTTCAAAAAGTATTGTCAAAATCGGACTTGCAACGGAGGAATGATCACTGTTCAAAATTTTTAAAATCTGATTCCGCAATAGCGGTCAAATTTATTGGACAAGAATCACGATGTCTCACTCAGCTCAACATTGCAAAAACCGATTCGCCTTGCAGTCCTAATTATGATTTATATTTCATTTCATCAATGAAGCAAAAGCTACAAAGCCAAATCAAAGTCAAAAACCATTTATTCTGTATAGACCATTAATAAGGCACTTACAAAACGTCAAAAATTGCTACAGAAATTATTATGAAGTAAGCAGAAAAGAAATTAAATTTGTACCGATAAACCAATATCGTTTAGATGCTTTCAAGGAAAATGTAGTGAATAAACTACCTGATTTGCCCTTCTACACTAGTGTAGATAAATCTTATGGAGACTTTATTAACCTGATCAATATTGAGTTTGGGAGAATTTGTACCCCAAAAACATTATCGATTGGCAGCCGTCCTGTTTTCAGTGACTGGGCAACACCAGGGATTTATAATAGCAGGAGGAGATTGTATGAATTATATTCTGAAAAATCATACAATTTCAACCCTGATTTTCAGAATTATGTCAAAAACTATTCTAAAATATTTAAGCGAGCCTATTCCTTTGCTAAATCAAACTTTATAAAAAACAAAATATCAAATTCTGTTAATAAAATTAAGACTTCCTGGAACATTATAAAAAAAATCTCCAGCAGTTGTAAGAGATTACCATTTAAAAATAGACGGTCGCCATGTCACAGAGGATCTGGAAGTTGCGACAGAGTTTGAACACTTTTTTTCCAATATACCTGTAGCCACTACCCGAACTCTTCAGTCGTCTTCCACTTCCGCTGAGTCATTGCTTATGGAATCAATTACAAAATGTGAGGACGCTTTCAGATTCTCAGTTGTTGATAGCAAGGACATCACAAAAGCGTTTAAACCCAATGACATTAAAAAGACCGCGGACTTATGGGGATTATCAGTCAAAACTGTTTCAAGCATCATTGATGTCATTGCTCCCCATCTAGCAACTGTGTTTAATGACTGCGTCACTAGCGGTATATTTTCTGATTTCATGAAACATAGTAAAGTCATACCTTTTCAAGGCAGGCAGCGCCTCAGATCCCTCGAATTTCAGACCCATCTCTGTGTTGCCAACCTTGAGTAAAGTATTTGAGAAATTAATTCTAGACCAGATGCTAACCCATTTTAATAAATATAAATTATTTCATGATAAACAGTTTGGGTTTACTAAAGGACGATCAACGACGGATGCTGGTATAGTTATTGAAATGTATTTACAAGGCCTGGGAGGGTAAGCAGGATGCATTAGGTGTTTTCTGCGATCTATCTGGATAGATTCGATTGCGTCCACCATGATACATTGGTCAGGAAATTAGATTATTACGGAATAAGGAACAAGGCTCTCGACCTTTTGACGTCTTATTTGAACAATAGAATTCAGAGGGTCGATGTGAACGGTACACGTTCGGTGGGATCTTTGGTTTCGATGGGCGTTCCACAGGGTTCGATATTTGGACCATTTTTATTTTTAATTTATATAAATGATCTCCCTTACTGCGTAAGGGATAAAAATAGTATTGTTTTGTTTGCTGATGATACTTCCTTAATATTTAAAATTAAAAGACAATTAGATAATTATGACGAAGTGAACAACGCAATTTCACGAGTGGTTCATTGGTTTAATATAAATAATCTTTGCCTTAATGAAAAAAAAAACCAAATGTATTAAATTCACCTTACCTAATGTTACACAGGTGGAAACCAATGTACAACTTAATGGACAGTTGTTGAGCCTTGTGGAATCAACCGTGTTCTTAGGTTTAAGTATCGATGCTAAATTACAGAGGGGATCACATATTGAAAAAATAGTTAGTACTGCTTCTACGCTGTGAAAAAGATTAGGACTTTAACAGACATAGATACCGCTAGAATGGTTTATTTCAGTTATTTCCATAGTATTATGAGCTACGGCATTCTCCTTTGGGGTAATGCCGCAGATTTAAATACAATCTTTGTACTGCAAAAGTGGGCGGTGCGGGCAATTTATAAGTTGGGCCCAAGAGTCTCCCTCCGAGAAAAGTTCAAAGAAATAAACATTCTAACTGTAGTTTCCCAATATATTTTTGAAAATCTTTTGTATGTTAGAACAAACATTTCCAATTTTTTAAGGCTTTGTGATATACATAACGTAAATACTAGACATAAAAACAATCTTGTGGTTTGTAATAGTCGACTCCACAAGATTAGTAATTCCTTTCAGGGTAACTGTATACGCTTCTACAACAAGCTTCCTAGTGAAATGAAGAATCTACCTCTTCATAAATTTAAAAGCCAAATTAAAAGTAAACTCTGCCAAAAAGGCTATTATAAAATTCAAGACTATTTAGACGACAAACAAGCTTGGATATGAACTCTTTGCTCTTTTACTCAAACGAAATATTGTACTTAGGTTAAGTAAATATGTTTGTAAATAGACCAAAAAATAACAGCCCGCTGAGTCTCTTGCCGGAGTCTTCTCAGGACAGGGCCGCGTTTCGAACCGGTGGTCCATTTGCCAAACATTAGATTTTTTTTTTGACATTCTTCATGCGGCACTGCTGCGTCTGACTAAAGGTAGTCAAATGAACTCAAGCCTACTGAGGCTAACTTAAAGTCAATGTCTGCAGTGTGGATATTACTTCATAGACCGTTAAGAAACATCGCTAATATTCTATAACTACTACTATATTGCGATATCACATTCGTTAGTGTTGTAAACTTATTTTAAATATCGTTTAGCCAATACTGGTCGACCCATCAGCGTTCTCAGGACAATTAGAACTGCGGGACCCAGCAACCAGTTCGGCTTTAACATCACAGAGTGTGGACGAAGACAGCTCAAGAGAAGATTGCGCCAGAGGTATTTTCTATTTATTAATCTTATTTTAAAATGACATTTTTTTCGGAAGAAAGGGTACAAATAAAAGTGAGTTGTTGTGGGATTTGAAATCCTAATATTTCCCAAGTCTAGTCCCTGTACCGCATACTTCTTGAATGATCTATCTCGCTAGATCGTCCACGTTTCAGTAGGTAACTATGTCTTATTTAATTTTTTAGGGACCGAACACGCCACATTGCCACATCGACGGCCGCGTCCTTTCCCGATTGCACCCAGTGACATCAGCGCAGATATCAGCTCTATTGACACGGATGCACCTGACTCCTCTGATTAGTGATCATACCTAAGTCAAATTTGATAAAATATATCAATAATCAAACAAATTCCAAATAAAAATACATTAGTGTTAGGTATCTAATATTATACAAAACGTTATTGAAGAATTTGTATACCTACCAAATTTACCTAGCGCAGAGCAGTCTTTTTGCTGGCTACGTACCTCGTCTCAGGATGAGAGGAACTTGGTTAATCTGCTAGGTCAATGCTGGTTTATCAAACGGTATAAAGCTTTCTCAGGTGCCCTACCTGCTGCAGGATGTCGTTGATGCAATGCTAACTATTACTGGTAAATCAAGTGTTACTTACAAAAAAACACGTTGGTAGGTAGATACTTAATGCACTTTTCATAAAATTTAGGTACCTATAATACTGCATCATCCTAATATTGATTTACTCATTTGAAATTTATTATACTTTATTGAATTGGCTTAGGTCCAGACTGGACTACACACTTTACATTATATGTCCACTATGATTTGCGTATCAATTATGCAGAAATGCCAGAAAAATGAATAAACTCTATAATATTATAAGATAGGGTAATGTTTGTACAGTTTGTCTTTTAAATACGAATAGTGGTTATTGTGTTGTATTGTTTTCTGTAATAGTTAAATGACTGTTACGTAATAAATTGCCGAATCTTTTAGAATTATTGGAAGTATTTATTATTTGTATTGAAAACTATGTCAATCTTGTAAAGTGTGTAGAGAAAGTGATCCATTACTTCTAAGTTTGTCAAAGTGAATGTTATTGAAGTAGCGGTTGTGATTGGATATCTTTTAGAAATTATTGTGATGCCAGAATGGCGTATTGTTTTATGATGCTAGTAAATTATTTGTTTTCGTGCACCAGTGTTTTATTGTATACATACTGTTACTTTAAAAAAGGTTCCTTTCATATAATCCTGACAGTTTACGAGCATAACAAAAAATAAATGATCCAAATCGGTAGAGGCGTTCTCAAGTTTTGCGCTCAGCAATAAGGGAAAAACAGGATTCCCCTTACAAACATGGACTCGACGATGATACAAACTACAATTAAACTGTAGGTAATGAGAGCACTTATATATTCTAAAGGGTATATGCTCACGCCTCGGGATAGGCAGAGACAACAGCCCGCTACTTCCTTTTGTCCTTACATACTTCATACGAGCTTCCTCTTCCATCATTAAACCTTTCACACAAGCCCGTGTTTTCGAGTGCTTTTCCTGGCATTTTTCAATACATCATCAACTTGATCAGTTTAGCTTCTACGAGGTCGACCCAGGCTTACCTAATACCTATATAAATGGATATTAGGTAAGAATGCCTTACATTCTTACTTGGTGTGTTCGAAAGCAACTAATACGTAAAAAAAACAAAAGATAATAATTACAAAACACACATTATCGAGGAAATGTCTTTTTTGCATTTATTCATATTGTACAATCTTATAATATGATTCATTCTGCAAAATTTTACAGGCGAGCAAGAATTCATATATAAAACAGTAGCTCTTCCATATTGTACATAACCATTTTACCAGTATAGTGAAAACATGCGTATAGTTTTTTTTAGTTTTAGGATAATAAATTACTTAAATACTAATTTTTAAGTTTGGTTCTTTATTAATACAATATCAATAGGATTGCCTATCCTGTAAAGTTATTGGAACGTACCAAAAAACATTCTATGGTGCTTCTCTCGACGCCGATGAACTTTCAATGCTAAATTTACAATTATAATATAACGTTTTAATATAAAAAATGATCGTCGTGAAGCGATTACACAAGGCAGGCATGACAAAATTTCGGCTCAGACTTTCTTATCTCACTTCAAAAGTTCAATATTTACGTTAGGACTATAAGTACCTAACATGACATGAATCTGTTCATACTAACTTATAGTTATGGAGTATCGTAAATGATTTGCCGGCTGTTTTGGCAATGTGTGTTTAGGTAGGTACCTACGCGGAAGTGAGCTAAGAGAGTATTTTAGTTACAATTATTAATTTAAATTCAATAAACATCATTTCCTAGCTGCTGTGATATTAGCGAGAGTTGATTTTTCAAATGATTTAGACGAAGGACGAACAAAACTGCTGTGTTTTATTACTAATCAATAGTATGGTGGTACTATGTGTGTACGGCATCAGAACAATTATAATGCCACTTATTTGTAGTAGTTGAGGTAACCATTACATCGAATTCTCATTATTATTTTAAGGCAGTGAAACACCCAACTTAAATTGAAGGATAGTTGGGGACGAGATTACCTAGCTAACATTAACTAGTAACATATCACTAGACATTTTCACAGGCGACCTCTACTCAACGGTCGCTTTATATTTTACAATATTTACACATCTTATACACGTATGTAAGTGAAACATCTTCGTAGTCAATACGAGGGAGTCACAAACACCAAAGCGGGACGCACTGTCAATCTAATTATACCACTCAGTCATCGAAAGTCCATCGGCCTGTTGTAGATATCATCCTAACACCCCGATTACAAATGACAGAACAAAAATACTCATACGACTATACAATAACAATATAAATATTTTTCATGAGTCAATCTCGTCAAATAATAAAACTACATAGAAGAAATCTAACACTCTGAAACCGATAGCAACATGATCATATTTTCGTCTGATCCACCAAATTACATTGAAAGTAGTTACATTAATGTAATTAGTTAAACATTTTTATTTGAAGTAGTTACAGTATTTACAAATTTTATTCAAATGTAACTACTGAGACTTGTTTGTCCACATACTTTAAGTCCCTACTGTTCTAACTTAATTTAAAACCTCTTCAATGAGGAAATGCACTTGTTAAAGCTTACTTTTTATCACATTATGAAAATGTATAAGAACATAATTTATATTTTTGATTATTTGACAAAAAATGAAAAATATGTGAACGAAGGAGAAGTGAAAATCATGAATAGAGGACGACGATGTACGAGTGGGAGAAAGAGATAATATGAGATGCTGTAAGGGTATAAATATTATGGGTAATACAAAAGTGGAAACTCTATAATTAACTAAGAACAGTAGGGACTTCAAGTTATTGGATAAAAAAGTCACATTAGTTAAATAAAAAAACATTTATAAATAATGTAGGTCTGTAACTACCTGAAATAAAAATGTTCAACTAATTACATTAATGTAATTTGGTGAAACAGACTCATATTTTATGTGATGCGCTTACGCGAACACTTTATAAAACAACTTTTATTTATTTCATTTATTACCATTAGATTAGCTTTGTAATTATAACATTAATAATATCAATTGTTCAAAAACGGAATAATGAAATCAGGCATATTTCTTAACAAAGTATACATACTAGAATAATATATAATGGACAATATATTGCACAAAAATGACACGATTGCGTACCAGCGTAGACACTTTGTACTACTTGTTACAACAGAGGTAAAATATAAAAGCTATCTTATAACCCGTTCCTGCCCTTCGCAGCAAACAACAACGATCAAAATATTAAAGGAGTAATATCCGATTCGACTAAATGGTAACTACTGTTTGGACGAGCCGCGTGTTTGGAAACAACGTATTTGTTCCAACTCGAGCAAAATAACACTAAACTGTGACCCTTCTGCGTTTCAGTCCTTATTAATATTTATACATGCAGAATTTGTTTGACAATATATTACAAAGATTCAATACATTTGGTTTTTTTTATTATTATTTAAACTAATTAATATTGGAACAAAAACTTTAACAATCTCTTCTTTATTTTAGTAACTACAACTAAACAGGCGCGCTTATCTTTCCAAGCCAATTAATTCTAAACAACCTTTGGGTAGGTATATCCCAAACACGCGTCGCCCTTCAGAGAAATGAACAACACCCTCATGCAATCACACAGTTCTAATAATAATTTATCATTTTTTCCACATGTTATCACAGAAAATCATGTATTTACAATTTTGTCGTACTAAAGTAACCTACATCATGCTTTGCAACAAATGTATTTGATGGTGTTGAACGATTTTCTCTTTAAGGCCGACTATTGTACTCGCGACAATACTTATGTAAATAAGTTACAAATGAATAGCTAAATGGTGTGGACTTGGAATGCATTATTTTTACAATGTAATTATGCGTATTTATTTGATACTAAAGCACTTTTGTTTACGATTGTACAATATTTTACGTGTCCGGTACAATAGTCTTTCAAAGAGAACAGCTAACAAGTTACTAGTTATGACAATGGCATAAAGTAGTATCAAGTGGGATTAGGACGAATATCGGATTTATTATATTATATTTTAGTATGAACTGTACAATCGGCGGCAGAATTGGCATTGCAGCAGGGTCTTTAGGTATCCGTCAAAATTATTTTTACATTATTGATATCTTATAGCTTTTTTTATTTTTAGCTCGTGCTGGCGAGTACCTACCTACTAAATTGCAAACCAATTCTGATGTAGAATGCACAAACAATATTTAGATTTTGTGCCTGGCGGCATTTGGTTCTTTTTATTTGTAACAATCAGCCATGTACATGGATCAAAAGCAAACATGACCAAATACGTTTTTAATATATTTTTAAGCTACTACCTGATATAAACTATCTGAAACTAATTCATTGCTTAAATCACAAAACGATAACTTTAAATATTTCATTAAAAAGTCGTGGAAGGTGATTAATCCCAATTGTGATGACTGTATACATTTTCCAGTGGGAGTATACTGTTTTTCCTTAGTATAATAATTATTTTAACTAACGAAACTTTGGCTTTCTTTTAATTTATTTTCTAAATGTTACTTTGAGGTATATTTTAAGAGTTATCTCACAAGCAGTAGGATACTCCCACTCGGTTCTGCACTTTCCGTTACACATTACACGTGTCAACCAGTACAACCAGGCGACAAAATCTTTTAAACAATAGTCAGTACACGATTTAACAATTTTTGGTAGCCATTCAATGCAGAAATATATTTTAAAAGTTTACACACAATTCATCTTTATTTAGTTAATCGTATTTAAATTTAAATAACGTAGGTATAAAGCACTTGGGGGAAGGACAGCAAATTCAATAAAAATGTTTTATTATTTATTTAGTATATTAACTAAGTAAAAATTATTCGCTATGTAAATATTTTTACAGTACCTACTAGTATTAATTTGTCTGACGATGAATCGCTTGTGTTCTCCCAACGTGTAACTTGAATACGAAACGGCGTCGGGCGGGGTCAGGCCGCCGACACCAGCCCGTGCCCTTTCATCAGGCGATAAACGTAGACTTTACGTAGTGCAAATTTAATATAGAAAGTTTACTTTTACGATACAGACTAGTAATTTCATTTATGTAAAAATCCTAGCGCAAACGAGTCGTCCGGCACCGTCTCATACCACGATCGCCCTAACCGTAATACAAATCAAGGAGTAAAATTTTAGCGAATTAAAAATTAAATTTTCCAAAACTTCGTAAATACTAGAATTCGGAGGCGGGCCGCAGCGTGCCGGGAGCGACGTCCGAACCCCTGAGCAACGGGAGTCGTCTATGTACACACGGTCGCCTGAGTATAAAACGAGATCGTTCGGGCGGGCGAGCGCTTGTCAAATGGTGTGCGCAGCGGCGGCCAGCGACACGTGCGAGCGGCCCGCGGGCAGCGCACGCACGTCTCGCTGCGAGCGCGCGCGGCGGCGCCGCTAGCACCAGTCATCCTCGTCCGAGTCTGAGTGGCGTGCCTGCGGCTTGTACCCGTTGGGGAGGCGCGGCGGCGCCGGCGCTGGCGACGGCAGCGCCCGCGCGCCGCCGCCTCGCCCCAGCGCCAGCGCAGCCTCGTAAGACAGCGGCGCTTCGTGCGACGGCCCAGCGCCCCAGTCGTCGTAACCTCGCCCGCGTCTGTATACCACACATAAATATGTTACACGGAGGCTATAGGGACTCACCTATGACATGTGAACACGTACCTCTCTCTAGATCTATAATCTCGGTGTATCAGTCTTTCTACTTCTCGGCCATACTCGTACTCGTCGTGTTGAGGTTCCACCGGTTCTCTAACAGTGTGCCTCAGTGACAACTGCAAAGATTTCTTTGGATTATTTATATTGTTGTTTGGAAGGCGAGTTACGCTCGTTCGGTTCTTGGACTACATACGTGTGAGGGGCTGTGGCTCATTCTGTTGTTGGGTGGCTGCTGCTTAACCTGTAGCGTGGACGGCTTGGTGGGAGTTGGAGGCAGCTGCCGGCCGCGACCTCGTCTGGCGCCCTCCCGTTCCCACGATCGGTCGCGCCATTCCCGCCATTCGCGATCTCGTTCGCGATCCCGATCACCACCTATCGGTGCCCAAACTGCTCTTTGAATGATTTGATATTCAGATCTCTTACCAATAACTTCGTATTTTTTGAGGTATGTGGTGATGATATATATTATATGAAATATTAATTTATACATAACGGGGCTTCATGGGGGATTGAATTAAATTAAGGAAAATAACAGGGGTCATAATAAGGTATATACTTAATCAGATTAAGAATAAACAGATGTGCAAACAATTTTCTTGTGGATGTCCACCATACTCTCCGTCTACACTCGCGCCGCTTTCATACATCTACAGACATGCAAAGCCGGATTGCATCAACATCAATTATCTTATAATTTTCGACACAATGCTATGCCAGCAAAGGGTCTTTTGGGCCTGATACTTTCCGAAACATAATTGCCAATCTAAATTTTGATTCAGACCCTTTGCTTTACAATAATTCATATTGAATAAATAAAAATTTACATCCAAATTAAATTTTCTTTCGTTGTGTATAATGCTCATTATGCTCAATAAAATGTCTTTTCACGATTTAGGGTTAAGAGCTTTGATTAATGCCTACTTCAAATGAAGGTTTTCAAAAGTCATCTTGATGTTGACAAATACTAATTATGGGTATAAACCTAGTTTTAAGTATATCAACTTTCAAGTCTGGAATACGAATTGTCGTAGGATGGCTTTTTACCGTAACCATCTCGTGTACGATATTGCAAAGCTAGTCGCGTGTGATGACAGACTGTGTAGTATGTGGCGTCCAGTGTGTATGGCGAGTGGATCTCACCGTAGGTGTGGTGTGGCGGGCTGGGCGACCGCGAGGGCTGGCTCAGGCTGGTCGTGGGGTGCGGCGCCCTCCACTCCTTCCCTGCTGTCAGGAATACCTTCATGTACCTTCCACCACGGTTTACCCTAAGCCCGTCGGACTTCCGAACTTATTTCCTTACTCACAAAGGTGACTCTAAAAGTTTTGGGTGTCTGTTTACGTGGTTCCAAATGTATAGGTTTATGGATGCGGATTTGGATTGAGTGGGATGGATTTGGTTTATCAGCTGTGTATCCTACAATGTGACTACAATTTGTAGGAGAATTGAGAAATTAATATTTTGATACAATAGATAACAGTTGTTAATTACAATAAGAATGAAATCTTTTCGATGTAACTGTAGCCGACTACTGCAGAGAATACAAAATAAATACAAAACCATTAAGCTTTTGCATGCTGCATGATTTATATGACGTTGTTTAAGTGCATGCGTACCGGGAATCTCAGTATCATGAGACACCCACGGTTAAAGCAGTTAAATTATGTGCAATTACGATTAAATTTATTTGTTCAGCACCAATATTTTATTTAGCATGCAGCAGGCAAATTAATCGTTTTTTCTATTTAGATTATTATTATAGGCCAGTTTATGTAAATTTCACATATCGTTCTGATAAATCGTGGTTCAAATCTATACTAATCGTAATGTACTTACATCTAGTATCATATGTGGCCTGATGATTAAAGTATTAATGATTTTGCTAACAATTAAATCATGAGCATAAAAATGGAGCAGTTTTTAAAATCATGGCTAATTAGCTACAAGTTTTTACAAGACTAGCCTTGTGAAAATGTTTATAGTTTATAGCTATATTTAACAATCTAAATATCTAAGTTTGCGAACTCATCAATTGACAGCACAACTGCTTCGCCCATTGATAATCTTATTACTACATCTACTAAAACATGAATAACTACAACTACTTTTAAGCTAGACTTCCCATCTTCTCACAAAACTTTCAGAGTACCTTCATGAGAAGAAAAATGTTTGCAAAACTGTTTTGAACTGGTTAATTGAAGCTAAATAAAATATTTGGTATGTTAACGGTAAATGTTTCAGTATGAATAAATAATACTACAGGAATAACATAATGATAAATAGTTAATAGCATGTAGCTCGTTTAAAGGCTATATAGTTATAAATGTGAATAATACTATGTAAAACGCTGTTAGTTTTATTATCATTGCACTAGCATTAAGCCATAAATACTAGACGAAATGGCAAATCTGTTGATATGCTATTGAAGAAAATATCAACACATATCTTGAACTATAATGAACGACTACAATTCTACATAAATCATCTATACTGTTGACGTGATTAAGTGTAATGGTTAACCGATGTAATCACCAGATTTGCCTGAAGATTGAATGGTTACATATGTTTTAATAGAACGCTGAATACTGGTATATTTTGGCTTATTTAGCTGAGTGGTAGAATATTCCTTACTTACCATTCGGGTGGTAGTAGTGTGGCGCTCTGTGCAGTCGCCCGTGTCTTTGATGTTCGTTTTTGACTATCTCGACGACGTTGCTGACGGTGTCGGAGAACCCGATATCGTGATGATAACCTCCGTAATGGGCACGTCTTCTTGGACTTGGTGTTCGTCTGAAAAGCAAATCAAGTTCAAAATTTAAAAGAAATTGAGTAGTTCTTACACCATGCATGTTTTCACTCATGCAACACTGAGAAAACGTATCGGGGAGTAAAAATTGATTAGTCCTGAAGAAAATACATTTGGTTAGTGGAAGATGGTTTTTATGGCACATACCATTGTTCACTACGATAACTTTGAGATCAATGGATTCTTCTTCGATGACACTATAAACATAAAAAGGAAATAACAAAAACTAAACCATAACACAAACAAAAAATATGGTGATGAACGATATAGATTTAATTTTACCTTAAACTGGAAGATCTGCCGTGGTGGCCATTCTGGTATGCGTGAGGCGCTTGTAATCTTCCCTCGTCCAAAGAATCCATTGAAGCCTGTGGTGACTCTTGCATTTCCACCACCTTAAACAGTCATTGGATTATATTCCATGAACACTAAACGTCAAATCTAAAACTGCAAGCTAATATTGAATAAATTTGCAAACTTACTGTCCCATATTTACAAAATATACCTAATTTGACGTTAGAAACAACATTCGTGCACTAATTTATGCGTAAGTGTTATAGTATGCAAACCATGCACCAGACCGTGCTTGTGCAGAATTACACACGTTTTGCTACTTACCAAAATTGTTAAAGGTTTTAATAAGACATTTCTCTAATTCATGCGATGTTAAGTTTTAATATCATGCATTATTATTATCCAGTAGGATGTAGGTATGACATGTTCTGGTGTCATGTTAGATATGATGAATGTAATGTTCATATGTCCGTGTATGGGCAGTAAAATCTAAGAAAATTTCGAATAGTCATCCCTAAAGATAAAAAGTTATAGAAAAACATTCCCTAGTAATACCAATAGTCAGAGAAAAGATAAAATTTTCTACATAACTGACGAAAAGAAAAACAATCATCTATTTCTGAAAGTGTTTACCTAAACATCAACAACCATCTGTAAACTTAAAAACGTTTACGATTAATACTGTCGTATGTACCTACATCACATAATTAGGTAAACCACTTACTAAGAGCCTAAGGCCCTAGATTACTTTGGGTACCACAATATAACCTAGGAATGTAGTTAATATTAATAGCTAAGTTTAACAATGTTTTATAACATTGTACTGTGCTATCTTTGTTAATAAACACCCAATACAAGTTATTAACATAAAAATAATTACAACATCGACTATCTATGACATTATGTAAATGCATCGATGTGTAGGTTTAGGTACTAAAGGGTATATCCATTTATCGGTCACATTAGACAACAAATCATCGACCAACATCACAAAAAAGAATTACTATGTTATTCAATGTTTCATCTTAGATATGATACAAAATTTTCGATGATGAAATGACATTGGTGGGAACATCGATAGCACTAGACAATGGCTAATATGAGGCTCTGGTTGATCAGGTTTTACAACAGTCAAGATAATCACCCTTTTACGTAAGGTATTCACCTTTTTATTGTTCCTGTAACAATAGAAAACAGTTGTCTGAATATGTTCAAAATAAAAAATTACTGTAAGTACCTCCACGTAAGTACTACCACTAAATGATATGCTTTGTGAAATATAATTTTGCTGGTCGCCACTAGATGGAATGCATAGAATGAGGAATAATCCAGCGTAGTGGAAACATTATATTAATGATATTTCTAGGTTAAGGTAAATATTAGGTATATCTACATATATAAAACCAAGTCGAGTTAGTGACACACTATAATAACTCTAGAACGGGTGGACCGATTTTCATGATTTTAATTTTTTTGATTTGTATCCTCGTATACCGTGCCATTTTGTGCTTTTTTTTTGCGGAACTCCTCACGGTTACCGCCCTTCCCTCCCACCGGGCAGCGGGGGTTGTGTGTCGGCCTCGAAGCGAATAAAACCGCACGCCGCGCGCCGTCTCGGGTCTCTAATGCCGGGGTGTAAGGTAGCCCAATAAGTCAATTTCCTCATACCCCGGCTGACCCTGGGCTATCTACGGCTTGCCCCCTCGGGATACTGTGCCTATACTAACAATTACAATTATTAAAAAATATGAGACATTCCCGAAATAAATTCAGCTGATAAGGTAACCAACATAACTCGATTGTAAGGCGAACCGAAGTTTGCCGGGTCATTATGATGAAGAGTATTACATAATTGCATGACCTTTTTTACGTAATACATAGTTACTATATTTATATTCTTAAGAAGGTCCTTCTCGGCCGGTCTATCCTCAAGAAATTTCATAATAGATGTTCTTGGAAATACGTGTTATAATAAACAATCAAGAATAAACCTATAAGTTTGTGAAATAAATGTTTGTTATTTAGAATCTCCATTACACGTGCAAGATTTATATAAAGATGTTATTTTACGCGAAAGAGGCGAGTGGGAGCGGGAGGGAACCCTGCCCCCAGAGTTCCGCAGTCTGCGGCGAAGACGCCGCAGACTCGTCTACGTCCGGGACTACCGACCTCCATGATCGGGGCCTGAGGACAGCAGTTGGCCGACTCGCCGTCCTTAAAGAAGCAGGCCAAGACGGAGGCGTGTCGTGTGTGTCCTACACACGCCTGCCAACTCACCGTCGCGGGATAAAACCCGACCCCAACAGGCGAGGTCGCGGTGGCGGCCAAAGTCCGCCGGTAACTCTGGGGTTATCCTTTCGAGGGCTTACCCGGGGTGCCCGGTAATAGACACTTGGGGAGGACACCGTGTGGTTTTAGTCGGTCCGATTCCGACACGCCCAACCCATCGTTGGCACCGAAGGGATGAAGCAGATTTTTGGAGGCTTATACTAAATTTGTTTCTCCAAATTTAGATTTTTGGCTTGTATAGAAATCTTAATATAGTGAACAAGATACCTATTACTTCGAACGCGTACGTGATTATGGTTTTGTTGTGAAACTATAAATCATGTACGCGGTATGAGCGTTTGTATGAACAGGTTGGCCGCTCTTAATGGTTTTGTACCTACTTATATATTTTTCTACATAATGTTAAAATTAAAATATAAAGTTAAAAATACTTACTTGAGAGATTTTCTGTTGTTGCGTCTCGCGAGATTGGCCAGAGTGTGCGGATCTTCAGGATGTCCTTCTCCACCGGCAGATGGCTGTCCCTCATGGCTGAGTGAGCCGGCGCGTGATCCCGGTCCGAGTCCCGCCGCCACGTCCATCAAGCAGTTAAAGAACGACGCCTTCTGTACCACGCACCCCATATCACGCATCCACCCAACACACGCTCACTTGCGCATGCTCATGTGATACAGCGTCCAAGCTCATCGGACTCAATGGCCACTAACGGCTAAAGCCTACATGAGTTTGCGCAAACATCCCATACATCGTGTCCATGCTGGAGTTTTCTATAACTTGTGTAAATGTGTCATATGTGTAATCCAACAAATAGACAGTAAGTAAAAATCTATATTGAGTGTTTTTGATGTGTTATGTGGGACAATTCTGCTACAGCTATCTGAGAAAATATCTATCACAAGTTAGAGATATCGTGACAGTAATTTTGAAAATTTAGTTTTGTTTTTGTCAGTATAACCGGTAGTGTAAGAGCTGAAATTACAAAGCATCTTGTACCAAAACAGGTGCTCTATATAAAATCATGTGCAATAGACTTGAAGCCAGAGGCGTACTTAGCGAGTTCACGTTTGCGTATAAAAATATTATTACATCAGAAAAATCGATAACAGTAGGTATTATGTTCTCCAGCATGCGCAGACTTGAGAATCATGATCGTTGCTTTAAGAAATTTTTATCTAGGTAAAAATATGGGAGGCAAATAAGAGCGAAGCAAGAAAGCCTAATATTTTGACGTTTCTTTGGTGCATCACCAGGCTTCTAAAATGATAAATCAATTGAGCCAAAATGTATTGAAATAAAATTATAATTATAAAAGTAAAATCATAGAAATATTTTTAAAGCCACAATATAATTACATCATGCATACTACCTAAAAACAGGAGGTATTATTATATATATAACGGTATACATAAAATATAGAGTGAAAAAAAGTGACAAAGGGAAATATGACACGAATTGGTACCACATACAGATTAACAGTAGGACAGCTAACTACGAGATACAATACGAAAACACAAGTTACAAAAACAATCCTAGGGCGACTACATATTTTGTAACTATAGGACAGATTAATCTGTTGTGGTTTACAAAACCCTGCTGGACAACGTTCTCTGCAAGTGCATTACTAGGACTAATCTAATATATTATGATTGCTAAACTACGTTTTAAATATTTTGATGTATTTAATTCTTGACCATCCTTTCAATCTATTTATTGGCCATCGTGTGATATTTAATTTTGGCATTAAAAATAAATTTATTCAAACACGATGCGAGAAAAGATTTATGATAAAGAAAAATATCTAGAATAGTGCAAGAAAAAAGTAGTCAAAGTTCGTTCCGTAAAATATTTTAATACTACCGGCTGAATGGCCGTAGGGCTATTCTCGTTGAATGCCTGAAAAGTAAACCACCAATGTAGTCGACTCGTTAGAGTCGATTTCAACTAAAGTGATTCTGTATTGTTGTACTCTTGTTGCGCTAACACATGTTATTATTTTTTAAGGGGGAGCCAAACTCAAGTACTGTACAGTTATTGTAGAAAAAATGTTACAGAAAGGGTTGAAATATTAGACAAGGTTTGTAAATGTACACAACAATACATCCACAGGTAGACAACACAACCAACTCTATATAACTAACTATAATGTCCAAATTGTTATCTAATATGGGGATTTAAAGGGATCATCAACAAACACTACTTGTAAACGTGTAGTATTACCTACCCATATAATAGTTACATTTGGCTCAAAATGTATGCATATTAAAATTGGCGAAAGCCACACGAATTTACTCTGGCTTCATTGGATCTACACAAGTCACTATATTGAAAAGTATATTAACAGAATATTTCACTTGTATACACATATAATAAGTGTTGACAATTATGTTACTTAAGGTGCAATAAGAAAATACGTTGGTACTTACCGGAAGACCCAGTTGTGCAGCTCTCCAACTCTCAAGTAATAAGAGTCCAGCATAAATTTTCCCAACTGTTAGTTTCCCAGCGTTGAGAACATCATTTCGAGGCACCAGTAAGTCGAGCATCTTCTTTGCTTGTAAAGGCCAAATATGGGTTATCGTTTCCCTTAGTTCTTCATCTGCTTGGTCCATTTCATCGGCTAAAGTAAAGAAATATATTATATTAATTGGACTTCGGCATGGAAAAATAGGTGAACTCTTCGAGCACTCACCAGATCTCATTTTGATGTTTAAATTTTCTCGTATTAAGGCAAATAGTGTAGTTGTAAAATTAACTTTCCCTTCTTCGTCTAGCGGCATATTCATTCTAATAAGCTTCTTATATGCTAGTCTATTAGGACATTTGTTGCCAAACCCCAGAGGCGGATCCATATTTTTCAACATGTCATACATTTCTGTGTAATGGATCTTCCCCCTGAAATATATCAAGTTTAATTTATTAGTATAAAGAAAAAAAAACAGTACCTAATAGCTGGTACTTTATATGAGTTGAAAAGTTTAACTTACGTGGCGTTTGGATCATATTCTGCCCATATTCTAACAAATTCATCAAGATGATGCGCGCCGAGGATGGACGAGTCCCTCGTTAGGTAGTCAAAATTATCCATAATAACGGCAACGAACAAATTTAACATCTAAAAGCAAATAAAATTAACAATGATAAATAAATAGATCGCAGGTTTCTTAGATGAACTTAGTATTAAAAATTGGTCAAATACTTACCAGAAATGAACAGAAGAATATGAAAGACACGAAGTAAGCGTAGGCGAGCGTACTTCCGCAATGTTCATCGGGGGCTTTGCCTGCTTGCACGTCGCACTTGGCAGGTTTTCGACATGCCAACATGATGTTAGGCCAAGACTCACCCGTAGCGCATCTGAACATATAGTGGCTCACAGCAACCAAGTCACGTTCAAATATAGCAAAAAATATTCAGTTTTGTAATAATCGTAATGTTAGTTGAAGAATGAAAGTTAAAACATGATTGAAATATATTGATTGAATTAGAACTGCTGCATTTTGAAAATCAATTAACTGGAATATGCACATTCATTTCGCAACAGATGGATCTACAGGTTTTCACAACTACCGGTGTTAAAACAAATGATAACTCTTGACGGTTTTAGGTGCATGCATGAGACGTGCTTAATGATTCACACATGAAGTTATTCTAAATAATCCCACATGACTCCACTGAAAAGCGTTGTTACCACTAGTTTTTGCATTTTAACTAATTTGCTTTTGAGTGTATTAGGTTGGAGTGGTAATGACGTTTTATTTGTTTATTTTCTTCAATTTACGTCATTATATGTATGTTCTCAGGCTGGACTAAATTGTATTTAATATTCCTTACCTGAAAAGTAGCATGAGTGCTTGAATGAAGCTTCGAAAATTGTTGTGTCTGTTCATGTCAGACTCTGCAATTAATGCTATATTGCCAAACACCTGTGTCCAAGCAGATACAACACAGAAAGTCAGC
This sequence comes from Cybosia mesomella, assembly GCA_946251805.1. Taxonomy (NCBI): domain Eukaryota; kingdom Metazoa; phylum Arthropoda; class Insecta; order Lepidoptera; family Erebidae; genus Cybosia; species Cybosia mesomella. Next base: position 8,176,654 of record OX276390.1, read on the forward strand.
TTTGTTTGCAAATAAAACGTAGCCCTATGCACCCCATAAAAATAAATACTCTACCGTAGACGTTTCTATATCTAGCACTAGATACCATAAACACGATCATAAAACAAACGTATCAAACTATCTAAGTATAACAAACATAAGCAGTCTCAAAGTTAAGGACACCAATCAGGATAATTTTACCACTAAGGTTCGACTAAATCTACATTGGGTTCATGAATATACATTTTGATGGTGTTAGTCATATTGCCAATGATAATGATAGTAAGTACATATATGTAACACAGATTAGTATAGACAGATTTTCGGCAGTGGCCGCAAGAATTAGAACAACTACTCTCTTTTTATACTCTCACCGAAATAGTAGCAAGAGTGCCGCCACGAAAGATTGGAAGTTGTTATGCCTGTTGATGGCATCAGCTGGATCATATTGTATGTTTCCAAAAACCTGTCATTGGAAACTTATCAATACTGTTTTTTATTCTTAAGCCAATATTAAGATGTACTCACTACTTACAACGTAAAGATCAAAGGACTACATATAACTATGGTGAATTGATGAATAATTGGCTGGAGTATCTTTAAACTTTAAATACAATATAAACGTCTACTTTACTACTTCATAATATGGAGCAGAACGTGGAATATGACAAAAATCTAAAAATACTGGATTAATCAAAATTATTTAAAAGTTTATTTAATTTTTACTTGGATATCCTATTGAGCTATATACAAATACTATATCTTGCGAAGGTTCCGGATGCTAGTTAAAATATTCTTGTGAACCCCTTCAAGGAAGCAAAACTTGCACAATAATTCGATTAACACGGTAACAGACCGGAATATTTAAGGCAAAAATATTTGGATCTACTTTCTACATCCTAGCCATTATGCTAAGATTGCCAAGGTTTATGACTATAAAACTGTAGCCTCAGCGCTACAAAGAACTAGACTAGTAATTTCATTAGAAAACTAGATCTAAACTGTCAAGTAAACAATTAATAATTACTTACAAATCTCAATCTATAAAATTACTTGTTAATAATATAAAAATAACCCCCATAAGATCCTAACAATTTGTTTGGCATACTTTTATTGGATATATTTTTAATTTAATTATTTGAATTTTTATCATATTTAAATCAAGGGGAATTCGAACAGACCTGCATCCCGATGATGGCATAGATGAAGAAAAGCATCGCGATGAGAAGGCACACGTAGGGTAAGGCTTTGAAACTCTGCACAAATGTCCAGAGGAGTATCCGAATGGTGTAGCCCTGTCGGAGCAGCTTGATCAGTCGCGCGGCTCGAAACAGGCGGAGGAAACCGACATTGAACGTGTTTTCCTGTAAAATATATACAGAAGGTTATTTTATATAGCCTTTTGTAAAATTATTACCAAACTCTTTACAAATAAAAAACCACACTTACAAAATGCCAAACTTTTTACAAATATGTTTGGTAATTATTGTATTAAGCTTATTTTATGGCAAGCATATACTCCAATAACTAGATTATCATAAAGTAAAACTAACAACAACGTGTAAATAAAACTAATTTTGAAAATATGAATGTTCTAGACAATGTACTCGTAATTGTAGTTATAAAAAATCTGAACTTTTATGAAGAAAGTAAAAAAAACATGAAATGCAAGTTCTTGACTGAACTACTTTTTAAAATGTATCGAATAATATTCAATACTTGTTTTCATTCCTGATGAATAAACTAACAATATTTACGAATAAAGTTTTAAGTAACTAGAGACGTATCGAAAAGTAATACATCAATTCATTCAATTATTATAAAATCCAAAATCCCAATCCATTGTTCCCTATGTAACAACCTACTTTAAACTACAAAAGTACTATAATATTATATATCCTAAAAGTCTAAACATATTTTCTAGCACTACTGATTTCGGACCACGGTCCAATAATATTTATTTACATACTGGTTCTAAACCATTGAAAAATCCGTTACAAAAAACTAAGATCCTAGCAATCAAATAGTTAACTCATTACCTGCTGACAGGATATGTCAGCACAGTTTTCGGCAAGGTCGGTCTGTAATCAGGTTATATCCTTTATCTTCATTTTCATCAAAATCAAAGAACAATATTACATTAAAGGCAAATGTGAAAATAATTGTTAATAGAGAAGCTGGAAGAGATATAAATCAAAACTCATAAATACTTACGCCAAACTCCATAATGAGGGCGTCAATGATGCTTCCAATAACCGTGATGAAATCGAATGTATTCCAAGGATCTTTGAAAAAATTCTGGAAACAGGTCAGGGTATTAGGGTTTGTTCTAAAAGCAGAAGTATCGTCGTAATTATTGTATACAATTTACGTCAATGGATTAAGAAAATTACTTTGATAAACTGTATACAAATGTACACTTTCTATTTGATTACGATTTGATTGTTGAAGGACTATGAATGGGAAAGGAATGAGGACATCTCTCTTTTATTTTAATCAAGATCCAGGCAAATATATAAAATATTATTTATTAATCTAATAAAAGTTAATGCTATTAAAATTGAGTTATGCCTTATATTAAAAAAGCGTAGTCTTGTAAGTTCTCTATAAAATGAGTTCTAAATTGAAATATATTCAAGTCAATATTGAATATTAATAACTAATCTAAAATATTTATAAAATAATAATGATTAGTGTATTGTGTTAAACAAAGAGTTAGCCATTCAAATTGTTAATAATAGTGATTTCTCTATACAAATATTTTATTTAATTTGTTATATTTCCTGGCATTTAATTACTAAGTCTAATGATATTCTTACTTACATACCCATGGCTTCTTGCATACTATCAAATTAAGCTACTTTTTTCAAATAATTAAGTAAAAATAAAACAGTTTTATAAAAATTTAAAGTTGGTCAAATTCTTACCGCACACCCGAAGGCGATCAGCTTCAATATGGTCTCGAGTAGGAAGAACATCGTAAAGACGATGTTCATGACTGTTAACATATCCATGAGTGGTAGTGGAGCCTCGTGGAACTACCACAAAATCAATACCAATTGTTGAAATCTTAACTCAAAACATTAACAAATCTATGAAAGCTAAATGCAAGATCACACTGTACCATTTAATAAAAAATAGTGTTGCATTTATGAAAACGAATCAATGATTCTAGCATTTAACTTCGTATGAATAAGAATTATTTAATCTAGCCGATTTCAATTAGTATCTAAAAAAATATGTTTTGTTATGAAAACACTTTTAAGTATTGGTGAGTGTGTCAGTATGTGTAATATGTAAGTTATTTGTCAATGAGTATCATGTTTTGTAATGAGACGAGAGAGTTGTGTGAATTAAAGTGCACGTGCCACATGCTGTTCAATGTACAAACATGCTTTTGATTGTCATGACACAAATGTACCATAATATATCTAAATCTTACTTACCTTTGTACTTGCAGAGCTCCGGCAGATTTCAAAATATGATAGGAACTTACCGGTACAAAACAAATCCAGCAGTATTTATTTGAAATTAGTAACTAAAAATTAACACTGTTAACGCGTGTATTCACATACAAGTGCCACATGCAGCAGGAAAAGAAGCCATGCTATACAACATTCGCAAATAAACCTTTACAATCATCATCGTCGTCAGAGAGAAACTAGTTCTGGATACTTTGGAAGGAATAGTAATAACTCGTCTGGAAATAATCCCATACAGTCATGTAAATAGATAAAACAATCACGTTAATAGCAGAAAGAGTACATTTGTACCTGTATCGCATCTTATTTATATTCTGTTTTGAATAGTACTATGTGTCGGTCGATACTTTGTGTATGTGTACTTACTTTGACACCATAAGCGATGATTTTCAACACCGTTTCCACAGAAAACATTCCAGTAAACCCCATATTCGAATACTTGAGGACATCGGCGTAGATGTCATTTTGATTATAGTACTGCCATTTGTAGTGAAGTGCCGGACGTTATGGATTAAACCATGGCAATGAAAATACATAATTGTTACTTTATATACTCAACTCATGAATAAGTATTATGTGATGTACAAATTGAAATTTGTATTGAATCAATGTTAGTTTAGTTGTTAGATACATTACGTTTCATATGACAATTAACACTGGTACATATGTCGAAAGATAATACTACAGGAATTAGTGACAACAGATTGGAAAGGATTTGTGCTAGATCTTTTGATGTTAAAATAACATAAAATAAGACAGGGTCACAGAGAAAGACAACAACATTTTATAACATATTGGTGCACCTATATGAGTTATTGTAATGAACTTAAAAAAAAACAAAAACTAATAAGACGAAACTGAACAATAAGTTTCATAGTGTTTGACTGAATAATTTAGATTAGGTTAAAATATCGTTTAAATTTGGTTCAAATAGAAAATGATCCAGTTTTTTAATTCTCCAATTAATATACGAAGCCGCCCATAGCCACCAACAAATGACACCTGGCAGCAGGCCATTCCACCAAGCATGCACAATATCCATATAAAGACAAATAGGAATAGGTCTTAAATAAGATCATGCAACACGAACAACATAAATGGCCCATGCCACGTCCTATCCGTTTCCAGAGATTGTTGTGCATTCACAAGCACGAATAACCGATTAAAATGTTTGGTGTAACTGTGCCATAAATGTGCTGGAAGGACAGGTATACCGTGCAGTAAACACCGATACATACATACTTAATGAATAGCAAGCGAGGAGTAACGGAGGATTACTCAACGAAATGTAGGAGAAAATAAAATTATGTGTTGGCGGTACACTTGACGGGATTGGCTCGGTAATTTCCAATACGGCGCATTCCGATGCAGTGTATATTGACGCCCATAAAGTACAGTGATAACGTAAACACGTTTGTATGATGTGTGTATGTGTATGTTGTGATATTAAAAAAATCCCTTAGACGATACTAATGTTGTGCCAATGATGTAATATATACTATGACGTTATCTAAATAAACATAGACTGTTTTTTTACATATTCAGAACTGTGACGTTTCGCAACTAACAATCAATTCCACTAAATGTTAGGGTCTATTAGGTGCTAACAAATATAAGACGCACATATAGCAAATATTACACTTTGGTAAAATTCCTCGGAGGCGAGAGTGTTAGGACAAACTCTCTAATAATAATAGTTAGTGCATGCCTCAGTGAGTTAAAGGACTTCCTACTAAACTAGATTGTCACGTTATAGTGCCTTGAGTGAAAGGCTAGGTTTTTAGCAACTACCTGAAATAAGTGATCATTTTCTACTATCCACATTTTTAGTGCTTTATCTGTTTATGTAAGTTGTATGATCACTTTATCACATGTCTGTTATTGTATTATATATACATATGTATATATGTTATATTCAGATGTATTTAATTCTAAAATACTAGGTCTATAATAGGGTACAATTTAAATTAGATATTCTATAACACACAGAAGCATCAGTGATACATACCTTCATCATGAGCAACAATGTGTTCAGGACGATTAGTGTCATGATAAAGTACTCGAAGGGCGTAGAGACGACTATTCTCCACACTTTGTACTTAAGACTCGTCCTTTTGCTTGGCATATACCTCTCAAGAGGTCGCGCTTCTATCGTGAAGTCTATACATGATTTCTGTAAAGGCATATACGTTGAATCACTACCTTTTTTTTTTCCGTGCGGAAATCCCTTCGGATACCCCCCCGCCGGCCAGCGGGGGCGGTTATGTCGGGCTTGAACCGACTAAAACCGCACGCCGTCTCGGGTCTACAGACGCCGGGGTGTAAGGTTGCCCATAGAGCATATCCCTCGCACCCCGACTGACCCTGGGCCATCTCCGGTTTCGAAATGGCCCCCTCGGGACATGGAATCAGTACCTACCATGAAACGTACATCCGCAATTGCATACCGAAATTTCGGGCAATCGGTACCATGAAACGCACTGATCCCGCAAATGGGCCCATAGACGGCACTTGACAATTCATTCAACCTAAATCCTACCATAAAACGACCCAAAACCGTAAAATTTGGAATTTTGACAGCCAGCCAAAAAATATATATTAAAACACGATACTATACGACTTATTTCAAAAGGTCGAAAGGTTATCATAATCCAATACAAAGGAATGTATTTTTTAATATGATGGTGTATATAATATAATAATGTATATAATAGTTCATTTTTATATTATAAACGAAAACCTCCATGATATGTTTGTTCACTCCCGAACATACTTCATGGTACCTAAATTACACTTCTTTGGTTTGTATTTTAAATGGGCCTGCAAGAGCGGGTGTACTTTTCATGGTAGATCTACTCGCCTTTTTGTTTTTTTTTTACGTGCGAAAATCCCTTCGCCCCCGCCGTGGCCTAATGAAAATTTATAGATCTGAAAATGGCTCAATATATATCGCAGATTTTTGTCGTTATTCAAAGGTTTTACTTCTTAATTTATCAGTGACAAGAGACCTGATAAGACCAGATACAGGGTTATTTATGGTAATGATTTTTCATAAATCATTCCAATTAATTGGTTGTCTCAATCTTCTTAACATGTCGATTGTCGCCCTGTACACTCTATAGTACAATAGGGCCTGTAGACAAAGTCACATTCTACCAGTGGAATCGCTTCGAAGCGAACCTTCTAATGTTCAATATGTATGGAAGTGACATTATTTGTTACACGTGACATGTCGACAAATGTTGTCTCTCCCATACATTTCAGTCTTTTGAAGGTTCGCTTCGTTGCGATTCCACTAGTAGAATGTGACTTTGTCTACAGGCCCTATTGTACTATAGAATGTACAAATATATATTACATAGATTACTGTACATTTAAATTAAGAATCGAATATAACATAATATACGAGTATCATAGCTAGTAGATAGAGGTGAAAAATATGCAACTATTCACCTGATTTTTATCAATTTCACCATCCTGTAACTCAGCTTCACCCTGTTCTTGAAATGTGATAATAATCAGAGCTACGAATATGTTAACAAAGAAGAAAGGAAACACCACGAAGTAAACGATATAAAATATGGACATTTCTATTCGAAAATTTTGTATGGGTCCCCTGTCTTCGTAGGTAGCAGCCATTGAATTTTGTAATACTCTGAAATTAAAATATACAATTAATAATATGCAATTATTCTTTTTAACATTTTCAATACGGTCAATATTGACAGCAATGAAAATATTAAACAGAATAATTAACAATTAAAACTACGACAATTTTATATTCATAACACATAGATTCGGAATTCAATATTGCGGGTAACTGTAAGTTTGGATGAATTCCAGTTCCAACCAAAAGGTACTTTACAAATTTTAACATCTTTCAAATTAATTTGAACTGACAGCTAATAATAATATATGTATGTATATGTTATAATAATTTCGGTAGCTTAGTGGTTAAGGAGTCAGCCTTACAACCGAGAGGACCCGGGTTCAAATCCTGAGCATTTCACTACCGACGGTACCTAATACAGGTAATTTAGCTTAACTGGAAGGGTTACGGGGAATACTAGTAATTTCGGTTTGAAAAAAATAACTCACTGTGGCCACCCCTCCCCAGTCTGTACAGCAAACAGCGTGAGCATGGCTACGGCGACGTTATCGTAATGGAAGGATTGCGTCGTCCAGGTGCGATGGACGACGCGCGGTAGTAAGCTGTGCGGCTCGTACTCGAAATACATTCCTCTGTACACACAATAAAATATATCAGTATCACACATCTTGTTCTATTTGTTGTTGATGGTTGTTTATAGTCCTGTGTGCATGTATGTTTTACAATTATATAAACTGAACCAAGAGTCAACAGAACTTAATAATAAAGTAATCGTATATTTACATAATCACCTCACTGATAAGTGTTAAAGAATCACCATGACTGAATGTCTTACTGTATTATTATATCGTTAACAAACCTTCACTTTTATATTTAACGTACATTCTGAGATTAACGTTAATTTTCATTTCACTTGGTGATTGATAACGTAACATAGAATTATGATGGCCTTGTATTCAACTAGTCTTATTATTTAACATTTTCTTTTTTATAGAATGAAATTTTAATTCATTTAGTAGGCTGACGTATCCTGGATAGCTATAATTGCTATGATATTATGTGGACAACAAATTCAGCTATCCAGCGGTCCGGTTCTGTTAAATTACGTTTTTAAAACGTGTGATTACAAAACTTACGAAATTTTATAAAAATTCAAATTACAAAATCTAATTCAAAATGATGAGTAATTCTGAAGGTTTAATTAATAAATAAGGGTTAATAAACACGAAAACGTAAATAGCTTATATATGCTTATCATACGGAATACCAAATTTATTTTTAAATTGAATTGGAATCACGTGGTCTTAAAATATGACGTTACTGAATCGAGCCCCTGGACAGGTCCAAATCTATTGTTGGTAGTTCCCTCTAGAAGACTTGACTTTTTTCGCATTACTTATTTTTATTTTTATTTAATGTTTATTTATATAAGATATACAAATGAAGGTATTTTTATGATATTGTCGGAAGTTTACGCGAATGTTACACATTGAAATAAAACTATTTTTAACGGATCGGCACGGTCACAGGGAGACCATGGCTGCTGAAAAGCAACCGAAACGTCGGGTTCAATGTAAAATATAAAATAACATCAAATAAACCGCGATAGAATTCGTTAAAAATAGTTTTATTACAAAGGTATTTTTAGTCCATTCTTTTGCAAAACATGGATTACTAACAGCAACAATAGTTTACCAAAGTTTAGAAGTAAACAGATTGGAAGACAATGTTGACGGAAGTGACAGAGATCATTACTCACAGTAAGCATACTAAACACTTAAATCCTATTTCTTCTTGCTAAATATCCACATGTTTACACACACATCTAGTAAAGGTCATGGTCATTTGGACCTGACGGACAGCCTCTGGCAACACACGTTGGTTCAGCTGTTGCCCGCGGTTTCACCCGCGTGGAATTTTGATCCTGTTCCCGCTACCCATGGGACCCTATTCCACCACCACAATCTAGATAAGATACACAATTCCACCATACATCTTTTTGTTATGTCTCAAAGGGTTTACGCACCGTTTTCGTTGGAAGCTCCCTGACACCTTATTTTTTACCGACACACAAATATCATTATATTTTAGCCAATGTATATTTTATACTAAATAATTATTAAAATTAATTATATACTAAAATCATCCTCGTGAACCACTCTATCCATTGGTGAAAACTGCATGAAAATCTGTGCAGGTGTTTTTGAGTTTATCGCCAACAGACAGACAGACAGACGCGCGGAGGACTTTGTTTAATAATATGTAGTGAAGTAGGTAACTCCAAAAACGTTCATGGGAATATTTATCACGTGTTGTTTTATTGTTTTACCGAGCGCTTGCAACAGTGCCAAAATATCAGACATTCAAAACAACACATCGAGTTATTTTGAGTGTCCGATATTTTATGATTTACCATGATGATGATAATGACCATGATGATGACCATGGTAAATATCCCGTTAACTCGTTAACACGTTAACTAGTAGACAGAATTAATTTAAAGTAATTTCAATATCAAAATACGTTGCTTTGTAACAGGTTTAAGAACGTTTTTGGGATGAAATAATGTACAGTACAGTTTTGATTTCTTCTGACTCTGACTCTTCTTCCCAATGTGTCAAATCGAAAATCAGGTAAATTCTGTACAATCATTTACAGAAATTTTCCTTACACAAACAATTATATCTAAATAGATAATAGAAAGAAAATTACTCACTGGCAGTCTTCATAAGTATTTTTACTGATATCATTGCAGTAAAAAAATTTACCATTAAAAAGTTGAACCGCTATTACAGCGAATATGAATTGAAACAATATGTACACAATGAGAATGTTAATGACGTTTTTCAAAGAGTTCACTACACAGTCAAACACTGCTTTTAACTTTGGAACACGTTTTATAGTTTTCAATGGTCTGAGCACTCTTAACACTCTTAACGATTTTATTGTGGAAAGGTTTTGTCCCGCCCCTTTTTTCACGCCTCTGTAACAAGTAAAAGAATTGATTAAAGTAATGATAGATTACTGTTGAGCAAACGGCATAAGAGTATAATACGTGTTCATGACGGGCAATAATCATTTCCACCAAAGCATGTACAGTACAATCCTCAGAAACTTTTTTTTTAGATAACTACTTTTTATTCGACATTAATGATAAAAAAAAACCATAGCCTGCCTTTTTTCAGGCAAAGTTAACTCAACAAGTAATCTCATATTCATAGACCGACACTAAGCTGCAGCCTGAATTAACTAGACCTCATATTAATGACAAAAAAACGCAGGTAAAAACAATACCAAGGATTTTCATAGTACTTAAGTTGGAGCGTTACAGGTTGCTGATGCGTGCTGTGATTTGAACGTATTAAGGGTATATAGATGTAAGTTAATTCTAATAAATATGGCTAATTCAGTATTATTTAAGAAGAAATTATTAATCTCATAAGCCACAGAGAAAGCTAAGACTATAAATACGAGTAAAATCAAAATCTTCTTACCCGATTTCAAATCCGAAGCTAACCAAGGCGCATATAACAACCGCGGCATCCATGATGTTCCATAGGTCGCGGAGATACGCGCCCGGATGAAACAGGATGCCGAGATCCACTATCTTCAGCAACATCTCCACGGTAAACACACCCGTGAACGCGTAGTCGAAGTAGTTAAGGATATTATTCCTATGAAATTACATATGAGTGATAAGTAAACAGAGAGCAACGCTATTTTTTTATTATAAGTAATTCAGCATTTACTATATTTAGGTAGGCAAGTTTTATAACGAGCGTTTAATAAATTTAAGACTGAATTTAGGGTACTTTTTTCATGTACCCTAAATTCTGAAAATATATTTATGGTATATATAAAAAAATACGTACCTATCACTCAATTCGACTACAGGGTCTTCGGCTGCTAAAGCCGCAGAACTCATACATATAACTACCATGATAAAAAAATCAAAATATCTTAAATTTACAACCCAGTGTGCGCCTCGCCTAATTCTGAAACATAAAATATAATGTTAATTTCAAGTTTATACTGAGCTAAGAACTGAGAGTGAGATTCAAGATTAAAATGTTAAGTCAACTTACGGATTAGTAGGTGATAAAACAAACATGGACGAATATGGCAGCATTGGTTTTGGTCCATCGGCTATCTCTTCATCATCATCTTTTTTGGCATCTTCTTTCTTTTTCTGAAATTGTATAAATCTAATTTGGTATAAAGCTTTAAATTTAAAAAACGATTTTTAATCTACAGAGACTAATTTCTGGCACAGTTTCAAACTTCAAAATCTAGCTAGACATGAGTTTGTAGGTAGTTTTGTATTGTTATAATTAATGTGTTTGTTACAAAAAAATAAACGTTATGAGAAAGGGTTTGTGACTGGAAAGGTGAAAAATCTATAATTTCTAGGTACTATTTTTAATTCACATTCAAGAGTTAAGTAAAACACTTAAGCCGATTTTATTTAATCCAGAACATGCTCATTGGGTATACTAGAAGAAGAAGTAATCTGCACACAGAGAGGTATGAATTGGAAGGAAGAAAAAATTATAATCAGAATGAAATGACGTAAGAAAACTAATGAACAAGGTATGATTATTTGATGAATCAGATAGCCACCTAGTTGAACTTAATGTAAAACGATCATATTGATAACCATGAGCTAAAACCATTAGCCATCTAAAAATAAGACAGTAAAGATTTAATATAAAAATACACCTATCATGACATTATGCCCACATAAGCCACATTGATCCGCCTATTGCGAACTTGTAATATTGTTGATATTATAATCAATACGAGGAAGATAAATAACAACATTCTTACTAGCATACAAACTCATGCAAAGTTAAAAAAAGATCTCATTAGGACTGTAAGACAATGTAAGTTAAAAGAAGTAAAGACAATTTAAAATATCAACAATATTATAAGTCGATCACATCAATACATTTCCAAGCGTAGCTTTGCCAATGCCGTGCTCGTTTTACCTTCCTACTCGATGGCGAAGAGGGTTTTAAGTCTACCCGCGGTGGAGACCCGTCCACCGCGTGTAATGCTTCCATCTCTTTCTCCATTTCCTAATTATCCGGAACAATGTATGAAATACAAATTTTGATCGCAATCTATAATTAAATATCCGATCCATACAACCGCTCGCAAGTTAATGTATGTTAGTGGAAGAGTGGTTGAACATGCTATGATCTTGAAACTGTGATACTATTAACTAAACTCCAAAGCGTTAGAGGATGAATCTATTAGAAAAATTAACAATTATAAGCTTGTCGACTTACTTGGTGCTGTTTTTCTTTATCTTCTTCAACTGCTTCTTCTTCTGCAGCTGTCAGTTCCTGTGAATACAGAAATGCAACATTTACACGAAAAGCGGAGTTCAATTTACAAGAGGACGATGGCGTTGTACATATACCAATTTCGTCTGTTTACAAACACCAAAAAACGAATTGTGTTAGTGGATCTTGCCTATGAATTGAATTGCCAAGGACTTTTGTCAAACTACGATAAAATCAGGTTACTGTACAAGATCAAGTAACACAAATCAATAGCACATTGATTTTATGTACCTGAGCGTTAGCCAAGTTGTCGACAGCGATGGCAAGGAACACGTTCAGCAGTGTGTAGTTTCCAAACAACACAAGGATGACAAAGTAGAGCGAGTAGATCATGCCCCTTTGGATGCCACCCTGAGACTGGATGCCATCGTACATCACTTCATTCCAATCTTCGCCTGTTAGGATCTGGAATATGAATGTTTAAAACATGTAGAAAGATCGGTGATGAAGGATAGTACAATATAAGCTACAAATTAATATTAATTGAGACAAATTAGATATACATTTTTGGTTTCTTGAAATACATAATTAACTAAAAAAAAAAATCCTTACCTGGAAGACAGTTAGTAACGCGATTGGAAAGGTGTTGAAGTTGGTGGGTGGGGTACCTTCCTCGAAGTTGAACTGCCCTCCAAAGAGTTGCATGCCGAGGAGTGCAAAGATGAGAATGAACAGAAAGAGAAGGAACAGAAGTGAGATAATTGATCTCATTGAGTTCAGAAGAGATATCACCAGGTTCCGAAGCGATGCCCAGTATTTTGTGACCTGGAAATATTATTAATATATAAATTCAGTGCTCAAACTATATTTTTTCAATTTAGTGCAAAATATTAAACTGAATGTGTATGTATATGGTTATATAATATATTACTGAGAGCCTTCTAATGAGTAGGTTTTTAAACTAGAATATTTTTTGGATATTAATACTATAACCATTTACCTTGAATATCCGTAGCAGTCTTAAAGCTCTCAAAACTGATAGACCAAAGGAGCCGCCTTTCACCTCGGACCAGACAACCTCAAAGATGGAGCCAGATATGACGACACAGTCGAAGCGGTTGAATGAAGACTCGAAGTAGATTCTCGGCCCTAACGCATACATCTTTATCCACATTTCCATCATAAACAATCCCAAGAATACAAATTCTGCATAATCTGTAAGAATAAAAATATTATAATGTAAGGGAACCAATGACAATAAACCCAATGGCTCCATGAAAGGAGCACATTAGGAGAGGTCTGTGTGACATCCTGTAGCTAGTATGACGATGAAACGATTTTAGTTTTGTTAATCATTACTACTTATGATATTTCCTTTGTAATATTAGTTACCAGCTTCTACTCAATCCTTGTTCTGCGTGGACTTCAGAATGGGAACTAAAAATAATGTTTATCTCTCAATCTAGGCTTTACCTACTACCAGTGTGGCAAATATTATCCAATTCTGTTAAAAAACATATATACACACATGTATACATATACACACAAATACATATTTTCACATTTATAATATTCATTATAACAGAGCAGACGATTGCTTCTTTTAGCTTTTTCAAATGAGTTGTATTTTAAACGGTAGTGATACGAACCTAAGAATTTATTTGTGTTCGAAATCATTTTGATATTAGTTGTGAAAACTCACAACACTATTTTTTCTATTTTCTGAAAACAATACAACCTAAGTTAATACCAAAGTGAATAGGTATCGTAGTAAGTACATAAAACTTACATAAAAATGAAGTCAACCATGGCGGTTGGTGATAATGCTCCACTGCTACGCATATCGTGTTGAAGAGCACCAAGACTATAACAAACCAGTAGAACCACTGCGTTTTCACTGTGTGTCTAATCCAAAACCGTAGCCTCTTCTCAGCTCTCCAGAAATCTGCACACTTGCCTGCTGAACGCGACTTGCTTTTTAGAAAACCTGTAGAGACAGAAGTAATTTTTTTTTAAATGTTTTCGAATATTTTACCGTTGGACTTGCAATTTTAGTTATTGACACTTTAAATTACATTTTTTCACTAAATTACAAGAATGAATATGCATATAACATAAATAATTTCCTATATTGTTGTAGTTGCTAAAATACGTACTAATTTGGTATCATTGCATGTATGAAAAGCTGTTACTTGATGATTATGAGGGTTTAACGTTTATTGCAAGATCAACGGACTTTAGATAACTAAAGGAATCAGGATATACATTCAGTTAAAAGTTTGTTTGTTCTAGTGTATGTGCATGTAACGTTAGCAGTCAGATTAATGCATGTCAAGGTGATTGTGAAACAAATGCTCTTGTGGTAGATTAAGCATATTATTGATCGTTAAGTCTTATAAGATTCATTAATTGAGTATTTTGTAATCGGAATCGAAATGCAAGTGGCGTTATAATCCGATACTTGGCTCGTATAAATCACTAAATACTCTCTTCTGGGACAGCCATCATATGTCCCCAGATAATATCGCGTTACGTTTTATGGTAACTTTTAAGTAAAGCTCACACCGTTAAAGCTTTAGAAGTGGGTAGGGAGATCAATGCAGGTCTATAAGATAATATTAGCAAGGAATTTAAGGTTTATCAGGTTAGGTTATTTTCAAACAATGTGATACGTGTTACAGCTATAAATCATATTTTTCAGCAGCAATACCCGCTATTTATGTAAGTACAAAGTACATATTACGTTTCAATGTAGGGAATGGGATTGGTTTAGGGGAACTATTCGTAAAGCTATTCCTAAAACTATTTCTAGTCTATTAAGACTACTATAGAAGATGAAAAGGAATATTCTACCAGCATCACGTTTGATCCCATACCTTGCTTTTTCTTTGGAACTGTAAACAACCAACACACAAATAGAGTACGAATACGCAATGGTAATGGATGAAGATGAAGAAAAAATCAATTATTAACATGCAACATTCATTAATTTACAATCGATCCGTATGGAAATTCTTGGATTACATTTAAGTGAACAAAAATGTAACTAAAGTACCTAAAACTTAGTAAATACTTAACCACCTGATAATAATAGTTTTAATTTCGATTAAGGTTCAGTAAAACCAAATGTTGTTAAATAAATTAAAAATCACATGCTGCTATAATATATTCCCACTCAAGGAAAGAAAACCAAATATAGTAATATTGATAGAGCTGATTTTTGTTTAGTCAGATTTACAGATACTACGTCACACAACGGAACATTCATGTAACAAGTTAGTGAACTGACCGTCATCACCGCAGTCTTCATCTTGTTCTTCCTCTTCTGTGTCGGTGCTTTTACTTTTGCCTAGCTTTTTTAACTTCTTTTTGGACGCTGCTCTTCTTCGTGCTTCAAATAAAGTTAAATAAACATAAATAAATGTCTTGGGTGTATGGGAAATACAATTACCATTATTTAAAATGATGATCGACACAATAGTATCCAATATGACCAACTACAGGCAGGAATAAGTTACAGAAGTGAAATCACATAATATTGATGCTAATATCATAAATATCAACTTTATACTAAAGAATCTGATGTAATGGGCTGTGTAATATACCTTCAATTATGTGCGTTTTTACTTCCTCTGTTGTTCTTTCTTCTGCTAATATTACTTCCTCTGTAAGTAAAATAAATTGTCAGCAAAACTGTAACATTATATAAGTATTAGAGTTAACGGGATATTTACCATGTGTTTCTAAGAGTGTCCGATATTTCGGCACTGTTGCAAGTTGTTTTAAGAAGATGTCACAATATCTACGCACACCCAAGGATAGTTTTCCACTGGACAGGAGTGTACAAGATTGACTGTAGCTGCGGCAGTTCTTATATAGGACAAACCAAAAAAACTGTCACGTGCCGAATCAAAGAACACATCAGGGCAGTCAAAAACAATGAACCGCAAAAATCTGCAATCGCTGAACACCTATTGGAGTCGAAAGAGGGTAGATCGATATATTTACTCTTAAACTCGTTCACCGTTAACCGCTATCTTCAGTTCCTCCGTGATCATGGCGTTTGCAACAGTGCCGAAATATCGGACACTCTTAGAAACACATGGTAAATATCCCGTTAACTCTAATACTTATGTTAGTGACCATGATAGTTTAAATACCTATATTGTAACATTATATTTTATTTGCTTGTTTAGTATACATACCAGCTTTACAAATCCACTCAACATAACCGTTGAGTTCTTTTTCTAGTTGTGCTTGTCTTCTTAACTTAAGAAATTCTTGTCTATTTTCTACTTTCTCTCTTTCTTTAGCGAATTCACTGTAAATACAATGATATATGTGATAGACTAATCTAGCAGTTATTAAAGTAATGGAATCAAAATAACTGATATTGCTTAGCTTAAATGATTTGAAATAAATATATTATAATTACTTGCTTTACCATGGATATCTATGGAGATACGGGGCCATTACAAAATACTTTGATGTCGTTAAAATAATGTAATAATGTGAACTGATAGAGGGCATTTTTCTAGCAATACTACTTTTGCAATGAGCAAAATACAATCATAATACAATTAACGGTGCTGAAAACAGGTAGTAGTTTACTAATTATGGTTTTACCAAAAATGTTATATATTTTAATAGCTCAAATAATTTCTTCAGGCTTTAAAACACGTTGTCAAACATAAGACCTGCTTCCGTAATCCAGTTGAGGTATGCATTGAAATCCGCGTTGAACATTTGACGAGCTCGTTCCTTCACGAACTCAGCTCTTCTTTCAACTCGCCCTCTTTCATTAGAGAACTCTCTAGATTTCAAAATTAGTAAAAAAAAAGCAATAGAAACTGAACAAAATAATAAATATAACATAAATGGATGTGTTAAAATATGGTCACTCACCCGCTAAGAACACCGAGAACTAAGTTGAGCATGAAGAATGAACCCAATACTATTAGAGGCACAAAGTAAATCCAGTTGAACGCACTACCTAATGCGTCATTCGTCTGTAACAAACAAAATAATTATATCAATATTGAATTAATAGTATATAAAGGCAACAGGGCTCATAAGGTGAGTACTGCCAGTGCTTAGTTACACAATTTACATAAAAACTATGCGTTAATTATAAACAAATAATAAAAAAGAGTAAGTATAAAACAGGAAATGCTAAATGCTCAACTCCATCTAATGCCGGTTGCAAACGAACATAAAACGCAAGTTTAATGAAAAACAACAATAAATTTTCAACTCCTATGTTAGAAAAAAAGTATCTTCAAACGATCAAGTAAAAACAGAAGGTACATACCCAATAGAGGATGGCAGTCCAGCCCTCCATCGTTATACACTGGAAGACTGTGAGCATAGCGAAGCCGATGTTGTCGAATGACGTGATGCCCCTGTTCGGTCCTTCCCACTTTTCCAAGCACGTGCTCTTTTCATATTCGCACACATTCGCACCATATGGGGCCAGTGTTATGTTGTCTGCGTTGCACGGTGTTGGATTATCTCCTTCATTCAACGTTTCACCTGTATTTTACAAAAAGTTATCAAACCGTGTTTCAAGTCTAAGGTAGGTACATCCCTTTCTAGTTATGGACTTTAACATGATTAATAGTATAGAATGACTGCAGGATATAAATCCAGCTCATACAAATTCAACTGCACCATATTTTATGTATTTGTCTTTTTGTACATTCCTGTCTATACTAAGGTTCATAAGGGAGCTCATCATACATTGAAATGTTTACCCACTTCTTATGTGTGTATTAATATTTTTTTGGTGCATAATAAAGAGTTGGCTACAATACTCCATAACGTGTAATAATACCACTCACAAAAACTTGACGCAAAAATCTTGCGAGCGCAGCAACGGTTGCCTAAATTATTGCGATTATAAAACGAAACGCATTATTGAACGAAGAAGTAAAATGTGTGCCTAGATTTATATGTTTCATATGGTAATCTATCTATTTCTTCCATGGGGTAAGGAGTTATAGCTTACGGTGGATTATATAATGTTCTGCCGAGACGGGAGTAGAGAATATTTCGATTTCCAGGCCCTCTACGTGGCTCTTTGATTAACAGACGGCACAGTGTTGAGACATCAATGGGACGGGAGGTATCACCGTTAAGGTCTGCTTATGGGGGAACATGATTTAGGAAAAGTTAATTCGATGGCTCGATGGTGGTCGGCTAGATACCTCATCATCGAATTATGGACGGCGCATTTATGTGTCATTCTTGAGAAGAGTAAGAAAACTGACGAAGTCGGGACTTCACAAACATATGAGGCAGGAACATAGTTCAGGCGTAGAGTTATTTCACTTCAAAGATCAAATAAATTTTATAGATACATATTATGTATTGTAATTATGTTTAAGTAATTTAGTAAGAAGTACTAATGAAATAAATACTTACTAATATCTTCTAAATTATAACAAGTCTTATGCAGCGCCCCGGAGTAGAACTCGAGGCCAATGATAGCGAAGATGACTATCGCGAAAAGCACCAAGAGGCCGATCTGCAGCAGCGGTGCCATAGCCTTTATAATGGACTTCAAAACGACTTGCAGACCTAAGAAAGTTATGTTTATTTTATATAATGATACGGTTATACAGTTGCTTGCCCTGGAATTTCTAAACTTCATAAAATCTTCAACTATTATAATTGTTTTGTTCGATAAACGGATATCTATTGAGTATATTAGCAGTATTCCATTTCAGAGAGTTCCAATAAATCTTTAAATTAATAATATCGTACAAAAATCAATGAAATATAATACCCTAACTAAAATAGCACAAAGTACATGTTTCTTCCAGGTAAATCTGAAGAAAAAACATAACAAACACATAAGTGTACAATCTTACGTTGTTTGATAATATTTTACTAGGCATGTTATTTCCAAATAATTGTTTAAACTGAAATATATTTTCAAAATGATGGTAGTTCATAATATGATCGGGTCTTTTTTTATTTAAAAAAATAATTAAAAGTAGAACAGATAAATAGAATAAATACAAGGTATTATTTTAAAAAACAAAACAAGAAAAAAATGCCAGAATAGTTTATAAATTGCAGGGCAATATTTGAAAAAAAAAAGGAAATAGGGTTTTTTGGTTAGATGTTTTAATATATATGTTTAGTTAGTCAAAGCTATAAACAGCTATAATTACCAAATGTATAGCTTAATCTCAACGTTAGTCATTTTCATCGATGATCATAAATTTAACATTTATTGACTAAAGCCATATGTCCGAAGATGAAGTCAATAACTATTTAAAAATATATTGTATTGTAATAATAATGGTCAAACAATTTCAAAATTAATAAGTTTCCGTGCATAATATGAAATACTGTTGCATAATTTTAATTTTGGAGAAGCATAAAAAAATCCTTACTTTCTATTTTCTTTTAATTGTGTTTTTTTGTGTTTTCGGCTACTTAAAATAGTTATGTGAAAACAGTATTATAAGAACTTCTTTTTGAAACCGCCAATTGGCCGGTATTTTTATCAACATACATTTTTGTACTTATTATTACAAAAAAAAATTATGCATCAGTGACAGGTAAGTACTATTGAAACTACATTACGATTAACTAATCTATGAATGTTCTAAAACTCACTAGGAACGCCCGATACTAATTTAAGGGGCCTCAGCACCCTAATGGCACGCAAGGTCCTGAAGTCGACGTCGTGGGGCGCGATCGGCAGCTGCGTGATGATACTGCCAAACACATATCACTCGATACTATAGCCTGAACTAGCAACTAACTGAGTAATAAAATTCTACAGAAGACTGTGCTTTTGTGTACAATAAAAGAACCAAATATAAAACTTAAAATATTATTTATTTTTAATCGAATGTGTTTTTAATATGAAATTATAAAAACATAGTAGAAAGGGAAATGGGCTGAATTTTCAACATTATTAATTGGTGACACAGTCAGCACAGTCTTGATAATTATATGTAAAAAAATACTAAGTACAATCTAAATATCGTGTATCTAATTATTTCATTATATTATGCTATTAAATCATGTTAATTTTACGCATTTTAATCTAAATACACCATATTTATTCACACCTAAAACCATTTCTTTATCTAGTTTCTTACGTATTAGCTTTTATATCTGATATATAAACCTACACAATACACAAAATGTATAGCAAATCTTTACTATTATGCAACACGTAGCTTTAAAACATTAAACATCTTCAATAAGTCACATATTAATTAAAATTCACACATTTTCTAATCTATGTTAAGTATGTCAATAAACATGTCGAGAATACGATGCTACGTATTTGTTTACTAATTATATTAAAAACTATATTTGTCATAACTAGCTGCAGTTCTACGTTCAAAAAGTTCCAAATTCAAAATTCGAAAATATCTAGCGAATAACGTTCTATAACAAATAAGGGAGAGGTATTATGTGAACTTTTCGCCAATTACTGTGAATTACTTGGTATCCGCGAGACGAGCTTGAGCGGTCGGAGCACTCTGAACGAGCGCAGCATCCGCAGGTCAACGTCCACGTTGTATTCGGCGAATATCGTCATCGACCTAGTTTTTGTTATTGAATGTTCAATAAAGTCAACCCTTTTGTGTTTGACGTAACCTAGAGTCCTATGTTTTTGAACATCAACCAATTGTGTAGCCTAATAGAGAATTACATAGATTATAGTAGCAGCCTCGAGAGCAAAATTTTGAAATATATTTTTGAATTTGATAAACACATTCGAGGACGCTAGTTCGTCACGCATATTAAAAATACATAAAGAAATACGGTTGTTGAGAATTTCGTAGCATCAATTTTACGTGGACACGTAGCAAAGATACTGCGAAATATTATAGAAATATGTATTTGTTTGCATAATTTTAATAATAAATGATCTATAAAATATTTTAATGTGTCAAGATGTATAAAAATGACTTACCCAGTTACTACAACGAAAAAATCCATAATGTTCCAAATGTTTCTAAGATACGATTTGGGGTGAAAAACAAAACCTAATGCTAAAATTTTTAACGAGGCTTCTACACAAAATATTGCTAAAAAGTACGCCTCGGTCTTTTCCTGTAACAATAAAAACAATATTTAGTATAATGGCTATTAAATTACACAGCTTATTAAGTATGTTAAAATTGGTTTAAAACGTCTTTGAAAACAAACGGTAAGAATTAAAAATCTAATCATATAATCTGAATATTACACATTTTACTTTTAAAATGCATTACTTCTTAATTAATTTCATTTCACTTGTTCTTAAAATAATTAACCAATGCTTAACAAAGGCCAAAGAAAATTTTTGGAAATCGATTTTTTTAAACCTATATTATTGACATTGATCACGATATTTTAAAAGAATATATTTTGAAGGATTTCCTCCTTTTTAAACTGGAACAGGTTATAGCTCAAGATGAGTCTTGAAACTCATGGATTCCCATTTATATAACGAGTTGGTGGTGGAGTGGGGATGGGCCGCTGTAGCCAGAAACTCTATGTAGCGTTGCCATGGTGTATGATGGAGAGAATGTGTGAAAATAAGTTGATTGTAGTCGCAGATACGAGGGACATAGTGCGGAGATTGGATTTCATCTGTGAATGAATAGCATGGCGGAAGTAGACCCACCGAATGGAAGGGTTCCCGAGGGGCCGATTGTGGTCACTGGAAACCACCGGGATAATGCGCGAACTGGTAGGGCAGCCTTCTAGGCTGTTAGCTCCAGATGAATCCATGTACTATGAGGAGGATAGTCTACCGATTCTACAGGTCTCCCTATCGACCACTACCCACTGGTCCCACGAATACTGCGACGACTCATGCCCGGTTATGCACTTGGTGATTCCAGAACTCAATCCAACCGAGATTAGATTGCTATGGAGGGTTTGGATACGAGATCAAATTTTACCCAAATTTCAGCAATTGAATAAAAAATTACCGGAAAAGAAGTATATATATGTTATGGCTGACGCCTGCATCGCCACCCGCGCGGAGGTCGGGAAACGTTTTTTGGTCATATCTCCGGTTCTACTTAACCAATTGCAATCAAACATACCGCAGATTTTAAGTCTGACCAAGACCTTTTTAATTTAATTAAAAAAATCGAATCAAAATCCGTTCAGTAGAGTTTGCGTCCATCGCGAACAACCGAAAAGAATTCCAAAAAAACTGTTGTGTTCAGAAACGTTCATTTAACATAACCTACGTATTTTTTTAAATATCTCTCGTGTACAGACACAGTTAATTTATAATTTTATAATAGTATGGATGTATGATATGCAGTATGTATCATAATGGAGAATTATTATTTGATCAGAAGAATTATACAATCGCTAAGTTAATAATATGTGTAACCTACCTATAGTAATGATATACTTTCGAAATTAAAATGAAATTAAGATGACAGGATTCTGGAATGATGTTGTTATGATTTTTAAAGTTCCTTTTCTCTACAAGATTGCACTGCAAGTCTTCAACATTCTCTTATTAACTTATCTCAGTATAATAAGATTGAATCATTACCGTGTTGAGCATTAGTTAAGGTCGGTTTTGAGAAAAATGTATCTACTATTAGGAGAAATGAGAAGATTCCAGGAAAGACTTGGTAAGAGCATAACGACGTAAAAGAAATAAACTAAAAGTCAGGATTTTAGTTGTTGCGGGATTTTATCAAGAAGTCAGTTTAGAACCCTTTTAGAATAGGGAACCTCTCAAGTGGATGGTAAATAACGCGAAAATACCAAACCATATAGGTATATCGTGCAGGCAACAGTTTAAAAGTTTAGTTAATTAGAAAATATATGTACCTAATCTAATTGATTTAAACAAAGAATTCGCCATATTATTCACGTACAAATGGTGTTTACTATATTATGACAGGTTATAAACATGTTATTTTATTCATAAGAATAAAGTTCAGATTCAGTTCAGATTAAGGCCCTGTCTGGACGCAAGCTACCATAATTATGCTTATTTTTTGTTTCTAAGATTATTTCTCTCTCTCTCTAAGATCACTGATGCTACTACTAGGCCACGATTCGAACCCGGGACCTCTCGATCGTAGGGTCGACTCCTTAACCACTAAGCTACCGACGCTTCAATTGTTTTATTTAAAAGTTGAACTAAACGAAACTTTTATAGCATTTCATCAACAAGATATAAGCACAAAAAGAACTCTCGCGGCCCGCCAAGCCCGACACTTGCTCGCCTAGCGGCGCAGGCGACTCAGACACCGGAGGTCGTTCGCCCTCCATTAGCGCAGGCCTGGGTTTGACAGGTGAGGCCGCCTGTCACCACAGCAGAAGCCGACCCGCGCAATGCGCGCCACCCCTCTCCGGTGCAAGATGGAAGACCATGGGTCCCATACCTGAGGGGGCCGTTTTAAAGCTGTAGATGGCCCAGGGTCAGACGAAAACGAGGGAATTGGCTTAATGGGTCACTTTACACCCGGCCCATGAGACCCGAGACGGCGTGGTTTGCATTGGTTCGAGTCCGCCATAACCACCCCTGCTGGCCGGCGGAGGAGGGTATTCAAGGCACAACAAATATACTTACTGAATTTAAATTGAAAATAAATTTAAATAAGAAAGTTCCCCAAAAATAGTGCACCATTTTGCTAACGAGGCTTAGACCTTACAAATGAAAAGAACACAAGGTATTTTGACTAAGAACCCCTGTAGGGAGGAGATACGAAGAGTGAAATTCACTACAGTCACTAACTTTAATTTGCGCATAGGCACGTACCTTTTTTTTCATGTGGAAATCCCCTCAGACCCCCTGCCGGCCAGCGGGGGCGGTTATGTCGGGCTTGAACCGACTAAAACCGCACGCCGTTTTGGGTCTTCAGACGCCGGGGTGTAAGGTTTGCCCATAATGCATATTCCTCGCATCCCGACTGACCCTGGGCCATCTCCGGTTTCGAGATGCCCCCCTCGGGTTTGGGAACCTCGGTGTCCAAGTTTTGCCCCGGATGGGGGAGCGGCGCTAGTCGCCCCGTCGTCCCGGCCTGCTTCTGCTGGGGTGACAGGCGGTCTCACTTGCCACCCCCAGGCCTGCGCTCATGGAGGACGGAGGTCGTTAAGCAACCTCCGGCGCCTGAGTTGCCTGCGACGCGCGGCGAGCATGTTTTGAGGGTTAGGCGGGCTAGGAGAGTTCTAAATCTAAATCGCCCCATCTCCTTCTCGAGCATTACATGCTCGCAGAAGGAGGCGGCGGCGGCCCACCCGCTCGTGCTCCGCACCATTGCCGCATTCATGCCGAGCGAGAGGACTCCCACCCCAATGGCTGCCACGAGGTCACGCCTCAGCGCCTCCCACGCCGGGCAGTCCGCCAGCGTGTGCAGCCCCGAGTCCTCGCTCGTGATCCTCCTTCCTTATCCGATGCTGGTGGTCCCCGAAGCTCCCCTTACCGGAGATCACCTGCTTCAGTCGATACGAGAAAGAGAGGCTTCCGTGTCGCGTCTCTAGCCAATCCTCTATGATGGGCCTTACCGCCGCTATTGCGGCGTGCGATGCGCTTGGCCGCCCAAGTCGTTCCTTTCACTCCACCACGATGGCCTGGCGGAGCTGGGACTGCACGGCCTCGTTTTCTCGAGGCTCGGGGTTCCGTCCCTGCTTCCGCGCCCCCTTTCACCACTGGTACATTTGCTGGACTCGCCGCCTCGAAGGAGATCGTGCGGTACCCGCGGATGACCCTGTTGGCCATCACCCGCTGCGGAGCGCGCAGCTTCCGCCCACATTGGGCACCGATACAGGGCCATGGACCGCACGATCCCCGCGTAGAGTCTCCTGCAGGAGTCATCGGGGCCCCTCATGTTGGGCAGCAGCCGCGCTAGAGCGAGAGCTGTGCCCTTCAATTTGGGGGCCACACTTCAGATGTGCTCTCCGAAGTCCCATCGGCCGTCGAGCACGAGCCCTAAATATTTCATTTGGGGCTTGATGCCGATACGATTACCTCCCACGATGAGTCCAGTATAGGTATGTATACCTATAGCAAATGTGTTCTAATATGTTTAGATTTGAGACTGGTAATCATGGACAGATGTAAAGATCTGGTTTATATTCATTATGGTAAGTTAATTAATTTTTCAGATCAAACGGTAATTCAGATTGTATATTAGTCCCTATGTGTACATCACAACCTATTCCTATTTTTTTTTGAAAGTTTAATTAAATAATGTATGGTATTACTTGATTTGCAAAGCAAATGTCAGATAATAAAAACTAAATGACACTTTATCTAACTTCTATTCAAATTATTTCAAAAATAAATTAGTCGTAATAATCTCGTTTTTAAGGAAGCTTGTCACGATATGATATCTTTTAAGGTAACTTTAGTTAAAGTAAGTATGTAAAATTCACTACCAATAAGAATCCTGCTAAGCTTTTACATTATATTAGTTCGTTCTCAACCAATAAGAAGGAAGCTATCAAGAAAGTTTATAAAACGAATCATTTCTCGTAACAAGCTATTATATGAAACTCAGTTGGAGAGATCGTATTATGCAAAGCGTGAGTAATAATGTACTCGTTAAGCGCAGCGTAGGAAGGCCTTCCGTAAGGTGGAGAGACGACCTAGTAAAGAGCGCAGGGACTCGGTGGATGCAGGCCGCTACAGACCGGTCGAAATGGAAGTCAATGTGGGAGGCCTATGTTCAGCAGTGGACTTCTTACGGCTGATATGATGATGATTATGTATTGTTATCTACTATATATAATATAATGAAAATATAAGTATAAGATATTGTCGGAAGTTTATGTGGATGTCAAATATTGACATAAAACGGAAATAGCGGATTCTATCTCGATTTATTTAATGTTACTTTATTATTTATATTGAACCCGACGTTTCGGTTGTTCCTCATGCCATGGCTGCTGAAAAGAAACCGAAACGTCGGGTTCAATGTAAATAATAAAGTAAAATCAAATAAATCGCGATAAAATCCATTAAAAAGGCGAGGTGAAGTCAAATTGACGTGTCCTAAATATAAAAAAAAAATATATATATAAGTATAAGTCATATTTACCAGATTCTGTGCTAAGATGGTCTTATCGCCGTTGGGCAAATGCTCCTCCAGCGCCAGCACTACGCAGTTGGCAATGATGGTAAGCAGCACCGCGTACTCGAAGGGCGGCCACTCGATGATGAACTTTGTGTACCTGGAAAGAGAATTCAAATTGCATCGTAAGTGAAAGTGTATTCAATACGTACAGTATTAGGGTATAAAGAGTCAACATATTATAGAGGAACAAATGTTATATTTCCAGCATCCGCTCTAAAGTAGATAGTAAAAATTTTATAGCAGCATCGCGTTAATAATATTGTCACAGAACACATTATAAAATTCGCAGCTGTTAGTCCTAACTACAAAATTAAGTATAAAGTAATTTAAAAATATATTTCGCTATCGTTAAACAGTCGAAGACAAAATGCTACGCACAAGTGCACTTACTTGGGACGAAACTATTCATTTAAATATTAAGTGACCCACCTAAATTTCAAGTTGAAACCGCATTTCGGCTGCTATTTGAGCTTCAGGTGAAAGCATAACTTATTTAAACGTTTAAATTCTAGGAAATTCTATGAATCACACCCAAGTTCTACGTATTGGGACATTCAAATTCGGACAAGGCATAATACTCCTGGGAAGTATAGTATTTTGTAGTATATTAGTAGTGGGCGAATCGTGGGTGTGTAATACACCTCTGCCTACCCCTCCAGGGATACAGGCGTGAAGTTATGTTATTAGTAGTAATATCAGTAGTGTCTACATTATCAGTAGTGAAGCACATGCTTTAAGTTATATATGCCTAAAGCGAAGCTTTCTACTTAAATCACATTGTGATAGGTACTAGCATATCTCGGGGTGCGAGGGACATGCTCTATGGGCAACCTTACACCCCGGCGTCTGTAGACCCGAGACGGCGTACGGTTTTAGTCGGTGCAAGCCCGACATAACCACCCCCGCTGGCCGGCGGGGGGGTATCCGAAGGGATATCCGCACGAAAAAAAAGGTACTAGCATATCAGGCCGCATATCTGCATACCTATCATCATCAGGCCGGTCGCCTGAGAGTAAATGATTGAATAAATTTAGTTCAGAATTGCCGTTTATTAACAAAAATACTGTATTTAATTTAATTAAATTTATATGTTTACTTTTCCTACAGATTTAGATCGGAAAAAGAGAACATTTATTGAAGTCCCGTCCTAGATGTTCTCTTTTTTTTCCGATCTAAATCTACTCTATTTAATTTACTACGATGTGAATATAACTAATACAGTTCACATATCAGTGAGGACATGCTGAAATATCGTGCTAATAACTTTCTGCATGAAGTAGACAGGAAAATAACGTGATAGAATACGAGATTATCGTATTACCTTTCGATTAAGCCCGATAATATGGGCAGTATTACATGGTCGACTTGCAACCGATCACAATATAATGAAGTTACTGTTGAATAGAAATCATATGCAGGCGTGAAATGATTAGACGAAATTGGTGGGAATATAGAGACAACCATTTTGTTTATCTAGGATTCCACAGATACATTGCAAATTATTGATTTACAATCACTTCGTGGTAATTTATTTGTGGTAATTTAGATGCATTGGAGGGATGGGGCAATTTGCATTCTTTACACTTACGGTGTCATGTGCTTTTGCAAAAGTACTCTGTAAATTGGAATGTGTCGAATTTCTTGTCGAATAATCTTGATTCGTACAAATGTCCTATTTGTATTCGTAAATGAATGAGAACTCTTCTTAAGAGGGCAGTAAGTATATTTGCCTCGAAGAGCCAAGATCTATCCCGGCCATAGGTCCAGGTTAGTGTCTCCAACCTGAACCTATGGCTCTCCGTATGGTTTTAATGTGTCCGACGTCTTTATAAACGCTTCCCCGTTCCCTTGGCGAGGTGGGTTTCGGAGGTTTCTGCACGGAGAATTGGTCAGAGATACTGCCCATATTACGTCGCTTATATTTTTAATTTTACTTATATGGTTTATGAATAGTTTATTATTGTTATGGAAAAACAGTTAGAGGAATTACACTGAGGTGTAATCAACTTCTAATACTTAGTTTAAAAGTTAATACTTAAATACTATTTAATACTACAAGGTAAGTTTTCACAACTAATAACGTTTTTATGCAGCAGCTGAATTTTTCTAAACAATCTTCCGATAAGCGCACTTTTGTGCAACGATGGAAGTTCAGGTGTGAATAGTTGAACAACTTTAAAAGGTTTCTTACAAGAAAGACGAATAAATTTTTTTTGGCGCGATGGACGCAAAAGCTACTGAACAAAGTTTGATGCGGTCTTGGAAGGGCTTAAAATCTGCAATATGTTTGGTTGCAATTGGTTTATGAAAACCGGTGCTATGACCAAAAAACGATAACAGACCTACGCGGGGGTGGAGCCGCGGGCATCGACTAGTGTTTTAATATTTTCAAAGGTGTTAACTATGTTATTATATTTTACACACTGAAACTTCGTATCGATAATTTCTTCAATGTAATGGAAAAATAACGTAATTATAAGAAAGGTCAGTTTTTATTGATTTTGTTATTAGTTTGCCTTACTGTATTACCTAAAGTAACATTATCAAAAGAATTTCCTTATAATTTTCTAAAGATTGATTTTGATTTTCTGAAGAAATTTGGTCTCTGCAAATTTCTTCACAGAATCCGTTAGGTTCTTGCAAAGCATCGGTGAAACTACAAAAAAAAACAATAGCTATGTTTTATAATTATGAAAAAGAAAATATGTTTTCAATAAGAAAAAAAAAACACTTCACTAATATGTTAGATCGCATGACCTTTGGATTTTGGGCCCATATCCTGCAGTACTGATTTATTATTGGAACCAACGAGGAACAGGCAAGAAATGGGACGGTCTGTGTGGCGTGGCGGTGGAACGTTTACTGCTACCACAGAGGTTGCAGGTTTGATTCCCGCTCAGTGCAAATATTTTTAAGTATTAAAGTACCTATTTCCATTTGTCGGTTTCTTTGTATAAAATGTACCTTTTTTTTTTTTCGTGCGGAAATCTCCTCGGATACCCCCCGCCGGCCAGCGGGGGCGGTTATGTCGAGCTTGAACCGACTAAAACCGCACGCCATCTCGGGTCTGCAGACGCCGGGGTGTAAAGTTGCCCATAGAGCATATCCCTCGCACGAAGAATAACCGTATTTCTAGAATCCATATGACAAGCGGTGTGCCATAAATATGTCCTAGAATATATTTTATTTATTTATGAATAAGCTACTCTTTTGTAGTATATATATAATAATTTCTTATATGAATAAGACAGCTACAAAATAAAATATTTTTCTTGAAAGCAAGAAAATACTATAAGTAGGTACCATAAATTCCCTTACTAAACATCTAAACAGTGAACAAGAAACCCAACAAATCTAATGACGTTCCGTTTCACAATACAATCTTTTTTTGTTATCAAATTACGTAAATACCAAGTGTAAGAAACCTTCGCTTGTTTACAAAATGCATAAGGGACAACAAGGTGTTCCTTTAATATGTATAAGCGGTGGGTTGTCTCCTCCCCCATGTTAAGTTCAGCCAGATATTGCGTTTCGCGATAAGCCATAATTTCATATTATGGCGTACTAGTCACAACGATAATTAATTTAAAATATCCCTTCTATAACATATTACGGATCTGCAGAGTTTGAAATTTTATTGGTTTTCAAAAAGTGGTTTAACGGTGTAGGTTAATAGTGTATTAGTGCGGGTTACCTTAGGGAAGGGAAGTTGAAGTATAGGAAAAATAAAGATGAGGAGGTAAGCCCGACATTACCGCCCCCGCTGGCGGCGGGGGGGGGGGGAATCCAAGGGGATAGCCGCACGAAAAAAACAAGGAGGTACACTGCATTTGGGGTGTGTGTTGGGTAACCTCCTCGAGTGTCGCTCCGATTCCGATCCCGCTGCAGTCCGGGGGGAACGGAATCAGAGCGGCCGGTACACCATGGGCGGCGGTCAATGGCTTCCCCTTCATAGGGTTGGCATTTTTTTTGGCGCGATGGACGCAAAAGCTACTGAACAAAGTTTGATGCGGTCTTGGAAGGGCTTAAAATCTGCAATATGTTTGGTTGCAATTGGTTTATGAAAACCGGTGCTATGACCAAAAAACGATAACAGACCTACGCGGGTGTGGAGCCGCGGGCATCGACTAGTGTTTTAATATTTTCAAAGGTGTTAACTATGTTATTATATTGGACACACTGAAACTTCGTATCGATAATTTCTTCAATGTAATGGAAAAATAACGTAATTACAAGAAAGGTAAGTTTTTATTGATTTTGTTATTAGTTTGCCTTACTGTATTACCTAAAGTAACATTATCAAAAGAATTTCCTTATAATTTTCTAAAGATTGATTTTGATTCTCTGAAGAAATTTGGTCTCTGCAAATTTCTTCACAGAATCCGTTAGGTTCTTGCAAAGCATCGGTGAAACTACAAAAAAAAAACAATAGCTATGTTTTATAATTATGAAAAAGAATATATGTTTTCAATAAGAAAAAAAAAACACTTCACTAATATGTTAGATCGCATGACCTTTGGATTTTGGGCCCATATCCTGCAGTACTGATTTATTATTGGAACCAACGAGGAACAGGCAAGAAATGGGACGGTCTGTGTGGCGTGGCGGTGGAACGTTTACTGCTACCACAGAGGTTGCAGGTTTGATTCCCGCTCAGTGCAAATATTTTCAAGTATTAAAGTACCTATTTCCATTTGTCGGTTTCTTTGTATAAAATGTACCTTTTTTTTTTTTTCGTGCGGAAATCTCCTCGGATACCCCCCCGCCGGCCAGCGGGGGCGGTTATGTCGAGCTTGAACCGACTAAAACCGCAAGCCGTCTCGGGTCTGCAGACGCCGGGGTGTAAGGTTGCCCATAGAGCATATCCCTCGCACGAAGAATAACCGTATTTCTAGAATCCATATGACAAGCGGTGTGCCATAAATATGTCCTAGAATATATTTTATTTATTTATGAATAAGCTACTCTTTTGTAGTATATATATAATAATTTCTTATATGAATAAGACAGCTACAAAATAAAATATTTTTCTTGAAAGCAAGAAAATACTATAAGTAGGTACCATAAATTCACTTACTAAACATCTAAACAGTGAACAAGAAACCCAACAAATCTAATGACGTTCCGTTTCACACTACAATCTTTTTTTGTTATCAAATTACGTAAATACCAAGTGTAAGAAACCTTCGCTTGTTTACAAAATGCATAAGGGACAACAAGGTGTTCCTTTAATATGTATAAGCGGTGGGTTGTCTCCTCCCCCATGTTAAGTTCAGCCAGATATTGCGTTTCGCGATAGGCCATAATTTCATATTATGACGTACTAGTCACAACGATAATTAATTTAAAATATCCCTTCTATAACATATTACGGATCTGCAGAGTTTGAAATTTTATTGGTTTTCAAAAAGTGGTTTAACGGTGTAGGTTAATAGTGTATTAGTGCGGGTTACCTTAGGGAAGGGAAGTTGAAGTATAGGAAAAATAAAGATGAGGAGGTAAGCCCGACATTACCGCCCCCGCTGGCGGGGGGGGGGGGTATCCAAGGGGATAGCCGCACGAAAAAAAAAAGGAGGTACACTGCATTTGGGGTGTGTGTTGGGTAACCTCCTCGAGTGTCGCTCCGATTCCGATCCCGCTGCAGTCCGGGGGGAACGGAATCGGAGCGGCCGGTACACCATGGGCGGCGGTCAATGGCTTCCCCTTCATAGGGTTGGCATTTTTTTTGGCGCGATGGACGCAAAAGCTACTGAACAAAGTTTGATGCGGTCTTGGAAGGGCTTAAAATCTGCAATATGTTTGGTTGCAATTGGTTTATGAAAACCGGTGCTATGACCAAAAAACGATAACAGACCTACGCGGGTGTGGAGCCGCGGGCATCGACTAGTGTTTTAATATTTTCAAAGGTGTTAACTATGTTATTATATTGGACACACTGAAACTTCGTATCGATAATTTCTTCAATGTAATGGAAAAATAACGTAATTACAAGAAAGGTAAGTTTTTATTGATTTTGTTATTAGTTTGCCTTACTGTATTACCTAAAGTAACATTATCAAAAGAATTTCCTTATAATTTTCTAAAGATTGATTTTGATTCTCTGAAGAAATTTGGCCTCTGCAAATTTCTTCACAGAATCCGTTAGGTTCTTGCAAAGCATCGGTGAAACTACAAAAAAAAAACAATAGCTATGTTTTATAATTATGAAAAAGAAAATATGTTTTCAATAAGAAAAAAAAAACACTTCACTAATATGTTAGATCGCATGACCTTTGGATTTTGGGCCCATATCCTGCAGTACTGATTTATTATTGGAACCAACGAGGAACAGGCAAGAAATGGGACGGTCTGTGTGGCGTGGCGGTGGAACGTTTACTGCTACCACAGAGGTTGCAGGTTTGATTCCCGCTCAGTGCAAATATTTTTAAGTATTAAAGTACCTATTTCCATTTGTCGGTTTCTTTGTATAAAATGTACCTTTTTTTTTTTTCGTGCGGAAATCTCCTCGGATACCCCCCCGCCGGCCAGCGGGGGCGGTTATGTCGAGCTTGAACCGACTAAAACCGCACGCCGTCTCGGGTCTGCAGACGCCGGGGTGTAAGGTTGCCCATAGAGCATATCCCTCGCACGAAGAATAACCGTATTTCTAGAATCCATATGACAAGCGGTGTGCCATAAATATGTCCTAGAATATATTTTATTTATTTATGAATAAGCTACTCTTTTGTAGTATATATATAATAATTTCTTATATGAATAAGACAGCTACAAAATAAAATATTTTTCTTGAAAGCAAGAAAATACTAGTAGGTACCATAAATTCACTTACTAAACATCTAAACAGTGAACAAGAAACCCAACAAATCTAATGACGTTCCGTTTCACAATACAATCTTTATTTTGTTATCAAATTACGTAAATACCAAGTGTAAGAAACCTTCGCTTGTTTACAAAATGCATAAGGGACAACAAGGTGTTCCTTTAATATGTATAAGCGGTGGGTTGTCTCCTCCCCCATGTTAAGTTCAGCCAGATATTGCGTTTCGCGATAGGCCATAATTTCATATTATGGCGTACTAGTCACAACGATAATTAATTTAAAATATCCCTTCTATAACATATTACGGATCTGCAGAGTTTGAAATTTTATTGGTTTTCAAAAAGTGGTTTAACGGTGTAGGTTAATAGTGTATTAGTGCGGGTTACCTTAGGGAAGGGAAGTTGAAGTATAGGAAAAATAAAGATGAGGAGGTAAGCCCGACATTACCGCCCCCGCTGGCGGGGGGGGGGTATCCAAGGGGATAGCCGCACGAAAAAAAAAAGGAGGTACACTGCATTTGGGGTGTGTGTTGGGTAACCTCCTCGAGTGTCGCTCCGATTCCGATCCCGCTGCAGTCCGGGGGGAACGGAATCGGAGCGGCCGGTACACCATGGGCGGCGGTCAATGGCTTCCCCTTCATAGGGTTGGCATTGATCGTCGGCCAATACCCAACGCAGCGGGAACACATCGCTCTCCGTACTCCTCTGCTTTCAGAGGAGACAGGATGAGCGATGCTGTTAGTGGTGAGATGGCCCAGGGTCAGTCGGGGTGCGAGGGATATGCTATATGGGTAACCTTACACCCCGGCGTCTGAAGACCCGAGACGGCGTGCGGTTTTAGTCGGTTCAAGCCCGACATAACCACCCCCGCTGGCCGGCGGGGGGGGGTATCCGAAGGGATTTCCGCACGAAAAAAAAAAAAAGAGGTACACTGCATTTTATATGAGTTATGAATCCTCCCATATGAAATGCAGTAAACCTTCTCAGCCGATCCAGCATGTTACGTTCATTTTATTTGGTTAAACACGCCTCCCAACTTATCGTCGCGGAATAATACCCGACCCCACCACGCGAGGACGCAGTGTCCGCTGGTAACCCTTGGGTTATCCTTTCAAAGGCTTACCCGGGGTGCCCGGCATTGGACACTTGGGGAGGACACCGTGTGGTTTTAGTCGGTCCGATTCCAACACGCCCACCCCATCGTTGGCACCGATGGGGTGAAGACCGTGGGGCTTTCCACACGTGAAAAGAAAAGCGATGACTTACTTGAGCGCAGGGACCAGGTAATCACGCCCACCCCATCGTTGGCACCGATGAGGTGAAGCCGGTGGAGGTTTCCACACGTAAAAAAGAGAAAAAAAGCGGTGATTTAGTTGGGCGCAGGGACCAGGTAATATATCTGGGATCTGTGCTTCACGCGACTGGTGAAATCGATTGTGACGTTTAGGCACATGTTGCTGCCGCGTGGGACTAGAGGCATGAGGTAGCTTATATCACTTGTGCCATAAAACTGCGTTTTATAGTACAAATTGCCCGAAATTTCCGAAATACGTAATACGTAGTAGCCTATTAGCTACAATAACTCCAACCACTACAATTAATTAGTAAATAATATATAATTCGTAACAATGCCTAACAATAAAATTACATCGTCTAAAGAACTATAAATACGTAATTTTATTGTTGACTGGAAAGCCAAGAACATTATACAGGGGCTGAGTTTTTTAGCGGTGATGATCGTATCCGAATAAATATTAATCAAGAAAAGATTAATGGATTCTGCGACAGCTTCATTTCATAGTATATCTGAACACCAGAGGCGGCTTGCGGTTTTAGCAGGTCCGAGTGATTTACGCTAAGAAAAAAAAAAGGTGGAAAGGTTGGAAGGCTAAAGGTTATTAACGACATTTTGTCGTTTCGGATCGTTTGCCTTTCACCAGTAGATGGATGGATTTGTTATTGGTCCTGCCCAGGTAACTTTTTGGTCGTGTATACCATTGATTTCCGACCTGTATTCCGGAAAAAGTAAACCAGTCGTGATTAGTGTAGGCAAACAATGAAGCAAACAACGTATTGTTCTCAGTATCAATATGATTCAGCATAGTAAATGATCAAGTCAGTCTAACATCATATTATGTTGACCACGGTTTTACAATTCAATGATCAATCACTTAGCTGAAGAGAGTGTTGTTGGGGTCAACCTCACTTGAAAACCGGTACACCTGTTGATTGAACGCCGAAGCTCTAGTACAAGCTTTCCTCTCGTGGTTGGCAGTCGCTCCCATAAAAGCCGTATAAGTCAAACCAAAAGGAGGAGAGCGAGTAGAGAAGTAGAGAAGAGAACCCCAAGCTCTGAAGCGAATGAACTTCCTAAATAATCAAAATTGGATCTGGAGCGATCTACAATAATTGATGCGAACTACGGAATTGTGTCAGTAATGTGGTCAGAATATTCCCCTATCCCGTCTTCGATGTTCTCTTTTTCCGATCTAAATGTATAGGAAAAGTTACAAGTTCAAAATTTCTTTGAATATTTCTAAAGTATACGTATATTAAGTATCGATACTAACCTCCGAATAGGATTTTCTTCGGAAAATATAAGGAGTGAGTTGTGCTTTGCATTGTCGGACCGTTGCGCGCCGCCCATGGTATCAGCTGGCGCCGCGCGAGCCTGCGCGCCCGCCGCCTCCTGCGCTGCCGCCAACCTGAAACCCAACATCAAATACTTGAGAAATAGAACTAACAAGACGAAACTTTGGCGGCAATCGTTGTGTTAGCGTGTTTGTTATTAAAAGCGTTTAGATTTTGTACCCGCTCTCTGTTTTATTTCTAGGGCTCTGCACCCTTTCTCTTCTTAATTCTTAATTCTTTATTGAACACACATAAAATAGTACAGTAACAGGCATAATTATATTTAGATGTACAAAGGCGAGCTTAACTCAGTATTGAGTTTTCTCCCAGCAAACCTTTGGGGGACAAAGGAGAAACAGCAATAAAATGGTAGTAAGTGCAAGTGTACAATTGCAGAGAACATACATAATAATAGAATACAAAAGTACTAAGAACATACATACCATACAACTTAAACTACATACATACAGACAAATTTATATATATAAATATATGTATACATAAATACACTACATAAATTCATAAATATACAATAAATTATGGAAATTATATAAATAAATAATACACAGTTATCTAGTTTGAGCAAGGAACCGTTCTTTTACTTTGATCTTGAATACCTTCAAAGAAGTGCTATCGCGTACAGAGTGAGGCAGCGCATTCCACAACCTTACCGCGCAAACAGTAAATGAGCCATCGTAAGAGGAGTTCGAAGAAGAAGCGCAGAGGAGGTGCGACAGGGTTTACCCCTGGGGACAAGATACTCAAAGCGTTCTCTTAAGAAGGCGAATCAGGATTGAAAAGAATAGAGTACAGAAGAGAGAGAATATGAGAGTCTTTACGCTGACGAATAGCTAACCACTTCAACTTTGCCCGAAATTCCGAAACATGGTCATACTTCCGGAGACCAAAAATGAAGCGAATACCCAAATTTTGCAGTCTTTTGAGTTTATTAAAAAGTTCCTCCTTTGCATCAAGATAACAGACATCAGCGTAGTCTAAAAGTGGAAGCAGAAGAGATTGCGCAAGAGTAACTTTAGATTGAAATGGTAGAAATTTCTGGAGACGTTTGAGGGCTGAAACGAGCAGTACACCCTTTTGCTAACATCTGCAATATGGACGTCCCAGACCAGATTAGAGTCTATATAGACACCTAAATTTTTCACGTGTTTCGAAAAAGCAATAGGAGTCGCATCGTATAAAACTTTCGGAAGAGACTGGTGAACCAAAAGATTCAACATTTTTTTCAACATTTCATTTTTTTTTTTCATGCGGAAATCCCTTCGGATACCCCCCCGCCGGCCAGCGGGGGCGGTTATGTCGGGCTTGAACCGACTAAAACCGCACGCCGTCTCGGTTCTTCAGACGCCGGGGTGTAAGGTTGCCCATAGAGCATATCCCTCGCACCCCGACTGACCCTGGGCCATCTCCGGTTTTGAGATGCCCCCCTCGGGTTTGGGAACCACGGTGTCTCCCTCTTGCCCCGGTTTGAGGGAGGGGCGCTAGTCGCCAAACCATCCCAGCCTGCTTCTGCTGGGGTGACAGGCGGCCTCACCTGCCACCCCCAGGCCTGCGCTCATGGAGTACGGAGGTCGTTAAGCGACCTCCAGCGCCTGAGTCGCCTGCGACGCGCGGCGAGCATGTTGGGGGCTCGGCGGGCCGGGAGAGTTCTAAATCTCTCCCGGGTGCGCTCCGCCATCTCCTTCGCGAGCAATACATGCTCGCAGAAGGAGGTGGCGGCGGCCCACGCGCTCGCGCAGGGCTCTGTAGCAGTAACAGAACCTTATTTACTAAGAATCCACTGTCCGTTCGTCTCTCAGCGGGCTGTATCTTATTAACCGCAATACTTAGTCAATTATGATAGTAGGTGTTATATTGCCACTGTAATAACAATTATCCTATCCAGAACTACATGTGCAGGGTGGATGTGTCACTATCATACAGTTTAAGCAAATCCACCGAGAACGTAAAGGTTTAGGTAAGTAAAGCACCTCTTTTCTTTGCTGTACCGTAAAGACTGAGAATTCTTTACCAATGCAGGTGTTACTGTTCTATTTTAGTCGCAAGTCCTTTAAACGGGGCGTGAAAAAGCATCTACCGAGGCCCTCAAACTGAGGACCACGATTTTAGTTTTCTCACGGCTGGAGTCTATAATGGTTTTCTTCATTCTGTAGGCTTGACCTATTTCTTACTATCTAGCTGGGTGAAGTCTTATTAATGTATCCTACATGAAAAAAATCAAAGATGGTCATAATTAATTGACTTTTTTATCTAAAGATGCCGTTAAGAAACCGACTGTAGACTGCAACCCGCCTGCCGGCAACAAATACCGCCTGCGGTTGTAGTCGACCGCAGTGTCACTTGCATTCCTAGCATAGCGGCATTGCCGCTGCAGTCACCTCTCTTGTGGCAAAATAACTCAGCCTTTCCCGTACTTTTATGATTATTTACTATTGTATCTTTTATTGAGAGAGGAAGGTGATAACAGCTCCAGATTCAGCTCCTTTCCTATGGCGTTCTAAACAATATCTTTAACCAGATTATTCCGATGGCTGGGATGGGATTCTTCATCTTTATGCTAAAAACTTATTGAAGTGAAAACTTCTTTAGCGGCCTTGTGCACTTTTTTGTAATGGGTAAAAAAAGTTAAGCTCGCGTCAGTAAACACGTGACCTGGTCGTAAGACAACAAATATAGAAGCGCTAAATTCACACTATACTTAACAACCTTGGTGGCGCGTTCGTCTAATGAGTGATCGTTGACTTCGTCAAGACTGAGATCAATTCTGACCGAAGCCCAAGGAACACTTTTTGTCATCATATAACTTTTTGTAATATTTATTCTATTTTGTGCCATAAATCTATTGATATTAAATGGAAATTAAACAAAGTGCATCTATTAATGAAAAAAGTGACGCAGAAATAGCGAAAGAAAATGAGCGAGTACTTTATAAATATATTGGCAATAATGGTTCTGGTAATAATGATGGTGAAAAAGACGTTGAAATTATGGATGGAAGTTGATTTTTCTGTGAGATAAACGTTTTAATGTAAAATAATTGTAATAGTTCTGAAGTGTTAAATTTTCAATGTAATATAAATTGTCATGTTTGTTGTACGATAGCGCAATAAATGAATATTGTATGTTATCACATAAATGATAGTACTTTTATACTGATAATTAAAGCAATTCGTGCAAAATTATTCTTAACCATTCCGAAATATCAAAAATGCACAACGTTAATATTCAAGTTTTCACCTCTAGCGGTACTCCCGGAGTGCAACCCGACGTTTTTTTTTAAACTAGTCAGTGACACTCCGGGTACTGTGGAGGAGGCGTGCCGCGCCAGTGTCGCCACTTTTGGAATACGTTCAGTAGAAATACATAGAAACCAGTAGTGCCGCTGCGGTCGACCGCAAGGGCCGCCGGCTATGCCGCCTGCCGTTGCGGTCTGCGGTCGGTCACGGAATGAGACCTTTAGAGACGTCTTTTGTTTGCATTTTTTTATCGATGTTTGGATAGAACCCGTCGTGTACTTGTGTACTCGTACTTAACCGATTTTTGAATACAATGAAATGTCGAAGCTATAAGAATGCAAACTTTTCCTATAGACTTAGATCTGAAAAAGAAAACATCCAGGACTGGACTTGAATTCGCGACCAGTCCATCGTCGACCTGGCAAATCCTAAATTTTCGGAATTCGTCGATATATTCTACTTCTTGTGGTGATAACTTGCCTTGTTAGTATGGGTCGAATCTAACAAGGTGATTTCAACCTACTGTTCTGTTATTAATGTCGTACCAATTTGAACCTTAGCGTTCGACATCCAGCAGGCTCAGCATGGTAGGGATGACACAAATCTCTCGAGTCTCTTCGACCAATGAAATCGCAGAAAACTTTGTCACGTGACCAAAATGACGCATTCCGTTGTTTGAAGAAACTCGAAAGACACGAGTCTTCGGTGCCGTGCTAAGGCTGCAGATGGCAATGCACTCATTTGACACAATCAAATTGATCTGATAGATAATGAAGGAGGTTGATGGTGGTACTTTTCAACGACTACCTGCTAGTAAACCTAGTTTGGGAACTATTGAAGATGTTTTGTAAGCAATGATACAGTTCGGAAGGTAGGTAATGACAATCTGCCAGATAATGGTGAAGGTCATCAAAGTAACATAAAGCGATTGGTTATTTTGGCTGAACCTTGGTAGATTTTCTGTTTTGCTATTGACTACCTACTTACACAAATCAACCTTTTTGATATGGCATGAATCTGGCGTTCACGGTCTCTTAGACCTTAAACCACGGCTCATCTATGATATAACTACAAGATTAGATTATAGAAGATTATATTATTACAAGAAGAAGGAGGTTAAATTGTTTTGTTTATAATAGTTGTCAAGTTGAAAATAGCAAAATTTAGTCTTCGACCTTTAGAAGTTGTGTAGGCAGATGTTCCTTATCTTCAAAGATCTTCCTTCAAAGGGCAATTGTGTGGTTACCTATCACACAATTGCCCTTTGAAAAAGTATAGTACGTATTTATCAAAGGGCAATTGTGTGGTAGGTAACCACATAATTGCCCTTTGATAAATACGTACTATACTTTTCAGCAATAAATATCAGAAGTGAAATTCCTCTAATTTGTGTTATATACTCATATCTATATATATTACTAAAGGTGTAGGCAGATATACTAATAATAGTACACTAAACTACATAAAGTTATCTACACCCAAAGTAAACATAGCTTAAAACCAGCTTGTATTATGGGCACTAGAATGCAGGCTAATTTACATTTATAGATATTTTTTTCGTAAATACATACATATCAATACTAATATTATAAAGAAGAAAGATTTGATTGTTTTTTTGTTTGCAATGAACAGGCTCCGAAACTACTGAACCGAATTTGAAAATTCTTTCAGCATTAAAATGCTACATTGAAAACCGCGCGAAGATGCTAGT
Source organism: Cybosia mesomella (assembly GCA_946251805.1). Classification (NCBI taxonomy): domain Eukaryota; kingdom Metazoa; phylum Arthropoda; class Insecta; order Lepidoptera; family Erebidae; genus Cybosia; species Cybosia mesomella. The sequence goes on from OX276390.1 coordinate 8,217,503, forward strand.
TATACATATAAATACTCAGACCAAAGCAAATATACATTATAAATTATATAAGATACTGCACTGAGCAGAAATCGAACTCTGATTTAGCAATTGAACCTCTACCTCTACCGCTCGCCATTTATATAATGGAGTAACAGCTAAGGGAAGGAAAAGAGTAGAATGGAAAAAGTTAAGAAAGAGAGATAAGGCGTATAGCATTCTCAACAAATACTTCAAGATTTAGATCGGAAAAAGAGAACATCTAGAACGGGACTTGGACCCGCGACCACTCCCTTACAGGGGGAATGCTCTGACCAGCTGAGCTATTTAGACACGTCGCAGATATTCGAAATCTCCGATATATTATATACGTCTTAAGGCGACGCTGGAAATACTTCAAGGTAATTCATTAACGATCTGTGGCGTAGCGGTAGAACGTCCGACTGCTAAGTCTCGGGTCGCGGGTTTGTTACCTGCTCGTTGCAAATATTGTTAGGCATGAATATTTGCATTGCTTAAGATGTTTCTATAATGTATGTAGTTACAAAAAAAAATGCATCTAAGTATGTTTATTCGCATTCTTGAACGCATAACACAAGCAAGTTAAGTTATGTTTACTTTAGGTCTAGATATCGCTGTGTAGAATGTTGTAGAATATTTATATTTATTCATTTATTTGCCTGTGATCTACAAACCGTTCCGCTAAAACGACGCCTCATACTAAAATAATATTACAGAAGTAATACTTTAATTAAACATTTGTTAACCGCAACTATTCATAACATTTAACTTAGTTTTATATTTAACGGCACGTTTGTGCTTAATTGATAATGATATCATTAACTACTGGAGCGTCCCCGGTCATGCACGAACTATAATGCCATTGGAACACGCTACGGTACGAATTATTAATAATATTAAAGGCCTATCCGCCTATTCAATTTTACGCTCTTAGAAAGAAATTTCAACTTTTCAGGAGCCTGATTCAGTATAATTACGTTTTTAAATGTGTGATTTCAAAAGTTAAGAGAGCCAATTAATAAAATTACTAGGTCTGCAAGGCGAATCGCTGCTTGCAATGTTGAGCTGAGTGAGACATCGTTAATCAGATTTTGAAAATTTTGAACAGTGATCATTCCTCCGTGGCAAGTCCGATTTTGAAAATTCTTTTTGACAGTCACAACTCTGGACATGCTTTCTGAGCGTGTAAAGTTTGGTCACAGTGTCTCGAGCGGTTATTATGTAATTCCATCTGGAATTTTTTTATTGGTGATCATTCCTCTGTGGTAGCATTAATTTTTTCAAAATATATCCATAAACCTTCCTCTGATTGACCTCTTTAATCATGCCAAATTTGGTTCTGATTGGATTAGTAGTTTAGGAGGAGACCTGTGACAAATAAAATTCTGAAGTCTGGTATGAGGAGCTTTCGCTGGACTTCGTCTCACTCAGCTCAAAAATTACAAAACCATATTGAAAAAAAAAACAAACTATGAGTGATTCTGAAGTTTTAATAACCTAACGAAAACGTAGATAGGTTTTGTTTTGACAGATCGTACTGAATACTAAACTTTTTTTAATGTTTTTTTTTTTCAAATTTCTTCTGACCTCCTAACTACGAGAAGAAACGTGCACCAGAGCATCGTTCATCAATCTGCAAATGTACCGGCTTGAAGGAGAGATTGGCTTGGACCCGTTTTTTTTATTTAGCGTGTGGAAACCCCCGCGGGCTTCACCCCATCGGTGCCGACGATGGGGTGGGCATGGGAGGCAGGTTTCTCTCCCGCTCCCTCTCCGCCGTCTCTTTCGCGCGCATTACCTGCTCGCAGAAAGAGACGGCGGCGTGCCACTTGCTTCCGTCGGAGACCACGACCCTCACCATGGTCTCCAACGAGAGAACGTCCACGCCCAGGACCGCAACGAGATCCCGGCTCGCCCACGCAGGGCACTCCACCAACATGTGGAGCGCCGTGTCTTCACCAGGATCCTCGCAGAGATGGCACTGCGGCGTTGTCTCCCGGTGGATGCGCCATAGATACTTACCTGATATCTGGCATATCCTGTAGGAGAGGTCACTCCAACCACTCCTTCATAATCGGTCTCACCGCAAGGCTTGGACCCCTTTGGTTCAATTAGCGAAGAAACAACTGTACTATATAACAAAATGAAATTGATATGACAAAACCGGGTCAATAGATAGCTCCAAGCACGTGACTGTTGTATAGTAGAACGAATGGGGAAGCTACGGACTCCGTACATTAGATTAATTAATACGTCAGTATTCGGCTAATGTCAGGGTTGTCGACTTTAGTTTCGGAAAAAAGAGGTCGGTGGATTACGATGATATTCGTGAGTGGATTGAGCGAAGTGATATTCGTTTTAGCCAAATTACAATTGTACAAGTCTCATTTAGTAGAGCCGAGACGTACTTATTCGTTTTAAAATTTAACAGAACTACTTGATTATTAAACTTATAAGCGCCGGTAGCTTAGTGGTTAAGAAGTCGACCTTACGATCAATAGGTCCCGGGTTCGAGTCCTGTCCATTACACTACCGAGGTGAACCCACTCCTAACACAAGCAATTAAGCTTAGCCAGAGGGGTTAGGGGGAATATTAGTAATTTCGGTTACAAATATTCTTTTTAGAAAAAAAGTAAATAAAAAAAACGAAGTTCCTTATCGTGCGTTACGAAAGAGGGCTAGACGGAAAAATTTAAGATTCTAACGACACTTTTTGCTTTTGTAACTTCGGTACTATGGAAACGTATGGTGTCATTCTCAATATTTTCTCTTAAGTAAAAATAAACTACGATTTCATTTAATTTTTTTAATGTGTTTCCTTGAGGCGTAAAAGTGGTGACCCTGACGTGATGGATATCATTTGTGAATTCGCTAATGAATTGGAGTTGAAGAGTACGACGTCCTCGTCAGTTTCTGAAGAACTTTTCAAAAGCGTGTAAGTCAGCGGCTTATGATCAGTAAAAATTATCGGTTAAATTAAGTCCCGCGCATCTATGACGTGTACGAAAGAATAGACAGACAGAGTATACATATATATATATATATATATATATATATATATATATATATATATATATATATATATGTGTGTGTGTGTATGTAAGGAACTTCGTTCCATCCGGGTGTCCCTTGACACCTCTCAAGTTTTTTATAATAAAATGGGCCTCGGAAGGTGTAGACAAAGCTGTATTTATTCTGTTGTTCCGTTTTCAAACGAATGTTAATGTATTATCTCTAAAATTATCTTATCAACAAATCTGCTTGTTTACGGAACAAATAACAAAACATTAAATAGGTCTGTGTGTGCATTGACATATATATTATTAAAGTAACCTTAATGTCTGCTATGGTGCTCGGCGACAGCATCAGCTCTTGACTTGCCCACCAGCTTGGCGCTTTTTGGCATGGAATAGCCCTACTTACAGAGCTGTTCAGTACCTGAATGACTTTTTGAAAAAGAATCCAGATGCGGACATATTTTATGATAAGCCAGGTGTCTTTGGTACAACTGTGAGAGAATATGTGAGTAACTTATAGTATTTGTATGCCGAAAATGTAACGTATTTCTTCGTATTTTTAATATTTTTATAATTTCAATTTCAAATAATTAATTTAATGTAGTATTTAATGCAACTGACTGCAAATAAGCGCTTTGGTGAAAACTGTAAGCTTATATTGCTAATAATAATGAATAAATGAATAAATTAGAGGAGACCTATGTATCGCAATGGACTAGCATAGATATCAATCAATTAGAACACCCATGCAGACATTCATCATCAGATGAATGTCTGCATGGGTGTTCTAATGAACATTCCCGCTGACAAAGATGTTTAGGCCCCATCAGTATATATATCCATCTGTAGTAGTGACCCCGTGGGATGGTCAAAATTGAACTTTAAAGAGGTTGTCAGAAAGTTAAACTTCATTGCATTTCATTTTACCCGACTGCGTTAGGAGGGTTATGTTTTTCGAGGGTATGTATGTATGTATGTTTAATTATTTTGTTATATACGTCAGTTGTGAACATTATACAAATATGTCACAATACGTTTGATATTGCCGGTATAAACTTAGGTAAGTAACATTGGTGTGTGTGTTTCAAATGCATGATAGTGTGTGTTGTTTTATTTATCGATTTATTGTATTTTTATGGATAATTAAAAAAAAAAAGATTCTGCACTTTTCCTCCATGTAGGCTATAACTATACCAAATCTCACACTCCTCTCTCCGCGCAATTTTCGTAAAAAGGATTGTAAAGTTTTCCTTTTCTCCACAAAGTTTCGGTGCAGCTTTTTGATGTACCTCGCAAATCTCAGTAAGATTAGCCAATAGTATTACTGCTTAGTTATGATGAGGAAAGTATTGTAAGAGGATAATTTTTGATTCCTGGTAGCAATATATGGTCAAAATTGTACCTCGCTCCACTAGGATCCACAGTCTAGATCCACATGTGGATCATTGGATACTTTTATATCCGCTCCGATCCACGTATGGATCTTTGGATACTTTTCACTATTTAACTACAAAGCCACTAAAAAGCTACTAACTTGCTATCGAGTTCCGGCGCTTCTGGGTTAGGTTAGGTTAGAACTGTGACCTCCACAGAGCGCGAGCTGAGAGAGCGGAGCGAGCGTGCCGCGGCAGCGGCTGGCGAAGCGCCGGAACCAGGTAGTAGCTTTTTAGTGCCTTTGTAGTTAAATAGTGAAAAGTATCCAAAGATCCATATGTGGATCGGAGCGGATATAAAAGAATCCAATGATCCACATGTGGATCTAAACTGTGAATCCTAGTGGAGGGAGGCAAAATTGTGTAAGGGTTACTGAGTGCATTTTAACTGTTGTGTGTATCATAAATGTCACCTGTTTGCAGTCGAGTGCATTTGAGTGTAATTTACTAAAGCAATTGAAATTAATACTACAAATGTATGCTTCAGGCAGACTACACGACTATAATTTATAAATATACTTATATTTGTTTGTTTGTAATCAATAAGCCCTGAAACTACTGAGCTGATTTCAAAAACTCTTTCACCATTAGAATGCTACATTATTCCTGTGTGCTTCTTCTATGCTTTTATCCCGATATTTCCACCGGATCAGGCTAACGCGGGTGAAACCGCGTCCCGATGCTAGTTTATTATGGGTAGATTAATGTTATAAGTATAAAAGTAACTCGGTTTGTCTATTATCTTTTCACGCCTAGACCACTGAACCGATTTTATTTTAATTTGGTAGATAATTAGCGCATAACTTAAACAATAACATAAGCTACTTTTTATTTTGTAAACAGCATCTTTGGGCTCTAAGCCAACCTCACCTGGGTGTCGGTCGACTTTCCCCTCGGAGTTGGGAGGTCAGATGGCAATCGCTCCCGGAAAAACCGACATACCAATTAATAACAATCATCATCATCAACCTATGCTATTCGACTGGTGGACATAGGTCTCTCCTAATGTGCGCCATAGCGCCCTTCAGCTTGCCGCATCCAGCATCTGCCCGCAGTCTTTCGCAGATCGCCATCCCACCTGGCCGGAGGGCGTCCTACACTATGTTTGCCTTGTCGTGGTCTCCACTCATGAATACGTTTACCCCAGCGGTTGTCGGTTCTTCGCGAGATATGGCCGGCCCACTGCCACTTCAGCTTGCTAATTCTTTTAGCTATGTCGATAACCTTGGTTCTCAGTCGGATGTATTCGTTAAGAATCCTATCCTTCAGAGAAATTCCGAGCACAGCTTTTTCCAGTAAACAACAATAAACAACTACAAATTATGGGAAATCACTATGAGGATGATGTAGACTTTATTTTCAATACACCAATTTTCCACGATAAAGAGTTTCCACGAACTGCAGTCATCCCTACATATTATAAAACATAGTCTTCCACCCCGCCTGTCTGTCTGTATATTCGCGGTAAACTCAAAAACTGCTACACCGATCATGTTGTTTTCACCAATGGATTGAGGTGTTCTCGAGGTAGATTTTAGTATAAAATTTGTCAAGTGTTAATGGCTAAAATATAATTATATTTGTTGGAGATCTCGGAAGCTCCCAAGCTGTCAACGAAAACGCTGCCTTAACTTTGAAATATAACAAAATGATGTATGGTGGAAATGTGTATCTTATATAGGTTGTGGTAGTGGAATAGGGTCCCATGGGTAGCGGGAACGGGATCAGAATTCCACGTGTGAAGCCGCGGGTAACAGCTAATTAGTTTTCTAAAATGTAAACGACAACAAGTTAACGTAAAATCTAGTGACAACCCTACTCATTACAGAGAAAAAGCAACTATTCTGTCTCGTAGGACATTAGTGTAGTGAACTGTTAACGTCGAACAGCTTGTGGTAACGATTTTTTTCACGGTTTCGTGTCATTATATGGAAGTTAATGTATTTTAATTGAAATCGGTATGTTATTGCATACGTCTTTAAAGAGCTCGTGAAATATATTTTGGTGTGGTCTATATTTAAAATACTAGTCCACTCAAAATAGACAAAAATAAGTCATAACTAAGGAATAATTCGCATCGAGCTGAAAATTGGCAGAGACGTTAAATACATCGTTATAAATAAAATGTCAAAAATCCCCATCGATCCTACTTCTGCAAAAAAAATTATTCAAGGTCAAACGAACAAAATTAAGGGATTTTCCATTTTTCTCGAAAACGGTAAGTTTTATCGTGAAAATAGGTCAGATAAAGTTGTAGATCATACAATTCTCTACAAAAATGGTCCAGTCACCTTTTCTCTTACGACTCACCATTCGTCAGATATCGCGGTTTTAATAATTAGAAAATTAATATTTTACATACGAGTAATCTATACATCTATACATATAATATCTATACATATAAATAAAATTGGAGTGTCTGTTTGTAATATTGAAATAACCGTTTTTTACTACATGTATATGAATATATATACGGTACATACACCAAAATAACATTTTTTACAATTTTTGTCTGTCTGTCTGTTTGTTCCGTCTAATCTCTGAAATGGCTGGACCGATTTTGACGGGAGTTTCACTGGCAGAAAGGTAATATAACAAGGAGTAACATAGGTTACATTAATTTTAGGAAAAATAATTAGGGTTACGCGCATAAAAACTAAAACCCTAAAAATCTTAATCCACGCGGACGAAGTCGCAGGCACAGCTAGTATGCACTAAAACGCAGCCTGTATACGTCATCGGACGTTCAATATAAATGAAAATAAGAAACTATTGGTTTGTGTTACTTACACAATAAAACTTGTATAAATTGAATGAGTATTTTAAAATAAACTAATTAATTTTCTAATTATTAAAACCGCGATATCTCACAAATGGTGAGTCGTAAGAGAAAAAAAGACGGACCATTTTTGTAGAGAATTGCATGATCTATAACTTTGTCTGACCTATTTTCACGATAAAACTTACCGTTTTCGAGAAAAATGGAAAAAACTTTAATTTGTACGTTTGACCTTGAATATATTTTTTTACAGAAGTAGGATCGAAGGGGATTGTTTTATGTATTGTCTCTGCCAATTTTCGGCTCTATGCGAATTATTCCTTAGTCAAATGTCTATTTTGACTAGACTATATGGAATTCCTTCATTTGTTGGTAGACGACTACCCAAAAAAGAAGTGTAATGTAAGTGAAGTTCATGTACGTACGTGAGTTTTTTTATTCTCCCATAATTTTTAAAAGTCTGAACAGTTTTGGATATATGTGAAAATATTTCATTATAATGATGGATAAATACGGAACCTTATATTGGGCACGAATTAAGACGCATTTGACTGGATTTATTTAATTATGATTTAATAATTTTGATACTAAATACTAATAAGTAATATCGAAAGTTTACATTTCCTGCGACAGTCAAAACACCGAGAACGTATTATAAGGAGTTTGACGACAATTAATTAACATTATAATAAAACACACCTTTTTTTTTGTGCGGAAATCCCCTCAGATACCGCTCGCCGGCCAACACCTCGTAAAACATTAGTTAATAAACAGTTATCATCTTAAGTATTCCCAATACATTTGAACATCTAAATTAGTTTGCAAATCGTGAATGTTCGTGTTCATCGCCTAATGTAACTGACCCCTAAACCTCTACAAATCTGGGTCAAAGCCTACTAAGAATAACTCAACGATTTTTTTCAGAAATATGTGACTTAGTAATTAATGGATTCCAACTAACCACATACTTTTACTAATACCATACTAAGGCCACTTTAGATTAGAGACAAATAATTAGCACTAATTAAGTTAAGTTTAGTAACACGACTGTTAGATTGATTCATTATATCAATTTAATAGTACTTAACATACATACGTACATAGATAAAGTCACGTGGGGCGCCATATACATAACCACCTAATGGCGGCTAAAATGAGCGCTGCTACTATTTAACTATTAGTGGTGTATATTTCGCTCCACTAAGATCTTTGGGGCTTAAACCGACCTCACTTGTAAGCTGGTACACCTACTGATTGACGGACGTGGATCTGGTGCAGGCTTTCCTCTTGGGGAGGTCAGACGTCGGTCACTCCCATAAAGGTAAAAAAAAATCAAGGAAAGGAGCAGAAGAGTACCAAAGTGCTAGCCCGCTGCACGGTGGTCGGTTATCGTTTTTTGAACTAACATTCACGATTTGCAAACCGATTTAGATGTTAAATATCGAATTTCGGTCGTTTTGTAGTTGGACTGAAAGCCGACCCCAACTGTGTTGGGAGTTTTATATCTCTGCCTGCCTTTTCAGACATATACAGACATACATTTAAAATACCTAACCATTTCATTTCTATTCACGTAAGCTAACATGCTACGCTTTAGATGAAAGAAAAGGCACCCGAAAGTCTCACCGGAACAATAGAGGCACGAGACAGGAGGGGGCAGTGAGGGACGGATAGTGGGAGATACGGAGGGGAGTAGGTCGAGTGATCGGCCACGAGTAAGGACATCGGCGCATCTTGCCCTTCGGCCGCCTCATTAGCTAGCACACTCGAGTTATTGTCGTCTGAATATGAGAGTGGGGCGCTACAAAATGACGGTCTTATGTTACTGGGCCGTGTTGATACTTGTGTAGCTTTTTGTTCTCGCTTTTTTGTGTTTGTTTGCAAATTTTACAGTGTTCTAGTTACTTTAGTTACATAGACATCAATGGTTCTATGTACATATGAAACCAGTTTTGTTGATTTTTGCTATGTTAGATTTTATATTTCGTGAGCGTGTCCAGCCAATTATTTCGTCATTTTTAAAGATATTGCAAAACTTTAAACTGATATGAAATCTGCATCACTTAATCTATAACATGACATAAAACAAGTTAAAAATAACTATCGGCATGTGTTCACAATTTGTATTTTAGCAGTTCCCATACATTTATTATGGCACGGTTTCTTCACTAGTCTGATAAGGTGATAAGTTAACAACCTGAATAATGCCTAGAATGATAAGCTGAGTGTAATAACACCCAAATTTCGTTGGACCCATATTATAAGGGGCGAGCCTATTGCTATTCGCCGGGTTCTTTTCTGAACTTCGTTCGGCTACTGAGAATTTCTTAACACTTTGTTTTTATATTATTTGATTCGGGAACAAATCTGGGACCTCATGCTCAGTAGTCTTACTTGCTACAGTAGTGCCACCGAGGTTTAAATTAAATGTGCAGTGTTATTTATCTATGGCTTTTCTATACATTGACGGATTTAAAGGTTCGGTCAGCGGTTTTATTAATACATATCGTATCAGACAATTAAAATGTGTAAGTAATAGAAATTTATGTCAAAACATTTCATTATATCGTACGCAAATTGAAGCAGAAATAAATTCAATAAAATGGTCCTCCGTGCACTACTGTCTACTGCATTTTTCTTTTTTTCGTGCGGACATCCCCCCGAATGGGTATCCGGCCGGCGGGAGGGTTCCCGCCAGCCAGCGGGTGTGGTTATGTCGGATTCGAACCGACTTAAACCGCACGCCGTCTGGAGTCTTCAGAACCTGGGTGTAAGGTGGCATATGACATGATCAGGAATCGAAACAATCTAAAATTCATACAGTAATTAATATGTCCTTGAAAAGCTAATAAAATAAAAACAAACTAGGTAGACTTGTGTCTCTTGTATTATTTTAACAACTGAACAAGCCGGTAAGCTAATTATCTATTTTGATACTGACAGTGTCCTCTATCTTATGTACATAGTAGTAGTAGTAGTAAATCACTTTGTTGTATGTACACAAGAATACTCCATACATAACATAAGCTGGTACATACATTTCCTCACGCTTTCAACCTCCGGAGTTGGCAAAGACAACAGCCCGCTATCTGTTTCGGTCTTTAAAGATTCGTACAGGCTGGCAGCAGGGGCGTAATGTAACATTCACAATGAGCATATCGTGTGCTAAACTCTGTGGCTCCTTGCTCGCTTGCACTGACTGCACGAATGCTTTTTTCGTAACATATTAAATTAGGCCCCAATAACGCCGGTCTGTATCTACCTTTAAAAACAAAGGTGAAATGGCGTTACACACCAATTAAAATAAAACAATATTAACAAAACGACTCACGACATATCCAGAACACGTTCATTTATCAACTATCATAAAATATATTTGTTTGGTATAAAGCTCTTAATTTGTATTTAATTTGTGATAATCACTAAACGCACTGTTTGCTTGTCGATATTGCTTGTCAGTAATTGTTTTCAAATACCCTCATTGTGTGGTCATTGAAGAAATATTTTTATAATACACCCGTTTTTAAAGATGGCTCTGTATATTTGTTTAATAAATGTTTTTAGGATTCCGTAGCCAAATGGCTAAAAACGGAACGCTTATAGATTCGTCATATCTGTCTGCCTGTCTTAATAGTATACAGCTCCATCGCACGTCTGATATTGGCAGAATTATGTCGACACCGGCATTGTTTACAATAAAGAAAAATCAAATTGAGTTAGTACATAGGTGCTCGTATATGTTTGCGTCGGGGGCTGAAAATAAATAGAAATACTCGTAGCTATCTGCAAAAACGGATCTATGATATATTTTTAACTAGATGTCCCCCGACTTCATCCGGAGATGATTTCGGTGTCGGTCGGATTAGGGTATAAGTTCTTTTGCGCGGAACCACATATTCTTTCTAGACTATAGTTACGTATAATATTACCTATCTGCCAGTGAAAATCCCGTCATAATCGGCCCAGCCGTTCCAAAGTAAATCAGATTTTATTCCCAATTTTTTGAGTTTTAATTTTTTTGCTTTGATTTCTAATTACTTTTCTAAAATTAAAGTAGTCTATGTTATGTTGTTATGCAGTGAAAGTCCCGTCAAAATCGGCTCAGCCGTTGCAGAGATTACCTCTTCAAACAGACAGAAATAAATACAGACAGAGACAAAACCTTAAAAAAAATATTTTTGTTATAAGTATAATTAATTATTCATGATTCATGTGCGATCATTAAAAATATGTTGTTGGAACGAAGTTCCTTATCAAGCGTTACGAAAGGGGGCTAGACGGAAAAAATTAAGACTATAACGACACTTTTGTAACGACACTTTTTGCTTTTATAACTTCTGCGCACCGATCCGCGCATTGTTGTTACGGTACTATGGAAACGTATGGTGTCATTGTCAATACTTTCTCTTATGTAAAGATAAACTACGATTTGATTTAATATTTTTAATGTGTTTCCTTGAGGCGTAAAAGTGGTGACCCCGACGTGATGGATATCATTTGTGAATTCGCCAATGAATAGGAGTTGACGAGTACGACGTCCTCGTCAGTTACTGAAGAACTTTTCAAAAGCGCGTAAGTCAGCGGCTTATTATCAGTAAAAATTATCAGTTAAATGAACTCCCGCGCATCTATGACGTTTACGAAAGAATAGACAGACAGAGTGCATATAATATATATATGTGTGTGTGTGTATGTAAGGAACTTCGTTTCATCCGGGTATCCCTTGACACCTCTCAAGTTTTTTTAATATTACAAACAGATACTTCAATTTTATTTATTTGTATAGATGTTTGTCTATATGCATCATTGTGACTCGCATGATTGAGTAAATGTTTGTTACTCATTCACGCTTAGAATACTTTCACATTTATAATATTAGTTCGAATTAGTAGGATTAGTAGGATTTCGTGACGCGACTGACGTTTGACGCTTGAGATGTCCCATCTTACAGGTGAGGCTGACTTGGGCCCTGAAGACCTTAGTGGTGCCCCATTACCCCTTCTTAAAAGGAATTAATTATTGATGTATATTTTAAACACAGTTTTCATATGATATTGTCGATATCGATCGAATATGATAGAGTCTCCCCGTGACCATAGCTGCTAAAAAGCAACCGAAACGTCGGGATCAATGTAAAATATAAAATAACATCAAATAAATCGCGATAGAATCCGTTTTTAACGGATTCTATCGCGATTTATTTAGTTTTATTTCAACAGTTTTCAAATCTTGGCAAAATTACATTGTTACACAAAAATGCCTAACATACTAAATCGAATTACGGCATTGCGTCCTATTTGTCATCGTTAAAAAAAAACATATCATTATTTGTATCGAGGCCATACGTTAGATATAAGTAAGCCAAGTATTTATAAATAACATAACATATATTTTGTGCCAAGTAGTACACAGCATATAAATATAACGTAGTGTAATATTGCCATGCAGAATATATTCAAGGATTTACAATAGGATTTAGGTACTTGGCCAATTTCCATTTTTTGTATTTTCATGTCGCGTCGCTATTTGCTGGTCGGTGAAGTGGTCATTTTATGTTAGAGAATTATATGTTGTAGCTACATTATATAACAATGCCGGTTCAGTGAAAGGGTTTCAGTGACAAAAACTATGCTATATGTATTGTAATGATAAATATTTTATGTATCGCACGTCGATATGATCCAACCAGCCTAAGTCGGATTGATAAACCGTACCTTTACCACGCGCGTTCATATTAGCCGACACATTTACGTAGGTTTTGATTTACGTCAGTTCTTTCTTCTATGTTAATCAATTGAACTGCACCGTCTTCTCACGTTACAACTGTGATTATAACTCGCTGTCAAACAGAATAATGCCCCTTATGGTATTAAAGTTTACACGGAGATAATGCTAGACTTGTGGTCTTCAGCGGTCTCAAGCATTGACGTCTATGTATACCTAGACAAGCTGTTTACAACAAAAAATCTGTCATGGTTCCTGGGTGAGGTGGGACTGAATTTTGAATTTGAAACGGGATTATGAATTGATCTTGAAAACAGCTCCCAGTGGTATAAATCGTCATGATTTAATGTCTAAATTTATTCAGCAACCGTACGTTCACCCGTGCGGACATTCAAAAGGGCTCTGACCTTCATGGTCAAAAATAGCGTATATTAGGTCCTTACATATGAAATTGCCGTTTTTCTTGAAGAAACTGGAGGAAACCCAATTTTCAGTACTAATATTTTTGAATTTTTTTTAGGATGACAAATCCAAATTATATGATTTTTTTTTGTGTATGAATGAGACAACATTAAGCTAACACATAGCAACTTTTATTACATTTTTGAAGAGTGACAGCTGTTAAGTAATACGAAATTTATCATCAAAATGGATAGCATTTAGGAAGTACTGTTTTTGAAGATCGAATTAATTTATCAAGCTGCCAATAAAAACATAATTTAATACAGAGTTGTAAAATGTTGAAATCAACTTTCAAACAAAACATAAATAATGGAAATAGCTATTAAATTACAGGAATAACGAACACATGAATATGTAAGAAAATTTCGGCAAAATAAAATAAAAGACCTATTATACACACACAATGTATACACACACAATGTATATACACACAATGTAATGTACTAAAAATATATCATGCTTAGTATCTTAAAAATGTTTGAGGCTATGATACTTTAGGTCTATATATAGAGCCCTATCAACATCTAGCCAACATCACCTGCAAGTCGGAGCACCTGCTAAATACTGAATGAGCCTCTGGCGCAGGATTTCCTATTGACACAATATTATGAAATTCTATTACACAAAACAAAGTCTGAACACTACTCTAAAATTGTTAAGGACTCACACAAGGTCTCCAAGGCAATGTGGGTAATAGTGAACAAGGAAAGGGGTATAAACAACTCCCCGCGTCTTGAATTCACTGACATTGTAAAATCCCACGATGGATCGGAGTTCACTTCGAGTTTGTTGCATGTGCGGCAGCCGCGTGTGGTGCACCCCGCTAATTCAACACAGTGTGCGACTGGCTTGGCGTGGTTGGACCCCCAGCGAACCGATCGTTATGGTTACGTCCGTTTAGCCCACATGAGGTCTATGAAATTATACCAAGCGCATTGTACCCAAACTATCTAAGGATATATACGGCATCTCAATGGAAATCTTAAAAGTGGCGGCAGTTCCTCTCGCCCCTGTACTATCAGGTTTATTTAATACATGTATAAAAACAGGTACTTATCCTACTCATATGAAACTCACAAAAGTCTCCCCTTTGTACAAAGGCAAGGGGAACCAACAGTGTAACTACAGACCAGTGTCCATTATCCCTGCTATATCGAAGGTATTCGAGAATGGCTTGTGCACTCGTATAACTAAGTTCTTAACGACGTCAAGTGCACTGTCCCACCGACAGTATGCATATCGCGAGGGTCGATCGACTACCTCGCTGACGCGTAATCTTATCCATCGAGATCTGACCGCTCGAGAACAAACAGCAAGTGGCACTTATTTCCTGTGATCTTTCGAAGGCATTCGATGTTGCTGACCGCAATGTACTAGCTGTCAAATTAAAATATTATGGAGTAAGTGAGACAGCGCATTCACTACTGACAGACTTAATGTTAGAGCGATCGCAAATCGTAGTGGGATGCGGAGGCACAGTGAAGTCCGAACCGGTGAAATCTGAGATGGGGGTAGCTCAAGGGTCGTCAGTCTCAAATATTTTATTCTCATTGCTCCTGAATGATTTGCCGGACGCAGTAAGGGACGCTGACGTATTTATGTATGCTGACGATGTAGCAACGATGGTTACAGCCGTCTCAGTGGATCTTTTACAGCATGAATTAAATAAAACCGCTAATCAACTGTATCACATTTTATAAATTTTGATTTGTCAGGTCGACATATGAAGCCACTTGTAGTATCGGCGGATGGGCTAAACATTGCGCAAGCCAAGACGGTGACGTTTCTCGGGTTCGGGACGGGAGCGTGCGTTCCGTATGCAGAAGCGCGGCGTGCGAGCTATCGTAGGAATTGCGCAGGATCATAAGGCGAAACCATAATTTGATCAGCTGGGAATTGCCTTCAATAGTTATATATCAGGTCGCGATATACGTGAGAATGAACCTTGAACAGTATCCAAAGCATAGTGACGTACACTCATATCACACACGGAATCGTGAAAACTTAAAAACGGCGACTAGGTCACTAGCGAAATCCGATAAGACGACTCATGTTATGGGACCCATACTATACAATAAGTTACCGGCCAATGTAACTTGTGCTCCCAGCATTGGGTCCTTCAATGTCAGATTGAAGAAATGGCTTATCGAGCAGGCATTTTACTCGTTTAACGAACTGCTAACATTGAAATGTACTTAGATATTAAGGTAATGACTTCCAGAACGGTACTTATTTGCATTATTTAATTATGTAATTGTTGATGTGTATTTTTTAATTTTATTTATATAATTTAGCTGATATTTTGAAATCTGACTTACCTATAGAAATTGACAAATCAAACGGACTTATAATTGTATTATACATTTAATGCTGGTATGCTTAACAGATAAATAAGTAATGTAATTTTTGACGTGTAATATTCCTATGAATAAATGAGTTATGAGGCCAGAGGGCAGTCGCTACCCGAAAAGCCAATATACAAATCAAAAACGATGTGCAACAGTACATTTGGACACAATAGGAAAACACTATGAGAATGATGATTTTGGGTCTATATCCCTAGTACGTATAGGTATTTAAATTGCGAAAAGACCTCCCTTTTTTAGACAAAAAAGGTGTGGGTGTTTGAGGCTCCACCAAGACTAAGCGACCTGCTAGCCGGTATATCTACTTGACAGATGAGGTATTGGAGCAGGCTTTCCTCTCAGGGTGGGAAGGTTAGATGGCAGTCGCTGCGTAAGTCAAATAAAAAGGAGGTGAAGGAGAAAGCGGACCCCAGGCTTTGAAGTACACCCCACCGGGCGAAGCCGCGGTGGCGGCCAAAGTCCGCCGGTAACCCTGGGGTTATCCTTTCGAGGGCTTACCCGGGGTGCCCGGCAATGGACACTTAGGGAGGTTTTAATCGGTCCGATTCCGACACGCCCACCCCATCGTCGGCACCGATGGGGTGAAGCCCGAGGGGGTATCCACACGCCAAGAAAAAAAAGGCTTCGAAGTTAGAAGCTTCGGATGCAACCGGGATCAACGCTAAGATGATGACGATGACCCGTCCTTCGGTAGCTGGAATATTCTGACTAATTAGCTGCATGCTGTCATGGATAACTGAAATTCTTGTTTATGTAGGTACATCTTAGGGCGATATCGGAGCCATTGACTGAAAAGTTTGCTGTCGTAGATATTGAGTTTTTCTGATTTGAAGTAAGCATACGAATTGCTCATCATCGAATTATACAAATTGCAAATCTAAAGTCTTAATCGTCACACTAGTCTTAAATCGATCGCCAATCTCCATGCATCGAAAATTAGCACTTTAAAAAATTATGACTTCCAAACCCAGGGGAGAAACCTTGCGCTAGAGCATCGTCCGTGCTTCCGCAGGTATAGGTTGCAGATGACTTTAGCTTTGGCGCAACGATTTAGCTGAGGCTCCATACACGGTACACCTCACATTGAATTCCAAAAAGCAGGCAGTGTGTGGACGGCCTAACAAAAGCGGCAGCTACAGCAATCAATCTTGTAGGTAAATTTCACGGTGAGTTCATTGAACAGTGTTACATTGCGATTGTTCACTGAACTTTCAGCAAAACAACGTTACACATATATTGAATTTAATTATACATATGTTTGAAGTATCAAAGACATGTGGCTATTTAGAACGTTAATATTTCGGTGGTGCAGCAAGTGAAACTGTTGTCCATGAGGTCTTGGGTTTGTTTCAAGTGAAGCGAGTAGGAAAACTACAGTATGTAAAAGTTCCTTTTTTCAACACGTGGACGATTTATCACTAGTTTCAGTGAAGTGAACCTCTCCGGTGCTAGCGGTAAAGTGTCTATTTTGAAATCGATTCGAATAAATCCACGCGGTGTTCCGTCACAGATAGGTATTACGCGGAGGGTTTGGGGTATTTGGATGGAGAAGAATCGTCACGACATGCTTTCCGTATTCAAAAATGGATGGATGCTGCAGTGAACACTTCTTTAGACGCGTTTAACACTTTTTGGGTGAACATAAATCATGAAACTCGCATCATCGTCACGATGTGATTTCCATATTCAAAATTGGATGGATGAATGGATCGATGGATGAATGGATGGATGGACGGAGGAGGGAGGGAGGGAGAGATTTAGCGATCTATGATGACAATTTTAAAAATACACACGTAATTTGTGTTGTGTAATGTATTCACTCCTATCGGCACTCCCGGAGTATCAATGTTTTTTTCTTAGTCTTGTGTTCAGTAATTAATACTCCTATTGGTTTCCGTTATTCAATTTATAAAATATGCCGATGAATATTTGAAGTATTACAAGGATAGAAGTACAATGGCAGGCTGTTTTCTCTACCTCCTCCAGCGAGGAAAAAGTGTTGTAGGTGGAAAAAAGTGTAGGTATGTATGTAGGGGGGTGTGTGTTGGGTAACCTCCTCGAGTGTCGCTCCGATTCCGATCCCGCTGCAGTCCGGGGGGAACGGAATCGGAGCGGCCGGTACACCCTGGGCGGCGGTCAATGGCTTCCCCTTCACCCCTTCATAGGGTTGGCATTGATCGTCGGCCAATACCCAACGTGGCGGGAACACATCGCTCTCCGTACTCCTCTGCTTTCAGAGGAGACAGGATGAGCGATGCTGTTAGTGGTGAGATGGCCCAGGGTCAGCCGGGGTGCGAGGGATATGCTCTATGGGTAACCTTACACCCCGGCGTCTGAAGACCCGAGACGGCGTGCGGTTTTAGTCGGTGCAAGCCCGACATAACCGCCCCCGCTGGCCGGCGGGGGGGTATCCGAAGGGATTTCCGCACGATAAAAAAAAAAAAAAAAAAGGTATGTATGTAGGTGGAAAAACAATTAAGGATAATTTATGAACAAGCGTCACCAACAGATGAGTAGGGTCGCCCGATATTCTTGCGTGGGGTTTAAGGGTACATATCGGTAACAATGATTGAGCTATTAAGGCAATCCGCTGCCTCGTGCGTGTGCCTGTGCGAATTTCATGTAAATAATTTGCACAAAAGTCGTGCAAGAAATACATACAATTTGCACGACGTGGGGCACCCGCATGCGTGACACGCGTGAGGCAGCCGATGGCCTTATCTAGTTAATGATCACTAAGAACATTTTTGATACTACAACCTTGACCTTGTTTTTTAACCGCTTCAAAAATAGAAGGTGGAATATGTTTTTATTTTTATACTAGCTGTAGCCCGCGGCTTCGCCTGCATGGAATTCTGATCCAGTTTCTGCTTTCCATGGGAACCAATACCAGGGATAAAAAGTGAAATAAAAAGCCTATATGCGTTATTTCACGCTATGATCAATTCCTGTACCAAATTCAGCCAGATCCGTCTAGTCGTTTTTGCGTTACATAATTTCGCGATACACTTAATAAAGTAATAATCTAAATTTAACTATGATCTGATGATCATCAAACTCTTTCTTCTTTCTTCACATGTTGCACGTCAGTATAACTTCACTCTGCCTTATGCGAAGTCTAAAGAATTAATTCATAAAGACCGCCGGCCAGCGGGGGTGGTTATGTCGGGCTTGACCTGGCTAAAACCGCACGCCGTCTCGGGTCTTCAGGCGCCGGGGTGTGTGGGAAATACCTAAATCGCGACCAGCGTCACGTGACGTTGGTCGCTGGTGGTGCTTTTTCATTTTTATATATATATTTTTTTTTACCCAATATTTTCTTTTTTGGTTCAAATACATATTTTGTCGAAACCAAGTCATCTCACCAAATTCAGAGACCTAATTTTGTGACACCTTATATACAGTAATTGCTCTTTTAAAGGTATTAGATATAAATACATAGTCCCGTTTACTTTGACTACACTAACCAACAAGCCAAAAAGCGGTTTAGTAAATTGCCCCGATCTGAGGTTGACAGAGTATAATCAGTCTTACACCATAGGGTTTTCTCGACCACGATTAACATAAGAGGTGACCTCGAGGCCTACATTGACAGATAAAAAATCTCCTGGGTGTGTTCCAAGGCGCCCAGTTATCTCGTTTTTTGGAAGACGAGGGAGACACGACGGCGCCGCTAACCGCGACGGCCGGGCGCCGCACACTGAAATAGGCCACCAACCTCGACTGAACGGATTTAAACCTTATTGACTGTTTCATTCATACCATATTCAATTGTTCCTGTAATATTTTGTACCTACCTGATATATATTTTGTCAGTGAGAGGGTGAGAGCGTAGCTCGTAGTGCAAGATTTGAATTGAAAATTGTTTAAACGTACCGTTATACAAACGGCTGTATCAGGCATACATTTACATTAAAAGTCAGTAGTGGAAGCTCGTAATGTCTGTAGGGTCAGAAGCAAATGGTTGGCAGTTGTCTTTGCATACCCCGGAGAGAGAAAGCCGTGATTATGTAAATATATAGTCTGTAATAAACTTTTCGTCTGCATTTTTTTATTATACCGACCCTTTTCGGCTTATTTTGGAATACTAAGTTTTTACTTAGAAAATGCAGCTCAAGTATCGTTTTATAGTATTTTCAATATCAACGATCGTGGCAAGTGGACAAATGTTGTCTCCGCCTAACCCCAATGGACTTAATATGCAAAGCGAAAAGTTTGGGAATTATTTTTTTACCGTCCGTTTTAACCCATTTTCTTCTTTTTTTGTTAAGAAATTAAATATTACAAACTTTAGTGTTGTCAATAGAAATAGCTTGTTCCTAAATA
The DNA here is from genome assembly GCA_946251805.1 of Cybosia mesomella. Taxonomy (NCBI): domain Eukaryota; kingdom Metazoa; phylum Arthropoda; class Insecta; order Lepidoptera; family Erebidae; genus Cybosia; species Cybosia mesomella. The sequence continues at coordinate 8,237,610 of OX276390.1, forward strand.
AGTTGAATATTAAATTTACGATAATCATCGAAACATAACATTAAAAAGAATTAGTTATTTTTATGTTTTAAGTTATTAAAGGCAAAAGCTCAACGGATTTTTTTGATTAGCTTATTATTTCAACATGCCTTTAATACGATCCAAGAAAGCTCAAGTACATGTAATCAACACCTTGGATTTGAGTCGAGTCTGGCGCCAGACTGTCTGGGAGCGCTCGCGTTGTGAAAGCAGGACCGCATATCAGAAATATTACTGACTTCCTCATTACAATAAACATACACGATTGAGTAGTACTGTGGTAACTTTATTATGATAGAGTTTCGGCTAACAACAAATAAGTTTGTAGATAGATGAATCATTCTTTTCGTATTCTATATAGCATATTTCCTTAGAAGCGACATTCATTATTATTTACCAAATTCAATAATCTGTCATCATTACCCGAGCGCCAATCCCAATTGCAAGCTTGCATTCGGAGAGTGGGCCTCGGGCTCCAACCGCGGTCGATTCTCCTACTCCTGCGTAATTTGGTTTATGTGACTTTTACGGAACCACGGTGTCCCCGTCTTGCCCCGGGCTGGGGGAGGGGCGCTAGCCGCCCCACCGTCCCGGCCTGCTTCTGCTGGGATGACAATCGGCCTCACCTACCACCCCCAGACCTGCGCTCATGGAGGACGGAGGTCGTTAAGTGACCTCCGGCGCCTGAGTCGCCTGCCATGCGCGGCGAGCATTCCGCCATCTCCTTCGCGAGCATTACATGCTCGCAGAAGGAGGTGGCGGCGGCCCACGGGCTCGCGCACGCCTTCACGAGCGAGTCGTCCGCGTAGCACGTGACGACGGCATCGTTTACGAGCTCACCGCCAAGCACCCAGTCGTATCCGATGTTCCACAGGAGCGGCCCCAGGACCGATCCCTGTGGAACACCGCACGACATCTCACGCCGACCGAGTAGATGACGGCTCTCTCCTTCAAATACACCCCGACTATGCGGCGGAGGTAGAGAGGCACTTCGTGATATACGAGCGCCTCCCTAATGCAACTCCAGGGCAAGGTGTTGGCGGTTGGCGATGTCCAGACACACCGCCAACCAGTTGGTGTATACCTGCTTGCAAGTGTGATTGATTCGCTCTGGGTGCATGGGGCTCCAAAGGTTTTGGGCCACCAAAACCTTTGGAGCCCCATGCACCCAACAAAGAAACAAACATTTATTATACGTTGAAATAAAACTATTTTTAACGGATTCTATTGCGGTTTATTTGATGTTATTTTATATTTTACATTGATATAAAAGCTAGGCCAGAAATCACAGTTCTCCGTGCGGATAAGGGAAACGCTACGGTAGTAATGGATACGTCGGACTATAAACAAAAAATTTAAAATCTTTTATCGGATGAAACCACGTATAAACAGGTCAAGACAGACCCTACTAATAAGATATTGAATCAAACTCGTGATATCATAAATAAATACTCCGAAAAGTTACAAATCGACGTAAATACATTAATTAATACCTTCATGCATAAAACCTCCAAAACTATATAGTTTACCGAAAATATACAAGGAAAATGCTCCCCTACGTCCTATTGTAAGCCAGATCGACACACCAACTTACAGACTGGTTCAGCACGTAGCGATGGTACTCTCACCACTTCGAGGTAATTCAACAGCGTATGTTAGAGATTCTTACCATTTTGTTAGTGAAATTAAACACCTACATCTCACTAATAATGGAAACAATGGTCAGTTTTGATGTACGGTCATTATTTACGTGCATACCTGTACATGACTGTATAGACATAGGAGAAAGTTAATAGAGAACACCATGCCTGAGGAATATGCAGAAATACTAAATTACTGCTTAACAATTGGCTACCTGTTGTGGGATAACAAGTTCTACATACAAATCGATGGCGTGGCAATGGGCTCCCCAGTATCGCCTGTTGTTGCTGACATATATATGGAGGCCTTCGAGGCGCGAGCTATGCAGACGGCTGCCATTACACCTAGATTTTATAAACGGTATGTAGAAGACACCTTCACATTACTACCAACAGATAGTATAAATACATTTTAACACACCTTAATTCCATTAATAACAACATACAATTCACTATGGAATTAGAGGCAAATAATTCATTAGCTTTTCTAGATGTTCTTCTGATCAGAAACTCTAATAATACGTTGAGCCACACTGTGTATAGGAAAAAGACCCATACTGATAGTTACTTAAACGGTGAATCTCACCACCACTAACAGTTAGCTACCGTGGGAATGTCTTTGTTTTGTCTGTGACAAGAAACACCTGGACGCTGAGCTACAACATGCCAAACAAGTTCTGTATGTGAACAAGCTCAAACAACCGCGCATCAGTCACAGATCCCGAGAAAAGCCAGCCACTGTCGAGCGCCAGCCTGTAGTCCTACCATACGTACGAGGGGTCACTGAAAAGATTGGCTACATCTTGAAGCGAGCTTCAATTAACAGATACTACAAGCCGCCAATGAAGATATGTTAATTTTTACCATCTGTCAAGTGCCAATTGCCTCTACAAGATGCAGGGGTCTATAAAATAGATTGTGACTGCGGGCTCTCTTATATTGGTCAAACCAAGCGAAGCATTGGCACTCGCTTCAAAGAACACATAGCTGACATAAAACACCAACACTCTAAAAAGTCTGCTGTATGTGAACGCGTGCAACAGGGGTCCAAACATTACTTAAGATTTGATAAACCGCAGATACTCCCCAAAGAAAATCGATTCCTACCTAGGATGCTCCGCGAAGCTATTGAAATTAAAAGACATCCTAATTTTAATAAAGAAGATGGTTGGAATGTACCACCAGCTTGGGACCCACTCATTCACTTAATTAATTCCAAGAAAAATCAAAATACAACAAGACTTCATGACACTGTGAGCTCATTCTGCGTAAATAGTAACACCAACAATTCAACATAGTTCGGGTACTTTGAGATAACTTTCACTTCAAACTACAAGACAACAACCATCTTTAGTCTCCCCGTGACGATGGCTGCTGAAAAGCAACCGAAACGTTGTTCAACCAATGTAAAATATAAAATAACATCAAATAAACCGCGATAGAATCCGTTTGTTATGTTTCAAGTCAATTTACATAATATGAATCTTTTAATTTTGTATTTTGCCACTAGATGGCGTTGGTAGTCATTTTTAGAAGTCGATGTCAAGATTCTCCATAAGCTTTTTAAATAGTAACCCATTAGTTCTGTCTTTCGCAACTAGATGTCGCTAGTGGTAAAATAACAAGTCGGTGTTAAGATTCTCCACCGAGGTTTCGTTATAGCTCCGCAAATTATGTACGGAGAGTGTTTCTTCTAAATATAGTGAAAATAAAAGTTGAAAACAAGTGTGAGTGTTTCAATAAACCAAATGGTCCTTCGAGCCGGAGTAAAATACAAGTGTTAAGTGTTAAAGACTTAGTGACATATCAGTGTCAAGGAACTTAGAAAAATTAAAACTAAAAAAGACTTAGAAAAATTTTGTTAAAAAAAGACTTAGAAAAATTTAGTGCAAAAAAGACTTAGAAAAATTTCGTTTAAAAACACTTAGAAAATTTTTGAGACTTAGAATAATTTCATCTGGTTTTAACTTATAATGGCGGATAAGAAAATCAAAAGTTACATCACACAGTTGATTCAGAATTCAACTAAAATTGAAAAGTTGTTGATTAATTCGAAAAAATGTCCTAAGGATAAGCGAACTAGAGGGTTCTTGAATACACGTTTGGAGACATTGCAAGAGTATTGGACTAGCTATACAAAACCTTATGATAGCCTTTCTGAAGTAGAATCTTTGGTTACTGAATACAATATTGACTTAGAGAAAAACTTTGAACAAACTGAAGAATGTTATTTGGAGCTAATGTCATGGCTTAAGGATAGGTTATATGAGCTAAATTCTGATCAAAGTGGAACGCCAAACCCTGATGCTCAATTGAAACAATCGAATTTGAGGCCAAAACTTCCACCAATTGCAATACCGCAATTTTCTGGTGATTATAATCAGTGGATGAGCTTTAGAGATTTGTTCTGTTCTTTAATTCATGATGATCAACGTTTAACCAAAATTGAAAAGCACCATTATCTCAAGTCAAGTCTTTCTGGGGAAGCTGAGCAACTACTCAAAAACTACTCGCTAACAGAAGCTAACTATGATGATGCCTGGAAAAAACTCAATGAAAGGTATGAAAACAAAAGAATTATTGTCAATAGCATCTTAAATAAGTTTTTAAGTCAAAAGACATTAGCCTCGGGATCTGCAAAGGGGATCAAAGATCTTCTAGATACTTCAAGTCAATGTCTCACATCGCTAACAAACTTGCAGATTGACTCCTGGAATGCAATAGTTGTGCATATTTTAGTCTCAAAGTTGGATATTGAATCACACAAACTCTGGGAACAATCTTTACAAGATTCTACAAGCATTCCTACATATGAAGATCTAAATAGTTTTCTCGAGAAAAGATTTCGAGCCATGGAAATGGTCAATCTTTCCCAACCTCCACTAAAGAATACTGTGAAGACATATCAACAACCTTCTAAGTCAACAAATAATGTCAAAAGTTTCGCTACTGAAATCGAAAGCACTTGTACCTACTGCTCACAAAACCATTACGTTTGCCACTGTAAAGATTTTGCATCACTCTCTGTCACGGAGCGTCAAGATTTCATCAAGAAAAATAACATATGTTTTAATTGCCTAGTTAAGGGTCATTCAGTCTCTCATTGTAGGCAGAGTACGGTGTGCAAAAAATATCGACGTCGTCATCGTACCTTGCTACACTTTACCTCTCCTAAGGATGAGAAGCCTGTTGAAATCTCTAAGGAGAAAGACAACCCGCAAGATAAAAGCACTGTACCTAACTCTTCTTGCAACATCAGCGTTAACCTGAAAACTGAAACAGAAGATGAATTGGTTATATTGGCGACCGCTGTAATAAATGTAAAGTCACGAAACAAGGGTACTTACGCATTAAGAGCTCTCATTGACCAGGGCTCGCAAGGTTCCTTCATCTCCGAAGCAGCTGCACAGTTGTTGAATCTTCCTCGCACTCCAGTGACTGGCAAAATCTCCGGAATTTCTGGTTCATCAGTGGTCACGACCAAATCTATGGTCACACTTACAGTCCACTCCAAAGAAGATCATGCATCAACCTTTAAGGTTAATGCTTACGTATTAAAGAAACTCACTTCATTGCTGCCTACAAGTGAATTCCCTCAAGAGACTTGGCCTTCATCGATGCAGTTGGATCTTGCGGATCCACACTTTCACAAGCCAGGGTCGATTGATGTTTTACTTGGTGCCGACGTGTTTGCGTACATATTACTGCAAGGCTTACACAAGTATAAATCTCTGATTGCACTCAACTCTCGTCTTGGTTGGTTAATATCCGGCTGGGTTCAACAAACTGGGTCACTAGCACAGGAGCATAATATGGTTGTTATGCAAACTAACATTGAAACGGACCAGTTACTCCGACAATTTTGGGAGATAGAAGAGAATTTATCGCACAAAAAACCAATGACTAATTTAGAAATACAATGTGAAGAACACTTCAAAAATACTCACACTCGTGATGAAGACGGACGTTATGTGGTGCGATTACCATTCCAGAACGATCCACCCACAAGCCTTGGTAATACAAGATTCCTTGCCACTAGTCGCTTACTACAAATGGAGAAACGTTTCACACGTAAGCCTGACTTTAAAGAAGAATATCACAAGTTTTTGAATCAATATGAGTCACAAGGTCATATGATGATGGTACCTGAAAACGAATTAGTGTCACATAAAGTTTATTACTTACCTCACCATGCTGTCCTTAGGCCGACGAGTCTAAGCACAAAACTCCGAGTAGTCTTCGACGGAAGTGCTGAATCGGAAAATGAAAAGTCATTAAATGATGAACTCCTGATTGGATGTTCTCTTCAACAGGATATGAGAGATTTGATCACTAGATGGAGACAGCACAAATTCTGCCTAGTAGCAGATATTCGACAAATGTATCGACAAATCTTAATAGCCAAAGAGGATGTTGACTATCAGAGAATTTTGTGGCGTGAATCTCTGACACAACCTATTAAAGAATATAGGCTCCAGACTGTGACGTACGGAACATCTTGTGCCCCATTTTTAGCCATACGTACTCTTCATCAACTCGCTGAAGACGAAAAGAAAGATTTTCCTGCTGAAGTGGAAATTCTGAAACACGACGTATACATGGATGATTTGATGACGGGTGCAACCACAGTGGAAGATACCGTAAGGTTACAGAAAGGATTGATGGAACTGTTAGCCCGTGGTGGTTTTCCCTTACACAAGTGGTCTTCTAATAGTAAAGCTGTTTTATCGGAAATCCCAAATGTTGAAAGAGACTCTCACGGTTCTGTAACTATTAAAGTTGAAGATTCAATCAAAACGTTAGGTATTACTTGGAACTCTGAAACTGATAATTTTGAACTTAATGTTAATTTAATTGCTAATAATGACCATATTACAAAAAGAAATGTACTGTCCACTATTGCCAAGTCATTCGACCCGCTAGGTTGGCTAACACCGTCAATCATTTTACTTAAAATCTTCATGCAAAAGTTATGGTTAGCTGGTCTAGAGTGGGACGAAGATTTGCCGACTAGTCTTAGGGAAGAGTGGATCACTTACCTTGATCGTTTCAGGCACTTTAAAAACATTCAGTTCCCACGATGGCTTGAAGTAATTGATAACACAACTAAACGTGAACTGCATGGGTTTAGTGATGCCTCTTGTACTGCTTATGCTGGTGTTGTGTACCTCAGGGTTTTGGGCAATGATGGAAAAATAAGTGTCCACCTCGTTATTGCAAAATCAAAGGTAGCTCCTATCAAACAAATATCTCTTCCACGCCTTGAAATCTGTGGTGCAGTACTTCTAGCTAGGATGATCCAACACATCAAATTAGTTTTAAATATACAAGATAAGGATGTTCACACATGGACGGACTCCACCATAGTTTTGTCGTGGTTGCGTAAAACACCAAACACCTGGACCACATTTGTTGCTAATCGTACTTCCGAAATATTAACCCTCACCAACGGTAACCATTGGCATCATGTTAGTTCTGCAAACAATCCAGCTGATTTGGCATCTCGTGGCAGTTATCCTTATGATCTGCAACAATCAAAACTGTGGTGGGAGGGCCCTCAGTTTTTATATAATAGAACTGAAATTCGAGGTTCTTCAGTTGATATCCCGTGCACAGATTTAGAAGTGAAACGTAATTTTAAAATTTCCTGTAAAGTTAATACAATTGACCAGGACAGTGCAATTTTTTATTTGAAACGCTTTTCCACACTTTCAAAATTAATACGTGTCAGTGCCTATTGTTACCGTTATTTTATTCGAGTTAAGGCTAAGATAAATAAGGAGCCACTGTTAATTGCCAATTATTTGAGCTCTAGTGAACTGGACCATGCATTGAATTGTTGTATAAAGTTATCACAAGCCACTACCTTTCAGGACGAGATTTTGTGTTTACTATCAGGCAAATCCGTTTCAAAATCTAGTAAAATCTTCAGACTTCATCCTATTATTGATAAAGATGGAATTGTTCGTGTTGGAGGTCGTCTTGCTAATGCAGAGATTCCAAATGACCAGAAAAATCCCATTCTATTGAGTGGTGATTGTGCACTATCTAAGCTTATAGTATTAAATGCCCATCTGAAATCTCTGCATGGAGGCCACCAACTTACTTTAAATTTTATTCGCCAGAGATTTTGGATCCTTCGAGTAAAGAATCTTGTGAAAGTTGTAATTAATAAGTGTATACCGTGTTTTAGACAAAAGGCTACTCCTCTGGCACCATTTATGGCTAATTTGTCTAAATTTCGAGTTAACCCTAGTCGTCCTTTCCTTACGAGTGGAGTAGACTTTTGTGGACCCTTTACCATGAAATTGTATTCTGGTCGATGTAAAAAAATTTGTAAATCATATGTATGTCTATTTGTATGTACCGCAACAAAAGCCATCCATTTGGAATTAGTGACTGACCTAACTTCAGCTGCATTTATTGCCGCATTTCGACGTTTTATTGCTCGACGTGGTCACTGCCAGGAAATTTGGAGTGATCACGGTACAAATTTTGTTGGAGCGTCACGTGAATTAGATCTGGCTTTTAAGAATTCGCGTTCTCAGATCGTAACTGAGATTGCTGAACTTCTAGCTAATGATCGTACACAGTGGAAATTTATTCCACCGCGAGGTCCACATTTTGGAGGTATTTGGGAGTCTGGTGTCAAAAGTATAAAAGGGCATTTAAAACGAGTGATAGGTCAAACTTCTCTGACTTACGAAGAACTTAGTACTCTTTTATGTCAAGTTGAAGCCTGTGTGAATTCACGTCCACTAACTCTTATAGATTCCACGGTTGATGAACCGCCTTTGACACCAGGTCACTTTCTGGTTGGAGAACCTTTAATTGGTGTTCCTTCAACGTCCTTGATTGATGACAAAATTAGCCCGTTAAATCGATGGCATCTAATCCAGCGCATGTTGCAGTGTTTGTGGCGTCGTTGGCAGAATGAATATCTGACGACATTGCAACATCGTTGTAAATGGAATACTAGTCAACCGGATCTTCCGGTTGGCACAATTGTATTAGTCAAGGACGATATGCTTCCACCTGGTAAATGGCTTTTGGGGCGTATAGTTCAGAAGCATCCTGGTGCAGATGGTATAACGCGAGTTGTTACTTTGCAATATAAGGATAATATTTTCAAGAGGCCGATTATTAAATTATGCCCGCTGCCCCTAGACGATTCTGATTCCCCGTAATAGGTATATGTGTTCATTTTGCTGCCTGTTAACTTTGTACGTGTATTTATGTTTTTAAGGACTTAATTCGTCCTTGGCCGGCGGTATGTTATGTTTCAAGTCAATTTACATAATATGAATCTTTTAATTTTGTATTTTGCCACTAGATGGCGTTGGTAGTCATTTTTAGAAGTCGATGTCAAGATTCTCCATAAGCTTTTTAAATAGTAACCCATTAGTTCTGTCTTTCGCAACTAGATGTCGCTAGTGGTAAAATAACAAGTCGGTGTTAAGATTCTCCACCGAGGTTTCGTTATAGCTCCGCAAATTATGTACGGAGAGTGTTTCTTCTAAATATAGTGAAAATAAAAGTTGAAAACAAGTGTGAGTGTTTCAATAAACCACCGTTAAAAATAGTTTTATTTCAATGTGTAACATTCGCGTAAACTTCCGACAATATCATTTATTATACGTTTTAAACAAATATCCTTATGAGAATGAACGCAATCATGATAAGTAAATAATGGAACGTGAAAGTTTAAAAGTAAGTTTATACAAGTTTGTTTTGAGTCTGGTCTTATCCTAGCTACTATAATGGCTTGTATAGGAGTTGAAAGCTCGGAGAGAACTGCAAATGTGCTTGTTTACCAAGGAACTGTCTCCAAATGTTACGGATGCTGTAATTTGAAAGTATACATTGCATATAGTAACCTGCATTACTTGAGCGAACTATGATGTCAATAAACTTGAGTAGCAAACTTTGTAAATTTCTAAAGGTTATCTAAACTATTGGAGAAGTTTCCAAAAACTAAGACTTTTTATAAATTAATTTAACTTGCAATGTATTGATTTTTTAAATTTGACATTGTTTTTTACATTCGTCGTTTTTAGGACCGCTATAGGCATAATGGCACCCTATGATACATCTTTTGCTAGTGTATTTGTTTTTCTTTCAATCATACTTTTAAACTCGAATGAGGATTGTATATAAGTTACTCACTCTCTGTTAGATTAAGATTTATAATAAGAATATTTATAACTAGCATCGCCACACGATTTCACGCGTAAGTCCTGATTCTGTGGGAATATCGGGATAAAAACTAGGCTATGTTACTCAAGGATAATGTAGCATTCTAATGGTGAACGATTTTTGAAATCGGTCCATTAGTTTCAGAGCCTATTCAATACAAACAAACAATCAAAGCTTTCCTCTTTATAATATACTAGCTGTTGCCCGCGGCTCCGCTCGCGTGGAAGTCGCTTATTGCGTCCACTTCCACTCCCGCTCCCACTCCCACTCCCACTCGCACTGCTGTTGCCCCGTTGTAATGTGATCAAAAAGATATGAAATAATTAAATTTTGAGAACACGAAACTTGTTGTAGTGGAACAAATATTTCGGTTGCATATATCGCCTCACGGACTTTTTTGTAGCCATTAAAAAGATCTGTAATCTTGTAGTAGGTACATCATATTGTTCTATCATCAATAGTTTACGCAGCGCACGCCTAAAAAGATTTTCATTTCTCTATATTTTTTTACAATATTGCGATTTTCTTACGGATCTCTAATTTTTTTGACGATAAATTGTAGCCTATGTTACTCCTAGATATTGTAGCTTTCTATATGTGAAAGAATGAATGAAATCGGTCCAGTAGTTTCGGAGCCTATTCGTTACAAACTAACAAACAAAAATACAAATCTTTCCTCTTTATAATATTAGTGTAGAAGTATACATTAGATATATGTTTTATACATTAAGTGGTACACGCAATTATGCTTGTCGCGAAACTATTTTTAGCTAAAGTCCTATGTTATTTTTAGGTTTACCCATGAGACATGTAACAGTTGCCCCCGAGTTCGCAGTATGCGGCGAGGACGCCGCAGACTTGTCTACGCCCAGGACTACCGACCTCCATGATCAGGGCCTGAGAACGGCTATCGGCCGGCTAGCCGTTCTTACAGAAGCAGGCCAAGACGGAGTCGTATCGTGTGTGTCCACACGCACACCCGCCTGCCAACCCACCGATGCGGGATCAATCAAACCTGACCTCAAAGGCGAGGCCACGACGGCGGCCGAAGTCCACCGGAACCTAACCTATCCTTTCGAGGGCGTACCCGGGGTGCCCAGGGCGCTTGTGAAGGACACTGTGTGGTTTTAGTCGGTTCATTACGACATACCCACCTCAACGCTGGCGCCAGTAGGGTGAAGACCACTGGGGTTTCCACACGTAAAAAAATGAGACGTGTAACATAGTTATTAAGTTTCTAAATAAATAAATACAACGATAGAAATGATCTAACACTAAGGTAAACTCTTCACATTTTGCACAGAAATGAGCAGTAACCCAGTAACCTGAAACACTGATAGGGAGTAACAAGGTGTCTAATGTAGCTACCAGTATCCTGTCCAGGCTATGTCGAAATTTCCGTCGAGCGACGTAAATATTTATTGTGTAAGTATTTTTTTTTAATTTTTCATAAAATATTATATAGATATTTACGCCTACCTAGCCAGAGGTTAGACAGGGGTGTATTTACAGTCAAATTGAACTTACTATATTTTCAGTTCCATGTTATCAAGCGTCAACAGTTCACTTACTTAGTAGTTCCTTCAAAGGAATTACTGAGAATAATCCTTAACATCCCTGTCTACCCCTTCGGATACGAATAACGGTGAAAGTATAATGAAAAGAGTTATACGAACTCCGTAGCTTCTTTCTTAGCACATTCTAAATTTTGAGCCTCAATGACGCACACGATGTAGAAAGTGTGGGTGGTACCAAGAATATGACTCCGCAACGAATTGCGTCACTATTTTAGTGCAGTAAGAGACATTGTTTAGATACTAATATTACAACCACAGTGTATGAGGTCCACCAAGGTCTTTGGGGTCCAAGCGAATCTTACCTGCCAGCTGATACACCTGCTGACGTATGAGGCTCTGGCACAGGCTTCCCGTCTCTAGGGGTTGGAAGGGGAGGGAAGGGGCTGACAGACAGCGGTTCCCTCCCATAAAAACCTCGATAAATCAAATCATAGGAGTCACACGTCAATTTGACTTCACCTCGCCTGATGGTAAGCTGAAGGTAAAGTCTCAGGAAAGAGGGTCACCATTACATACACGTACCATGTTAAAATGGTGGCACTCAGCTTGACGGCCTCATCAGAAGAGAATTGTCGTCGCAGCACCGCGTGACACCCACCGGTCCCACTAGTGCTGCGACCACAATCCCCCTGCCCGGCATCAAAAATACCGGTGGGGCGACTAGCGCCCCTCCCCCAAACCGGGGCAAGACGGGGACACCGTGGTTCCCAAACCCGAGGGGGCCATCTCGAAACCGGAGATGGCCCAGGGTCAGTCGGGGTGCGAGGCATATGCTCTATGGGAAACCTTACACCCCGGCGTCTGTAGACCCGAGACGGCGTGCGGTTTCAGTCGGTTCAAGCCCGACATAACCACCCCCGCTGGCACGCGGGGGGGTATCCGAAGGGATTTCCGCACGAAAAAAAAACAAAAAAAAAAAGGGAAATTTATACTACGGTATTTAACCCCGTTGTGTATTTTGGTATTTGTATATTTGAGATATGATACACTTATACTTGTTATCATTCATTCACGTATGTTGCAAGTTGCAACATCGTACTTGATTCATTTCGTAAACAAAACTAATGTAATGACTGAAGATAAGAAAACAGTGGCAGCACATGGTGATGTAGAAGAAAATAATGAAAATCTTGACGTTCATAAGTGTAGCTTTGTGACCTACATGAATAAAACGTATTTTGATTTTGCTCCCCAATGGGTGGTAATACGCTTTCAGTCCCACAAATAAGAGCTAAGTATTATTCAATCAACGGGTAAATTTTCACGTGGTGTATGTTTACTATCGGGTTGAAAACAGTTCCGCCTGTCACCCTAGCAGAAGCAGGTAAAACGGTGGCGGTGGTGTGGGAAAAGACGGGGACACCGTGGTTCCTAAACCCGAGGGGCCATCTCAATACCAATGGGCCACCTTACACTCCAATATCTGAAGACCCGAGACGTCGTGCGGTTTTAGTCGGTTTGAATCCGATAACCACCCTCGCTGATCAGCGGGGAGGTATCCGGGGGGATTTCTGCACGAAAAAAAGGGTTGAGAACAGTTCTATCTAGCCGCCTTTACGTTACAAACCAAAAAAATGTTATCTATCTGCCCTGGTCCTAATGATTTGGGGTCGGGAAAACATGTCTTTTTTCACAACTCTTCCATACTCACTGCTCACTACTCTCATACACTCGATAATACAATTACTGAAGGAATACCCTCACATACTATAGCTTCACACATAGCATAGCTTTATGATTTGTCTAACTATATAATATTATATGATTATTTAATAAACAGAAGAAAAAAACACTCAATTAAAACACACAGTAGTTCTAAAAATAGTGCACTATTATATGAAGGAGCACGGCTACAACAAAAATATTTGTTCGGTTGGTATTAATGAGCGTGTTATTACGTAACAGTTCTGCAGTGTCTGGAGTGCCGCCAGTGGCGTGTCCTTGTGATCCTTGGGTAGGAGATAAGTAGGCGACAGCGCGGCGCCATCCATGGCGTTGTATAGGCGTTATATAGTATTTGGAGGTCACAGCCCATCCCCGGGTTCCGAATAAACCGCAATCTGAAGTCCACATGTAACGTTAAATGACAATGTGTATAGTCGAAGTTGTCGTTTTGAAATCATAGTCCTGTAGGCTATCACAGCTTTTTTATTTAGACCCTTATTTATATTATTAAAATAATTTTCTTAGTTATTTCTATGATTTTTAAATGCCAAAAATGATTCCAGCTTAACTTTGAATATAAAATTGTTAATATTGGGCTAAAATAAGTTACTGCAACTATTATTAAAAACCTTTTGAGATATTAAAAGTTAATATCAGAACAATATAAAAGTAAGGCTAGGTGTACACCAATAAACTTCACATATACAAGTACCATATTTTACATTTATTAGTCACTGAACGGGTTTATTTGATTGCAGAGTGAGTTAACAGTTTCTTAACATGTTAAAGTTCAATTTATTACTCCTGAGTATTGAAATAATTACACGCTTGTACTTTTCCACTATATATATTTTTAATAGATCACCACTGACCACGGTAATCTTTTAAAATATAAAGAGGAAAAGTACAAGTGAGTAATTATTTCAATAACTACAGCAAGTTCAACCAAGTGCCATCAATCAACAGTATAAGTAGTACTCCTGAGTAATTTACTTTCGTAGCAACGTTATGTAAATATTGCATATTACATGTAATAGTTCTTGTTTAAATATATGGTATTAATTCATAATTAACCTAAACTAAACTTGAACCTGATCAGATAAACCAATAAAAGCGGCCAAGTGCGAGTCGGACTCGCCCATTAAGGGTTCCGTAGCAGCAAGTAACATAATAATGTTTTTTTTTTCTAAATTTATATTTGAGTTGATTGAATGAAAGGTAAATTGTGGTTTACGATTTATGACGTATTAAAAAAACAAGTTGAATTCCTGAGACGAGCTCAGCCGAATACAAGGGTTTTTTTTTTCTTTATCTTGCAATGGTTCACCCCAGCACGAATCTATTACCGAAAACAGCAACTCGATAGCTCATCTCCTTCATACCCAAAACCGTGACAGAAAATTGGCAACGACGACGTCGACGACAACTCGATAGCAATAGTGCTGGGGTGAACCATTGCAAGATAAAGAAAAAATCGCAAAAAAACGCAAAAAAAAAATACGCAAAATCGAAAATCCCTTGTATTCGGCTGAGCTCGTCTCAGGAATTCGACTTGTTTTTAGTTTTATCATTCTTTTATTTTAGAAGTTACAGGGGGGAGGAGGGGACACATTTTACCACTTTGGAAGTGTCTCTCGCGCAAACTATTTAGTTTAGAAAAAAATGATATTAGAAACCTCAATATCATTTTTGAAGACCTATCCATAGATACACGTATGGGTTTGACGAAAAAATTTTTTTTCAGTTTGAGTTCTAAGTATGGGGACCTCCAAAATTTATTGTTTTTTTTTCTATTTTTGTATGAAAATCTTAATGCGGTTCACAGAATACATCTACTTATCAAGTTTCAACAGCATAGATCTTATAGTTTAGGAAAAAAGTGGCTGTGACATAGGACAGACAGACAGACATGACGAATCTATAAGGGTTCCGTTTTTTGCCATGTGGCAACGGAACCCTAAAAATCCCGGAATTCAGAGATTAATAGCCTTAATCAAGTGACATTTACCTTACACCTTTAGTGACATTAGCACGATCAAAAGAAATATTGGAACGAAGTTCCTTATCATTTATTAAAATCGGTCCCATCCTAGCCATTCATTTGTTCGAAAGAACATAGGGTGATTGTTTTCTTTTTTCAATAATCCAATTAGCTATCTATTTAGTTTCATATTAAAGTTTGTACTTAATTCGCACTA
Organism: Cybosia mesomella; assembly: GCA_946251805.1. NCBI lineage: Eukaryota > Metazoa > Arthropoda > Insecta > Lepidoptera > Erebidae > Cybosia > Cybosia mesomella. The sequence goes on from OX276390.1 coordinate 8,252,904, forward strand.
AGCACTTCAACCGCATTGATACTCACTGTCGCCGCTCACGCTGAAGTGTTGGCCAGTTAGGCGTAAGTAACCGAGTTACAACGGTTAACCGAGTTTGTGGCACTATTTATAGCCCGGGAAACTGTAGGCTTATTAAATATGTACTCTTATATCAATACTTTGTTTCGGATATTAAGAATTTAAATTAAAAATGAATACAAAGCGAGAATGCTAATGCTAATTTAATTTAAAAAAAAATTGAAATATCGTTCGTATTAGTCGCTGAATTTGTACAATGATTATCGTATAGTCACGCGTCGTGCCCAATAGGGTAGGCAGAGACCATATGTTTCCGCTTGCTACGAAAATAAATGTTGCGTTATCAATGCTCATAGAGCAGAAAACGACCCAATGCTAGATTTTAATTCATTTATTTATGCGGGCCTTCACGTCTCTGTTACTAATCGTGACTGTAAACTTGGTCACTTAAATACCGCTTTATCAATTCGCCGCTACATTAATTGTTAGCATTTAGGCAGGCAGCCGTCTATAGCTTCATTTAAACGCGCTTAAGCGTAGTAGTCAATTTGATCCAAATGTATGATTTTAGACAAATATGGTCGTTTACTTCCTTACTAGAATTACTACATCGTGGCGCTTGTAAAAAAGTTGAAATATCGTTAAATTATAGATTTATTGGAAAATATACTAGAAAATATCTGTGAAAAGAGTGACCGCGATTTTTTAATAGAAAAAAAAATCTGTTGCCGATGCTACAATAAAGACGGAAAGATGAAGAAAAGTGAAACGTTTAGAAGAATCATTGGCAAATTTAAACCAACTCCAAGAGGAAAGAGGCAATAAAAAGTGAAAATAACTGGATTCACTGATCTGTTAGAAATCGGTGGAAGTGTTAGAAGTACAGATTAAATAATGTGAGTATATTCTGTAATAGGTATGTATGTATGAAGTCCATTCCTGCCACTTTAGTTGATTGCATCATAGTAGCTCACAGCAAGCAAGGTTGGCACCGACCTCTAACACATCGGTATACATATAAATTCAGTATCTCTTTATTATTTCTGGAAGTCGGCTAATTTTTTTTGTCAAAATTTTATTTGTGGCCTTGATCAGTGTAAATAATTAAAGGACACTGTAAAATAAATTCCAATAGAATCCATTAAATTCTAATTGCATAAACTCAGCTTAACATTGTGCAACAATTTCTATTATTATTTTAAGTAAATACATAACTACTAAATGAAAAATATTTATTGTTCATTTACACTCCTGGGAGCAAATGTTATTAACCACAATGCTGACACCAAAATGATTACGCCAAAGATGAGGCATTCCTAAACCATGGGATCAATGACCGCCGTTTCAGAATACGAGACACGAAAGACTGTACGGCGCCTTACTCTTAAAGATGACTCAATATTAACGTAAGGTTTCAATTTGCAGTATCTGTGAGTGTTATTTGAAGCAAAAGATATTTTTACATAATCTGGTGATTTAACCATAGGTTCAAACTAAACTATGTTTCATTATCAAGAAATAAGGGTTAGCCATAGACTAATTCTGTTTTCAAATTCTCTTTCAGGTATCTCCACTTTCATTTATTTGTGTTCGTCTTCTTATCATTCAGCCTTACTTTACACACATACTGCGCAACAATCGCATCTTAGTGTTCAGTGCACAAAGATTTTAGTGAAACGGCCTTATCTATTAATTGTATTCTTGTGGTTTGTAATAGTCGACTCCACAAGATTAGTAATTCCTTTCAGGGTAACTGTATACGCTTCTACAACAAGCTTCCTAGTGAAATGAAGAATCTACCTCTTCATAAATTTAAAAGCCAAATTAAAAGTAAACTCTGCCAAAAAGGCTACTATAAAATTCAAGACTATTTAGACGACAAACAAGCTTGGATATGAACTGTTTGCTCTCTCTCTATGCTACTCAAATGGAATATTGTACTTAGGTTAAGTAAATATGTTTGTAAATAGACCAAAAAAAAAAACAGCCCGCTGAGTTTCTTGCCGGAGTCTTCTCAGGACAGGGCCGCGTTTCGAACCGGTGGTCCATTTGCCAAACACTAGATTATTTATTTTTTTATGACGTTTTGTAAGTGCCGTATTAATGGTCTATGCAGAATAAATGGTTTTTGACTTTGACTTTGACTTTGACTTTAATTGTCACACGAATTTTACCTGTGTTTAGGGCAATGTAAGCCTTTTTTCTTTTTTACCTGTGGAAACCCCCACGGGCTTCACCCCATCGGTACCAACGACGGGGTGGGCGTGTCGGAATCGGACCGGCTAAAACCACACGGTTTCCTCTCCAAGTGTCCATTGCTGGGCACCCCGGGTAAGCCCTCGAAAGGATAACCCCAGGGTTATCGGCGGACTTTGGCCGCCACCGCGACATCGCCTGGTGAGGTCGAGTTTTATCCCGCGACGGTGAGTTGGCAGGCGTGTGTAACACACACGACACGCCTCCGTCCTGGCCTGGTTCTGTAAGGACGGCGAGTCGGCAACTCTGAGACTGCGGAATTCTGGGGATAGGGTCCTCTCCCGCTCCCTCTCCGCCGTCTCTTTCGAGCGCATTACCTGCTCGCAGAAAGAGGCGGTGGCGTGCCACTTGCTCCCGTCGGAGCCACGGCTCTCACCCAGGACCGGCATCACCGGAGCGATAGTGGATTCCCCCCCCTCGGATGCTCAAGTCGCATTCTCCATGTCCCCATGAGTTCCTGGCGGAGCTGGGACCGCTTAGCCCTGATTTCTTGGGGTTACGGTCTATGGCGCCGCTCCAGCGCCTCCGTGCGCATTTGGTACAACGACGCAAGGGCCCTCGCTTCCAGGTCCCCTGGAGGGGTCCCGGCTAGGAGACATACCACCTCGAAGGGCAATGTAAGGCTTTTAAAAGCCATAAGGGGTAAATCATGTCACTTATTTTTTATATTATGCTCTGAATTTTCACCTGCAAACCTTTAGTTACTTTATGATTTTTTTTGTGAATGTAAGTGTTTTTTTTTGTGAAATATGTTATGTAAAATAATAAATTATTAATGAGTAATTGAATAGTTTGGAACTTATGATATTAACAAGCCTATGACCGCGAGGAATACTGATCCCGTTACCTTAACCCTCTTACTATAGCCCTCTGGAACCTATTCTTCAGACAAAAAGTAACTTATAACCCAGGGCCATTCCTGGTCATACTGTATCTTGTTTTTATTTCGTGCGAATGTCCCCTGGGGTACCCCCCCGCCGGGCAGCGGGGGCGTATATGTCGGGCTTGAACCGACTCAAACTGCACGCCGTCTCGGGTCTACAGACGTAAGGTTGCCCATAGAGCATATCCCTCGCACCCCGACTGACCCTGGGCCATCTCCGGTTTCAATTAGCCCCCTTGGTTTGGGAAAGGGGCGCTAGTCACCCCGCCGTCCCGGACTGCTTCTGCTGGGGTGACAGGCGGCCTCACCTGCCACCCCCAGGTCTGCGCTCATGGAGGACGGAGGTCGTTAAGCGACCTCCGGTGCCTGAGTCGCCTGCGACGCGCGGCGAGCATATTGCGGGCTCGGCGGGCCGGGAGAGTTCTAAATCTCTCCCGGGCGCGCTCCGCCATCTCCTTCGCGAGCATTACATGCTCGCAGAAGGAGGTGGCGGCGGGCCAAGCGCTCGCTCTCCGCACCATTGCCGCTATCATGCTGCCGAGCGAGAGGACTCCCACCCCGATGGCTGCCACGAGTTCACGCCTCCCACGCCGGGCAGTCCGCCAACGTGTGCAGCCCCGAGTCCTCGCCCGCGTCGCAGTGATGGTCAGTGAGCAAAATTTAACTCAAGTCCATTCAACCAAATTTGTCTGATTAAATAACAGAGAAAATAATAAACAACCTCACCTTCGAGTTAGGATTATCGATAACGTAATTCGGTTGCATGACCACATATATGTTTTTTTGAAGTGCAGAAAATACTCCAATTATATTTTGTGATGTGTAGCACTTCCCTAGAGCGATTATATCACGATATATGAAAGTCACAAAAAGATATCAACTCAGTAGTTTTTTTTTAAATTTAGGTAGGGTAGGTATGCATGCGTCTGTAGACCCGAGACAGCGTGCGGTTTTAGTCGGTTCAAGTCCGACATAACTGCCCCCGCTAGTTAGCAGGGGGACGTGTGTCCGAGGGGATTTCCGCATGAAAAAAAAAATCTGCCAGATACGTTCAGCTGTTTGAGTGTGATTGAGTAACAAATATCCACACATCTTCACAAATTTTCACAGTTATAATATTATTCGGATTGAAAAATATACTCAACATAGCTATACCAAAAAGTCAGTTCACAATTCAAATACGGCTTTAAACAAATGCACCGTAATGGCATGAAGAGCTTTTAATTTGCAACGATGCAGCGAGCATCAGACGAGTGGTTTCGCTGTAAATGCTACGAAGTTTCCACGAAACTTGCTTGAACAAGTGAGTGTCCCGTTCACAATTTGATAGTATAGTGCCAACTGTGCAGATTAAAGCTCACACCGTCATGAAGCAATGTATTGTGGTCGTTCTTGTAATAGTTTTTAATCCACCTTACATGAATAGGGCTGCATGATTTGTTTTATAACCGTTTTTTTATACGCCACTACGTAACTCCCGGCATGTGTTGCAGTGCCTTTTTTTGTTATTTTTTATGTCATGTTTCTTGAAAATGCACAGCAATTTAGCCAAGTTTAATCACAAATGCATGATAGATACAGTAATATTAGTTTTTAACTACATGTGAGAATAGCTTGGGTTTCAAAGATCCCTCCAAGTAAAATCCCCCCCGGATACCCCCCGCCGGCCAGCGGGGGTAGTTATGACGGATTCGAATCGTCTTCAGACGCTGGGGTGTAAGGGGCCCATAAGGCATTTCCATCGCACCCCGGCTGACCCATGGCCATCTTCGGTTTTAAGATGGCTCCCTCGGGTTTGGGAACCACGTTGTCCTCGTCTTGTCCCCGGAAAGAGCACCGCTACCCCGGCTTGCTTCTGCTAGGGTGACAGGCGGCTCCACCTGTCACCCCCAGGTGATGGACCTCCAGCTCATGTAGAACGGAGGTAGTTCAGTAACCTCCGATGCCTGAGTCATCAACGCGCCTCGCGGGCTCTGCGGATCGGGAGAGACCTGAGTCTCTCCCGGACCCGTGCTGCCGCCTCCTTTCGAGCATTATTTGCTCGCAAAAGGAGGTGGCGGCAGCCTACGCGCTGGCGCAACGCCCCATCGCTGTGAGCAAGAGAGCCGAGGGCTGCTACGAGGACTCACCTACGCGCCTCCCACGGCGGGCACTCCGTCAGCTAGCTTAAGTATTATTTTTGAAGTTTTTGAAAATGTGCAAGTAAAACACTACTACTTTCATTTTCAAATAACATTTAGAAAAAGAGCAAGCAATTGAATCTTACCAAGTCAAAAACGACAAGACGCATCATTGCTCTTTCTGGCGTTCTGCTTTTACTATACCGGCTCATTTAATACCTGAAGGTTGGGTATACACTATAAATGACATTCTGGATCGACCCAAATTGAAAATCTTTAAAAATACACGATAAAGCCGTGGCTGAAAATTTAACATTTATTGAATTACTGGTCAGTTTTTGGTTTGCAACACTGTACAACCAATTATTTAGAGAGCTGGCACAAAACACATCGTGATACACACACACACATAAAAAAATAAACAGAAAGGCACCCTTAATAATTAATAAGTCTTCTTAAGTTGTTGCAAATATTGCAAAACGATGCTTTATTGCAACTACCCAGATGAGAAGCTTAGAAGTAAAAGCAAAGACGAAAGAGCACATAATGCGAAACGAATTTTTAATTAATAGTCAGTCAGTTAATAGTAATGATACTTAGTACTGGTGAAATTAGCATTGGACATTATTTAGAAAGAGTAAAGAATTAAAGTTTAATATTATTTTAATTGGCGAATGTACTTTCGGTGAAAGAAACTTAGTGATTAAAACGAAGAAAGAAATCGGAGATGTGGGAAAAAATATTCCCGCTCCTACTACCAATCGGAGTTTCGGTCGGAAGACTTTAAAAAACCCTCTTTTATAACGCTCTAATTAATTTCGTATGTAGGTCTGTAACGGAATCTTTAAACTGGATTTTTGAATACTTCAAAACGTTCGGTTTGAAATTCTGCACATCCATCAAGGGACGATGACAATACAATAGTAATTTGTAGGTGGTAGAGTCAAGCAACAGTCATTTTGGCCGTTGCATGAATGGGCATGACTCGACCGGGGAAGCACCATCCTCTCACAGAATATCGACGCCAAGTAACAGTATTTGAACTGGTGCGTTCCGTTTGGTGAGTGAGAGTGCCGGAGCCCAAACTCCTTTCCCATCCCCTCCCAAACTCCTTTCCCATCCCCTTTCCTTTACAGGGTCGGCAGCGCGAGTGTGATGCCACTGGTGTTGCACACGTCCATAGGCCGCGGTAACCGCTTCCTATCAGGTGGGCCGTGTGCTTGTCTGCCACCTTAGTGGTATAAAAAAAAACAATAATTAAAAAAAACTAAAAAATGAAACATAAATGATAATTAGAAAAAAATCTCAATGATGAATGTTATTAGCACTCCACGCTTTTTTGAATAATAAAATAAATGCTTGAGACTGGAGCATTTTCAACGATATTCAAAACTTATTAGGTTAGTCTATTAAAACTTATTTTTAGTTTTTAAAAACTATTATTAATTTTTGAAGATAGACATTTTATCTTAGTAGAGTAAAATCATTAGTTCTAAGTTAAACTATCATTAGTGAATGGACGCAGTCATTGCCAGGCGACTTATAGCCGGTTGGCACGCCAGTTGGGGTTGGCAAACATCGTCACGTAGATGAATTCCATCTGCAATGCAAAGTAATTCAGTGACTGTATAAATTTAACTGTTTTATAGCCAAAATTTGGCTGAAAATAAACTTGAAAGTACAATGAGATTATTATTATGTATATCTGAAAAAAGTAGGTCAGTTACAATATACTTGCACAAAGTTTACTTCGAAGTAACATTTAAGTTAAAACTCGGTATTCTTTTTAGTATTTTGTAACAAGAAGTGTATTTTTTGAATATCGACAATGTCGTCTATAAAGCTGGAATCTTTATAGACGACATTGTCCATATTCAAATGAATGTTTGGTGTCCAGATCCGAGGATACGGATCTTCTTTCTCCCTCAGATATCCGCGGATACGGATATCAATGGTAGTTTTATAATTTTAATATAAATTGTTCATTGATGTAGCTTCAATTAAGATGACACAGGCAAGAATCATCATCAGTATCCCAGCATTCATTCCTGGTTGCATCCAAAGTGCAAACAATCCGACTGTACTTTGAAGCCATACTGTTTCTTTTCTTTGATTCGGCTTATCTTGGCTTTTACTGGAGTGACTGCTGTCTGACCCCCTCAGCCTTGAGAGGAAAGCCTGCACCAGGGGTATCGGCTAGCAGGTAGGATTGGTTTGGGCCCTGAAGATTTTAGTGGGTCCCCTTTACACCGGAGATAGATTAATTCTTTACTATTCCTGAAGTAAATCAGATTTAGTTTGTTAATAACAAAAAATACCCCCTTTAAGATCTTGGTGTAAATAATATAGAAGTAATACCGACTAACACAGAATTCCAAAAATAAAAACTTCAGAATTTAAAATGAAACGTCAATCATCGAAAATCCACGAGTCGTCGCTGCAGTGCCTTCAATACAAACAATTTTGATGAACACAACTGGAATCGCTATGAGGTATCGACGTACATCGGATATGGGACAATTTCCCGCGAAAAATGACCACTAGAGAGACGACACCGATACCGGCCGACACGACAGGTAACCAGTAGGACAAAGTACCAATGACAGCGGAATTTAATTTTGCTTGGGAGGGAGATTTCTGTTTTGTTTATTTTTGTGCAAGGAAGAAGAACATTTCACGATTTAAAGGATTTTAGAAGTTTAGTTTTTCAGGTAATAATAGTACTTGATATGGCACGTCACGTTGCGTCGTTGGGATACATTTGTAGAAATAAAAACGACGGGAGTGCCGGCAGAAGTGAAAACTTGAATATTAACGTTGTGCATTTTTGATATCTTTGAATGGTTAGGGAATCATTTTGCACGAATTGCTTTAATTATCAGTATAAAGGTACTATAATTTATGTGGTAACATACACTATTCATTTATTGCGCTATTGTACACAAAAATGTCAATTTATATTACATTAAAAATTTAACACTTCAGAACTATTACAATTATTTTACATTAAAAAGTTTATCTCTCAGAAAAATCAACTTCCATCCATAATCTCAACGACTTTTTCACCATCATTATTACCAGAACCATCATCGCCAATAAATTTACAAAGTACTCACTCATTTTCTTTCGCTATTTCTTCGTCACTTTTTTCATTAATAGATGCACTTTGTTTCATTTTCATTTTATATCAATAGATTTACGGCACAAAATAGAATAAATATTACAAAAAGTTATATGATGACAAAAAGTGTTTCTTGGACCTCGGTCGGAATCGATCTCAGTCTTGACGAAGTCAACGATCACTCATTAGACGATCGCACCACCTAGGTTGTTAAGTATAGTGTATATTAGCGCTTCTATATTTGTTGTCTTACGATCAGGACACGTGTTTACTGACGCGAATTTAACCTTTTTTACTCATTACAAAAAAAGTGCACAACGCCGCTAAAGAAGTTTTATTTCAAAAACGACGTGTTGCACTCCGGGAGTGCCGGCAGAAGTGAAAAGTTGAATATTGACGTTGTGCATTTTAGACATTTTGGAATGGTTAGGGAATAATTTTGCACGAATTGCTTTAATTATCAGTATAAAAGTACTATCATTTATGGGGTAACATACAATATTCATTTATTGCGCTATCGTACACAAACATGTCAATTTATATTACATTAAAAATGTAACACTTCAGAACTATTACAATTATTTTACATTAAAAAGTTTATCTCTCAGAAAAATCAACTTCCATCCATAATTTCAACGACTTTTTCACCATCATTATTATCAGAACCATCATCGCCAATATTTTTATAAATTACCTACTCACTCATTTTCTTTCGCTATTTTTTCGTAACTTTTTTCATTAATAGATGCACTTTGTTTAATTTTCATTTTATATCAATAGATTTATGGCACAAGATAGAATAAATATTACAAAAAGTTATATGATGACAAAAAGTGTTTCTTGGGCCTTGTTCGAAATCGATCTAAGGCTTGACGAAGTCAACGACCACTTATTAGACGAACGCGCCACCAAGGTAGTTAAGTACAGTGTGAAATTGACGCTTCTATATTTGTTGTCTTACGATCAGGTCACGTGTTTACTGTCGCAAGTTTAACCTTTTTTACCCATTACAAAAAAAGTGCACAACGCCGCTAAACCTGCAACCTGTTTTCACTTCAAAAAATTAAAATATTCATGCTTGTATATTTACACATTACTTGATTACATGTGAAAAATTACGACTGAGAATGTTTGGAAAGAAAGCGGAAAAAAGTATCATACTTTAAAACGTTCTATTGCTGTGTACTGTAAATTCAATTGAGGAATTTTGTCTTAGTGTCCAGTAGCGTAATGTACGAGCATCGAGTTACTAATGAATTACCAGTTGCATTAATATCGTAAGGACTGAAGTCGTGTCTCTTTCTAATTTCCTAATAGTCAGTTTTCTTCCCGATAACGAGTCACATCAAAATTGAGGTACTGAAATATATAGTTTGATTTGGCGATATTGCAATCCATAAATAAAATTTATGAAAGCATTGCTAGATGTCAAACTTAACGATGATGTTGAAAGTGAGTTCTAGTTGAAGTCTAGACCCGTAATAATACACCGTAGATAGCTGATTCTAGAGTTTCACCAGGTTCACGAGATTTATGTGGTGCTAGAATCTACTAAACAGATAGTGACAAACCCATGATGCTCAAATATAACTGACCATGACTATAATCAACGATAAAACTGGTGTGAAAAAAGGTAATCAATAAAATAAATATTGGAAAGAGAGAAAAATATATCTACGCCACTCGTATATAGAAAACGTGTCAATTGATTCAAGTGTATTACGTTTCAAATTGTAGTTTACCGTGCATCTTCTAGCAACATAGCCGCCCATGGCCAGTTACTTAACAATTGTTCCAGCTCATCTCGAATCTGGTTTGGAACTCTTTCTGTTATCAATCTGGCTTATTCGTTTTTAGGGCTCCGTTGCCAAATGGCAAAAAACGGAACCCTTATAGATTCGTCATGTCTGTCTGTCTGTCCGTCCGTATGTCATAGTCACTTTTTTCCGAAACTTTAAGAACTATGCTGTTGAAACTTGGTAAGTAGATGTTTTCTGTGAACCGCATTAAGATTTTCACACAAAAATAAAAAACAAAACAATAAATTTTGGGGATTCCCCATACTTAGAACTAAAACTCAAAATGTTTTTTTCATCAAACCCATACGTGTGCGGATAGGTCTTCAAAAATGGTATTGACGATTTTAATATCATTTCATTCTAAAGTGAATAGTTTGCGCAAGAGACACTTCCAAAGTAGTAAAATGTGTGTCCCCTTTTTTTTTTTTTTTTTTTTTTACGTGCGGAAATCCCTTCGGATACCCCCCCGCCTCAAGTAACTTCTAAAATAAGAGAATGATAAATCTAAAAAAAATATATGATGTAAATTACCTTGTAAACTTCCACCGAAAATTTATTTTGAACGATATCTAGAAGTAGTTTTTTTAATCCCTACGGCCTCTGTGGCGTAGCGGTAGTGCATTCGACTGCTACGACAGGGGGGCGCGGGTTCGATTCCCGCTCAGTGCAAATATTTGTATGCATGAATATGTCTATTTGCATTGGTCTGGGTGTTTCTATGTATAATATGTATGTATTTACAAAAAAAAAGTATATAAGTATGTTTATCCGCATTCTGGAACCCATAACACAAGCTAGTTAAACTATGCTTACTTTGGGTCTAGCAAGCGCTGTGTAGAATGTCGTAGAATATTTATTATTATTATTTATTATTATTTATATAAATGTGAAAGTAACTCTGTCTGTCTGTCTGTCTATTACGCTTTCACGCCTAAACCACTGAACCGATTTTGCTGAAATTTGGTACAGGGGTAGATTAGACCTTGGGAAAGGACATATTTGGACTATGTTTTGTCGCGATAACCGACATCTACGCGGGCGGAGCCGCGGGCAAAAGCTAGTACATCATAAATCGTAAACCGCAGTTTACCTTTCATTCAATCAACTCAAATATAAATATAAAACAAAGACATTATTATGTTACTTGCTGCTTCGGAACCCTTCATGGGCGAGTCCGACTCGCACCTGGCCGCTTTTTTGTTTATTTAGTCATTTTCTTTTTTCTGAATTTTATTTCTGAAATAACACTATTTTTAACGAATTCTATCGCGATGTTTCGCGAATATGAATGTGTAATAGTCGCGTAAACTTCTGATAATATCATTTCATATTTCTAGGTTTGAGCCTTATGTAGTTAACCGCGGCCCCACTGGCAATCTATAATGTTATTTTGTGTAATGGCGGTGGTACCAAGTATGACTGCTATGCATGAGGATTTGATACGGTAAGTGTTATTGAGTTTCTACTACAAAAGTCAGTGTACAACAAAAAAAGTACGTAAGACAAAAAAAAAAACGATTGGTGTATTGAGAATGAATAATACATTAACATTGGGCTTAGCTTTATTATATAGGCGTGGGTATGTGAAAATATTAACAAACGAAATGCCATAAATAACCTTAGATACACTTATGTATGTTGTTATATATCGTAAAGATAAACACCGCCATCAGCTGTTCGATGGCGTCAGAGCTCAAGAGCGTTGATCACAAAGTGGATTACAGACAGACTTGAGTGCTCATGTACGTCATGTGTTAGTTTACTTAACTGAATAGTAGTCTACCGTCATGGATTTATTTTCTCGTTATGGTATGTTAGGTATGTTTTTGAATCCCGTCGTAAAAAGAAGAGTGTTATAAGACTAACGGGTGTATCGGTGTGTCTGTATCTTTCCTCACAAACGGATAGACCGATTTTGATGTGTTTTTTTTGGAAGGCTGATGTGAGAGATGGTTCTACCATCTACTTGACCTCGACATAGACCTACCAGTGCCTTTAGAGTTCAAGCCAACCTAAATTGCAAGTTGGTGCACCTGTTAAATAATGGGAAATTGGAGCGACGCATTTATCAGTATCGTTGTGTTTATTTGCTTTTATGTGCTTTCATGTGCTGTTATGTACACAACTAGAAGATGGCTAAGATAAAGAGGTGCAATGGCTATGATGGTGGCTTGTTCCAGAGTGTTTCAAGAGATTTCTGTGTTATTTTCGTCATCTGCGGATCGATAGGGCCAATAAGGACTATAAGTCTGAGTAGAATTATAATCCACGTAGTAAATAATGTGTTGTGTGTAATATTTTAATTAATGTTATATTTTCTCTGTTCATTCCATATTGGGGCGCTGTTGAAGATGAATAAACTTTCTTTTGTTGTATTCGAGATATTATAGCGTAGGTGTTAGGCAATTATTTTTTTCGTCTAATGTTGGGAGTAGTGATCTGAACTTTGTAAGAGAGTCAAATCGTTTTGGACATGAGCGCCGACGATGATTGAAAGTTAGTTTTCGATCAGGCTCTTCTTTATGAAGTAAAGTTCGCTTTCTCTTTAATGTTGATTTAAAAATAATTTAGTAATTATTAGGCGATATAAAGATTTAGATTTACATATGCATAATGTGTAAGGATAGATCACTTTATGTCAGCTTTGGTTTTTAGTTAGGTAGGTCTTAAAAGTACTCTGTTACTTTAAGTCCCTTCAGGGCAAACCTTAAAATGTGTCGTCAAGAGACATTAAAATAATGTATGTAGATAGTCGTGCTGTGGCTTGTTGCTTTTTAACACGAGTTTTTGCCAGGCTAAGAATGAAGCAATCTTTTTATTCGGATTTTTTCAGTATTTGTTACAGTTTAATGGTTATAAAGTGCAAAGATTGCGTCGTTTTTCTCATTGTAAGAGACAGGCGATATAATGTTTTTTTTTGTGTCTGCTCTCGTGTAGTATACCTAGGGCTTCAGTGTAGCTGTCACATGGCTGGCCATGGGCGTAGCTCGATGTAGTGTTTCGACCTCATTCGATCACTACAGTTCATTGACCTGGCCATCATGTGTCAGAGTTTAAAAATAAATACTTGTTTGATTTAAATATAGCGTAGGGAAGGTTTTAATTAGGTTTTCTTCTCAGGGTCAGGAGGTCAGTTGGCAGTCGCTCCGGGAAAAGTCGACATAGCAATCAAAAACAATAAGCAAACCTGAGGCACCGAAGTGCAAACTTTGGAAGTAAATGGGAAATCGCTATGGGGACGATGATGACAATAAATATTGAATGGTATGGGAAATACATATATAGCAGTAAGTATTAAATGAAGAAACAATGTCTACCTATTCATTGTTATAATAACATTTGTACTCAATGGGTAGACAGAGATCCACCCACACCCATTTCACCATCTATATTTTTGGTTTTTTGTAACAGAAGGAGAATCTGTTGAGTCTGAAAATTTACGTGGTAGGAAACACCTACAATGTTAAATCGCCATCATTCAGCGAACGGCTCAAAGATCTTAGTAACGCCCTGTATCTTACTCCGTGGTAGAGCCCCATATACCCCTTGCTGCATCTGAGAATTTCTTGACAAAAATTTCACTCACCGCGAAAATCGAACCGTCTCAATCGCATGTAAATATGAGCGTGAAATTTGTCACGGGAATAACAGAAACGGCAAGCGAGTGAGATAAATTCAATATTAAACCAATTACCAACATCGAGATCGAAGCTCATAGTTGCTGCTTGCACATGGATCCGGAATTTTCCAAAATGACTACAGACAATATATCGATACAGACAGGTGCTAACACCGTTTGAAACGTTAACTGTTAGTATGTGTATATGTACAACTGTCAATGTATGTGAGATCCTTTGATTAAACTTGATAGTATGTGTTCATACACATATTATTATATATATTTATTTTTATTGCCCTCTGGAGAAAAAATCAAATTATAAGTCCTATTATACTATCCTATCCTATCCTACTTCCTACTTAACTTAATATTATACATTTGAAAGTTTGTGAAGATGATTGTATGTTTGTTACTCAATCACGCTCTAACGGCTGAAAGGATATAGCTGAAATTTCGTACAGTATATCCTGGAATAACACATAGTTTTCATCCCTGGAATATGTAGGTTGCCATGATATACGAGAATGGAAAAAGACTTTCACGCGGGCGAAACCGCAGGTAACAGCTATTTTAACATAAGCGACCTGAACAGTAAGGTGACTTCATCGTTGTGCGTGCAAAAATCGCTGTATCTTTTTGTGCTATTCGTTGTTTTACGCAGTTTAATCACTATTTCAATACGTATATATAGTCTGCGTAAGAATATCTCATAGTTATATTACGTAAATTCGTAAAAAAAAAATTTAAACTAATTCGGAATCGATCAAAGTATGTTCACTTTTATAGTTTCGAACCCAGAATGTATTAGATTACCTATTTCATCGTTATATTTTCAACCATTTATCATGAAGAAATAGAGGTTTATATGTAACATCGAATTTAATTCTGCCCGGTTCCTTAATATAATATCGTGATGAAGTTTATTATCAAAGGTTGAGTCACTAATCAATTACCTTTTACACGTAGGTAACTCTGGAGTTTCGAGATTTCATATTTTACTGCCTACCTGTTAGGTATGATTGACGTGACGACCTCCGTCCTCCATGAGCGCAGGCCTGGGGGTGGCAGGTGAGGCCGCCTGTAGAAGCAGGCCGGGACGGTGGGGCGACTAGCGCCCCTCCCCCAAACCGGGGCAAGACGGGTACACCGTGGTTCTCAAACCCGAGGGGGCCATCTCGAAACCGGAGATGGCCCAGGGTCAGTCGGGGTGCGAGGGATATGCTCTATGGGCAACCTTACACCCCGGCGTCTGTAGACCCGAGACGGCGTGCGGTTTTAGTCGGTTCAAGCCCAACATAACCGCCCCCGCCGGTTGGCGGTGGGGGGTATCCGAAGGTATTTCCGCACGAAAAAAAAAAAGATATGATTGACGTGATGATTTATAGTCCGACCATGTCTGAGTTCTATCGAACTATGGTCGTTTCGTGATCTGCTTTGTAATAATAAAGGAATGGTCAATAATAGACGTAGTCAATTTTACCCAGCTGCTCCTATCACACTTATAATAGCGTGATGATATATAGCGCAGTGTATGACCATACTCTAGAAGAATGTATGCAAAATTTAAATTTTCAGATGCTGCGACTTTATGTATTTTGATTCATAACAGTGTCAATGAACCTTTACAGTTCACGGTATCACGTATTTTATATCTGTATTTCGAATACATTAACAATACAAATAATTTTCCATAGTTCAATCAGGAACCCACAATACATTTAGTCTTTTTATTAAATTTCTAACTGTTAAAGATATATGAATGAGATTTATTGAAGTTATTAGTATGCTTTGTAGAAAAAAAATAATTAAAGAAATATTTGGTTGTATCTGCATGTAAATCTTGGTGAAACCTGACTAGTTTAAGACCTATATAAGGAGTAAGACGTCCTGACGCATCCCTTGACGTGTCAAAAGGCTTTATTCTGTTAGAAAGGGATCTAGTTGGCTTAAAGATTTTCGGAAATACTCGCTTAAGTACAACCGTACTAATTTTGTTACGAAATATTTTATTTTGAAAACTGACCTGAGATAGATTACGTAGAAATAAGTAATACAAATAGACAATTCATATAGGTCCTTTTTTATTTGATTTATTAGTTAATTAGTTGACATTCATTGACATTCCGATGCAGCGACAGTGGCATTTATTTATAGTCAAAAGATTTGCGTTTGACCAGTATCTCACCTGTTGGTGAATGATATTGTAGTCGAGGTATTGGACTATCCAGGGGTTATGAGTTCGAGCCTAACACAGTATACGAGGGTCAAACTGAAAGTTCTTAGAAAATCAAAAACTGATTACATTAGCCAGTTATTAGTTTTATTATATCTTTTCAAAATATTGTCCATTCACGTCAATACACCGCTGCATGCGATGGAACCACTGGGAAAAGCACTTTGCCCACTCGTCCTTAGGGGTCTCTTCAATGGCATCGCGATACGCAGCCACCGCTTCTTCAGCATTCATAAACCGCTTTCCTTTAAGTTTTTCTTTAATTTTTGGAAATAAATAAAAATCACAAGGCGTGAGGTCGGGGCTATACGGCGGGTGACCCAGTAATTCAACGTTTGATGTCGCCAAATAGTCGATCGTTCGCTTGGCGGTGTGCGACGAGGCGTTGTCGTGGTGAAGGAGGATCCTACTGCGAGGTCGTTTCTCTCGAACTTTTTCCAAGACAAGTGGCAAACAATTGGTAGTGTACCATTCTGCAGAAACTGTTTTTTGATCCTCTAACACAATTGTTACGAAATGACCTATCCTTCCAAAGAACGAGGCCACCATTTCTTTTCCCGCACTTCGATCTCTCTTCACTTTAGTTGGCAACTCCTCGAAAGGAAACACCCACTGAGCAGATTGTCTTTTGGTTTCAGGATCATAACAGTAAATCCAGCTTTCGTCACCTGTTAGTATGTCGAACACAGCATTAGAGTCACCTCCGTTAAATCTTTCAAACATTTTACGGCACCAATCCACACGATGGAATTTTTGAGCCTCAGTCAAATTATGAGGTATCCACCGGGCGCAAAGCTTCCTGACCGCTAAATGTTCGTGGAGGATTTTGTGCACTTGACTCATACCGATGCCTAAGCTTGTCCGAATCTGCTGATAGGTCACTCTTTTGTCAGTCTCTATCATACGCCGCACAACACAGATGTTATTTTCAGTCGTCGCCGTAGAAGGCCGTCCCTCACGTAAATCATCAGTGAGATTAGTGCGACCACGTTTAAACTCATTAAACCAGTTGTAAACAGTCGCACGAGATGGGGCTTCATCGTGAAAGGCCAATCGTAGTCTATCATAACTTTCTTGTTGACTTAAATGACATCGAAAGTCATAAAAAATCATTGCACGAAAATTTTCTCGTGTTAAATTCATGTTAACGTGACACAGACAATTTTCAATTTGCCGCCAAATCGTAAAACAAATGATAAATGAATGAAATATATACTCAGTAATATTGGCAAAGAGTTCCATTTTCAAATTTTAGAATTATTTTTTTATTATATTGTTTATAAGTGGCCAGTTCTAAGAACTTTCAGTTTGACCCTCGTATATAACAGCGAATAATAATGATGTGTGCACATTAAGTTGCCAGTTGATGGCAATAGGCTCGTCCTCCGATAAGCGTACCCTAAAATATAGGTGTTAATATATTTCAGTCTACTCCTTCGGAATATAATGTCGCAAATTTTTACGCTGTAGTCTTAAAACTATCAAACTTTAACTAAAACTTACTGTTTCAATTTCTTTTATAAAACAACGTTGCTATGTAAAATAAGACATAACAATATTACACAATGATAACAATATTAATTTAAACTTGTTAAAACTAGTATACCAAATAAATATATCTTTGTAAGTAAGTACCTATGCTCAAATTCAAGATTCCCATGCTATGATAAGAGGTCAGCATTCCTTAACATTTAGTCATGATAACAATGTAAAAAATCGAATGACGTCATTCAGACTGCTTTGCGAACTCTTGCTACGTAAAAACTTTTAAAGAAAATTTCGTAACAAACTGAACATTCATAAAGTATTCCTACATTCTTATATCTCTGCCAAATAAAAAAACTCATTCTCTTATTCTTTTGTTTATGAATTTGCATTCGAATTTCGAAAGTTCAAGTTGAAGCGTTTAGTTACCACGTGTACCAGCCCGGGCGGTTGCGTTAAAATAAATATTAGTAGCGTATTTTGGAACGCGCTTTTCACTAAGGTAGAGGCGCGTAAGTGCGAGTGGGACAATAAGTGACGAGATGACTAGCGCGAGTGAGATGACACGAGCTTATCCGATCGATAGCCGCAGCCGCAGAGTGCCGCGAGTGTGACGTCACAGGCCCGTCTCGTCATCTTTGACTCTGTTCAAGGAATTGTCACTATATTTTTGTATAGAAGGAAAGCCATTAACAGTGCGATATGAAAACGAACTATTTCATGTTGGGACAGAATCGTTGTATTATGTTCCTGGTGTATTGGCAAAATATATTGCGGATATTGGTTATGAAACAAACAAACCAGACATTCATGTTATTGAACTAGGACATTGAGCATAGGGAAATCACATTACAGTTTTTATTTTCATCAACTCAATTTTTTTAAGAACAGGTTTTTAGTACACTTAGTATTCAATAAGATATAATTGTTAAGATTATTCTAACAAAAAGTGTCTTTGGACACATAAATTAAAAAAAAGCGGCCAAGTGCAAGTCGGACGCGCGCACGATGGGTTCCGTACCATTATCCTAAGGGGGAGCTACCCTTAATTTATCTTATTTTAATTTATTTATTTATTTTTCAGGTGAATATACAATTAAATATTTTGTGAATATTTTAAGCGTCGTTATTGATAACGAGCCCCATTTAAATATGTATTTTATTTTTAGTATTTGTTGTTATAGCGGTAACGAAAATACATCATCTGTGAAAATTTCAACTGTCTAACTATCACGGATCATGAGATACAGACAGACAGGACAGGACAGCAGAGTCTTAGTAATAGGGTCCCGCGGTACCCTTTGGGTACGGGATCCTGGGGTGCTTGGTTGGGGAGGGGTGCTTAATTGGGGAGGGGTGCTTGGTTGGGCAGGGGTGCTTGGTTGGGGAGGGGTTCTTGGTTGGGAACCTCCACGCGGTGCACCCTGGGCAACGGAGACAGCAGCGCCTCTCTCCTAGGGTGGGAGAGTCGCTGCCGCCTACAGCCAACCACTACCGACGGCCCTGTTGAGGGCTGTTTGGAAGCTTTCCACGTGTCCCTCTGATTAGCAGATGGCACAGTAGAGAGCAAGTAAGGGGGCCATCACGAAACCGAAGATGGCCCAGGGTCAGTAGGGGTGCGAGGGATATGCTCTATGGGTAACCTTACACCCCGGCGTCTTAAGACCCGAGACGGCGTGCGGTTTTAGTCGGTTCAAGCCCGACATAACCGCCCCCGCTGGCCGGCGGGGGGTATCCGAAGGGATTTCCGCACGAAAAAAAAAAAGGGTACGGGATCCTAAAAAGCACAATATCTGTCGGTCGTTCACCATTAATGGAAATTGACTGAGATTGGACTGAGTTATTTTCACGTAATAAGAAACATTAAAAAAGCCGAGCATAAATGTTTTAACAACGGAATGATTAATTCGTACGTTACGAACATTCGTAGACCGTCTACGAGCTACGAGTTTTGTGCTACGGGTGGCGTAGCTCCCGGCTTCCGTACAGTAAAATTGCAATAAATATCTAAATATACGGCTGTAGTATGTATCGTATTCCAAAAATATTTAATTAGTTTAATTCGTTTTTGTTTCTGCACTATGAAAACTAAGATTGTCACATAAATAATAATACATTTCGATTATTCCGATTGCTATATCAAGGGAGAAATATTAAATAAAGTTTAGCCTACTAATATTATAAACGCGAAAATTTGTGAGGGTATAGAGATATATGGATGTTTGTTACTCTTTCGCGCAAAAACGGCTGAAGGGATCTGGCTGAAATTTTGTACAAGGATCGATTATAAACATAACATAACATAACATAAACTCACGCCTGTATCCCCGAAGGGGTAGGCAGAGGTGCTGGCACCCACATTTCGCCAGTTTATGTTTAGGTCCCAATGTAATAGGTGGCGACCCTATTGCCACTAACCGGGCACTTATAAACCTGCGATAAATACACACATAACTTCGAAAAGCATCGAAAAGTCATTGGTGTGTGCCATGGTAAAACCTGAGATCGAACCCGAGACCTCGTCTCAGCAGTCCATTACCCATACCACTAGGCTACCACTAGGTTATAGTCCGGAATAGATTAATAGGATGAAGGATAGATTATCTGGGGAAATCAAATTTCCCGGAGTGGGATCAGAATTCCACGCGGGCGGAGCCGGGAGTAATAGCTATATATATGTTCAATATCACACAATATATATTAATGTACTGTATTTTAATACCCTCATGAAACTGAAGAAGTTATTATATTAATTTTAATTTGTGTTGACGCATTTTTTTTAACGTGTGGAAACCCCCACGGGCTTCACCTCATCGGTGCCGACGATAGGGTGGGCGTGTCGGAATCGGTCCGACTAAAAACACACGGTGTCCTTTCCAAGTGTCAATTTCCGGGCACCTCGGGTAAGCCCTCGAAAGGATAACCCCAGAGTTACCGGCGGACTTTGGCCACCACCGCGGCCTCGCCTGGTGGGGTCGGGTTTTATCCCGCGTTGGTGAGTTGGCAGGCGTGTGTAGGACCACGACAGACGCATGGTTTATTTTAAACTAGAAAAAAGAAATTTACACCTTGTTATATTTCATTGATATTCTTGTATACAAACGTCTCAGATGATGAATGAGTCATCTAACAGAATGAATAAAACTAGTGTTAGCTTATTGGTGGAATTTCGATCACATGCATCTAAAATTTGAGGATAATATGAGGGGAAAATGTTTCGAATGGTTTTGAACTGATCACGGTTATCTTATTTACAACCAAAGCTTGCATTTGGAGCCTGTGGTCCATTCTCCTACGCTTTTTCCACCAGATTTGATTTATTGCTTGTTTAACTTGTTCGTTATTCAGTAGGTGGAGCGACTACTAAAAAACTGGCCAAGAGCTAGTCATACTTGCGCACGAAGGGTTCCGTATAATTATAAAAACAATGTGATTTTTTAATTGAATTTATTTTATTTTAATGTAATTATTTATATTTAAAGTGAACAACATAACTCAATGTTCTGTGGATATTTCAAACTTCTACCTGTTGCCGTTATCAATATCGAGCAGAAACAAGCAGAAAAATCACGTTTGTTGTATGGGAGCCCCCTTAAATATTTATTTTATTCTGTTTTTTAGCATTTTTTGTTATAGTGGCAATAGAAATACATTATTTATGAAAATTTTAACTATCTAACTATCATGGTTCATGAGATAAAGCAGCCGGATGGACAGCAGAGGCTTAGTAATAGGGTCTCGTTTTACCCTTTGGGTACGGGACCCCAAAAAATATAACACAACAAAAAAATTATAATGAAAATAATCACCATCAGAAAGCGGTCTTTGCCTATTTTTCATAGAAGTTTTAAACATTATTTCACGATGACCTTGACCAAAATATAGGATTACATTTTTGAAGGATTTTCTATGCTAACTTGTTCTTGTAATTTGTTATAGAACGTTAATTTATGTTTTAGAAATACTTATTTACGTATGATTACCTTCAGAGGATATTCACATCACCCCGTCACAAGTTAACCCCGTGTTAACTTGTTGTTATAATTTTTATAGGATGGTTATTTATCATTAAAATATACTTATTTACGTAAGATTACTTTAAGAGGATATTCACATCATCCCGTCACGTGTCATTCTTTAATATCGTAAGTATTCAACTAATATTAGATGTTTGGATGTCTGTTACTCAATCATTATTACATTAAAGCAGAAACGGATATATAAATATTTACTGTAGCAATTTATGGTACAATCGAGCACAAACTCACCTTTATTGGTTCAAATTTTTAATTTATATTATTATTAGAAACCTGGTGGAATGACTTCCACTTCGGCGTGCTTCGATTTTGTAAAGCGTTCTCTCTAACGCACATCGGACTGACAGATACCTTTACAGAGTAGTTAAAACTGTATGTATTTATAGCATGCACTGTACGATAAAGGGATGGCTTAACAAAAGTGACTTGTGTTGTAATATTATCTATAGTAATCAGTAATCATATAAGTACATATATAAGTTCATTACAACAAAAATTGATAAATGAAATATTTACAATCATAATTTAGTGTACAATCGAGTAC
Organism: Cybosia mesomella; assembly: GCA_946251805.1. Taxonomy (NCBI): domain Eukaryota; kingdom Metazoa; phylum Arthropoda; class Insecta; order Lepidoptera; family Erebidae; genus Cybosia; species Cybosia mesomella. The sequence goes on from OX276390.1 coordinate 8,275,019, forward strand.
AAACTCACCTCTACTCGTTCTACCAAACTCGTAAAAGAGATTATACTTTAAGTTGAATTTTTAAACGCACGTCCGGCAGGGCCCGCCCTAAAGCCCTTAAAATACTATAGAGGGTACCCGCACGCATTTTAATTGAGCCGTGTTAATATTACAGACGATGTAATTCTGTTATTTTACTGCCTGTTTTCGTATGAGTCGGGTGTGTATGTGCGTATGATTGTTTAATGTTTGTTTTGTGTATTGTTTTCAATTTTTCAGTTAATTGTACCGATTTCTTACAAGATTGACATCAATAAGCGTGGAGAACTATATTATTCTTTCACATTATTAGTTTCTGTGCTGTCGCCCTCAGTAGTTGCTGAACAAGCACAAATCTACAAACGATCTTAACATTGAAATAATTAAAAAAATAATTGATGTTTAATTATTCTCTCTCAGATTTTACTCTGAAAAAGTGAACATCTTTCACGGGAGTTGAACCCGCAACCAGTCCTTTACTTTGACCTACTGAGCTCCCTGGATACGTCCTAGATATTCGAAATTCACCGATATATTTCGGTTCGGGGTGCCATTAGAGCCATCTACAGTAACTCTGACGAAATACGTAAACAATGAACGATATTACAATCATTTATAAATATTGTTTTTAGATTACTCCGCCACATTAATTAAACGTATTATTTCTGTAATCTGCAGGGGACAAATTTCACAATACATATTTAAATTTTGTTTAATTATTTTATGTAGAGTTTTAGAGCCAAAGTGGTCGGTAACTTGAAATGTGTTAAGCTAATACCGATGGTGACATTTTAATGATTGAGTACATTTTAAAGAAAAGCCAGATCAAGAGTAATCAGGACCTCTGTGGCATATCGGTAGAACGTTCGACTGCTATATCACAGGTCGCGGGTTTGATTTCCGTTTAGTGTAATTATTTGTATGCATGAATATGTATATTTGCATTGGTCTAGGTGTTTCAATATGTATGTATTTCCAAAGAAAATGTATCTAAGTATGTTTATCCATATTCTAGAACCTATAACAAGCTAGTTAAACTAGGGTTAATTTGGGTCTAGATAGCGCTGTGTAGAATGTATAAAAGTTGGAGAAGCGAAAGGTCTCTGCCTACACCATTGGGAAAGAGGCGTGAATTATGTATTTATTATTTTCTTTATCAAAAACGGCAAAATATGGAGTAAATACTCTTGGTGATCATCCTTTAGGGTCGCTCGGATCGCATCATCAATTAATGATTAGAACAGCCTTCATAAATTCGATCGACAGTGACTAGCGATTTATTAAAAGGGACTTAATTTTTTAATAATATTATATTACTATCTGTCTTTCTTGCTTCGATAGCGACAGCCTTACGAAAGAAAAATATACAAAGGCACTCGATGGTGAGTTCGATGCACGAACTCTATTTAAATTTGCGCGTGAAATTCGATTAAACCTGAATGAGCAGCTTCAAATAAATTCACAAATTTAACTTATAACTCAATAAATTGTTATCTTAATAATATTATAAATGCAAAAGTTTGTGAGTGTTAGTTAGTAAGTTTGTCACTCACACGCTGAAACGTATTTTAATAACATTTTAAATATACCTTATATTCCGGATTAATATATGTTCAGTTGTTCTAGAAGAACTTTGTTCTAGGATACTTATTAGGCTAGGCACATTGGGGGTACTGGGCTAGAAGTATTTTGAAAACACACATGTCATTCTCGAGATTAGCGCGGTCATATTAAGAAACAAACCAACTCTTCAGAGCTTTATTATTTGTATAGATAGATCCTTTTTATATATATATATATATATATATTAAAATATATATATGTTATATAATAACATAACAACAAATAGTAGAACTACGGGTATGTTTCAGTTAAGTCGGATAACTTCGTTGAAAGGTGCTTTGCCTCATGCCACCTGCCTTAGGTCATTAAACCAGATCAAGGCTGTCTCTTGTGAGGCTTATTTATGCGGCATAGATACATGTTTATATACATTTTACTTATTTCTCTCTAGATAACAGTGAGTAAAACATCTCTACTATTAGAGTTAACGAGATTATTCACCGTATATTTTGTTGTATTGAGTATCAGATATTTCGGCACTGTTACAAGCGCCATAATCACGAAAGAGAAGGAGGAAAACAGTGCCAAAATATCGGACACTCAAAACCACACATGGTAAATATCCCACTAACTATAATTGTAATGTTAGTTACCATGATAGTTTAAATACCTATAATAACTTTGCTTTATAAGTGACTATAACTTTCAAACTCCAAACAAAGGAAATACTAAACTACATCTGGATATCTGTCAATTTGCTTTCTGACCATTTGCAATAGGATGCTGACATCTGACATTTTGCATTTCAGACAGAATGCGTCCAAACCGATGTACAGTACCCGGCTCTTGATTTTGCACGTTGGCGCTTTGGGAAGAGAAGTACAGCTAAAATCGGCTTGCTTCAGTTTAGTAGAACGTTCTCTCTATCACACAGCGCACTTAACGTACGGCTACGTTTTGCAGCAACTCCCAGGATATGTGGGTACAAATATGTGGCCATGTCACCTCCGCCGGGCACCGGTAGACTCAAGAAGGCTGGCTTGAGGTCGTAGACGATGACATGCATGCCAATAGTCTCACTTCCGGATATGCCCAAGACTGTGGCGAAGTAGAGAAGGAAAAGCCAGAAAGCAGCAACCCCAAGCTCCGAGGTGAAATACTCGGATGCGACTACGACTCAACGCTGAGATGAAGATGATGAAAGTAATATGAAATCTATCAAGTCGTGAACACTTGTTTTCACAGATCTATATATCTATATAGATCTGTGAAAAATCTGACAAATCTATAAAAAGTTTACACTAACATCAATAAATAATGTAATTGTTTGTAATATTTAATAGACAACGTTTATGTATTTCACGTTCTGTTTATGTTCTGTCAATATTAATTGTCCTTCTTTAACCTATTTCATAAGTAAGGGTGTTAAAGTTTGTAATACGACCTACGCCTATAACGTGCATCCCACACTAGTATTATATAATCCATTTTGGGCGCTAAGAATTCACACCACACAATCATTACTTATTACGTTGACATTTAGACATAAAATATGTGTATAGCTTTTCATTATAATACAACAAGTAACATATAACTTACAATATATACTACTGAACATAGGCGTGGGAATATTCCCGTGTGGGCGTAAGCCGAGTTTAGTAAATATTGTCAAAAACGCCGTTGAAAGTCGTTCGGAAACAAAACGGGATTATAATTGAATGACAACATTGGCGGTACAGTTTTAGTGCATATTATTCACTCACTGAAATGTGACGTTTGTGGTACTATAATGCAGAATATTCTAAATAAATGCACTAGGGACATGTTGGTGCAAACATAACAACTAAAGAAGTAAAGTGGAACCTTTACTTACATATAGTTGTTATCTTTGCACCAGCAAGTCCCCAGTTGAATTGTTGTATAAATAATACCACACAAATTATAGATTTAAATCGAAAAAAGAGAACACCTAGGATAACACTCTAGGAAAACACCTACAGGGGGAACGCTCTGACTAGCTGAGTCACCTAGACACGTAAGGGACTGGTCGCGGGTTCAAGTCCCGTCCTAGGTGTTCTCTTTTTCCGATCTAAATCTATAGGAAAAGTAAGCATACAAATTGTTTAAAAATTTAATTTAACCACATAAAATTATATGAAAATTTGCACACGATTAAGGAACCGATGGTAACTAGGTCCGCAAAGCAGTAGTTCTTGTAATGTTGAGCTGATATTGCCCATATCTGATGAAGTTTTCTTTTCTGATCCGTACGTATGATCATGGTCCACATTTTGGCGCCAAAATTCAGGTTTTGCATATTGTATTCTTTGAGAAATCAGCTTTAGAATTTTTTTGTTCGGTTTTGTTATCCTCTATTCTATACTTCATAATCCTAAAGCGCCTCCATACCTGCGTGACCGCTTTGAGTACTTGGTTCCTCGTGATAAGCCTGGACGATCTTCTTCCTATCTTTTGCATCGCATCGCACTCCTCTTCATTTTTCCAGTCGTTACGATGGTTCTTTTACGATAAACGCTGTTCGATTGTGGAATCGCCTTCCTCATTCTATTAGAGATAGTCCTTCATTAGACGTATTCAAGAGAAGAATTAAAGAGCATTTTCTCTCTCAATCATAAGAATATATTATGTATGTTTATGTATTTATATATAGTATATATGTATTCAATATCTATATTTTATATTCTATTTATAGTATGTACAGTGTATGTAGGTTTATATTATTGTATACTTAAAAGTATACACTTAATTTAGGATAAGTATACATGACATAAAGGAAAATAAACTACCTATGACTAAATATATATTATTTAGTCATAGGTAGTTTATTTTCCTCTTTATAATTTTCAATTTATTGTACATTTCCATTTACCCTCCAAAGTATCTCTTTCCTCTATCACTTAAAGGTTTGCTGGAAGAAAACCCATTTTAGTGGTTAAGCTCGCCTTTGTACATTAAGAATTATTCCTCCGTGTCTTGTCTGATTTTTAGTTTTCTATTTTTTATCGGTATTTATGGTTATAGGCTACGGTTTGGCGCTAAAACTTAGATGGCGGCGGTAAGGTACCATTTTTGGGTTTTATGCTAATACCTTAGAAACGGTGCGTCCTAGGGGGAAAATACTACTATTATTGTAAGTTCAAAATTCCCGAATTCCCAAACCTTTTCGAGATGCACGCCCCGAAAAGTGAAAATAAAAGTTATTTGCAATGGGCCACTTCAAGGGACAATTAGCTACAGTATTCATAATTCATTTGATTAAAAACATTAACTGGACCTCGCGGCTTCGCCCGTGACATACTTCGCTGTCATTGTGACGCCCCTTTAACCCATATATGATCGTAATTTATTGTTGACATTATTTATGATTACTGCTCTGCTCCCCTGGATAGTAGCCATGATATATATAGCCTTCGTCGATAAATGGGCTATCCAACACTAAAATAATTTTTCAATCCGAACTAGTAGTTCCTGAGATTATCGCGTTTTACCAACCAAACAAATAAACTCTTCAGCTTTATATAATAAAAAGTATATAGATGTAAAGCACCGTCTTGTTGAAACCACATATCACATAGCTCGTGAATCTTGGGCCGATAAACTAGCACCCATCAAGCACTAGAAGACTACATCACACGTGTTCTCGTTTATATACAAGTATAAAACCAATAAGCCCGAAAAGGTGACTCAAAATTGAATTTTACGTCACCTAAAACGTAGTCGAGGGCAACATTTACATGTAATAATCATTAAAATATAAATGGCAAAGATTGATTTTGAATTCCTAATAATTCTTTTTATATTTTATACAATTTATCTGTGTTTTTTTTGTAAATTAAAAACCAAACCAGCTTAAAAAATCACCCGTCATTTATATTTTATATTCACGTCTCCCTTTACATTTTAGAGGAGGCAACTGGGAAAACTACAGTCTACAATTACAACCTTATTGCCATAAAATTAAACTGACCGGAATAAGAACAGTGATTCCTAACACCAAAATTAAGCTTCTGCCACAGGATAAAAACAGATCCGTTATTTATAAACTAGCTAGTTAATGTTTTTTGGTCATATCTTCGGTTATAATTAGCCAATTGCAATTAAATGTAAGGCAGATTGTAAGTCTGAACAAGACCTAGTTTTTGCGTCTAACAATAACAAACTGCGATTCATCCAAAAAAATATTTTTTGTTCAGAATCGTTCATTTAACATAACCTACGTTTTTTTTTCATATCTTCAATGTACAGACACAACTAATTTACAATTTTATAATGGTATAGTATAGATAGAAGAGCATAGATTATTGGCTATTTTACTCATAATAAGCATAATGTTAAACATTCTGATAAGTGGACTCTGAAAACGCTAACAAAGGAAAAGTAACTTTTTTAAGGATATATCAGGTCTAAATAATACTGCTTACACAATGATTGCCTCGTTTTCAGAATAAAAATGTGAAATACACGCAATCGCATGACGGAAGGCTACTTCGATATTTGAGCATTAAAAATATCAGATAACGGGAGTACTTAAATGCTTTTGTCAGGTGTAAAGCAAATGTTGGAAAAGATTGGGGACTTTTGTACCGACTGCTTTTTTCGGTGAATAAATTTTGATGAAAACTGCTTCAATATTGCTGTAGGTGTTGTTTTCTTTTAAATAGAACGCTTTAATACTTGTTAGATATTTTGTGTAGGTTATTATTCTTATTAATAAATATATAAGTATTCTAGGACACAATGCCATCCAAACTAATGTTATGTTCTAGAATACGGATGAACGTACTAAAAATGCATACAAATATTTGTCACAGCGGGAATTGAAGTCGGGACTTCTGACGTATTCTCATCGTCATCATCCTCGTTAATCCTGATTGTATCCGAGGCCCAATAATTCGAACGTATTATATATTTATTATATTCTATTTTGAAATAAATATGTAGGTAAAAATAAATAATATAGGTATTTAATCACACAATATTGACTAATACAACTCGACATAAAAAAATTGTCTTTGTCCCATACTTTATTTTATGATTCTACTATTTTGTATACTGGTAAATGCCCATGTTTCTAGTTTGCTTTTATATTTCATGGATTTTGAACACCGTTAGAAGAGCTCATACAACGAAACATGATGGGGGACCGATCTCCTGGATACAAAAGCAAACTTTTTCAGGCTACATTTCTTTTTCTAATTTATCGATAAATCTATCCAAATTTCTTTATTCTCTTATCAAAGGCAAATTAGTGTTGCCGTTTTAATGTAACAGTAGCAACTAAAAGTTAATTATGAACCCTTAACTAAATATAGATTGATAGATAACCGATAGCTGGTATTCAATTAAATGATAACGTGATACTAATTGATAGATGTGGTTGCATACGTCACGGTGATCGCGTCAGTAGCATACCTATACAAATTATCACTATTTTATACAGCCGTAAAACCGAGTATGTGCGACTATTATAGTGAAGTTCTTATCAATTTATATCAGTTTGGTGAACGTGTCGTAATAGCTTTTTAGTAAACGATCAATACTCTATTGTTGTTAGTGGTGTATGGGCCTGACCAAGATCTTCGGGGCCCTAACCAACTTCACCTCCAACTACACCGTCGGTACTTAACGAATGGCGCCGGCTTTCCTATCGGGGTTGGGAGGTGGCAGTCGGTCCCATAAATGCCAATTAAACCAAATTATGGAGGCGTGTAGGTGAGCAAACCCTAGGCTCTAGATGCAAGCGAGATTCGTACTCGATTGATGTTGATGATTATATTTTTACTGTACATAAATCAGCTTTTTGTTCATTACCAGGTCACAAATTCATGGATTAACAATTTGTGAAGAATGATTGCATCGATTGAATACAGATCTTTTCACCCGCGTACACGAGAATGGACACTTGAGCAGGACACCGTGTTTTAGTCGGTTCAATTCCAACATACCCACCTCATCGCTGGCACCGTGCGTCCGGTCCAGCCCATAGGGGCTTCCACACGTAAAATGATTATATAATTATAGTGCATGAGGCTTGCAAAGAATGGAAAAAAATTAGCTTATTGCTGAAACTATGAAAAGTCATGGTTAGGAGTTTAAATTTAAAAAAAAAAAAAGGTACTTCACTTACCGCCATCGTACAGGCCTGGGCCCCTGCGCCGGACAGGCCTGTCAGCATAGACGATGAGGCGGAGTGGTTCCGGGAGGCCATGACCCGTGTCTGTGACGCGGCGATGCCTAGGGCTCCGCCCTATAATCCGAGGGGTCAGGTCTACTGGTGGTCGTCGGAGATCGCGCAGCTCAGACGGGCCTGCATGATCACGCACCGCCGGTGGGCCCGATTCCGTAGGAGGCGTCGCCGCCCCGCAGATGCGGAGGCCCGAGAGGCGGAGTTGTACGAGGGATACATGGAGGCCAGAGGAACCCTCCGAGCGGAGATAAGGCGGGCTAAACAGGCCGCCTTCCGCGAGCTGCTGGAGACGCTGGAGCGGGACCCTTGGGGGCGGCCCTACCAGATGGTGAGGGGCAAGCTGCGCCCCAAGGCCCCGCCGTTAACCCGGTGTCTCCAGCCGGATCTGCTCGGAGGAGTTGTTGGCTCCCTGTTCCCAGCGCGGGCGGTGGAACTTGTTCCACCGCAGATGACTCCGCCTCGGTTGCCCATGGCGCCCGACGTGGAAGACGACGACGTGGCCGAGGTCACTTGGGTAGAACTAGAGCTGGCGGTGAGAAGGCTAAGAGCCAAACACACCGCCCCGGGACCCGACGGCATTCCAGACCGAGCGTGGGTCCTAGCTCTGGTCGACGACGCTCTCGAGCCCCGACTGAGAGGGCTTCTCAGCGCATGTTTGGAGCGGGGCCAGTTTCCGAAATTGTGGAAGACGGGGAAACTGGTCCTCATCCGAAAGGAGGGGCGCCCGGCGGACTCGCCGTCCGCCTACCGTCCCATAGTGTTGCTCGACGAGGTGTGCAAGCTCTTTGAAAGAGTAATTGCGAAGAGTGGGGCCGGACCTGGCGGATGGCCAATATGGCTTCCGCCAGAGGCGCTCCACCGTGGATGCCATCATGCGCGTGAGGGATCTGGCGGAGGATGCAGTAGCCCAGGGTGAGGTGATGTTGGCGGTGTCCCTGGACATCGCCAACGCGTTCAACACCTCGCCCTGGAGTTGCATTAGGGAGGCGCTCGTGTATCACGAAGTGCCTCTCTACCTCCGCCGCATAGTCGGGGCGTATTTGACGGAGAGAGCCGTCATCTACCCAACCGTGACCGGTCTCGGTCGGCGTGAAATGTCGTGCGGTGTTCCACAGGGATCGGTCCTGGGGCCGCTCCTGTGGAACATCGGATACAACTGGGTGCTTCGCGGTGAGCTCGTAGGCGGTGCCGCCGTCATGTGCTACGCGGACGACACGCTCGTGACGGCGTGCGGGGCGACGTACCGCGAAGCGACCCTGAAGGCCACGACCGCGGTTGCCCAAGTCGTTGAGCGGATCCGGCGGCTGGGTCTCGAAGGGGCTCTGCATAAAACCGAGGCCCTGTTCTTTCATGGGCCTCGGAGCAAGCCACCCGAGGGATCCAGTCTCATCGTGGGAGGAAATCGCATCGGCATCAAGCCCCAAATGAAATATTTGGGGCTCGTGCTCGACGGCCAATGGAACTTCGGAGAGTCTTCCGAAGTCTGGCCCCCAAATTGAAGGGCACAGCTCTCGCTCTGGCTCGGCTGTTGCCCAACATGAGGGGGCCCGATGACTCCTGCAGGAGACTACGCGGGGATCGTGCGGTCTATGGCCCTGTATGGGTGCCCAATATGGGCGAAGGCCCTGAGGACCAGAACTGTGCGCATGCTGCGCGCTCCGCAGCGAGTTATGGCCATCAGGGTCATCCGCGGGTACCGCACGATCTTTGCCGGAACTCCGCCATGGGACCTGGAGGCGAGAGCCCTTTCGCAACTGTACCAGTGGCGAAAGGAGGCGCGGGAGCAGAGATGGAACCCCGAGCCTCGAGAAATCGAGGCCGTGCAGTCCCAGCTCCACCAGGCTATCTTGGTGGAGTGGAAGGAACGACTTGGGTGACCAAGCGCAGGGCACGCGGCAATAGCTGCGGTAAGTCCCATCATGGAGGATTGGCTAGAGAGGTGAAACGGAAGCCTCTCGTACCGACTGACGCAGGTGGTCTCCGGGAAGGGGTGCTTCGGGGACCACCTGCATCGGATCAGGAAGGAGCCAACACCTGAGTGTCATCACTGCGACGCGAGCGAGCTGAGTCCTCGCTGCACACGCTGGCGGACTGCCCGGCGTGGGAGGCGCCGAGGCGTGACCTCGTGGCAGCCATCGGGGTGGGAGTCCTCTCGCTCGGCAGCATGATTGCAGCAATAGTGCGGAGCGCGAGCGCGTGGGCCGCCGCCACCTCCTTCTGCGAGCATGTAATGCTCGCGAAGGAGATGGCGGAGCGCGCCCGGGAGAGATTTAAAACTCTCCCGGCCCGACGAGCCCGCAACTTGCTCGCCGCGCGTCGCAGGTGACTCAGGCGCCGGAGGTCGCTTAACGACCTCCGTCCTCCATGAGCGCAGGCCTGGGGGTGGCGGGTGAGGCCGCCTGTCACCCCAACAGAAGCAGGCCGGGACGGTGGGGCGACTAGCGCCCCTCCCCCAAACCGGGGCAAGACGGGGACACCGTGGTTCCCAAACCCGAGGGGGTCAGTCGGGGTGCGAGGGATATGCTCTATGGGCAACCTTACACCCCGGCGTCTGTAGACCCGAGATGACGTGCGGTTTTAGTCGGTTCAAGCCCGACATAACCGCCCCCACTGGCACGCGGGGGGGTATCCGAAGGGATTTCCGCACGAAAAAAAAAAAAAAAAAGTACTTCACTTAATGCAATTGAGCGTGTGTTTGTGATCTATTTACAAGTTTGAACGTTTGTCCGTATAACGGTTATTAGTTAGCTAGAGCTAATAGTTAAATAGCAGGTGCGCCTTTTGTATGGTCGTATATGGAAGATTTCAAGTTTCATACAATGATATCCACTATGTTTAATATGTAACTGGACGCGTATTGATAATAGGCAATCTAGAAGACGTCGAGTTTAAACAAAATTTTGGAGCATTTGGGAATACTTCCACTTGAATTATGACGTAATTTTATTTTTGTAAAAGGCTTAGTATCGTAGGTAACACTTTTAATTTTTAAGTGCTAAGGTAGCAAATACAATATTTCATTACCATAGCTAATGAACTCTTGACAACATATAAGGCATCTCTAACCGGTTACTAACTGTCTGGGATTGAAAGGGGGAACAGGAGAGTAAGAAAAGGAAAGAATGGAAGGTGTGGTAAAGTCCTTAGCTCTCTCAACTACTAACTAAGAGTGAGTTTTGATCGAGTCAGCCTATGATAGGCGTCTCTTTCTTTCCACCAAGTAAGTAAATTGCTTATGTTAGGAATCGGTTTATATAGATCATGTATTGCAGTAACTAAAGTAAGCTATAGGGAACAATAGTTGTAAATTACATTATTCCGAAATTAATCCATTGAAAACTTACACTTGCGGTTGCAAAAGTCAGGGAAAGCAATTTTATTTTTTGTATGTCTAGAAGGGATCAGTGAAAAGTTAAATAAAAAGTTAGTGTGGTTTCAACCCTTGTGCTACGGCCGCCATCTTGAAAAAGGGGTGCAAATTGTTTTTACTAAATTGGACAAACAATTCGTCGCACAGAAAATTTATAAAAAAGTTCCGTTGCAAATTAAATTCTCTACAACTTTGAATTCATGATTTTTAGTCGTAGACCCAAAAGTAACAAAGTTATTAACAAAAATAGATAAAAATTTGGGAACAAATTTTATTTTAACCAAATTAAATATTTTCAAATTTTCGCACCCCTTTTTCTAGATGGCAGCCGCGAGGCAAGGGTTGCTCCCCAACCACTTCTAGACAAACACAAAAAAACTTGCATTCTCTGACTTTTGAACGCTAAGCCTTAAAAAATTAGCATTTCAATGGACTAAACGGTAAGCGTTTTAATATGAGTGTGTTATCACATATCAGCTAATAACTGATAGCGATTCGCTCAAAGCTTGTTTACAACAGATACTACGTGTTCTCTTATATATTCACGTCATGGTTTTAGTCGGTTCAAGCCCGACATAACCACCCCCGCTGGCCGGCGGGGGGGTATCCGGAGGGATTTCCGCACGAAAAAAAAAAAAAAAAAGGGTATAGTTCGTTCAAATTACAATAAGGGAAGCGACTACCGAGGAGCATCGGCCATTTCAGAAAAAGTGTATTTTGATTTGTTTATAGAACTAGACTTAATACAAGGATTAGAATAATGAAATTGAATTGAAGATATTACCTAGTATGCTAACGTTTCCTATAAATGTAAATGGAAAAGTTAACATCTAGGATGAAATCCCCCTTTCTAAGGCGAAAACTCTAATATGGCATACGTACTTCTAATATATACCTTTTTTTTTGCACCGACTAAAACCGCACGCCGTCTCGGGTCTTCAGACGCCGGCACGCCGTCTCGAGTCTTCAGACGCCGGGGTGTAAGGTTACCCATAGAGCATATCCCTCGCACCCCGGCTGTCCCTGGGCCTCTCACCACTAACAGCATCGCTCATCCTGTCTCCTCTGAAAGCAGAGTACGGAGAGCGATGTGTTCCCGCCACGTTGGGTATTGGAATATATACCTAATACAAATAGTAGCGCGGGCTGAGTTGGCCGTGGGCTCAGTTGACCGCAACGCCTAAATACAGTACAAATTGTGCTCTTATCTCTCAAGGTAATCTCTTACAAACAGCCATATGATGGACAAACAATAGCGACTGATTGTTAGTCTAATTAATTAGCACCATTATTAATAAGCCGCGCAATTGCTAATACTTCACGAATGTCGTATAATGCCCTGATATGCGAAAAATGTGATAAATATTTGTTATCATGTGCTCCATAGAGCCTATTATTATTTTATTGATAGTGACAACATTTCTGAATTTTCTATCTAAATTTTCTAACATAGCTATCCCACGCACAAATAGACTGGCTCGACCGAGGAAGTACCAGGTACTTTTTTTTTTTAAGGATGATAGGCTCAAGTTTCACTTAAAGTTGAGGTTAAGTTGAAATATACTGTATTTAGAAATATGTTGTATTATATGGTATTATGTATTTTATGGTTTGAATACGTTGAGAATCACATGATTTAATCGCAACTTGTTAAAACATGGCCTCAATTTCTATTGTCTGTATGTTTACTCGTAGGTTATCCTATGTGTTTGATAGACTCTACTTTTAGTTAATGAAGCAAGTTTCTGGAAATAATAGAAACGTAACCTAATGGACTTTATGGACTAATACCATGAAGGCAGGCCTTTAACGCCACGTTTCTATTGAGACATAAAAGAGTGGACCAGAGAAAAAATGTGCGGAAATAGATCAATAGACATAGGGATATCAATTGTTGGACAGATAACTTTACACAGCTACAGCCATAATACAGACTAAAGACGGTGGTTGCGGAACTAAGAGTAACAAACCCTCTATTAAAATCTAGTGGGGCGGAAATCACACAGTGATTGTCAATCTCGAGTGGAACGAAAGAGACTAGATCCCACAACACAGGGCATCCTAGTGTGGGATCTAGGGAGCCATTGTGTTTTTATAAATTTTTTTGAAACAATAAATATTATTATTAAATATTATTATTATTCTCTTTATTACACTTAAATACATATTACATTATATTTTTAAATACATTCTATACAAAAAAAAGACAAATATATTTAAAAATATAAAAAATAGTGGCCCACCGGCATCGGGTACAGGGACCAAGCTACCGGTGGTTAGGGCTCCAGAGAGAGGAATCTCCTCACGATACGTGCCGTGTCAAGGAGCACTGCCTTCTGCATCAAGCCCTTGACCCAACTGCCTAACGCGAGCCTCTTGAGATGTTGATCGAGGCTCTTGGCAATCAGTCCGTGAACCGAAACAACTATCGGGACAATAATTGCCGAATCAACACTCCACATGCCGACAACCTCGTGAGCCAAATCCAAATATTTCATTTGTTTTTCTTTTTCGGCTTTTACAAGATTGTCGTCATGTGGAATGGTGATATCGATAATTATTGCGCGGCGCTCTGATCGATCTATCAACACTATATCAGGTTTATTAGCTACAATAGTCCTGTCAGTGATGATAGATCGATCCCAGTACAACGTGATGTGCCCATTTTCGAGAACTGCGTCGGGCACATACCTATAGTACGGTACCTCTGATTCTAATAGGTTATACTTTAGAGCAAGCTGTTGATGGACAATCCTGGCTACTTGGTTATGTCTATGCAAATACTCGCCGTTGGCAAGACGAGAACAACCAGAAATTATATGTCTAAGGGATTCTCCGGGACGGTGGCACGCCCGACATATGTCAACCGTACCATCCTTTAGAATATACTTCCGATAGTTATTCGTCATCACTACTTCGTCCATAATTGCAAAGACAAAACCTTCGGTTTCCCCAAATAGGTCACCGAAGCGTAGCCAAGACACAGATGCTGGTAAATCTATATCAGGCCCATGGAGAGCCCGATAGAAACGTCCATGCAACTCTTTGCTCTTCCATACATCCATACGATCATTAATACTTAGTACGACAGGTTTGCGCCAGTTCTCTCTAGCCAACGCAAGAGGGGTTAAGCCATAATCCGATGCGATCACATCACGGTGCATATCTGTATTTGTTTGAAGGAAATATTCTCTAAGGTTGTATATCTCGCGGTTATGAAGGGTCTTAGCATTTAGAAAGCCACGACCCCCCAGTTTCCGTGGGATATACAACCTCATTACAGATGATCGTGGGTGGTGCATCCGAAATGTGGTCATCAGCGAACGAACTCTTCTATCTAGGGCATCCAGTTCGGTCTGAGTCCATCTAAGTATGCCAAAGGAGTACATTAGGACTGGCATGACCCAACCATTGCAGGCACGCACCTTGTTGCCACCCGATAGAAAGCTTTTCAGAACTTTTTTCAGGCGGCCAAAGAAGCGCTCCTGCAATGCCTGCTTCATGCCAGACTCGGAGATTCCTAATGCCTGTGACATACCTAGATATTTGTAGGTTTCGGTTGTAGATAGAGATTTAAGTTTAATGGAATCCGAAAGTATCATTATTATTATTATCTCTTTATTTATTTTAAAATTACTTATAAATTACATTTTTAAATACATATTAAAAAAAAAGAAAACATCTATTTAAAAATATAAAAAATAGTGCTCCACCGGCAGCGTGGCAGGGCCCAAGCTACCGGCGGTCGGGGTCACAGAGAGAGAAACCTCCGGACAATGCGTGCCGTGTCGAGGATGACCGCCTTCTGCACCTGACCCTTGACCCAACCATCTAGCGAGAGTCTCTTGAGGTGTTGGTCGAGGCTCTTCGCTATCAGCCCGTTCGCCGAAATGACTATCGGGACAATGATCGTTGAATCGACATCCCACATGGCGGTAACCTCGTGAGCCAAGTCAAGGTACTTGCTGATTTTGTCCTTCTCAGCCTTCACGAGGTTTTCGTCATGCGGGATGGTGATGTCAACGATCATTGCCCGGCGCTGGGGCCGGTCGACTACCACGATATCAGGCTTATTGCAAGCAATAGTCCTGTCCGTGATAATAGAGCGGTCCCAGTAGAGCAATGCATGACTATTTTCAAGAACCGACACCGGTGTGTACCGATAGTACGGCACCTCAGACTCAACATGGCCATAACGAAGAGCAAGTTGCTGGTGGATGATCCTGGCCACTAGGTTATGCCTGTGCAAGTACTCGCCGTTGGCCAGATGAGAACAACCCGAAATAATATGCCTGAGTGACTCTCCGGGACGACGGCATGCCCGACAGATATCGACCGTACCGTCCTTCAGGATATATTTCCGATAGTTGTTCGTCATCATGACCTCGTCAGCAATTGCACAGGCAAACCCTTCCGTTTCCCCAAAGAGGTCCCCGAAGCGTAGCCAGTTCACCGAGGCCAGAAGGTCCACATCGGGCCCTGTTAAGGCTCGATAGAACCTCCCGTGCAGCTCCTTGCCCTCCCATACGGTCTTGCGGTCCGTGACGCTCAATACCGTCGGTCTGCGCCAGTTCTCGTTCGCCAAGGAGAGCGGAGTGAGACCCTTGTCTACTGCCACCACATCACGATGCATCCCGCATTCGTTGCTCTGGAAATAATCCCTAAGTCTGCACACCTCACGGTTGTGGAGGTTCTTGGCATTTAAAAAGCCTCGGCCCCCCCACCTCCGTGGGATGTACAGTCTCATAACAGACGAGCGCGGGTGTAGCATGCGATGAGTGGTGAGCAGTTGACGGACCTTTCTATCCAGGGCGTCCAGCTCAGTCTGAGTCCATCTTAGTATGCCAAAGGAGTAGGTCAGTAGAGGCATCACCCAACCGTTGAAGGCTCGCACCTTGTTGCCGCCCGACAAAAGACTGTTGAGTACTTTTGTGAAGCGGCAGAAGAAGCGTTCCTTCACCGATTTCTTGATATCCACTACTGAGATACCCAAAGACTCTGCCATACCGAGATACTTATAGGTTTCGGTTTCAGAGAGAGATCTGAGAGTCATAGTATCAGAAAGTTGCAAATTCGTAGAATTCACAACTTTCCCCCGCTGCACATGTAAGACCGCACACTTATCTACACCGAATTCCATCCCAATGGCGTTGCTGAAAACCTGCGTGATTTTCAGCAGCTCCACCAGGTCAGGAAGTTTCGGTGTGAAAAGTTTGAGGTCATCCATGTACAGCAGATGACTAATAACCTCACCCTCTCTCTGAAGCCGGTAGCCTAGACCTGAATCTCTCAACAAAGTGCTGAGAGGATTCAGTGCTAGGCAAAACCAAAGCGGGCTCAGACAGTCGCCCTGGAAGATGCCCCGCTCAATCCTTATGAAGTCCTGGGGGTCAGAGGAGATCTCCCCGCCACCCGGTTGACGAAGGACTGTGGTCCACTGCCCCATACACGCACTGAGGAAGGATCTCAGAGTTGCATCGATTTTATACAACTCTAAGATCCTCCTCAGCCATGAGTGAGGCACCGAATCATAGGCCTTCTTGTAGTCAATCCAGGCCGCGGACAGAGCCCCCCGGCTCCGCCGGACTTGCTGGCTAATAGTCATGTCTATGAGGAGGAGCTCCTTAGTACCGCGGGACCCAACCCTACACCCATTCTGAGCGGGGGCCAAAATGTTGTTCACAACAATGTGTGTGTTAATTTTGATGGTCAGAATGGATGTAAGGAGCTTGTACATAGTGGGCAAGCACGTGATGGGTCTATAGTTTTTAGGTTCAACGGTACTACCAGTCTTATGGAGCAAGAAGGTGATCCCGGTGGTCATAAACCGCGGAAGGGAGCCAACTTCGAGGGCTTGTTGGAACTGCGTCGCTAAGCGGCCATGGGAGCACCGGATCCATTTTATCCAGAAGTTGTGCAACCCGTCCGGTCCAGGACTTTTCCAGTTCGGGGCAGTACGGATCGCACAACTCACGTCTTCGGGGTCTATAGTTATAGACGCCATGGGTTCGATGCTCCCACATTCACGCTCAACAACGCACATCCAATCGCCCTCTGTGTGTTCGACGGGCGCTGACCAGATACCACGCCAGAAATTAATCATGGCACTGGCTCCTGGCAGCCCCTCATCAACCACACATTGGGTGGTTCCATCCCACTTCCGGTACACCTTCCTTTGGTCACTCTGGAAAAGGCGATTCTGCCAGTACCGATCCACGCGCTCTCTGTACCGGCGAATACGGGCTGCCCATGCATAGACTTTCTGCTTCAGGTAGTCAATGCGCTCCGTGACGTTAGCCTCAAAATCCGGGCGCCGAATACCGGTCCCGGCGAATGCTTGAGTCACGAAACGCATGACACGGGGGCGGTTATTCCCCCGACTGAAGCAGACCAGCTTCGCAATGAGAGTCCTGAATGTGCTGATACGCCGCTCGATCCGTACCTGCCAAGCGGGTACAACCTCGGCGAGCCGCGGCGCCCGGTCAGTATCTGGAAACTTGACACGAGCGACGCGGCACACCGCGATTGCTCCACAGTACATGATCGAGTGGGTATCAGACAAATCTTTACTAGCCCGCATGTACGGGAATAGTAAATCATTCAGGGCTCCCATCAGTGCCAGATTTCGCCTATGAGTGGGCAGACGTGGTAGACGCGGCCTAGATTCAGGCGCGGACCTATACTGGCGAATAGCGTCCTCCAAAGCCCTCCCCAATTGCTCACTTACCTGGGTGCTAACAGTCGTACTCACACAATCTCCATCATCGCCCACGGGCTCCACCGATGTCGCTGGTGTCACTCCTGACAGCGGAGCTGACGACGCGGTGGGTGAGTCCCGTATCAAGGCAGGAGTCGCGCGAGTAGGTTGTGCCTCCAGGCGGAGCCGATCAAGCACAGTTTGATCCAACAGGTTACACCGCTGGATAGCTCGCACTTGATCCGACAATCGTTGGGCGGACACTGTGATGGTTGGATCGAGGACCTGAAACAGAGCAAGCATCCTGTCACGATACGCCGTTCGAATGGTTTCTCCCTCTGTAGCCCCATAGTAGGCGCGCATGCAATTCTCATTCATAATATGAGTCCATCGCATGCGACGCACTACACCACCGGCAGCGGGGGCCCTATTCGAGGCCGGTGGGCCTCGGGACCCCAAGCAGGCCGGGGGCCGGCCTCTCCCTCGCCGGCGCGCAGGTGTTGGTGACGTCGGTGGGGAGAAATACTCGTCACTAGAGCTGCTGCTCGACGCCCCAGGGATTCCACTTGAGGTTGGCTGTGGGGCGGAGCTTAGTGACGAGTCCGGAGATGGTAGGCGTGCTGTCCTTTTCTGGGATCTTGTGATCATTTTTGTCCTTTTACATTATTTTATTTTGTTGCTTTTTATATATGACAGACATTAGATGTCATGTATTGTCATGTCATATTTTGTGTTAATATTTTATAGTTTTCATTGAATTCTATTGTAAAATTATATCTATTTTCATTGTGGAATTTATTTATAGTTTGGTTTTGGGTTTTGGGAAAGCTTTTGTATTGTTTTATTTGTATATTTTTCTGCAGGCACAAAAATGTCGTCCGTTCGTTCCCAGTGTTGCCAGGTTATTTTTGGTTATGTTATTATTATTATTATTAATCTTCGGGCCGAACTTAGATATTTTTGTTGCAGTATTTTTATTCAAAATGACTGACCCTTAGGCTTTATGCATATTATTCGACGCGTCTTTATAAGTATATTGATCAATAAATATGAAGAAAATGAAATCAAATCAAACGTCTTCGACGTCAAAAACACAAAAAAATGATTTTATATTTCAGTTTCTTTCAGAGTCTGGTTGTTTTATGTAAATATACAATATACGTATTGTCATTGTCACTCAAATGTCAAAGTCAAATACGCGTTACTCTGATAACTCGAAAGAAACTCACTTGTAAAAGTTTTTTACGGACAATTTGTATAGTAGGTACCCGAAACCTTGAACGTACAAACCCCAAAACCTAATCAGTGCTTCCCATTAACCAAACAAGATGACTGGCGAAAGAATTTTTTAATTCGGATAAGTGGTTCTTGAGTTATTGCGTAAACAGACATCCAGACATCCAGACATCCAGACCAACAGACAGACCGACACAAAATTTTTTTTTGCTTAATTAGACTTAGAATCATGTGTAACTTCGAGAAAATTAATAAAAAGTGGGTGTAAGATTTTGATTTTTTTTGCGTGATTTTAAGACTTCGGTGTCCACCTGGTTGGTGGCCCGAAGTAAATTATCCAAAAAGTAACATTTAATAGAAGTTTGGATGAGGGCGGCTTCGCTTTTTGTCTAGTCTTCTGTAGGCGTCAGATACTGTCTGACGCAGACTGAGCCTACCGTCATATTATATTTAATAAATTATCTTTAAATTTGCAACAACTAGGTATACGAAAAAGTTAAGTGATGACACCATTAAGCTTTTAAAAAATACCGCTGTATATAGGGATTGTTCAGATGTATAACTTTTAATGGGTGTTGGTTCTAAAAGGTGAAAACGTTGTAAAATAATCATGTTATTAAAATAAATGGTGCTCTTGACTGCTAATAGTAAGTTTATAACTTGCAATAACATATTACAATACATGATGATTATAGTCACTCATGTAGTATTACTATACTACCAACTGAGTAATTAATATACCTACTTCAAAATATAATAAAAACGTACCACACAATACTATACTAGTAAATGTAGTATATTTAAAAATATATTTTTTACGAACTTTTTTCATGTCTGGTTTCATACTACATTTGAATACTCTCAGGGCACTAATACTACAAGGACACGGCTCCTCTGATGGTAAGCAGTTACCGTTGAAGTGGGCTCGAAGCGAATATAATCTAATTAATTTGATTTGCACTCGAATTAGTTACATGTATACCTACTTTAAATTAGCTCTATTGAAAAATATTACTTTTGGCTCAAATTTCAGCCAAAATTAGGTACTATTAGAAGAGTACGAGGGATATACTTATGGGGTCACCTTCCACCCTGGACGGCTGAAGACGGCCATCTGTAGACCCTAGACGGCTTGCGGTTTTAGTCGGTTTAAGCCCGACATAACCGTCCCCACTGGCTGGCGGGGGGGGGGGGGGTATCCGAGGGAATTTCCGCATGAAAAAAAAGAGGTACTATTAGAAGAATAAAACTATTATTTTTTACAGAAATCATAGTACAGAACTTTACAAACGATCTTTACAGTGAAATAAAACAGTAAATAAATAATTGATGTACGTTCAGAGGCAAAATTCAACATTTTCAATTTTTGTTTATTTACGTAGATTTTTACTTTGAAATTTATTATTATTATATATATGTATGAAAATAATTTAAATATGTATGTGTGTAGTTTGGGTCTAGATAATTGGTATGCCCACAATTCGATCATAATGTCTATACACCCATACATTCTCACCTTCTCAATCTAACATCTCTACATTTTAATGCACATATATCGACGATACATACATTCAACAAATCTGCATTGTAATAGAAAAACCATATATATATGTCATCTTAATATGTAGAAGGAACATTCTACAATAAACCCGAGATGACGACTCACTGCATGTTAATATTAATTCGTAGATGAATAAAATGTCAGTGCAGATTTTTAATACAAACTAACGTCGACCGTATAATTTTGAACTAAAATGTCAATATTGTAATTTGATATGAACATTGTGCTTTGCAATAGTGTATATTTTCTTTCTTTCTATCAAGCAGTATGATCCAGTTTATTCTAATGATTCGAACACCTTACAATTGTATTTTTCCATAACAATGAATAGCTACGGTCAGTTTTTCGATCGTTGGCGATGACGTCATTGGGTAGCCCTGTACACATTCACGTAGAATGCTAACATACAATATACGTCCGATTACTTGGAATTTAGTTGCTAGTAATCACCTTTTACCCCAGTTTTTACACCTTGTGCAAAGGGACCGATATTAAAAACATTGTTTGCTGTCCTCTGCTCGCGTGTATGTTTGAAGAATTAGGGAAAGTTATACAATTCAAACAGACCACTTTAACTAGTTTATAGATAATATTTTATTTTCGAATTGAGGCTTATTACCCGACAGAGAGCTAAGCTTGAATATAAAATTCGTAACAAGGTTTTTTAAGCAAAGAACTAAAGTTACCGTCATAGCTGTCAGAAAAAGTAAGCGGCAGTGGATGTGGGCGAGACGCCTAAGGACCGACGTCTTTGAAGCAAGCCAGTCCTAGAGTGAAGACTGCGAAGTGAAAGGTTTAAACTAACCCCAGCTACGCCAGCTAGCATGGACTTAAAAGCAGATACGAAAATACCATCTCTTGTCGGAAGCGACGCATAAAGAGAATAAGGCATTAAACTGTTGGCCGCTGAAAACTTTTCCGGTTGATGGCAATAGGCTTGTCAATAATGGGATATTACTGACTATATTTCCGCCAACCATATCTTTTGCTACAAGTCCTAATAATATGGGACTGAAAACTGAAGTTCTGTTGTCGCAGTGTGGATGTTAATATCCTTCCGTCATAAGGATAAGCAGGCATTGGCATTATCCCACTAGCCCACTAATGTCATAAACGTGAAAGTTTGGATGGATGAATGGATGTATGGATGCATGTTTGTTACTCAATCACGCCAGAACGGCTGAATGGATCTGGCAGAAATTTGATACAGGGATAGATTATAGTCTGGAATAGGACATAGGCTTTTTAAAACTAGACTTTTTAACCCTAAAACCATGGGAAGCGGGAACGGAATCGACATTCCACGTGGGCCGGGCCGCGGGCAACAGCTAGTGTATAATATATGTAAATTTAGTTCCATATTACAATGAACACATCATCATCATCATCTTAGCGTTGCTCGCGATTGCATCCTAGACTTTCAACTTGGAATCGATGGTCCACTTTCTCCTTCTACTACTCTTAAATATTCTACTACATTCTACACAGCGCTTTCTAGACCCAAAGTAAGCATAGTTTAACTAGCTTGTGTTATGGGTTCCAGAATGCGGATAAACCTACTTATATACATTTTTTTGCAAATACATACATATTATACATAGAAACACCCAGACCAATGCAAATAGACTTAGTTTCGCTTCCATAGAGCTTCTACGGCTGTATGGAAGCGGATGCTGTCTGCGCTCCGAACCCCAGGAGAATAGCCTGCATCAGAGCATCGGCCATCATTCAGCAGGTGTACCGGCTAGTAAGTTAGGTTGGATTGGCCTAAATGTCTTGGTGGGGTCCTATGAAATGAACATAAATAATAGCAGTCTGAAATTTCGGGTAATTGGTACCATGAAACGCACTTATTCCGCAATCAGGCCTGAAGACAGCCCGTGACAGTTCATTCGGCCCGATACATCAAAATTTTAAAAAAAATTAACAAGCGACACTATACCACTTTTTCATTTAAAAATGGATGTATTTTCAAAATAGTATGTTGGTTAATAATAGTTAATTTTGAATAGAAATATATTGTAAACGAAAACCGCATTGATATTGAAATAAAACTATTTTTAACGGATTCTATCGCGATTTATTTGATGTTATTTTATACATAACATAACATAACTTCACGCCTGTATCCCCGAAGAGGTAGGCAGAGGTGTATAACACACCCACGATTCGCCAGTTATGTTAAGGTCCCAATGTAATAGGGGCGAGCCTATTACCATTTACCGAGCACATTATTAAGCGAGCGATAATTAACATTTATTAATGCACACATAACTACGAAAAGTCAGAGGTGTGTGCCCGGGGCGACTAGGGATCGAACTCGAGACCTCGTCTCAGCAGTCCGTTACGTACGCCACTAGGCTATCGCCGCTGTGTATGTTATTTTATATTATTGTTATGTTATTTTATATTTTACATTGATCCCGACGTTTCGGTTGCTTTTCAGCAGTCATGGTCACGGGGAGACTGACGTCGGCTTTTTTCAATTTTTATTTCAATGTGTGACATTCGCATAAACTTCCGACAATACCTCCTTGATATGTTTAATTCACTCCATATATTCACCGAACATCCTTTATGGTCCCGACGGAAAGAACGAAAGCCGAAGTAACTTCATAGTACCTAAATGACACTTCCGTTTCGTGTTTCGTGCGGATCCTCAATTGCGTATCTACGTTTCATGATAGGCCTACTGTTTTATAAACGTTGTTACAGATCATATCGCCATGAATGCATAGGTCGGATTTCATCAGTAACAATAATTTAGATTGATTTGATCGCGGTTACTATCGCCCTTAGTAATGGACCAAACAATGCATCAGCCGTGGATCTACTCGTAAGTTTAATTGAAAGCGCAATTTATGCAAATAGATTCCGCCATGCCAACTTAATATTCCCCGGGGTCATGTAATCCGGGATATCGCTCGATAATTGCTAGTCTATTCCCGTAGGCGACCATCTGCTGTTTACATAAGCATTAGGGAACACCGGAGCTTTAAAATCGATTCGGTGAGTATGAAATTAATAGCTTTCATGTTGAAAACAAACTTAGCATATCCATGGTTTTGTTTTCTAGATATTAAATTCAGCTTTTATTCTAACTAGATATATTATGTAGTATTTATTCATATTTTTTATTATTTTTATCCGTATTTTTGTACCCTTATAGATTCAGTCTGGACAGTGCTAGAAACTCCAAATTCTCAGAATACGATGTCAACACAGTAGGTACTTATTAAATATACCAAGTTTCCAATGCATAGCTATTATATATACTATGGAGATTATTAATGTCTAAAATAAGCAGATTTCATCACTCACTCACTCACTAATCATCAAAACTTTTAGGATACTTCCTGAAGTCGTAGAAATCTGATATTTGTTATGCGAGCTAGGATTAGCACACAGATAACATAAAAATTAAGAAATCTCAACATTTTACCCATCCCTTAAAATAGGGGTGTGAAATTTTGTATGAAACTTTGGCAACTTTAAAGCTAGGAACATAAAAATTAGTATTTAGAATATTGTTTAAGAGCTAAAAAGACAATTTAAAAAAAAGTGGCAGGGTTTACTTTATAACTAGATTGAAACTTAAAGTTGCTTTCGGATAAGGATTTATTTTTTCCTATTGCAGCGTCTCTGGAGTAGCGGTAGGGCGTCGAATGCGTCAAAAGCTACGTGAACACGTAGCATGTGTAGATAACTTTAGACTAGAAATCACGCAAAACAGTATACGTTATGATGAGATTTAAAGCGTTAAATTAGGGCTTGCAGAGTTAGAAACTTGGCTCTTCATAGGATCTGATAACCTTTTTACATTATAAGCAAAGGCTCGTCTTGGCATCATTTAACATAAACATGTTTTTGGCTGGCCCGTTAGTAGTTTGCTGTATTCGGCCTGGCACACCTGCTGAATATCTAATAACACCAAGATAATCTAATCGATAAGGAAATAAATCAAATAATGAAGTTGTAGGGCAGCGAACCCCGGACTCCATAGTACAACAATTGGATAATTAGAAACAAGTGAATACAATATACAAATAATTGGATACAATTGAGTCTAAAGCTGTGATTATAAAGACTTAGTTCAACTTAGTGGTGAGAGGTAACCGTAGCCTATAAGCACTTGTGAATAAAGATTTAAAAAGCGCTTGAAATGAACAGTTGCAGAATAAGATACCTTAAGTAAGTCAAGGGAGGCAGACATCAGTCAGATAGTGGTACTTCGTCAGTGAAGCTACGTATCAGAAAAGAACGTCTGACTTAGTATATCAGCGAAACAATAAATTAATAGACGCAATTTTTAAGTTTTGGTGTCAACAATACAACAAACGTCGGTAGCGAAGTGGTTAAGAAGTCGGCCTTACGTACCTACCGATGTAAACCCACTCCTAACACAAGCAATTTAGCTTAGCTGGGCGGTTAGCGGGAATACCAGTAATTTCAGTGTCTATTACTCTTAAAAAAAGTTTCAACTGATAAGCCTGAGTTGCACGTTATTGATGTTCTAGTTAACGTCTTATAATAATAATAATAATAATACTTTTATTTGTCTAAAACATGTGTTTACATACAATAGCATGCAGTTATTAAATGATAAAAAAACCTAGGTCCATCATGTTTTGCCTCATATAGTGGCGTACAAATATTTCAGTGACGCTAGTTACATAGTTACATGCTGTGTCCAAGTCTAATTAAATTCCTGCATAAATAAAGTTCATATTTTTTCAATTCAAGAAATTATTAAAAAATGTCAAATAAATCAAAGTAATGTAATGAAATTATGTCAATATACTCAATAAGAAATGTCAAGAGATAAGGTCAATATTTTCTAATTTATGCTGTCTGTCAAAAAATCTGTTATGCTATAATATGCCTTTTGCAGAAGAAGCCTTCTAAATTCTTTTTTAAAAGTCGTGATACTAAGTTCCTTCCAGTATTTAGGTAACTTATTAAATATAATTGGAGCCATGCAAAAAATACTTTTGCGCCTAAGTGTTGTTTTTGCTGTGTGCAGTCGAAGTCGACTGTTATCGCGTCTATTTCGTACAACCGAGTCTTGGAGACGTGGAAATAAAGCAGGATTAGTCTTAACAAATATTGCAACTTCAAAGATGTACATACTTGGTAAAGTTAAAATATTATTGTTTTTAAAATACGGTTTGCAACTGTCAGTTATTTTTAATTGAAACATAGATCGAATACATCTCTTCTGTATCTTAAAAACTACATCAAAATCTGTCGAATTTCCCCAAAAGATAATGCCATGTCGTAAAATGGATGCAGCTAATCAGTGATAGGCAGTCACCAAAGCTTTTGTGTTTACTGTGGTCGACAGTGAATGTAGCGCATATGCATATTTGGATACCCTCTTACAGAGCTTTTCTATATGTATTTTCCAGTTAAGTTTCTGATCTATGGCAAGACCAAGAAATTTGGTTGTTGTGACATTTTCAATACTTTCGCCATTAAATATGATATTCCCGTTTATCGGCTTTGGACGTTGGCTAAAGTGCATGATTTTAGTTTTCTCTAAGTTAATTAATAAACTATTCATTTCAAGCCATTATGTAATAGATTTCAAAGTATTATATATGTCAGTTTTATGCTTCTTCATGTCATTACTGTCGCAAGGAATTATCACAGTGCTGTCGTCTGCAAAATTTTTGCAAAAGATTTGGGTAGGTCATTTATATATAAAGTAAAGAGTAGGGGTCCCAAAACGCTTCCTTGTGGTATCCCATGAATCACTCTACGCTCTTCTGACTTATAGTTAGCCTCCCGTTTCGTATTAAAATTGATTCTATTTATTTCTGTCCGTTGTTTCCTACTGTGTAAATATGATTTAATTAAATCCGAGACGTTACCTCTTATGCCATATGCATTAAGTTTTTCGAAGAGAATAGTATGCCAAACATAATCAAATGCCTGCGTCATATCACAAAAGATAGCTGCTACACGCGTTCTTTTATCCACGTTAGTCATAATCTCGTGGAGAAAATTATATATAGCTAGATTGATGTTTTTTTTTTTACAAAATCCGTATTGAAACTAAGTTTAATCGCTTGTATGTGTAAAATATAAAGGCGCGTTCATATCTGTTGTGTACTGGGTGAGGTTTGTACCTGTAAGATATTGATTGTATTTTTGGTACTATTACGTCACTGCCACTTTTTATTCGTAACAATAGGTACACATTAAAATAGCAAGATTGAGTTGTACTTCTTATTTTTCATGGATGTTTTCGTCATAGCTTGAAAACTCTGCGATTACTAATAAAATTTAGGTTTAGTTGAGTTCTAATTTAGTATTTTTACATGGATGTTTTTGTTACTAAGATTGTGAATAAATAGGCATGATATATTGTAGCCAGAGAGACTATTGTAGACCATAGAGTGCGTATAAATAGTCAATACATATTGTGATCCAATATCGCAATCCATTATCGCGATCCAATAATATACGCACGAATCGCGTTTGCGCATTAATATTGTGTCAATATTATCATTATGAAGAAGAGTGAGAGTCCGGCTAAGATCGACTTGCTTTGGTTTTGTAGAGTGTTCTCTCTTGTGTGTTTATATCAAACTGTCAAACTGTTGTGTGAGAAAGAGAACGCTAGTTTTAAGGCGGGGGTGAGTGACTGTCCAATCTGTATATGGTTATTGTTTCTTCAAGCCGTAATAGCTCAACGGTATATCCACAATTAGCAAATAGATAGTAGAACGTAGGAAAAACCACGTGCAAAACAAAGGCTGTATGCAGTCGTACATAATCTTGTCTTCGCACGTGGTTATTCCCACGTTTTGTTTGTGTTTTATTTTGCTTTGTTAGGCGAACGATTCTGAACACCAACATATATTTTTGGAATTCTTGTCGTTTGTATGTTTTTTCGCGATGGACGCAAAAACTACTGACCGAGTGATGCAGTCTTTCTATTAGAAAGATCTGGATCAGACTTAAAATGTACTGTATGTTTGATTGCAATTTCACAAGAAGCAAGGTCTTATAGCACAAGTAAAGGGAAAAGTCCGAAAACCATAAATATGTAGTTACCCACATCATAAAAAGTGTGTATGTCTGACAGACTAGAAGCTCTACAGTAAAGATAATTTTGCTCCTTAATTCAATTTTGTACGGAGCCCTCAGTACGCGAGTACGACTTGTACTTGACCGGTATATTTTTGCTTTTGCCTACTGTGTCTATGTCAACGTTCCGTGCGGCATCGAAGGCTCAGTTCTCAATGTTTTGACTGAAGCTTGACTCCCCGCCCAAGTATCGGCGAAATGGTCACGCATTGATTTCACTTTCAAAATCTTATTATTAAGAGTCCTATAGTGAGAAGTTACGGGCAACGTCTTATTGCAGTCAATCATCTATATTCGTGTTGGCTTGTAGAATATTATCGTAACTTAGAGTGATTAAGCTATGTACTCTTTTTGAAATTGGAATATAATTATTGATAATTCATTGTCTCTATCTATATAATATAATCTGTTAAGTGGCTACTTCGTACTTCGTAGTCAAAAATATATTTATGAATATGAAATTATTACACTACCTACAATGAATGATTTTACGGGAGCAATAACAAAGTTTTATTTTATGTTTTTTTGAAGTTTTATAATGTTTATTTCGTGGCAAATAACGATTCTCCATACTATTTTAGGTCATGTTTTGGTGCACAGATTTTCAACAATTTAACTTTCTTTATTCACTTAAATATATTTCATTTTAGCCTACTAATTCTGTAAACAAGCACATGTTACGCGTTACCACCTCTCCTCATTCGAAAGGAGTTCAGCCAATTTAATAAACATAACATAACATAACATAACATAAACTCACGCCTATATCCCCGAAGGGGTAGGCAGAGGTGCTAGCACCCACATTTCGCCAGTTTATGTTTAGGTCCCAATGTAATAGGTGGCGAGCCTATTGCCATTAACCGGGCACTTATAAACCTGCGATAAATACACACATAACTTCGAAAAGCATCGAAAAGTCATTGGTGTGTGCCATGGTAAAACCTGGGATCGAACCCGAGACCTCGTCTCAGCAGTCCATTACCCATACCACTAGGCTACCGCGGTTTTTTAATATTCTATAGAAAACCGCAGTTAAAGAACATTTCTACAGGATGAAGAATGTGTGAGTGAAGTCTACGCTGAAATTAACTTGAGCGACCAGACTTACAGCAACGCGCCACCGTTATGTGGTGGATATGCCGCTAATATGCATAAAATGTTTTAGCAACAGGTTCATTGTGCATACTGCAAAGGAGTGGAACTCCTTGCTAGTAGAAAGCTATTACTTTAGAGTCTTCAAACCTAGATTGAATGGATTCCTTTTAGGCAAGCGTATTCCATCATCGAATATATCATCACTTACTATGAAATAAACTCAGGTAGCAAAAGTCAAGTGTATTAATAAAAACCGGTCAAGTGCCAGTTCAACTCGCGCACTGAGGGTTCCGTACAAAACTGGATTGAGGGGGCGCACTTAACGATTGCTCGATCAACATGTTTGCAAGAAGGAACATCATCGCTTCCCGATTATAACATACCGAAATATGCATAGAATAAAGTTACATATTTTGTGAACTGTGTCACGCTTTTGGTATTTTTTTGCTAATATTACTCATACTGAACAATACATTACATGTTCATGTAAAAGAATAGTTTCTTTAGAAGATAAAGCATAAAGTTACATCAAGTTTTTTGTAAAACAGACTTTATATCGCTGTCCTGTAAACTAGTGATTTCGGAGATGTAACTTTATGCGATGCATAGGTCTACTATAATTGCCATTCACACGCTTAGTTTCCATATAAACCGGCAATGCATTCTAGCACCGTCTGTAAATCGATTAAACAGTTAATATTGTCCTCAATCGGATACTGCGGCATAATTGGATTAGTTAGTCGCCAGCTTGCGTTGGAAATGGACGACGCAAGGAGTAAATAACAATCATATTACTTGACTGGAATAATTGGAGATGCTTGACTTGTGCTTTATCTCAATACAGTAGATAATAGATTTCGCTCTGTGTTGTCATATAAACAATTTCATCTAATATATATTATACATGCGAAAGTGAGTTGCTTTGTTTGTTTATTGTGTTGCTTAAAGCAGCTGAATGGATTCGGCTGAAATTTTGCTCATAGATAGAGTACGATTGAGAATTATTATATAGGCTTATTTTTATCCCGGAAATATGGTCCTGTGGATCGTGATAATAGGATTAGTATTCCACACGGGCAGGGCCGCTGGGAACAGCTGGTATTATAATTGTGATATGTGTGATGAATATTTGTGATGAATATTTGTGACGTGTTCTTGTTTTGTCATCAGGTAGATGCTGTTACTCTTTTCTATTACTGTCACACGTTTACACAAAGGCGGCTGAATGGATCTGGGTGAAATTTAGCATAAAGATAGATTTTAATTTGTAATGTCAAAGGAAAAAGTGCATTTATTAAATTCCATTCCGGTGAGTTGCGCTAACGTATTAGCGCTAAGTATTTCACACGATCCGCAAGCAACAGCTAGGATAACTAGTCCCAAGTTAATGCCGTTTGTCCAGTGTACACAAGTCAATTACTCTAGGATTAAAGGCACAATATTCACTAATTGGCCTAAGGCTGTGTTTATATTGACTGCCCACTCCATTACCAGAAACCTATAAAACACAATGCTCGAATGGCATTCGGATTTTTGCAGTTTTGGTACAGTCAATGTTAGTTGACTAAACACACTTTATCGGTGGTTTTTGGTTAACCACTGCTCGTTCACAGTATTGAAATAAGGAAACATTTTACATGTATTGTTTATCACGAGACTTTGTGTTATACAAAACAAAGGTGATTCGAAATGCAATTTATAGTACTATTTAGCTACAGTTTATTTGCAAGGAAAATATATTTCCGGTTTCGAGTGACAATTTAAAAGAAAATTCTGAATTCTGTACTACCTCTTATTTTTTTACAATTAGTTCGTATTTGTATTCTTTTAAAATAACACAGCGAATATACAGTGATTCGACCAGGGATATCCTCTAAAAAAAACTACTGTTTATATAGGATATGTCAATGTGACTTGGTCTCGCCTGGTAGCAAGCTAAAGGGGTAATTTCAGGAATAAGGGTCACCATTGTAGATAAAAAATGCTATAATCGTGATCCTCAGTTTGACGGCGTCATCAGATGCTTTTTCATCCCCCGCTTATAGGGTCTATCCACACACATCATTAACTCGTTCACACACGTGAGCCGGGCCGACACCGGTCACGGCCCCGACATATTCCGGGCACCACCCTGATATATGTGGATATAGCTTAAAAGATAATTTATATACATATTTCCGAAGAAATATTGACTGTGAAAATAAAATCTATTTTTCAACTTCCACCTCACTTGCAAACCACTTGCTGATTGATGGACGGGGTTCTGGCGCAGGCTTTCCTCATTGGGTTATGGAACCAGACGGCAGTCACTCCCATGAGAGTCAACCAATCCAAATCATAGAGAGGAGTATTAGGACAGCGGATACAGGGCTCCAAGCCAGGGGTCTGCTGCCCTACTTCTACAATAGTCAAATGATAGATGCAACTGCAATCCACCCGTCTGATGTTGACGAGAGCTCATTTGGCATAATGCTTATATCCAGGCTCTTGACTTTATCAATTCCAATATGGCTCGTCCAACGGAACAAAGATTTAATTATATATTTGAAAGAAAGAAAGAAAGAAATATTATATTTATTTATGTATTAAGTATGTCTCAAAGCAGCCTGAATAAAACATTTCTTTCTTTCTTTCTTTCTATTTGCATTTTTTTTCAGGAGAATAAGTCGTTTATGGTTTTTAGATTTCGTTGTTTATTCGAAAACAAAACGTTTTGAGGATTGAACTTGACCCTTTTTGAGATATAAACTACAATATCACAGAGCATTTATAATTACGAGAACATTGCATTTAAGAATTACGCCACATTAAATTCGCAAAATTTTTAATCACAGCCAGTCTTGCTGCATTCTTTAGTATTTGGTTTATACATATGAAACATATAACATCTGTTGGTCATAAACCATAATGTCAAATTTCGAATCCTGAGATAGGGGACTAAATAACTCAAGTAAAATAAAACTGTGCGATGACATTATGATATTTGTGTTACAGTCAAATCGGTCGTAGTATTAGAAAATTGCCCCGTAATAGACTGGGTGATAGGTTAGTATCTAGTTTTACACTGGATACTGTGGCAACATAACTAGAGGTTTTCTTAATCGCCAATCTCAGTTGCATCCAAAGCTTGTACTTTAGAGCCCAGGATCCGCTCTCCTATTCTCCCTACTACTGCCGTCTGAATCTCCAACCCCAATGGGAAAATTTACACCAATGCCTCGTCCGTTAATCAGCAAGTTTACCAGCTAGCAGGTAAAGGGGCCAAGATCTTTGGGGGTTCGAGCCTCAAAGATCTTGGTGGGGATACACAGAATAGAGTACGAATGTATCTACACAAAATTAAACTTTAAGAATTGTATCACAATTGCTATTATGGTTCAATGCTGGAGTCACCGTATTGACTTACGAGTAACCAAGTTTATACACGTATATTCGAAGGATCACAACTGTGGAGGTACAATACTTACTGTGAATAATTGTAGGTTCAGTCAATTTAGTTGAGTCCAGTTACCGGAGCACATTGTAAGCGTCGGTTCCGTGGTAATTGCTGTTAACGCTTATCTGGACGTAGGGATTCACAGATGTGATTGAATCTAAACTGTATATATGAGAATATTTGAACCGAAACTCGGCACAGCTTGAAACGCAGTGAATCTTACTTGCTACTAATATTACAAATGTTAAAGTTTATGAAGATGTTTGAATGCTTATTACTGAATCATGCGGGGGGTATCCGAAGGGATTTCCGCACGTAAAAAAAAAATGAAAAAAAAGGCTGAAAGGATCCAACAGAAATTTGGTACAGGGATGGATTATAGTCTGGCATAACACATGGGATACTTTTATTCCTGGTTTGCAGGAACGGGATCCGAATTTCCCGCGGGTGGAGCCGCTGTCAACAGCTAGTACTGTTTTGAAATTGTAAATTAGTTGTGTCTGTACATTTGAGATATTTAATTAAAACTTGGGTTAAGTTAAATAAAACAAAAAAATCTACGATTCTGAACCTAATTTTTCTTTTTGACAATCTTGTCTGTTTATACACAATGGACGCAAAAACTACGGAACGGATTTTGTTGCAGTATTTTATATTATAAAGGTCTTGGTGAGACCTAAAAACTGCCGTTTGTTTGTTGTTGTAGTTGAGTAGAACTGGAAATATGATCAGAAGTATCGTATATTCGCGATTACCGACATCAACGCGGGTGGAGTCGCAGACATCAGGTAGTAATATTCTATTAGTGTAAATAAGGTGTCCTTCCTGCTGTGTCAAATACATGCAGTGTGATGGACTAACGTGAGTGTATACGATAGCTAACAGAACAAAGATACCGACAATAAGTTAATTTACAGCCGCGGAGCTCGCAGTGATGGCTCACATCCTGTTATTGCCTCCATTACCCAATACACGATAGGGTCAACACGTGTTTGCGCTGTAATGTACTGCAATTTAATAGTACTTGCCCATTGGTCGAAAATCGATCACGATCACTTTCAAAAATTTGAGAAATCCTAAGCCTTTATCACATTTAGTGAGGTAGGACATGACGGTATTCCCGTCCAACTGAGCAGTCCGACTGGGGAAGTACCTCCGCCCTACAGAATACCGCGGCCATAATAACCTCGTGTTGTGTTCCCGGCGGTGAGTAGGGTAGCCAGAGCTCACTGAGAGTTTTTGTGCTGTCAGAGGGAAGAGTCTTCCTTCTGACAGCACAAAAACTAAAAAAGAAGGGAGAGGCGGGAGCCTTTGGTCTTCCCGAAAAGCTATTCCTGCTTTGCAATTTCTTTTTTTTAGTGTCGGCAGCGCCAGTGTGACGCCCCTGGTGTTGCACACGTCCATAGGCCACGGTGACCGCTTCCCATCAGGTGGGCCGTGAGCTTGTCTGCCACCTGAGTTGTATAAAAAAAAAAAAAAAACGTATAATAAAATATGTAGTAAGGCGAGCTTAACTTTATAACAGTTCTTTACCTCTTATGAGAACATAAGTGATGATGATTCTTGGTTGCAATTTTTTTTATTGCGCATGCATTACTGTGCAATAGGGATAAAATAACGGATCTTGTCTCAACACGAAAAAACATTACATATTCTTAAAAATCAAACACTGTCTAGCCTAATTTGACCTAACGATGGCACGAAAATATAAGAGCGACCTTTATGTAAGAGGTAAGACGGGATTCGTTTTTATTTCTATTTAGGTCACGTCAATATGACATCACCTCACCTGATGATAACCTGAAGGGGTAGTCTCAGAAATGAGGGTCATCATCGGGGATACAAATAATGCGAAAATGGTAACCCTCAGTTTGATGTCCCAATCAGACGCTTTTTCACGCCCCGCCTAAAATACCCGGGGTTTTAGGAAGAAGAAACATTCCGAATAAAATCCACCCAACATAAAACTTCAGCTATTCAATACTTGCTTTCTATTGAACTCCTACTCGTGACACAGGAGATCTGGCGTAGGTTCAACTACGTTGAATGACACTTTCAGTGTTATGAACCTTTATGGGCAACGCTTACTAAAAGATTTTGTAAGTTGTGTGCTGATTTGTAACCTTAACATCGTAAGATAGATCCTGCGTGTTCTGGTTAATTCGCACACTATCATTGAGTGCGTACCAAGATACGCGGGACTTTTCTTAGAAAGAAAATTAGAGCAAGTTAGTTAGATTTATTGATTTGTGTGACAAGAAAGACATACTAGAATTTAAACCACCAGTGGTGCCACTATAGCTCAACCCTAAAGGAGATTGACTGACCAATGAGGTCCAATCTGTTGAGGCTGAGTTCTCACTAGCGATATCATCAACATTGTAAATTCTATCTACCATAAACATAACATTGTATCCAGACTGATTCATTAACGCAGAGCCTAGACCACTGAGGCTTCAAACTTGAAATTTTAACAGTTGATGGCGGCATTCATTAAAAAAGGATTTAAGAAATTCCCTAAGGCGGTAAGATACAGTAGTAAATTATACTTTTTGCTATTAACAAATAATAAATAGTCTATTGAATATTGAATAATGCAAAGCCAAATTAATGCAAAAAATAATCTAAATACACATCGCAATAAGCTGACACTTTCCAAGAATGAAGAGTATTTTTTTAATGTTTTTAGTTCTGTTATTATCCCTAGTAGGATGAGTCATAGGATTCGCTAGAATATCGTATCGTCACTATTTATTATAATGGGTTTTCGCAAGGTTTTCTAGGAAGAGTTTATGACATCACATTTTACAGTAAGGGCTGACAAGCATCATGAGTCAATAATCTGTTGAAATAAAACTATTCTAACGGATTCTAGAGTGATTTATTTGTATTATATAATTATTTACACTGATCCCAACGTTTTGGGTGCTTTTAAGCAGTCACGGTCACGGCCAGACTGAATATAGTGGCCGTCTTAAAGTTCGAGAACGAATGCGTGATAATAAGTAGGTACACAAGAATGTCCATACATCTTGACGGCCTCTGTGGCGTAGCGGTACTTCGGTAATTCGACTGCTAATACAGGGGGCGCAGGTTCGATTTCCGCTCAGTGTAAATATTTGTATGCATGAATATGTCTATTTTTTTTTATATTTAGGACACGGCAATTTGAATTCACCTCGCCTGATGGTAAGCTGAAGGTAAAGTCTCAGGAAAGAGGGTCACCATTACATACACGTACCATGTTAACAATAGTGGCACTCAGCTTGACTGGTTGAGTGTTTCTATGTATAATATGTATGCATTTACAAAAAAAAAGTTTATAAGTACGTTTATCCGCATTCTGGAACCTTTAACACAAGTTAGTTAAACTATGCTTACTTTGGGTCTTGAAAGCGCTGTGTAGAATGTCGTAGAGAATTTATTTATTATTTATTACATATATACCCATGTATATGTTGTCTTATCTCATTTATAAAGACAGAATATCACTAGTTCCAGTATTATTCGAAACGTAATGCGTTTAACCTGAGTTCATTTGAACCATTTAGGCTAGAATAAGTCAAATCTTGATGAATTGTCATAAATACAATTGCATATGTCACAAAACTCAAACACATGAATGGCATAATAATCTAATCGTAAGGTATTGAGTTTAAATCGTTAATATTATCGATGATGCAAAGCCAGTATATCTTAGACTCAAGCTGATATCGAATTTGACTGACCCAATTTCTGAAAGCTGCTTCTTGTTCTAATTCCAATGTTAACTATAATGTGATTTCAGTTGGTTAGTGTTTCATGACTTAATAGGTCTTGAATGCATGAGATTCATTAGATGAATTGATTCGAATTTAACAACTTATAAGTTAGTTTCAAATCCTTGATAAGATATTTATAAACAATTTGAGATTTTTTAAACCCTTTAGTTGGCAGACAAGCACACGGCCCACTTGATGCGAAGCGGTTACCGTAGCCTATGGACGTGTGTAACTACAGGGGCGGCACACTCGCATAATTGTTTAGTACCTACCTACAACCGGCGTGCATGAATGAAATTAATTATGAAAGTAGATGTGGCAAAAGGCGTATACTGGGATCGTAACAAGTAAAAAGATGTTATCTCTGCCTACCCCGATTAGAAAGAGGCGTGACTTTAAGCTGGTGCCTAAATAAGGGTATTGTTTGAATATAAATGATTCTGTATCATACGTAACTAATTAAGTTTATATTTAACTATGGAAATGCTATAATTTGCATTATGCAAATCTTCTACAATTATCTACAGTGAACAATACATTATTTTTTAATTCAAAGAAGTTTATATCTTTATAGAATAAAATATTTACACACTTTTTTCACGTAGAAAGTACGTAAGAGTGCAATCGAAAATTTATTATTATTCTTATTTTTGTTTACCGATGCAAGAACAAAGCCGATTTGTACTAACTGCTACGAATTTTCAAACTCATTTAAAATAAATATTTCACAATTTTTCACACGACTTAAGTAAAGTAATTATAAAAAGTTATTCAAAAATAAGAGAAAACGAAGATTCCTTTTTGGGCATTATGTATGGAAAATAATAAACATAGGAGAAGGAAAGACGATCATGCATATTTCACATTTGTGCTCCAAAATAGCAGTTGCACTTGCAATTCGAAATTCAATCCAAATCAATAAAATTCAATTCAAACATCCAAATTCCATACGGGGTCAAAGGAAGTCTGCTTGCGTTCGGAGTCAGGAAACTACCCAATGCCCCTTACCTGCACGTTTCGGCAATCTATTACGTAACTCCGTTCTTGTTCATCGTTAATATCATTGTTCCGACTATTTTGAACTTCCCGAGTGTGAAATGATTTTTTTTTAAAGGTTCAGTAGACTACATGTTTTTATGCAAATAACTCGTACATTTTATAAGTTTCTTCGATTGTATCGTATATTTTCTCTACAATTGAAACACAGTCTTGTTCATATATATTTTATGTACTGGAGAGGAGTTCATTCAAGCGTTTTACTTATTGGTACTGTTCAGTTGCAACTACTGCTGGTTACATACATAACTTCACGCCTGCGTCCCTGAAGGGGTAGGCAGAGTTGTATCCTATATATATGTATGTGCACCCACGATTCGCCAGTGCTGGTTAAATATTTGTATAGTTGATATTGAAAGTAAATTCAATCTATCAACTACAAAACATTAGATATTCAAAAAATAATCTATACTAATTCTTAAATGTCGTAAGCATTCGTTGGCATCAGTATTTTACTTGAGTGTATAGTTTGCCGCGTGTCTCTCTTTTTAGTAAAAGAGCGTTAACCTTTTCACGAAATAAAAGCTGACTATTTAGACCGTGAAGGATTCACGTTATAATTTGACTACCATACCGTGAGTTTAGTCAAGGCTATATTTAAAGAACATTAAAGGAATTAACAGCTTTTTAAACAAGATCCTGACAAAAATTAGAGAGGTAAACAATATTTTCAGCTTATGATATTTCGATCGAAATTACGTGTCCTGTATTTTTTTTTACTTATGGTACCGAGCTCTATGAATTGGCGAATGTTACATTTTGTTCAGTTGTCTTGAACTTCGTCCAAACCTTTTCTTATTTTACGTCAACGCCATCTTTTGCTGAACGTTGAATATGTATTTTATAGACTCAAACTTCATTACCATGTATTCAAAGAGGATTAGGTTAATTTAATAGACAGAGAGGATATGTTTCTTCTTGTATGCAGACGTAATGTACTCTTATAATTACAAAACTTAAATTCAATGTTTATGTTTTCTGCGTATGGACATTATTTTATCAGTAGGTATTATATACATATAAATCCATTATAGTAATCTATTTCATTACTTTTAATTAAATTGTTTCCTACTTTTATTGGTCACATTGAAATGAATGTCTTATAAAATGTATTAGAGTACACAAAAATCAAATCAACGTAGTTCACAATGTAAATACAAATATACATTGACGTCTGCTTTTGTTTCGAAACATCTAATTTATTGGCTTAAATGTGATAATAGAACACGTACGCGGTATTCCTCGTGAAAATGGCACGGCAAGAAGCCTTACAATCTACCACTCACCAGACTTAGGGGCATGGGCGCGGCGCGTCGCTCAGCACCCACCGCACTCCTTTAACTAAATGAATCCACGACTATATATTGCTTCTATTCTCGCCATTTTCTTAATAAATCCACCGAACATTAGGCTAAAGATACAAGAAGATGGTCGCCTTCGCCGCCACGGTTGTTGCTAGGTGCAGATCAATTGCCAACCCTTGTCGGTTACATGAATGAAACCTACACATTTTCGGTGCGTCATGGCTATCATGTCGCTCGTAACAGACGCGGACCTTCTTAAACGCCACAATTTTATTTAAACTTTTGAATATTTTGTAAACCTCTTCAAAATTCAGTCGATTGATGTTAACGTCTCGTTTTGCAACGGGTTTGGCACGTAAGAGGGGCGGAGGGTTAGTGTAGAGCCTGACGTGTCAGTGTCGTGTGTCGAACGAATCGTAGACAGCGGTGGCGGAAGGTCGGGGAAGCCGGGCTTTCGGCTAAGGCGCGAGCCCGGGCTCCGCTGACGTCAGCGACGGCTCGGCGCCGAGCGGTGATGCTCACCACCGGCCTGCCAATTATTATTTTATGTACACGAACGGCGCGAAACAAAAGGCGGTGACGGCGACAGCGGGGTGCGGGCGGAGAGTGCTCGCCGCAGGAGCGACTCCCGGCGCCATCTAGCGGGGCGCGTGGCGACCACTCGCGCCTACTAATTTCGGTCTGCGGACGATCGAATCGAGACGAAACCTCTGCGTTGACCGACCCTCACTGGTTAACCGGATTCCGGTAACACTGTCACTGATCGGGAATACGTGGGATGTCGTATTAGGAGACAGCGGTGGCGCGATGCGGGTTACATTTACGTCTGTCAAAATACGTTCACACAGGGATGCGTACCGTCGTCAGAGCGTGGCTGCGTGTGATGGTGGCGGTCGGGTAGGCCATGCTGTCAGGCGGCGCGGGATAGGCGCGGGCCGGGCATGGCGGGCTCCTGCTCGACACTGCGGTGCGGGCGTCCGCGGCGCGCGCTGCACGCCACTGACCCGCGCACCGCCCGCTCCCGTCGCCACCGCCGCCGATGCGCGCGCACGCCCGCACCGCGCTGACAGGCCGCACCGCGCCGAGCCTTCGGCCTCCGGCCTGCAGCCGCGTGCACCGACTCTACACCGCACATCGCCCACGCAACACAACACACACACTACCTATCGATTGTATACTTACATTTTGCAACTTACGATAGGTAGACGTGTGCATTCTCACTGGCAGATGAGATTGACTGGTGTAAATAAACTCGATAATCAGTCTTGTTACAACAAGACTGATTATCATAACTGCTAGTTGATCGTGTTATTGGCCTCGCAGTTACGAAGGGTTGAGGCCATTATGTTTACATTTTCGATGTTAAGCGTAATGTATTGGTACTTTCATGGTATTCTGTAAGTGTTTATAAATCTCGACAGCTGAATCCAAGGTGAAATATCATAATTATGCATCATAAGGAACTTGATACACACCGCGTTCTTACAAAATAGCAAGGCTGTAATGGAAAGTTCTTATTTTATAGCATGTGGAACATGCATGTAGACGAGGTGTTAGTGTCTGGAAGCACCTCGCCTGCATCGAGGCGCTCGACAGAGTCGTCAAAATTTTACGACTTCGAGCGAGTGTGTTCCACCCAAACAGATTCCATCTCCATACAATGCACGATTTCCTTCCTACCTACCTAGCTTATTGTCATCTAATATACACGCCATCGGATAGTAAGTGCTTTGTTATCTTATCTGTGGACGTGTGTTTACTAGTTAGGTACCTACTGACTTCATAGAATTGTTGAATAATGTAGATGTAAACAACTTTATCAATCAGTAGAATATAATTTTATTTCAGAGTGGCTCACATATTAAAAGTTAGTACGCATATGAAATGATTTAGGGTGTGTTTACCACTTACCGACTTATAAAATATCTATCTGATAATGATACCCTTTACGTACTTCATAGAACAACAAAGGACAGAAAATTGCTGATGAATAAACAATAAGTATAAATAAATATTGTAGGACATTCTACACAGTGCTATCTAGACCCTAAGAAAGTATAGCTTAACTAGCTTGTATTATGGGTTCTAGACTACAGATAAGCATACTTAGATTTTTTTTTTTAAATACATACCTAAATATTATACATGAAAACATTCAGTTGAATGCAAATATACATATTCATTAAATTAAATTTTTAAGCATTTTAAGCATAGCTCAGCTGGTCAGAGCATTCCCCCTGTAAGAGACTGGTCGCGGGTTCAAGTCCCGTTCTAGATGTTCTCTTTTTCCGATCTAAATCTTTAGAAAAAGCATTCATATTCATGTTTAAAAATATTTGCACTAAGCGAGAATCGAACCCGTGATCTACGACTTAGCAGTCGAACGCCCTACCGCTACGCTACAGAGATCATCAATTCGAATTGTATAAAATTTCAGTTTTATAAGTATGAGATAAGTACTAATAAGTCATCGAGTAAAATAACGCTTTCGCTTAAACGCTGCACCAAGAGGCTTATTTATTATATACTAGCTGTTGCCCATGGCTCCACACGTCGGAATTTTGATTCTGTTACCACAACCCATAGGAACCTATTTCAGGGATAAAAAGTAGCCTATGTTTTATTTGAGGCTACAATCTATCCCTATACCAAATTTCAACCACATCCATTGGCCCGTTTCAATGTGATTGAAAAACAAACATCCAAATATCTAAACATCTTCACAAACTTTTACATTTATAATTTCAGTAGGAATAATAGGATAGTAGAATAAAAAATACATACTTTTATTTAACTTTGTAAGTATACGCCATCCGGATGACAATTCGGCCTCTGTGGCGTAGCGGTAGTGCATTCGACTGCTACGACAGGAGGCGCGGTTCCATTACCGCTTAGTGCAAATATTTCTATGCATGATTTTATCTATTTGCATTGGTCTGAGTGTTTCTAAGTATAATATATATGAATTTACAAAACAAAAAAGAGAAACATTCTAGAATCCATAACACAAGCTAGATAATCTATGCTTACTTGGGGTCTAGAGAGCGCTGTGTAGAATATCGTAGCATATTTATTATAGATCGAGTTATATCACGCTTCCCCCCCCTTTTTTTTTTACGTGCGGAAATCCCTTCGGATACCCCCCCGCTGGCCAGCGGGGGTGGTTATGTCGTGTCTCGACTAAAACCGCACGGTGTCCTTCCCAAGTGTCCGTTGCCGGGCACCCCGGGTAAGCCCTCGAAAGGATAACCCCAGGGTTGCCAGCGGACTTTGGCCGCCACCGCGGCCTCGCCTGGTGGGGCCGGGTTTTATCCCGCTTCGGTGAGTTGGCAGGCGTGTGTAGGGCACACACGACACACGACACGCCTCCGCCACGGCCTGGTTCTGTAAGGACGGCGAGTCGGCCAACTGCCGTCCTCAGGCCCCGATCATGGAGGTCGGTAGTCCCGGGCGTAGATGAGTCTGCGGCGTCCTCGCCGCAGACTGCGAAACTCGGGGGGCAGGATTCTCTCCCGCTCCCTCTCCGCCGTCTCTTTCGCGTGCATTACCTGCTCGCAGAAAGAGGCGGCGGCGTGCCACTTGCTACCGTCAGAGACCACGGCCCTCACCATGGTCTCCAACGAGAGAACGTCCACGCCCAGGACCGCAACGAGATCCCGGCGTTGACTCGCCCACGCAGGGCACTCCACCAACGTGTGGAGCGCCGTGTCTTCGCCAGGATCCTCGCAGTGCTGGCACTGCGGCGTTGTCTCCCGGTGGATGCGCCACAGATACTTACCGAAACACCCGTGTCCGGTAACCATCTGGCACATCCGGTAGGAGAGGTTCCCATGGTCCCTCTCCAACCACTCCTTCATGATCGGTCTCACCGCCGCAATGGTGGATTCCCCCCACCTTGGGTATCACGCTTCCCCTAGAGTAAGGGAGAGGCGGCGAGATAACCCTGGTGAGACAAGCAGCAGTCGGCCAGGGCATTAGGACGATTGGCAGAGGAACCGCCGGACTATTCGGGAATTCATTAATCCATTAGTTTATCATCATAGACTTCATCTAATGATGGAACCAGGATGTGTATACTGGTCCTCTACAACGGCTACTAATCAACTCATCGAATTCAGCTTCATTTGGTTTGTTTTAAAGTCACAAATTAAAATAGTGACAGTTAAACGAAACAAATGATATAGCCAAAGACTTCCTTTTTCAAATTAACTATACTTTTAAATATTATAATCTATATATATAAAAATGAAACCCGTTTTCCGTTGTCACGACATAGCATGAAAACAGCTTGACCGATTTGGCTGTTTTTTTTTTTGTAGTTTTCTAATACTCTGTACAAGGTTCTTACGGAAAAAAATATTAAGAAAATCTCTCAGAATTTTTTTTTTCTTGCGCACACCATACGGTTTTAGTCGATACACGACAAAACCACCCCCGCTGGCCGGTGGGGGGTATCCGAAGGGATTGATCCTCCCCAAGTGTCCGTTGCCGGGCACCCCGGGTAAGCTCTTGAATTCAATACATGGCGGATCATTTTGACGTAGCGAAGCACGTACCGGGCCGCTAGTCATCAATAAATCATCATTCATATCATTTAGTGGTCAGTTTCGAAAACTTATAGTAGGTACGCCCTATGTGGGGGTGTGTGTTGGGTAACCTCCTCGAGTGTCGCTCCGATTCCGATCCCGCTGCAGTCCGGGGGGAACGGAATTGGAGCGGCCGGTACACCCTGGGCGGCGGTCAATGGCTTCCCCTTCACCCCTTCATAGGGTTGGCATTGATCGTCGGCCAATACCCAACGTGGCGGGAACACATCGCTCTCCGTACTCCTCTGCTTTCAGAGGAGACAGAATGAGCGATGCTGTTAGTGGTGAGATGGCCCAGGGTCAGCCGGGGTGCGAGGGATATGCTCTATGGGTAACCTTACACCCCGGCGTCTGAAGACCCGAGACGGCGTGCGGTTTTAGTCGGTGCAAGCCCGACATAACCGCCCCCGCTGGCCGGGGGGGTATCCGAAGGGATTTCCGCACGATAAAAAAAAAAAAAAAAAAAAGGTACGCCCTATGTGGGTGGCAGGTGAGGGCGCCTGTCACCCTAGCAGAAGCAAGCCGGGACGGTGGGGCGACTAGCGCCCCTCCCCCAAACCGGGGCAAGACGGGGACACCGTGGTTTCCAAACCCGAGGGGGCCATCTCGAAACCGGAGATGGCCCAGGGTCAGTCGGGGTACGAGGGATATGCTCTATGGGTAACCTTACACCCCGACGTCTGACGACCCGAGACGGCGTGCAGTTTTATTCGGTTCAAGCCCGACATAACCATAAATAAAAAATGGCACGCCCTATGTATAAGAGATATGTGTCCTGTGTTATTTTATAGTAGCCGAATGTTGAAGTTACTATAGAGACGTAATACTTATAGTATTACACCGTTTCAGTATCTTGTATACTTCAATAGCTAATTTTTTGCCTTTCAAATGATTGATAGGTTGCCAATAAACGCGGTCAAAAGTGTCCGTGACCCAATTATCGGAGCTCACAAGTAAAAACTTAAGGGCGAATGAGACTAAAGTACCTTTTTGTTGTTAGGAAATGTTTCTATATGTTGACGTGCATTTTCTTACAAATAAATACATAAAATCAAATTTCATTTAGCTCAGAAAATAGTACTCTAACGTGTGCATAAAGTGTTGTTAAAGCCAAAACTCTTATTGATTGAAAAACAAAACAAAAGTAGTTTTATTTGAAATCATTTTACTTTTAGTTGGTCAATAGTAGTTTTGACTAAAAGCGTCAGTCAAAACTGTTTCAGAACACTAGAGCAGCAGTCAAAATTAATTCGAATTTAATTTTTAGGAGCAAGCGATACGCTCATAGACGTCACGGGTTCGAATCCCGGAATCATTACACACTGCCCACGTGAATCCTCTCTCTAACACAAGCAATTACTTTATCTGAAAGGGTTAGCGGGAATACTAGTAATTACGGCCACTACAATTACGAGGATGAACGCGATCATGGTATAGGTTACGTACCTTTGAATTGCCTGACGTTACGGTCAGGGTAAACTGATGGTACAGTATATAAAATTAAAAATATATTATATTAACAAATTTACGTATACGTGGATAAGAAAATATATTAACCTAGTCAGTAGCTGCTTCTTTACAACTATTACGGTGAAGCCATAAAAGTGCGATGGTTATGTAGGCTATTCGACTTGTAGTTAAGTGCACATATGCAATAAAGGTGTATAGTATGCACGTGCGAGAATTGTTATAAAATAACTTATATTCAGCTGCAGATCCTATGGTAGAGATTACGATAATAAACCACATGGATACAGTCATTTATTGAACAATACTAGTTCATATTTTTTAATGGTAACGTAAATAAATGCTGACACATGTGCGGGTAGTTTGTGTATAGACGTATTTAATACAAAAGTGTCTTTTAAATGCCAACATCAAAATACACATAGCGATTTCTCAGCTGAGTAAAAATTTTGTACTTTGGGGCACTTTTGGCAACCTGGGTTTGCTTTTTTAATTTTTATTTTATTTTATTTTTAATTAGTATTTTGGTTTGCTCGGGT
This sequence comes from Cybosia mesomella, assembly GCA_946251805.1. Lineage (NCBI taxonomy): Eukaryota > Metazoa > Arthropoda > Insecta > Lepidoptera > Erebidae > Cybosia > Cybosia mesomella. Next base: position 8,320,011 of record OX276390.1, read on the forward strand.
GCATAGAGCCTCGAATGCGACAGGGATGATGATGGTGTATGTGTTCAATCCATAGTTTTATATATACAGTCAGGTCAGTCAGGTCATAAATTCTGCCACGTGTTTAATATAAAATAATTGAAACAAGTTTATTCATTATGTAACCATTTATATACCAAAATGAACTTAACAAAACATAGATTCTTATGACAATAAAGTTTATTCAAAATGACCTCCGTGATTTTGAATACAGGCCTTCAATGTGCGCGGCCAGTCGTCTATCGCAGCACGAACGAGGTCCATGTCAATATCGGCGGCTGCCTTAATCAAGGATGTCTTGAGTGACTCCAAATTGGGATGAGGCTTTGTGCACGCCTTCTCCTCCAAGTGTTGCCATATCTTGTAATCTAACGGACTCAAATCTGGACAGGAGGAGGGCCAGTCTTCGTGCCGGATGAAGTCGATTTCACGCGCCGCCAGCCAGTCTTGTGTGCTCTTCGCTCTATGAGCTGGCGCCGAATCTTGTTGGAATACCCACAGTGCCTGTTATTGAACATGGTATGAGAAACAGGTTCCACAAGGTTCGTCAGGACTGTATTTTGATACACAACTGCATTCGTTTTTACACCTTTCTCACAAAAATGTACCTCTGTTAAGCCCCAATAAGAAACTCCCAACCATACCATGAGCGAGGATGGAAAATGACCTCGTTGGACACGCGGAATACGGTTGCTCGCTTCTTCACTACTGTGTGCGTACACCTTATCATTTTGTTTGTTGTAGCTCTCTTCTACGGTAAACATTTTTTCATCCGAAAAAAGAATTTCCCGATATTTTTTTCCCGCGTACCGCTTCAACAAAGCGCGGCATCTCTTCAGTCTCAGGTCCATAAGACGAGTATTTAAATGATGTCCTGTTTTTCTTCGATATGCCCGAAGCCCTAAGTCTTCATTTAACCGTGGTTCTGCTTAACCCCATCTGAAGGGCCAACAGTTTCTGCTTACGTTTGGGATTTCTTTGAATTCGCGCCTTCACAGCTTTTATCACTGCTGGAGTCTTAAAAGACCGAGGGGGACCACTTCTTGACCTGTCATCTACACTAGAGTCTTCATTGTATCGTTTGATGGTACGATAAACGAATCTTTTGGTTATATTCAAATTTTTCAGTATGTCAAAAATTTGAATTTGCGCGTAACCGCAACGATGCAACGCAATAACTGCAACACGGTCTTCTTTAAGCGTCCACTCCATATTTAAAAATGAGTAAAATTCTAAAAAGTATACATTTTTATTTTCATGAACAATTCGAAATTCGAATTCAATAAACTTTTTTGTGGCCAGAATATATACTTACATAACAATATCATCTAAAGATCGTAGTTTAATTATTTTAATCGTTAACAGGTCGTTTCAACGTTCTTGCTGATTGAATACCCCACCCTCGTGCACTCGCTGGCATAGAACAGTATCAAGCTTTGGGAAAGCTTGGTACAAATATTTGCAGATAGAATCAAAATAATATGGCACGTGCATTGAATATTTGTAAATGATATTATATATTTTAAACCCGATACTTGCGTTAGTGTTCTCGATTGCTGATCTCGTTTTTATTGTAGTCACAGACGTATATACCATTTTCATCATTAGTTACCTCGACAACAGAGATCAGGTTATGTTCACCTTAGTAACCACTTCTTCTTATACAAGTATGTAGCTTAGTCGTCGGTGATATAGTTTCAAGAGTTTTCATAAGATAAACGATGTGGGTCGCTTGTTCTCGAAAATTTCTCATGGTGAACACAGGACAATGTAACAGGTAAGGCTTGTTCAATAATAAGACAGTAGTGGATACTTTTCCTATAGATTTAGATCGGAAAAATATCTAAGACGGGACTGGAACCCGCGACCATTCCCTTACTGGGGGAATTCTCTCACCAACTGCGTCACCTAGACAGTCCCAGATATTCCCGGATACTTTTTCATTTATTTTTATTACATATTTATGCTCAAGTCGACAGAGATAACTACTTGACGAGCTTCCTCTACTGTCATTAAACTTTCCATGCAACCCCGTTAATTTTTAACTAGCGGACGCCAGCGGCTTCGCCTGCATCTTAGTACGCATGTATTATACATATAAACCTTCCTCTTGAATCACTCTATCTATTAAAAACCGCCTCAAAATCCGTTGCGTAGTTTCAAAGATCTAAGCATATATAGGGACAGATAGGCGGAAAAAGCGATTTTGTTTTACACTATGTAGTGATGCAAGTGATATGCATTTTTAGTCCGTAATCAAGGAAGTTTTAAGAAAAGGCTAGATCAAGAGTACACGTAATCGACGTGCATGTAAGTAAACAATTATAAAAGTAGAAGAAGCGAAAGGCGTATTCCAGGATCTTAGCATGTAGAACAGTGGTTGTCTCAGCGAGGCGTGACTATATGGATGTGTGTATCAATGTGATCAGTGTATGTTCTCATCAGGATCTGTTTCATGACAACTCCCTAGCTGACTCAAATTAGAAAAAGTTTACGTAAATGTTCTTTAAAAATCTAGTGGGACGGAAATCACACAGTGATTGTCAAACTTCGGGCCTAACTTAGATATTTTTGTTGCAGTATTTTTATTCAAAATTACAGACCTTAGGCTTTATGCATATTATTCGATGCGTTTATACTTCAGTTTCTTTCAGAGTCTGGTTGTTTTATGTAAATATACAATATACGTATTGTCATTGTCATTCAAATGTCAAAGTCAAATACGCGTTACTCTGATCTCTGAACTCGAAAGAAACTCACTTGTAAAATATTTTTAGGGACAATTTGTATGGTAGGTACCCGAAACCTTGAACGTACAAACCCCAAAATCTAATCAGTTTTTCCCATTAACCAAACAAGATGATTGGCGAAAGAATTTTTTAAATCGGATAAGTGGTTCTTGAGTTATTGCGTAAACAGACATCCAGACATCCAGACCAACAGACAGACCAACACAAAAATTTTTTTTGCTTAATTAGACTTAGAATCATGTGAAACGTCGAGAAAAGCGAAAAGAAAAAAAGTGGGTGTAAGATTTTGTTTTTTTTTTTGCGTGATTTTAAGACTTCGGTGTCCACCTGGTTGGGTGGCCCGAAGTAATGTATTTCAAATTTTATTCTATCGAAAACCCAACTCAATCGGTCTTGTTTTCTGAGTTTGAAATCAAAACAATGGTTTTGATTTCAAACTTACAAAAAGGTTAGAATTTTTCTGTCAAATGTGAAAGAAAAATTCTAACCTACAAATTCATAGTCGGGACCTAAATCACTTACTCCAGAGGTACTTGACCACTGGAGCGCCGTACAATGCTCACGTAAAGTAGAACGGGTCACAAAACGCCCGTGCTGTTAGATGCAAGCCCGTTTGCACGATTAAAAGAAGTCCCAGTTTACATTACATGGAACGTGAAAGATTTTATATTGGGAGTTTAAGAGCTATTTAGGTTTTATACCAGCTTTAAACTGAAGGGTTAGTGGATTTGTATAAGTGATAAAACAAACTTCGTACTCATAAATATAGTATATAATTTAGATTGATTTTTTATTTTTTCAACTTAACTGAAGAGAGCGCTGATTGAATGAAGAGAAGGGAAGATAAAGCTAATGAGTTGAATGCCTTCTCGTAAACCTACAATTAATAACTGTGAACATTGAATGTTCATAGCTTTGTCCTGTAATAATATTTACTTAAATGTTGCCAGTCAATTAAGTTTCATAATAGCAATATGTCAAAAAAAAACGAACCTCCTTGTTCTCGAAAGAGCGCACAGGGGTGTCCTTAAGGTTATGTCCATTAAGCCTATATGGTTCCCCACCTCTCAGTTATACGACCTAATGAAAGTTTTGACAGTGCGAAAACTCTTTCTACAAAAAGTTATACTTCGAAAGCACACAGAGCTTCCTTACTGTCATAAGCCCATAAAACGCAGATCGGACAGAGTTTGTAACATTGAATTGTGCAAAACACAACTTGCTAAACGACACTACCATTTCTTTGCCCCCTCCCTCTACAACAAAGTAAATAAAAATTTATACGTCTATGCTAACCCTATCCTCCTCTGTAAATCACGAGCTACAGAATGGCTGCATGGTCTAGGTAACGAAGAAACAGGAGACTTGAATGCATCTATTGTTTAAATCATCTCCCAGCACAACTAGTCTATTTCTGTTTGTATTATTTGTACTACACACACACACGCACATAAACACACACAGTCATATTAACACACCCTCCCTCTCAGTCACACACAAACAAATCCTCACACACAAACACACTCTCTCTCTCTCTCTCTCTCTCTCACACAACACACACACACACACACACACACACACACTCATACACACACCCCCATACACACACCCTCTTATACACACCCTCTTATACACATTCCACTCTTCTTTCACTCCACAGACCCAGTTAATGTTTTATAATACTTATTATAGGTAATGATTACGGTTAGTAATAAGCAAAAGGAACGCATGCGTCCCCTATCTGGAGGTGGCCGTTAGTGACTGCGCCACAGTGTTTCACTAATGCAGTCACTATCGAACACATTGTTAATTTGTTATTACTGTCAGTTCCGATAAAGCAATTTTTATTTTTATTTTTTTATTTTATTACTCTTCAATTTCATGTCATTTTAATTTTGACGATGCATGATAAACAAAATCATTAAAGAAAATAATTCAAATTCAATATAAATTGATTAAGGTAATTTGTTTAAAGTGGAGAGGTGTATGGGGGTCCCTCTAAGATCATTTGAACTTACGCCAACTTCACCTGCGAGCTGGTAATCTTGCTGCTGCTGCGGCAGCTCCTGTTGCTCAGGCTTTCTTCTCGGGGTTAGTAGTCCTACGGCAGTCGCTCCCGTAAATGCCAAGACAAGTCACACCAGAAGGAGAAGAAGAGTAGACCTCGGGCTTTCAAGTTACAAGCTTGGATGCAAACACGGCTAAACGCTGGGAAGCTGATGATGAATTATTCAATTACAGAAAAATATGTTAAAAATAAAATTAATTGTCTCAGTATCAGACTTTATCTCATCATAATACAATGGGTAAAACCAGCCAATATTACAGTACATGATATTTTCAAGTGATAGACGCCTTATATTTATAATGCAAATACCTACAGAATGTTATTTAGATTTATAAACGAGTGGTAATTGAGTGTCCGTAACCCATGGGTACCTATTCCAGGAATAAAAACTGGCCAAATGCGAGTCGGACTCGCCCTTGAAGGTGTTCCGTAGCAGCAAATAAAATTTTTATTTGAGTTGATTGAATTAAGGGAAGAAGTAGTTTTTTATGACGTATTAAAAAAAACTACTTACTAAATCTCGTTCAAACCAATTTTCGGTGGAAGTTTACATGGTAATGTACATCATATATTTTTTTTAGTTTTATTGTTCTCTTATTTTTTGGAAGTGTCTCTCGCGCAAACTATTCAGTTTAGAAAAAAATTAAATAAGAAACCTCAATATTATTTTTGAATACCTATCCGTACATTATCCATAAAGATTTTTTTTTGAATTTTGAATTTTAGTCTATTTTTTTTGTAGTTCTAGTTTTTAGTTTTACCCCCAAAATTTATTGTTTTATTTTTCTATTTTTGTGTGAAAATCTTAATGCAGTTCACAGAATACATCTAATACTTACCAAGATTCAACATAGTTCTTATAGTTTCGGAAAAAAGTGGTTGTGACATACGGACGGACAGACAGACAGACATGACGAATGTATAAGGGTTCCGTTTTTTTGCCATTTGGCAACGGAACCCTAAAAAGTAACCTATGTGTTATTTTAGAATATAATCTGACCCTGTACAATATTTCAGCCTTAGCCGTTCAGCCATTTGGGCATGAACGTTAAGCAAGAAATATTCAACATCTAAACGTCTTTTTTTTTTCTTTTTTTATACGTGTGGAAACCCCCTCGGGCTTCACCCCATCGGTGCCGACGATGCGGTGGGCGTGTCGGAATCCCCGTCGAAACCCCGGGTAAGCCCTCAAAAGGATAACCCCAGGGTTACCAACGGACTTTGGCCGCCACCGCGTCTCGCCTGGTGGGGTCGGGTTTTATCCCGCATCGGTAAGTTATGGCAGGCGTGCCATGTGTAGGACACACACGACACGCCTCCGCCATCTTCTGTAAGGACGGCGAGTCGGCCAACTGCCGTCCTCAGACCCCGATCATGCAGATCGGTAGTCCCAGGCGTAGACTGCGGAACACGGGGGGCAGGGTTCTCTCCTTCTGAACGTCTTCACAAACTTTTACATTTATAATATTAGTAGTATTTGATAGACGCCGACGTACGAAGATGCCAGACTCTCACTATAATCTAAAAATTGTTTTGCTATACCTATTCCATTGTCTGAATCTCCGTTTCTCCTTGACATGTGATAGCGAAATCGGTGCCACACAGTCTATTCCGCTTACATCTAATAAGACGCATTATTTTTACTCGTCTGCGCCAGAAGGAGGGTTATGGTTTTCGAGAGTATGCATGTATGTATAATTGTTTGGCACGCTCTGCAGCCTGAATGGCTCGATGGGTTTTGTGAGCTTGGGAGTCTCGTTAGATTCATATTTACTGTGAGAGTGCTACTGGGTATATCAAAATAAAAAAAAGTTATAAATATTTTCACTCAAACTTATCGAGTAGGGTATCAAAATGAAGACCTTTAAAGGGTGATTTCAAAAATATATATATCATAACCACAAAGTATACGATAAAATTATTAATTAAAAAATCAAAAAACCCGACTGACCAGGTGAGGTCACCCCAGCAGAAGCAGGCCGGGACGATGGGGCGACTAGCGCCTCTCCCCCAAGGGCACCGGGGCAAGGCGAGAACATATTAAAGGCATAAAAATATCCTATGCGTTATTCCAGACTATCCCGGTACCAAATTTCAGCCAGATCCGTTCTGTCGATTCAGCGTCATTGAGTAACAAACATACAAATATCCAAACATTCAAACATCTTCACAAACTTTCACGGAAGGCATCAAATATCGAAGTGGACGGTTATAAGGTTTTTTTTTTTTACGTGAGGAAATCCCTTCGGTTACCCCTCCGCTGGCCAGCGGGGGTGGTTATGTCGTGTCTCGACTAAAACCGCAATAAAGATCTAAGAGAAGATGAATGAACTGTGTGAAGGATGATATGACCGGACAGAAAGTGAATGTTAAGAGGACTGGAAGCCGAGATAAGTGACAAAAGCACATATCTCTCTCGCTCTTAAACCAGAGAAAGACAGAGAGAAAAATGGTCCTAAGCCACATCGAAAACACTTTACAGTACAATGATTTTCCTGCTTATTGCATGTAAGATTATTAACCTTCCAACCCTCGATATGTTGCACCGACCCCAGTTGAATAAGCAATAGGGGCAGAAAGCTGATGATGGTGATGATGATTACCAAACAAGGACTAACAAAAGTCTTGGTTAAAACCATCCTAAAACGAATCAATGATTATTTAAACCTAGTTTATTTGTTAGTCTACATTTTATAAATACGAAGGTAAGCGGTTAAATATGAAGTAAAGTAACTTCTTTACAAATATAAAACCCAACCCAAATATAAAACCTATCTGTTTACCTTACTTTACTAATGTATGTATTAAACATGCAACTATTAGTTTTTAACCATGGCTTATGATGTTTTCGTGTCAAATTGTTCGTTTTGTTATCATGCTCACTCCAACGCAACATTGAATTTTAATATTACGACCAAGAATATATAATATCTGGGTGACGTTCATGAAATTTAGTATACAGTGGTTTTCGGGGGCGACAAATCGATCTGGTTAGGTTTTTATATAGGTTTATATATATATATATATATATATATATATATATATATATATATATATATATATTTACAAGAATTGCTCGTTCAAATGGCATTAGATTTATGGGTAAACTAGCTGTTGCCCGCGGCTCCGCCCGCGTGGAATTCTGATCCCGTTCCCGCTACCCATGGGAACCTATTCCCGGGATGAAAAGTAGCCTATGTGTTATTCCGGACTATAATCTATCCCTGTACCAGATTTCAGCCAGATCCGTTTAGCCGAACAAGCATCCATCCATCCATCCATACTTACAAACTTTCGCGTTTATAATATTAGTAGGATTATGACGAATTCAGGTCTCCTGTGTTCAATCACAGTAGTCATCATTATCACAACGTTAGTACCGGTTGCATCCTAAGCCTGCACTTTGGATACCAGGTCGGATTAGTGGTTTCGGTGTCCCCCAGTGGTGGTCAAAAAAGTGGTGGAATTTGGGAATTATTGCTCTCCCAATCTGTCTCTAGATTTGACTTATCTTGACTTTTGCGGGAGCGACTGCCATTTGACCCCAAAAAAAATAATCAGGGGGGTCATCAAATCAATCAATTAACAGGTGTACCGGTTCGCAGGTGCGGTTGGCTAGGTCCTGATGATATTGGTGGGGCCCTTACACATCCATAGCTTTATATTCATAACTTTACGCCTGTATCCCCGAAGGGGTAGTCAGAGGTACACACTCCTAAGATTCGCCAGTTATGTTTAGGTCCCAATTTAATAGAGGGCGAGCTTATTATCTACCGGGCACATTACTAAGCGAGCGACGGTTAAAAATAATAATAGAAAATAACTACGAAAAGTCACCTACCTCGTCTTGGCAGTCCGTTAGTTGAAAGTTTTACCGCCACGCCTTTACTGAATGTACATTTTTTGTTTGTCAATTCAAAATATCTCTGAAATATACTTACAGTTCTTCCGGATTACTGTTAAAACACATTCTTACTCACTATAAGAGATTATTCCCGAAATATTCCCAACCACATCATATCCATCCCAATATTTCAATACAATCCAAAATCCCGTTTGCATCCTAAGTTTACTTTTTAGAACTAGTGGTCCACACTCCTACTCTTCCTTTTTTATGGATTGGTTTATCTTGGCTTTTACGGGAGTGACTACTGTCTGATACCCCTACCTCGAGAGGACAGCCTGCACCGGAACCTCATCCGTGAATGAGCCAAAATAATTGCTGGTGACATTGGCTTGAGCTCCAAAGAATTTGATACAATCCTATGCACTCCATACACAAAAATATTCTATGATAGCTTTTGGGAAATGGGAACCTATTCCAGGGATAAAAACCTGTGTTATTCTAGACTATAGTATATCCCTGTACCAAATTTCAGCCAGATCCGTGCAGCCGTTAGAGCGCGATTGAGTAAGAAACATACAAACATCCAGACAACTTCACAAACTTTTTAATATTTATAATATTACATTTATAATATTAGTAGGAAGTAGGATAATTATTTTCGAAGACCGCATCCGTTTTTTTGACATCTATGTTCAGTGAATATTGCACTTTACAACGAACGCTTTGTAATGTAGGCCCGCTATTGGACTGGATTCTGGGTTCCTTGGCCGATGCGATGTTTTGATATCATGCCAGCTTGAGCTACTGGCTAGGTTTTGTAGATAATGGTTGTAGTTTCATTTCGAATATTGCATAAAGTACAATTTTTTCGCGAACGTAAAATTTACAATGAACTCTACTAGTCTTATTATACTTTTTCTACTAGTATGATAAACGTGAAAGTTTATTTGTTACTCAACTACACCGTAACGAAATGAACATATGCGTTCGTATTAGCCGATATACTCCAGTTGGTTTTAATGATATTCACTGCCTAGAACCTACCATACACAGGCATCTTTTAGTGCGTCAAATAGCGGTTGTAAGTGCATAAACTACGCGTAAATTTGAGGGCGTACCTTTTTTTCGTAACATTTTTTTTTATTTTTTTTATACCACTCAGGTGGCAGACAAGCTCACGCCCCACCTTATGGGAAGCGGTCACCGTGGCCTATGGACGTGTGCAACAGTATTAAACCAGCAGACCTACCATGAAACGTACATACGATACAATCGAGCCCGAAGACGGCACATGACAGTTCTTTCGGCCTTAATCCTACCATGAAATGACATGAAAACCACAAAATTCGGAATTTGTGGATGTACATTTCATGGTAGGCTTACAGTATTGTCAAATAGATCATATTAATATCAAAAGTTGAAGAGATTATGGTCGTCAATTGCTTCAAATCTTTATTAGTTTGTGGTTTGTGCCGAGGTCCAATTACTACTAATAGGCTTAAATCACGAACTAAATAACACAGCATCACACCTCTATTTTCTGATGCCGTCTGGCAGAACTTTATATAATTGAGCTGAGTGAGGCGAAGTCGAGCGAAAGCTCCTCATACCAGACTTCAGGATTTTCTTTGTCACAGGTCTCCTCCTAAACTACTAATCCAATCAGAACCAAATTTGGCATGATTAAAGAGGTCAATCAGAGGAAAGTTTATGGATATATTTTGAAAAAATTAATGCTACCACAGAGGAATGATCACCGTTAAAAAAATTCCAGATGGAATTACATAATAACCGCTCGAGACACTGTGACCAAACTTTACACACTCAGAAAGCATGTCCAGAGTTGTGACTTTCAAAAAGAATTTTCAAAATCGGACTTGCCACGGAGGAATGATCATTGTTCAAAATTTTCAAAATCTGATTCACGATGTCTCACTCAGCTCAACATTGCAAGCAGCGATTCGCCTTGCAGACCTAGTAATATAATAATTTTTAAACTTTTTAACTGCAAGTTGATTCGGTACAGACAGTGTGTAGTCGAAACGTTAGGCAGTATACATACCTAACGAGGACGTGTTAATTCGCGTAAATATAATATTTCTTTATCCCTAAATCATGGAACGTTCCACTGGTGGCGTTCCACTGGTTTATTTTACCGTGCGTAGCCTTTTCAGCACATTAACTGTCACCTACCACTGCATAATCCAACTTTATTAAGGGTAGTTCAACCGCATGTTGAAAACAATGTAAGTTTCAGAGAGTCAAACCGAACTTAACATCAAGTTCATATTAAATATTCAATAGTCTTACTATAGAAACAATAATTAGTTCTGTGGGTCTTACATAGAGAAGTAGTATATTTATATTTTTATATACTTGCACCTGTTTCTCTCGATACACTTCAGCTTCAGCACCTTTGGCAAACACACCTCTGCCTACCATTCGGAGATTGGAGGCCTCTGTGGTGTAGCGGTAGTGCATTTGACTGTTTGCAGGAGGCGCGGATTCGATTCTCTTTCAGAGCAAGTTTATGTATGCATGAATATATCTATTTGCATTAATCTGGGGGTTTCTATGTTATAATAAATGTATGTATTTATAAAAAAAAATGTAAACTCGTAAGTAGGTTCATCCCCTTTAGTTTTCTTCCATAGTATAAGCTACGCTTAGTTTGGGCCTAGATTGTGATATGCAAAATATTCTAGAATATAATATTATTTATTTAATATGTAGACGTAAATATATAAAAATAATTTCGTTCTCTGAGTAAAACATGAGGCTTAGCTTGGTTGTCATCCGATTTTCTGCCTCACATCCATCGGACTATGTAACCATTTTATTTAAGTTTAACTTTTCTAGTCTTCATGAGACTACGATTGGTGTAAGTCAATCGAAACGTTAAGGAACCAAACGTATTTATTTACCTCAAGTAGATAATTATAGACGATTAAGCTCAGTATCGGCTCATTCAATTTCAAATTCAGTCTTGAAAATTATTTTAATACTGTTTTTGTGTGGTTATTGTCTGAACAATTAATAAAAACAATGAATATTCTTTTAGTGAAGTTTTCTGGGACATATTATGCTTGTTCTTCGTTGACTCTAGGTAAAATATAAAAACTTAACTTTTAAACTTAACTTTAATAAGATGAATGTCAACACTCAAACATGTACTTAAATGATACTGTCGGAAGTTTACGCGAATGTCACACATTGAAATAAAACTATTTTTAACGGATTCCATAGCGATTAATTTGATGTTATTTTGATAATTTACCGGGTTCAAGACTAGACGTTTCGGTTGCTTTTCAGCAGCCATGGTCACGGGGAGACTGACTTCTGAAAACTACTGGAAAGCAACCGAAATGTTGTTATGTACTTTAATGTTGAACATTTTCCTAATTATTTTACAATATGCAAATTTGCAACATCAAAGGTTACAAAAATAATTTTATAATGAGGCGTTTGTTAACCGTACTGTATGTACGTACATGCTTTTTCGCTGTACTGGGCTAGTTTCCCCTACATTTGACAATTAGTTATTCACGTAAGCGAGCGTGGTAATGTAAATCATTATTATTAACGGTGCCATTTTCCTTGTCTGTAGAAGGCATATACCAACTTCAACGCTTCCTGTCAGTGTTGTAAATCTATTTTATTTTAAATAAAGCAGAAGAGTAGCTGTTGTCATAAATGTTTGCATTGCATGTATATAGAAAGTTTAGTTGTTGAGGTAATTAATCATGCGTTTATTTGCATTTACTGAAGGCGTAAAACATACATTACATACATTAATCAGTAACTGCTACAAGTAGAGCATATAGGGAAGAGACAAGAGTAGAAGAAGAGAAAGAAAAAAAGGAACGGTGGATAAATTGAACCGAAAATAGTCTCACAAAACCTTGCCGCAATACAGCATCATGCGAACTTCTTCAGTAAACAAAACTGATTGTATCAGGAGAGGGTTCTACAAATACGAAATGACGAATACCGCAAGTCGAATGCCTTAGCCATTTTAATGGATAATATAAATGAATAATAAGTATGTTATAACATATTATAAAAAATATATCTGAGTCTATCGAATGCTAGACCCCTATAACAAGCTATGCTAAGATTAGGGCTAGACAGTGAACAAATTATAATAAATATTCTACGACATTCTACACAGAAAGCGTTCTAGTTCCAATGTAAGCATAGTTTAACTAGCTTGTGTTATGGGTTCCAGAATGCGGATGAACTTACGTATATACATTTTATACAATAAATACATATTTTACATAGAAACACTCAATGCAAATAGACATATTCATGAATACAAATGTTTGCTTTGAGCGGGAATCGAATCCGCACCCCCTGTCATAGCAATCGGATGCAGTACAGCTACGCCACAGAGGCCGTCAATAGTGCTTTGTACGTCTCTCTATCATTATGAATATTTCTTAAGATAACACACGACGTTGAAATGCAAGCAGCTCTAGAGTACGTATTAATTTGATAACGCTTGTTAATTTTACAACAACACAACGAGGTTCTAGAGGACTTTTGACCTCATCGATAGCAATCCATTACTATAAACAATTCTTCTCTGCCTGAGGGAACTGAAACGGTGCTGTGTCACGCGATTTTCATGTGTATTTACTCAATTACGGAAATTGTTTATAATAATTTGTACCCTCGTTACAAATGAAGTATGTATATAAACTCTATAACGTCAACCTCACTTATAAGTCAATGCATCTACAAAACTACGAACAACGCTCTGGCGCAGTCTTACCGCTCCCGGAAAAGTCAACTTACCAATCAAAGCGATAAGTGGTTCTTAACGTGCAAACTTTGGCCGCAACTGGAAAATCGTTATGAGGATGATGATGAGGAGGTTAGAAGAGTTGTGTCAATGTCATACGACGCCAGTTACAGCGTTCACCTAGGTTATCATCTATAAGGTATGCTCCGTAGAAAGGATTCTCCGTTTATAGGGTCCCAAGGGTCATATTTTTTCAATGAAAATTTACAAGAAAATTTATTTTTTGTAGTCGGAGTTAGTTACGTGAAATGTTATTTTATTATATTAATATTAGACTCTTATAAAAACAACTTCAATTTTTATTTAATAATAGAAATTTGAATGGAATTTGATTAGATGTGACTACATCTATATAGTTTACAAAGTCCTTATATTATCTGCAGTGATGGGAATATTACAGAATTTCGATATGTTCGGCCTCTGTGGCGTAGCGGTAGTGCATTCGACTGCTACGACAAGCGGTGCGGGTTCGATACCCGCTCAGTGCAAATAGTTGTACGCACGAATATGTCTATTTGTATTGGTCTGGGTGTTGCTATGTATAATATGTATGTATTTACAAAAAAAAGTATATAAGTATGTTTATCCGCATACTGGAACCCATAACACAAGCTAGTTAAACTATGCTTACTTTGGGTCTAGAAAGCGCTGTGAAGAAAGTCGTAGAATATTTATTTATTATTTATTCTATACATTTTATATAGTTCAGGTTTATAGATGGCTTGAAGAAACTCACTACGCACATAAACATTGAAATTATTAAACTCCTTTGCAGTCATGTAATAAAAATATAACTAATAGATCACATGTAATAACAGTCAAAGGAACAACAAATAGGTGAATACAAAGTTACTACACATAGGTTAATAACATAAACATAACATAACATAACATAACATAACTTCACGCCTGTATCCCCGAAGGGGTAGGCAGAGGTGTATTACACACCCACGATTCGCCAGTTATGTTGAGGTCCCAATGTTATAGGGGGCGAGCCTATTGCCATCTACTGGGCACATTATTAAGCGAGCGATAATTAACATTTATTAATGCACACATAACTACGAAAAGTCAGAGGTGTGTGCCCGGGGCGACTGAGGATCGAACTCGAGACCTCGTCTCAGCAGTCCGTTACGTACGCCACCGGGCTATCGCCGCTATTGTTTGTAGGTTAATCCCAGAATTTAATAATACTAAATTTCCACTACTGAGAAATACCAGACATAAAATACTATAATTACTACAAATAGTAATGAATCCTGAAGCAAAGGAAAAATCCCCGTCAATTGCAAAGTTCAAGTGTAGGTACAACCGGGCTGCAGTGTGGCCGTCCTGCGGCGTCGACCGACCTAGTGACCGAGGTCGATGCCCGGTGCACCAAGCTCCACGCGCTCTTTAGGCCTCGTACACATTAGCAAATATTTGTTGCGCTACTATCGTATTTTAAGACTCGCCTTAAAAGTGTCTCGTGATGGTATAGAGATAAAACTTGTAGAGAGTACAATTGTTCACATGAATGGGTTTATCAATAAACCCATTCATATGAACAATTGTACTTATCCCCGTACTTACAAATTTATTGTACTACTGTAAGAATTTACTGTAAGGGACTGGTCGTGGGTCCAAGTCCCGTTCTGCATGTTCACTTTTTCCGATTTATAAATCTTTACGCAAAGTTAGCGTACTAATTTCTTGAAAATTTCTTTAAATTTTGTCTCGGTATTAATGATGGTTTTTATCGGATCCCAGGGTTTACACGGCTATCCTTCGTTGTGTGTAAAACAGCGTGAGATTTTGAACTAATTAATATTTCTTTTTCCAGGTTTATTGAATAGTAGACTATAATTATAAGGTATTCAAAAAAGGTTTAATGACAGTAGAGGAAGCTCGTGAAATATGTAAGGACAGAAGCAAATGGCGGGCTGTGGTATCTGCCTATACCAGAGGGCATAAGGTGTAAGTATATGTATGTAGATATTATAGTGGACGCCTGGGTACATATGTTTTTGAGCTGAGAGTGAACGAAGTCGAGCGAAAAGCTCTCTATACTCCACTCGGTGTATTTCGGTTGTGACGCTACTCATCCTAAACTAATCCACCAATTTTGACCAAACTTGTTTAGAAACTGATACCATGGAGGAATAATCACCCTTCAAAATTTTCAAAATCTCTCTCCAAAATGATCAATATTGAGAGCACGATTTTGGCGCCAAACTGTACAACTTAACTATTGGCTTAAGATAGAAAAAGAAAATTAAAAATTGGTCTAGCAACGGAGGAATAATCACCGAAAAAACAATTCAATGGTATTAAAAACAAGTTGCATTCCTGAGACGAGCTCAGCCGAATACAAGGGATTTTCAACTTTGTGTTATTTTTTTTTTTGCTATTTTTTCTTTATCTTGCAATGGTTCACCCCAGCACGAATCTATTACCGAAAACAGCAACTCGATAGCTCATCTCCTTCATACCCAAAACCGTGACAGAAAATTGGCAACGACGACGTCGACGACAACTCGATAGCAATAGGGCTTTTCTAAAGAAAATCCCTAAAAATTGGTCTGGAATAGCACATATGCTACTTTTTATCTCAGGAATAGATTCATGTAGAATTGAAATGGGAAATGAATGGTTGAAATGGGATTAGTATTTCAAAGACCAGTATGCAACTACTTCTTATAAAAGTTAAAGTTTGTGAAGATGTAATCAGACTCAAACTGCTGAACGGATTTGACTGAAATTTGGTACAGCGATAGATTCCAAACTAAAATCTATCTCTGCGGAAATTCCTGCAACCCATATGACCCTCTATTCCAGGGGGATAAAAATAATTCTTTTTATCTTTCTGGAATACGATTAAATAGGTTGCAGGAACCGAATTAAATAGAGTTGTTTCGAAATAGTGAACGAACAATCGTGTTGCGCAACAAATGTTACCTAGTACACAGGCAGCTTTAAGCTGAACTGCAACTATAGGCGTTATCATATAAGGCTTTCAAGAGTGTTTTGTTGATTTTCTATGTAGTTCAATGCTGTTATTAGGTCGTAACCTAAATACGTTCACCTAGGTATACCTACTCTACAGGCGGGGTATAAGTACTGCACATACACTTTTTTCTTACTTACTCATATGTATTACAATTGTACATTTATCATAATAGCTTCTTACATACAAAATACACACACAAAAGCGAACACTAATTAACTAAGGGACCTTAGTTCATTAGACTTCGCTTTCATCCAAGCGCCAATCCCAGTCGAATCCAAAGCTTATTTTTGGAGCCCGGCTTCTCCTTGTACTGGTTTGTTCTGGATTTTATGAGAGCTAATGCCATCTGACCTCCCAACCGCGAGAGAAAAGCCTGAACCAGAGTCTTGCCCATCAATCAGCAGATGTACCACCCTGCAGGTGAGATTGGTTTGGGCCCCATTATACACCCTTAGTTTATATGTATATTTGCAAAACATACCAGAACAGTATATTTAAAAAAGCGGCCAAGTGCGAGTCGGACTCGCCCATTAAGGGTTCCGAAGCAGCAAGTAACATGATAATGTTTTTTTTTACTTCGGGCCACCAACCAGGTGGACACCGAAGTCTTAAAATCACGCAAAAAAAATCAAAATCTTACAACCACTTTTTATCACTTTTCTCGACGTTTCACATGATTCTAAGTCTAATTAAGCAAAAAATATTTTTATGTCGGTCTGTCTGTTGGTCTGGATGTCTGGATGTCTGGATGTCTGTTTACGCAATAACTCAAGAACCCCTTATCCGATTTAAAAAATTCTTTCGCCAATCATCTTGTTTGGTTAATGGGAAGAATTGATTAGATTTTGGGGTTTGTACGTTCAAGGTTTCGGGTACCTACTATACAAATTGTCCCTAAAAAATCTAAGTTTGGCCCGAAGTTTGACAATCATTGTGTGATTTCCGCCCCACTAGATTTAATTTTTATATTTGAGTTGATTGAATGAAAGGTAAATTGCGGTTTACGATTTATGACGTATTAAAAAAACTACTTACTAGATCTCGCTCAAACCAATTTTAGTTGGCTGTTTACATGGTAATGTACATCATATATTTTTTTTAGCTTTATCATTCTCTTATTTTAGAAGTTACAGGGACACACATTATACTACTTTGGAAGTGTCTCTCGCGCAAACTGTACAGTTCAGAAAAATATGATGTGAGAAACCTCAATATCATTTTTGAAGACTTATCCATAGATACCACACACGTATGGGTTAGAGGAAAAAAATATTTAGAGTTTCAGTTCTAAGTCACACCCCAAAATTGTTTTTTTCTATTTTTGTATGAAAATCTTAATGCGGTTCACAGAATACATCTACTTACCAAGTTTCAACAGCATAGTTCTTATAGTTTCGGAAAAAAGTGGCTGTGACATACGGACGGACAGACAGACAGACATGACGAATCTATAAGGGTTCCGTTTTTTTGCCATTTGGCAACGGTACCCTAAAAAAATTATCAACGTATAAAGTTAATTGCAAAAGCTTTAACAAATGAAACAAATAAAAGAGGGGCTTTTGACAGGTGCCACAGTTAAACAGAGACCTACAAACACGACCACGAGCGTTGGGTTATAACACGAAGTTATACCGTTTATGGCAGTGGATTAATAAAATAACGTCATATACCATTCCTATTAAGTCTGTGAAATGAGGAGTTAGCTTGTAACGTTATTGATGGCATCAGTAAACTGATGGACTCATTTACATACACTCAGATAATTAACTAAGAGCACTTGGAATCCTCAGGTTTTGCAGAAATGTATATAATTAATTCAAAAAAGATTTTCGGGGTTTAAACAGTCAAAATCATAATGATTTTGACTGTTTATATAAGGTTTTTAGTATATACTGCAGAACATCCTAGCAGAAAACTGTAAGCTGAAGTGGTCAATTCTGGAAGTCTCTGTCTCTGAAAATGAGCTACTCTTATTATACTCTACTGAACCGAAAATTCTCGTTTGCTATTGAAAAGTTGCAGTAAATTTCTGGAAGCCTTTAAATAAACAACAGTAATTTAGAAAACTGGGTATAATAGAAGAGCAGTATAATAGAGAATACAAGAGTCTGCAACGTTCGCCCTCTTTCAATGAAGGTACTAAGTCACTGTGCATTTTTTGATTCATAGACCGAACAAATGATAGGCTAGACCTTATCAACATCAGTACAAAGGTGTCCAAACATAATGCTACCAATTTATGGTAGCATTATGTTTGGGCACCTTTGTACTACATACAAAATACGTCCTACGTAAGGCATTTGCCTTATCTGTCCTCATCGTAGTTGTATCGTATTTTTATGGGTTTTTGATCGTGCCCAAAATGCTTCACGAGTATTGTAAGTATGCATAAAACAAAGTCAACATACAGGGGCATTATTCTAAACGAAACGAGTTTTGTTCATAGCCGTATCGTGAATAGTTTGTGAATTGAAGGAACTGGCTTAAACAAAACGAACTTTAAATGTGTCGAGTAATACTAACGCGCGTATTGAAAAATAAGGTTATCGTCAACACAGTGTTAGTCCCGGTTGCATCTAAAACTAGTGCTTTGGAGCCCGGGTCTTCTCTACTTCTCTTTCTCTTGATTTGGCGTATTTTGACTTTTGCGGGAGCGAGTGCCGTCTAGACATGACCAACCCTGAGAGGTAAGCCTACACCAGAATCTCGTCCGTCAATCCGTAGGTAATTTTGCCCAGTGCACTTTTGTTCCAACGTATTACGGGGCGAGGTTAGACTCCATTTCACAGTCTGTATATATTAACTGTCGGATGGCACATACACTTATAGGTCAGACAAAAAACCTCAACAAAATTGGAATAGGATTTTCCAGTTATTGGAATAGAATTATGTTAGATTCGGTTTGCATTGTCCGATAGTTTTTTTAAACTTGAAACTGCTGCGGTCGTATGATAAATGAACAGTTTTTGTCGAGTGAGATGGCAAGTTACAATTTCGATCCGATACCCATTCAATGTAAATATTTCTATGCAATATGTCAATTTGTATTGATCTGACTGTTTCTATGTATAATTTGTACTCGGGGTGCGAGGGATATGCTCTATGGGCAACCTTACACCCCGGCGTCTGTAGACCCGAGACGGCGTGCGGTTTTAGTCGGTTCAAGCCCGACATAACCGCCCCCGCTGGCCAGCGGGGGGGTGTCCGAAGGGATTTCCGCACGATAAAAAAAAAAAAAAAAAAAAGGTAGTCATAAGGCAGTCATTTTCCTCTACTGAGCCAGAGCCTCCAGCCGTAGCGGCTGGAGGGGATCCTGGGCTCCCTGTTCCCAGCGAGAGCGGAGGATCATAATCCTCCGCATATGGCTCCGCTTCAGGCACCTGACGCTGATAATAGCGAGAACGATGTGCCCGAAGTCAAGGAGAGTGAGCTAGGGGCAGCAGTGCTCCGGCTTAAAGCTCAGTAAATCACCGTCGCGGGATAAATCTGACCCCACCAGGCGAGACCGCGGTGGTGGCCAAAGTCAGCCGGTAACCCTGGGGTTATCCTTTCGAGGGCTTACCCGGGGTGCCAGGGAATGGACGCTTGGGGATAACATAGTGTGGTTCTAGTCGGTCCGATTCCCACACGCCCACCCCATTGTTGACACCGATGGGTTGAAGCCCGTGGGGGTTTCCACACGTTAAAAAAAAAAAGGCAGTCACTTTCACAAAAGCCAAGATAAGCTAAATAAATAGAAAGTGCACCAAGGGCTTCAAAATGCAAGTTTCAAAACGGCGATTCACGAAATTTTTTTGTATATACTAAAACTGAACTCGGCACCGGTTATCCAAGTGTGGGATTCAAATAATCATATGCATGTGCCTTATACTATGTTTCCATGTTTTCTGTATGTATGAAACACTGTAATAAACATGTTTATTTGAAACCAATCAATTATTGTTACATTTAAAAAATAAATATAGATCGAAATAATACAGAAATAATTATTGAGGTTAGAGACTTAGTCAAGCTTAATAAGTAAATCAAATGTCTAACTAGCTGCCATTCCTGTTAAACGTACGAGTACTCACTCCGAGCTGAGTGCAAGCCATTTGCACTGAACCGCACATTTGAACTCGGTGAGACGTTTGACTACTACAGAGAGTACAGAGCTATATTCACTCGCGGCTTTCAAGAAATTAATTACGTTCCTCACAGGTGTTATGAATGTGCATTTGACATACTCACGCTTGTATGTCTCGGTTTGGTCGGTAGAGGTGTTTTAATAACTTCGCACATGTAAAAGAGCCTATACTCTAGGAAATTAAAAATAAATATGATTTTGTGTCAGTTTTTAACACGCTTTTATTAATGTTTGTAAGTTTGTATGTTTGTATGACATTTTATGTATGTCTTTGAACTCAATTTTGAAGCACTTCCAAATATCTGATTGATTTGAAATTTTGCACAATTATAAAACCCGATGGCAATACAATAATTAAGAAAAAAATTAACTAAAAAGGTACCGTCGTCATAGGTACCTAAGATTTTTAAATTTATAATCTAAAACAAACTTCAAAAACCAAAAATGCACTGAAAAGTGGGCAGTAAGATTAGAACAGAATTATAGATTAAATTCAAAAGACAAAAATACGCGTAAGACTTTTCTGTTAAACACACCGTTATGAAGCATTACTTTTGTCTATTTCAAAAGTTCTTCGTTATCTCCTCATCAAAGACTACCATAGAATACATTTCCAAAAAAAAAACATCAATATCAAGACACAATTGGCTAACATGGGTGACGAAAAAAAATTAAACAAGCTCCAAAAGCCAAAAAAGCATTGAAAAGTGGGTAATAAAATTAGAACAGAATTATAGATTTAATTCAAAAGACAAAAAATCACGTTAGACTTTTCTGTTGAAGTGGCTGCTAAATCGGAAAAACACCATTATGAAGCATTAACTCGGGTTTATCTACGAAGTCGGGTTTATCTCTTCATACAATTCATTACCATAGAATACTTTTCCAAATAAAAAATAATCATCATAATCGGTTAACAATTGGCGAAGATATCGCTGAACAAAATTCATAAAAAATATCCAGTCGAATTGAAAACCACAGTAAGTATAGTTTGCATGCGTTAAAACAGCAATCTTATAAGTCCTCCCTGGTTAAGGCAATTACACTCAAACAGACGCGCGTGATTGAGATCAAGAAACAGAAGAAATTCAATCGAGAAGACGGTTCGACTTGACAACAAATTTTCCGCATCGGGAAATCCGCTGGTTCAATAGAAGCAACTTTAGTTTACAAAGGGTTAGTTCTAATGGTAAGAAAACTATGTATCCTACTAATATTATAAACGCGAAAGTTTGTTAGTTTGGATGTTTGTTACTCTTTCACGCAACAATGGCTGAACGAATCTGGCTGAAATTTGGTACATGGATAGATTATAGTCTGGAATAACATAAAGGCTACTTTTATACCTGGAACAGGTTCCCATGGGAATCGGGAATGGAAACAAAATTCTACGCGGGCGTAGCCGCGGGCCAGATTTATAGCTATTGTTTAAAATAATCTATATACAGGGCGGAAACATTAAGTGTATTCAGACGATTATTTCGTCAATTTTAAAGATATCATTTATTGTCATTTGTTCGCAATTTGAACTTTTTCCATAGTAAATGAATGACATACATGAACATGAACATGACATTTTTTAAACTTTTTAGTTTGAATTTTTGATTATAGTTTTTTTACATTTCTACTTATCAGATGTGGGAATAAGCCGTGCTATAGTAAAAGAGCGTCTACAATTTTGAATTTGTTTCAAATTTTTAATTTTAATTTTTGAATTTTTTAACTATTTTACTTATCAGATGAGTCATATTTACTTATCAGTTAAAGTATGGGAACCACAAAAGTACAAATTGTGAAGACATGGTTTTTTTTTCCATTTTTTATTATGTCCTTTTTTAGATTAAACGTTGCAGATTTCATATTAGTTTAAAGTTTTAAAATATCTTAAAAAATAACGAAATAATCGTCTGGACACACTTAAAGTTTTCATCCGGTATTCGCAGTGGATCGTTTTCCTTCTAATCATGTCTCCTATGATATGATAACGTTTTGAACAAGAGTGAAGACAGAACACGGCTCTAACTACCTATAACGAATGCCATAGATGTGACCGACGGCTTCGAGGAGCAGAGGGGTCTCAATGTGTTAAGAATCACCCATAATGATCACCCATACTAAAACTAACCTGGTTAGTATTGTTTAACCTTGCAATGTGCAACTCGGTTACTCCCTATCTATGGCTATTAAAACTATTGTTATGAACGTGGATTGGTTTAAAGATTTTAGATCGGAAAAAGAGAACATCTAGGACGGGACTTGAACCCGCGACCAGTCCCATACAGGGGGAATGCTCTGACCAACTGAGCCACCGAGACACGTCCCAGAAATTCGAATTTCTCCGATATATTATATACGTCTTAAGGTGATTTTTCCGATCTAAAATCTATAGGAAAAGTAAGCATATTAATTGCTTAAAAATTGAATTGAATTAGGGATTGGTTAAATCCAGGTTAGGAATAAAACTCAATTCAAAATATGTTGAAAGGTTGATGATACGTATAATAATAATGGTTAACAAATTTGTTTTTCAATATTTTTGGATTTGAAAGACGAAGGTTATAACATAAACTAGGACGGTTACCAGCTTCGCAATCAACCCAATCTTAAGCGTAGCGAGATTTTCTATCCAACAATAGGTCAACGTGACCGGTCGACTTTTTCCATTGATTTTGTTTTTCGGTGATTATTCCTCGATGGAAAGACCGATCTGGACATTCGACCCCTTACGACACTCAGTAATGTCTACTTGATCACCGTGGCAAATTTGGTCGAGATCGGTCAAACGGTCTCGGAGGAGTATCATTTGTTTGAAATGCAACTTTGAAACCAAAGACGCTTCTCTCGCCTCCGGCTCGCTACGCTTAATTAACACGTCCACGTGGATTGCTCTTTATGTTATATTAGGTCTGAACAACTATCGTGGTCACTATCATTAGTATTGGAGTCATCGGAATATTTACTATTGTTTTACACGCTCAAAACAGCACATAGTATATACCCCGTTGACTCTAATACTATCTATATATATTAAGAAAATAATTATATTATAAGACGTTCACGCGAAAACAGCAGTTACGCCTTACGCCTACACAGGGTCATCGCCTTGACTCAGAATAGTAAATACTCCATTCGAAAATATTCGTCATCAGACCGTGGGCGTTCGTTGTAAACAAGTTTGCTCCACATCTACGTATATGGGTATAATATTCGTCTGCATGTTTTGCTATTTTGGAGGGTAACAATTTTAGGATCGATGGGCTGCCTTCATACTTTTACTGCTACTTAATTGGTGCGCTGGGGCTGCTGTGTAAGCCTATGTATGAAGGTCTCTAATTCAATTCTCGATATTAGAGTTAACGGGATATTTACCATGTGTTTCTAAGAATGTCCGATATTTCGGCACTGTTGCAAGCGCCATGATCACGGAGGAACACATGGTAAATATCCCGTTAACTCTAATACTTATGTTAGTGACCATGATAGTTTAAATACCTATATTCAATTCTCGAGTTGGATATAAATGTTATTGAGTTTATCCCAAACGGAGACTGAAGTTCTGTGCGATTCACGCCTCTTTGTCGAACGGCGAACCTGAAATAGACCTTTGTTTTCTCTACTTTCATAATTGTTTTCATATACGCTCACCTTAAATGGTGAGAAGGGTGGAAAAAAATCCTTAGGATGGGGGGGGGGGACAAATCGATAAACCATGAATAGGTTCTTTGGTTTATTTAAACCTGTTTGGCTCGCGAACTTTGGAAGTAAAAGCAAGTTGTAAATGCAAGCCATAACAGTGAACAAGATGAGACTTGAAATCTACCAGGCATCTCCCAAAAGTTCTTTTTAATTACACTCTGAAATGTTGCATTTAGGGAGGACAATTTTTCCTAGTCGGATAACTTCAATTTTGTACAGGAAACCACGTTATGCTTCCTCTTAGTTTGTACTTTACATGCATACTTCATTCGAGTTAAGGCCACTTCAACTGTAAGTGTTGAAACAATGCTTAAGTAGAATAAACTATTAATACTCAAACCATATACATGCTACGTGCTCTTCTGTAGATGCTCTACGCCGTAGACTGTGTTCTACACACCGTAGCCCATTGTGATCTACAAGTACCTCCTAACCTCACCAACATAACCTCCTGGGGGGTATCAGAGGGTATTCCCGCACGAAAAAACAAAAAAAAATTAGGGGAGACCTATGTCCAGCAGTGGACTAGAATAGGTTGAAGATGATGATGATGATGATGATTTCCCTTTGACAGTTAGTCATACCTGTGTGATACCACTGGTAATCTATAAATATAAAACAAAGTCGTGTTAATGACTGGGATAAACTCAAGAACGGGTGGACCGATTTTCATGATTTATCCCCGCCTATACTGTGCCTTTTTTATGCGGAAACCACCTCGGTCTCCCCCTCCCTGATTAGGGGGGGTGGTTATGTTTGCCGCGTTAGCTAGTGTCACTAAATTATAGTGACGCCTGCTATCTCTGAGAGGCAGGGGTGAAAAATACCTATGCTTCACCAATCTCTGTATTGGATTCCTCGTAATACTGAGCCTATTGCCGTTTACCTGGTACATTTCTTTGTCTCATACCGTTAAGGAACTGCCATAGGTATAGGATAGTAAAAGGGGATCACTCATTTGTTCGACTTAGTAGAATAAAATTTAATAAACTTGTTGTTAAGTCAATGTCGTCATATACGTGCATACATGGAAATATTATTATAGTAATGTATGTTCGTCTAAGTTGCAGTTCGTTGTTGTTCATTTGAGTGTATAAATAGAAAATGATCTTTTTAAATAATTTTTTTATTAATTTGTAAATTGAACTTGGCTGTTTATGAAATAATTCAACTAAAAATGTCTTACAGTACGTCGTCTGGCTGGCAAAATATTATGTTTAAATATTATGTTAATTTTACTTGTGAAGAAGTTCGTAGAGTCATCATCATCATCAGAATACCAATCCAAGTTCCAACCTAGATATTAAAATAGGACAAATATTCTTTATTCCACATTCGCCTTTGGTATTAGGTAAACACATTTCAAGGTACCGGCCCCTCTTAGCTCGAAAACTTTACAGATATTCTTAGCAATCCATGGATTCTCCGTGTGGGTGCCGGGTCCATCGCGTTTCTGAGTTGCGACTTGCGACCCAAGTGTAGGCTTAGAAGGGGCCCCTTTTGTTGATGTACATTAACACTCACCTTCACTACTCAAGTTCCCCTCCCTGCCTAACGAAATTATTCCAATGTGATGCTCGTTTTTAAATTTGTAAGTGTCCAGCTACTTCTGAGCTCTACATCGACTCTACACAAACAGGAAAATGTCAATAATTTAGGATGTATCCAGGTGACTCAGTAGTTAGAGTACCTTTTTTTTTTCGTGCGGAAATCCCTTCGGATACCCCCCCGCCGGCCAGAGGGGGCGATTATGTCGGGCTTGAACCGACTAAAACCGCACGCCGTCTCGGGTCTACAGGGTGTAAGGTTGCCCATAGAGCATATCCCTCGCATCCCGACTGACCCTGGGCCATCTCCGGTTTCGAGATGGCCCCCTCGGGTTTGGGAGCCACGGTGTCCCCGTCTTGCCCCGGTTTGGGCGAGGGGCGCTAGTTGCCCCACCGTCCCGGCCTGCTTCTGCTGGGGTGACAGGCGACCTCTCCGCCACTTCCTTCGCGAGCATTACATGCTCGCTGAAGGAGGTGGCGGCGGCCCACGCACTCGCGCTCTGCACCATTGCCGCAATCATGCTGCTGAGCGAGAGGACTCCCACCCCGATGGCTGCCACGAGGTCACGCCTCGGCGCCTCCCACGCCGGGCATTCCGCCAGCGTGTGCAGCCCTGAGTCCTCGGAAGCATCGCAGTGATGACATTCAGGCGTTGGCTCCTTCCTGATCTGATGCAGGTGGTCCCCGAAGCACCCCTTCCCGGAGATCACCTGCGTCAGTCGGTACGAGAGGCTTCCGTGTCGCCTCTCTAGCCAATCCTCCATGATGGGCCTTACCGCCGCTATTGCGACGTGCCCTGCGCTTGGCCGCCCAAGTCGTTCCTTCCACTCCACCACGAAGGCCTGGCGGAGCTGGGACTGCACGGCCTCGATTTCACGAGGCTCTGGGTTCCGTCCCTGCTTCCGCGCCTCCTTTCGCCACTGGTACAGTTGCGAAAGGGCTCTCGCCTCCAGGTGCCATGGCGGAGTTCCGGCAAGGAGACTCGCCGCCTCGAAGGAGATCGTGCGGTACCCGCGGATGACCCACCTACTCTTTGAAGGCTGTCGTATGTTGAACTTCAGTCCTGAAGGTCTAAAAATGCTACTTAATTCGAATCGTATTAGGAAATCCATTTGGGTCATACTGAAAATCGGAAAATGGTCACATATTAATCAATCATAATTATGATCTATACTCAATTCAAATTGCTTGACAGTTTTGTATGGAAATTCGTAAAATGGTCCAGAAAATGAGAATTATTTTAACTTCACTTAGCAGAATCCAACGATGTTACTCAAGGGAACATCTTACAATTCCTTTTACACATTGTCTAACAAATACAATATAAAATAAGAAACCATTCACTTTTTGTGATATGTTTTATTCATAAATTCATTATTATTACTTAACTTAAGCCATTATATAGGTGTGCTGACCTACAGCATCATCTAGCAACAAGGCTACTACATTTATTGAGATATTTACTGAGTCGATACTTATAATGGGTGATTTGAAAAAGGTTTCTTCTAGGTATGTCTCGAAACCGGAGATGGCCCAGGGTCAGTCGGGGTGCGAGGGATATGCTCTATGGGCAACCTTACACCCCGG
Organism: Cybosia mesomella; assembly: GCA_946251805.1. Lineage (NCBI taxonomy): Eukaryota > Metazoa > Arthropoda > Insecta > Lepidoptera > Erebidae > Cybosia > Cybosia mesomella. The sequence goes on from OX276390.1 coordinate 8,347,446, forward strand.
CGTCTGTAGACCCGAGACGGCGTGCGGTTTTAGTCGGTTCAAGCCCGACATAACCGCCCCCGCTGGCATGCGGGGGGGTATCCGAAGGGATTTCCGCATGATAAAAAAAAAAAAAAAAAAAGGTATGTCGTACATTTAGAAATCCATTTGAAAGAAAGATTTATTGCTCTTTAGTACAACACAGCCCAACGTTTTGAAATTTAACTCAAGTAGATGTTAATGAATAACCGACTACCTTAAGAAATTACTGAAATTACCAGAGTATGGCAACACGTCTTTGATTTTGTTCTTAGAAATTTATTTGCAATAATTTAATGGTGGGTAATTGGTATTTAATCGTTGTATTGTTTTAAACAGGTAAATTCAACAAAATAACGTACATAGCTTGTAAAACTGTACAAAAAAGATAACCCCTGGTAAAAATGCGATCTTTACTTTTTCATGCGACAATATTTACACCAAATGTAAATCTGCTAATGAATTGTTGTAATTCTGCTCAGATATCTTACGAATAATAAAGGAATTGATTAGGATATGCTGGAAATTCTAAATTTTATACGCTTTTAGATTTCACTACAGAAGCCCATAATGTAAGGAAATTTTGAATTAAATGAATATGTACAGCCAACGACAAAAGTCACTTAACAAATTCATATTTATTAATTACCTTTAAAAAAAATACACCAAATATAACATACTAGCGGCGATAGTCCAGTGGCGTACGTTACAGGACTGCTGATCCGAGGTCTCGAGTTCGATCCCCAGTCGCCCCGGGCACACACCTCTGACTTATCGTAGTTATGTGTGCATTAATAAATGTTAATTATCGCTCACTTAATAATGTACCCAGTAGATGGCAATAGGCTCGCCCCCTATTACATTGGGACCTTAACATAACTGGCGAATCGTGGGTGTGTAATACACCTCTGCCTACACCTTCGGGGATACAGGAGTGAAGTTATGTTATGTTATAACATACTAATTTTGTACCATGGGAATTATAAAACTACAATTATTCTTTATATTATATGTTGCTTTTTTACAGTCCATAGGCTCACGTTTGACCACTATTATCACCTGTTGGTAAGTGATGACCTGGTCGATGATGAAGCACGCTTGCCTAGAAGCAACCTATTCACTCTAGACTTGAAGACACCATTTAAAAATAATAATATAAATAAAATAAAATATTTTATTTCCTAAAATCATTTGATTAGCTGGAGGGGTTAGCGGGGATATTAGTAATTTTGGTTACTAATATTCTTTTGTAAAAAATAAAAAAACTAAAAATTTACATATTGAATAAGTTTCCTCCTTGGCCATACACTAGGCAAGCAAGTTTCAGTGCTCGGTCATAAAGTTTAATGTAATCATACTAACAAGAGTTAGAAGAAAAAATAAATAGGATATGAAATAGATGTATATAATAGTAGTTTGTGATATGTATATTTATATATGTTCAGCAGTGGACTTCCTACGGCTGATATGATGAAGTAGATGATTTGTATATTGTATGTATATATAAACAAATACTGGGAAAATACTAGTAGGTACGAGTATTCCAACTTAGTGCAGTAGAAGAATTTCTGTAGCCTCGTATGTCAGTGAAATTAACCACTTTGTAACCATAATTTTTGCCTCTTTTAGTGAGCACCTAACATACCTAAGTATGTTTATCCGCATTCTAGAACTCACCATTCAAGCTAGTTAAGTTGAGCTTACTATGGGTTAAGATAGCGCCGTGTAGAATATTCTAGCATCGATATTTATTAATTACTAGCTGTTCGCGCCGACGCTACCTTTTTTATTTCATTCGGAAATCTTTTATATATTATTGTGTTAAAAATTTAAATATTTTACTGTTAAGCAACTTTTATTGTTGACTCTACCCACGTATAAAGTAGGTGCCCAATTAACGTGGTGTTAATCCCAGATATTTATCTCTGTAAGCCAAGCGCTGCAGGTGCGTTGAACCGGCCGCGGTCGCGCTAAGCCTTGGTACAAATCAGAATGTGGCAAGAGAAAATTATGATGATAATCACTTCACTTATCGCCGAATTAAGTAACTTTTTTAATATTTACGGACTCGTAATCATGGCTGCTGAAAATCCACTGAAACAGGATCAGTGTAAGTAACTAAATAACAACTAATAAATCACCATAGGATCCGTTAAAAATAGTTTTATTTCAATATACTTGAACTCATAACATGATTTTTTTTAAAGAATATTAGTAACCGAATTTACTAGTACTACCACTAACCCCTCTAGCTAAGCTAAACTGCTTGTGTTAGAAGTGGGTTTCCGTCGGTAGTGTGGCCGGGATTCAAACCCACCACCACTTCGTAGAATTTTTTGATTTTGTTTTTATTAAGAAGGTCTTTCCATGAGGCCACCCCTGAGGTATCAGTCATGAATCCATATACGTCCAAAACTATTTTCGTATCTAATGATAGAATTCGTTAGAAAATCATCAACATTTTAAATTGGTAAAACAATCTGCATGAATTATTTAAAATTGTTATATCTATTCGTAGCAAACACTCTTTAATTTATAATCCTATGTTAAGGTTTGATAACTCATAATGCACAGGTATAAACCTTCGTGTTTTTTTCTTGCTAATGATGTATGTTTGTTTTTAATAATAATAAAAAAATGTACTTGAAAATTTTCATACGTATTAAGAACCGATGATAACACGAAGTCAGTTTTAAAAGTTTAATCAAAAATGGTACAGCAGTTTTTGTGTAATACTTGAACAAATGGTAAAAAATGAATTAAAGGACAGGTTTTCTCTATATGGGACGGTCAAAGTCAAAGTCAAAGTAAAAAACCATTTATTCTGTATAGTCCACTAATACGGCACTTACAAAACGTCAAAAAAAATTGAACAAATGTTTGGCAAATGGACCACCGGTTGAAAACGCGGCCCTGTCCTGAGAAGACTCCGGCAAGAAACTCAGCGGGGTGTTTTTTTTGGTCTATTTACAAACATGTTTACTTAATCTAATTACAATATTACGTTTGAGTAGCATAGTGAGAGAGCAAACAGTTCATATCCAAGCTTGTTTGTCATCTAAATAGTCTTGAATGTTATAATAGCCTTTTTGGCAGAGTTTACTTTTAATTTGGCTTTTAAATTTATGAAGAGATAGATTCTTCATTTCACTAGGAAGCTTGTTGTAGAAGCGTATACAGTTACCCTGAAAGAATTACTGATCTTGTGGACTCGACTATTACATACCACAAGATTGTTTTTATGTCTAGTATTTACGTTATGTATATCACAAAGTCTTAAAAAATTGCAAATGTTTCTTCTAAAATACAAAAGGTTTTCAAAAATATATTGAGACACTACAGTTCGAATGTTTATTTCTTTGAACTTTTCTCGGAGGGAGACTCTTGGGCCCAACTTTAACCTTTTTAGGGCACACCTCACAGGCCGATGTGACGAAACACCGTTTCGACTCCGATATTCACCTCACCGTTTGCTCCGGTGAGGTGAATTCCGGGGGGATGCCGAGGGGATTTCCGCACGAAAAAAAAAGGACAGGTTTTCTAACGCGGGATCGTATTGTGTGCAAAAAAAATTGAAATATTTAACTATGAAAGCTACTGATAGGAAGGGGTGCGACTGGTTGGAGGGGTGCGACTGGTTGGATCACTTCCAAGTTTGGTGCACCCTGGGCAACGTGGGCGATGACGCATCATTGATTGCTCCTCTGGAGTAGCTGGCGTCAACGTCAACGGCCAAGAGTCTGACCAACCGGCCCTTTTCAGGGCCAGCTGACCTCATTGCACGAGGGGGTCGGGGTATGGCGGGCCTGCAAGGCCCGCGGGGCTGGTCGCTCCAGGTACCCCTCTGCTGTTATCAGAGGGGACACTGCGAATGGCACAGGGTCAGTCGGAGTGCGAGGGATATGCTCTATGGGTAACCTTACACCCCGGTGTCGGTAGACCCGAGACGGCGTGCGGTTTTAGTCGGTTCAAGCCCGACATAACCACCCTCGCTGGCCGGCGGGGGGGTATCCGAAGGGATTTCCGCACAAAAAAAAGGTACTGATAGGAAAATAATAAATTTCTTACTTAAAAAGTTATAATAACAAAATATTGAGAACATTTGAATCCACTAAATATTGTATATTTAAAACAATCTTTCATACCAAAACAATTTTTCTATTTAACAGATTCAGATTTACAGTAAATGACATGAACTGCTCATAGTATCTTTGTTCGAACGTAGTGCGTCACCCAAATATATACAAAAGCAACACATCATTATACCCGAGCTACTGTTTAGATTACATCGCGACAACCGAACTTTTCACCTAATTACTTAGGCTGTATTAATATAGGGAAAGCGGCATAAAAATAGGTCATATATTGGCGAAAGAATGGGACGGAAAATAGTGCAACAAATTCTAGTATAGCGCTGTCTCGCTTTCGTGCCGGAAATCAATAATGGCATCTTGCCACGTGGAGGCAGGAAGCGAAGCCTGCTCCATTTACACTAGCCAAACGTGGTGAACGGACGGCTTGAAAAATCTCCATTTGTTAGACGAATTGAATCCAAATGTCTCGTGTTGAAAACATCGAATGGTAATGGAATTCTGAATCGATATTAAATAAATTACGATAGGTATATAATATAGTTAGAGTTTTGTTCGTCATACTATATTAGATGTAACATCGATTTTTCATATAATATAAATATATTATACTATATTCATATATAAAATAAATTTTATCTCTAATAATTGGATAATAACTACGTAATACATAAATATAATTTATTTGCATTCAAATGAGTAAATTTTCTAATGGCACGAAACTCAAAATACGAATAGGCCAAATAGTTAAGCACGAGGCTGAGTATTCGATTTGAAACTACGTTTTACAAGACTTATAGAGACATCTAGCGGGAGGAAATTATAAACGAGTTTCACTTGTACTAGAAGACGAACCTATTTTAAAGCTACGAACAGATAACACAACGCTCCCTAACAAACCAGTAACCTACACTTTCTACTACTACTCGTACATCTTATAGGCGTACTAGATGGCGCTGATGTCACAATTTGCTTCTAGTTCCAATGCTTGACATAAGTTGTAGTAGCGCTGTATGAGCTTTAAAAATATTACAGGTTTTACGGCAACGTTCCTTGGGATCGCGGTGGCGCTACAAGCGCGAACAGTTTTAAAAAGCTTTAACTATAAATTGGCAGAGGGCGCTGTAACTTGGCTTATAGAAATTACGTTTTGGGTGAGACAAGCTAATCGTATCATAGAACCGAGACAATATATACATATATATATATAATTATATATACTAAAAAGAAATTAAAATATATATACTTCCAAAAATACGGGGACGTTATGATTAAACTGATTAAAACTAAACAGTTTAATTAAAAAGTTTAAACAGATTTTAACCTAAATATTTCAGACAATTTCATGTAATTTACCGTCACGACACATGATTTAATTTAACTTCAAAGCACGCTAATGTATGCTTTAGTATCATGTTAGTCAGGACCTATTTAAAAAACGAACATAAAATTAAGAGAACAGTGGTTATCCCTCACGTACTTAACACACACATAATTCTCAACGCGATTAGCTTCAAACTGACATTTTAATTATTTTAATACTTGTTTCTGTTACCAATCACGTCAGAATTTTATGTGACGATAGATCTCAATATAAGAGGCAATACTCCATAATATGTTAGGCATATTATGCAATATGCCTATGTTAGGCAATACTCCATATTAACGAGGCACTTCCTCCTTATTTTATATTCTGAAATTGAAACAAATAACATTTACAAAAATCTCAGTAGGACTATGCTAACCCTCACAGAAATTCTACGGATCGACGAATTTTCCACACGTATTGGCACATGTCATCTATACTATTATAAAATTGTAAACTAGTTGTGTCTGTACATTCGAGATATTTAAAAAAAATGCTTATGTCATTGCCCACAAAATATTTTTTGTGGGCCTTGTCCGTTAAAACCGTCACCGGAACATCCATCGTTGGAAAGTTTTTCAATTAGAAAGGTCTTGGTCAGAGTTAGATTGCAATTGGTTAAGTAGAACCGGAGATCTGGCCGCACAACGATGACCGAGCTATAGATTTAGATCGGAAAAAGAGGACATCTAGGACGGGACTTGAACCCGCGACCAGTCCCTTATAATTATATTTATATATATAGTTATAATATAAAATGACATTGGCGTTCCGACGCGGAAGATCTGTAAAGGCAGTTCTATCAAGTGTAGTATAAGCCTAAAGGATCATCTTTAATTATCTCTATTAAATGTCTATTTGAGTAAATTATAATCTAAACTAAGTTGTTTAAAAATAAGCAAATACTTACATAATGTCCCCCAATTTGAGCCTCGTGTGTATGAGGGCGCATGTCTTGTGATCGGAGGCGGCGAGTGCGGCGCGGCGCTGGCGCACAGGCCGCGGTGATGACGGTGGAGAGCCGCCATCGCCCGCGGCCACGGCGGCGTGCGCCACGAGCCGACGGACGGCCGGCGAACTGCCGCGCCGGCGCACGGAAGCATGCCGCCCTCCCACGCCGCCCAGCATCCTGGAACAAACAACGAGAGAGTTATATTTCTGTGTTGAAGGGCTTTTGGCTAAGACGTAGTAACCGAGTAGGTTGGCAGATTATTAGCCAGGTCAGTTTTAGGATGCGCTATTCTTAACACATGAGGACTATTTCGTGCCTCGGAGAGCACTTTAAGCCGTCGCGGTTGCCATATAAACATCTTTGTAGTTGGAGGCCCAAAACTCATGTGACTTAGTTGGTAGGTAGGTATACCTCTAGAATGAGACTGCTACGAAACTCAGTCACGTTCATTTTATTGTAGTAAAATTTAATTGAACTAAATAAATTGATAAAAAATGTACAGTACCTATTTACTTCAATAATTAATTCATAAATAAGTACTACTTTAACAGCGGTTTATGTAAAATGGAGGTACTCCCCTTATAAGGTGGCTCCAAATACTCTTAGGTACAAGTCTGCGGTCTGTTTTACATAGTTTTACGTTAGATGTTCTAATCGAGATGACCGCAATCTGCCGTCAATATTAAAGCCAAATAGTCAATACTACCACATCTGGCAATTCCAATATTAATTAGAAGCGTTGTCGTTTTGCCGTTTAAGTAAGAAATCTGGTTAGATTTGATCATAGGGTAACATAAATTTAAATCAATGATTTTTAAAATTTTATTTATCTACACCCATGCTTTAAATCCTCTATAAAAGATTCTGAAACAGTTAGCTTATTGCCAACATTAATACATCCAATGTCCTAATAACCATAATATCATCCGAACGGGTGTTATTATGTTGTATGAAATTTCATAATAACACTCCTTTCGCTTTTTCAATCTCTTCCGCGCAAAGGGTTACTCATCAGACAGCCAAATTCTTACCGCTCGATGCGTGGAATCTGTATGAGTTTCAAAAAATGAAATGTCATTCACGCGCGTTGCTTTGCACTACCACAGCGGCGGCGCGCCGTAAAAAAAAAATTAAGCTTATTCGTTCGAATTCGAATTCCCGCTATTTTTCTTCGCTATTATTTTTGCAAATTGTTTTGTTTACTTACGAAAATGAGCTATTCAAGTTTTGATAACACACCTCCAGACATTTCGAATGCAGCAAAAGGACATTTCTAACAAATTACTACCGGAAAAATCTAGAAAACAGTATGAAAAGGCGTACCAAGATTTCATGAATTGGAAACAATCAAAGGGCAGTACATTGGGTGTAGATAAAGTCTTGTATGCAACTGTATAATTAGGTATAAAACACTGGGGTGTGTGTTGGGTAACCTCCTCGAGTGTCGCTCCGATTCCGATCCCGCTGCAGTCCGGGGGGAACGGAATCGGAGCGGCCGGTACACCCTGGGCGGCGGTCAATGGCTTCCCCTTCACCCCTTCATAGGGTTGGCATTGATCGTCGGCCAATACCCAACGTGGCGGGAACACATCGCTCTCCGTAGTCCTCTGCTTTCAGAGGAGACAGGATGAGCGATGCTGTTAGTGGTGAGATGGCCCAGGGTCAGCCGGGGTGCGAGGGATATGCTCTATGGGTAACCTTACACCACGGCGTCTGAAGACCCGAGACGGCGTGCGGTTTTAGTCGGTGCAAGCCCGACATAACCGCCCCCGCTGGCCGGCGGGGGGGTATCCGAAGGGATTTCCGCACGATAAAAAAAAAAAAACGGTACAAGTCTGCGGTCTGTTTTACATAGTTTTACGTTAGATCTTCTAATCGAGATGACCGCAATCTGCCGTCAATATTAAAGCCAAATAGTCAATACTACCACATCTGGCAATTCCAATATTAATTAGAAGCGTTGTCGTTTTGCCGTTTAAGTAAGAAATCTGGTTAGATTTGATCATAGGGTAAATTTAAATCAATGATTTTTAAAATTTTATTTATCTACACCCATGCTTTAAATCCTCTATAAAATTAAAAAAAATATGGGTAACCTTACACCCCGGCGTCTGAAGACCCGAGACGGCGTGCGGTTTTAGTCGGTGCAAGCCCGACATAACCGCCCCCGCTGGCCGGCGGGGGGGTATCCGAAGGGATTTCCGCACGATAAAAAAAAAAAAAAAAAAAAAGGTATAAAACACTCAAGTGATACTATAAACCCACATTCATGTTTTAATACCCCTCATTATACCACAGTTGCATAAATAACTATTATTATAATTTTATTTATTATTTAATGGCAGCAATAGCCCAGTGGCGTACGTAATGGACTGCTGAGACGAGGTCTCGAGTTCGATCCCCAGACGCTCCGGGCACACACCTCTGACTTTTTGTAGTTATGTGTGCATTAACACCTCATTAATGCCTATTACATTGGGACTTTAACATAACTGGCAAATTGTGGTTGTGTAATACACCTCTGCCTACCCCTTCGGGGATACAGGCGTGATGTTATGTTGTTTAAAATTATTATTGCCAGCTAACGGAAGACCTTATGTAAAGAGTACTTTTCTTACGATTAATGTATTGATTTTTTAAAACAATTTTACTATACACCCTGTATTTTTGAAACGGGGCAGTGAGGTCAAGTACCTTAACCGTTGTAGTTACAGCAAAACGTTCTTAGGAGACCTTCCCTTACTTTTTGAGATATTTTGAACTGGATTCACAAATTTTGCAAAAAAAATGCAAAAGTCCATAATTTTTTTTGTAATGTATGTGAAAACTTTTAATTGGCCGTGATATAAACTAGCAATTTTTACTATTCTTCTGCTAGCTGTAAGTTTTCTAAATTATAAAATAAAATAGCTAACATAGTTCTATAATATAAATCTTTGTAAACGTCCAATGCAAATAGACATATTCATTTACTAACTGATGCCCGCGTGGTAATGATAAACCCGCTGATAAAACCGTGGGCATCAGCTAGCAGTAATATATAGGGTGAATGGAGGGCCCAGGTTTTTAGGGCCAACCTCACAACCTCGCCTGTAAGCCAGTATACCTGATTGACGGACGTGGCTCTGGCGCAGGCTTACAGGCTTGAGGGAAGATTAGAAAAAATCTAAATACACATTTTAACATTGGTATGAGTCTTAGAAAACATAATATAAATTATTATTTTTTTGTAAAAAATGTTCCGTGTAAAATTTTTTCCTCATTACGATTTTACCTTGGTGTAACTGTTTTTAATGACGAAGGTCCCTCATAATGTTATATTTAGAATATCCTTTCATGTCTTGACATAACAGTGATACTTGTCGTCTTCGTTAAAATAACACACCTTCGGAGTAATGGTGTATGCATGTTACTTTGTTGAAATTGTGAACAGATATATCGGAAATGACTGCATATATTCAATTGTTGCTACATAATAATTATAATACACGGTAGAATGCGATATTTTAACGAAAAAAAAATCGTGTAACATATATAATATATGTTATGTCATGTCCGTGTTGTCAGGAAACGACGCCTTTTCATGACTAATAAGTGCAAAACAAATGCTGGTTTGATATTACCAAAGCGGCGACTGGTCGAGGTTCATAATGCACAATTTGAAGACAATCGACATATTTGCGTTGACGGGACATAGATTCAAAAAAACAATTTTAGGGATTATTGCACCTTATACAGTACGGTCGCCCTCGAAAATAGCTCAACAGAAACAAATTTAAAAAACGAAATAAGTGTTCAATTATTTTTTCATCTCTCCTGTTCGAAAAGTTCAATTTTCATGGGTAGATAGCCGGGTGGAAAGTAGCTTATTTCATCCCTAGGGTAATAAGTATTTGGGGTGTGTGTTGGGTAACCTCCTCGAGTGTCGTTCCGACTCCGATCCCGCTGCAGTCCGGGGGGAACGGAACCGGAGCGGCCGGTACACCCTGGGCGGCGGTCAATGGCTTCCCCTTCATGGGGTTGGCATTGATCGTCGGCGAATACCCAACGTGGCGGGAACACATCGCTCTCCGTACTCCTCTGCTTTCAGAGGAGACAGGATGAGCGATGGTGTTTGTGGCTGAGGCCACCATAGGATCCTAGGGGATCCAGGGGCGGGTTGGCCCACTGCTAACGCACCGGGACGACCTCCTCCTCCAGCAGCGACGAGGCGTCGAAGCCGGCGTCGAAGGTGGCTGCTGGCCGCCGAGGGGCGCGTGGTGGCGTGAGGGGTGGGCAATCCACCCGAGCCCGCTCGGCTCTTGGAAGGGCTGCGGGAAAGTCACCGCCGAGGCCTTCCACCTCGGCGATGTCGGTGTCGGAGCCATGCGGGAGGACGCGGTCACTCATGGAGAGACTCCAGAAGGTGACCGCGTCCTTCCAGGGGTCCCCAAACCCTGAGCAAGAGGCGATGTTGAGCATTGTGCTCGACATCGCCTCCGAGAATGAGGGCCTGGCGGCGCAGCTGGCCGAGTCCCGTCGGGAGACGGCTCGACTAGCTGCAGCCGTCGAAGAGCTCAAGAGGGGGATGGCGAGCTCGGCTCAAACGGCGCAGCGGGCGCAACCGGCGGAGCCGGCGCGCACGACTCGCTCGTCCGCGAGTCGTTCAGCGCAGCCTGCGCTGTCGGCGCGGCCGGAGCGGCCGGTGCAACCGGTCCAGCAGCCAGCACAGTCGGTGCGGCCAGCGCAGCCGAGGGCACCGCCGGCGGAGTCCTGGCTCCCCTACATGGAGGCGCTGGAGGAGAGGATGATGTGTCGGATGGAGGCCCTAATGGACTCCATCCGCCGTCCGCCTCTGGCGCCACCAGCGGCCGGCTACGCGGCTGTAGCCCAAAGGGGCCCTGCCTGCCCGGCCGCGGGTGCGAGTGCGACTCTGCCGGTCCCGGCTCCTCAGCCCCCTCCCGCTCAGGGTAAGGGGAAGGGCAAAGGCAAGGGGAAGGGCAAGGGGAAGACGTCCCCAGCCCTGGCCCCAGCCCTGGCCCCAGCCACAGCCCCAGCCCTGGCCCCAGCCACAGCCCCAGCCACAGCCCCAGCCGTGGTTCCGGCTACCTCCACCCCGTTGGAAGGGGGCTGGGAGGTGGCTGGAGCCAGCAAGAAGAGGCGGAAGGCCGCCAAGAAGGCCGCCAAAAAGGCCAGGAGGGCCGCGGCCGCCGCGAAAGCAGCGCCGGGGAAGCTTCGTGCCCCCCGCACTACGGCCGTCGTCGTCACCCTGACGGCGGAGGCAGCGGGGAGAGGCATGGGGTATGCCGAGGTGTTGGCCAAGGTGATGGCCAACGTCGACCTCAAGGCCCTCGAGATCCCGGGCGTCCGGTGCAAGAGCACACGGACGGGAGCCCGGCTTCTCGAGGTCCCCGGCGCCGCCAGTGGCCCTAAGGCTGACGCCCTAGCGGCTAGGCTGAGGGAGTCGCTGGATGCAGCCGACGTCCGGGTGTCCAGGCCCATTAAATGCGCAGAAGTGCGCATCACGGGCCTGGACGACTCCGTCACGGCTGAGGAGCTTAGGCTCGCCGTGGCGGAGGCCGGGGACTGCTCCCCGGACACAGTGAAGGCCGGAGCTATACGCTTCGGCCGCGGTGGACAGGGGGCAGCAGTTGTCGGCTGCCCTATCGCGGCGGCCCAAAAGGTCGCAGACGGGCGGAGCCTCCTGGTGGGAGGCTTCCTGAGGGCGCAGGCACGGCTCCTGCAGGCCCGACCGGCCAGGTGCTTCAGGTGCCTGTCGGTGGGCCATGTGGGGGTGCACTGCACGGCGGAAGTGACGGCGGGTGACCGTTGCTTCCGCTGTGGCCAACCCGGTCACAAGGCCGGCACGTGCGATGCCCCGCTGCACTGCTTTAGGTGTGCAGCGGGAGGCAAGCCGGCCGACCACAGGGTTGGCAGCAAGGCCTGCGCCGGAGGGGAGCCGAAGCCGGGAGGCCGGCCTTCCGCCTCCAGTTCACAGCGGGATGCGGAGATGGGGGTTCCATAATGGATCCTCAACTCCGCATCCTGCAGGTGAACGTTGGCCACGGTGCCCATGCTCAGGATCTTCTGCGCCAGAGCATGGCACAGTGGGCCATAAATGTCGCCGCTGTCGCCGACCCATACACCCACCGGTTCCTCGGGCCTATGTAGTAGAGGAAACATACAACACATATATATACGTTGTTCTAGAAATAAATGATCAGTCTTATTACAGCATTCGTTTTGTTTCATTTGTCTATCCCCGACATTGCATGGCGACCCTGCCAGGCCTTATTTGGTCGACGCGCTCCATATAAGGATAGCGAACAAATTTGATCCGCAATGTGACAAGATGATATACTACGAAGTGCAATTGTGTTCAATCCAGACGTGCATTAAGTATATAGGTACAATATGGGTGGCAGTCAATCAACTGAAAAAGAGCCAGTAATTATTGCGCAGAATTCGGCGGGAGGCCAAAATTCCGCATCCGTGGAACAGCTGATGTTCCATGTCAGCACGACAAATATAATTTTAGCTGTAATCGCTCTGGTTTTGGGGCTCGTAGTTTTGGTTGTGGCCTACCGCATGTATAGAAGGTGCCACAAAAGAATGGTGGAGCAGCACGCCAGTAACATATTTTTCCGGAGATACGCCAGTGTTATTCGCGGTCGGCGTAACAATTTAGACCTTGAAGAAGGCATCAGTGGCGAAACACCGCGTAAAATTTAGTGCGTAAAGTGCGTATTCAAAAATATACAGTGCGCGAAATGATACGAAGTGCGAAAATACGTATTAGTGTGCATAATTATTTAACCATATTTTATCCGCTCTTTAAGAACACTAAGTGTTAATTATTAATACTTAAAGGTTATCATGTTACATCGTGCGCCGCTAGAATCGGGTTACCTACAGTGCTAGATTGGTATGTATTAAGTTTCATAAATTTATTGTGTTTATATTCATTCATTCATTAAGGTGACCTTTGATGGCAGAAAATTTGAGAGAATTGTATGAAGGATTACTGTCGATTAGGACGTATTTAATAAAAATCGGTCCCAGTAGGCGACAAGAAAAAATATGCCATAAAAAGTTAAGCGAAGCTGACATTTTATATGACCAGTATAGCAATTACTTAGAAGAAATAAGTATACAAAGAGTAATCAAAGAAAAGGTAGAATTAGAATTAATTAATACATTGTGCGGAAAAATTGACAAATTGTATTCTGAAATAGTTGAACTGTGTCAAAGTAAGCCTATAGAGTACACCACAACAATGGCGAAATTTGACCTAAAAATTGCGCTGAGCTTATTACCAGTGATGAATGATAGCGAATTAATTACTAAGCAATTAATAGACGGAATAGAATATTATGACTCTGTTTTAGAAGATGCGTCAAAAGCTAATTTAATACAATTTATTTTAAAAAGTCGTTTATCCCAGTCGGCTAAATTAAGATTAGCATCAAATTATGCCAGTGTCTCTCAATTACTTACGGATATGAAATTACATCTTTTACCTAAAAAGTCATTTACGGCCATACAAAGTAAATTGCAGTCTTTGAGACAAAATGAGAAATCAGTATCGGACTTTGGTCAGGAAATATCCAACCTATTCGTTGATCTGACGATTTCCCAATCCGAAGGGCAGAGTGATAGTTATGATGTATTGAAACGAATAAATGAAAAGCTTGCAATTAAGCGCTTTGCTGATGGATTGAGGAACCGTAGGTTAAGCACGATTATAGCGGCTAGGAACTATAATGCGTTAAATGACGCCATACAGGCGGCTATCGACGAAGAAGTTTCGTCATGCGCCAATTTTTCGGATATTCTAACAATGCGCAAACCTAATAATGGGTCAAAATATAACAATTACAGAGGTAACCAAAGAGGGTTTTATTCGAATCCGCACTCTAGAGGCAGAGGTTCATATACGAGGAGACCTGGCCAGCCTGCACAGCAACATAGAGCTCAAGGGAGCTGGACACGTACGCAGCGAGGTCGTGGACGTGGATCTCGAGGTAGGTTTAATCAGAATAATTCTTATAATAATAGGAATTCTCAAAGGAGTGGAAATGTTCATGTTATCATGAGTGATAATAATTCCAGCAGTTCCAGCACTGAGAGAGTAGCTGAGGAAAATGTACAGCAGTTTTTTCGAGGCTAATAATAAATTTATTTTTTCATACAATAACTCCTTAGTAACTAGGTTATCCTTAAATGGTAAGGAATATTCTTGGCTAATTGACACCGGAGCATCGATCTCCGCTGTAACTTACGATTGCATCATCCAACAAAACATTCCTTTGCATAAATGGAAGACCACTATAAATGGTATTGGGGGCAAAGTTGAAACAATTGGATACTCTTACCTGCCGTTGATGACGCAAGATTATGTTTTTAATCATAAGTTTTATGTTTTTAAAAATTTGCCATGTAAGGCTGATGGCATTATCGGGTATGACTTTTTAAATAAGTTTAGGGCATGTCTAGATCTGAATTATAAACAAATGCATTTATGTACTTTATCTAATAATAAATTAGTTTTGCAATTAAATAGTCAAGTTAAGCAATTATTCAACATTCCATCTAGGTCGGAATCCATACATTATTTAGATACGAGCGTGAATGAAGAGTGTGTGGTTTGTGCAGCAGAATTGCAAGAGGGAATCTTCATGGCCAGTACGGTAGTTACACCAGTTAATGGGAAAATACCTATACGAATATTAAACACGACTGAAAGCAACTTAACATTAAATGAAATTAATCCGGTTATACATAAGTTAAGTGACTATAATTTATGCACGTTTGACAGTTGTCCGCGAGGTTCAGAACGCGTTAAAAGCTTATTGTCAATTCTTAATTTAAAAGATTTGAATTTAGAAGAGAAGATTTCTATTCAAAATTTATGCGCTAAGTATGCCGATATTTTTTTCTTGCCGGGTGATAGTCTAACGACCACACCCATATACAGTCACAAAATAAAATTAAGAGAAAATGTGGATACTGTATATGTCAAACCGTACCGCCTGCCTCATTCACAAAAAGGCGAGATCGACAAACAAATTAAGGACATGTTGTCTCAGGGAATAATAGAGCCTTGTGCAAGCGAGTGGTCCAGTCCCGTACTGTTAGTACCAAAAAAGGTTGATCCCACAGGACAGAAAAAGTGGCGGTTAGTTATAGACTATAGGAAATTAAATAATAGCATTCAAGATGATAAGTTTCCACTTCCAAACATAACTGATATCCTTGATTCTCTTTCGGGGTGTATTTATTTCACTCATCTAGATTTATATCAAGGGTTTTACAACGTCAATTTAGAAAAAGAAAGTAGGAAATATACAGCCTTTTCCTCGGGGCAGTATCAGATGACTAGAATGCCTATGGGTCTCAAGACGAGTCCAAATTCCTTTTCTAGAATGATGAATATAGCTATGGCCGGTTTAACTTATGATAAATGTTTAGTTTATTTAGATGATTTAATTGTTTATGGTAAAAATTTAAATTCAGCGGTCAAAAATTTAGTGGATGTGTTTGAACGATTACGAAATACTAATTTAAAATTGAATCCCAGTAAATGCGATTTTTTGAGGAAGGAAATGTTGTATTTGGGTCATGTAATATCATCAGAAGGTGTCTTACCTGATCCCGAAAAATTAAATGTCGTAGAAAAATATCCTGTTCCTCAAAATTCTGACGAGGTCAAACGATTCGTTGCTTTTGCTAACTATTATAGAAAATTTATAAAAAATTTCGCTGAAATCGCACAACCCTTAAATAATCTTTCAAAGAAGAATATTACTTTCGAGTGGACTAGTAATTGTCAAAATTCATTTGATTTATTAAAACAAAAGTTAACTTGTCCACCTGTACTTCAATATCCCGACCTTTCACCTGACAATATATTTATTGTTCAAACCGATGCATCAGGGTATGCAATTGGTGCCGTTCTAGCCAATCAAAATGGAAAGCCAGTGGCTTATGCTAGTAGAACTCTAAACAAAGCGGAAAAGAATTACCCGACAATCGAGAAGGAATTACTCGCTATTGTCTGGGCGATAAAACATTTCAGACCGTACCTATATGGTCGAAAATTCCAAATATTAACCGACCATAAGCCATTAGTTTATTT
Organism: Cybosia mesomella; assembly: GCA_946251805.1. Lineage (NCBI taxonomy): Eukaryota > Metazoa > Arthropoda > Insecta > Lepidoptera > Erebidae > Cybosia > Cybosia mesomella. Next base: position 8,363,990 of record OX276390.1, read on the forward strand.
ATTTAATATTAAGGATCCATCTAGTAGGCTACTGAAATTTAGAATTATGTTAGAAGAGTATGATTTTTGTGTTGAATATGTGAAGGGCTCGGACAACGCAGCTGCAGACGCATTGTCCCGAGTATCCTTAACATCAAAAGATTTAAAAGAGATGCATGAGGGTGTTATAAACGTCCTTACTAGGGCACAAAAGAGGGAGTTAGATAGTAGGCAAGACAGTTCGGACCCTATAGTCATTACGGACGACTGGTCTGATCAGCCAAGCGTCGTGGAGACTCATAGTAAGCCGAAGCTGTCTGTTGAACTTAAATTCATAAGAAATAAGATTTTATGGAAATTGAGAAAGGAAAATTTGATAGAAACTGAGAGTGAGGAATTTATATTTGTACCGAAAAATATGGTAATATACATAAAACCAGAATCTCGATCGCAACTCACGCCAGGCGTATTTGTGAGAGAACTGGAAAAGTTTTGTAGAAAGCTAGGAATAACTGAATTATATTTTCTTAAAAATGAAAATAGTGGTACATTCATTAAAAAGTTAGTGGAGGAAATAAAAAATATAACTACATGGTCCGGTCCACGACTATGCATATTAAAAGATGTAGTCAAAATAGAAGACAAGGACGAAAAAAGAGTTATCTTAAATGACTTTCATATGTTACCTACGAGTGGCCACGCAGGTATCAGACGAATGGTCAATAACATTAAGAAGTACTATTTTTGGTCAGGCATCGAACGAGATGTTACTGAGTTTGTAAGTAAGTGTGATCAGTGTCAAAAACAAAAGCACTCGGTTCGTATTCGAGAACCCATGGAAATAACTTCCACTGCCCATTCCGTTTTCGAGAAAATTTATTTAGATGTGGTAGGACCGATAGATACAGATCAGCAAGGTTACTCATACATATTAACACTTCAATGCGAATTATCGAAATATATTGAGGCATATCCCTTAACCACAAAAACTAGCACTGAAGTGGCAAACAATTTCGTATGTAATTTTATTTTACGTCATGGGATTCCTAGAGAAATTGCTACCGACAGAGGATCCGAATTTATGTCAACAGTCATGCAAGAAACTTGTAAATTACTTCACATAAATAAAATTAACTCCACTGCTTATCGACATGAGAGCATAGGCGCGCTCGAAAATGCTCACAAACATTTAGGAAGTTTTTTAAGAATACAAGCAGGTAAACATCCTGAATCGTGGAGCACTTGGTTGCCATACTGGTGTTTTAGCTACAACACTTCCGTCCATACGGAAACTAATTATACTCCCTTTGAACTAGTATACGGCAAGAAATGTACTTTGCCGAGCAACCTTACAAAAAATGTAGATCCACTTTACAATTACGGTAACTATCCCCTAGAACTGAAATACCGACTACAGGTATCTTCAAAGGAAGCTCGAGATAATTTATTACAATCTAAGCTAACTAGGAAATTAAAATACGACTGCACTATGAATCCTATTCATTATAAGGAAAATGACCTAATATTAATAAAAAACGAAACTGGTAATAAGCTAGCCAATGTTTATTTAGGCCCGTTTACTGTTATAAAAGATTTATCACCCAATGTACAAATCTCTAGAGATGGAAAAATCGACATTGTACATAAAAATCGAACTAAATTATATGTTCCAAACAATTAAATAATGTTTTATCATGTATTTAATTATGTCTAACTTGTTAAAGTTGTAACCTTGGTAGGTACTTTAGTACCTACAAACTTATGTACTCGTAATACTTTTGTCATCTAATTAATATTATATTTTGTCACCAATTTATTGTTTTAGCTAATAGGTTTGATGTTATTGTAATAAAACATCTATTTACTCAATATTATGTTATATGAAATTATATAGCCATGTTTACTACGTTGAAATGACTTATTCAATCATGTGTATTGTACTCACTGTTAATCACTTATATTGTTAATGAATAAAAAAAAATTGTAATTTTATTTTATTTCAACCTCCGTGGGAGATGTAGTAGAGGAAACATACAACACATATATATACGTTGTTCTAGAAATAAATGATCAGTCTTATTACAGCATTCGTTTTGTTTCATTTGTCTATCCCCGACATTGCACCTACCTGGGAAACCGCGCTGGATGGGTCGGCGGCACTGGTGCACAACCCTGCCGCCGGCAGCCCCCCTCTTGCCGTCGTTGCAAGGGGACCCGGCTGCGTGGCGGCGGCGGTTGGGGATATAGCGGTCGTGGCCGCTTATATCACGCCGAACCGAGACCAAGCTGCATATGAGCAGTGGCTCCGTCAGCTGGCCGTCGTCGTCAATGCCTGCCAGCCCCGTCCGGTCCTTGTGCTCGGGGACTTCAACGCCTGGTCGTATGCCTGGGGTTCCCGACACGAAAGGGGCGCGACGGGGCATAGAGGCAGGGCACTGGTGGACTGGGCCGCACGACTCGGCCTAGTCCTCCTAAATCGGGGAGCCGTGGACACGTTCGTGACCTCGAGGGGTAGCTCCATCGTGGACCTATCGTTCGCGAGCCCCTCGTTGGCGCGACGTGTTCAGGGCTGGCGCGTCGTTTTGGGGGAGGACACAAGTTCGGATCACCGATACATTCGGTTTGACGTGTCCCCCCCTGCGAGCGACGCGCCGGCTGCACCGGCTCCACCCGAGCCACGTTGGGAGCTTAAGCGACTTGATCGGGAGCTCCTCCTGGAAGCCGCCATCGTACAGGCCTGGGCCCCTGCGCCGGACAGGCCTGTCAGCATAGACGATGAGGCGGAGTGGTTCCGGGAGGCCATGACCCGTGTCTGTGACGCGGCGATGCCTAGGGCTCCGCCCTATAATCCGAGGGGTCAGGTCTACTGGTGGTCGTCGGAGATCGCGCAGCTCAGACGGGGCTGCGTGATCACGCACCGCCGGTGGGCCCGATTCCGTAGGAGGCGTCGCTGCCCCGCAGATGCGGAGGCCCGAGAGGCGGAGTTGTACGAGGGATACAGGGAGGCCAGACGAGCCCTCCGAGCGGAAATAAGGCGTTCCAAACGGGACGCCTTCCGTGAGCTGCTGGAGACGCTGGAGCGGGACCCTTGGGGGCGGCCCTACCGGATGGTGAGGGGCAAGCTGCGCCCCAAGGCCCCGCCGTTAACCCGGTGTCTCCAGCCGGATCTGCTCGGAGGAGTTGTTGGCTCCCTGTTCCCAGCGCGGGCGGTGGAACATGTTCCACCGCGGATGACTCCGCCTCGGTTGCGCATGGCGCCCGACGTGGAAGACGACGACGTGCCCGAGGTCACTTGGGTAGAACTAGAGCTGGCGGTGAGAAGGCTAAGAGCCAAACACACCGCCCCGGGACCCGACGGCATTCCAGGCCGAGCGTGGGTCCTAGCTCTAGTCGACGACGCTCTCGAGCCCCGACTGAGAGGGCTTCTCAGCGCATGTTTGGAGCGGGGCCAGTTTCCGAAATTGTGGAAGACGGGGAAACTGGTCCTCATCCGAAAGGAGGGGCGCCCGGCGGACTCGCCGTCCGCCTACCGGCCCATAGTGTTGCTCGACGAGGTGTGCAAGCTCTTTGAAAGAGTAATTGCGAAGCGCCTCGTCGAGCACCTCTCAAGAGTGGGGCCGGACCTGGCGGATGGCCAATATGGCTTTCGCCAGAGGCGCTCCACCGTGGATGCCATCATGCGCGTGAGGGCTCTGGCGGAGGATGCAGTAGCCCGGGGTGAGGTGATGTTGGCGGTGTCCCTGGACATCGCCAACGCGTTCAACACCTTGCCCTGGAGTTGCATTAGGGAGGCGCTCGTGTATCACGAAGTGCCTCTCTACCTCCGCCGCATAGTCGGGGCGTATTTGACGGAGAAAGCCGTCATCTACCCAACCGTGACCGGTCTCGGTCGGCGTGAAATGTCGTGCGGTGTTCCACAGGGATCGGTCCTGGGGCCGCTCCTGTGGAACATCGGATACGACTGGGTGCTTCGCGGTGAGCTCGTAGGCGGTGCCGCCGTCACGTGCTACGCGGACGACACGCTCGTGACGGCGTGCGGGGCGACGTACCGCGAAGCGACCCGAAAGGCCACGACCGCGGTTGCCCAAGTCGTTAGGCGGATCCGGCGGCTGGGTCTCGAGGTGGCCCTGCATAAAACCGAGGCCCTGTTCTTCCATGGGCCTCGGAGCAAGCCACCCGAGGGATCCAGTCTCATCGTGGGAGGAAATCGCATCGGCATCAAGCCCCAAATTAAATATTTGGGGCTCGTGCTCGACGGCCGATGGGACTTCGGAGAGCACATCCGAAGTCTGGCCCCCAAATTGAAGGGCACAGCTCTCGCTCTGGCTCGGCTGTTGCCCAACATGAGGGGGCCCGATGACTCCTGCAGGAGACTTTACGCGGGGATCGTGCGGTCCATGGCCCTGTATGGGTGCCCAATATGGGCGGAGGACCTGAGGACCAGAACTGTGCGGATGCTGCGCGCTCCGCAGCGAGTTCTGGCCATCAGGGTCATCCGAGGGTACCGCACGATCTCCTTCGAGGCGGCGAGTCTCCTTGCCGGAACTCCGCCATGGGACCTGGAAGCGAGAGCCCTTTCGCAACTGTACCAGTGGCGAAAGGAGGCACGGGAGCAGGGATGGAACCCCGAGCCTCCCAGTCCTACAAAAGTGGGAAGCGATGGCCAGAGCAACCATAGCGTACTACTAGGGATGCTCTGGGTACCGCAAACATATATTAAAAATAAAATTGCTATTGGTTATATTTTATATAAATATAATACGAGGCATCAAAAATTTAATAATATAAAAATATCATAGTTATAAAACAAACTAATAATAATTTATACCTGCCTACCCATCAAAAACCCGTCGATATATCTACAAATAAAATCCTAACCTCTCTTAAAAACGCTGAACGCCTCGCTACTTAATGTAATTATTACCTTATCTATTATATACCATTATTATATGTACAAAAATTATAATCTATACTATATCTGCTCACTACATATCCCTAAAATTACAATATCTGTTTAAAATGTTATACCTTAAACATCTTATTATGCTCACTCACTTATAAAACTATTACTTCCCCACAATTATGATAGTAGTAACTTATTTCTTTTCTATCTGTACAACGTATAATAAATACATTCCGGAAGACAAAACCACTTGCTATAATTTTCTGAGAAAAAATTAGAACAAGATGATGGAATCTACCCCTGTTTAATCTATGGTATTATTATACTATATACTTTACCTATCACTAGCTATAAATCTTATATAATATCGTTATTTATTCTACATATCTATTGCTACTTGAGAAGTACATAATTATGTTCCCTACCACTATACCCTATCACCACATTTTTATTTATTTATGTATCATCATCATGTGTTGTTGTTATATATGTATCAGCTACACGTACATAATTATGTACTGAAGTTTTAACAATAAGCGTAGACGGCTGGGCGACCGTCGCGTCGAGTGACGTCAATAAGCTCGTCGGCCGCCGGGCCGCCAATGCTTAAACGGCCTAATGCTGAAAAATGATTGGAACAACTTTGATACACATCGTAACATCACGTACACAACACGCACAACATTCAACTTAGCACCACACATACAAAACATCAACCACACCGTTATTTACTTCGGGCATTCTGTAGCTTGTTAAGCGAATAAACTGCAGAATAAACCGTCGCACACATAAAACAAGCACATACACAAGTATTTCCCCATCTTGATAAATTAATAAGTAAAATAAAAAGACGTATTCTAAATTTTCTTCAAAACTATCTTCAAAATTATTTGTAAACAATTAATTAACAGTTAAAAAGGGCCTCGCCAACTAAAGGTGAGGGTAAACCGGGGGGGGTCACGCTAGAATTAAAACTCTAGACGGGGCTCCCACTTCAAAAAAAAAAAAAAAAAGAACCCCGAGCCTCGAGAAATCGAGGCCGTGCAGTCCCAGCTCCGCCAGGCCATCGTGGTGGAGTGGAAGGAACGACTTCGGCAACCAAGCGCAGGGCACGCCGCAATAGCGGCGGTAAGGCCCATCATGGAGGATTGGCTGGAGAGGCGACACGGAAGCCTCTCCTACCGACTGACGCAGGTGATCTCAGGGAAGGGGTGCTTCGGGGACCACCTGCATCGGATCAGGAAGGAGCCAACGCCTGAGTGTCATCACTGCGACGCGAGCGAGGACTCAGGGCTGCACACGCTGGCGGACTGCCCGGCGTGGGAGGCGCCGAGGCGTGACCTCGTGGCAGCCATCGGGGTGGGAGTCCTCTCGCTCGGCAGCATGATTGCGGCAATGGTGCGGAGCGCGAGCGCGTGGGCCGCCGCCGCCTCCTTCTGCGAGCATGTAATGCTCGCGAAGGAGGTGGCGGAGCGCGCCCGGGAGAGACTTAGAACTCTCCCGGTCCGCCGAGCGCGCAACTTGCTCGCCGCGCGTCTCAGGCAACTCAGGCGCCGGAGGTCGCTTAACGACCTCCGTCCTCCATGAGCGCAGGCCTGGGGGTGGCGGGTGAGGCCACCTGTCACCCCAGCAGAAGCAGGCCGGGACGGTGGGGCGACTAGCGCCCCTCCCCCAAACCGGGGCAAGACGGGGACACCGTGGTTCCCAAACCCGAGGGGGCCATCTCGAAACCGGAGATGGCCCAGGGTCAGTCGGGGTGCGAGGGATATGCTCTATGGTAAACCTTACACCCCGGCGTCTGTAGACCCGAGACGGCGTGCGGTTTTAGTCGGTTCAAGCCCGACATAACCGCCCCCGCTGGCACGCGGGGGGGTATCCGAAGGGATTTCCGCACGATAAAAAAAAAAAAAAAAGGGTAAAAAAAAAAAAGCTGTTGTTAATAATCTATTTTCAAATTGTTCTAATTTCAATTAGTAAATAATTATTAAATAATTAATTTTAATTACTAATTTAGCGGCGATAGCCCAGTGGCGTACGTAACGGACTGCTGAGACGAGGTCTCAAGTTCGATCCCCAGTCGCCCCGGGCACACACCTCTGACTTTTCATAGTTATGTGTGCATTAATAAATGGTAATTATCGCTCACTAAATATTGTGCCCGGTAGATGGCAATATTCTCGCCCACTATTACATTGGGACCTTAACATAACTGGCGAATCGTAAGGGATTTCCGCACGAAAAAAAAAAAAAAAAAAAAAAAAAAAAGGTGTGGTGGTTATGGTCTAATTTTATTTTAAATTTTAACTGATAATCAATATACCTGTTAACATTAAATGTGTGTCGAATTTTAATTTCCTCACATAGTCGAAATGAAAAGTAGAGTGTTTACCTCGGGTCATTGTCACCATTTCTCCCTCGAACTATTGGCGCTCTCACTTCGTTCGTCCGCCAGAAATATCTCTGGTGAAATGGCTGACTTTCAACCCTTGTGTAACAATCTACTATTGTTTTCTTCGGAGTATAAATCTTAAAAGAAAAAAAAATAAAACGTAAAGAATATAAAGTTATAGAGATAAGAGAGTCGGTACCTTGGAATGAGATGGGCATTTATCTAGAGAGCACATAACCATAAACTTAACGAGAAGACACTTTATTTTGTTTAGACCTATTATTGATGTAGCGGCATCGATTAATAAAAAGAAAATATTATTTGTAACACGAGGAAAATGTTGTGGGTTATACATTAGTAAATAATATAATACATGTTGTAGTATATTTAATCTATGTTAATATGAATAATAGCCTTTTTGTTGTATTCTTCATTGTTTCTGTTTTAGTCTTAATATAATAAATTTTAAATTAATTGACAGGCATTCCTAACAAGAAGTTTAAAAATTCTAAGAAGATACTCGGACGACATTCTAGGGAGAGTCATGAAGCAGTAAACATGGCATAAGAAAGGTGTATCTGATGGACAAAGACACCTCAGTTTAATCATACATTAAAGTCAAATGAGTGTTAATACTGGACTTCATAAATTGCTCTAGTGGAGAGCATTCTAATCTTTCTTCTGTTCTAGCAATTCTTTAACAAAAGGCAACTGCAGTCCTTAACACGTTTCCTCACTATTGGCGAGTGGCTCACTACGGCTATCCCACCATTGGATTAATGAGATTGCAATCTCTCTTAATAATTTGAAGATTTGAAATCTTATTGTGAACTGTTTATAAACTTTAAGTGATATTATTTAAGTTTGTGAATTGTGGACATTATATGTATTAATACCCCCTTAACATCTTCATTTTTCTCTCCTCCTGTTTTTCCTTTTTTTAATCTGGCGTACGCTATCCTTCATAGGATACCGTTACGTTACAATGTATATTACTATACTGTAAACTTTAAATGTATATCTGTTTTTGTTCCATGAAATAATAAACTAGGTCCGCAAGGCAATAGCTCTTGCAATGTTGAGTTGGGAGTGCCCATGTCTGAGTGATTTGGAAACGAGCATAGAATATCGTAGTTTTTGAGAAATCAGCTTTAGAATTTTTTATTTGGTGATTAATCCTCCGTGTCTGGTCCGATTTTTAAGTTTTCTTTTTTTTAATCGGTATCTATGGTTATACTACTAGGCTACGTTGTGGCGCCAAAATTTAGATTTTACTAATTGTGGTTTTTGAGAAATCAGTTTTTGAATTTGTTGTTCGGTGATTATTCCTCCGTGGTACTTCATTCAACGAAATACATCGAGTGGAGTGAAAGGAGCTAACGCTCGACTTTGTCTCACTCTCAGCTCAAAAAAAAAAAAGTATATATATGTTATGCATATATAATACATAAAAATTATGCACAACAAAATAAATATTTGTGCATAATTTTAAGGGTTCCGTTGCCAAATGGCAAAAAACGGAACCCCTTTAGATTCGTCATGTCTGTCTGTCTGTTTTTCCGAAACTATAAGAACTATGCTGTTGAAACTTGGTAAGTAGATGTATTCTGTGAACCGCATTAATTTTTATATTTGAGTTGATTGAATGAAAGGCAAATTGCGGTTTACGATTTATGACGTATTAAAAAAAAAACTACTTACTAGATCTCGTTCAAATAAATTTTCGGTGGAAGTTTACATGGTAATGTACATTATATTTTTTTTTTTAGTTTTATCGATCCCTTATTTTAGAAGTTACAGGGCGGGACACATTTTACCACTTTGGGAGTGTCTCCCGCGCAAACTATTCAGTTTAGAAAAAAATGATATTAGAAACCTCAATATCATTTTTGAAGAGCTATCTATAGATACCTCACACATATGGCTTCCATGAAAAAAAAATTTTTGAGTTTCAGTTCTAAGTATGGGGACCCCCAAAATTTATTGTTTTTTTTTCTATTTCGCGCAAACTATTCAGTTTAGAAAAAAATGATATTAGAAACCTCAATATCATTTTTGAAGAGCTATCTATAGATACCTCACACATATGGCTTCCATGAAAAAAAAATTTTTGAGTTTCAGTTCTAAGTATGGGGACCCCCAAAATTTATTGTTTTTTTTTCTATTTTTGTGTGAAAATCTTATTATTGCGGTTCACAGAATACATCTACTTACCAAGTTACAGCAGTATAGTTCTTATAGTTTCGGAAAAAAGTGGCTGTGACATACGGACTGACAGACAGACAGACATGACGCATTTATAGATTCGGCGGGTTCCGTTTTTTGCCATTTGGCAACGGAACCCTAAAAAACAACAGGCAGTTATGAATCAACTTATAATATCGTGTGAAAATCAAACAAAGCCCTGTGATCCCGAATCAACAAGTCGATAAATTTGAACGAGATTGGAGCTTACTGTCAGAGTGCGGTCGCTGAGTTTATTTCTACATGGAGCTACTATTATTGTGAAGGTGGCGGTGATGTAAGAATCAGTCAATGTATTTAGTAATGAGGTTTTAGTTCATTGCTCAAGTTAACTCAACACGCTCAATTTGACTCATCATCATGACCTATTTGTGGAATATTAAATTTTTGTTTAAGTTTAAGTTATAGTCTATCCACATAATAACACTTTGCATTATGATCATAATGCTAATATTGTAAATGCGAAAGTGAGTTTGTTTGTTACTCAATCCTGCAAAAACGGCTGGATGGTTTTGGAACATAGGTAGAATAGAATACGACCGCGAATAACAAATAGGCTACATTTTATGTCCGGAATAGGGCTAACAGCTTAACACTAATAATAATTTAGGTACATAGTATAGTGATGAGCACATTGGAATTTATTTTTTTGTAACTTTAAAAGTGTTCAAACCCAAACCACAAAGCAAGCCAACAAAACCTAAATTTTGTACCATTAGTCGATTATATTAATAAACTTTTTTTTTTGTGCGGAAATCCCTTCGGATACCCCTCCGGCGGCTAGCGGGGGCGGTTACGTCGGGCTTGAACCGATTAAAACCGCACACCGTCTCGGGTCTACAGACGCCGGGGTGTAAGGAGGCGGTGTAAGGTTGCGGTACTCATAGAGCATATCCCTCGCACTCCGACTGACCCTGGGTCAGTCGCAGTGTCCCCTCTGATAACAGCAGAGGGGTACCTGGACCGACCACGCCCCCCCGCGGGCCTTGCAGACCTGCCATACCCCGACCCTGAAAAGCGCCGGTTGGTCAGACTCTTGGCCGTTGACGTTGACGCCAGCTACTCCAGAGGAGCAATCGATGATGCGTCATCGCCCACGTTGCCCAGGGTGCACCAAACTTGGAGGTGATCCAACCAGTCGCACCCCTATATTAATAACTTTTTTTTTTTCTTTATATCGTGCGGAAATCCCTTCGGATACCCCCCCGCCGGCCAGCGGGGGCGGTTATGTCGGGCTTGCACCGACTAAAACCGCACGCCGTCTCGGGTCTTCAGACGCCGGGGTGTAAGGTTACCCATAGAGCATATCCCTCGCACCCCAGCTGACCCTGGGCCATCTCACCACTAACAGCATCGCTCATCCTGTCTCCTCTGAAAGCAGAGGAGTACGGAGAGCGATGTGTTCCCGCCACGTTGGGTATTGGCCGACGATCCCTATATTAATAACCTAATATCTAAACGTAGTTGTTTCATATTTCACTTCACGATAGTAGAATATTTTTTAGTTTTGTGATTTGTTTTAACTTGTATGTCCCTGTACGAACTCATTCAACTCACACTGGTACATACTGGCAAAGTACTTTAGGAGTTTTTTAAAAAGAGAATTAAGTGAGCTTACTAATCTGAGTTTTTTTTTCAAAATAGTCAATTCATCAAGCCCTCACCGATGGGAAGGTAAGCAGACCCTATTTAATTCAAGGTACACATGAATACGCCAACTCTTCATGCATCCCTGTTGGTAACCAAGTCAGGAGTGGCAAGGAGCGCTTATAGGATAAAATAATATCCACAGCAGATTAAATTCAAGTTACCCTCTGTATTTTTCTTCAACTCAGTTTTGCTAAATTGTTATCTTTTACCTAACTTTAGGCAAACGTCTTCTCTTAGCTCCAAGTTTTTAAAATATACTACCTGGTTTAACTTTAATAATTTGACTTTGTTAATCTTAGAGAATGCTTTACAGAAGCTCTGGTCTCCATCGGTGTCATTCGGTGGGATCACGGTTCCTTAGCGATACGTCGGTGTCACGTATGTTGATGGCCAAGCTCGGTCGGATCTCTAGGATATTCTCTCTAGGGGACACCAGATGCCCCAGCTACACAGACAGATGTCACGAAACACCGTGCGGTTTTAGTCGACTCTAGTTCGATATACACACCTCATCACCACATTGCAAATGTGTGGGGTGTGAAAAAAAACCGGGAGCTGGTGGACATGCCGCACCGTGGGCAAAACCAACTTTCTCGGTAACAGGTCAGATATCAGATACGAGTACACCGTATGGTTTTAGAAACAGCTTGTCATTTCCTCGACAATTTCACTTCAAAACAAATTGGACTCGCTTTTTTGATTATCTGTTTTAGTGAAGTATTATTTTATTATAAGAAAATGCAGAGAAAAGAAGAATAAATTAGTGTCTTTTGAAAATATGTATTTTTACCGATAATGTTCGTTCATTATGTCATTGGCGATTAGATTAAATGGACTATGCATGAAGGTCGCATTCGTCCCAGTACCACCTTTTGTAAAAGTCCTAAAATTCAGCTCATAAGGTAAATACTTATTACTAAAAGTTAAACATGAATGAAGTGTGGAATGATATTGGTGTCAAGAAATTATTTGTAAAAATATTTATCTGACAGCGTATTATGTCCTATGTTACCATAAACTGCTAGACAAACTTTAATAAAACTACAAATGTCAGGGTGTTAGTAGAGTTAGTAAGTTACTGAAAACACAACTGAACAATATTTAAACAACCCTATATTACATGCCTAAATATTGTTACGCCACAGTAATTTTAATATAAATATGAAAATGTAAGCCGTTTTGAAAATCAATCTTGTTCGTTCGAAATGACTATGAAACAAGGTGAAGCCATTAATTTCAATAAAGAGGGTGGAAACAAAAATATATTTACGATATTTACATGTCTATTATTATAAAATCCGTTCTTTCAATTTATTATGACGCAATACACTGTTTGGTTATTCATTCGTTTACTTGAGTGTGTTATGACGTTCGCGACTACTTTATTATAAAAGATTCTTGTCAAGTGATGGTTGTCGATACAATACCATCTAGCAAGTATATTTATTCTGCTTATAGAATAAATATACTTGCATCATGAACAGATAACTTAATATACGTATTTTTTTATATATTTAATCTGTTAAATTGACTGCACCCCGCCTGATGGTAAGCTATGGAACCTAAGGATGATACTTCACTCATTTATGACACATTCTTTTTTGCATAATTGGATTGAAATTATTAAAAATGTATTTAGAGTGTAAAATATAATAATTAATATAATAAATCATTTATTGCTCGAAACATGGCATGTTACAATGGTGTCAATAAAATTAATTAAAGTTCCATATGTTTCGCAGATTGATTCTCTGCATGCAAAGTATTCAATTTAGATTAGGCATACATATAATCCTATCTTTTGTTAATTATTTTTTATATCTTTATTTAGAGGCTTAATCACACTAGGCGATTAGTCGCCTTAATAAATTACAATAGCTAAAAATGTATTACTATTAGATACAGTTTTAAGTAAATCAATGGTTCATTTCAATAAAGGGATTAGCAATCTCTATAAATTGTTGCATCGATCTGATAAGGGATAAAAAAAACATTACATTGTCCAATGTCCGGGTAAGCACCAAAACCGCTATCTTATAAACTCAATTCGGACACTCCTTTAGAGTCCTCGGGAATAAAAATCGAGAATAAAAAAATAATCATTTTTTAAATTTAACTCACATGTATTGAGTGAGTGTTAGAGTTGGTTTATATCTGTTATCATCGGCTTTGTAACTTCAACCGCTATCTTATAAACTCAATTCGGACACTCCTTTAGAGTCCTCGGGAATAAAAATCGAGACTAAAAAAATAATCATTTTTTAACTTTAACTCACATGTATTGAGTGAGTGTTAGGGTTGGTTTATATCTGTTATCATCGGCTTTGTAACTTCAGACAAATCAAAGTTAAAAATAGCATTATTACATTGATCTTAAAATGTAATTAAAATATAAATACAATTCCAATTAATGACAAATTACTATGTAATTTGTTTGCATGTCATGAATGCATGCAAAGATAAAATTGTAATAAACGAATATAAATCAAACGAATATAAATAATCATAATACCTAATTTGGTAGTGAACCTACATAATCATTAATATTTATTACATATTTGGCGTAGGCGATGGATGGTGCTGGATCCAGGAAATACGTAAAAGAAAAAGTTATAGATGATTTTTGTCGCTTTCGAGGTCGCAAACGTATAATGTGGTCGCGTCGGCTCATATCGGTCAACTACCCGCCGCCGCTTAATGCTTTTGCAAAAGCGCGAGCACACATACGCGCTGCCCCTACAGCGCGTTTATTTTATTTACACACACCATGCTAACATGTGAAAGGAAGTAATAGGTCAGAAAATTGCTGTCGGTTTGGCATTTCGCTAGCTAGCTAAAGTGGCAAAAATAACACATGGCTTCACCTGATGGTAAGTGATTGCCGTAGCCTATCGCTACAGACGCAAGGTTCTATACGCGTCGTCTACATTTGGCTTTAGATGTTTCTTATTAATCTTCAAGAAACTCTTTGACACTATAATAACACTTATCAATAAGCCAGATAGTAAGTGCATTTCTGAATTTGTTAAAAGTTGGCTCCCTAATGGGTCTGGGTATAAGTATAAGCGTTTTTGATGAAGAATAGTTTTACAACTAGGCAGCAAAAGCTTTGCGTCATCTCTTGACGTACATTTTATTTCACTGACCTTTTTAAACCACTCTGGATGCTTCTTTACAAATATTCGTTTGTCATAGCCCGAATACATTTTTTTGGCAAATAAAGACCTTTGCTAATTTTTAAACTTTCGCGTTCCATGATTTACAATAATTTAACAGGAATTAACGCGATCATGTATAGGTAGGTATATACATACCTTTAAATTGCCTGACGTTTCGACCAGGTTACACTGGCCAGACAGCCTGTGACCACGGCCAGTGTAACCTGGTCGAAACGTCAGGCAATTCAAAGGTATGTATTAACCTATAGATGATCGCGTTAATTTCCGTTAAATTATTGTAAAGTCCTTTGAGCAATGATGAGAGTTAACCCATAACAGTTAACCATATCGTAATTTTGGTTGTATGTAATAATAAACCATCATTGCAGTTTTTAAAGCCATCTATACGCAAGTTCCAATTGCAATGTTTATTCTAACGTAATACCCAAGAAGTTAGTATCAGCTGAGTTCTCTATATTTGTTCCATGTAGTGGTTGATTATTTAACTTATAGTTTTCAAATTATACAATTTTTGTTTTAGCTACATTTTCGGTCAATTATATATTCTACGACATTCTACACAGCGCTTTCTAGAACCAAAGTAAGCATAGTTTAACTAGCTTGTGTTATGGGTTCCAGGCGGATAAACATACTTAAATTTTTATTTTTTCGTAAATACATACATATTATACATAGAAACACCCAGACCAATGCATGACCACCACCCAGACATATTCATGCATACAAATATTTGCACTGAGCGGGATCGAACCCGCGCCCTTTGTCGTAGCAGTCGAATGCACTGCCGCTACGCCACAGATACAGTCTTCCTATCTAGCCAATTCTTTTATATTATTTAGTGTGGTATTTACGTTAGAAAGATGTTTTGGTTCTGCCATAGAGTTGGCCACTACGAATAATATATAATTTGCGAATAAAATACAATGATTGTTTGTAACTTTAGGTATATCATTAACTTGGGGTGTGTGTTGGGTAACCTCCTCGAGTGTCGCTCCGATTCCGATCCCGCTGCAGTCCGGGGGGAACGGAATCGGAGCGGCCGGTACACCCTGGGCGGCGGTCAATGGCTTCCCCTTCACCCCTTCATAGGGTTGGCATTGATCGTCGGCCAATACCCAACGTGGCGGGAACACATCGCTCTCCGTACTCCTCTGCTTTCAGAGGAGACAGGATGAGCGATGCTGTTAGTGGTGAGATGGCCCAGGGTCAGCCGGGGTGCGAGGGATATGCTCTATGGGTAACCTTACACCCCGGCGTCTGAGGACCCGAGACGGCGTGCGGTTTTAGTCGGTGCAAGCCCGACATAACCGCCCCCGCTAGCCCGCGGGGCGGTATCCGAAGGGATTTCCACACGATAAAAAAAAAAAAAAAAAAGGTATATCATTAACTTGGGGTGTGTGTTGAGTAACCTCCTCGAGTGTCGCTCCGATTCCGATCCCGCTGCAGTCCGGGGGGAACGGAATCGGAGCGGCCGGTACACCCTGGGCGGCGGTCAATGGCTTCCCCTTCACCCCTTCATAGGGTTGGCATTGATCGTCGGCCAATACCCAACGTGACGGGAACACATCGCTCTCCGTACTCCTCTGCTTTCAGAGGAGACAGGATGAGCGATGCTGTTAGTGGTGAGATGGCCCAGGGTCAGCCGGGGTGCGAGGTATATGCTCTATGGGTAACCTTACACCCCGGCGTCTGAAGCCCCGAGACCCGGCGCAAGCCCGACATAACCGCCCCCGCTGGCCGGCGGGGGGGTATCCGAAGGGATTTCCGCACGATAAAAAAAAAAAAAAAAAAAAAAGGTATATCATTAACTTAGAGTGGAAAGAGTAGAGGGCCCAAAACACTTCATTCAATTTTAAGTGACGTTGTCATCAACCCGATCTATCTCTACACATTGTAGTTCTAAGACCAATGTATGTAATTTTTGTGAAAATAAACGATTTATTTATTTATTTATTATACGATTTTGGAGGCTTGCCCCGGAGCCCATATTGTTCATATTCATTAATTATCGTTGTCTATTATGTATATTGTGATCTACAAAATCAAACGTGCGACTCATGTCCAAAAATATAGTAGATACCTGTCTCCTTCTATCAATATTTTCGGTAATGTTCTTAAGTAAGTTGAAAGCTGCCAGTGTGGTGGATTAGCCTTTTTTTTTCAGTGCGGAAATCCCTTCGGATCCCCGCCGGCCAGCGGGGGCGGTTATGTCGGGCTTGAACCGACTAAAACCGCACACCGTCTCGGGTCTACAAACGCCGGGGTGTAAGGTTGCCCATAGAGCATATCCCTATAAACTATTTTGTTCGGGTACTATGATGTTGAACTTTTTCAGAAACTCACTGATTCAAAAATACTTTTTCAAAATTTTGGAAAACACAGGAATCAAAGTAAGTATCTAGAATTATTCATTTGCAATCGACAGTCTTTTTTGTGAAGTGGCCTCACTGTAGACAATTGGTATTCAATACCTATATTATTAGGTTAACAATTCTGTTTTATACCAGATCACTTATCATCTCTTTGCACTTAGTTTATAGACATAAACTAATAAAACCGAACCAAAATGAGTGAACATAGAGTTCTTAATATGTACAATGACCCACAGCATGGCATCGCATTTATACAAAGGCAGTGGCATGCCGTAGGCCAATCATTCACCACTGTATACCATTGCCCCCTGTGTGCACATGGTATACAGGGATGGACGATTGGTAATCGTAGCGCACAATCGGGATATTGTAATTTTTTTGCGCATTTTTAAGGAATCGGGTCCGTGGTGTTTATACCACGGATAAAAATAAATTCGTATAAAATAGACAGTCTATTGTTTTGTTAGTCACCGAACCGCAACTTCTTCTATTACGGTATATTGTCATGATCCACCGCCGTCTTTTGTGCCATTTTATACGAATTTATTTTTATCATAGTAGTTGTGAGTAGTTTGAGTTGTTGAACACCTATGTGATGATGGCCTATAGTTGCGCATTGCAGAGCATGGCCTATCACGAGCTAATAAAAAAACATTTACCAATTTCTGTTCTGAGATTTGGGCATATTATAACCTGATAACCAAACGTCACAATGACGGCGCACATCTTCTACTCAGAGCTAGAAGATTGTAAGTGATCTTATTATTGCCAATTTAACTTCCTGATACTATTTTATTCCCGTCATTTCAGCCATTTTTCCGAACACTTACTAAGTTTTCGCTCGGTGTACTTACGAAGTGGTACTATAATAAGCGACATGGACACACAACTTTAATAAAGTCTTTGGTTTGTCTATTGGATCAGATTTTCTCATCCTTCTAGGCCATTATTGTTAGTCAAGAAAGATTTCTTTCTCAGCAGTTATCGATTGTTCGAACTGTACGGGTTGCCACATTAAATTTCTAATCACAAGGATGGCAAATATTATCGTTACGAATAATATCTCGATGCAATTTAAATAACATCTCCTGGTGCTCATAATAGCTTAACGTGTGTCTGTTGAAAATATTTGCAATGATATTTCAACACAAGTATAAGACTATAGAACACCATTTATTGACATAAGATGTATATTGGTCTAATGACGATAATGAGAATTTAATTAATCTTAACGAAAAATTGGTATCTTCTTCATTAAGTCGCCAATGCCGGTTGCCTGCACTTTGGAGCCCGGGGTCTGCTCTCTTATAACTTCATTATTCAGTTTATTGAGAATTTCAAGTCAGTGACTGCTGTCACCCGTGCCCGATCCTAAGAGTCGTCTTTCAGCAGGTGTATCGCCTTTCAGGTGAGGTTGGGTTGGACCCTGAAGTTCATGATGGTATCATTATAGTATGCCGAATTATTGAAGTGAAAACTTCTTTAGCGGCGTTGTGCACATTTTTTGTAATGGGTAAAAAAGGTTAAATTGGCGTCAGTAAACACGTGACCTGATCGTAAGACAACAAATATAGAAGCGCTATACTTAACTACCTTGGTGGCGCGTTCGTCTAATGAGTAGTCGTTGACTTCGTCAAGACTGAGCTCGATTCCGACCGAGGCGCAAGAAACACTTTTTGTCATCATATAACTTTTTGTAATACACATTTATTCTATTTTGTGCCATAAATCTATTGATATAAAATGAAAATTTAACAAAGTGCATCTATTAATGAAAAAAGAGACGAAGGAAAATGAGTGAGTACTTTATTAGTTATTTATGCAACTGTGGTATAATGAGGGGTATTAAAACATGAATGTGGGTTTATCACACGAAGCGAAGCTGAGTGTGATAATAGTATCACATGAGTGTTTTAATACCTAATTATACAGTTGCATACAAGACTTTATCTACACCCATGATGTGTATTTTCGTAAGTAAAAAAACAATTTGCAAAAATAATAGCGGAGAAAAATAGCGGGAATTCGAATTCGAACGAATAAGCTTTAATTATTTTTTTACGGCGCGCCGCCGCCGCCGCTGTGGTAGTGCAAATTGCAATGCAACGCGCGTGAATGACAGTTCTTTTTTTGAAACTCATACAGATTCCACGCATCGAGCGGTAAGAATTTGGCTGTCTGATGAGTAACCCTTTGCGCGGAAGAGATTGAAAAAGCGAAAGGAGTGTTATTATGAAATTTCATACAACATTATAACACCCGTTCGGATGATATTATGGTTATTAGGACATTGGATGTATTAATGTTGGCAATAAGCTAACTGTTTCAGAATCTTCTATAGAGGATTTAAAGCATGGGTGTAGATAAAAATATATTGGCGATGATTGTTCTGGTAATAATGATGGTGAAAAAGTCGTTGATATTATGGATGGAAGTTGATTTTTCTGAGAGATAAACTTTTTAATGTACAATAATTGTAATAGTTCTGAAGTGTTAAATTTTTAATGTAATATAAATTGTTATATTTGTGTACGATAGCGCAATAAATGAATATGTTACCACATAAATGATAGTACTTTTATACTAGGTATTATATATATATATATATATATATATAGGAGAGGAATGAAAGTGAATGTTAGTGAGACAAAAGTTATGGTTTTTGAAAGAGATGAATGCGTGACAGAGTGTAGGATTTGTATAGATGGAGAAACAGTGGAACAAGTGAATGAGTTCATATATTTGGGAACATTGTTTACGAGAGATGGAAAGCATGAAGAAGATGTTGAAAGGAGAGTGACAGCTGGAAATAGAGGAAATAGAGTGAATGGGGCACTACACAACTTTATGAGCAGCCGGAAAGTGTCCGAAAAGGCACGACTGGCTGTACATGGAGGAGTATTAGTGCCGACTCTTATGTATGGTAGTGAAAGTTGGGTGTGGCAGAAAAAGCATCAAAGTAGAGTGAATGCAGTAGAAATGCGTGCGTTGCGAAGTATGTGTGGATTGACTTTGAGAGATAGAGTGAGAAATAGCGTGATAAGAGAGCGATGTGGATGGACAGAAGATGTAGTGACGAGAATTGAGAAAGGTATGTTAAGATGGTTCGGTCATGTTGAGAGAATGAATGAAAGAAGACTAACGAAACAGGTGTATGACGCGAGTGTGGATGGTACCGTCGCAAGGGGAAGACCTAGGCGCACATACCTGGACCAAATCGGGGAAGTGTTAGAAAAGGGGCAGGTCAGGAGTACCCTAAACCGACGAGCATGCATGAAGAATGTTATGAGAGTGAATGAGGCGAGAGAAGTGTGTCAGGATCGTGGCAAATGGAGATCCGTGATCTCTGCCTACCCCTGTGGGAAACAGGCGTGATTTTATGTATGTATGTATGTATGTATGTATGTACTTTTATACTGATAATTAAAGCAATTCGTGCAAGATGAGTCCCTAACCATTCCAAAATATCAAAAATGCACAACGTTAATATTCAAGTTTTCACTTCTGCCGGCACTGTCGTTTTTTTTATTTCGTACCTACGGTAACCTCTAATTCGGGTTGGTACTCCGTAACTGTTCACCAATCATAAATACATTTAAAATTCTGTCAACCTTTCATTCTTGTACGTGTGTCACTAAAACCTAGATTTCTATTATTTTTCAGTGTAGCAGGTGCCTGTCAAGTTAAAGCAATTTTTGTTTATTAAACGTCATAGCGGTAGGTATATTGTATGTTAGACATTATTATCGTGGGTGTGTAATACACCTCTGCCTACCCCTTCGGGGATACAGGCGTGAAGTTATGTTTATGTTATGTAGACATTAAGTCCGCCTTATACAAATACTTAGTTTGCGCATGACATTAAAATTAAAATTATTATAATTAAATTAAAAGAAAAAAGAATTAAAATAAAAAAAAGCCGCGGTAGCCTAGTGGTATGGGTAATGGACTGCTGAACGAGGTCTCGGGTTCGATCCCAGGTTTTACCATGGCACACAACAATGACTTTTAGATGCTT
The DNA here is from genome assembly GCA_946251805.1 of Cybosia mesomella. Classification (NCBI taxonomy): domain Eukaryota; kingdom Metazoa; phylum Arthropoda; class Insecta; order Lepidoptera; family Erebidae; genus Cybosia; species Cybosia mesomella. The sequence continues at coordinate 8,384,724 of OX276390.1, forward strand.
TTCGAAGTTATGTGTGTATTTATCGCAGGTTTTTATGTGCCCGGTTAATGGCAATAGGCTCGCCACCTATTACATTGGGACCTAAACATAAACTATGCTAGCACCTCTGCCTACCCCTTCGGGGATATAGGCGTGAGTTTATGTTATGTTATTAAAATAAATAATTTTTAGGATTCTTATGTGAACAACGCCTGGCACAATAGTTTTCAGGCTGCTTTAAAAAATAAGCGTCTTTGAAAACGAAACAACAAGAAGAAGAAATAAAAGGTTCCTTTACAAAACTTTCAGAATATCTCTATATTGTTGGTTGGTCCATAAATCGATGGCGTGGCCGGAATCAATGATGGAACACGATAATGTATGTGGGTACTGTAGCATTAAAATTCTAAACAGGAACATCTACTTTTGGAAGTATATGTATCCATTCTTAATGTTCATAAAGCAAAATACTTTTTTAGTTACTCAACCAGTTCAAATGAAATTTCATAGGAAATAACCACTATGTATATTAATTTGATTTTAAGGAGTTCCCTGCTGCATGTCCAGAGTTCCAGATCCAATACTAATAAAATGTATATTGGAATTAAATCAAACCCAATCCCAAAATATTTTTTAAATCGATCCGAAATTTCGTAATCCACTAATGACCGTATTATTTTCCTAATAAATCATCTCTCTGGCAAAGTGCGAGACAAGATCCCTTGAGATCAAAGTCTATCAGTGGCGAACTTATTTAATTTGCAGCCTCTATCAACAAACTGATTGCGGTCGGGTTGTTCACACTCAAGCTACATGTTCCAAACATTTTTTATTGCTTAAGATTTTGTACGGTAACCATTACGAATATTGAGCACAATCTAATATTGTTCACATCACATTACATCTTTTATTCAGCATTCTTATACTTCCGTTACATTTCTTTAATAATTTATATGGTAGAACGTTTACCTGGTCAGCTGGTATATTATATAAATCAATTTATGTTCATTCACACGTAAACACAAACAAACTAGAAGTAGATTAAAACATTTGCATACCTACTCAAATAAAAGTACACTACTTGATAACAGGGCTTCGTCACGGATATTTCTCGAGTAAGTTGCAATTACGTAAAGATAACAAGCCTTTGAGATTTGAAAATTCATTGTGAGCGAACCCAATTTAAATAAACTCTCTACTTGGACAAGTGGCATGCAAACAAGGATGAATGATTTACATAATCTTCGTAACAGATTGACAGTTTCTCAACGAGACTTTGAGTTTATCAGTGTGGACAAATATATGCCAAATTATAGACTTGAAGTCGCCCCGGGCACACACCTCTGAATTTTCGTAGTTATGTGTGCATTAATAAATGTTAATTGTCGCTCGCTTAATAATGTGCCCGGTAGATCACATTCACATAACTTTTATTGGAAAAAGTCAACATTAAATAAATCAGTATTTAAGTTAACATCAACTAATATGATATAATCGGAAGTTTAAACGAAACAAACACGCATCAGTCACAGATCCCGAAAAAACTCCGGCCGCCAGCCAGCTTTCGAGCGCCAGCCTGCCGTCCTACGCACGGTACGAGGGGTATGACAAGTTTGACCACATCTTGAAGTGAGCTTCAGTTAATACATACTACAAGCTGCCAATGAAGATATATCAATTTTTACCATCTGTCAAGTGCCAATTACCTCTATAAGATGCAGGGGTCTATAAAATAGACTGTGACTGTAGGGCTCTCTTATATTGGTCAAACCAAGCGAAGCATTGGCACTCGCGTCAAAGAACACATAGCTGATATAAAACACCAACGTTAAAAAGTTCGCTGTATGTTAGCACGTACAACAGGGGACCAAACCTTACTGAAGCTTTGATAAACAACAGATACTCGCTAAAGAAAATCGATTCTTACCTAGCTATTGAAAGCTGGCTATTGAAATTAAAAAAAACATCCTAATTTTAATAGAGAAGATGGTTGGAATGTGCCACCAGCTTGGAATCCAGTCATTCACTTTATTTTTTCAAAAAAATCAACATTTCACATTAACATTTCATGACACTGTCAGCTTTTTCTGCATAAATAGTAATACCAACAATTCAGCATAGTTCGGGAACTTTGAGATAACTTACGCTTCAAACTACAAGACATCCACCATCTTTAGTGCCCCCTTAACCATAGCTGTTGAAAAGCAACGGCAACGGAAACGTTGGGTTCTATGTAAATAATAATAATATAACATCAAATAAATCGCTATTTTATTTCCGTTTTTATTTCAATCAACTAATATGTCGCTGCAGTTTGAGGAAGTGCTCGTGATACACATTACTACACTAACTCAGGTCTGCGTCTTCCAGAAGGCAAAGTGAATGTTACCTGAAGTAGAGCCCTAAGATCCCTTCAAGTTACACTAAAGACAATCGAGATTTAAGTTTTCTGACTCATAACTAGGCACTGTATGATTCCTGTTCGTGGATAAGTTTACCATTATAATATCTCAGCATCTTTAAAATAAATAATAATCAAAAGTAAACAAGTAAGAATAATTTGACTAATTTATATTAAATTATATATACCATCTGTCCACTACACGGCCCTATTCTGAGAAGACTCCGGCAAGAAACTCGGTAAATTTATTGGTATTTACTTAATCTAATTACAATGTCTTGTTTAAATGGCCTAGTATAGTAAACAGCTCGTTTCCCAACTTGTTTGTCATTTTAATGTTGTTGAATTCGCTTTTAAATTTTGATGGTACCTCAGATAGTTCCATCTAAATCTCAGTTTATTTAGTATAATACTAGTACTTAACTTTCAAATTACTGCTTTAAGCCACGGAGTTAATTTCAAGTCAAGAAAAAAAAAATAGTATTACAGACCTATGGAAATGACGCTAATCTCGAATCAAGGTTATTCCAGTCTTTTGATCTAAAACAAACCTAATACACATAAGAATTCAGAGAATATTGAAAATAACTGAGTTAAAAAGTTTTTTATCCGGGCAACCACATTTAGTCACACAATATTGAAGAGTAGGTATTGTGTAGACGAAGTTTGTGTGACATTATTTAAAGAGGACCTTAAGTAAAACCCATCGTCATGGAGGACTATCTACGTAAGTGCTTACAAATACCTAAAGCTTGCGATTGAACGAGGCCGAGTTGTAATCGAATGAATTAATCACGTAGAAAGGATAAATCAACGTAAAGCAGTACAGGTTTACAGCGAAGAGTGACACTGGATAGGTATATCAAAATAAAAAAAAAACAAAATGGCGGAATTTTGACGCTATAATGTATGTTGTTAAAAAATATTTTCAATCAAACTTATCAAGTAGGGTATCAAAATGAATAACTTTAAAAGGTGATTTCAAATGTGAATATTTATAAATATATAAAAGTATGCAATAAAAATATTCCTGAAAAAATCAAAACCCGACTGCCCTAAAAAGACCGAAACAAGTTTGATAGCAAGCAGCACCCCATTTGCAAATTATAAACCTAAAGAAAATTAATTGGTATTTTACCACGTTTTTCTTAGTTTCGCTTCGTGTCTGTGTTTCTGTGTTTCTTTCCCTCTGAAGCCAAAAATTGACACTAAATTTTCGACCACTTCTGGTCACCCTATAACTCTGAAATTTTTTATGTAGGCTAATGCCACCTTACATTTTCATATTTAATCATCAGAAATAGTCAGTAGTTAGCAAAAAAGTTAATAAAAAAAAACTTTTTAAAAACCACGTTTTCAACACTAAAAAACGTGGGGAGGGGCGCTTTAATCCTCTAATGTATCGTTTTCCTTAGATATTCAATAATTTAAACATTTCAAAGCGCCCGCCCCATGTTGTTTAGTGTTGAAAACGTGGTTTTTAAAAAAAAATTTTTAGTATTTTTTTAACGATTAATTACTTTTGATTTTTAGTTAAAAAAAATACAAGGAAAAGTTGTATTGTCATTGGTTCTTGATAAGAGTGCAAAAATTTCAAACCAATCCGATTTTGAAGTGCGCCAAAATCGAGTTCAAAGTGTGCGTTACATACCTACATTATGCTAATAAAAGCTAGATGAAATCCTTGATCGGTCCTTGATATGTGTGCAAAATTTTAAATTAATACGACGACGTGACAATTTGAAGTGCTCCAAAACGTTCAACGAACTCGTTGTATACAAACATACATACTGAGCTAATAAAAACGTGTTATAAAGCTTTCTATGGACGTTATTGTTATATTTGTGCCTTTTTTTCATGCGGAAATCCCTTCGGGTCCCGCCGGGCAGCGGGGGCGGTAATGTAGGCTTGAACCGACTAAAACCGCACGCCGTCTCGGGTCTTAAGACGCCGGGGTGTAAGGTTGCCCATAGAGCATATCCGTCGCACTATTATATTTGTGCCTTCACTGTTAATATAGAAAAGACACTAACCCAGTTAGGTCTGATAGTTGTATCTATATAAATAATAGCTTATATATAATAGCTAAAAAATAATAACTCTGCTTAAGTAACATTGTGTTTTAATTTGTAAAGAAAGGAACAACGTAAAATTAATAATTTTAATCAAATTAAAAACATACATGAAACTGCCGTAGTCAATTAAGTGGGTATTTTTTTGTAAATTAATTAATTAAATGCTCAAAATGTGATCCCTCTTGTCTTAAGCAAATCGCCAATCTTTTAATGAGTCCGCTGCCTGTTGATTTTCTTATCATTTTATGGTGAACACTCGATGTGATATGGCACAATTCTGTTTGCAACTCGCCCACGTTCTCGTATCGCTTTTTGTATAGCATATCTTTCACGTATCCCCAAAAGAAGAAATCTAATGGTGTAAGGTCCGGGAATCTGGCCGGCCATCTAATCGGTCCATTTGTACCAATCCATGTAGGAAAACATTCATTTAGAAAATCTGCTGCTCTCCGACTATTATGAGCCGGAGCTCCATCTTGTTGGAAAATTAAGATTTCTTTCTCCGTCGCGGAAAGATTTCTTATCTCATCCCTTAAAATTTGAAGTATTCCTAAATACTTTTCTGTGGTTCCTTGGTAAAAATGGATTAAGGAAACCCGGTTTTTTAAAAGTCCGCACCAACAGTTGAGAGAAAACGCACTTGGTTATTCGTTTCAGTGACTCGTATCGTAGGAGATTTTCTTTAGACAAAAAGCAGGGCATCATAAAAGCAGAGTAATTTTTTTTGACATTTAAGTCGGTTCGATTCCCAGACGAAGCAAGTAATTTTTAGAAAATCTATGAATGCAGAATTACTAAGTTTTAAAATAACATAATGTCTTCTTTCAGCAAAATATACTATCTACGATATTTAAGGTACTTCCCCTTCATGTCCCATAAGTTTGGGACGCCCGGTATATATACGTATATATATGTATATATATGTATATATATATATATATGCCCGTCCTGTTATCTAAATGGTAATACAACTTTGAGCTTTATTTGAATCAAGAGAATAGTATAATTAGTTTATTAGTATTACAGTCATAGTATTTTTTTTTATGGATGAAAGGCTCACGTTTGACCTCTATCTCACCTGGTCGTGAGGTACGATGTGGTCTACGATTGATCACGTTTGCCTAGAAGGAACCTATTCACTCGTGACTAGAAGATTCCGAGGTTATAGATTTCCGGAATCACAGACTCAGGCAGGCAAATCCACTCCTTAGCTGTACGCATAATAAATGTGTCGCCGAAACGTTTCGTGCGTATGAGTGGAATATTCACCATGTAGCGGTGGCGCGTCGCTGTGCGTCTGGCTGTGGTGGAAATGGCTTGGAGGTATCAAGTTGTGCAATTTCAGCGCACATTCTCCGAAATGCATCCGATAAAAAACCGATGGGGCTGCAACTTTGCGTCGATGTTCAAGGCTCTGAAGCCTTTTCTCGACGAGCGCATCGTTGTTAATGAGCCTCTTGCCCCGTCTCTCTATTGTCTCTAGCGCTTCTAGATAGTATTTAGCTGAGCCATCGCACAGATACGAGCAGTACTCCATACAGGATCGAACCTGCGCTTGGTACAGGTTGAACAGTTGCAACTGTTCCGGTGTGAAGTACTGTCGCACCTTCGACAGAATGGCCAGAAAATACTTTAGTTCCATGTATTTAATTCAAAGAATTCTTTATAATGTAATTCAGTATACCGTAGTAGATGCTCTTTGGCGTATAAAAATAAGGATTAATCTAAAAAATGGGAATCATTTTTATTTACTAACAGTTGCCCGCGACTCCGCCCGCATGGTCTGCTCCCAATTCTGATCCCGTACCCACAACCCATGGGAAGCTATTACAGAGATAAAAAGTAGCCAAATTACAGCCAGATCCGATCAGCCATTTGAGATGATTGAGTAATTAATATCCAAAAATCTTTACTTTCAAATTTATAATATTAGTAAGATAAGAATGATTCATTACGAGCGAATGGTCTATTTAACTTGAAATAATTTTATTTACTACTTGTATTGTAATTAATTGTAATTAGAAAAGGTGGAGATTAAAATTGTTATTATCGTAAGAACCGTTCTCCTTAGAGAAAAGCTTTGAAGATACGCTATCTTGTCGTGATAGATTCATCCCTCTGCCCTGACAAGGGTCAAACCACTATTAAGGGTTGAGATGTCAAAGATATTTGAATAGTCGATTTGCATTAATTCCGCAAATCTGAATGATCCCGATTGGTATTATATGTACAATTGTCAGTAACAGTAAGTACATAATAAAATGAAATAATAGTAAAATTAGTACTGGTGGTAGAAATTTGATGACACAATTTGTCACGAAACTCGGCCGGGTGGGTACCACCGTGCACGATTGCGAAAAACCCTCCATAGTAATCCAATTTCGGTTTGATTGCGTTCAGGGGTCAGCAAGTGCATAGCCGGGCAGGGGGATTGTGGTCGCAGCACTAGTGGGACCGGTGGGTGTCACGCGGTGCTGCGACGACAATCCTCTTCTGATGAGGGCGCCAAGCTGAGTGCCACCATTGTTAACATGGTACGAGTATGTAATGGTGACCCTCTTTCCTGAGACTTTACCTTCAGCTTACCATGAGGCAAGGTGAAGTCAAATTGACGTGTCCTAAATATAAAAAAAAAAATAAGTTGTCATTATTGTTGAAAGTTTATGTAATGTATGTTTAAGTAATGCTCGAGAAGAAGGCGGCCGAGCGGGTGCGAGAGAGACTCAGGTCTCTCCTGATCCGCAGAGCCCGCGGAGACATCGGAGGTCGCTCAACAACCTCCGTCCGCCATGAGCGCAGGTCTAGAGGGTAACAGGTGGAGCCGCCTGTCACTCTAGCAGAAGCAGGCCGGGGCGGCGGCGCGTTGCACGCCCCTCTCCTTTCCAAGACGTCAAGACGGGGACACTCCATGGCCTCCTCGGGTTTGGGAACCACCCCAAACCCGAGGAGGCCATCTCGAAGCCGGATATGACCTGGGTCAGTCGGGGCACGAGGCAAATGCCTTTTTTGGCCACCTAACACCCCGGCGGCGTCTGAAGACTTGAGACGGCGCGCGGTTTTAGTCGGTTCGAGCCCGACATAACCTTCCCCGCTGGCCGGCGGGAGGTATGGGTTCAAGTTGCATCCTAGATATTCTCTTTTTCCGATCTAAATCTATAGGAAAAGTTAGCATACTTATTGCATCAAAAATTTCATTGAATTAATGTGGCGGAGTAATCAAAAAAGCGGCCAAGTGCTAGTCGGACTCGCCCATTAAGGGTTCCGTAGCAGCAACGTTGTATCAGAGCCATATTCAGTATTGAACGAACAGATTCAAGTAGGTCATATTTCCAAAATTATAACTTGCTAACTCTGCCTTATATATATATATTAGAATGTGCCATATTTACAAAAAAACATTTGGAACAGTTTGAAAAAAGGACAAGGATTCGCCACACTGGAAAACTATGTATTGTACCTTGTAAAATGGCATTAATTCATAAAAGCTTTTTTTGTATGGCTCCTCATATATATAATAAATTACCTAAGGAGCTTAGATCTGCCAAACATAAACCTCTTTAAAAAAAGGTTGCAACAATTCCTGATCCATAAGTGCTATTATTCACTGCGCTAATATTTAGAGGACAAATGTTGCGAGGTCCAATAAGATTATTTAAAATTTATTCGTAGACATTATTAATTGTTGAAATTAATAATCAGACTGTTAAAAACTTGACATTGTTAATTACAAATTTTCATATTTTGACATTATTAATTACATACTATGACGTTATTCAATAAGTATTATTGTTAATTTGACATTGGTTTGATAATATTGTTAAGACAACAGTTATAATAAGTTTCTTTAAATTTCATTGTTGCATGCTAACATATAATTTTCAAATTTGCACACCTGTCAGAGGTAAGGCGGAGCACTCATATATATATAATTATATAAACCAACTCTATGTACCTGTCCTATGCGAATAAAATGATTTGATTTGATTTTTTAAATATTTATATTTGAGTTGATTGAATGAAAGGTAAATTGCGGTTTACGATTTTTGACGTATTAAAAAAAAACGAATTACTAGATCCCGTTCAAACCAATTTTCGTTGCAAGTTTACATTGTAATGTACATCATATATTTTTTTAGTTTCATCCTTTTCTTATTTTAGAATATACAGGGGGGGACACACACATTTTACCACTTTGGAAGTGGCTCTCGCGCAAACTATTCAGTTTAGAAAAAAATTATATTAGAAACCTCAATATTATTTTTGAAGACCTATCCATAGATACCTCACACGTGTGGGTCCAATGAAAAAAAAATTTTTGAGTTTCAGTTCTAAGTATGGGGACCCCCAAAATTTATTGTTTTTTTTTTCTATTTTTGTGTGAAAATCTTAATGTAGTTCACAGAATACATCTACTTACCAAGTTTCAATAGCATAGTTCTTATAGTTTCGGAAAAAAGTAGCTGTGACATACGGACGGACAGACAGACAGACGTGACAAATCTATAAGGGTCCCTTTTTTTGCCATTTGGCAACGGAACCCTAAAAACAAAGTTTAAAAATTATTGTAACATCATCCATTGTTTCCGTAGTTCCCAAGAATTACGATAAATGGCTCCAGCGCCGCCCCGAGACGTATATAATATATCGGAGAATTTCAAATATCTGGGACGTGTCTAGGTAGCTCAGTTGGTTAGAGCATTCCCCCTGTAAGGTCGCGGGTTCAAGTCCCATCCCAGATGTTCTCTTTTTCCGATCTATATCTGTTCATAATTAATTTGTTGCTTGAATATTCTCTAAAATTGTATATACGTGAACAAACTGTAAGCTGGTAATCTTTGTAATAAAGCTACCGTTGAGAAAAGGATTTGTTCAGAAAACGTAGCCTTGATTATTTTAATGGCGGGCCGTATACTTACCTCGTTATTAGTATAATTTAAACTTCTAAAATACTAGCCCTATATTGCGTACAAAATCATTTTATCAGCATCCCGGTGCTCAGAGAAAACAAAAGTAGGGCAGTTCATTCATAAGGCTTCCAAAGACCAATGTCAAGGAGCACGTTGAAACGTTTATGAGTTTGGACTGAAGCGGCCGGCGCAAGCCTTAGTAATTTTAATACGATTATTATCAAAAGATAAAATTGCTTTATGATTTGAGGGTTTCCTTCACGTAATCCTGTTTCAATTTATGAAGTATTTGAAAAGGACTGATAATAAAAATTAGGAATGTTATAACGAGGGATCGGTTTAGATTTTTTGGGACATAATTAACTACATTATATTTGTATAAGATTTATTTTACGAATAATATTAAGAAAGTAAAGAAGTACAAGAACCACTTATGGTATGTGGTCACTGTGGCCAATGACTGCTTGTAAAACCAGAGGGGAATTGCTAACGCGAAGAATACCTAGTTCCCCAGTAACACATACCGTACACTCACCCAACTTTACTATCAATACTATTTATCATTTTTCTGTATTTTATATAACGCTTTTATTCTACAGAGTGTTTCTTCAAATAATAATAAAATCCTTCATTTTCTTTGATAAGCCATTGGTTTTTCATTCCGTCACGTCCTGTGCACTTCAAATGTACGTAATATTTTTATCAGTCAAGCAATCAGTGGTTACTGTAAGATTCTCTCTTCTTCATAACGAGTGTTTGTTGTCTGACTTATATCAAAGCAAATTTAACTAAACTAAACTAAATAAAACTAATAATAATAAATAAATAAATATAATAATATAAAATAAATAATTAAAAGAAAGTTTATTTTAATTATTTATTTTATTTTAATTATTAAGCAAATATGTTGACGAACCTTTCAAGTTCCTTTCTCATCTTGTTTGCTTGACATCACTTTTATTTTCAAGATTCATAGTTACCTAAAGGTCAATGGTCAGTAATCGATAAATATACTAGATATACCTATATTATATATACATATATACGTATATATGACCACGCTTGTTATCCTAGAAGAGTTAACCAGAGGTAAATAACCAAAATCCAAGGACCTCTGTGTGTTAGACCTGGGAAATATAAGCATAGAAAAGGATCAGATGGGCACGAGACAAAAAAAAACCTAATGTTATTTAATAAAATGGTAAACGGGTGGTAACAATTACAGTACATCTATCTTATCTTATCTTATCTATACTATTAATGAAATTGTGAATTAGTTGTCTGTACATTGGAGTTAAAAAATACTTGGGTTATATTAAATGACCGATTCTGAAAACAAAAATATTTTTTAAATGAAATTCTTGTCTGCTTGTTCGCGATGAACGCAAAAACTACTAAACGAATTAGGATGCGGTTTCCTCTATTAGAAAGGTCTTGATCAAACTTAAAATCTGCCGTATGTTTGATTGCAATTGGTTAAGTAAACCCGGAGATATGACCAAAAAACGATAATCGACCTAGGCATCAGCTAGTAGTCTATAGACTCGATCCTAGTATATCCTTGTATAGTTTACTACATACTGTAGCAACGGGGGTACATGTAGGTGTATGGGGCCAAACCAAGACCTTTGGGGCCGAGTCTATATCACCTACAACCCGGTACACCCACTGATTGCCGGACGAGGGTCTGGAGCAGACTGTCGTGAGGCGCGGATACGACCCAGTCGTTGGACGTCGCTGAACGACCTCCGTCCTCCATGAGCGCTGGCCCGGGTGACGATGATGATGACAGGTGGAGCTGACTGTCACCTTCCTTTCGGGAACAAGACGGGGACACTGTGGTTCCCAAACCTAAAGGGGCCAACTCGAAACCGGAGATAGCCCTGGGACAGCCGGGGTACGAGCAAAATGCCTTATAGGGCCACCTTACGTCCCGGTGTCAGAAAACCCGAGACGGCGTGCGGTTTTAGTCGGTTCGAATTCGATATAACCTCCCCCGCTGGCTGGCGGTGGGGTATCCGTGGGGGTTTCCGCACGAAAAGAAACAAAAGAATGATCTGGCGCAGTCTTTCCTCTGGGGGTTAGGAGATTAGACGGCAATCGCTCCTATAACAGCTGTGTAAATATGTGTACCACTAAGGCTGAATTTCAACGATGAATATAAACACGTAAAATAAAACGTGAAAACTCAATTCAGCTAAACACTATTTATATTAAGTCACTAGTGAAGCCTCAGCTTTAGCATTAACATCGAACATGAAACTCATATTTTCGTTTAGAATATGACATACGAAGGGCACAGGAAAAAAAGGAGCTCATTAACATTTCAATTTATTATTTTATTATTTAAATAAATTATTATTTATTTACCAATCCTATGTCATAAAATTACAATCTATTATGTTAAATATACACGGTTCCTATAATATATAGGTACAAATCAAATTGCAGTTGAGGTGTTAGTGTAAAAACTGAAATTTCAGATTTAATTCTTTGATTACTTGAAACAATGAAAATGGCAATGAGCTCCTTTTTTTTTGTATTACAATATCCGCATAAATACTTATCACTCGACAATATTACCCTCACGAAGGGACGTAATTAGGAGAGGTCGGGTAGGAAGGAAAGGGCAAAAGGAAGCTGGTAAGAGATAATTTGACGTTATTAGTTTCATAATTTGCTGTGGTTTTAATTATAACAAAATATTAGTGTGACGTGCCTATTTTATGTATGTAATTTACTAAGTCTATGTAATATAATATAAATGTAATGTAATACAATATAATATATAATAACTACAATGTGTTGAGCGCTCTATGAATGTTTGAAGACAACAATGAAACCTGTCAAAAGAGTTAACCTTCTTATTTATAACTTACTCTTGCCTGCGGTTTCCCTCGCGGTAATGTATGACCATAGAGTAATTAATGTACTATATGACCACCGTAGGTAATTTTTGTATTCCTAAGGAACAGTATTTTTTTCTGAATGAAAGGTGGTATGTCCTTTTTTTGTACCCCTGACAACGTGTATGCAAAATTAGAACACAAAAAAATCCTGAAATATTTCATTCCGAATTGGAATATTCCCCAATTTCAAAATACCGAATATCAAAAACACGATGTTTATTTACCCGAAAGTCATAATTCAATTTTATTTATTTATTGTATTTAATGTATCTAACTGAGACTTGGTTACTTGAAATAAATGATTTAATATTATATTTCACTCTTAACCGGCCCAGCATTCAAATAATCTCAAAATATAATTGAAAAAGTAAATGTACAAATGTGGATACAAATTTTATATCTAACTAAACTAAATAAAACTAAAATAAAATAAATAATTAAAAGAAACTTAAAATGCATCGTGGAATTCCTCCGCATCGCATGCCTCCTGTGGTAACGTGCCCAGAAGACTGGCAGCATTGCCACGTTGTATGGCAATACTTATTCTCTGTGCTAAAAAGAAGCCAGCCTTCTGGTCACGAGAAGCGTCGATCATGCGTGTTGCAATCCCCATGCCCCTAACGTTTCGTTCATTATTATAAATATGAATTTTATTTTCTCAAATTTCATTCCGAATTCATTAGAGTGCATTCAGTATTTTTGGCGCCAGTTTCAAATATTTTGTTGAAAAAAAAAAGATTTAGGTAGATTTTGGTTGACTCGCGCTTCATCATGTTTTCTATTTCACGTCAGTGTTCATTAATGAAAGTAGTTTCAAATGAAAGTAGTGATAATTGAGAATTACTTTTATTATGAATGTTTCACTGTGAAACATTAAGGTCTAACTATAGAATTTGGATATCGCCAATCGGTTGTGGAGGTCAGATGGCATTTGCTTTGCGGAAAATATCAAAGTTTAAAAGCTTCGTAGTTAGACTGAAAAACCGACCCCAACTGAGTTGAGAGAAGGCTCAAAGGATGGCTTATCAATCATAAACAAAATATCTAGTACCTATAACTATTATTCGGAATTTCGAATCATTCGGAATTATGAAATTCGGAATTTTGAAATTCTTGTTAGGGACTTTCGGAATTAAATTTTTCGTATTTATGTAGTGTACCCATGCAAAATTTTGGACTCCGAGCAAGCCCTATTGTTACAAGTATCAAAACACGACTTAACCGATCAGCAATGACGAACCTTGAGTAAAATCGTCGTCCTAAAACCTCACCCACTTCGGGCTATAATTTTCGTCTATGACATTCTCACTATCGTTTCAAAGATATAAAAAAAATGATAATTCTGAAATTATATAAAACTAGACGTGTACCACTCATCATACTAGTTTGCTAACGGGCAGCCGCCCACCCTCATCTTTTGGGCCTTTTTTTCTAATTGCACATCTCTTATGGGTCTCTTGATATTAAATCTACTAGTATTTTAAATGCGAAAGTTTGTCAGTATGGAATAACGCATAGCACTTTTTATCCTCGCGATAGGTTCCCGTGAGAAGCGGAAATGGGATCAGAATTCCATGCAGGCGAAGCCATGGGCAACAGTTAGTAATAAAATCTTCAATGCTAACTGCCAACTTTTGAATTATATTAAGAGCAACGTGAACTTGCATTAATGCACACATGGAGTATAGTGCGCTATACTCTCAGTGGCTACGAAATGTACACGCGCGCTCCACTTGTAATAATATTTCCAGTCTTATTATTTAGAATATTGAAATAACGAGACCAATCAAACAAAGACATACATGCGCTAAATTAAATTTTATTCTAATTCTAATTCTAGAGACAGTTGTGTTAGAACGTCGATTTGACGATTTAAACTAATTATGCTATCGTTAATCAATTACTAAGTAAATATATGTATTTTGTCTTTAATTTTCGCTTATGAATTATGATACAATAACTTAAAAAGCCAGAATAAAACTAATTACACTAATTAAATCAGGGTGCCCAGGATGCAGGTAGTATTTCTGCGTTGAATTGCAATAGAAAGCCTTTGCCTATTATGTAGTTTCGAAAAAAAAACTTATGCAACTTATACTTGTCAGTTATAATGGTGCTATGCCAAATATTAAGTTTCTAGGTCATCTAGAAGTGGGTTAGGTTTTTGATCTTTAAGTCAATGAGCGACTTAGTCATACAAATGTCGGTTTTAAACGTTATTATATCACTAACTATTAGAACAACATTCATATAATTAGGGATTCTAGGCAAGCTAAGGGATTCCAATAAATGTGCCAAATTTCATAATATGTAGTTTAAATAGTCATCGAGTTGTGAAGGTGTCAGAAGTGGCTCGAAATGGTTCGTAAAAATATACGGCTGCTGCGTCGCCAGTTCCTTCTTCTTTGAACTTGGCTGGACACCGTGTACAACGACTCATTTTGGTTAGTTATAAATGGTAGTTATAAAAGCAATGGTTCTGCAGCTTAGTGATTGGTTGAAAAACGGTTTATCAAGTTATACCATCTGGGTCTCAGTGAAGTGGAATAATTAATTTACGGCGGAATCACACGGCATGAAATTTATTTCCAGCTTCACCGAGTTTTATGAAACGAATCCTGTCATATTATGGTGTTATAATGTGATATAAAATTCGGGTCCTGTGCGGTCCGATTGCTTCGGTATTGCGTTTACTTGAAATCTTTTGAATGTTTAGTCATGTTTTTGATTTGTGATATACGAAATATTTATATTTGTTGCCGCTTTATGAATTTCTGAAATAATCACCCCCAAGAAATGTTTTTTTCTGAAACGTTGAGAAGCTTATATTGTCTATTAAAACATCTTTAAAAATAACTTTAAGTGATTGACATCATTATGCATCATTTGCAAGCAGCAAAAAATGCTAAATCTACATCTATAAAGAAAGAGACCAAAATGTGTTAGTTTGTTTTGTGTTTACGGCAGCAGCCCGAATATGGGGGTTTTATTTTACGTGCGGAAATCCCTTCGGATACCCCCCCGCCGGCCCACGGGGGGTGGTTATGTCGTGTATCGACTAAAACCGCACGGTGTCCTCCACAAGTGTCCGTTGCCGGGCACCCCGGGTAAGCCCTCGAAAGGATAACCCCAGGGTTACCGGCGGACTTTGGCCGCCACCGTGGCCTCGCCTGTTAGGGTCGGGTTTTATCCCGCGTCGGTGAGTTGGCAGGCGTGTGTAGGGCACACGATACGCCTCCGCCACGGCCTGCTTGTAAGGACGGCGAGTCGGCCAACTGACGTCCTCAGGCCCCGAATATGGGGGTAACAAAAGTCTGGCCATGGCACGGCACGGGAACCGAGCCCTGGTAGGAAGGGGAGACCCAAGTTTGACTTAGTAAGGGATGATATGTGTGCCAATAGTCTCACCAGACCCCGGCCGGTCCAAGGTGTAGGCCTCGGGTGCAATCGAGACACAAATGTGAGATGATGATGATGATGATCTATTAAAAGTAAAAATAAACTGTTTCGTGTGGGAGTCGCCTCGGATAACCTCTCCCCCCCCCCCGCCGGCCAGCGGGAATATTTTAATCTATGGACAGAGATTATCATACGGATAAGAAATGAAATAATTTACCAACTTTGTATGTTGCTCGAAAGTAATTAGATAATACTTATACGTATTTAGAAGACTGACGGGGCCTGTGTGCTCAGGAATGAATGTTTTTGAATTTGATGTTGAATAAAATTTTAATGTATGATTTTAAATTTACATTAATACAACAGCAATGTTAAAACACTTTTTACTGTTATGTGTTATTTGGAATTTTGTTATGTTTTTAAGGGCTGTTTGTCTATGATATAGCTGTGGACCGTGGTTCCATTCCCACAATCCAAGGAAAGTTATTCTAGGAGTAGCCTATGTGTTTTCCCGACTACGAGTATACATAATTTCAGCCGGATCCGTTCCATCGTTTGGGCGTGATTGAGTAACAAACACCCAAACATCTTCACAAATTTTCACATTTATAATATTAGTAGAATGTATTTATTAATAAATAATCAGTGACATACTTTCAAGTTTAAGCACAAAATTAACGACAAGAACAAATGACTACATTGTGTTTACTAAAAAGTTAAATCAAGAGAAAGAGTAAGAGAGCGGAGTGGACTCCGGGCTCCAAAGGTGGATGCAACCGGTATTAATACTGTGATGATGATGACAATAATAATTATTGAAGTGGAACCTTCTTTAGGTGCGTTGAACAATTTTGGGTGAACAAAAATCATGGAACTCTCGTCATCGTCACCATGTCGTGACGCTTTCCGTATTTTATAACAACGCCATCTTTGTTGTAGCTGATGAACTTTTTTGTTCTGACCTTAATGAAGTTTCGATCTGATTCAAAATAAACAACATAGTAGGCTCTGTAATTTTATTTCATTTTTGTATTCAATTCTTTTTTACATTTATTATTATTATATATACGTAATTATTGTATTGAGTCTTAATCCATTTTTTTAATAATTTCGAAACGTTGATAATGATCCACTAACAATGCTAGCAGCTAACTGCGGACCTAAGTGGTGTCGAAGCCATTATCACGGCTATTAAATTGCCTTGGCGCAATAACTTTAACCATTTGTTTTATGAGTTTCTTCTTTCTAACTAGGTGAACAAGTTCGGAGAAAGATGCATTGGTACTATAAAATTGTACTATAGTGGTTTGTAATGAGTATATATATGTCGTGGACGGTCATGAGTACGGACACTAAACGAAGCAAAGGTGCGCGCACGCCCCTAGCGGCGAAACAGAGGCAACTACCCACATTATCCGGTGCGCGCCTTCGACAGAGATGTGATATACCCACACGGCGGGCTCTCAGCGGAGCTCAGTCTCGTTTGAGTCGTCGCCGAGTGAACAAGTCGTCACGGAAGTGTCCTACGTTTCGCTTAGTGCCTAGTTATTGTTATTTTGTGCATTAAAGTATTGTGGATTTGATATCCAGTGTGTTCCTCATTGCGCGATACCCGCTTTCGCCCACAATATGGCTGATGGCTCGGGTCAAGACCTACCTGGTCCTACATATATATATCTCTATTATCATTAACATCTGCAATTTCCCTGTATCACTTACTTCTAAGATACTATGAGACTGGCTGCACGAAACAAATAATTTGGTATCACGAAAAACCACAAACAATGCGCACCTTTTGTTGCTATCGTTTACTTTTTGATACTGTCATACACATCCCATTACAAAAGGCGCGCGATGCCTATACAGATTAAAAAACCGGCCAAGTGCGAGTCGGACTCGCCCATGAAGGGTTCCGTAGCAGCAAGTAAAATTTTTGTATTTGAGTTGTTTAACTGAAAGGTAAATTGCAGTTTACGATTTAAGACGTATTAAAAAAAAACTACTCACTAGATCTGGTTCAAACCAATTATCGGTGGAAGTTTACATGGTAATGTACATCATAATTTTTTTTTAGTTTTATCACTCTCTTATTTTAGAAATTACAGGGGGGGGGGGGCACACATTTTACCACTTTGGAAGTGTCTCTCGCGCAAACTATTCAGTTTAGAAAAAAATGATATTAGAAACCTTAATATAATTTTTGAAGACCTATCCATTGATCTGACACGTATAGGTCTGAAGAAAAATTTTTTTTTGAGTTTCAGTTCTAAGTATGGGGAAACCCCCAAAATTTACTGTTTTTTTTTCTATTTTTGTGAAAATCTTAATGCGGTTCACAGAATACATCTACGTACCAAGTTTCAACAGCATACTTCTTATACTTTCGGAGAAAAGTGGCTGTGACATACGGACGGACAGACAGACAGACATGACGAATCTATAAGGGTTCCGTTTTTTGCCATTTGGCAACGGAACCCTAAAAATCGTCTCGTTTGAAATTAGAATAACATTTTGAGCCGAAGTTAATAAATGAATAGGTAATCACTTTCATCTTTATCTGTGCGTACTGTGTATGTACCCCTTTGACTATATACAGATGTTGTGCCCCCTCTCAAATAAATTCTCTTGATCTTATAAAAACGTGAAATGACACTTATTGAATGTGAAGGATACAGAAGAATATGCTTTGAAGCACAACAAAGGTACACAGACATGTTAAACATGTTTTTGTGACAAATAAATTCCAGTTACGAAATGCGATTGGAAGAAAATTCATTTCAATGAAGAAAAACCGGTCGCGTGTGAGTCGTACTCAAGCACAGAGGGTTCCGTATACATCCGTACCGTATCGTTGGCAAATGGTTATACCCATGAATCGACTACGGTCGTGGTCCGTTTACCAACTGCAAATGCGATTCTACCACCAGTGCATCCCGTAAGTCATAATAGATATATGTTATGCCTTATGGTGCTAATGATTGGGCTAGTAGACAAAGTAACAAAGACACAGGAATATGAAGCTACCTAAACTTGGAGTATCTTTGAAGAATTAAATTCGAAATGAGGTCATCCAACCAAGAACTATAATTATCAATTTATTTCGTAGAATAAGCAATCTGAAGTGACAATAGGCTGGCCACATTTGCCAAGGGACTGATGGCCGCAAGCGAGTCTTAGATTGGAGACCACGATTCAGAAAACGACGCCCCCAGCCAGACAACCTGACTACCTGACCAAAGATAGTCAGGAAAGACTGGAAGCAGAAGGCGGAGAATCGGGTGCTTTAAATACATATACATTGGAAGATAGCTATATCCAGCAATAGATTGCAATAGGCTAAAATTGATTGATTGTTAAAAGTATTAATACATTCTTTTTGTATGTTTTTTAAAGAATGTTAGTACCCGAAACCACCTAACCACTCCAGCTAAGCTAAATTGCTTGTATTAGGAGTGAGTTCACGTCGGTAGTGTAATAGCCAGGATTCGAACCCGAGACCTCTACTAAGCTACCGACGCAAATTTACTTTCCGCTTGCTTTATTATAATTTAATTTTTAATAGTAACGAGTAACTAATATTAGCTAGTATCAACTAGCTAATATTAGTTACTCGTGGCTAGCAGCGTTTCCGCGGTCCACAGAAATTCTAATCAGAAATCCTAATTCTCGAGATAAAAAGTTGCTTATGTGCTTTCCCAGATTATAATCTATCGCTGTGTTAAATTTCATCTATTTTCGTTCAGCCATTTTAGTATGAAAGAGTAACAAACTTCTATCGATCCATTGCCACAAACTTACACATTTATAATATTAAGTAGAAATAAGTAGGATCGTAGCCTGTTATTCCAGACTATAATCTATCTCTATATACCAAATTCAGCTAGATCCGTTCAGCCGTTAGAGCGTAATATTGAGAAACAATCATCCAAACATACGAACATCTTCACAAACTTTCAAATTGAAAATATTAGTAGGAAGTAGGATAGGATTATAATACGACACCATATAAAAACAATGCTATATCTATTGTACGTCTTCAAAACCTAGATAGAGAAAGCAGTTATTACGTCCGTATTTCGGCAACTATATTTTTGGTCCCACGTAATAGAGAGCAAGCCTATTACCACATTCGAACGAACTCTTATGTAGTTCCACTGTACTATTACTGTCAAACGAGTATTTCTGCTTGACTGATCTGAAAAATGTTGTACTTGGCATCGGCATCTAAGTACTTGGTATGGGAATATGCATTGGAACTTTCACAAACAAAACCGCATTGCTCATGTTCACGAGTTGTTCTCGAGCAGAAAACTGCAGAAAATTTGTTCAAAAACTAAATTTCATATTTAATACTCTCTGTAGTTATCAAATACCTTTTGATGAATGCAGCAGTTCCCCATTCTCAATATTTCAATAGTAATGCATTAGTTGTCTCAAGCGAAGCTTGTCCGTGAATATTTCGAGTACTCTTGAATATACCAACCAGGAAATATCATTAAATTGTTCGCTTTTAAAGAATTCTTTCGGTTTCCTTCAAATGCAGTCGCATGTTGTGATTTAATTTAGGCCTCTTGTTAGAGGTTACTTATGAATTTACCTTTGCCATGTCATTCATCTTAGGTGCCTAAAATTGAGTAAACAGTATTTGTATAAAAATTAAGAGAAAAATTAAGCTCCAAATAAAACGCACTGAATTTTTCAAGAGCTTTATTTTTTCTTTTCATTGATTCAGAGCCTTTCATGATAACGTGATAAACAGGTATCGAAACATACATAAAAAAACTTGATGAGTGTAGTTAAATAATGTTAACTGTAGCCCATTCTATAACTTAATCATACCGTAAAAAATTCAGGCAGTAATCAGGTTTCAAAACAATCTTCTATATGGTCTCTTTTATAAAATCAGCCTGTTTTCCGAGATATCCCAGTGGACTTCATTATTTTACTACCTCATAAAAGCCGCGTTTAATTTAGATTTATTTTATGAACGCCAGTTTACAGTCTAATTAAATTACGTGTAGGTAGATTATAATTTGCAAAATTTTATATTTGATGTGAAATTAATTAGGTACAAATCTTCAAAGGAAACCTTCTTTGACGAAATTGCAAGGTAATAAATATTTTGCATACCAAAATACTCATTAACATCATCTGATCGACAATCTCGTTTGCATACAATGCTTGCGCTTTACGAACTAAACTACAACGGAATTCCCTCATCAATTACTTCCACATTACGCGACCGCATGAACAGCAGACAATAAGCGACCGCTGTAACATGTGCTCGTACAGTTTCAAACCATAATTTAGTTTATTAACGGGTATAATTTAGTTTTTTTCATGTCTATTATATTATATTTCATATAGAAGTTATCACTTAAAACAAGATTTGAATAAGTAGCGACTTTTGGGACTGCATAATAAAGTGCAATCATACTGGCACGGTTAACCATGACAACTTTAATGTTAGCCTATACCTAGCAAGTTTCAACTGCAATGCTGTAAAACATTAAAAAGCAATAAAATCTGCAACTTTACACTAATCAGTCAATTTTGCTTCATATTTGTTTTCACCTACCTTTTTTTTTTTTTAGGGCGGTTATGTTTTCACCTACCTACTAGTGTAAAAATCAGGGGAAAACAGAAGTATCAACTTAACTCACTTAATCATAACACACCGATCAAACAACACTTGATGGATTCGTTCATTCATCTTAGTGTTAATTGTAGCGCATTGTGAGCTGCCTGCAGAATGATTGATGACGTCACATCCCAACGGTAACTCGATCAAGGAGTTTTCCGGTAAAATACCTCCATCTTTGAAGCTGCAGCATTTCGTAGATGAAGTAGATATCCCTGATCCCTTACTACTAAACGTGGACTAACAAAGGACAACCGATTTCTAAAACATTTCAATACAATGAACAAGTATGGTTTACATCACAGATTTATAAGCTGGATTTCACCTTGAAGAACGGATAAAAAACGGTTTTTATCCGTTCAATTAAAATGGGTTCTTACGTTCCGCAACGTAGTTTAGGTTTCTTCGATTTTAGTTCCTTTCCATGGCAAATTCCGCTCTGAGTAGGCTAAATACCACAAGCCAATACCAATTTCGGTTTGATTGCGTTCAGGGGTCAGCAAGTGCATAGCCGGGCCGGGGGATTGTAGTCGCAGCACTAGTGGGACCGGTGGGTGTCACGCGCTGCTGCGACGGCAATCCTATTGTGCTGAGGCCGTCAAGCTGGCCACCATTTTTAACATGGTACGTGTATGTAATAGTGACCCTCTTTCCTGAGACTTTACCTTCAGCTTACCATCAGGCGAGGTGAAGTCAAATTGACGTGTCCTAAATATACAAAAAAACCGTCTATTCTCAACCACCGCCTTTCTGCGCTCTTATTTAAGTCTACATTAATATAACCTTGCCGGTTAATATTCGTCATGTAAATGCTGAATTGTGGTGACTAACGCGTTGGAATTTAAAAGATTCTGCTTACGGTGATCATTATTACTAAAAGTAATCCGTGATGAGGAAATAAGAGAAACTGGAGACCCAAGCCAACCTCACCTGCAAGCTGGTACACTTGTTGAATATCAGATCATGCTCTGGTGCAGGCCTTCTTCTCTGGGATGGGAGGTCAAACGGAAGTCGCTCGCATAAAAGCTAAAACAAACCAATAAAAGGAAGAACAGGAATGTGAACTTTGGCTCCAAAATGCCAGTTTCTGGGATTAACGCTTGAATAAGGTGGATATGTCACGAATGCATTTTATTGGAGTGAGTCTATCATCCTAGATCCAAATAGCACTTCTTTGAAATCGTCGCAGCAAGATCTATGTACTTGTACAAATTGCTGACATGTTTAATAGACTTCGGGCACAGACAGATACATGTTACAGCTTCATATAAATTTTTATTACCCAATATATTAAGCTACGTAAAAATAATAAATGTTAGGCTTTCTAGGTATATATGTATTTTCTAGTGGAACTCTATATTACTATTTTAAAATTTAAACAAGGTCTATTATAGTGTTTCTCATCTCATCATGACTCATCTACGCCCGGGGTTACCGACCTCCATGATCGGGGCCTGAGGACGGCAGTAGGCCGACTCGCCGTCCTTACAGAAGCAGGCCGTGGCGGAGGCGTGTCGTACACACGCCTGCCAACTCAACGACGCGAGATAAAAACCGACCCCACCAAGCGAGGCCGCAGTGGCGGCCAAAGTCCGCCGGTAACCCTGGGGTTATCCTTTCGAGGGCTTACCCGGGGTTCCCGGCAACGGACACTTGGGGAGGACACCGTGCGGTTTTAGTCGATTCCTCGTGGCAGCCATCGGGGTGGGAGTCCTCTCGCTCGGCAGCATGATTGCGGCAATGGTGCGGAGCGACCTCCGTCCTCCATGAGCGCAGGCCTGGGGGTGGCAGGTGAGGCCGCCTGTCACCCCAGCAGAAGCAGGCCGGGACTGTGGGGCGACTAGTGCCCCTCCCCCAAACCGGGGCAAGACGGGGACACCGTGGTTTCCAAACCCGAGGGGGCCATCTCGAAACCGGAGATGGCCCAGGGTCAGTCGGGGTGCGAGGGATATGCTCTATGGGCAACCTTACACCCTGAAGACCCGAGACGGCGTGCGGTTTTAGTCAGTTCAAGCCCGACATAAGGGCGGCGGGGGGTATCCGAAGGGATTTCCGCACGAAAAAAAAATAAAGTGTTCATTCCTAATTTTCAGTTTGAAATGTTTCCAAATTTCGTAATGAAGATTTGAGGTGCTATCATGTAGTGTGTAAAAAAATAGTGACACTCTACCGGGGAGACTGGAGAACAGAGTCTCCCCGTCACCATGGCTGCTGAAAAGCAACCGAAACGTCGGGTTCAATGTAAATAATAAAAGAACATCAAATAAATCGCTATATAATCCGTTAATAATAGTATTATTTTAATGTGTGTTCTCAACGTAAAGTTCCGACAATCCGGTTGATGTATGATGGAGAAACATTTAATGAGTATTACGTGAGTAAGGTTTTGTCATAAAATAAACAGGAAAAAAAGACTGGCTTTATACGAATGAGAACGCGCGCCGACTTCACGCTACTCTCACTCAATTATGTGTAAACTCAAAGTACAGAAAACGGCAAACGGTGATTGAAATGGATCGAATTCCTTGTAAGTATAATGAGATGTGTCAACATGTGTGTGAATTTCTGATCATTCAGACACCTTTAGACTTTAGACTTAGATGAAATACCAAAGTAGTCGAAATCGTAGAAAGTAAATCGTTGAAAGATGAATGAAATTGGCGAAGCCATTTGCGAGATAAGGCGTTTTTTTTTTTTTACGTGCGGAAATCCCTTCGGATACCCCCCCGCTGGCCAGCGGGGGTGGTTATGTCGTGTCTCGACTAAAACCGCACGGTGTCCTCCCCAAGTGTCCGTTGCCGGGCACCCCGGGTAAGCCCTCGAAAGGATAACCCCAGGGTTGCCGGCGGACTTTGGCCGCCACCGCGGCCTCGCCTGGTGGGGTCGGGTTTTATCCCGCTTCGGTGAGTTGGCAGGCGTGTGTAGGGCACACACGACACGCCTCCGCCACGGCCTGCTTCTGTAAGGGCGAGATAAGGCGTGACCAAGGAAATGCATTTATGTCTCCGATGATATGGTTTTCAAATTAGTTATATCTACTATGCAACATATTAATACATTTTATCATAGGAACAACATAGTCTAGCTGTTGTGAAGAATAGTAGCTACATACATTGTTAAGCCAATTTATGCGGCACATACGATTCGAGAGAGGTCCATTCTAATATTACAAAGTAACATTTGTGATGTTATCCGAGTAGTTCTCTAAATTAATGCGAAATTACATTTGTTTGCGAGTTACCACTAAAGATGAAATGACTGAACTGAAGTTGTGTGTTAGTCTGTTATTTTTGTACACTCTTGTTTTTGAATCCCTAAATCCTACGTCGAATTTAAATTAGTTTAGACGTAAATTAAAAACATTTTGATTTTGCTTTAACATCTACTAATACTTTTCTAGCTTTTGCCCGCATCATCGCTAATGTGGAATACTCATTCCATTTCTTCACACATCACGAGTATGCACTGATCATCTAGATACATTCTAATTTCGAACGAAGCCTTGATTTCTACTATTAAGTAGCTTTAATGAATGATAGAGAGTATCCCTCAGAAAATTTATTATTACGAACTTTATTTATTCGTTTAATTACACTGGCGTAACACAACAAGAATAAAAACTTACAAACAACACTGAAATAGTGCGTTCTCTGCGCGAGCGCGTCCTTTTATCATCCTTCCATGATAAAAGGACGCGCTCGCACATACAAGCTACCATGCGATTCAAATTCAATCAAATTCTTAATTTGCTTTTCATGCAAACATACACAAGTCAGCGATAGTTAAGTATTTTATACCAGCATTGTCTTGAAAAGGTTTTATTACCTTTTATAGCCTGATGTTTATTTCCTCATAGTTATTTCTCTTTAGCCTCAGACTCATAGCTGGAAGTCACCAGATGCCTACCTTTTCACCGTACTATTACTTTTATGTGAGAACATTTTTTTTTATACCTTGAACCTTTTTTATTAATGACATAGTATTATTAGTAATTCTTAGCTTTATGTTGTAAACCTTATATTCCATAGAACCTATCCCTGTACCAAATTTCAGCCTGATCCTTTCAGCCATTGGAGCGTGATTGACTAACAAACTTACAAAAATATTTACAAACTTTCACATTTATAATAAAAGTAGAAAGAAAGCAGGATAGTCAGGTAATTTCGCTAGGCAATGATGTACTCGTATTAACACTCACATATAGCAAGTACTTCACATCTAAGTATGTTTTTCGGTATATCCAAAACACCTCCATGCTTTCCAATAATAACAGATTAGTTTAGGGAAGAGTAATGTACTTAGAAAGACAACTCAAACTGAAAAGTAATGAAGGTAAAAAGATACTGGTGGTAGAAATTTGATGACACAAATTTGTCACAAAATTCGGCCGGGTGGGTACCACCGTGCACGATTGCGAAAAACCCTCCATAGTAATCCAATTTCGGTTTGATTGCGTTCAGGGGTCAGCAAGTGCATAGCCGGACAGGGGGATTGTGGTCGCAGCACTAGTGGGACCGGTGGGTGTCACGCGGTGCTGCGACGACAATGCTCTTCTGATGAGGCCCTCAAGCTGAGTGCCACCATTGTTAACATGGTACGTGTATGTAATGGCGACCCTCTTTCCTGAGACTATACCTTCAGCTTACCATCAGGCGAGGTGAAGCCAAATTGACGTGCCCTAAATATAAAAAATATAAAAAATAAAAGATTATCACACAAAATTTACCGGTGTTCAGTGAGAAAACTTTGTAATCGCACTTCTATCGTGACAGGTCATCTGACAAACACTTCTTTGGGAATAGTTGACCTTTCAAATTTGTCACATTATTTAGAAGCCAAATCTTGCGTTTCCTGTTTATGAGGGAGATATTATAACGACTTTTCTGAGAAAATATTGATGTAGAGTTTGTAGATTTCATTATAAACATAATAAAAGTTTTGAAAATAAAAGTAGTCGTACCCATTACATTTTGATATCGTGAAAATCAAATCGCGTTGATATGATTTTCACGAGTTTATTTTTTTGTTCAGTGCCCTGAAGGCCAACGATGCCCGGTTGCTGCGGGAACCGCAGCAGGTGATGGCCAACAGGGTCATAATGGGGTGCCGCACGATCTCTTTCGAAGCGGCGACTCTCCTTACCGGAACTCCACCTGAGTCCTCCTTTTTGAAGTCGGTTAAAAACAGCCTTTATTTGAAAATTCGAAAGACTGATTGATCGAAGGACCGGTTGTTATTAGTTTTATTACAGGCGGACTCAACTAATTTATTTTAAAATACGGAATTAAATGTTATTAATAATGTAAACGGTTTGGTGTGCAGGTTTTCACACAATACTAGTATCCTCGTTGTTTTGTTAACCTTTCAAATGAATTTAAATCGGAAAATATCAACATCCAGGACGGGACTCGAACCCGTCGGCAGTCCCTTTCTAGAGGGAATCTCTGACGAACTGAGCTATCTGGACCTCTCCTGAATAAGTGAAATTATCATCTGCATACGTGTAAGGGCGATATAAAGAAGAATGAGTACTTCTGGGCTATCAGCAAACATTAATGGAAGTAGTTTTAAATTAAAGTAGTGATAACTGGGAACATAACTGGAAACAACATTTACTATAAATGTTTCACTGTAAAGCATTTAGGGAAAAAATATTTACATGTAGACGTATAGAACATCATTACAATTATTTCGCGCATGTAATCCGATTTGCTAAAACTCCACAACATCTTTTGATAATGATTACAATTATCGACACAAAACAGGTTCGCAATTATCAGTTACGACCAGTGAAAACTCCGTGACACCGTCCTCCGTCATGCGTTGCGTCTGCGCAGTTCTTTGGTTACTCTCGTGTCGTTGTGTACCTTTTTTTTTCTTGCAGAAATCCCTTCGGATACCCCCCGCTGGCCAGCGGGGGTGGTTATGTCGGGCTTGAACCGACTAAAACCGCACGCCCTCTCGGGTCTACAGACGCCGGGGTGTAAGGTTGCCCATAGAGCATATCCCTCGCACCCCGACTGACCCTGGGCCATCTCCGGTTTCGAGATGGCCCCTCGGGTTTGGGAACCACGGTGTCCCCGTCTTGCCCCGGTTTGGGGGAGGGGCGCTAGTCGCCCCACCGTCCCGGCCTGCTTCTGTTGGGGTGACAGGCGGCCTCACCTGCCACCCCCAGGTCTGCGCTCATGGAGGACGGAGGTCGTTAAGTGACCTCCGGCGCCTGAGTCGCCTGTGACGCGGCGAGCATGTTGCGGGCTCGACGGACCGGGAGAGTTCTAAATCTCTCCCGGGCGCGCTCCGCCATCTCCTTCGCGAGCATTACATGATCGCAGAAGGAGGTGACGGCGGCCCACGACTCGCGCTCCGCACCATTGCCGTAATCATGCTGCCGAGCGAGAGCACTCCCACCCCGATGGCTGCCACTAGGTCACGCCTCGGCCGGGCAATCCGCCAGCGTGTGCAGCCCCGATTCCTCGCTCGCGTTGCTCGTAGTGATGGCACTCAGGCGTTAGCTCCTTCCTGATCCGATACGGTGCGATTTGTATTGAATCCTTTAAACCTTTTGACGTTTACTTTGCATTCCGGACTTTGTTCACTCTTAACATGATAACTTGTCTTTCGTTTAGCTTTATTTTGGCTTGAACTTATGTAATATTTTTGTAAAATTTTAGCTGTAATAACAAAATTCGTGCGGAAATCCCTTCGGATACCCCTCGCCGGTCAGCGGGGGCGGTTATGTCGGGCTTGAACCGACTAAAACCGCACTCCGTCTCGGATCTACAGACGAAGTTTCATTGTAGACCGTGACCACTAAAAATAAGACGACTGTACAATAATAATTGTCGATATTTATCAATAATGTAACGTGACAAAATGCTTTATAATTAATAGATAAATGGTATCATCCTGATTTATTATGTTCCTTTTTTTTTCATTTTTGCTACAATATTGATTAATGTGTGTTAATAAATGTGTTTTAAAGATAGGGATTTCATTCACATGCTGGGGAAGTCCCTTCACCTTTCAGAAGGTCTCAACCGAAATAACCTTGAGTCGTGTTTTTCCGCTAAAATGTTTCCGAGAATATTTTGAGGCATAAACATATTCCATAGATTGATGTTACTCTTTCAAATATCAGACGTTACTGACTGATTGAAGAGATGACGTGATAAAATATAGCATGAATATTTATTTTGATATTGGCAGTTAAAGCTGATGAAATGATGAACTAATTATCTATTTTTAAAGCCGTTTTGCCTTCATATTGTGTTTTTTTTAAGCTTATGATACTCGGTGAAATATGCGATATTGTACATCAGATATAAGCAAAAATGACCTTGAATGCTTACAATATGCAATAATAACTTATAAGTTGAGCGGTATTTTGAAGATGAAAGGAGTCAATTCGTTTAGTTCGGAGATTAGGCCCTTCTTCAAATTTTGGCAAAGAATAACCCGCAAGTACAGCTCAACTATACTCGACTAAATTATAATACGTAGTCATAATATTCGTATTACACTTTTCTAGTCTCAAAATTAGCAGAATGTGACCGAAAACACGCACGTAGTCGTACTACGTTTCTCCGTATAGCGATTCCTTGCACAGGATAGATTTGAACTCATTATTTTTTTATATACAAATATTGATGATGACATTATCTATTATTATTATAGTTCCAGTTCGAATCATAAAGATGCGAACCTGGCTTTCCAAACAATAGATAAGTATTATACTTCGAAATTCTTCTGCAAAGTGATATCTCTTCTTATTTAATAAAAATAATCTTCCGAACGCCAATCCCAGTCGCATCCAAAGCTCGCACTTTGGAGCTCGGGGTCCGCTCTCCTGTTCCGTCTTTTATTTATGTGTTTTGACTTTTATGGGAGTGACTGCCGTTTGACCCCCCAACCCTGAAACGAGATCTTGCACTAGAGCCTCGTGCGCAAGCAGCAGGTGTAGTCGCCTTGGGCCCCAAAGATTTGGCCAACATACACCCGCTGTTTAATATCTCCTAGAATACCTATTTATTTATTATATTATTCCATTCGATACGCATAAATTAATTGTGTTTTTATAATATGTGCATGGTATGCATAGTCATCTCACCCGGAATTAAAATGGAAATTGAAAGCATTTTAAACGGTTGACATGTAAATTTATTCACTTTATTTGTGAGTCCCCAATCGGCTGCGATGCAATATTCATATATACATGTTGATAACATATATTGTATGTATGTTGTTTCGTCAGTCATGGCGTGAGTGGAACATTGCCAATATAAATGTTACTATGCACACTGGACAAGCAAGTATCTCTATGTGATGTCAACCCTTGATTGTTATGAGGTTATTTACGTTTTAGCTATTTCTACTTACAATGTGATTATAATTTATTTGCGTCCAATAGACCAAAACCAGCATTCGTTCTTAATATCGTCTTTATTTTCGTATAATATTTTGAGAAGAGGTAAAAGGTGCCTTTTCTGTTTCTTGTATGTGGTTTTCTAATTTAGCTATAGTGCGGATGCCTAAAGCACTTGGCGGGCTCTGTCCACTGGACCCCGCTAAGGAGGAGACGATGCCTAACCAGACCCTCACTACTTCATGACCATAATTAACATTGGCAGAGTCTCACTAGGGTCGACAGAGAAAATTACACCGACTTCAAACCCACAACCAATTTAGTACATAACAAATTATGAGAAGTTGTGAATATAAAAATCTACACTCTTTAGCAAAGCAAAAGTAAAAAGAGCATCAAATAAGTAAACAATACACAAGGAACAGAAAAGGCACCGTTTACCATTATTTTATTTAATCTTTAAAGCATTCACCACGATTTTAATTTGAACAGTACATGACATTATCAGACAACTATAAGTTATATCTAAGAAAATATACAAATTTGAAAAGATCGCAACATGAGCTAAATGTTTGCAACGAAATTTCATTTTAGTAACAAGCCGGTGCACTTCGAAGGCGTTTTAATAATTTACCTAACGACAGTGATTGATCGGCATGATACAGCGTAATCTGGTGACTTGTCATCCCTTTTTAGTATTGAGGGAGCATTACCTCACCGTTAAATAATTAAGCTTATCTGAAGGGGTTAGGGGGAATATTAGTAATTTCGGTTGTTAACATTCTTTTTTTTAAAAAACAAGGGATAATACCTAATATGTAAAAAATTTAGATATTGGTGTAGGCAATCACAAAACAATACTGGTATCAAAACTAAGTGCATCATTGGTATGATGTGTCAAAAAATGAAATTACGAATGTGCGGAAAAAATATCTTTTTTTTTTTTTTCGTGCGGAAACCCTTCGGAAACCCCCCCGCCGGGTAGCGGGGGCGGTTATGTCGGGCTTGAACCGACTAAAACCGCACGCCGTCTCGGGTCTTCAGACGCCGGGGTGTAAGGTTGCCGATAGAGCATATCCCTCGCACCCCGACTGACCCTGGGCCATCTCCGGTTTCGAGATGGCCCCCTCGGGTTTGGGAACCACGGTGTCCCCGTCTTGCCCCGGTTTGGGGGAGGGGCGCTAGTCGCCCCACCGTCCCGGCCTGCTTCTGCTAGGGTGACAGGCGGCCTCACCTGCCATCCCCAGGCCTGCGCTCATGGAGGACGGAGGTCGTTTTATCGACCTCCGGCGCCTGAGTCGCCTGCGACGCGCGGCGAGCAAAAAATACCTCTGAATCCGCATAATTGCTTAAATCTGCAACTGATACAGACGAAACTTCATCGATTGTCACACTGGTTTTAAAACTTTGGTTAGGACCCTTTTAAGTACCCTAGGGTTATCCTTTAGAGGGCTTACCCGGGGTGCCCGGCAATGAACACTTGGGGAAGACACCGTGTGGTTTTAGTCGGTCCGATTCCTACACGCCAAAAAAAAAGAATTAAGATTATACCAGGTGGTTTCAGAAACGATATAAATTCATCCTGTAAAAGCAGTTACCGTTACTTATCATCATCAATCTTCTAACTTCCTAACAGTAATTAAAGTAAAACGAGCATTAATAATATGTGTGTTGTTCTCACATGTGGTACTGAAAGCAATCACTAAATATTTTCCGAATCTAAGATCAATAGAGTACTCTAATTCTCTCTCTTTAACAAAATCGCTATCAATGTAATCTTTATAATAGGCAGTGTATCAAGAGATTAACACAATAATGTATTATCATAAATATCAACTGCAACAAAGCAATACGCTCGTGACGGCGTGCGGGGTGACGTACCGCGAAGCGACCCTAAAGGCCACGACCGCGGTTGCCCAAGTCGTTGAGCGGATCCGGCGGCTGGGTCTCGAGGTGGCTCTGCATCAAACCAAGGCCCTGTTCTTTCATGGGCCTCGGAGCTAGCCACCCGAGGGATCCAGTCTCATCGTGGGAGGAAATCGCATCGGCATCAAGCCCCAAATGAAATATCTGGGGCATGTGCTCGACGGTCGATGGGACTTCGGAGAGCACATCCGAAGTCTGGCCCCCAAATTGAAGGGCACAGCTCTCGCTCTGGCTCGGCTGTTGCCCAACATGAGGGGGCCCGATGACTCCTGCAGGAGACTACGCGGGGATCGTGCGGTCCATGGCCCTGTATGGATGCCCAATATGGGCGGAGGCCCTGAGGACCAGAACTGTGTGGATGCTGCGTGCTCCGCAGCGAGTTATGGCCATCAGGGTCATCCGCGGGTACCGCACGATCTCCTTCGAGGCGGCGAGTCTCCTTGCTGGAACTCCGCCATGGGATCTGGAGGCGAGAGCCCTTTCGCAACTGTACCAGTGGCGAAAGGAGGCGCGGGAGGAGGGAGGGAACCCCGAGCCTCGTCAAATCGAGGCCGTGCAGTCCCAGCTCCGCCAGGCCATCGTGGTGGAGTGGAAGGAACGACTTGGGCGACCAAGCGCAGGCCACGCCGCAATAGCGGCGGTAAGGCCCATCATGGAGGATTGGCTAGAGAGGCGACACGGAAGCCTCTCGAACCGACTGACGCAGGTGATCTCCGGGAAGGGGTGCTTCGGGGATCACCTGCATCGGATCAGGAAGGAGCCAACGCCTGAGTATCATCACTGCGACGCGAGCGAGGACTCAGGGCTGCACACGCTGGCGGACTGCCCGGCGTGGGAGGCGCCGAGGCGTGACCTCGTGGCAGCCATCGGGGTGGGAGTCCTCTCGCTCGGCAGCATGATTGCGGCAATGGTGCGGAACGCGCGGGAGATATTTAGAACTCTCCCGGCCCGCCGAGCCCGCAACTTGCTCGCCGCGCGTCGCAGGCGACTCAGGCGCCGGAGGTCGCTTAAGGACCTCCGTCCTCCATGAGTGCAGGCCTGGGGGTGGCAGATGAGGCCACCGGTCACCCCAGCAGAAGCAGGCCGGGATGGTGGGGCGACTAGCGCCCCTCCCCCAAACCGGGGCAAGACGGGGACACCGTGGTTCCCAAACCCGAGGGGGCCATCTCGAAACCGGAGATAGCCCAGGGTCAGTCGGGGTGCGAGGGATATGCTCTATGGGCAACATTACACCCCGGCGTCTGTAGACTCGAGACGGCGTGTGGTTTTAGTCGGTTCAAGCCCGACATAACCACCCCCGCTGGCCGGCGGGGGGGTATCCGAAAGGGATTTCCGCACGAAAAAAAAGAAAAAAGGGATCACTATCTTAATAAATATATATTTTTATCTACGAGTGTTTGTCACCTAACTCTTTCTAAACAGCTGGTCCGATCTATATTTCAATGGGTGCCTGGATGATTTAAAAACGCCCCATCTACCGGGTCCAATAGAGTTTGGTTTTGGATTTTGTTGTTTGGAGCGTGTTCTGATGTGGGTATGTTACCAAATGTTTAAATAAAATAATATATAAAATTTTAGTTACAATGTGAAATAACCAAGACAGTCTTAAAACATATATGATTTTCACAGATGTTGGTCGCAGAGGTTTAAACAACACAACATAGTTTTCAACTACTGTGACTCAACTTACTAATATTAAAAATCTATGTCACATGTCCATTTCGACGTCCCATGGCAATGTCAGAACCTAAACGACATCCTTTGACGTCAGGGAAACTTAATTCGTGATTTGAGAAACATGTGTATTTTCATATATGCCTTCATGTTTAGACAATCGTGTTGGATATTCATTGTCAAATATTTTATCAAATAAAGCAACATCACGAATACAAATAGGTAAGTGAAGTGCCACCATTACAAATAGAATTGAGCTGTCGATCTCTGTTACGTAAATAAATACTTTAATTCTAATATATCCGTTTGTAAAATAAATAATTTCGCTAAAACCGAACTGTTTACATTATATTGATCGCAAATAGTTCTTCTTGAAACCCATATTATGTCTATTTGCATGGTCTAAATTAGGTCGAGAATAGTTAGATTTTTTTGAAATAGTAATAACATCATATATAGGGTCTCTTTCGTAATGAATGAGCTAGTTTTTAAAACAATGCTTTCTATCGAACGCCAATTTGTGAGCTGAATATATTTATTTTTGTATGAATTTAGAGAAAAATAGAACAGTTCTGATATATTTAAGTAGATGTTGGATAATGAAATAATTATAATTATAAATAATATTAAATAATTATAAAAAATATTATATTAATAATAGCAAATTTTCAATTGCTTTTTACCCATCCATTTATATTTGGTTTATCTTAGCAATTAAAAATCGGATTTTAAAATTAACGATAAACTCAGAATCTAACCTTATAAATAAATAATGAATTTATTGAATAAAGAAAATTGTCAAGCAATTCATCTAAGTATAGTTTCATTACAAGAATACTAATCATGTTTTACAAATAATACTTTAACTAAAAACAATTTTCTGAAGAATTGAAAAGTATTTATCTGAGATAAACAAAAAACACAGCACGTTAATCAAACTTCAACAAAGAATTTCGA
Source organism: Cybosia mesomella (assembly GCA_946251805.1). NCBI lineage: Eukaryota > Metazoa > Arthropoda > Insecta > Lepidoptera > Erebidae > Cybosia > Cybosia mesomella. The sequence continues at coordinate 8,418,954 of OX276390.1, forward strand.
TTTAATCCTCGATGCAGAAATCACCTGAGAACAAGAAAATAAATAACGGTTATTTATTTTCTTGCGCACGACGAGTCTAATAGAAAAAAAAACCTAGATTAAATATTCCTAACGAACCAGTAGACACTCTAGATTGAAAGAGAGCTCCAACAGACAGCTCGATCTCACCAGCATTGTTTTTTCTCCCATAGGATCGGCATATTGGTTTTACGTATATGTCTGGTACACATCCCCGGGCTTAGTTAAGAATGCCGAGGTTTATTATGACAAGTGGTGATTTATTACCAGGATGTTTTTATTCTTATAAGTACTTTATGGTACATGTTTTTAATGTTGCATGACGGAACGGTAATGGGTGTAGTTGAAATTTTGCAGATACGTGTCGATCAGATAAAAGTATGTACTGTGAATTAGGTTGGAAGGGAATTTTGGAATGTTATGTTCGATAACGGAACGGGAGATACAAGAACCTATGACATAGCTACATTCAAAATATTATACGATTGATTTTTTTATACTGCTCATCAAGGTAGTAAATAAACACCATTAATAGTTACCGTGATCTATCAACGCTTGCCAAAGGTGTAACTACTAACAGGAAGGAAAACGAGTAAAATGGAAATTTTGAGGTTTCCGGTGACTCCAATGTTTTCAAAAAGCGTTACAAATGACCAATATTCTTAGCAATCCATTTATTCTCCGTGCGGGTGCAGGGTCCATCGAGTTGCTGAGTTGGAAACTCGGGACAGTGCCTGGGACTTGCGACCCAAGTGTAGGTTTAGAAGGGGCCCTTTTTGTTGATGTACATCAACACTCACCTTCACTACCCAAGTTCCCCTCCCTGCCTAACCAAATTTGATACGAACCTACTAGTGCCGCTTTAGACATTCGTCCTAGTAATGAGCTTATTGTAGCTCTCGATAGGCCTAGATCTTTAAGTAGGTTATAGAGAGATTTTGCTGGTATACCTCTCGCTCCCACTTCCACTGCATACAAATTAACTGTACGAGTTCATCGCACAGTAATATTATATAATAAACTTATTTAAAATTTAGTTCTCAAATTGCCGCACTAGTGTTGCACGTAGGTTTTCTGTAGCAATTAAACGTTTTCAAATACGTCCCGCATATCATTTAACCTCGTGCAACTTATAGTACAAGCAGACAAAGTGCTCGTACATTAACCACGTAACCGTTTTTGATTAATTCGTTTGTGAGATCATAGTATTTATTTTTCTTTATGGTGTGGTCCTTCGGTATATTTGTTTCCCACGGTACAGTAAGTTCCACAAGAACCACATGTTTTAACCTCTTAGAATAAAGGAATATGTCAGGTCTAGATGACGAAACCCCAACATCCTCCGGAATTTTATAGTGCTTTTCATACGTGTCGATTAGGAGAGTCCAATCTGGGGCAGTATCTAAGATTGAATAAGGTTTGTTCCTGGATGTTATGGATAAACCTTCAGACACAAAGTTGATATGACGTCGTGTTAGTAGTCAATCCTTTTTGGGCTCTAGCTACTGCCAGACTCATTGCTTCACGTATGATGATAAGCACCTTATCGTGGCGGCGTGAGTATTGGCCTCTAACGAGAAGCAAACTACATCCTACTAATATGTGTCTAGCCATCCCTATTGCCTCACCACAAGTATAACATTGTTTTTCTGTGGCCTTCCCCCACCTTACCAGATTACTCTGGTCTGGGAGGGTCATCTGAAAGGCGTTAAGATAGAATTTTAACAGGGCCGGCGACCAGTCATAGATCAAGGTGCGCCACTTTAAGGCCATCGGTATGCAGAACTCTCCCATTGTCAACCATTCATTTTGGATTTCCAAATTCATTGCGTGCACTCGATATTTAACATTTTCGTCTTGTTTTAGAAAGGACTTAAGTATATCCAGGTCCCTTTCTGGCTCTCGTACTCCCAACCCCACTCTGTTCGACTGGGCCCTCATCATATATCCTAAATCGTTTATGGAATAGGAGTCTAGATTCAAGCTCGGACGCGTTATTATCTTTCGGGAGTGCCCTGACTGTGTCATCTTGGGATTTACTTAAGATGTGGGCTTTGGCTAACTCTAAGGTGTTTATAGAGCTCCGATGGTTTCTTAAGTTTCATCCCAAAATTATTTTGATCCCTAAATAGAGCAGAGGAATCAGCAGAGTGCGCTAGTCCAAGCCACGATTTTAGTGATTTTATGACAGTTGCATCTATTTTCGCCAGTAAGGTTTTACCGAATTCATACACCAGAAAAGGTCAAGTCAGACGTGATGTTAAGTAGTTGCCATATATCCAAGCTTCGTTGATATTGTTCAGTGGTAGCTGATCTATCTTATTTAGGTCTTATGACCTAAAAACGACCGTATTATGTGTTGGTTTACCGAAAAATAAAATTACATTTAATATCATAGAAATAATCAAATTGATAAAGTTCCGTTGTATAATAAAAATGAATACCTAGTATCAGTTTCCAAATAATAACAAACCGAATACATATATTCATGAGATTGAGAAACTCTAAATCCCCTTTTGATTACGGGATCTTCAAAGGATAGCCGTTGTGATCGTGTCTATATTTTTAGTCTTCAGTATACATACCTGACCACATTGCCACAGTTGGTTAACAAATCCGAGCATAAATTGTGATCACTGTTTGAAATGATATTTCAGTACCTGAAAAGAAAGTTACAAGCATTATTACTTCTGAATGTTATGGATTAGTTTTTGTTTGAAGTCATTGAAATATATTATATACTAGCTGTTGTCCACAACTCCGCGTCGAATTCCGATTCCGTTCCGCAATCCAGTTATTCCAGAGATAAAAGTCGCCTTTGTGTTATTTTAGACTTTAATCTATCCCTGTACCAAGATCTTTTTGCAGCCATATCCGTTCAGCCGTTAAAGCTTGATTGAGTAACAAACATCTTTTGTTTTTTTTTTTTAAGAAACATCTTGACGAAACATAATGGAATCTTAAATTTTACATTTCTAACTACATGTAGATCGGAAAATTTCCAAGCAAACGCTATCAGAGCGGATTGCTGTAATTAAGCAAATTTGGTTTAGTGACATTTAAACTAGTAATACACGCACCGATGTGGCTGAATCAGATCAACTATCGGTCGGTATTTGAGTCGTATTGTAAGTACTTGGTCGTATCCTGCCTTATTGGTGCATATGTTACCAGTATTAGAATGTATAAACAACATATCAAATCGAATATGTCCACCATGTTTGTGGTATATGCGAGTACGCTCATCCTACATAAGGCAGGCATCATATAAAGTAAAAGGCTCTCAGGTACAATTAGTAGATAATACAGTTATGTAGCATTCATCATTAATTAATTTGTCCACCTATTTGTATTGAAAGTGGTTTTTAATCGGTAGTAATTATTTTCCTACCACTCATTCCATAATTAATTGAGCCGCTTAAAGTGCTTTATCAAAGAACTTTCATAAAGTATTTATGAGCTTTGTGTATTATAATGTAATAGCGTAAGTTAATAAAAATAAGTAAGTAAAAATAAAATAACCCGACTGCTGCTAAAAAGACCGAAATAAGTTGGATAGCAGGCGGTACCCATTTCTAAATCATAAACTGAAAAGAATTAATGGGTCCCGTCTGCTATCAAACTTCGTTCGGTCTTTTTAGCAGCAGTCGGTTTTTTTTATTTTTTATTTTTTTGGCAACATACATTTTAGCACCAAAAATCCACCATATAGTTTTGGTTCACAATTCATGTACCCTATGACACTCCGAAGAGGTAATAATGAATATTACATGCATAGAAGATACGCGCGAAAAACATAACCTTTCCTTAGCAGTCGGGTAAAAAGGCTCTGCAACTAATAAATCTCTAAAAGGAATTTTCTTTTTATGCTACCACAATAGGAAAGAAGCACTGGTTAACGATATCTATAAAACTCAAACGATCTATGCACCAAAAGGAACAGGAGTAAGCTGTTTGATGTGTGACCAAGGATTTATGGACTGTACATGTATGATGTAGGGTGAAATACTTCCTCAGTCAAATTACTGTAAAAACTATTGGCAAAGTACAAATGTACATAAATATACACAATAGTTTGGTAATTGAACACAAAAAGAACATCGTGTTTCCACGGTTACTGAACTTCATCGCAAAGTGAATTTCGGATATTTTTGGCATCATGCGGGTTTGAATAACATCTAAAGCTAATATAACCATGTTCAATAAAATATTTGTTTCTGTAATCTACACAGTCAGTGTTAAGTAATTGATAAATATTCATACGCGCGGCACGTATGTCGGTCCCATCGGCCTTTAATTTAAGCTCTGAAAATGAGGCCTGCATAGGTAAGTAATCCATGATATAATGTTCCATGATTGCACATAGTAGGGGCAACATCTACAGTAAAATACTACACAATATGAGAAATGTCTAAGGTAAACGTATGGACGTTGGATTAAAAATAGTCAATTTATGTAATGGAAGATTATTGCAAGCAACCAACATTTTTTTAAACTATTATTTATTCAGATTATTAGTAAAAAACAAATAGCATCTTAATAAATTATCATATTGTCATCGGTCCTTGATAATTGTGCAAAATTTCTAATTAATGCGACGTTTTGAAGTGCTCCAAAATCGAGTTAAAAGAAGGCGTTATATATTAACATTCAAATGTATTTACTGTACAACAACATTCAAATATTAACATAATGAGAATAGGTAAGCTGCTGCAGTCATTCCACTAAACATTTAATATATCAATAAATTAAATTTTAATACGTAATTATACTGCGTAATAACGCCAGGCATATATTAGTGGAAGTGTATGAAATAGAAACCTGCCTATAGGTACCTGATTGTATAACAAACGTGTGTATGATGTGTCGTTTTATGAATATTACGCGGAGTAAACACGTGTAGAAATAAGCGCTTATGTTTGTGATGCTCGTGTAGGATGACCGATTTATCGACCTTTTCCTGGCATTTACACGTGAACCAAAATAGACGTAGCAGGATTTTAGCTCCGATAATTAGCAATTCGCAAACTTTTACAACAGCCCATATGTCGCTGGTATTTATCGGTGCTCGGCTATATATCAGCTATTATTAAGGCAAATAAAATGAATGCAACTATAATAAACGTAGCAGGATTTTTGTTCGTTCGTTGCATTTGACTAGATCATTCGTTGACTATTAGGAGTCTAGAATGCTTCTTTCTGATTTTAGTAAGAGGGAGATCCGATTCTCAGCACTCCATGGATTCACCGTGCGGTCGCCGGGTCTATAGCGTGGTACAGAGAGGAACACCATGACGGCGACTGGGACTTGCGACCCATTTGTAGGTTTAGGGTGGCCACCTTGTGATGCATCAGCGCTCACCTCCACCGTCAGTAGTGTCCCCCCCCCCCTACCTATCCAAATTTGGTAAGATCCTAACAATGCCGCTTTTGATATACGTTTTAATAAAGAGCTTACTGAAGCTCTTGGCAATCCGAGGTCTTTAAGTGAGTTGTACAGGGATTTAGCTGGAATTCCCCTTGCTCCTACTTCTACGGCATAGAGTTTAACCACGTAGCCGTTTTTGGTTAACTCGTTAGTCAAATCAAAGTATTTGTTTGTCTTTATAGCGTGGTCTTTAGGTATATTAGTTTCCCACGGTACTGTGATTTCTACAAGCACTGCACGCTTATGCGATCGTGAAAAAAGGAATATTTCGGGTCTGGATGATGAGGCACAGACATCCTCCGGTATCCTATAGTGCTTCTCATACGTGTCTACGAGTATTGTCCAGTCAACGGCAGCTATCAAAATTGAATATGGCTTTTGAGGTGATTTCTTTGAGCAGCCTTCCTTTACAAACGCAATGTCATTTCTTTGGTTTGTGGTTAATCCTTTTTTCGCTCTAGCTACCGCCAAACTTACAGCCTCACGTATGATTTCTAATACCTTAGCATGACGGCGCGAGTAATGACCCCGGTCTAATAGCGTTTTACAACCCACTAGTAGGTGCCTAGCCGTACCAGTTGCTTCACCACATGAGTTACATGTTTTATCTGTGGCTTTTCCCCATCTGACCAGATTGCTTTGGTCGGGGAGGGTCAACTGGAATGCATTTAGGTAAAATTTAAGTAAGGCCGGTGACCAGTCGTATATTATGGTACGCCATTTTAAGGCTATGGGAATACAAAATTCACCTAGGGTCAACCATTCGTTTTGCATCTCTAGGTTCATTGCGTGCACCTTATAGGTGTTGTTTTCGTCTGCTTGAAGAAAAGATTTTGTTATTTCTTTATCTGTTTGTCTCTGAATATTACCTAGACCTACTCTACCAGTCTGCGAGCCTATCATGAATCTTTTATGGAACTGGAGACGTGATTCGAGCTCCGATGCATTTTTATCTTTTGGAAGGACTTTTACTATTTCGTCTTTAGATTCCGATAAGACGTGCATTTTAGTTACTCTTAGGTGTTTATAGAGTTCTGATGGCTTCTTAAGCGTCATTCCAAAATTATTCGCGGATCTATATAGTGCCGACGGGTCGGCCGACTGAGCTAGCCCTAGCCACGACTTCAGTGTCTTTGTGACACTCGCATCTAGTTTTTTGAGGAGGCTCAAAGGATGTTTATATCATATATAAGAAAAGGCCAGTTAAGACGCGAGGTTAAATAATTGTCATAGATCCAAGCTTTTTTAACATTACTTATTGGTTGTTGGTCTACCTTTTTTAAATCGATACTGAAACTATCAATTAATTCGTCCAAAGCTGGAGTGCAACCTCTGTTGTCAATCTTTCTTCCGAGGAATTTAAAAGGCACGGTTTCAGATATAGTTGAAACGTTTTCCCCGCCTATACTAAGCCCTGGGTCATATGAAGTATACCTGGTACCCCGCCTACCCAGACATAGACAGTAGCATTTGCTAGGTTTGGCTCTCATTCCATCTGTCCATGTACAGAAATCGTCTACTCTATGCAGTAGGTCCTGGCACTGCTTTGGGTTACGAGTCAGTATTGCCAAATCGTCCGCGAATGCGAGGATAGACTCCGTATATTTACCGTTTAGCTTAAACCGATAGCCCCACTTCTTGTCGTGTGTGGAAATGGTGTCTATTAAAATATTTATTACTATATTGAAAACTATAGGTGATAAACAGCAACCTTGGAACAAACCCACATTATAATTTAAAGGTTGCGTGTATCCATCTTTGGTATTAATCACAAACTTTAATTTACCATAATAAGAGGATATTATTTCCCAAATGATAGACGGAAAGTGATACCATTTTAATGCAAACAACATAAGCTCGTGTTGTACTGAGCCAAAAGCGTTTTCTAGGTCTATCCAACAAACTGTTATTTGCTTTTCATTTGATCTGACATCTTTTAAACTTTCCGCCAGTAAAGAATTGTGTTCCAGACATCCTGAAATTCCGGGTAGGAACCCTTTTTGGTGGTTTGGTCTGAAATAGTTATTATTGATCATGAAATTTGTCATTTTAAATTGAAGCCATGAGAAGAAAATTTTAGAAATTGTATTGGTTAATGCTATTGGTCTAGCGTCTTTTGGACTAGTTACTATTTCTTTCTTTGGAATGAGCACAAAATTAGCCTTGCCGAAGGCCGCTGGGACTTCTTTACTCGACCAGATCCTATTGAATATGCTTAGAAGATGTTTACGTACCGATGGGCATTTTTTATAGATAATGTAAGGTATGCCATCAGGCCCTGGGGCGGTTTTTGTTTGTCATTCTTTGCTAACATTTATGAGAGGTAATTGAAATTTGGAGTTATCCAAAATAGGAAAGGGGATCCTGCAGAAAACTGAAACTAAAATTTAGCTTAGGTATAAGCTTACATAGAACTCGAAATGCTGTGTATTCATCGAAAGCGTTTCAATTAGCTGGCCCCGGCAATAAAGGGGTAATATCAAAAATCTAATTTGACAGGAGGAATAAAACAAGGTATTTTATATAGGGTGACCTCAGATATACAGTTTCAAGTTAGCCGACTTTCGAACAATTAAATTGCATGCCTTCAGACCTTAATCTTCCGACTTTACGTAATTGATTATCAGCCGCAGACCTTACTGACTTAGTAGGTGATAGTGTTGCTATCGCGGTGTCGTCTGCAACAAATCACGCACACGTGTGTGACTCGGTTGCATTTTGCTGTGCGACTAACCAAATAAGTTGCATAGTCCGCGAACTTACATGCTAATCCGTCCGTGCTAATAACCTATCGGCAGATAGTTGGCCAACTTCTTGATTCGTTAGTTGGATAAGATGTGCGGGCTGTCAAAAATTTCTATGTCTATTAGTGTATTCTGCGATTTAGCCGGCCAACTTGAAATCGTATAACTGCGATCACTCTTTTATAGTTCAGCATACAATAATCCAAAACAAGAGTTCCATTTTTTAAATGAAAGCATTTTAGCCGTTTACAAAATGGTAATGGTATAAATAATATTAAATGAAATAATTGAAAAACTGTGTTATACAAATTACAGACGAATTGTACCATCATTAGAGATTTTAAAAACACACTTACCTGAGATTCAGGCATGTAAGTATATAATACGACGTAATTTCCACTTGAGATCTAGAGCGCACCAGCCGATTACCACCTTCTTCAGAGAATTTAAATAGCTTGTACAGAAAAATTCCTTGGCATAACTTCTTATTAAGTGTTTACGTGTTTACGTTTAGTTTATTTATTTGTTATAAGATTCTTTAAAGAACGCGGTCAATGTATTACTGTTGTTCTTCGTTTATAAATTTTGTGTAAAGATGATCACCGATTTTTTTGTTTCTTACAATAATGTAAGCTGTTACTGTTGTTGTGATTTATTTAAAGTTTTTTTTTTTTAAACTGAAAAAAATAGTAGAGTGATAGATTGATACTATGAGAGTTTTATTGCCCGGGCGAATAGTACAGTACGCAGTCAGACCTATATCCATTTTTATGATTTATTAAGAGGGTGACGACGGATTTGTTAATGTAAGTAATAATACTTATATCATTACCGTAACCACAAAAAAAAACTTTTATGATTCAAATAGTTTTAGCATAATGATGAAACTGTTTTTGTAAGGAGTGAAGTGTGGAGTAAAGACTTTGTAAACTTCATTTACAGTGTTGATTTTTAAATATTAGATTGTTTGTATCAAGAACATGAGCCAAAGTCAGTAATGAAATACATAATGAATTCTTGATACTCTGGGATGCTCTTATCGTACAAAAGTTATATTTGGCGAACGTTTGAGTTACATGAACCAGTGATACACAGGTATGCAGGAAGAGTTTGAATTCTTGTAAATCCTTCGAATGAATGATCTGCTGATAAAATAGAAGGTCTCTACCAGATGTTTTGTTAGATATTTAGTTATATATTTAGCTGTTTTTATTAATATCGTGTAGTTCAGAAGCTTCCTAATAATGCAATATTATGAAAGGAATTATGTATTTATCATAGAAATCGACTTCATCAAACAGTCAATCAATCAATCAATTAGCCTATTGCAGTCCACTGCTGGACATAGGCCTCTCCCATTTTACGCCATAGCACCCGATCCTCCGCCTTGCGCATCCAGTCTATCCCAGTTACCTTTTTCAGGTCGTCCGTCCATCTTGCTGGGGACGTCCTACCTTCCGTTTACCGGTTCGTGGTATCCACTCTAGGACTCGTTTTGCTCCATCGGCCATCGGTCCTTCGGCAGATATGGCCAGCCCATTGCCACTTCAGCTTGCTTATTCTGCGAGCTATGTCGGTGACTTTAGTTCTTTGTCGGATGGCCTCATTTCGAATTTTATCCTTCAAAGAAACCCCAAGCATAGCTCGCTCCATAGCCCGCTGGGCGACTTTTAAGTCGTGGACTAGCCTCACTGTCCATGTCCACGTTTCGGCACCGTAAGTCATGACTGGTAGGACGCACTGGTCGAACACCTATGTTTTTAGGCATTGCGGTAAAGGGGAGGAGAAAATCCGACATAGTTTGCCAAATGCTGCCCAACCTAATTGTATCCTTTTGGTGACTTCTTTCTCGAAGTTGTTTCTACCGAGCTGGATAACAACATCAAATAGTGATACCTACTAAATAGCTAAATTTAATTTGGTTATTGTAATTTTGGCTAAAAGCAGAAAAAAGAAAATTTAAGTGGGGCCCCTATACAAGAAACATGATTTGTTTAGCCGTTTTTTACTCGATTTTAATAATGGCAACGGGTGGTAGACGCTTTAAATATTCACAGAATATTTAGTTGTATATTGACTTCAACATAAATAATTAATTCAAAATAATATAAATTAAGGGGGCTCCCATTGTATAGATAATCGTATGGAACCCTTTATGCGCGAGTTCGACTCGCACTTGGCCGGTTTTTTAGTACCCTTCAGATAAAATATTGCAGATTGAAAAATTATTTGCACACAATGTCGCCGTATGGGCCGGAGTATATTTGGGGCCAAGCCAAACTCCCCTGCAAGCCGGTACATCTGCTGACTAACCGATGAGGCTCTGGCTCCGGCTTTCCTCTCGGGTTTGGGAGGACAGACGGCAGTCGCTCCCATAAAAGCCAATATAGGTATTGGCCGCACATATTGGTCAGGGTGCGAGGGATATGCTCTATGGGCAACCTTACACCCCGTCTGAAGACCCAAGATGACGTGCGGTTTTAGTCGGTTCAAGCCCGACATAACCACCTCCGCTGGCCGGGGCCGGGGTATCCGAAGGGATTTTCGCACGAAAAACGAAATGTATTGGCCACACAAAGTCATAAGATCATTCTTTCACTGTCTCTGCAAAAAATGTTTTAGAGATTGAATACTTATATGTAATAATTTCTGTGCAACGAATTATTACTAAAATATTAATTTACGTTTTGAATTATATAACAAAGCAAATAGACCAATATGTAGGTATACTTAACGATGTATGTGATCCCTCCATTAAATCAAAACAAACGATGTGCTACAATATTTCAATCACACGTAGTATTCTGGGCGGACTTGTTCGGGAACACAATATGTACACTGTAATTACTTATTTGTGACGACATGTGTCGGGCAGCGGCACGTCGACGGAGGCTTGTGATGTGACACGTTGAAGACTTGATCCAGGTGTGTCGGCAGCCTTTTGTCGACAGCATACAAATAGTGTTATCTATAAATAATTGATATTAAAACTTGTTATTTCATTGAATTTACACCTCTATTTCTTTGTTGTAGAGGATTTCTTTTATGCCATTCTAGTTTTGCAAACCTTACTTAAAGTAACTACCATATTTTATTTTTATATTTGTACTTTTTTTCCATTACACTTTCACCCCATTAAAAACTTCGAGGTCCAAGCCAACCTCACCTACATACCAGTACACGTTCTGATTGACAGACGAGAATCTGGCGCAGGCATTTCCTATGGAGTTAGTAGTACTGAGTCAAATAGTCAAATTACAACAATTCTATTCAAATGATCTCTTCTTTAACCTACCTGAGTTTTTTTTTTTCAAAAGTACTTGCACACAAATCTTTGTAAATAAACCGCCAATATATTTACGCGATAAAAAATGCTCAAACAGGTGTTATTGAAAACAGACACCGTTATTCATGCATAGACACATAAATAAACAGACTAATAACAGTTTTTTGAACGTCAAGTAGCTGTTCCATTGACGTGAAATATTATTTAAAATCATAATATTTGAATATGTCGAATACATTTAGCGGGAGTATTTACTCGATGGCAGGGATAACGCCGTGACCCCAGATTAATTATGTAAGTAGAGTGAATTAAAATTCGTATGATTTCCTCAAACTTTATGATTCTGCACAGATAATGGCTCTTGCAGATATTTTGTCAGATTGTTTATTTCATTAAAATTATTTTTATCTTATGCGGCTTTTCTACATTATGTAGCCATTCCAGAGATCTACACTCCGTGATGGATGAATATATACCTACCCTCGTAATAAATATACTTTTAATAGTATATTATGCAACTAGTGAATAAAGGACGGATTTAAAGCGAGGGCCGTAGATGAGTCACGAGCAAGTGAAGGATTCTAATGATTGAATCACGAGCGCAGCGAGTGATTCAACTGTTAGAATCCTGAACGACGCGAGTGATTCATGGCCCTCGATATAAATTCGTACTTTATTCAGGAGTTGCATACTATACTTTATACCATGACTACGAGAAAAGACATAATTTAAGCGAAAATAGAAATTTAATCAAGAAATAAGAATTGTTACATTAATTGAAATGGACATTAAAATTAGAGCAATGACTGAAATTAAGCGTAATTTTCTTATTATTATCATTAGAGTGGTCAACTTGTGAAACAATATTTATTAATCTAATGCCAAACTCCTTGTCGCAAATATCGACCAATCAGATCTCGAGAATTTATTTGCACCAAAGAGTTTTGAATTTCGAATCTTAGCGCAAGGAGTTTGTGTAAGCATTGAAATAGAGACCGGATATATTTTTGTGTTCCAAATTCAAACACCAAAATAGTGAATAAAAACAAAACAGTGAATAAAAGGCCCTTTTATTCACTGTTTTGCGTGAATAAAATAAGCTTTTTAGAGTAGGTATGGTATAAAACAATTTTTAATACCTAGCTCTGAATTTTATAATAGATTGAGCAACGTTTTTGTCACTCACCAAAATTCTCAAAAGTAGCCAAAAACTAGTCCAGCATAAGTCGCATTAAGCCCGGCTTCTACGTAGGGCCGATAACATGGTTATCGAAATATATATATATATATATATATATATATATATATATATATTAAGAATATAATATAATAAGAATAATAATAAGAATAAGCCGCGGTAGCCTAGTGTTATGGGTAATGGACTGCTGAGACGAGATCTCGGGTTCGATCCCAGGTTTTACCATGGCACACACCAATGACTTTTCGATGCGTTTCGAAGTTATGTGTGTATTTATCGCAGGCATATAAGTGCCCGGTTAATGGCAATATGCTCGCCACCTATTACATTGGGACCTAAACATAAACAGGCGAAATGTGGGTGCTAGCACCTCTGCCTACCCCTCCGGGGATATAGGCGTGAGTTTATGTTATGTTATGTTTTAAGAATATTAGTAACCGAAATTACTAATATTCCCCCTAACCCCCCCAGCTAAGCTCAATTGCTTGTGTTACGAGTGGGTTCACGTCGGTAGTGTAATGGCCAAATGGTTTTTCATACGACTCTGCTTACCCTAACGGAGGAGTAAAATTATAACTATTACGTAAATACCTGCTCAAATTGGATACACCGCACTAGGATTATATATCTCTACTCTGTTAAAGACAGGAACGTAATAACCTTAAAATCCTTTTTTAGTTGTAAAATGTTTTTAGGAATTTTCAGTTGTCGACTATCTACTAAATTAATTAAGGAGAATTTATTACTTCATTATAGACAGTCTTTGAACTCAGTAGAATGTACGACTTTTTACTTACTTACTGTCTTTTACTTCTTTTCCTTTTAAACATAAACTGCTGAACATAAACTAAAGAAACATAGTGAAAAAGTTACCTTTCAATGTAAATTTTAACAAAGTGTTTTAAGACTCTTACTAAACCCATATATAATACATACTCAGCAGTTGAGCGAAAGTATGAGAAAACTTCCAAATAAAAGTATCATCTCTATCAAGAATATATATTTTTTATATCCAACAAAAGTTGCTCAGTATTTATTTTAGAATTTCGTCAACCTGTTGCTTTCTCCCGGGAACTAGAACTGAGAAATGCAATACTAACTTTAAGCATTGAATTATAAGGTGTAAATTCACGTATCATTTTTTGATCGATAAAGAACTGAATCCAATTGAAACATTGAGGAGAAACTCAGTTTTGTGACGTGTCAAATAATACTGGCTAATAAGGAAAACTCAAATTTGACTTTCAGGCTTAATTTGATATTGAACTTGATCGAATTATCGAAGAATCTAATCCACTATGGAATTTATAAAGTTGCTCTCTTACCTCAGTTGAACCCATAAAAAACATGCTTAGTTAGAACCCGTCTTCTTAGTTAAGACTGATTAATAATACCATATTTGTAAAAAGACAGAAATGGACTACTAGGAAGAATATATTTTATACTACTGAAGAAACTAACCAGCATATAGCCAACATGCGCTGAGACCAAAGTTTTGACTCGTTTTACTATCTGCCGAGGGAAAGGGGAAAGAAAATGTGATGGAACTGAACTAAGACTTCCAGCAGTCTAACAAACCCTATGAAATTCAGTATCACCTTGCTCAGCATTGATATTAAGATAGATAGAGGCACTATCCCTACTCCCTGCTTTTTTACTTTTCTGCTGGAAAAACCTTAGCACTATCACCTGCCCGAAGCTATCTAACATATATCAAACAGTTATCCAATTGTGGCTGGTGGATTCAATCAATCAACTAGCCTATTGCAGTCCACTGCTGGACATAGGTCTCCCCCAATGTGCACCATTGGACCCGATTCTCCGCTTTCCGCTGGCGAGTTCGCTGTCTCTGAAATACGTTAGAGGTGTAATGAAGGCTTTCTGAATATTTTTCATGAAAGTAATATGTAAGTTACCGCATCTACCTATATTTTTTCTGGTTCATGTAAAATGTAAATCAAATTGATTGTATTTTTTTAATATATATATATAGGACAAGTCAATTTGACTTCACCTCATCTGATGGTAAGCTGAAGGTAAAGTCTCAGGAAAGAGGGTCACCATTACATACACGTACCATGTTAACAATGGTTGCACTCAGCTTGACGGCCTCATTAGAAGAGGATTGTCGTCGCAGCACCGCGTGACACCCACCTGTCCCACTTGTGCTGCGATCACAATCCCCCTACCCGGCTATTCATTAGACCCTAACTTGACCTCTCCATAATCCTCGAGCCTTTACACACCAACTAACTCCTACATCCTATCAGGTACAAATTTAACGGGGTTCCTTACGTCGTCGTCGTCGCCCATATTTTACTCGTAATTCTCTTATAAGAATATTCAAATACCTTTTAGTTTACGCTGTGTAGGCTGGTAATTATAAACAGTATTTAATTAAATACCGTTACAGTAAGGCAATTGGCATCAACGCAAATCAATCTACTTTATACGAATTGACGAAGGCAGACATAATCCAATCTGTGAATTTGCAAATGCTTAACAATTAACTGTTAAATTATTTTAACTAAGTATATTTATGTTTTGTTCTGAGTGATACCTACTCAAAAAAAAATCGGGAATGGTTGATTTATTTTGGTTCCAAAATCAAACTTTTGTATTTTTTTTTTGTTGTTGTTAGATTGGCACAACTGTTTTGTTGATAATTTTCGATTTTGGCGCGGAGTTTGAGTTGCATCTGGTATTTAGCCCGGAAGCAGTATATTCTGCAAATACAGTGGTTTATAGTTATATCATATCTAGTGTGTATAGCGAATTTCATTAAGGACAAAAACATCGAACAAACAGTTAGTCTTACATTTTCGTCACTGGAATTCGCCAATGGAATTTCGTATTTGGAGTCACTGAACTCAATGTTTAAGGAGGCTTACTGTGAATCGACTTTATCAAAAACACGTGCTTATGAGTGGTATAAAGCGTTCAAAAGCGGTCGAGATGTGATGGAAGATTTGCCTCGCTCTGGTAGGCCATCAACGTCTGCAACTGAATTTAACATCGCAAAAGTGAAGGAAATAGTGACTGAAAATCGTCATTCAACTTTAAGAGAGATAGCCGCCGAACTTTCTGTATCTTATGAATCGATTCGTACCATTTTAACTAATCATTTGGGTATGAAACATGTTACCGCTCGGCTGGTCCCAAAAGACCTGAATTTTCTCCAAAAACTCAATCGCATGAGAGTAGCTGAGGTCATGCTAGAACGAGTCAATTCCGATCCAACATTCATAAAACACATTGTTACTGGTGACGAGACGTAGGTTTATGAGTTCCAAATTCGATCAAAAGTCAAAGTCATTTTGACTGTTTTCTTTGACTATCGCGGCGTTGTAGACTCGGAATTCTTGCCGGAAGGTCAAACGGCAAATAAAGAATATTATTTGAACGTTATGCGGCAGTTTGCGGCACAAAGGTCAGATAAGTGGAAAGAGTTTTGCACCATGATAATGCGCCTTCGCACAAAGCCATCATCTTGAACGAATTTTTGACCAAACACTCAACAAATACCATCTAGCAACCCCAATATTCACCAGAAATGGCCGACTCCTTTCTTTTTCCAAAACTCAAAATACCACTTAGTGGCACCCGTTTTCAATCGGTAGAAGACATAAAGGAGAATTCGCGGCGAGAACTGAACTCAATTCCGGAAACAGCGTTTAAAAATGTTTTGATGATTAAATTATTCGTTGGCGTAAGTGTATCGTTTCTGAAGGAGCATACTTTGAAGGTGATAAAATAAATTTGGATGAATAACAAACATTTTGTGTATTATTGATCTTTTACCGTTACTTTCTTGACAGAGTAGTAAGTTTATATCACGTTTGAAGACGTTGTCTTTTGGCCCTGTCCTGGATAGCTGAAACTAAGCTGAAGCCTACATTCATTGTAGGGTTTGGTAGCAGCCATCTTTATGAATCCTTACGAACTTACTGTAGAACAATTAATGATGTCACTAAAATTACAACGACCATATTAGTTGAATGTGATTTTGCAGCATTTAAAAAGTTTACTTACAAATCTTCTGCAAGCTTTTGGAAAGAAGTGTTAGAAACGTTATATTCACCATTGTAGTAAATAATATAATCAATGTTTTAATGCCTATTTCAAAAAGTCAGAGACAATTTCTCTGTCTAGAGATCGAATTATTCTACAGGACAGTTACAACAATTGCTTTCTTTAAAAGGTGATTAAAGTGCACAAAAATAATAAATTATCTTTTATATAGATACAATTCTAGACCGATAACAATAATACACTTAATTCTTGTACTTTACATGAATTATGACTAAAAAGTACTCATTTGTATGATATGTACAACATTATAATGAATGTCGTATATCTCAATAATGGTGTTGTAACGTAATTTTATTTGTTGACTGCCCATCGTCATGACAACCTGTAGGTCCCGGAACATTTTACGATCAACCATATAATGTTCAAGTGTCAAAAACACTATAAAAGCCGGGCCAACGTGATGCGAGAAACGTTCATTAAACTTGTAGTATAAATGACTGGAACACATAAATAATATAAGTCATGTAATTGAAACAAACCGCGTGAAGTTAATTCTGCAATCTGTTTGTTATCATATGCCGCTGAATTCAGCGTGCGCGGTTAAAAGAAAATGAAGGATAATGTCTACACATTGATTACAGGAATGTGTTGAAAATAAAAAAGCGGCCGAGTGCGAGTGGGACTCTCCCATGAAGGGTTCTGTAGCAGCAAGTAACATAATAATGCTTTTTTTTAAATTTTATATTTGAGTTGATTCAATGAAAGGTATAGACATGTTGGGGTGTGTGTTGGGTAACCTCCTCGAGTGTCGCTCCGATTCCGATCCCGCTGCAGTCCGGGGGGAACGGAATCGGAGCGGCCGGTACACCCTGGGCGGCGGTCAATGACTTCCCCTTCATAGGGTTGGCATTGATCGTCGGCCAATACCCAACGTGGCGGGAACACATCGCTCTCCGTACTCCTCTGCTTTCAGAGGAGACAGGATGAGCGATGCTGTTAGTAGTGAGATGGCCCAGGGTCTGTGGGATGCGAGGGATATGCTCTATGGGTAACCTTACACCCCGGCGTCTGAAGACCCGAGACGGCGTGCGGTTTTAGTCGGTTCAAGCCCGACATAACCGCCCCCGCTGGACGGCGGGGGGGTATCCGAAGGGATTTCCGCACGAGAAAAAAAAAAAAAAAAGGTATAGACATGTTCACAAATCAACTTCGTTCCATTTATCAGCTACATCCTTCCTTCTAATATAAAGTGAAGATTTGGTTACTCTTTCACGTAAAAACAGCTGATTAGATCTAGGAAAAATTTAGTGCATATAATTTTTCTCTGGGGCATGGGTTCCTGTGGGTCGCGGGACTGAACACAGTATTTCACGCGGGTGGAACCGCGAACAACAGCAAGTAAATATGTATTTATAGTCTGTCTATTTTCGTAACTCTCTGATTCCTATAAATATTGTTGCAAAACTAAAAGGGATAACGCCTTAAGCAATTTGGTTTTGCTCGTCATGAAATCTGTTCCCGCCTCAGGTGTCACAACTGTTCAATTCCCAAATAATTTGCATTAATATAAATGTTATTTTACATAACATAACATAAACTCACGCCTATATCCCCGAAGGGGTAGGCAGAGGTGCTAGCACCCACATTTTGCCAGTTTATGTTTAGGTCCCAATGTAATAGGTGGCGACCCTATTGCCATTAACCGGGCACTTATAAACCTGCGATAAATAACTTCGAAAAGCATCGAAAAGTCATTGGTGTGTGCCATGTTAAAACCTGGGATCGAACCCGAGACCTCGTCTCAGCAGTCCATTACCCATACCACTAGGCTACCGCGGTTTTTTTGTTGTTATTTTATGTTATTTTAAACAGAATGAAATAGTTTTATCCAATTAAATAGTATCAGTATTGTTTTCAACGTACTTTAATGAAATCTTCAAACAGTTGTTGTTAAAAATGGACAGTATAATAAATTATTTCTATGGATTGATTTACGATAGCACAAGATTTACGTCTTCGTTCTGACTGATATAAAATTAAACTATAAATTGCAACGGGATACGTCAATGTTATTGTAGAAACGCAACGAAAAAAAGCTGTTCGTACTCTGACCTTGTGTGTCATTGCTTGTAGTGATCCGCTACCGCTATCTTCCTTTAATATGACCAGGAAGTCGATGACTGATTCATGCTTCATGCATCATTAATTCAGCTTACTTTTCTAATAAAGGCACGAAGTCACTAAAGGCAGTCGCAGGCGAGCAGCTATATTTGCTTGCGGCGGCGCTGGTGAAGACCATGATGCGAGTCGAAAATTTCTGCCACTCAACCCAAACGCGGCTGCCCAATTACCGGCCATTCGGTGTAAGCAAATAATATTACTCAAAGGTGCTCAAGTGTGACATATACTCTATGCCAGTACCTACTCATGAATGCTCGATGAGAAGCAAAATGAATGAAGATTAATGTATTGAATGTATAAAATCATACGAAGGTCATAGACACTTGTAAATTGTCAACTTGATTGCATCACTATAAGGAAGCATTTATAGATTTGTGCCAAATAATAACATGTTTCTTTTTTACTCTTTTACTACTGTATTCGATTGTGTTACTAGTATTGAAAGGAAGAAAGAGTACTAGTAACCTAAATTAGCTACTATTATTACTATTAAGCCCAGGTAAGCTAAATTGCTTGTGTTAGGAGTGGTTTCACGTCGGTAGTGTAATGACCAAGATTCGAAGCAGGGACCTCTCGATCGTAAGTCCGACTCCTTAATCACTCAACGGTGCTGGATATTGGACGCCATAACAAATAGGATTCTAGTGTCAATGGCAGTTTACTGAACTGCTTGTTCATTTTCGAAATGATGAACGTTATTATGAAGCGTCGGTAGCTTAGTGGTTAAGGAGTCAACCCTACGATCGAGAGGTCCCGGGTTCGAATCCTGGCCATTATACACTAGCGACGTGAACCCACTCCTAATATAAGCAATTTAGCTTAGCTGGAGCGGTTAGGGGGAATATTAGTAATTTCGGTTACTAATATTCTTAAAAAATAAAAATAAAATATCGATTAAGTGAAAGATTACAACTACCCGTTGCGTTGCGAAAGTTAAAAATAAAACCGCACTCAATGCTCAATCATGTGACTCAAATGGGGACATAATGACTTACACACACACACACAGCGACTGACACAGCTGGTGCTATTTTTGAAGAATTAATTATTATTATTATTTTTGTATTGTTTTTATTTTTCTCAGCTTTTTTGGCTGGTTTTAACTGCATTTACGGGCCTAAACCGAGTAAATGCAGATTTGGGTGTGTATTAAATGGGTGTGTTTTCGTCTAACTGCATGAACTTTCTAACTATTCTACATTTTCGCTGGGGTAAACGTGTTCTTGAGTGGAGACCGCGACTCGGCAAACGTAGTGTAGGACGCCCTCCGGCCAGGTGGGATGACGATCTGCGAAAGACTGCGGGCAGATGCTGGATGCGGCAAGCTGAAGACAGGGCGCTATGGCGCTCATTAGGGGAGACCTATGTCCAGCAGTGGACTAGAATAGGTTGATGATGAATGATGATGATGATGATGACTGCTAAACGCAAAACACACTTATAAGTTATTTTTTAGAAAGCTTTGCATGCAAGAAGTAATTGCTTTACATTTAGTTAATAGTAAAGTTTTCAAGGAACTGTGCCGTATAATAATAATAACACCATTTATTACAGATAAAATAATCGATTAGTTAGTTACAATATATACTTAAAATTATGTTAGTAGAAATTAAATTAGCTTTGTATTTCAATATTATTAATTATTAATGTCAAAATAGAGGAATAAAAGTAATGTCACCGTATTAAAAAACATAAAATGAAATATTTGAAGTTTAATTATTAAAATAAAAACACAACATAACTTCACGCCTGTATCCCCGAAGGGGTAGGCAGAGGTGTATAACACACCTAAATGTAAATAATAGTTCAAATTATTATGAAATTATTAGATTCTACTTATCATTACCTTCATTGTCCCTATTTAGACACTATTATTGTGTCCGAGATACATTTACGGATCCAATTTGTGACAATAGGCGAGTCCCACCGATCTACCATAGTTTTCAGAATGGTATTGGAGCTACCCCGCACTCTGCAGAGTCACGAGACAGCTTTCTTTCTCATCTACGCGTGCCTGGGCAAACATGCCCGATGCGCTGCAAAATCGCGGCAGCCCCATCAACATTCTGAAGGCGTTGTTGTATTGCTCACGCAGCGCACTTATGGCCGTCTGCTTATAATTGATCCAAAGGCTACACGTATAGAACTCTAACTCTCTTTAAACTCCTGGGTCTGCCAAAAAATGAAACGTAAGATATTTATGAATGCATGCAAACATAAACGCAACCAATAAGACATCGAGGCAATCACTTATTATAATTTTTCTAAAATCTTACTTAACTCAACCTCTCCCTACCTAGATTATACGAACTGATCCTTATATTCCCCAATTGTTTTCAACGCTCAACATAATTGTAATCGACTTAGTACAGATTAAAAACGGTAAAGCTCTTGTTAGGTGTAATTTGATTAAAGAGATCTTTCCTAATCTAGTTTGAAAGGATTTGTGCAGCGTCACGGAGGCGAATAATAAGAAGATTACGATCATTTTGGGTGTTAATAAGCATTAAAAATATCAAATTTATGAGCAAAATACTTTAACACTTTATGTGACTTGTATACTAAGTAATAAATAATATTACTGCGTAGTGCTACGGTTAATATGTCCGCAGAGTAATGGAGCGAAAAATGATGATTGAATTCATAAAAGCATGAGCTAGAGACCCGTTACTGTCATCCCAGATATTATGAGTCTCATCTCATAACAAATAACAATATATTTTGCGAGGCTGCAAATTGCTAGTAGGTACTTTGTAGGTGTTGGGTAACCTCCTCGAGTGTGGGGTGTGTGTTGGGTAACCTCCTCGAGTGTCGCTCCGATTCCGATCCCCTGCAGTCCGGGGGGAACGGAATCGGAGCGGCCGGTACACCCTGGGCGGCGGTCAATGGCTTCCCCTTCACCCCTTCATAGGGTTGGCATTGATCGTCGGCCAATACCCAACGTGGCGGATACACATCGCTCTCCGTACTCCTCTGCTTTCAGAGGAGACAGGATGAGCGATGCTGTTAGTGGTGAGATGGCCCATGGTCAGCCGGGGTGCGAGAGATATGCTCTATGGGTAACCTTACACCCCGGCGTCTGAAGACCCGAGACGGCGTGCGGTTTTAGTCGGTGGAAGCCCGACATAACCGCCCCCGCTGGCCGGCGGGGGGGTATCCGAAGGGATTTCCGCACGATAAAAAAATAAAAAGTTACTTTGTAGGTCTAGGTAAGTAATAAGTTATACGCTCGCAAGTTTTATTCTCGCAGTCAATCTAACCGCTTTAACTCAAAACAATTTATGAAAAAAAAATCTGTATGTGTTTTATTATACATGATATGATTATATTCACTTTTTATTTATTGTTTATTAGGTTGGTTATGTACCAAATACTTTTTCAAATTCAGTAACTGTAGCCTAATAGGAGCCTTTCCCGTCAGCGTTGGGTACCGCACCTGCCCGAAAACTAACTAAATCAAACTATGGAAAGGAATAGTATAGGATTGTGGACCCAGATTGGAAACTTTGGATGCAATCAGTATTGGCGTTCAAATGATGATCAAGGATATAAAAACCCGTACCCAATTACACCTCGAGACAAAAAATTTGCACAAACGTCAAAAGTTCACGCTATGCACTAACTGGCCAATCAAAAAGCCAATAATTAAGATGCTCAACCAATGACGCGAGCCCTTTGAGCCCTTGATTAGTTTAATATATTTACTGGTTGATTGGCACGCCTCCGCCGCGCCATCGTACCCCAAGTACGTTGTCAAGATTTTTGTCCCTACTTATTTATACTCGTAATACTCACGTTGGGTTCTTTAACCAAGCTAAATGATTAGTTAGAGATGTGAAAGAAAACACTTTGGTTGACTTTAGGATAAAATAAGTTCCTAGATCGGCTCTCATGTCTATTTATTCACTAAATTAACACGCTTCGTGAATCTGGACACAGAAAATTAATATAACTTGTTAATTATTATAATTATTATTATAAGTATAATTTTTCCTTATCAAAATCTTCTTCTGCGATTAACACATCTCAGTACCAAAATGTAAAGTTATCTACTAGTTTGAAAGTTATCTAAACGTAAGATGTAGAGGATTTTTTTTATGAAGACACAATATAACTTCAACGTTTATTTTAAATAAAATCACCCTAGGAAAATAAATTACGGTTTTATTACAACAATACAGTTCTTTATAATAAGGAAACCCCTAGCCTTCCCTGAGGGAAGGCTAGGGGTTTCAGCACTCAGTAAGAGGTTGTATCAAGAAGTAAACAGCCAATAAAACTATTGATAGATAAAATAACCCCTTGGGACAAGATTACGAGATAAGAGAGAAACAAATTTGTTTCTCTCTTGGTTTCCATGAAATGTTGTATGCTATAGTGAACTATAGCATACAACATTTCATGGAAACCAACATTTTTCATATTAAATCTGAAAGCTACTAAGAAATACATTACAGTTGAAAGGATATCAGTGTACGGGGATGGTTTTATGTCATACCTATGCATTGAAGAATTTTGCAAGTATCTACGTCCTCATGATATCAAAGGAAAAATATATCAAGAATACAACACAGCGTACTGGCTAACGTCTGTTAAAGCGGAATATAACCCGTCACCCTACTGGCTTCAATAACTGGTGGGGGCAGGGGGAATATTAGTTACCACCGTGCTACGTCTGGAAATAAAATGACAAAAACTATCTACACCTATACATATAATTACTGGTCTAAACTTCTTCAAAGGCTGAAAATTTTACGTCATAAACAGTATAAAGAAAATGTAATATTTCCGTTATTAGCAGTAATTAAAGGATTTGACTTTCAGCCTATTGAGAAAAAAAAGAGTTGCTCTTAATTTTTATCCTAAATTACACTGAGTTACGTTACTCGAGTTGACTGTAGCAGAGTGACGGTCTATTCTCGGAAACAGACACGATCTGTCAGGTCCAGCTATTTGGAAGGATCTAGAGACGGCGAACAAACATACGTCACTGTAAAAATCTTTAGAAGTCAGATAAGACTTCTATCATCCAACATATTAAATATTCACGTAAAGTTTTAACACACACATAGTGTAACTAGCTCATTCCGCAGACACACACACATAAACACGTACAAACACATATAATATAGTGTAACTAGCTGTGGCCCGCGGCTCCGCCCGCGTGAATATCGGTTATCGCGACCAAACATAGCCTATATCCTTTCCCAAGCTCTAGTCTATCTTTGTGCCAAATTTCATTAAAATCGGTTTAGGGGCTAAGGCATGAAAGCGTAACAGACAGACGGACATATTTACTTTCGCATTAAAATATAAGTATAGATTATGCAATGGTTGCTTAATTAGTTGGCAACAAACCGTTTCAGTTTATTTGTTATGCCCCGATTGTCCTCAGATAACTGAAAAGTGATTTTGGGAGCAAAGGGTTGGCTGTTTGGTTAAGTCCAAAGGTCATTCGCAAAAGTTAATTGTTTTCAACGCAACAGTAGATAGAGTAGAGTTAGTTGCTGTTGATTTTAACTTCGGTAATGTTAACCAGAATAGTAAGAGCTTTTTCCGCTAATCTATTAGGTTTTCAAAAAATCGAAAATATTTTAACCTAATACGAGTACTATAATTTTGATTGTTGATGTAATATGCTACCACAATTAATTATTCTCAACCACAGTTCAACGACTCCTGGACATAAGCTTCTCTAATGTCAAGCTGTCTAGGGCAAGGCTGTCAATCGGGATGTTTTGTAGCTTATGATAATTCTAAATACAGTTTATTTTCAACTAAACACACGTACATACACATGTATATGTAGACACACATGAACTCAACCAATGATATACATGCATAATTGCAAACGCTATTATCTTAAATGGACATTTTTACCTTATTAAGTAAACTTATTTAAAGTAACAGCTTTTCTTATATCAATGTTTTAACGGTTCTCTTACAATTAATATCATTTCTAAATAATCGCATCACAATACATCTTTGTTCTTCGAAACTTGTAGGTACTAAGCAAGCGATCGATGGAAGCGTCTGTACGGCAACAGGTCCTCCCATAGCAACGGTTAGCGATCACCGAGTACTCGCTATAATCTCTCCTTTTCAGTACCTACACATCTACATCTCCGAGACGCTTTGTATTTCTATTTTAATGAATCGCTCGGCGGCTAGGTTTCACGGAAAGAGTGTGGAAGTTTATAAGAATTTATTCACGTTCGTATTTAAATCGGTAAGAACATACTTACATACATTGCCTACTCAGAATCTTAAAAAGCCAGTGAGTTAACTAACTATAAATTATCCTACTAATGAATGAAAAGTTGAGAAGCGTATAGCTGTCATGGTATAGACATATTATGAGAAGAACGTTATGTTGTTAAAAAGATTCAAAGTATGAATGAAGGCTTTAGGACCAGATATAGAACGAAGAAATACCCAAGATTAATGGAATGCGTGAAAGAGGATATGGCAAGGAAGGAATCGACTGGGGATGTGACATCTGACAGGAATGTACGAAGGAGAATGACATATTGCCCCGACTCAAAATAATCAGTCTAAGGGTAGGTTTACAGTGAATATTTGTATATCTGTGACTCTATCACACAAAAAGTTCTGAAAGGATTGTACAGAAGTTCTGCACACGTCATGTCACGTCATGCATACTTCAACTACATCATCTGTTGAGCTTTTATCTTTTATCACTGGCGGCGATCCAACTGTATAATGCGTTCTTTCTGTAATAAATACGCAAACAATGATTCTGTTTCATCGCGCTACGTGGTGAAAACACTCTAAAATACTTACGAGATGATGACCCACTGTGTAACAATATTGTTCTATTCTCAAGGTAATCATTATCGTAATATATAAAGTAACGGAAAAATATATAATAAATTAATATTGTTAATGGTTTAATTAATGTTGTTATGATATTAGTGGTAAACTAAGTACAAAAATGAGTCATGTCCTAAGTCGTAAAACCCTGTATTAAATTTCTCGGGCCATAAAACGCGTACTAAGTGGAAGTAACGACCACACTCAAATAACACAATACATGTCATATATTTATTAAGAAATGAGGAACGAAATAAAAAAAATCCGTTCCCGCAGGGGGAACGCACAGGTAGATTTCGTGAAGCAATTAATATTATTTTATATAGAGAACTACGGACTTACACACACAAGTTAACACAGTAACATTTTTAACATGTTTATTTTTTTTTTCTCGAAAACGGTAACTTTTAGCGAAAAACATTTCAGACATTTATTTTAGACTTAAAAATGGCCTATCGATTAAAAATGTTTCCGACGGCAAGAATGTTCACCGGTTAGAAGTTATGATTTTTTTCCCGAAAAATTTTGGTTTTTCCCCCCTCCACTTTTAGTTAAAGTTTTAATCTTATAGGTTTATAACTAAAAGTTGTTGGTATTCATGTATACTATGGGATAAAATTAGAACGGTTCGAATATATTTCATGGAACGTGAAATTTTGAGGAAAAACTGATTTCACAAAAAGTGAGGCCCTACCGTCCCCTTAGGCCGGATTCCACCCGTTCACGAACTTAAACTAAGTTTACACCCAAGCAATTCTTGACCGCAGTTTGAAAGCGATCGGGGCAAAAATGCGACCGTGAGAGTGCCGCAAATTTTGGGAAGTGGAACCATACATACATTTATATATATATATAAACTTTTTGACCAGTGGTCATTTCGGACTCAGGGGGTCATAAATAGACCTCCTATGAAGATTTTTTTTTTAAATTCGACAGTAGTCAAGAAACCAATAGGTAGATCGATTTAAAAAAAAAAAAAAAAGGTAGATCGATTTCATCGAAATCTACCTAAAATCGTCACAATATTTTATTTATTTATTTCCGTCCATAGATACCACACGATTAAGTCTGCCAGTCTGCCCCTTGAAAGCCCCAGTATGCTTATGCCAAAAGGGGCAATCCCACGGGTTTAATTAAGCTTCTTAAAGTAATACAAGGTATTACTCGAAGTTAAGCGGTATATCGGATACCGCTAGGAGACAACATAACATAACACACATAACTTCATGCCTGTATCCCCGAAGGGGTAGGCAGAGGTGTATTACCCACCCACGATTCACAGTACAGTTATGTTTAGGTACCAATGTAATAGGGGGCGAGCCTATTTACATCTACCAGGCACATTACTAAGCGAACGATGATCAACATTTTGAATTCACACATAACTAAACTAAATTGCTTGTGCCAACTAAACTAAAGTAAATTAAACTATCTGCTAAATTAGTAACGCATCTCGAAGCAGACTCAAAAGTTATATTGACTGCGATTTTATGTCTGATCGAGGTATTTTTCCGATCAGGTAAATCCAAGTCGAATCATAACATAACTTCATGCCTGTATCTCCGAAGGGGTAGGCAGAATTGTATTACACACCCACGATTCGCCAGTTATGTTTAGGTCCCAATGATTACATGATTACATTACATTACAGGGTATTTGATATTGTCGGAAGTTTACGCGAATGTTACACATTGAAATAAAACTATTTTTACTATATATATATATATATATTTTTACTATATTGGTCAAACCAAGCGAAGCATTGGCACTCGCGTCAAAGAACACATAGCTGACTTAAAACACCAACGCTCAAAAAAGTCTGCTGTATGTGAACACGTGCAACAGGGGACCAAACATTACTTAAGATTTGATAAACCACTTTACTCGCCAAAGAAAATCGATTCCTACCTAGGATGCTCCGCGAAGCTATTGAAATTAAAAAAACATCCTAATTTTAATAGAGAAGATGGTTGGAATGTACCACCAGCTTGGGACCCAGTCATTCACTTAATTAATTCCAAGAAAAATCAAAATACAACAAGACTTCATGACATTGTGTTCACCAACAATTCAACATAGTTCGGGTACTTTGAGATAACTTTCACTTCAAACTACAAGACAACAACCATCTTTAGTCTCCCCGTGACCATGGCTGCTGAAACGCAACCGAAATGTCGGGATTAATGTAAAATATAAAATAACATCAAACAAACCGCGATAGAATCCGTTAAAAATAGTTTTATTTCAATAATAGGGTATTGTCGAATCGATTCTCGACAATACCCTATTTTATATTAATAAACTAAGAAGTTTATCAACGTTGTGGTAGGAAGTTCTTTGCAATTTAGACAGTTTCCTTCGACAATCATCCCAACTAGTGCCGACAATACAACAATTTGTGAGAAGTTTTCAATAACTTCGCCTCAAGTGAACCAACTTATGGCACTTAGAACTTAATGTTAAGTTGTTTATGCTTCGATACTATAAAGTAACATACAACAAGTTGAATTCCTGAGACGAGCTCAGTCGAATACAAGGGATTTTCGATTTTGCGATTATAATTTTTTTGCGATTTTTTGCGATTTTTTATTTATCTTGCAATGGTTCACCCAAGCACGAATCTATTACCGAAAACAGCAACTCGATAGCTCATCTCCTTCATACTCAAAACCGTGACAGAAAATTGGCAACGACGACGACGTCGACGACAACTCCATAGCAATAGGGCTTTTCTAAAGAAAATCCCTAAAAAAACGTAAAACTTTTTCATTCTTCTGTACTTCTCCTGGATATGGTTATTAACTTACGTCACTGCCAGAGGGTTTAAGCATGGAGCTATACTTCTCAAATCTTATGTGCGTACTATATGCATTGTCTTATGTTATGTATATGTTTATGTCTGTACTATACTAATGGACCTGACAGACGTTGTACTATAAATTAAATTAATATTTTTTAAATCAACTAAGAATTACAAATTGGTCCAATTGTGAATTTAATCCCTCCATCCGTGGTTTTTATCTCATAATACAAAGATAGTAAGCCCTCAGAGTTCCTGATAGCGTTGGCACTTGGGGGCACTACCCACAAAGAGAAAGGGAAGGGTAAGAAAGGAGAAAGGGAAAAGCAAGTGTAAGGCCCCTGGCTATATCACAAACATTAGGAAATTCAGGATCCTGCTGCTTACAAGTCTATATGAAGTGAGAAGACTGTCTTTCAACTCTTTCATACTACTTCTACTTATGAAGAAAGCTGAAGAAATATTTCTATCGTCTATAAAAAAGTAATACTAATGCATGATTTATGAGTCCAGCTTCACACGTTCGATAAAATAGATTTTCTACGATTACACAAATATTTGGCTGATTTTATTGAGATCGTTAGTGTTTTTGTGTGTGTTTTTATTCTAAAAGGTCCCGAGTTCATTTCTAGATCGGGGCAATAAAAGTGAATTGGTTTTATTTCTGTTACAAATTACCGAATAAAAGCTTGGAGCCAGGCAAAATTTCCGATTAATTCCCTGGCTCCCACATGGAGACCAAAATAAAATGATGAAACTGTGTGCTTAATGCCACTACCACAACCTACCCCTTCGGAAATGTACAGGTGTGTATAAACAAAAAATAACTAACAAAATACCAAGTGGCAGAATACTTACTTACTCACTAGAATTGAAAAATAATAAAAATAACCTGGCAACATAAAAAAATGATACCGTATAAAAATACAATTAAAGTACTCATACAATAATGAAGCTTTTAAGTATTTATGTATCTCAGTAGCGAGGGGTCCCTATAAACCCATTCCTTCCAGCTTAACTTTGCACAGATGGCAAATATGTATCTATAATTTACACTCTTATAAAATAATATACGTGATTGTTTATCTAGAAGTCTTTATATTTGCAGACTAATCAACTAAATATTGAATAATAACAAACACCTTGGCTAAAATTATAGCAATAATTCTCAAGTTATGTAATCATTCAATACCTATTTCTCGTAACAGAAATTCTTACCTACATAAAATCACACATACCGCAACATGCAAGGTCAAGCATCTGATAGCAATGTAGACCACTAATGACGCCGGTTTTAAACGGATACTTCTGGTCACTACTTAGCACTACGTAACTGCATATTTCTGTCTTTTTTCCTCTTTTCTTTATCAGCAAAATTGTGGTTTAAACTCGGTGATCTAACTAGTCTGGCCATAAATACTGTTACATCAAAACTTTTCTTTCTTTTTCAACTTTTTAATTATTTTGAATTTGGAACACGTATATTATTTTAAAAACTTCTTTCGATTTCGCGCCATTTCACATATTTTTTCGTGTTCATTATCGAATTACAATATGGAATGGGGTATTAAAGAAAATAGGATCGCAGTGATCGCATATTCCAGACACTTCATAACTTGGTATCAGCCGTATGTTCGTATATTATACAAGAACACTTCGTCTGTCGAAGACCAGAAAAGATCGGGGCGGCCGCGTGCTGTTAGAACTACAAAGGCTAATGCTGTTAAAGCCAGAATTCGTCGAAAGGTAGCAAAAAATCTTATCGCGAGAAATGAAGATTCCCGCTAGGACTCTGTCACGTATTATAAAACAAGACCTGAAGCTCGGGGCTTATCGTCGATATACAGGACATGCCCTAAATCAATCTTTACGATTAAAGAGAGTGGATCATTTAAAGCGCCTTCTGTGGCGATACACAGGTGAAAGGCACAGAAATATCCTCTTTACCGATGAAAAAATGTTCACGATTGAAGAACACTACAATAAGCAAAATTATAAAGTGTACGCTCACAGTTCTAAGGAAGCTGCTCAAATGGTCGGAAAGGTACAACGTAGTCATCATCCTGCATCAGTGATGGTTTGGTGGGGTGTGTCTTATCAGGGAGTCACAAAGCTACATTTTTGTGAAAATGGAGTGAAA
Source organism: Cybosia mesomella (assembly GCA_946251805.1). Classification (NCBI taxonomy): domain Eukaryota; kingdom Metazoa; phylum Arthropoda; class Insecta; order Lepidoptera; family Erebidae; genus Cybosia; species Cybosia mesomella. The sequence continues at coordinate 8,449,615 of OX276390.1, forward strand.
ACTTCAGCCAAAGTGTATCAAGATACTGTCTTGGATCATGTTGTGAAACCTCTCAGCAATACACTTTTTAAAAATATACCGTGGACTTTCCAGCAGGACTCTGCTCCTGGTCACAAGGCATGAACTACCCAAGCCTGGCTAGAAACCAACGTTCCTGATTTTATAAGAGCTAAAGACTGGCCCTCATCTAGCCCAGACCTCAACCCTTTAGACTACAAATTATGATCAGTTTTAGAGGACATGACCTGCTCTAAATGACACGGTGACATTGAGTCTCTTAAAAAATCTTTGGAGCAAGCAGTGGCAAAACTTCCCTTGGAAACAGTGCGTATCACCATAGATTCGTGGCCAAACAGATTAAAGGCCTATATAAAAGCCAAAGGTGGCCATTTCGAATAAAATATATTTGTATAAATCTTAAGTATATTTAAAGTATACTTAAATATATTTTTATTCTTTGCTAAGACTTTAATAAATATATAGGTATAAATTTTAATAATATTATATTACTTCATTTCAAAAAAATGCATTTTCTTTTGTAACAAAACTTATGGCTGGACTAGGTATATGTCCATATTCGAACGAATTAGAGTGCGATATTATAATTTATAGCATTCGAAAAAAGGGATGGCCAATATTTGTTTATTTGATTTGAGATTGGACTTGACATGATCGTTTTTTATTCCCGCTGTCCCTTTGTTTTGAAACGTTGTTAATTTTTTAGAATATTTTAAAGTTTTAGTAAATGGCCGCTTTGATCGTTGTAGATTGTTGTCTAACAGAATATTTGTTAGCTGAGGAAACATCTTTTTCTAAAGATTTAGATCGGAAAAAGAGAACATCTAGAACGGGACTTGAACCCGCGACCAGTCCCTTACAGGGGGAATGCTCTGACCAGCTGAGCGTCCCAGATATTCGAAATTCTCCGATATATTCTATACGTCTTAAGGCGACGCTGGAGCTATCTACCGTAATTCTTGTGAACTACGGAAACAATGAATAACTTTACAGTCATTATTAAACATTGTTTTTTTTTTCGATCTAAATCTTTAGAAAAAGTAAGCGTGCAAAATGCTTAAAAATTCAATTGAATCTTTTTCTAAATTAACTTTTGCAAAAATGTCATAGCTCGACTTTATTGATGAATTATAAGCGAAAAGATGGATTTTCGAAACATTTTTGTTATGATTAATATCCATGATGGAGTAGAACAGGATTTGCTGATATTATTAATATTTCAAATTCAGCTAGGAAACATGTTCAAACTGCAAAACACATATACCTAAGTAGTTTTTTAAGTTTGTATAAGTTCAGTAGTACAAGGATTGAGCCATATTTTATAAACTATTTTGAAGTAATTACACAATAGAATGGTTGAACAAAACTATAGTATCTATGAAGCGTTTAATTAAAATACGATATTTACCAGAAACCCGAAAGCTCCCAAAAAGTTCTTTTGTTAAATAAAATGAAAGTATTTATTCGATAGAGTGTATTAGATATTTGTCAATTACAATGGACCATTTACATTTTAGTGTGCAAATGTTTAATTATTTACATTGCTAAGTATTTTCGTTTCAGCATGCTTAAAGAATCATAAAAATTAACTCTTTCCTTAAGTTTGCTGTACGTTATTACTGCTCAAAATTCATTCCTTATTAGCGACACTATCGAATGGTGTAATATTTCCAGACTTGTTTTTTTTTTCAAAATCACCGGTTTCCGTATGGATGGATGGACTTATGTATCTCAAATTATGTATGATATCTGGCTGACCGAGCATTGCTAGGCTTTTCTTTTTTCTAAAAAGAAAACAATGCTACATCAATTTATTGCCCTGTAATACCTACTATTCAAAATATAATAGAATAGATTTTTTTTTTTACTTTTCTACTTATCAGGCTAGTGAATAAACCATACCATAATGAATTCATGAGAACTGCAAAAGTACAAATTATTGTTTATAGATTAGGCGATGCAGATTACATACAAGTTTAAAGTTTTGCAATATCTTTTTAAAAATTATGAAATAGTCGGTTAGACACACTTAACGTTTCCACCCTGTAAATACAAGAATTACTCGTTTGAAGGTATTAGATACCTTATGTTATGTATGTATGTACTATTATGTATATTTGTCTGTATGTGTACTTGTAACATTATAAAAAAGGATATGAAATATAGACACTTAAATCTAAATAACTGATTTTTTATATCCATACGGCTAAATTAAAGCATACAATTGAGACTTCTGTGTATAACAGGCATACTAGACATCATATACCTATAGAATCCCTGCAATGTACTTACATTTTCACATTAATTAGAGCGTAGGCACTTGCCTACGCTCTAATTAAACTAAATGCGAAAGCGATGAATGATTTCAGGCAGGTAAAAAGTTCTTCTTATTTGTGAGGTCGGTGTTTTCATTAAAAAAAAATCGCCTTCTTATTTCGTCAGTAGGTTATAGATGTTTTTAGATTTTCTCACACTTTGAATGCTGATACTAATTTATTTGATTAACATATGACTGTATATGCCGTTAATGACTATTCAATTATAGAAAAAACTATACAGGGTGGAAACATTAAGGGAGTCTAACTGATTATTTCGTCATTTTTAAAGATGGAATTTAAAGAAAAATTTGCGTCTATAAAATTACAAAAAAAAATAAAAAAGTTAAAAGAAAATTATCGTCATCGTCACAATTTGTACTTTTGTTGTTCAAATGCAAATGCAAATGCAATGCGAATACTATGGCACGGTTTATTCACTAGTCTAAAAATAGAAACGAATGAGTTAGAATAAAACCGGTAAAGTATGAGTCAGACTAGCGCACTGTCTTGATAGACAGACTACAGATTTTTTTTGTGATATGGTAACTATATATTTGCTGTTGATTCCCTGGCGAGTTTCTAAATATCTTTATATAGTTCTATCAAACTTCAGAATTCCGTGATGATCTGCGTTATAATAATAAAGGAATCATCAATAATAGATTTAGTCGATTTTACCTTGCTGCTCCTATCACACTTATAGTAGCGTGATAATATATAGCGCACTTTATGACTGTATAGTCCTAGAGGAATGTTCATGCAAAATTTCAGCTGACTCTGTTCGACGGTTTTCAAATGATGCTCGGACATCGATAATAAAAGCAGACAAACCGATAAACAAACAAAAATTCTAAAAATCACATTTTTGTCATCGGTATCGTTCCCAGAACACAGCAGCTTTTTTTAAAAAATATCCAATGGACTGTTTTGACCTCGTTACGATTTTATTATATGAATAGAAACTGAGCTTTCTCGCTTTAGTGAATATTATAATTTAATTTGATAGCTGTCCTATCTTTAGTGAAATGGAGATCTCACGTAAGTAGATCTATTGAGATTTTTCTATAACTTGTTTGGTGGGGTGCTGAAGCTACTGACGGCTACATACACCCAGTGCAGATATTCATATTCTCGAATTTAACATTTTCATTCGTCTGACTGTGTCAGATTATAGATATTAAACAAATATATTTTAGTAATTTTAGTAGTAATAGTAACATAGATGTTTAGCTTGGGTTAGAATATATATAATATTTAAGTTCTGCGGGTACTTTATACCGGTCAATGATCAACAATGTATATTATACTTATTCTTCAAAAGCTCACCATAGAAAGTCGAAGGACAATAGCCAGCCTACGTACGATACTCATCGACAAAACGAAACATAAATGTAACAATAGACCCTTCCCACTCCTTCACCCTGCTCTGATTTCTGCGGGTAGATATATATTAACCGAAGGCTATAAAAGACAGCTTAGGTGTCAACAGTCGTAACAAACTGTTACTAGGAAACGTGTCGCAGTTTTCCTTTATATTTTATAGTAACAACATATAAATAGTTTGTTTAAGGGTCGCTTGCTTAGAACGACAGTTATTTGAAATGTTTATGTTCAAATGCCTCATACATATTTCTTTCCTTCCGTTCTCTCAGCTTACATGCTTTTGTTGAAAACCCCATACATACTCGAGCTTAGTTTGTGTTGAACGAAAAAGGTAGTTTTCTATGAACTCATAATGCCCATCATCACCATCTCAGCGTTGTGTCCCAATTACTTTCGAGGAGGTCCCAATTACCTACACCTCGGAGCCCAGGGTCCGTTTTCTTGCTCTAAATTCTCCATTTTGCACGATCTTGGGCAGGCATGGTAGTGAGACCATTGCCGCGTATCATTTGCGATCATTCCTGACATCAAATCAGCACTTCTTGGGTCTCCCCCCTCTGCGCGGGCCCGGCGGAAGTTCCATAGTCAGGCGGCTGCCGCAAAACGTGGGCGCACCAGCGAAGGTGACACTACTGCATTTTATCTGCAATGTCACGGACATGGAGGCTGTCGCGGATGCGGTAGTTCCTCACGCGATCTTTACGTGTGACTTAGCACATACATCGCAACATATTCATCTCCGTGACACGCAGCTCCTGCTTATGTCGCTCTAGCAAAGGCCAAGCTTCACAGCCGTATAAAAAGACACATAATGATGGTTTTATAGACCTGCCTTATGATGGTTTTATTGACCTACCCCTTCGTAACTTTGGTGTCACAGATTACACCAGTCATCTCCCGCCACTATACTATACTTGGGCATGTATATTATAGTATACCTTATAAGCTGGATAGACAGATATCTAATTTACTGGTATCAAGCGCGAAAGGCGAGTAAACTAGGACTCACTTTTTTGTAACGCGTAATACAAGACAACTGATATCATATTTTGGCTAGGATCCACCTAGAGCCTGCTTCAAGTATCCTTTTTACCTGACCTACGAATGAATATTATTGTATGGTAAAAATCTGAAAATAATTCTGTAATTTTGTTAGGTATGTCAAAATACCTGTTGATCACAGTAAAATTTATAAAAATGAGATACAGAATTCGTATTTCTCAGATGTTTAAATGCTCATTTATTGAGCAGTATTTCTTTATTACATCAAAAGTTAGGCAGCAACAGGTTGACTTCAGAAACACAAAACTTTTCGCAGTTAACCAATTGTACCCGAAGTTCTTTCATTGTTCAGTCGACACTAAGTGGATTGTAGTCTAATTTTCTTCTTAATTTATTTCTAATTTGTAGAATTAGTTGATTGAACTGTTTTATTTCACTTAAACATACTTTGTTGACAGAGGAGACAGACATTGCAGATAAAATGCAGGAGATTCGCCTTCACTCGTGCGGCCACGTTTTGCAGCGAACGCCAGGCTAAGTGGGTACCAAATTTCTGGTCACACTGCCTCCGCCAGGCCCCGGTAGGCGGGGAAGACCCATAAAGTGCTGGCTTGACATCGTAGCGGATGAAATGCGTGTCTATGTTCTTCTTGTCAGGGATGCCAAAGTCCGTGCGAAGTGGCGGACTAAAAGGCGGAAAGTGGACCCCGGGCCCCGAAAAGTAATCTCACCCGGGAACAACGCTAAGATGAAAAGAGAGACTTAGGAGTAGAAAGCATAATATAAACAAATAATATCCTCGCATTTAACCTCGCATCACTCAATTTGAAGTGCGTAAGCTTAATATATAGACAGCAAATTGAAAAAGCTCTCTTTCAAATAGTCGCCTGGGTGAGAAATTAAAAATACTCACTAATATAATTTATATCTCATTTAATGAAAATAAATTAAAGCGAGAAACCGTAGAGAAATACAACGGAACCCTAAATAGAAGTATTTTGATGAAAGTAATGGCGTGATTGAATACTTTCAATGAGATTAGTGGTTCAGGCAGACTGTAATCCTGGTGGGCACAAATGAGATTACGGGTCAGCAACCCCTGGTACAAAGAATAAGTGAAGACTGGGTTAATAACGGAGGTAAGTCATGTATTTTTTCTATCATTATAAAAGATTAGCCAGACTCCCTGTGTGTGTGACTGTAGAGCATTCGACTGCTACGTCATAGATCGCGAGTTTGATCAGTGCAAAAAATTCATGAATTTGAAAATCTATTGAAACGTTTACGAATTCATTAAAATTTTATAAAATATTATAAAGATACGTTGCGATCTTCTCTTAGGTCTTTCTCCAGTCGGGCGGCTGCAGTTTGAGCTAAAATCTACAGTACCTGCATCACATAAATCATCACATTAAGTACCTACTATATATAATGAAAGTTACAACTGGTGATATCTAAAGTATATAGTATGCGGATCAAGAGATCGCAATACACTGAAATTCTATATTATATTCAATATATTTTATAAGAATTAAATAGGGTAAATTATACAAAGTACCACACATATTTATTGGATATGATAACATATTAGCCGCGAGGGTCCCATTGAAGTAAAATACAAAGGAACCCGTCTCTTTCCGTTCTAACAGATAGGATTGTTCTCCATCCAACACAGCTAGCAAAAGTGCCCAGTTGATAACAATACGCTCGGCCACTATTAGGACTCGTGGGACCGAAGAATATAATATGCGAAAGGTTGGTATTATTATACGTTAAAAGTCGTCACTCAGTCAAAAATTAAATACAACTTCTGCAAAAAATATACAAAGATAGACTTTATGCCGAAAAAAAGCCATCTAAGTTCCCAAAACTTTGAAATCTTTCCTCTGAAAGAAAGAAGGAAAGAAAGAAATAAAGAAACTTTGATTTGGTGCAAGTAGGTCACATTAAATGCTTATTACTAGTACAAATTAATTTAATATATATTATTGTGTGCCTAACGGATTCATCAAATGGGTGTCCAGTTCAGCATATGCCAGGATTCAGAATGAACATTGGCGCTGGTTTTCGACTGGAACCCAGATGTTTGCGGCGTGTGTACGCCGAAATGTATGTGTGAGAGTATAATAACATATATGTATAGATACATTAATACTATATATATATATATATACAATACACATTATAACATAATACTATATTATTTATATTATATATATATATATATATATATTGCTTGTACATGTAATGTTATCTGTAAAGACGAGTAATTATTATCATTTTTATTTGAGCTCTTATTAATGCCGTAATTATAAATCATATTTTAGCATATAGAGACTCTGGTCTGCTGGGATACAAATCTGCGTTCAAGTGATGTCCCCAGTTGCAATATCTTGCCAAATACCAAATTACCGAATGAATCCAGACCATAGGTATGCATCAACAAAGGACTTACAAATAGGAAGCCATAACAAATCCCTTTGTACAGAGCTAGCTTCAGTTGTTCATTTTAAAAAAACATAACATACATAACATAAACTCACGCCTATATCCCCGAAGGGGTAGGCAGAGGTGCTAGCACCCACGTTTCGCCAGTTTATGTTTTAGGTCCCAATGTAATAGGTGGCGAGCCTATTGCCATTAACCGGGCACTTATAAACCTGCGATAAATACACACATAACTTCGAAAAGCATCGAAAAGTCATTGGTGTGTGCCATGTTAATACCTGGGATCGAACCCGAGACCTCGTCTCAGCAGTCCTTTACCCATACCACTAGGCTACTATTTATTTGTAGCTTTAATTAATACTAGACTCAGCCCTTTGTGTTGTGGACTTTGCTGTCAATACTGTCCGGGGATTTACTTCCTTATAGGACGTACAGTTAAGTATTTTAGCTGACATAGCGTTATCGTATTAGATTCGTGGGAGAAAAGTTTATGTTAGAAGTTAATTATTATTTATTGTAGAGATAAATGTTGTTAGTTTGTACGCCAATTTGTCCTGCAGCCGTTAGATGGTATGAAGCCGCAGTATGGATTCAACAGAGGGGCACAATTTTACTATAGATGCCAATAGTAAGCAATGCGAAAGTAGAGGTCCTCAGTGTGATTATCGTAAGATGGGTTACACATGCTTTTTTAAAAAGTAAGAGCAACCGAAATTACTAATATTACCATTTGCCCCATCCAGGTGAGCTAAATTGCTTGTAAAGTGAGTTCACGTCGGTAGTGTAATGGACAGAATTAAGGAAGAATTAGTGATGTTGCCCCCGACGTTAAATGAATGACAAGTGAAGATTATAAATCATTCAAAAAATCACCAAAGAAATATACAAATAGAAGAAACATATACCACATACGGCACGGCGAAGCAAGGGAAAGCCATATATGAGTTTTAATAAATAAATAGAATAGGAATCGTGTCTGTGCCGTGTATTGGCCGTTGAAGAATTCATGCCAAAAATGCATTCTCATTGGAACTGCCCGACACGCGTGGCAAAACACACCGCAAGCATTAATTATCATCATCCTCATAGCGAATCCCCAGTTGCATTCGAACTTTGCAATTTTGAGCCTGAGGTCACTTATTTATTTCATCATCCTCCTGCCCTTATCCCAAAACTTATTTGGGGTCGGCGCAACATGTGTGCTTTTCTTTGCGGTCATCTCAACATTCACGCCCTTCCTAACCATTATCCTCTTTCACACAGTCCATCCATCTCCTCTTAGGTCTTCCTCTCCCCTTGTAACCATCCACTTGCATACTTAATGCCTTCCTTACGATATCACTTTTATCCCTACGCATTACATGTCCGAACCAGGCCAAGCGATTTCCTCGCAACTTTTCGGTTATTGGCGCTACTTTTAAACTTCCTCGAATGTACTCATTCCTAATCTTTCTTGTCACACCACACATCCATCTCAGCATTCGCATCTCGGCTGCATGCAGCCGTCTTTCATCCGTCGCCTTGACGGGCCAGCTCTCTGATCCATGCAGAAGCAGAACAGCAGGTCGGATCATAGTCTTGTAGATTTTTAGACTTAAGGCTATTTTAGATTGGTATTTTGACTTTTCCAGGAGCGACTGCCATCTGACATTCTTACCTTTAGAGAAGAGCCTGCGCCAGAGACTCGTCCGTTATTTTGCAGTTGCTACACTTGCAGGTGAGGTTGGGTTGGGCCTCAAGGACATAAGGCCCTATACACCCATTTTTTACTGTCGGATGAATCCAGCCCTATCTCTGCCTTGTACCTTGGCTTTGTAATGTACTTCAGCGGGCAATTAAATAGACAAATCCTACTAATATTATAAATTTGAAAGTTTGTGAGGATGTTTGTTTTCAATCACGCTCTAACGACTGAACGGATCTGGCTGAAATTTGGTACAGGGATAGATTATAGTCTGAAATAACACAGGCTACCACTTTATAACAGGAATAAATTCCCATGGAAAGCGTAAACTGGAACAGAATTCCACGCGGGCGAAGCCACGGACAACAGCTAGTCTCAAATATGGCTCTGAAATTATCAATCAACATTATTATACATTCATTACTCATTCGGATTACTTAACTCACAGAACATTTTATTATATAAACGTGACATATTATTAAGTCGAACAAATCAATACTGAAGAGAAGCCTGGCATGTCATTGACCAGTTGAATATCTATAATAGGATCATCATACATTGTTTACAAACAGTTTTATTGATGTGTACAGTCCATATTGGGTTACCATCTGATCTGAATTCTTCCATATATCTTTACTTATCTTATAAAGAGAGAGGCTGAATTTTGTGAGTTTGTTTATATGCTTTTTTTTTTTTTTTTTTTTTTACGTGCGGAAATCCCTTCGGATACCCCCCCGCTGGCCAGCGGGGGTGGTTATGTCGTGTCTCGACTAAAACCGCACGGTGTCCTCCCCAAGTGTCCGTTGCCGGGCACCCCGGGTAAGCCCTCGAAAGGATAACCCCAGGGTTTTGTTTATATGCTTGGCTTAATCTTTCACCATATTAAAGGTTAGTTATTCCCGATGGACATAGGCTATATATTATTTGTCAATTACGATGGCTTGAGTTAAAAAAAAAAAAAAACTCGTATAAACCGAAGTGAAGCAAGGGCGAGTTGCTACTAATAAATAAAATATAAAATATATTAAGCTTGTACTTTACATTTAATGAAATTTCGAAGCAATTAGTATGCTAACTTGTCCTATAAATTAAGATCGGAAAAAGTTAACATCGAGGACGGGACTTGAATGATGTTTTTCAATGTAAAGATTGTTTGTAAATTTATTAGTGTTCAGTAACTTTTGCTGGCGACATACATCGGAGTACATCCAAAATTCTGACAACGGTAACAGGAAGTGTGACGTCATGCTTATTTATTACATAGAAGTTTCCATAGAACCTATCGTGTTGATTTTTAACCAAAACAAACTGATTTGATTTGATAATCAAGTACCCAATTATAGCAATTAAATAGATAGATAGATATTCCACTCTTAAATCTACACCTACCAAAATAGAACTATATATAATTATGTAACTATTCTAAACTCTAAAGCTATTGTACAATTAGCAGCCTTATTGCAATTTGTGATCTCTATCAGCGTGCTAACTTTAGTTCAGTATAGACAATATTGTTTTTTTTTGTATATACGGTCCGTCAATTCACTGCACCCCGCTAGATGGTAAAATGCGCTACCCTACCTTGACGGGGTCGACAGATGCCTTTTCACGCCCCGCTTAAAGAATCTGGGATTGTAAGATTTATATTTTACGACAAAAATGCTTAGTCAAGTAATTATTGCCGACAAAAACCGACGCTCTGTGGCGTAGCGGTAGTGCATTCGACTGCTAGACAGGGGGCTTGAGTTCGATGCCCGCTTAGTGCAAGTATTTGTATGCTTGAAAATGTCTATTTACATACGTTATATATTCACAAAAAGAATTTGATATATAAGTATAGATGTAGACCGGAAAAAGAGAACATCTAGGACGGCACTTGAACCCGCGACCAGTTAAAATATATAAGTATGTTTATCCGCTTTCTGGAACCCATAACACAAGCTAGTTAAACTATGCTTACTTTAGGGCTAGAAAGCGCTGTGAAGATTGTCGTAAAATATGTATTTATTTATGTATTATAATGTGAAATATCAACAGTAAACTGCACTCCATATCTAGTGTAAGTATGTTGAAAACTAGCCAACTCGACTAAATCAAACTCATTTAATCTGCGTGAAGCTAACTTTAACGCAATAAAAAGCAATCAGGAAGTGCATCTAGCGTCGACGGAAGTCCGCAGTGCAATTTGCTTTTCGTGCAATGCTGGGTACACACTAACGGAACTAACACGAACGAACGCAACGCGTAACGCAAGGGGGAACGAAAATTGGTTTGAACGAGATCTAGTAAATAGTTTTTTTTTAATACGTTATAAATCGTAAACCGCAATTTACCTTTCATTCAATCAACTCAAATATAAAAATAAAAATAAAAAACATTATTATGTTACTTGCTGCTCCGGAACCCTTAATGGGCGAGTTCGACTCGCACTTGGCCGCTTTTTGTTTATTATTTCAAATAAAACTGTGTAACGTTTTAGAGCTAAGCCGGTCGGTAACTTAGAACGTGGTAAGCTAATATCGATAAAGACTGTACCTTTTTTTCGTGTGGAAGTCCCTTCGGATGATATTATTTTTCAAACAACATTGAATGATACTAAATATTAGTAGACGTTGACGTGACCGTGCAATTCTTAAAATATGTATTTAATAATGTAATGTTATAAACATCTGAGTTAGATATTACATTGATTCATATAACTTCCAACAGAAACATGGAGTGGTGTATTATTAATCAGTTTCCCTACCAACCGCACATATCAATTAACGCAGACAGGAAGGTAATAAAGTTACGTAATGACAAAGATGTTTCACATTACAATCGAGAAACAGGATAGTGGCAGAATCTGTTATAGCAACGACGAAATGCTATCGTTTAAAGAAGACCGATGTTTTTTATTTATGACTTGCTGACCCGGAAAACTTCGTTACGCCTTAGAATCAAGTTCGTGAATATATCATATTTTTAATATTATCGTAATCTATACATATTTAAATATTAAATATAATTATAATATTAATATAAATTGTCCCGACTGTCTGACATATTGACTGATTCACGCAGAACCTAAACCGCTAGACCTACAAACTTGGAATTTCGGCAGTAAATGCTTTGTATGTTGGAAAAAAAAACCCACAAAATGGCATTAGATAATGAATATCTGTCCACCCGTTTCGAGTTATAAGCGGCCACCACTAACACGACTTCGTTTTGATTAGCAGACCAGGGTTATAAACAAATCAGTTTCAGGCCACTCAACTGCTAAGCTAAAGTATACCGTATAGTACACTAACTACACCTTTCTGTAACATGACCATACTCTTATATAATGTATTTCTTAATTAACTGTAAAACTGGGTATCAAAATACTAACAAAGTCGACACCGAATATATTCAAACGAAATATAAAGCGTCTCTCTATCGCTGCATCCCTTGCGAATAGTGCGATTTTCTCTCTCTAAGTTCTCTCCAATCCCAGCCAAATACTTAACTCATTTACTAACTCCACACCAGAGTCTAGATTTAAGCTTCCATGTAGTTTCGACGACTTACAAACCGTAAGCACCACATTAGTCCCTGTTCGCTACAGACAGATATCAACATCCCAGGGGGGCGGTGGGTTGGTTAAAAGGACGAGGAGACGGAAACCCGGGCAACAGGTGCCCGGAGCGTTGCCTAGCGCCCCTTATACTAAATCAAACTTCAGCAAAAGTGTTTTTCGCAATATCCTCTTACATCGAACTATGCAGCCGAGCGTATTTGATCGAAGTTTATTAACAAACAGCGTTGGACAATGTTTACATCGAAATCGTCCGAATACGACTTCGTAATTTTGCGAACGTTTATTACAATGAAAGTGCTCTGACTGATGATTTGTAAAATAACAAATAACGTTGTATATTGAAATAAAACTATTTTTAACAGATTCTATCGCGGCCTATTTGATGTTATTTTATATTTTACATTGATCCCGACGTTATAGAATCCGTTAAAAATAGTTTTATTTCAATATGTAACATTCGCGTAAACTTCCGACAATATTAAACAACGTTGTAATTTGCAGTTGAGCGTTTTGTAGTGCAAGATTAAAAATCTCCAATTCTTGACGCTTTTCGCTCACATTGAGGTGTTACAAATTATGTTAAATGAATATCGTAGAACTTTAAATAAAAACATAATATTAAGAATACTTATTTTATAAAGGCCTTACAAAACAAATGACAGTCACATTTAATGAGCTAAAATTTTATATTAACTCGAGAACTGATGTCTTTTGAGCCATTTGTGAAAGTAATAAATATTTTAGTATAGTCTCAGGGGTGCAGCGATAATAATGCATTAAGTCCAGGTTCAATTTTCGGGATGAAATAAAGTAATGTAGAATTTTTCTCTTCGAAAATTTCGAGTAGCTGTCTCGTAGGGGCTTTTGCTCTTTCTCTTAACAAGTGGCAACGTACATAAAAGGACAATAAAACTGACCCCGTATCTTCGCACTCAATATAGTGGAGTCAATTGGCCGCTCTAGACAAACAAAATACATATACATTAGAATTCCAAAGGGACTCTCATGATTATAACTTTGGGAAATGTGAGTAAGGTTCATTCTATAAACTTTAGCAATGAGTAAATAACCATAATAGACCATTGAACGAAACTCACACTTACCGAAATCTATCGTGTCCCAAAATGTATGTCATTTATGTTATCGATTTTATATAATTTCGACTCTTACCTGACGTTTAATGTGACACCACAGATAATCAAAAATATAAAAATCAATGTTTGTTTGCTCGTATTACATATATGCACTACCGTATCGAATGAACGCAAATGCGATAAAACTTTTTATTTCGTGTATATTATGATAGAGTGGAAACGCCTTACGGTCGAGAGATCCCGGGTTCGAATCCTGGCCATTAAACTACCGACTTGAACCTACGAGAGAAAAAGAACCGAATGCAAGGCAGCATTTTACTACTTAAAATCATTTGTACCGATCGTAACGTTATATAAATACAACTATAATGAGTTTAACAGAACTAAAATGTACTTACATCTACTGTGCTACCAAAGGCAAGAAATTTATGTCTTTGAATTTGTCATCCTTTTAAAACATGCTACTGCTAAACTATATCATCAGCGATCATAATATCGTATACAATTATGACTTAAACGCGAACCATGGAGCCTTTTAAATAACATGAGAAGTGGGCTCGGAACACGGTAATCTCTGAAACTGAATTACACGAGAATGTAAGTTTTATTTAGGAAAAAAATCAAAATCAAAAAAAAACATTCAGATGTCAAGAAAGGTTTCATAACCAAATTTTCAATATCATTAACAAAATGTTGTTTTGAGAATACCTTTTTTGACATATGGGATATGGGCAACCGACATGAGATCGAGACTAGATTGAGGCTGAATTTTGAATAATCTTTTATTACGAGTATTGGCCCCCAGGTAAGCTAAATGGCTTGTGTTAGGAGTAGGTTCAAAATTTTTACTTTTGGACAGTAGACTACGAACTACTAATATCGTGTGACGTGTCCTGATTCGAAAATTCGTAAGACGTTTGCAGACAAATATAGAAGCGCTAATTTCACTCTGTACTTAACAACCTTGGCGGCGAGTTCGTCTAATGAGTGTTCGTTGACTTCGTCAACACTGAGATAGATTCCGACCGAGGCCCAAGAAACACTTTTTGTCATCATATCTTTCATCATCATAACTTTTTGTAATATTTATTCTATTTTGTGCCATAAATCTATTGAAATAAAATGGAAATTAAACAAAGTGCATCTATTAATGAAAAAAGTGACAAAGAAATAGCAAAAGAAAATGAGTGAGTACTGTATAAATATATTGGCGATGATGGTTCTGGTATAAAATGATGGTGAAAAAGTCGTTTAAATTATGGATGGAATGTTGATTTTTCTGAGAAATAAATTTTTAATGTAACATAATTGTAATAGTTCTGAAGTGTAAAATTTTTAATGTAATATAAATTGTCATGTTTGTGTACGATAGCACAATAAATGAATATTGTATATTACCACATAAATGATAGTACTTTTATACTGATAATTAAAGCAACTCGTGCAAAATTATTCCCTAACCATACCAAAATATCCTAAATGCACAACGTTAATATTCAAGTTTTCACTTCTGCCGGCACTCCCAGCTATCACAAACCACAAGATCAATATTTGTTTTTATGTCTGGTATTTATGTATCACAAAGCATTATAAAAACGACGGGTTGCACTCTGGGAGTGCCGGCAGAAGTGAATGAATCTTGTGGTTTGTGATGACTATCACAAACCACAAGATCAATATTTCCTGCCAGGGTAATTGTATACACTTCTACAACAACCTCCCTAGTGAAATGTAGGATTAACCTCTACATAAACTTAAAAGTCAAATTAAAACGGAACTTTTGCCAAAAAGGCTATTATAAAATTCAAGAATATTTAAACGACAAATAAGCTTGAATATGAGCTGTTTACTCTCTCACTATGCTACTCAAATAAAATATTGTAATTAGATTAAGTAAACATGTTTGTAAATAGACCAAAAAAAAAACACCCCGCCAAGTTTCTTGCCGAAGTCTTCTAAGGGCTGGGTCGTGTTTCGAGCCGGTGGTCCATTTGCTAAACATTGTCTATTTTTTTTTTTGACGTTTTGTAAGTGTCGCTATAATGGTCTTTGCAGATTAAATGATTTTTTATTTAGACTTTGACTATAATGGTACACAGTACTCAAAAAATAAAAAGCAATATTTAAAGACATCAATACGTATGTACTCAAAGTAACCTTTTCTTCGAACTTCCTATCCACCTTACAATGTAATGAATAATGTAGAATTCCGTTATAACATTTTGAATATACTTGGAAGAGTACAAAACAGGCAGTAATATTATAACCAACTACGTAACAAATTCCAACTACCTTGTTATTGAGGCACTACGGAGTCAGGTTCATACCCATTGAGGAATACCTACAGTAACTAACTATCATGAAGTACATTGTTGCTCAACCTTTTAAATTTGAAAACGAAAAACTAAAATGTTTAGATTCATATTAGTACTAGTAGTAGGTATTGTAGCATTATTGGTGTCTTTAGTGGTGACACTCATTCCTGAGACGTTACCTTTTGCTTACAATCGGGCGAGGTAAAGTTATACTGAAGTGACCAATATAAAAAAAACCTAAGATTACTCGTGAAATTTAATTATATTTCTTCACAGGATGCCTGGTAAATGTGTAACATGCCAATTAATGGTAGAATATATAAATATGGAAAAACGATAAATAAATATTTAGAAAAAAATACATGCAAAAGTTTAGATGGCAACAGCTAGTGAAGTTTTATATTGCGCATAAATCAGAACCAATGGTCTTGAGGATATTATGTTAGTGAATTGCAGCAATAATATTGTTTATTCAGTTCAGTTGATGCTGCAAGCAA
This sequence comes from Cybosia mesomella, assembly GCA_946251805.1. Taxonomy (NCBI): domain Eukaryota; kingdom Metazoa; phylum Arthropoda; class Insecta; order Lepidoptera; family Erebidae; genus Cybosia; species Cybosia mesomella. The sequence goes on from OX276390.1 coordinate 8,465,936, forward strand.
CTTTATATTGGTATTATTGCTTTTACTGACATAGCTGTTTGGATTCTTATCGTGAGTTCCGCTTGTGAATGGCGTGCTATTGTTAAGGTATAGAATCCAAAATAAAATGCCACGACCTAACATTATTTTTTAACTAAAATTTTAATACAAAGTATATTATTACTATTACTATTAATATAATAAATAATTATCTTCCAAATTATAATCAGTTATAATTAATTTACCATTCTGATTCCATTACCAGGTTAATCATAATCTATTTTACAATTTTGTCGAGCTTTTGGGTACGATACGCGTAACTTTACGGACGGAAGAAGAAATCAATCAGTGTTTTTCTTAGCCAAAAAAATATGTATATACAAAGTTTATTATGTTATTCCCTAAAGCCGTACGTTATCAAACGTTCTAAGAACTCACAATCTAATCGAGATGTCAAAACTGTCCTTCAAAGTCGAGGGTGTCTGCATGTTTGTTCATTTAATAACTAACTCCGTTACTCAAAGCTGGATGTATGTCATATATTTTATGCGCGGAATCAACTCCAAACCCGAAAATTATTATTGCTATAATGAGTAAAGTTCTGTACCAAGAATTTTCAAAATAAGTAACTCCAAAAATGAATCTTTAAACATCGTTACAATCAATTTACGTTTTATGATATCACGAGCTGACCTGGTAAACATTCGTTCCGCCTTACAATCAAGTTATATTGGTTACCTTATCAGCATAATTTATTTCGCAATTGTCTTATATTTGTAATTATCCTAATTGCTAGTATAGGCACATAGGCACAATATCCCGAGGGGGGCATCGCAAAGTCGTAGATGGCCGAGGGTCAGCCGGGGTACGAGGGAACTGAATTATTAGGCCACCTTTACACCATTAGAGACCTGAGACGGCTTGCGGTTTTGATCGGTTCGAGTCCGACATAACTGCATTATTGATTTCCGCAAAAATGTCGTAGTATAGTCGGACACAAATTCAAAAATCAAAGATCATGAATATCGGTATACCCGTTCTCGAGTTATAAACGGTATCATTAACCCGACTTTGTTTCATATATTTAGATTTATCTGAAACAATACTTTTAGTTCTGGAGGATAATTAACTTAGCTTTCTATTAAGAGTGGAAGTCGGTAAAGCATATCTTTGGTTCCAAATTACTAAACTTATGCCATTAAGTACCTTCACCTTTTCTTCTAGAATTCAGAGCAAACACCATGTCAATTTACCGAGTCCTTAGGTTTTACTAATTTACTTGTGCTTTGTATATATAATCTTTATCAACAGATCAACAACTTGAAATGAATCTAATTTCTGTTTGCATCGAGCAGCGAACGCCCTGGAGATATCGGCTCATTGCATTAGGTTGGTAAGTGCTGACCGGCTTTGTGCGGAGTGCATTATAATCTATCTCCGCACGGTGCCAGCGTATTATACAAATAATTACACTGTTATACCGACTCCTAACAGCTCTGATGGAATCGCTTGAGAGCATTGATATTACGAACAGCTATTGCTATTTGTAGGATAATTTTAAGGTAAGATTGTAAGGATTGACCTAGGCGTACGTATATCGATCAGATCGAGGACGTTCTAAAAAAGGCCAGGTTAAGAGTATCCGTAAAAGAGTGTGTATGAAAAAAGGAAAATAACTTTGAAAGAAGCGAAAGGTGTGTACCAGAAATATAGCAAGTGGAAACATGTGGTCTCTGCCTACTCCAATGGGAAAGAGGAAAATGTATGTGTATTACAAAAACGTGCTTAACCGAAAACGGTGGACTTGTATTTCTATACACCTTTAAACCTTTTGGTTTAATGTCACCAGAGCTGCTTCGCCATCACTCTATTTGCTTGACTTCTTCATACTTGATGAAGAAGTCAGGCAAATAGAGCTTAATAATAAAAGAGAACCATGGCTAAAATCTAAATCTAGGGACTATCCCTAGATTTTGTTAGCCCAACACTTGGCCACAGTAGTTTTTCAGATCCTCGATAGTGCAAATGGAGGGCCTTAGTGGCCAAGAGTAAAGGCGACTTGAACTGGGGTGGAGCTCCACAATCGCATAGTACTTTGTTTGACTTGCGATGTATTTTTGCAAGTGATGTTGAAGAGACCGACACGTGTGATCAACACGTTCTCGACTTCATTACCGAGAAACCGATGCAAGTGTGTTTTATTCGATGGAACAGGAATATTTTTTGATCATAGATAAAACTGACGCATAAATCTGAAGTTCTAATAAATAAAATTGTACCTATATTAATTGAGACGGTTGCAACATGGCATGATGAAACTGAATCCTGCAGAATACTACCTGTAGTGGCATTAGATACAAGGGCTGATGAGGTCAATAATTCGTTAAAACCTCCCTCTGATTACAAGTTCACTGACTGTGACGAAGATAAAATGTAGGCAAAAACAAGTCAAAGTTGATGACCCGAGAGCAGGTGATTCGCGTCAGCCATTAATTAGTTACTATCGATTTCTTTTGACACTCAACGACAAAACAATGAATTACTTCTACTGATACTTTTTGATAACTTCCATACTTCATAGTACCACTATTACGCAATCATTAAATATTATCGTCTCAATTTTTTGCTTATTGATCTTGATTTATTTGGGACTAGCTGATGCCCACGGCTCCGCCCGTGCCGAGGTCGGTTATCGTTTTTTGGTCATATCTCCGGTTCTACTTAACCATTTGCAATCAGACTTGTAGGCTTTATTTATTCTTAGATATCATCAGGTGCAAGGCGTGACCTCGTGGCAGCCATCGGGGTGGGTCCACTTGCTCGGCAGCATGATTGCGGCATTGATGCGGAGCGCGAGCGCGTGGGCCGCCACCGCCTCCTTCTGCGAGCATGTAATGCTCGAGAAGGAAATGACGGAGCGTGCCCGGGAGAGATTTAGAACTCTTCCAGCTCGCCGAGCCCGCAACATGCTCGCCGCGCGTGGCAGGCATCTCAGGCACCGGAGATCGCTTAACGACCTCCGTCCTCCATGAGCGCAGGTCTGGGAGTGACAGATGAGGCTGCGCCGCCCGTCACCCCAGCAGAAGCAGGCCGGGACGGCAGGGTGACTAGCGCCCCTCCCCCAAACCGGGGCAAAACAGGGACACCGTGGTTCCCAAACCCGAGGGGGCCGTGTCGAAACCGGAGATGGCCCAGGGTTAGTCGGGGTGCGAGGGATATGCATTATGGGCAACATTACACCCCGGCGTCTGAAGACCTGAAACGGCGTGCAGTTTTAGTCGGTTCAAGCCCGACATAACCGCCCCTGCTGGCCGGCGGGGGGTTTCTGAAGGGATTTCCGCACGAAAAAAAAAGATAGCATCTGGTGTTTTATGAGTTCCACGGATAGAAAATTAGTAGAGGTGTAGATGTACAGTCAGCGTCAATAGTAGCTGATCAAAAACTGAGTTCCAAAAGTATTGACTCTATAATTTTTTTTAATAACCTGACTTACTTCTTTTTAATATTAATCACTCGCGTTAAGGTTTCAAAATAATCAAGAAAACTATTTTCAAAATAAGCTGATTCATTTTTTTTCAATACTCATAACTATATTGTGTTTTTAAAGTGACTGATATTTAATTGAATCAAAATAGTCAGACAAAAGGGGAAGTGGTATTATTCAATTATTAGCAGCAGTGTCGGCAGCTCGAGTGTGATGCCCCTGGTGTTGTACATGTCTATAGGCCACGGTAACCACTTTCCATCAGGTAGGCCGTGCGCTTGACTGCCATCTAAGTGGTATAAAAAAGTGCTATTCTCTAACTTTTTACTAGTCGACGAGCCCGCAGCAATCGAGCAATCACATCATAGAACAAGGTTGTGCTCGCCGACGATTCTATGATGGGATTGGTCGATTGCTCTACGAAGAGCCAGCAGCGCTGTGTCCGTCGACGAGTGAAAGTTAGAGAATAGCACTGCTGTTCGATGTAGTGGGACCACGGGCCCTTAATGGATTAATCACATATTTGAGAATTAAAAAAAAGTAATTAATTTTCGCAACCGATGCTTTATTGTAAAAAAAAAACAAACTTTAAAATTAACATACCACTTATCTACTAAAAACGTTTACATTGTAGCTAAAAAAAAATTACACTTGCATACTTGCATAATTAAAGTTAAGGTTTTCAATGGCGTTTTTAGAATCGGGTATGGCCTCCTGCATTATCTATAATACACTGAAGACGTTCCCGCATGGACATGACCATGTTCTGACATGTATACATTCCTCTATAGTGTTCCCATAACTCGAATACATGATTACAAATAGCGGTTGCAGTGCGAGGAGTTGACGGATCCCAGTTTTGCACCATCAATCCCCACATGTTTTCAATTGGATTTATGTCCGGAGATTTAGGTGGAAATGGCAAAGCAATAATTTCGTCGTCGTGCTCTCTAAACCATGCTCTGGTCAATCTTGCAGTGTGTACGGGTGAATTGTCGTGAACAAAATTAAACGGATCGATTGCTGGATAACGATTTCTAACAGTTGGTATCAAAACGTCTTCCATAATATCAACGTAACCTTGAGCATTCAATCGTCCACCAATTTCTATTAATTCTCCAGGCCCAGCAGACGACATCCAGCCCCAAAATCCAAGGTTTATTCTGCCGCTTGCATGAACATTGACAATATTTCTTTCAAAATACCTTGTGTTATTAATTCGCCACAAGGTGACCCTTCCACTTTCATCTGATGTAAAAGTTTTTTCATCACTGAATATGACATTCTCGAAATTGAAGTCTAGATAGTCTCGTGCAAATCTCAATCGTTCTTCCTTGTGTATTGCAGTCAGAGCAAGCTTCCTGGCCGGTTTGCGGTGATGTACTCCTGCTTTATGCAATACACGTCGGACTGTTGACCGTGATATATTAAACTCAGTAGCCAAGTTTGCGACTGGAGTGTGACTCCTTCTAACAATTTCGTTACGTGTAGAAGCAGATGTAACAGTCGGTCGTCCTGTTTTTCGAATTTGATTAACACGTCTAACAATAACAATGCCATAAAACAAAAGGCAGAACACAATATTTAAATCAAAATATACATCAGCATTCTAAAAAGGTTTATGTTCGACGAAAGTTTTATTCTTAATTCAGGTACTTTTGAAACATTTTATAGAACCATTGTGTGAAAAACTTTTGAAAATTTCTGATACTGCTTTACTTTTGATGGATAGTTTTTTTTGCATTATGAAAATATTAATGTACCAAACACTTTTGCGACGCGATTTTGTCAGACTATTGTGATATATCTTGCAATGCATTTCTTTTGGATAATTCAGATACTACGCTACTATTGATGTTGACTGTACATTCCTGTAATATTATAATCGCGTTAATTCACTTAAAAATAGTCACAAAATGTGAACAATTTATACCGGTTAGTTCTTGAGCAAAATTCTAAATGTTTTCATTGATATTATAAATACCAAGTTACCAGTGGTGGATTAACAGATTTCAAAAGCGAAAAATATGAGGCAAATATTTGGTCTTACGCAAATCAAAACAAAAGCAATTTTATTTACGTAAATTTTTAAATGTTACGAGTATAAGGTCCACGTATACAATTGTCTCATGTAATATTTTTCACCACATAGATACATATTTCTACCATTTTTCCCTCCCCGAATTCAAAGTACCGTTGCGGTATTGAAAAAAATCCATTCCCGCAAGGGGAACGCACAGGTAGATTTCGTGAAGCACGGTTAGAAATATTTTTTTGCCCCTCTATGACCTACGCTTCTTCTATGACCCACGCCGAGCGCATTTTTAACATGTTTAATTTTTTTTTTCTCGAAAACGGTAACTTTTAGCGAAAAACTTTTCAGCCATTTATTTTAGACTTAAAAATGGCCTAACGATTAAAAATGTTTTAGATCGGAAAAAGAGAACATCTAGGACGGGACTTGAACCCGCGACCAGTCCCTTACAGGGGGAATGCTCTGACCAACTGAGCCCCCCTGTAAGGGACTGGTCGCGGGTTCAAGTCCCGTCCTAGATGTTCTCTTTTTCCGATCTAAATCTTTCGAAAAAAGTAAGCATATAAAATGCTTAAAAATTTAATTGGATTAAAAATGTTTCCGACGGCAAGAATGTTCACCGGTTAGAAGTTATGATATTTTTTCCGAAAAATTTTGGTTTTTCCCCCCTCCACTTTTAGTTAAAGTTTTAACTTATAGGTTTATAATTAAAAGTTGTTGGTATTCATGTATACTATGGGATAAAATTAGAACGGTTCGAATATCTTTCATAGAACGTGAAATTTTGAGGAAAAACTGATTTCACAAAAAGTGAGGCCCTACCGTCCCCTTAGGCCGGATTCCACCCGTTCACGAACTTAAACTAAGTTTACACCCAAGCAATTTTTGACCGCAGTTTGAAAGCGATCGGGGCAAAAATGCGACCGTGAGAGTGCCGCAAATTTTGGGAAGTGGAACCATACATACATATATATATATATTATATAAACTTTTTGACCAGTGGTCATTTCGGACTCAGGGGGTCATAACTAGACCTCCTATGAAGAATTTATTTTTAAATTCGACAGTAGTCAAGAAACCAATAGGTAGATCGATTTCATCGAAATCTACCTAAAAAAATCCGTTCCCGTAGGGGGAACGCACAGGTAGATTTCGTGAAGCAATTAATATTATTTTATATAGAGAAAGAACTACGGACTGTAAACAGTTAATTTTTTTTTCTCGAAAACAGTAACTTTTAGCGAAAAACTTTTCAGACATTTATTTTAGACTTAAAAATGGCCTATCGATTAAAAATGTTTCCGACGGCAAGAATGTTCACCGGTTAGAAGTTATGATTTTTTTTCCGAAAAATTTTGGTTTTTCCCCCCTCCACTTTTAGTTAAAGTTTTAATCTTATAGGTTTATAATTAAAAGTTGTTGGTATTCATGTTTACTATGGGATAAAATTAGAACGGTTCGAATATCTTTCATGGAACGTGAAATTTTGAGGAAAAACTGATTTCACAAAAAGTGAGGCCCTACCGTCCCCTTAGGCCGGATTCCACCCGTTCACTAACTTAAACTAAGTTTACACCCAAGCAATTTTTGACCACAGTTTGAAAGCGATCGGGGCAAAAATGCGACCGTGAGAGTGCCGCAAATTTTGGGAAGTGGAACCATATACATATATATATATATATAAACTTTTTGACCAGTGGTCATTTCGGACTCAGGGGGTCATAACTTGACCTGCTATGAAGAATTTTTTTTTAAATTCGACAGTAGTCAAGAAAATAATAGGTAGATCGATTTCATCGAAATCTAACTAAAAACGATATATTGTGCAATCTTAACAGAATCGATGGATTTTAAAAATGTTGGTAGAGGCGGCAAAATATTAATAGCCTACTGGCGGATAAATTTAGGTACTTTTGCCCTTAATAAGCCTATCGTAATAATAAACTTCTCGGGAAAAACCGACCTTGAAGTCCTAAAGGTCAATTTGTGATTGAAAATGAATAAATCTATTTAAGCAATGAAGTGGAAATTAGGGTGGTAGAAAACAAAGATTCGTTCCATCCTTTCCAAATGAATTATTTATTGTTTTAACATAATCAATACCAATACAAATAGATACTCGAAAAAAGTGCTAGTCAGACTTGTGCATAAGGTTCCCACCCATACCATTAAGTATCTATAAAAACGAACGAACAATTCCAATCATTAGCAATTATTTTTTTGCATTTTTCCTTTATTTGTGCTGTAAGACCTTGTTATTCCAAAATTTTGTGATTCTAGGTGAACGGGAACTACCAGGTTTTCGACCCAAAACCTATAAGGTACTCCCGGTTGACCTAGAATTGTCCATTTTTGTTAAAAGTACGGTCTTATAGCACAAGCAAAAGGAAAATTTCGAAGAATAAAAAAAGGTGGAACTTAAGGTAAATTTTGTTACTGACAAGTTATGGCGAAAATCAAAATTTGCATATCTATTTATCGTGTTGACTTATGATATTTATTAAAATACACCTAATAGGGGCTATGGACCTCAGTATCTGGTATACTAGGTCTGCAAGGCGAATCGCTGCTTGCAATGTTGAGCTGAGTGAGACATCGTGAATCAGATTTTGAAAATTTTGAACAGTGATCATTCCTCCGTGGGAAGTCCGATTTTGAAAATTCTTTTTGAAAGTCACAACTCTGGACATGCTTTCTGAGCGTGTAAAGTTTGGTCACAGTGTCTCGAGCGGTTATTATGTAATTCCATCTGGATTTTTTTTAACGGTGATCATTCCTCTGTGGTAGCATTGATTTTTTCAAAATATATCCATAAACCTTCCTCTGATTGACCTCTTTAATCATGCCAAATTTGGTTCTGATTGGATTAGTAGTTTAGGAGGAGACCTGTGACAAAGAAAATCCTGAAGTCTGGTATGAGGAGCTTTCGCTCGACTTCGTCTCACTCAGCTCAATAATTCAACTTGCTAGATCCACCCGTTCCTGAGAAAATCGTTGGTGACACACGAGCAGACATACAGACGGACTAGAGAGTGATCTTATTAGGGTTCCATTTTTACCCAAATGGTAAAAAAGGAACCATTTTATGATCACTCTCTAGTCGGTACGGAACCATAAAAATGATCTCTTTTACGAAATTACTAACATAATATTGGTTTTTCATAAGTAACAAAGTTAAAAAAACAAACATAACTTCACGCCTGTATCCCCGAAGGGGTAGGCAGAGGTGTATTACACACCCACGATTCGCCAGTTATGTTAAGGTCCCAATGTAACAAAGTTACTAATAATTGATAATAGCAATTATATCAGATGGTAATTTGAATGACCCTGTCAATCTGAACTAACACCTATATTGTACCCAACCTCCTTGTGTCAGTGATTGGATGCATAGTTTCCTGTATTGAGATCAATATCATACCACGCCATTGTAGTCTAGCTCTTTGAAGATGTATGTATATTTATACTTACTGAGATGTATATACTTAAGTTAAACTCAATTTGCGTTATTGTTTACACTCACTTACATACACTATCCATAATCACAAGCATGATTTCTTATAGAACAATCATCATCATTCATTATCCTTGAGTTAGTCCCGGTCGCATCCAAGGTTTTCACCTCGGAGTCCGGGGTCCGCATGCCGCCTTTATACTTCTGCACTTCGCACAGTCTTGAGGTCCATGGTAGTGAAACCATAACATTGGCTCACAAGTCATCCTCTACGATTCCACACTAGAACTTTTTAAGTAAACTCCTGCTACCTTTTTTTTTTTTTTCGTGCGGCAATCCCTTCGGATACCCCCGCCGACCAGCGGGGGCGGTTATGTCGGGCTCGAATCGGGTCTTAAAACGCCGGGGTGTAAGGTTGCCCATAGAGCATATCCCTCGCACCCCGACTGACTCTGGGCCATCTCCGGTTTCGAGATGGCCCCCTCGGGTTTGGGAACCATGGTGACCCCGCCGTGCCCCGGTTTGGGGGAGGGGCGCTAGTCACCCAACCCTCCCGGCCTGCTTCTGCTGGGGTGACAGGCGGCCTCACCTGCCACCCCCAGGCCTGCACTCATGGAGGACGGAGGTCGTTAAGCGACCTCCGGCGTCTGAGTCGCCTGCGACGCGCGGCGAGCAAGTTGCGGGCTCGGCGGGCCGGGAGAGTTCTAAATCTCTCCCGGGCGCGCTCCGCCATCTCCTTCGCGAGCATTACATGCTCGCAGAAGGAGGTGGCGGCGGCCCACGCGCTCGCGCTCTGCACCATTGCCGCAATCATGCTGCCGAACGAGAGGACTCCCACCCCGATACACGTTCAGTCCGCCAGCGTGTGCAGCCCTGAGTCCTCGCTCGCGTCGCCGTGATGACGACATTCAGGCGTTGGCTCCTTCCTGATCCGAGGCAGGTGGTCCCCGAAGCACCCCTTCCCGGAGATCACCTGCGTCAGTCGGTACGAGAGGCTTCCGTGTCGCCTCTCTAGCCAATCCTCCTTGATGAGCCTTACCGCCGCTATTGCGGCGTGCCCTGCGCTTAGTCGCCCAAGTCGTTCCTTCCACTCCACAAACTCCTGCTACCTATCCTGTTCGTATAAGTAGAACAATCAAACGCAATAATTCAGATCTTACATCATACATCTTACTAGTTAGTTGTGTCTGTAACTTGGAGATATGAAAAAAAAGTACTTGGGTTATGTTAAATGAACGATTCTGAATATTTTTTTGAAATTCTTGTTTGTTTGTCTGTTTGTTCGCGATGGATGCAAAAACTACTGAACGGATTTTGAGGCGGTTTTTTTATTAGAAAGTTCTAGGTCAGACTTAAAATCTACCGTATGTTTGATTGCAATTGGTTAACTAGAACTGGAGAAATGACCAAAAACGATAACCGACCTCCGCGCGGGTGGAGCCGCGGGCATCAGCTAGGATATATATATATATATATATATATATATATATATATATATATATATATATATATATGTATATACATAAAATTAAGTCGTGTTAGTGATGACCGTGATAAACAGGAGAATGGGTAGACTGATTTTCATGATCTTTGATTTTTTTGATTTGTCTCCACCTATACTGTTTACCAATACTGTTACATTTTGTGTTTTTTTTCTCTCTGGTCTTTAATGCTGGGATGCAAGGAGACATTCATGAAAGAAATTCATAAGATAAGGTAACCAACATAACTTGATTCTAAGGCAGGACGAAGTATACCAGGTCAGCTAGTAACTTCATAAAACAGACAACATACATTCATATTTACAATACACACGTATCAAAGTAAATATGGGTGTTCGTCGTCAGATTCAATGGTTTGCAAAGGTCGGTACGAAAGTCTCTATGGGTCGCTTGTATTTGATCAGATAAACCAACACAATTGTGGGACATGAGCTAAGGGGGGCCTGTGTAGACTTTTGTATTGTAATTCAAATGTTCCTACTAAGTGTCTGGACCGATAAATACATGTGTAACAGGTCCTGACGATTTAAGAAACGAGTATTGGATCGGTTATGGTATTTTATTGCCAGCAATGGTGCTTCGAAAATAAATAGCGACGCATGAAAGTACTTAAGTTACACTTTTCTTCCTTCAAACTTGATCATTTTTCCTATCTCTAGGTCCTCGCACCTTTAGTTATGCTACAATGTATAATTACATTACTACTGGTATTGTCCTAATCGCTTCCTAACTGCGGAAACTCAAAAGCACTGCACGGAGAAAGAAAATACTGTTTAAGTTCTGTATAAATCCTTTCACGATTCAAAAAATTAGAAGACCTCTGTGGTGTAGCGGTATAGCGTTTGACTGCTAAGTCAGAGGTGCCTGGTTAGATTTGCACTCAGTGCAAATATTTGTATGCATGAATGAATACGTATGTTTGCATTAGTCTGGATGTTTCTATGAATAAAATGACAGGTATTTACAAAAAAAAACTATGTACCTATTCTTATCCGCATTTAGAAAACATATGAGAACCTCTGCTTAGTTTGGGTCTTAATAGCGCTGTATATGTCCTTGAATATCTTCTTCATATATAAAAATGAATTGCTGTTCGATAGTCTCACTAAAACTCGAGAACGGCTGGACCGATTTGGTTAATTTTGGTCTTGAATTATTTGTGGAGGTCCAGAGAAGGTTTAAAAGGTGAATTAATATGGAAGTTGTTATCGATTGAGGCAGTATGAAGTCTGCCGGGTCAGCTAGTTTATTATAATTATTTATTTATTATCGAAACAATACTGCTAAACATTGTATCAAAAATATGATAATGGTACACTCACGCATATGGTCAACCATCTACGCCATTGCCATTACGCTTAAAAGCTGCAGGGACCCAAGACCACAATTTAATCATTTTAATGGATCGGTCAAAAAGCCCATGCGGTTTGCGTTACAAACTATAAATTCATTAAATTACTTTAAATTCAAAAAATATTCATTAGCGAATTGGATGTGATAATAATATTCAGAGCATTTTCATTCATTCATTGGAGCTTTAGCGATCAAACAGACCTATTGATGACGATGACGACAACAACGCCGTGACAACATTTTGGTGATTCGGTTATGATTTCATAATTTTAAATATTGGTTAGTATAAACACATAGTACATAACTCAACTAAATTATAAGTCCAAAAACAAGATTTAGAAAGTTATTATCTTTATGTTTACTTATAACAAATTTAGGGTAATGAGGGCTCAAATGTATATTATTTCTTGTTAAATCAGCCCTTGCAAGTAAAAGTCATATATCTAGCTAGGGGTCATTAGTACATTGATATCGTGACGGCGGTCATTCGCTCGTAAACTTGCAGTACATCTTGGAACGTCTTTCATAAAGATCTCAGTTTTGCTCTGTAATATTTGACAATGGGGATAATTTGGGGAGTAAGGGGAGAACGGAACCAACAACATATCCGACCCTATTGTCAACCTCACCTGCACGCGTCGATGGTTCGTATGAATAGTCGACGGCGGCGGTCCTCCGGTCACCGCGGCGCTCCCTGCTAGATAACGGACGAGGCTCTGGCGACCGAACCGTGTGGCGGTAATCCACCAACCCAGTCGGAACACTGACTGAAGAGGCTTCAGCAACCTGGGCGTATAAATCATGCCCAAAATGCCTGGTGCAAAAGGCAACGGGATACCATTGCACTATTAATCCCACGAGAGTTATGATAAGGTCCAAGATGAAAGAAAGTTTGCCTGGCAATCCGCGTAGCGACCGGCGCCCTCGGTTGTCCGGGAATCAGGGTGTGAAATGTACTACCGGCCATGAGACCGTAGGCGACCAGGCATCTCATGGAAACTATGCCTCTGGAAGAACCAAGATCCAACTACGCAGAAACCTCAGAGTCGGAACGTGGAATGTGCGAGGCCTTCAGGATGAAGGTAAACTCCACATTCTTGACCATGAGCTCGAACGATGCAACACCGACACCACGGGTCTGAGTGAGACGCATTGGAAGGAGAGTGGACACCGTAACACTGAGAAGCATACCATCTATTTCTCAGGTAACACCTCTAGCTTTGCAGGAGTGGCCATTGCCATACCGAAGAGATGGTACAAAATGGTTGTAGGATATAATCCAATCAGCGATAGATTGATGTCGATCAAGCTGAGCGCAACGCCCGCCCCGCTCAATATCATACAAGTTTACGCCCCCACAAGTGCTGCCAAAGATGAAGTAATAGAGGATTTCTACCGTCAACTTGAAGCTTGCATAGCCACTATCCCAACTAGAGAGTTTCTAATAATTTTGGGCGACTTCAATGCGAAGCTGGGATCAACTGTTGCAGATTCAGGCCTTAGAAATATTGTGGGGCTCTATGGTCTTGGCACAAGGAACGAGCGTGGCGAACGACTCATTCAATTCGCAGCCGATAATAACCTAACCATTATGAACACTGTCTTCAAACAACACCCCAGAAGACTATACACCTGGACATCCCCTAACGGAGAACACCGTAATCAAATTGACTACATAATGATCAGAACTAGATGGAGGAGCTCAATTACCAACGCACACACGTTGCCGGGAGCAGATTGTCACTCTGATCATCAGCTACTAGTATGCAACCTGAGGATTAAACTCCGCAACTCTATAACCAAAGTAACAAACAGGCGTTTAGAAATTACAGACAGTACCAGTTTAACCAAGAGCTTGCAGGACTTTACAGTGCACAGTTGGGGCGGTGACGACCATGAACATCCAAACACCCTATGGCAGAATGCCAAGCTATACATCAAAGATTTGGTTAAAAACTCACAGCCAAAATCACCTCTAATAAAACGACAACATTGGATGTCTACCAACACATGGGACATGGTTGAACACCGGAGAAAACTAAAGGCTGCTGGAAAACCTGTACAGGAACTAAATTCTCTCAAAGCTGAAATACAAACCGCTTGCAGAAGAGACCGGAATGCAGCACTCAATATAATCTGCGAAGAACTAGAGCGACATTCAGAGAAGTTCGAAACCAAGGATCTTCACATGAAAATAAAAACTATCACTCGTCAATTCAAACCAAAGACTTGGGCAATTGAGAACAAAGATGGTGTGACGGTAACAGAGATAAAAGAAATTGTCAACACGTGGAAAGTGTATTGTAGATCCCTATTTGTTGACCCAGTTTCATTACCGTCACAATGTTCTCTAACGTTGGAATTGGAACCAGATTTATTGAAAGACGAAATAAGAGCAGCAATAAAACACCTTAAATCTAACAAAGCCGTAGGCGTAGACGAGATACCGATTGAGATCATTAAGGCTATGGGAGAAGCTGGAGTAGAGATAATGCACGCTATTTGTAGTAGAATATGGACGACCGGCAATTGGCCGAATGATTGGTCTTGCTCCCTTTTCATACCTCTCCATAAGAAGGGCTCGACCAAGAAGTGCAATAATTACCGGTTGATCTCTCTTATGTGCCACGCAAGTAAGGTGCTACTACACATTATCAACAAGCGGCTACAGTCTTACCTATCTCCTCAAATCGCACCTGAACAGGCTGGATTTGTTAAGGGTAGAGGCACGAGAGAGCAAATTCTTATACTACGCCAGGTCATAGAGAAGTCACGAGAATTTAACAACCCCCTGTTTATTAGCTTTGTGGACTTTCACAAAGCTTTCGACACGGTGCAATGGCAAAAACTGTGGGGAATCCTAAAAGTAATGGGTGTACCAGAACACCTTACGTACCTCATTAGACGACTCTATGAAGATGGCACAGCAGCAGTGCGCGTCGATGGAGTTGACTCAAGCTCATTCAAGCCTGAGGCTGGTGTTCGACAAGGCTGTATTCTTTCTCCGCTGTTATTTAACATCTACACCGAGCACATAATGCGGATTGTTTTGGACGACTGGGACAAAGGTGTATCCGTAGGAGGTCGAACAATATCTAATCTTAGATATGCTGATGACACTACTCTCCTAACAACGTCTAAAGAGAATATGGAACACCTTTTGCGCCACCTTGAATCCACCAGCCTGAATTTTGGACTTGCTATCAACCGGGAGAAGACCAAAATGATGATAGTGAACCGAGCTGAAAATAACGAACCAGATGTCAAAAGCATTGCTAACTGTGAAGTTGTGCAGAACTACATCTACTTGGGTTCTAACATCACCAACAGCGGAGGCTGCGAGGAGGAAATCAGAAGACGTTGCGCTATTACACGATCAGCTGCTGAAAGGCTCTCCAAGATTTGGAAGGACCGCCGGATAACCAAAACCACCAAGGTTCGTCTGATGCGGAGTCTGGTCTTTCCAATTCTTCTGTACGGAGCTGAGACATGGACTCTGAGACAAAAAGAGCGGAGAAAAATAGATGCACTGGAAATGTGGTGCTGGAGACGTCTCCTCAGGATTCCGTGGACCCCGCATAGGACTAATGTCTCCATCCTCAAAGAACTTCACATAAAGGAGAGATTATCGTCGACTGTGCAAATACGAATACTCAAGTTCTTTGGGCATCTGACACGGAATGAAGACTCGATGGAGCGTCTCGTGGTACAGGGCAGAATGGAGGGCAAAAGGTCCCGTGGTCGCTCTCCAACTAGATGGTCGGACCTCATCACCTCCCTAACACAATCCACCATGACCGACTGCTCCCACAACGCAACCAACAGAGAGCGATGGCGGCGCATTGCACGAGCAGCCGTTCATCAGGACCCCCCATCATAACCACGACCACTCTGTCAAGAGTGCACGACTAAGAAGAAGAAGAATTTGACAATTATTTATTTATTTTTTACTAGCTGATGCCCGCGGCTCCGCCCGCTTGGAGGTCAGTTATCGTTTTTTGGTCATATCTCCGGTTTTGCTAAATCGCTTACAATCAAACATACGGTAGATTTTAAATCGGAGCAAGACGAGTTCAGAGAGAAGAGTTCAGTAGTTTCTGTGCCCATCGCGAACAAGCAGACAAACAGGCAAAGAAGAATTACAAAAAAAAAAATTGTGTTCAGAATTAGCAAGCTGAAGTATCTCGCAAAGAAGCGACAACCGCTGGGGTAAACGTGTTCTTGAGTGGAGACCGCGACTCGGCAAATTTAGTGTAGGACGCCCTCCGCCCAGGAGGACGCCCTCCGGCCAGGTGGGATGACGATCTGCGAAAGACTGCGGGCAGATGCTGGTTGCGGCAAGCTGAAGACAGGGTGCTATGGCGCTCATTAGGGGAGGCCTATGTCCAGCAGTGGACTAGAATAGGTTGATGATGATAACTTTTACTAGAGATATAGACCTGGGCGCCGGAGGTCGCTTAACGACCTCCGTCCTCCATGAGCGCAGGCCTGGGGGTGGCAGGTGAGGCCGCCTGTCACCCCAGCAGAAGCAGGCCGGGACGGCGGGGCGACTAGCGCCTCTCCCCCAAACCGGGGCAAGACGGGAACACCGTGGTTCCCAAACTCGAAACCCGGAGATGGCCCTGGGTCAGTCAGGGTGGTCTATGGGCAACCAGACACCCCGGCGTCCTTAGACCCGAGACGGCGTGCGGTTTTAGTCGGTTCAAGCCCGATCCAAAGGGATTGCCGCACAAATAAAAAAAAAAGGTACCATTATATATCTTTACTATTATAAAATTGTAAATTAGTTATATCTGTGCATTGGAGACATAAGTTATGTTAAATGAAGGATTCTGAACACAACATTATTTTTGTAATTCTTTTCGGTTTTTCTGTTTGTTCGCGATGGACGCAAAAAGTACTAATCGGATTTTGATGCGGTTTTTCTATTAGAAAATTCTTGTTGAGACTTAAAATCTGCCGTATGTTTAATTGCAATTGGTTCAATAGGACCGGAGATCAGCTAGTATTATAATATAGCACAGTTACTTTTTAGGGTTCCGTTGCCAAATGGCAAAAAAGGAACACTTATAGATTCGTCTAAAAATATATATATGATGTACATTACCATGTAAACTTCCACTGTAAATTGGTTTGAACGAGATCTAGTAAGTAGTTTTTTTTTAATACGTCATAAATCGTAAACCGCAATTTACCTTTCACTCAATAAACTCAAATATAAAAATTAAAAAAAAAGCATTATTATGTTACTTGCTGCTACGGAACCCTTCGTGGGCGAGTCCGACTCGCACTTGGCCGCTTTTTTTAACTTAATACCTAATTAGAGAAAAAGAATTAAACTGCCTATCTTTCCCATATTTTTGACTAAAAATGCCGATATCCTCATCTACCATTTACCTATTTCATTTTATAAATAACTCGACGATTTCCTCTCTGCCTTTAATTTGTAAAGTCCCCAACATAATACCAACGTCGTGCCGTGACCGAGCATCAAAGTCAAATATTAATTGCCTTGCAATTGAAATGCTTTCCTTCCCTTATTTTATTAAAAAAAATTTATTATAACTAGATGAAATTCATTTAGTTTTTAAAGCATTTTCAAATGTTTATTCGTATTTTCGAGTTCTATCCGTGATTACGTAGTTATACCTTTTTTTTTTGTGCGGAAATCCCTTCGGATACCCCCCCCCCCCCCGCCGGCTAGCGGGGGTGGTTATGTCGGGCTTGAACCGACTAAAACCGCACGCCATCTCGGGTCTACAGGCCCCGGGGTGTAAGGTTACCCATAGAGCATATCCGTCGCACTCCGACTGACCCTGGGCCATTCGCAGTGTCCCCTCTGATAAGAGCAGAGGGGTACCTGGAGCGACCCCCCAGCGGCCAGCCATACCCCGACTTCCTCGTGCAATGGGGTCAGCTGGCCCTGAAAATGGCCGGTTGTTCAGACTTTTGGCCGTTGACGTTGACGCCAGCTACTCCAGAGGAGCAATCAATGATGTGTCATCGCCCACGTTGCCCAGGGTGCACCAAACTTGGAGATGATCCAACCAGTCGCACCCCTACGTAGTTATACCTAACGGGAATAACAAAATTAACCAAAACAGATTTTCGAGGCAATGGTGAATGAGCAATCCGGTAAGAGTCAGTTTAAAAACAAGTGCAATTTAAAAAAATACTTTTTAAAAATAAGCTCTTATTATGTTCTTGTTAATAAAGAGAACTAAAAATTTAAAATCACACTTGCCGAAACCCGATGGGGTTGCGTCGTTCCATGACAAAACCTTCCAGTTCCATTACCAGACCCTGGTTACCATTGAAAGACAAAATACTCGTCAAGACGATTCAAACGAGCCCAAACTCGATGAGATTGTGTCGGTTCATTGCGAAGTTCTTATGGCCACCTCTCCATCATCAGATTAGCACCATGTCGTCATAATATTACATTGTCACGCGATTTACACAATTATGCAAAATTTCAGCTCAATCGATAACCAGAAAGTGGATCAAATTTATTTTGCAAGTTTTGATAACAAACATCGGGACAGGCGTTTATGTATAGGGCCCACTAAGTAGTTTAACAGCATTTTTATTACGGGATATAACTTAGGTACTTTGGTCGATGCTCGCGAAGGAGATGGCGGAGCGCGCCCGGGAGAGATTTAGAACTCTCCCGGCCCGCCGAGCCCGCAACTTGCTCGCCGCGCGTCGCAGGCGACTCAGGCGCCGGAGGTCGCTTAACGACCTCCGTCCTCCATGAGCGCAGGCCTGGGGGTGGCGGGTGAGGCCGCCTGTCACCCCAGCAGAAGCAGGCCGGGACGGTGGGGCGACTAGCGCCCCTCCCGCAAACCGGGGCTAGACGGGGACACCGTGGTTCCCAAACCCGAGGGGGCCATCTCGAAACCGGAGATGGCCCAGGGTCAGTCGGGGTGCGAGGGATATGCTCTATGGGCAACCTTACACCCCGGCGTCTGTAGACCCGAGACGGCGTGCGGTTTTAGTCGGTTCAAGCCCGACATAACCGCCCCCGCTGGCACGCGGGGGGGTATCCGAAGGGATTTCCGCACGAAAAAAAAAAGAAAAAAAAAGGTACTTTGGTCGAAAACTAATTAAACTATGCAAATGATCATCTACTTTTGACGCTGGCTTGCGATTCTGGCTTGAAACACACAATTGTACTGTGTATATTGTATTGTATTGAACCCGACGTTTTTAGGGTTCCTACTCAAGTTATTCTTGTTAAACTTACTAAGTTGAAATGTCATCATCATCATCATCATCATCATCAACTTATTCTAGTCCACTGCTGAACATAGGTCTCCCCTAAGTTGAAATGTATGGGAGAGCAATTTTTTCACTTACTAACCTAAATTGGTATCATTGTATGGAATCCTTCTTTCTCGAGATCAATTCCCACATGTCCATTTTTGTAGCATAGCAATAAAAAATGAATAAGTAATTAGTTTTTTTTTTTTTTATGATTTCCAAACTTGCAACTTGGCAAAGATTGCAATGACTTTTCATTGTTAAGATTCGTTCTAACCTTCATTTCAAATCACCGGCGAATCACATAAAGAAATAGATTCTTGAAAAGGTGAAAATAGCTCCGCATGGTCTACTGGGCACCGCGCCGCTCACAATGGATACCTGAACAAAATTGTGTTACATTGCCTTTAAAATGTGCTACATTGTAAAGGCTAATGATATACGAATAATGCTAAATCTTTTCTGAAGCATACAAAACATATTATATTATACACAAAAGTGTAGTATTCTACACTTGTATAATATAACAGTAAGATACAATGTAAAAACTAAACTAGTGGACCTTGAAATTTGAACTGTACTAATTTGAATTTAAAATGTTTGCTCAAGTGAAGGAAAAGAATGGTAAAGATTTTTAGTATCAACAGATTCCTAAATAATTTGCAACCTTTCTTACGGCAGTTAATTGTATTTGAATATGAATACTATCCTTCCAAGTACGCAAACAATCTATTGTGCAACGAACGTATTGAAGAGCACATCAGATACAATTGGATACAATACATACTTCAATAGAAGCACTCAGAAACAAAAGAATTGATATGTATTCAGTAAGACATGTCGGTTACAGGTTTATTGTATGAAATACGTAGAATAGATGTGATGCTTTGACATCTACCAAGCTATAAGATGTATTTCTAATGTATAATGTGTTGGCAGGAGTCAGATAGGCCAACGACACAAATGAACTTGTGGCACTCCTAATAGATTGTCATGAAATAGGGTTGAATGCAATGAGTTATTAGGGTGCTATGTTAGGTTATGGGACAGATACAAAGTGCTAATTATTGACGTGAATATAGAAATAGTTACGAAAGTAGGGTGTAGATTCACATTTCATTTATCATCTTAATAATTAAAAGTTGTTGGTATTCATGTATACTATGGGATAAGATTTGAACGGTTCGAATATCTTTCATGGAACGTGAAATTTTGAGGAAAAACTGATTTCACAAAAAGTTAGGCCCTACCGTCCCCTTAGGCCGGATTCCACCTGTTCACGAACTTAAACTAAGTTTACACCCAAGCAATTTTTGACCGCAGTTTGAAAGCGATCGGAGCAAAAATGCGACCGTGAGAGTGCCGCAAATTTTGGGAAGTGGAACCATACATACATATTTTATAAACTTTTTGAACAGTGGTCATTTCGGACTCAGGGGGTCATAATTGGATCCTATGAAGAATTTTTTTTTAAATTCGACAGTAGTCAAGAAACCAATAGGTAGATCGATTTCATCGAAATCTACCTTTTTTTTTTATCGTGCGGAAATCCCTTCGGATACCCCCCCGCGTGCCAGCGGGGGCGGTTATGTCGGGCTTGAACCGACTAAAACCGCACGCCGTCTCGGGTCTACAGACGCCGGGGTGTAAGGTTGCCCATAGAGCATATCCCTCGCACCCCGACTGACCCTGGGCCATCTCCGGTTTCGAGATGGCCCCCTCGGGTTTGGGAACCACGGTGTCCCCGTCTTGCCCCGGTTTGGGGGAGGGGCGCTAGTCGCCCCACCGTCCCGGCCTGCTTCTGCTGGGGTGACAGGTGGCCTCACCCGCCACCCCCAGGCCTGCGCTCATGGAGGACGGAGGTCGTTAAGCGACCTCCGGCGCCTGAGTCGCCTGCGACGCGCGGCGAGCAAGTTGCGGGCTCGGCGGTCCGGGAGAGTTCTAAATCTCTCCCGGGCGCGCTCCGCCATCTGCTTCGCGAGCATTACATGCTCGCAGAAGGAGGTGGCGGCGGCCCACGCGCTCGCGCTCCGCACCATTGCCGCAATCATGCTGCCGAGCGAGAGGACTCCCACCCCGATGGCTGCCACGAGGTCACGCCTCGGCGCCTCCCACGCCGGGCAGTCCGCCAGCGTGTGCAGCCCTGAGTCCTCGCTCGCGTCGCAGTGATTACACTCAGGCGTTGGCTCCTTCCTGATCCGATGCAGGTGGTCCCCGAAGCACCCCTACCTGGAGATCACCTGCGTCAGTCGGTACGAGAGGTTTCCGTGTCGCCTTTTTCTTTTAATTATAACTTTTAATTATAAACCTATAAGATTAAAACTTTAACTAAAAGTGGAGGGGGGGAAAACCAAAATTTTTCGGGCAAAAAATCATAACTTCTAACCGGTGAACATTCTTGCCGTTGGAAACATTTTTAATCGATAGGGCATTTTTAAGTCTAAAATAAATGTCTGAAAAGTTTTTCGCTAAAAGTTACCGTTTTCGATAAAAAAAAAATTTATTGCTTCACGAAATCTACCTGTGCGTTCCCCCTCCGGGAACGGATTTTTTTTTATTTACCATGAGTTAGTTGTTGCATTATTATATATTTTCTGTGGTTCGTCCATTTGTGCGTTCGATATCAGCCTTCTTTTGTTCTAGAGTGATGCGAAGTGAATTACATATACTACGTTAATATTTGAATGGGTATAGACCTGCTAAGCAATACAGAGTATTAAAGACTGAAAGTCGATTTTTTTGAAGATAACATTATAACTAAATTAATTAATTTATTAATTATAATTCTTTTGTTTTAGTAATATGTTCAGTTAGCTTTGTTACAATTTGTACAAAGCTATTCTGAAAAAATAGACAGATAAATGGTAGTTTAATTACCTATAATATATTTAAATAATATTAATATTTTACTCAGAAAATATGATACAGTAATGGGAAATTTAAATAGACAGGTAAGCCTGGCTAAAATTAAAATGTTTACTTAAAATTTGGTACTTTATTCAGGATAAAATACCGTCATCAACTGAACTGACACGTTTACCACCCCTTCCCAAAAATGAGTAAAGACGTGACAGTTTCGAAAACATCTCAACAAGCAATATTTCAGATTATTAATATACCAAATAAGCTATTTTACTAGAGTGAAAGCAATGGAGACACAGGTAGGCCTTCAAAGTGAAATATGAGTTAAAATACATTGAATGACCGCAAATGGCAATGACGGATTGAAAGAAAAATTATCGGTTCATCAATTTTTTTTAACCAACATTTTTTTTATTAATTTGTCAATAAAATGATGTTAACCTATATGCTTTAATTGTAATTACAGACTTAAGAGTACAGACCGAACATTTTCGATTTATTTTGAAGCCAAATTTACCACATAAGCAATGTAGCTGAGACGGGCCGAACTAAGGCGACAACCTTTACGAATAACTTCGTAACTGCAAACGTTGATAAAATTGATTGAGGAAGGCCTGAATTAAATTTTTTTTTTGCAGGTCACTGGAATTAGAATAGGAATGAGTAGAATTATTTAGTTATTGATTAATTTATTTTAAACAATATAAATCTTTTCAAGTAACAGATTAATATTAGCACTGAATCCAACCCTGTCTAACAACTGACAACTAATACGTTAAAATTGTTGTTATTTTACTCGTTACCAAGGTGACGAGTGACGACTGGGTCGAAAATTTGCTTCAACTCCATATCTTAGCTTGTGTGAATGCGTGCATGTACAGGTTAAAGAAAAGGCTAGTGCATATTACCAAGTTACTAGAAAGAAAGAGATGAACAGTGCATCATAGACAAAATTTAAAGTATTCCTTCTGGTATCATATAATCTTTTTTATTTTTTTTTATACCACTAAGGTGGCAGACAAGCGCACGGCCCACCTGATGGGAAGCGGTTACCGCGGCCTATGGACGTGTGCAACACCAGTGGCGTCACACTCGCGCTGCCGACCCTGTAAAGGAAAGGGGATGGGAAAGGAGTTTGCTAGGGGATGGGAGAGGAGTTTGGGAGGGGATGGGAAAGGAGTTTGGGCTCCGGCACTCTCACTCACCAAACGGAACGCAACAGTTCAAATACTGTTACTTGGCGTCGATATTCTGTGAGAGGGTGGTGCTTCCCCGGTCGAGTCGGCCCATTCATGCAACGGCCAAAATGACTGTTGCTTGACTCTACCACTACTACTAATCATAATAAGTCTGTGATGGTAATGTACTCTAATGATTATGGAGCTTTTGCAAAGAATAGTGACGTGACAACTCTTTTCATTTACTAGTTTTGCTGTCACGGCTGACACATTGACAATGACGATCCTCGTGGCGGAGGTCACGGGTTCGATTCCCACTCAGTGCAAATATGCATGAATATTTCTATTTGCATTGTTCTGGGTGTTTTTTTATATATGTAAATTGTATATATTTACAAAAAAAATGTAGATAGATAGATAGATACTCTTTATTGCACACCAACCAAAGGATACAAATGTCTTACATACTTAAAAAACTTGTACAATGGGTGCTCTTCCAGACAACCTTTAGATGGACTAGATTGATAGAGTTTGGTAATTATAGTGGTGTACCTATAATACACTATAATAATATTGCGTCTCATAAATGCATAGGTATATATTGCAAGAATATATGATAAAAATAATATTTATATATAATTACATATATATATATACATAATAAATGATACATACTATAAATATATATCAAATACTGCAGTTATTTACTAGAAAATAAATAGATATACTTTAAAACATTAAAAAAAAATGTTTTTAAAGCGTTAAGTAGTGCTCTATGACGAGTTTCTGGAAAGTTGATAATGACTGTACTCGTCTGATAGATTCAAGCACAGCATTCCACAGACGTGCAGCTTGTATTGTGAAAGATTTGTCGTAAAAGGTTGTGGCATGCTGCTGGATTTCCAGAATGTATTTATGTATTAATTAATGTATTTATGTATGTTTATCCGCGGTCTAGAACCCATAACACAAGCAGGTTAAGCTATGCTTATTTTGGGTCTAGATAACGTTGTGTAGAATGTCCTAAAATAATTATTTATATATTTAAATTGCTGACAGTTATTTAGACTTTGAAGGCACTAACTACCAAAGTTTCTCTGCCAATTCCAATACTGTGCAACTTTATCATAACGTAACATGTAACCTAACCATGTAAGCTTTTTTAGTAAACATCTTATACATGCTAACATGTAGTCACTAATTAATTAGGTGTAAATACCGTAACTGTCGTGAAATTCGTAAGCAGATAATAGCTATTTGTCATTTAAATATGTGAACTCAAGCATTTTAATTCATCGTGATTACAAAAAAATGCCTGTCGTAGAAATTGTAGAAGAGTAGCACTGGTTTTTGATGATAACGACGACCTCTGTGGCTTAGCGGTAGTGCGTTTGACTGCTTAGTCAGAGGTCGTGGGTTCGATTCCCGCTCAGTGCAAATCTGTATATTTGCATTGGTCTGAGTGTTTCTATGTATAATATGTAAAAAAAAAGTATTTAGTTATGTTTATCCGCATTCTAGAACCCATATGACAAGCTCTGCTTAGTTTGGGTATAGATGGCGTTGTGTAATTTGTTCATTACATCATCGACATCATCATTTATGCTAACAAAAGCGAACGCACAAAAATAGATGCTTACTTATGTACGTTTTTAAGCCAGCTATTAAATACTGAGAACTCAAAACAAGACTGGAAGTTTGAAGATTGAGATGTAAGAGGGGGCATCATGTTGAACCTCATATTTTCATCGAAAGGATACCCTTTGAAATAAAATTATTTTAAACGAATTTTATCACGATTTATTTTGTGTTTTTTTAGTATATTACACTGTTCCCAACGTTTCGGTTACTTTTCAGCAGCCATTGTCACGGGTAGACTCTTTCGTTTTAATTTGTAATATTTGAGTAAACTTTGAGGCGATAGCCCAGTGGCTTACGTAACGGACTGCTGAGACGAGGTCTCGAGTTCGATCTCCAGTCGCCCCGGGCACACACCTCTGACTTTTAGTAGTTATGTGTACATTAATAATTGTTAATTATCGCTCGCTTAATAATGAGCCCGGTAGATGGCAATAGGCTCACCCCCTATTACATTGGGACCTCAACATAACTGGCGAATCGTGGGTGTGTAATACACCTCTGCCTACCCCTTCGGGGATACAGGCGTGAAGTTATGTTTATGTTTATGTTATGTGAGTAAACTTCCGATAATATGGACGTGTGCAACACCAGTGGCGTCACACTCGCGCTGCCGACCCTGTAAAGGAAAGGGGATGGGAAAGGAGTTTGCTAGGGGATGGGTGGGGGATTTTCGATTCACGGTGCGGAAGCGCGTCCAGTACCTTATCTTATGAACAAAAAGTATTTATAGCCATACTCATACGACAAATAGATAGAAATTGAAAAAAGAATATACTGAACATACACCCGTTTCGATTGCTAATAAACAAATGTTGATGGAGCTATAAAAACTACTGAAGTATTATTTATTGTTTATGCTCTCCCAAGTTATAATCTTTTTGTTTTCCTAAATTCAAATATTTATGGGAAAATCATTGAAGAAATCCATTAAACCTGTAACAAGATCCTCTATTAAACACAGCTTAATAGCGGATAATCCGTTTTATTTTCATTCTTCTAACATGAAAGAAAAATCTCGTCAGCCTAAAATAACTTCGTTTATTAGTTCGGACTAATCAAAGTGATTTAACTTATAAATTCTAATATAAACTTTGATATTTCAGACATTTGTGCCATTAAGTTTAGAAAAAAAATTACAGTCAAATTTAATTTATTAGGTTTTATTAGATAAATGGTTGCGGTTAAATGGTCCAAGGGTTGAACCTTGTCACTTTGCTGTGTTGAACAGTTGAAGATAGTATTTTTACTAAGACAATATTATTTCCCCCACCAAGCGAGGCCGCGGTGGCGGCTAAAGTCCGCCGGTAACCCTGGGGTTATCCTTTCGAGGGCTTACCCGGGGTGCCCGGCAATAGACACTTGGGGAGTACACCGTGTGGATTTAGTCGGTCCGATTCCGACACGCCCACCCCATCATCGGCACCGATGGGGTGAAGCCCGTGGGGGTTCCCACACGCTAAAAAAAAGACAATATTATTATATTGTCACACTGGTAATAATAAAAAAATGTAGCTTAGTAGTGTATCCAAGAATATTTTATGTTTGTCTATGATTCCACCAACCAATTCGGCTATTACGTGGACGTGAATCGATGACCATAGTTCGCGAAACTGTTGTGAACACAGTTTTGAGTATGTATGTAACGAAGATACGGTCTTTGTGGATGTTTATAGCACTATCTGAATAGCCCCTCATAACTATACAAGGTAAAGCTGTAAAACGTTGGTCTCCTTCAAATTTTATACACCCGATGCAGCTTATCTTATCTATCAGAAGTGGTTTAAAGGACCTATATACAGAATATTCACATACAAGTCGTAAATCACATTATACACATACACACACGGATTTATATTTTTATAAGCACGAAAATTTTGGGGCTTACCCGGGGTGCCCGGCAACGGACACTTGGGGAGGACACCGTGCGGTTTTAGTCGATACACGACATAACCACCCCCGCTGGCCGGCGGGGGGGTATCCGAAAGGATTTCCGCACGTAAAAAAAAAGGGTACGAAACAAGCTTATTTACGACCAGAGACACGCAACTAACCCTGGGGTTATCCTTTCGAGGACGCACCCGGGGTGCCCAGCAATGGGACTTGGGAAGGAGACCATGTAGTTTTAGTTGGTTCGATTACGACCTCACGAACGACACGAACCTCATCGTTGACACAGATGGGGTAAAGCCCGGGGGGGTTTTTATTCCAGACTATAATTTGTGTTTATGTTCAATATCATCCAGATCCTTTCAGTCAGTCTGGCATGATTAAGTAACAAATAAATAAATATTCTACGACATCCTACATAGCGCTTTCTAGACCCAAAGTAAGCATAGTTTAACTAGCTTGTGTTATGGGTTCCAGAATGCGGATAAACATACTTATATATTATATTCTTATTGTAAATACATACATATAATACATAGAAACACCCAGACCAATGCAAATATACATATTCATGCATACAAATATTTGACTGCGAAACGAACTGCGCCCCAGTCGTAGCAGTCGAATGCACTACCGCTACGCCACAGTACAAATTTTCGCATTTATAACAGTTTATTTATGATATTGATGGGCTTGTATATGGCGCCCACCAAGATCTTCGGGAACTTATCAACCTCAACTGCAAGCTTTGAATCCAACTGAGATTGGGATCCAAATAAAGAAGATTCGTGATATTCTATCAATATATCAAACATTTTATATATTTTGGTGGATTTAGTATCAATTTATATAGTTAAGTGCATGGCTATTACAGTGTATAGCAAGGTTGCTAGACGTACGTGCCTGCGGTACCGTTACCTGTCCGTCATGAGGCTCAGGATTACTGTAAGCCCTGGGATTATAGGGGAATTACGTGACTTCATTACATTTTACGCACCAAGCAACATTGTGGCGATGCATTTCACG
This sequence comes from Cybosia mesomella, assembly GCA_946251805.1. Classification (NCBI taxonomy): domain Eukaryota; kingdom Metazoa; phylum Arthropoda; class Insecta; order Lepidoptera; family Erebidae; genus Cybosia; species Cybosia mesomella. The sequence goes on from OX276390.1 coordinate 8,493,600, forward strand.
TTTCAGTTATAACTTTTTTGATGGAGGATGATCAGAAACATGAAAGCTTTTCAGAACTAAAACGAATTTAAACCTTCAAGAATATTCGCCATTGGTCAACACTTTCCAAGTTACTGACCAACTTAGCTCTGAACCTTTCCATAAAATAATAAAAAGTTGTAAATTAAAACATATTAAATTTGTCCTCTGAAGATTACCAAAAATTTTATACATTACTTATTTAATGATTAACCTACACACCTCTAACTTGTCGTAGTTATGTGTGTATTTAAAATGGTAATCCCTCGCTTAGTAATGTTTCCAGTAGATGACAATAGGCTCGCCCCCTATTACATTGGGCCCCAATATATTAATGGCGAATTCTAGGTGTGTAATACACCTCTGCCTACCTCATCGGGGATACCCCAGGCGTTAAGTTATATTATATTATTTCAACATTTAGATCGAATGTTAATTTGTTAGTGTTCAGCAACTTCTGTGAGCAACTATTAGTACAAGTTCTAAAGATACTTACAAGAGTACTCCATCTTGAGGACGATCAATATGGAGATATTTTAATTGAGTACTTTTGTGGGGTGTATTAGGGCCAAACCAAGATCTTTGGGGCTCAAGCCAAACTACCTGCGACCCGGAACAACTGCTCATTAACGGACTAGGCTGGCCTAGGCTTTTGCTCTTAGAGTTGGGAGGTGACAGTCGCTCCCGCAAAAGCCAAATCGGCAGAAAGAATGGGAAAGCAGACCCCGAGCTCCAAAGTAAATAAAGCATAGGTAATTAAATGTGGTAAGACCTACGTCTGTTCTTAATCTATGCTTTTTTAGGGTTCCGTAGCCAAATGGCTAAAAACGGAACCCTTATAGATTCGTCATGTCTGTCAGTCTGTCCGTCCGTATGACACAGCCACTTTTTTCCGAAACTATAAGAACTATGCTATTGAAACTTGGTATTTTAAGTAAGATTTTCACACAAAAATAGAAAAATAAAAATAAATGTCTCGCGAGAGACACTACCAAGTGGTAAAAAGCGCCCCCCCCCCCTGTAACTTCTAAAATAAACGAATGATAAAAGTAAAAAAAATATGTGATGTACATTACCATGTAAATTTCCACCGAAAATTGGGTTGAACGTGATCTAGTAAGTAGCTTTTTTTAATACGTCATAAATCGTAAACCGCAATCTACCTTTCATTCAATCAACTCACATATAAAAATTTTACTTGCTGCTACGGAACCCTTCATGGGCGAGTCCGACTCGCACTTTTTTTATTTATTTTGAATTATCCACCCAACCACTTACAGCAAATTATTTGACGATAACGAAGTTCTTTATTTCTTCGACTTTCCATAGGAGTTACCGTTTTGGCGTTTAATAAAAGAAACGGATTCCACTTGAAAGTTAAGAACCATATAGCATTCAACTCTCTTTGTATGAAGAAATAAGTTATGAAGCAGTTTATAACAAAATTCAAATATTCAAGTATGTACTTCGTATTCAAACGCAAGATTTTCCTTTTCAAATTCAGAACTGCCCGACTGATGGAGTACGGTATGTATACTCACGGTTGTATATCACTAAAACTGCAGAAAAATATCATTACTAAGGCCCGTATTCTATTAACGGCCAGTCTCAATAATCTACCTACAGTTAAAGGTAGATAGTTATCCCAGATAAACAGTCAACATTATCTTATCTGTAACTGCGGTTTCAATATTATCAAAGTAATTTTCTGTTTATCTTTGTTTATTGAAACAGAAAAAATCCCCGATAGATACTAATGGAACCTATTTTAACTGCTGGTAAAGGATAGATGGATTATTGAAACCGACCGTTAGATACTCAGATATGAGTCTCGACTTGAAACTAGTTCTAAGTACATATTGTATACTAGAACCGAACTTGAGTGGTGAGTGAACTTGATTTTATGCACGCTCAGGTGATTTACATTCATATTATTTCCACTCAAGTTTACTTCCAATATACAGTCTGTAATTAAAACTAGTTTCAAGTTGAGACTTATAAATGAGTATCATTCTAGAATACGGCCCTAAGTGTGTCAGTGAGTAAGATTGTCAGAGTTCTTGAGGAGTGGGGCAGGGTTGGCAACGCAGTTGATGTTGCTATTGTTTTTAAACATCAATTTCAAAATCATGAGATGAGTACTTGTTCATCATATTGGCGGTAAAAATGATTTCACATAGATTAAATAAGGCTCTAGCTATATGGTGTTAAAATTTAAAACTTAACAAATCCAACAAAAACTTTCATTACCGCAATTCTCATTTAAACAATGACACTTCAAAACTTAATGCAATATATCGGTATATAACTATCGCTTCTAAATGCTACCACACATTTGGTTCTCGTTTAATGTAACTTTTTCAAAAACTGTGCATGTATCTAGGGTTGTCTCATTCAGAAAAAGAAAGTCGCGTAATGCAAAACATTGTACTGAAATATTAAATTCTATCTTACTTTTTTTTAACTTGAATATTCACGTACAGCAGTTGAAAGTTTCTTTCTTACAATTGGCTATACTCGAAGTGTAAATCGAACAAAATTTCTCATATGTAACTACATCTCAAACTCCACTCCCTCCAAACTCCCTTATTTCATATTTAATTAACAATTGATCTAAGCATTTTTTAGGGTTCCGTACCCATAATGTAAAACGGGACCCTACTACTAAGGCTCCGCTGTCCGTCCATCTGTCTGTCACCAGGCTGTATCTCATGAACCGTGATAGCTAGAAAGTTAAAATCTTCACAGATGATGTATTTCTGTTGCCACTATAAAAACAGAATAAAATAAATATTTAAGGCGCCCTATACAAAACACGTGTTTTTTGCTCGATATTAATAATGGCAACAAGTAGACGCTTGAAATATGCTTAGAATATTTAGTTGTGTAATATAATAAGTTAAGGGGGGCTCGTATTGTGTAAATAATGGTATGAAACCCTTCGTGCGCGCGTCCGACTCGCACTTGGGTGGTTTTTGCCATTTTGCCACAATCTTATAATGTAAATCTGCCGTAGCCCTATTTGTAAATAGCAAGAGTCGAATGCGAAATCAGCGGTGCTTGAGTGAAGGACTCATGAGACCGCGTGAGCGTGCCACTGCGCCCCACTTTGTCAAACTCTAACCCTATATGATTTATCGCAAAATCGGAATAATTCGTCCGTCGTGGAGTTCATCCACTTTGACTTGTATGGTCAGTTACTAATGAAGTAATACACTGTAAAACTATAATAATGTTTCATGACAAAGTACCAAGTATAGTTAGTGCTCACTTTTTTGATTTGGAATCAAAAATTGATCTGAAAATCCATTTTTTTTTTACATTATCATACACGAGAGATTTCGAAATCAAAATTTTTATATATGACAATCTTTATTACAGTAATCGACACTAAACAACAACAAAGTTTCAGAACAACAAATTGATTACAATAATTAATTAAAGTCATCTGAATTGACCTGGTAAGCAAAATTTCAGCTGAATCGGATGCTAAAAAATGATCGGAAAATGGTTTGCAAATTTTGACGGACAACTTACAAACGAACAGTGCAAGCTAAATAAAAGCTTGTAAAAACGATAACAATAGTATGATAATAATTGTACATAGAAGACTAATAGTGTTATTTCAATCCATTTATGTTAAGAACAACACATTTAGAAACGTTTTCGAGTAGACAAAGTGACCGCCAGTATCTACCATTAATAATAATCTAGCTTCATTAGCACAAATATAGAAATAATATTTTCGTACCATTTGCTCAAAAAAGGGACATTCTATGCCACAAAAAGCGAACATAACAATAGTCATTTTTAATCTGTTAAAAACAGGGAAAGAAAATTGTACTGAATTTCATTCATCCTCTAGTGGGAGAATGTGATTTAAATTTGGAATACTTACCGAAATTTATACTGAACTACATCTGTGTTTACACCATTGAGTTTGTTGTAAAGCATTATACATACATTTGACCATTTGCACGCTTTGAATCATATGCGGCGTTCGTGGGCAAAGGCGCTTTGCAAATGGAATGCTGCCTTTAAAAAAATTACGCGCGCGATTCATATTTTAATTAATAAACCAACAGTTTAAAAAAACATTGATTGATTGGTTTTCGAGCGCGAAATTTAAATTAGAAGTTTTAATTCTTTATTTGTGACCTGCCAGTATTTTATGTGATAAAATAGAAAAAGTTAGATAATAAATATTATTTTGAAAAAGGAATACGCATTTATTTTTCAGTTATGATTATTATATAAAATTACGAAAACCGACGAGGCCGTATGAGCTTGATGCCTTTGCTTTTCCGACAAAAAAATATTATTCTAGGAATTTGCCGCGTTTTTGTTTTCTTCAAATACATAATAATAATAAATAAAATCATTTATTTCAGGCAATTTAGACCCATATTGATTACATTAATTTTTCACATTCAATATAGTTAGTAGCATTAAGAAATAACTAGGACGGTTACCAGCTTCGCAATCAACCCAAACTTAAGCGTAGCGAGATTTGCCTATCCAACAATAGGTCAACGTGACCGGTCGACTTTTTCCATTGATTTGGTTTTTCGGTGATTATTCCTCGATGGTTAGACCGATCTGGACATTCGATCCCTTTCGACACTCAGTAATGTCTACTTGATCACCGTGGCAAATTTGGTCGAGATCGGTAAAACGGTCTCGGAGGAGTATCATTTGTTTAAAATGCAAATTTGAAACCCGCTACGCTTAATCAGGTTTTATTAATTACATTGTCACATACAACATTATAATCATAATATTAGCTGGAATATTGAAGGCTATATACGAAGAACAGGTTAGCTTCATTTATAGCCCTCATTATTACATTGTCAGATTCGTGCACCCGTTCCATAAAGGAGGCCCTCGTTTTTCTGATCACTGCATAGAAATCATCTACTCTGTTTTACGAATATACCGGACGCACTGCACCTCCACGGCAGCCCCAGCATACACCGAAAAGCGTTGTTGTACTGAACTCGTATTGAGTTAATACGAGTTAGTTAATACGCACGTTGTGTTTAGTTACTCCAGAGCCTGCTGGCATATATACATCACTCGGCAGTACGCGTTAAACAGAGTGATTTTAGCTTGTTTGAAACGCCTAGGAAGCATATTACTCTTCGCTGCTATTCCTCTGCGCTGTTTCTCCATGTCCTCATCGTCCTTAAGTTTATCTGTTATGATATGCCCCAGGTATTTAACACTCCCCACCACTCTTAGCCGCGAATTGCGAAGAGATATGTCAGGAGCAGGCACCGGTTTATTGTCATGTTTAAACACCAGAATCTCAGTTTTTTTTGCGTTATAAACCAACCCGTGCCTCCGTGCATACTCCTCACACATCTCCAGCAACTTTTATAACCCTTTGACAGAGGGGCTAAGCAGCACCATGTCATCAGCGTAGCTAAGGTTATTTATATAAACATTGTCAATGGAACAGCCTACATTCGCACTGCTCAGCTCCTCCAACAAATCGTTCATGTACAGATTAAAGAGAGTGGGAGATGTTATCCCTCCCTGTCTTACACCGGATTTCAGTGAGTACATCTCAGACAAGGTTTCACCCCATTTTACAACGTTCGATTGGCCCTCGTACCAAAATCTCAGAATACGAATTATATCATGAGGTATACCTTGCTGTTTCATTTTTTCCCATAACATTTCATAATTTATACTATCAAATGCGCGACTTAAGTCCAGAAAGCAAGCATATACATTTGTTTTTCTGTCTAAATAATATTTTACAGCTTCCTTTAAAGAGAGAAAAGCAGCGTCAGTCGAAAGATTGTTACGAAAACTAAATTGTGAGTTATGCAGGTTTACATATTTAAATATTTGGGGCTGTATCAGTCTTTCAAATATTTTTGACAAAACAGTAGCTAGTGATATTGGTCTATAGTTTGAGATGTCAGATATGTCACTTTTTATTTTTTATTAATGGTATAACAACAGTTTTCATAAAGTTAAATGGTAAATACCCATGCGTTATGCATTTATTATACAATATAGACAATATCTCCTCTAACTGGGGACCCGCTCTAATAATATGTTCCAGTGTCGCAAAAAATCGCAGAGGCGTTTGCGGCGCAGTTTAGAACAACAGCCGTCGTGCCCCGGCGACTTACCTCGTTTCATTTTCATAATGCACTCGTGCACCATATCATTTGTGATCATAAGCGCGGCCGACACGGGCGCCGCCGGCGCACGACGGCTCGCACTGTTACTGTGAGTGTGAATGCAAGCGACTGCTTCCACTTCTTGCCTAAACTGCGCCGCAAACGCCTCTGCGATTTTTTTAGGATTATCAATATTATTTATAATAATAGCTCTGCTCGGTTTATGCGTTAAACTGTTAGTTGACTTCCAGAATCCCTTAAAATCACCAGATGCTCTTTGCTCCGCAATCCGATCCATTTTTAATTGATCTTGGTGCTGTTGACACCTTTTTAATTTATTTCTAAATTGTTTACGACATATACACGTGTTTTCGTATATAGAACAGTGCGTGGGCCTACGGTGTGTTGACCAAATCTGAAACGCCGCGCGAGCACTTGCGTGAAGTGTTTTCACATGTTCGTTCCAGCCTATAATGCGATTATATTTTCTGTTTACCTTATTTTTATGCGTACTAATTGCTGCCGTTACCAAGGTTTCAACTACGGCTTGATAGTAGTCATTTATTAAGGTGTAACAAATCCGGTCCCTACACCCTAAGCCCACATAGTTACAATTGTTCAAGTCGATTTTTATATAATATAGATTTTCATCACAGAGTTTTGAATACATGTCTATGTGTTTATATATTGTGCCTCATTTCTATTATTTAAGGATATTCTATTATTTACCGGTTCCGTAATCATTATTTTTCTTGTAATTACACTCAAATTACATTCGATAATAACGGGGAAATGGTCTGACCAATTCACTTCGTTACGTATATATATTTTGCGAATAGTATCCCAACCCGATGGTGTCACAACACAATGGTCAATCCAGCTAGTAGTGCCGTGCATATCACTAAGAAAGGTATGATTGTTCAGAGACTCACCCAAGAGAACCAGATCCGCACACATCATATTCTGTTCATCACAGTACCTTTTTAGATCATTTACAAACAAACTTCCGTTCCTAGCATTGAAGTCACCTATTATATACACGCACCCCTCTTCACAGTCCTGAACTATTGAGTTGATTACACCCATACACTGTGTAAATAACGGTAAATTGTCTTTATGTTCTATAGGCATATACACAGTTATAACAACGACGCTCCTATCCGCTAACTGCAGTCTCACCGCCACACCACGATCAGAAGTATATTGAATTAGTACCACATTTGGAAACATGCTTCTTCTCCACATAATCGTTACGCCCCCATATGGTCTTCCTTTCAGAGGCCCTTGGCTGGTATCAACCGCAGATATTCCGTAATACGAAAACTCTGGATCTATCGTACTGTGAAAATCAATATCATTCGGGTACAACTACGTCTCCTGTAGTGCTATAATATCACACTCTGTGCATAATTTCTGTATGTGTATCAGTGCACGTTTTATACCTTTGCAGTTAAACATCACCATTTTTATGTTAGCTTGAATGTCACACTGATCCATTATTTAGGTATTATGCAGTTTAAACGTTCTGAATACAATGCCATCTGGCCAGAAGTCTTCTCTTAGGATAACATCTAAACATTTCTTTTCAACGGCCACTTTAAAGGATTTGAAGTTTGTGGGTACTTTTGGTTTCAGCTTTTCAATCGTGTATGCATTCTGGTTGTTCTCCTTAATATACTCTTCAATATCTGCCTCAGTGCAATAATTTTGAAAACGGGATACATACACCCACACTGTGTGATCTGCGGCCTTGAGTTTTTCAGATAGTTTTGTTCCCCTTCTATTTTTCAACGCGGCTCTTTGTGACACTGAATTTCCTTGGTTAGCAATTCGAGGGCGTTTTCGTTTGTACGAAACGGTTCGAAACCCTTCCCCATCCTCTTCCAGCACACTTCCATCTTGCGGGTGGGTGCATGCCTTTTTTTTTTTTTTTTTTTTTTTATCGTGCGGAAATCCCTTCGGATACCCCCCCGCGTGCCAGCGGGGGCGGTTATGCCGGGCTTGAACCGACTAAAACCGCACGCCGTCTCGGGTCTACAGACGTCGGGGTGTAAGGTTGCCCATAGAGCATATCCCTCGCACCCCGACTGACCCTGGGCCATCTCCGGTTTCGAGATGGCCCCCTCGGGTTTGGGAACCACGGTGTCCCCGTCTTGCCCCGGTTTGGGGGAGGGGCGCTAGTCGCCCCACCGTCCCGGCCTGCTTCTGCTGGGGTGACAGGTGGCCTCACCCGCCACCCCCAGGCCTGCGCTCATGGAGGACGGAGGTCGTTAAGCGACCATGGGTGCATGCCTGGCAGTTATTTTTTTTAAATATCACTACTCCATATTGTTCTCGGTGACTTTGCCCAAGCCTTACTTGTACTTGCTGGTTCGTTTCCTATCCCTCTTTTTTGTTCTCCTTCTGCTACACTCATCTGTGATCCAATCGCACTTCCCTGGGTTTGGGTTACAGGGGTCATAGTCAGGTTTTGTCAGACGGTTAGTGTGCGTCTTTGTTCAGCTTTGTCACAATTGTTTTTATTTTTCAGCACGGATACTTCGTCTTGTAAGCTTTTTATGTCATGTCAAACGTATTTTAATTTATTTTTATAAATAAGTTAATGTTCTAAAAATACTTTACGATGTTAAATCAAAGCGACAGTGACAGTGAATTGTCGGATTCCATCAGTGCAAATGCTGCCGCAATTATAAATAATTTGCTTCCAACAAAATCCAAGGAAAATTATTTAAAAACTTTTGAAGAATTTTCAACGTGGAGAAGTGCGAAAGGCCTATCAATTTCAGAATCAGTACTTCTTGTCTATTTTGATTATTTATCCAAGACAAAGAATCCGAATACACTTTGGTGCATTTACTCAAAACTGAAAGCTACAATAAGCATCAAACACAGCATTGAAATAAATAGATTCACGAAATTACTGGCTTTTTTAAAAAGAAAATCAGAATGGCATTGCGCAAAGAAGTCTACAATTTTTACGACTCAAAATGTGGAAAAATTTCTTAATGAAGCTGTTGACGAAATTTTCGAATGTTAACTTTTACTTTTAATTCTCATTATTTTTAATAAATGCTTATCTCATATTATTATTGTGTTAATTTTTTCGCAAATGGTACGAAAAGTAGAGTATTTTCCTCGGTGATAAAGCTGTCTTAGTCTTGGGTGAACCTAAATCCCTCGCTACACTCAGGACTCGTCTTAAATTCCTCGCTTCGCTCGTGATTTAAGTTTTGGCATGGCATTCCCATAAATCCGTGTAAGCCAAATCAATAGGAGAAGAAGAAGGGAGTGGATCCCAGGCGGAGACCAGGAACAACGCTAAGAAGGCGATGATGATCTTAATGACCTGTCTATCAGGGATGCCGAAAACCGGGCGAAGTAGAGGAGAAAAGGCCAGAAAGCGGACCCTGGAGATGAAAGCTTAAGTATGAACTCTGGCATTTTAAGAGTAACCCATCGCCCTCATAAAAGCAGAGCCAAGATGGTTGTCTTTGTGCTCCTTTGGTCATGTTCAACGCATTGGGGTCGAACAAAAAACATCGATTAAAAGTATCGGCTCATAATGATCACAATCACGCACGTAGCGTGAGATAATATTTTAAGCGCAGAATAAAAATAATATTTCGTAATATTCGTATGGAAGTATCTTTTTATATTAGATGAACTGTTGCTATTTAAGTTTGAGGGAGTTTGCATAGTGCTTATAGGTCCTGTTCTTTCTTCTTTCTGTATATACTCATACGCAGTAGCATAGGGTGTATGAGGACCCCCATATATAAACCAAATTTTGGAAAGGAGGCATTAGAGCCCAGTGACCGCTTTTCTAATACTCCTTTAAATGCAACCGGTATTGGCGTTCGGACATTTAATTAATGTTTATTCAATGTACAGTCAACGACAAGAGTTGGTTAACACTTAAATATTTCCAATTTACTATTTTAACAAAGGAATATATGAACCAATAGTGGATGTTTAAGTACTTTTACTAGGTCGGCAATTCATTCTGCTGTTGCAAAAATTGAGCGAAACAATTTCCAGCAGGCACCAGGACTTTCTTTAACGGTGATAATTCCTTACTAGGTAGTCTGATTTTCGTTTTCTTTTTTGTCTTGTGTATATGAATAAATTACTTGATTTAATACCAATCGCGTGAATGAGACTTTTTTGTTCATTGAGAAATAAGTTTTTGAAAATTTTGTTCGGTGATTATTCCTCCGTAGTACACATGAATTTTTAATTACATAGCCTATGTCCTTCCCATCAGTAAAATCTTTGCTTGTGTGAAATTTCATTAGAATCGGTTCAACCGTTTGGGAGGAGAAAATAGTCTAACGAAATACAAGAGTCGTCTAAAAGAGAGCAAAGCTCTGACGAGCTTCGCTCAATAATCCCCAGAGGACAAAGTTAATATTATACATGTTTTATTTATTATTTTATGACAGGGTTAAGAGCTAAGGTGATCAATAGATTACAATTTGAAAAGCGACTTCTGTCTTAGACTGTACAGTAAAGAGGTAATTTATCTTATATAGAGACTATAAGTATTGAATTATTTTAATGCAATACCGAATAATACAAATCAATCAAACTGAAAACCCAAGTCTAAATATTTACTTAATTTTCTCTGTAGTTGTCTATTAGAACCATGTGCTTGATCTCTTCTATTTTCCCCTAGTTCGTAACTCTTTGACCTTTATCCCTATGTCGGTTCCCAAACAGTTCAGACAAAACCGCAAGCTTTAATTATGTTTCATTTAGTAGACGGGAGCCGTAACTCAGGAGTCACTTTGATATGTAAAACATAACTAAACAATTTTGATCGTCATTATCTTCCCTAATGAGTTTTCGTGGTAACAGGACCATAATAGGGATCGATAAATAGACGTTTTTTTTTTTCCGTGCGGAAATCCCTTCGGATACCTACCTCCCCGCCGGCCAGCGGGGGCGGTTATATAATCTGTCGTAATGTAATTTCGATATGACAAAACCAAATATTTTTTCAGTCTTCTCTTCTTCATTGTGTTAATGGCAATAGTTTTTTACATAAATAAATATGTGGAATTAACCTACACTTGGGTCGCAAGTCCCAGGCACTGTCCCGAGTTCCCAACTCAGCAACGCGATGGACCCGGCACCCGCACGGAGAATCCATGGATTGCTAAGATTACGGTCTCTGTGGCTCCCTCGTTTGCTTCGTCCGGGTCTCCAACTGACCAGGTATTGGGGTACGGCTATAGCTCGTCTATTATTGGGACAGATACACCGAAGTCACAGCTCCCACCCCCAGCATCCAGGTACCCCATTTTACCCTGTCTGCTCTAGAACAGCAGACCTGGGAACTCAATCTATTAAGCGATTTCCAGGTCGTCCACTGCAACTTATTCTCGAGATGTAAGCTTTCAGCAGGCTGGATGTGATCTAAAGGGGCAGGATTTTCTGTGAGCCACCTCTGGTATTGGACACTCTCGGGTTGGTTTTATACAGTACCGAGTACTGTATAAAACCATTTGATTGTTGATTTGGCACGTCGTGAAGAAAGGTGGAGGGTAGGTGTCCGGCTAAAATCGTCTGACTTCCGTTTTGTACAGTGTTTTATATGGACCCTTTTCTATTTCTGAAGAGGCCGACACAAACTAGTGACTGATAAAGTGAGGCATGAAAAGAGGATGTAGTAACAAGGGTATGCTACAATTGTTTGGACACGTAAAACTTATAGATCACTCACGACAGACAGGAAGCGAATTTAGAAGGCCCTGTGTAGACTAAGGGCTAAAAGAATGTTTTCGAACTAAATAAGCTACGTGCTCACATAAATTGGTGTGTAGTGAATGGAATACGAGACAAGGTAGGTATTTATGTGTATGTATGTGTTTATGAATGTACCCACCTTACTTCTTCGTAATGTGAAAGTTTGGATGAATTAGTGAATTAGTACGGAATTAGCTCACATGATTTTTATATCGGAAATAATTTCCTATGGGTCTCGGATATGGGCTCAGTATTCCACGCAGCCGGAGCCGTACGCAACAAAGACAAGTTTGAATCAGGATTGATTTTTAAAGTTAAGTATTGTTGGCACTTATACCCCTGGAGAGTGTCACAAAGCTACTTACCTCCATGAACACTGACCTATACCATGACTTCAAATAAAAAATCGTTATCCTAACTTGGACTACATTACATCTTATCCACATAAAATGCTGCAATGCCCATATACCCACGTCAGTGTTGCCTACATAGCATTTAACAGTATTTCATGGAACTGGAGAGATATATCGAGGCCTAAACCAACCTCACCTGCTAGTAAGTGCATGCTGAACAACGGACAAGCTTTCCTTTTGGAATTAGGAGTTCAGACGGCAAATTAATAAGCGGACCCCGGGCTCAAAATTGCAAATTTTGGACGCAACTGGGATATCGCTATATGGATGATGAATCAGTGAATAGCAAGATTCCCCGCACCAAACATGTATCGAGCATCATAAATACCAAGTATAATGTTGCCCACGTCATCAAAATTTACATCAAACTTTGCAAGACAGGCGAAATTTATCATTAGACCCGTTTCGTTTGCGCTCTTCGAATTTCTATTCGAAATCACTTACCTGAAATTGGATTCCAAATCGCTGTTGGAAGATGAAATGAATTCTTGTCAAATATTTTCATATCTATTTTGAGGATATGAGTTGTTTTTATGTGTTATCTGTAGGTTACGTGTAAATGAGTTTTTATGTGTACACGTAACTTTATTATTTAACTCATACACCTTTTCGTTATGGGAGTAGGCTAAAATACAGCCTGTCATCTGTCTATCTATGTCTAAAATATTTTTATCTACTAATTTTATAAAGAGAGGCCGAATTTTGTGAGTTTGATTATACGTTTGGGATAATCGTCGGCACCACTGCACTTATTGAACAAAATCTTTCGCCATTTGAAAGGTACATCCCTGATGGCCATAGGCTATATCATCATCATCATCCGAGGCTTTTCCCAAGTCAGTTGGGGTCGGTTTTTCAGTCTAACTACGAAGTACGAAAAAAAGTGTGTGTGGCACTCCGGAAGTGCTGACAGAAGTGTAAACTTGAACAATTACAAGTGTATTTTTTTAATCGTCATCATCCTTCCCTCCCTCCCTACCTTCCTCCCTACCTTTCTCCCTACCTCCCTCCCTACCTTCCTCCCTCCCTCTCTCCCATCCTCCTTCCATACCACCCTCGCTCCTCCGTCCCCCCTCTCTCCCCACCTTCCTCCCTAACTTCCTCCCTAATTTCCTCTCTACCTTCCTACCTACCTTCCTCCCTAACTTCCTTCCTACCTTCCTCCCTGCCTTCGTTCCTACCTTCCACACTACCTTCCTCCCTTCCTTCCATCCTCCCTTCCTCTACCCCTCCTCCCTCCATCCCTCCCTCGCAAACTCGATAGGTTTATCTTATTTAGTTTAAGAGTTTCTATAGCCACCTTCCTACTCCAGCATCAGAAGACACTGTATACTATGTAATACCAGTGAATTTGTCAAGACAAAACAAATGAGCCCATATTCGATAGGGTTAACTTATTTAGTTTTAGAGATAGCCACTTCCTACTCCATCATCAGACCCTGAATACCATGTCATATAAGAGAGATGGTCAAGACGAAATAAATGAGCCCAATCTCTATATGTTTATCTTTTTAGCTAAGGAGTTCCTATCGCTACCTTCCTACTCCATCATCAGACCCTGAATACCACGTCACATCAGAGAGATTATCAAGATAAAACAAATGAGCTAAAACTTGAAAGGTTTATCTTGTTTAGCTTAGGATTTCCTGTGGCCACCTTACTATTATATGATCAGACCAGCTTCATGGAACTATATTAATGCATTGTCATTTAAACTAAACGCCACTGCTAATTTTCATCTCAATAGGTTGAGGATAACTGCTTCAAAATTCAATTGCAAGATTTGACCCGCACTAACATATAGTGCAAGTTAAATAAAAGCTAATAATAAAGCCTATCTTTTCTATGCAAACTACTGGCGAGCACGAAACTCTTGTAATCTGATTGTGTTGGATTACGCGTGAATTATGAAGATCCTGGGGCCAATTAACTCTATGCGGTGCGTACGACCTTTCTACCTCTACGCGAAGGGTGTTAAATGAAGTGAAATGAGGACGTGGAATCAAGGCTATGACAGCTGTGAGTAATAAAACGTTATCGTGAAGCGAAGCGATATCAAGACATTTTACTTGTGGATTTTTTTGGAGGTTGGACTCTATTGTATTGTTTAATGGTTTTACTCCTCCACTTTCTACGTTCTTGGGCATCCATGGCAGTAAGACTATTCTCTACGATGTCAAGCCAACACTTCTTGGGTCTACCTCTCCTACGTGGGCCCTACGAGGGTGGCATGCTAGGAATTTGTTACCCACGTAGGAAGGTAGCACTTCCTCAATTGAAATAACTCATTCGTACTGGGAAAAGCATAATTCTACCATATCCCAACGTTTAAAAATAGTGCATTAAAAATTTCATAATTACATATCAAAGCTACAGCACCTTCCGTAGACGCCTACATTTCTTGCTACGGCGTAGTACATCTACAACTATACGTAGCCATATCAGACTTACATTAGTTCTCGTCACAATGATTACTAATGGTTCTTTCCACAATACACAGTACACAACAGCTTTCAAAGTTTACGACTGGCTATAAACTACATCCAGAGCACTGATTTATTGCCCGGGCACTAGCGCTTTATGACATGTTTTTCTCTCTTAATGCACAATAGAGGCGCCCAGGAGATTTTATCAAAATACATGATTCCAAACTTGAATTTCAATAGGTTCATCGATAGCTCTAAAGGGACCGTTCGCATAAATTACTCAACAGGTAGAACGTTTTCGTGAAAGTGACAATGTGCCGCTTAGGATTGAGTATCAAATAAAATGAAATTGTCTTTTATATGACAGTTTCAGTGTATTCAGACTGGCTACGCATAACTGAACACGCAGACGTATACATTAAAATACGCATATTTAAATACACATTCATGTAAATCACAAACTGACACATTAGACAAAGTTGTCAGGAAACCGGATTTATGTCGCGAATCGTGTATTCCTCGAATATATTTACTTCACACTAGTAGCTTGTCACACACTTAAATTTGTATAATAAGATGTACTCACGCATTTATATTGCTTAAGGAGTCAGCAGATCTATAGTATATATTAATTTGTTATTAACCCATATAAGGTTATATGTGAGCTACCGTCTCGTTCGTATTTTAGTGTTGCTAAAAAGAAATATATCTTATCTCTATATATCTTTTTCATAAGCACCTTTATATGAAGACTACTTCCAAATAAGAATAACCATTTCCTGTGCAACCTTTGTTTAGCTTTGTAGCTTTTAAAGTAACTCTCCGGGCTTTCACGGCCAGCGTTGCATGTTGAATATACTGCTTCTGGGCTGTTTGGTCGTGGTCCATAGGAAACTTGTGTTCCAAATGTTTCGTCGATCACTGTGGTCGACATCTTTAGTGGTCAATTGCGGAAAGCTCTCCTCGGCGGTGACTTCTCTGCGACTGATGTAGAGGCCCGAGTCACTGGCGTATTTATAGGCGCGGTTGGAGGAAGGAAACGACGTGATCGATCCTGATTGGTTGAGAGTAGCGGAACCGAAGCGCTCGATCCTGATTAGTCGAGGCTAAGCAGGGGGCATGGCCTCTCGATACCGGGGATGGTGTTGGCTCCATCTTGTTTGAACTGTGATGACGAGCGGCTCTCAGTTCTGGGTACCAATCTTTTTGGAGATGAAAACCTTTATTTTTTCTATTAAAATTGATGAGATGCTTGAATATTTCGATGGCTTCTCGTAGAAATGTGAAGTGGTGACTAGAACCTTCGTGTTCTGAAATTTGATGGTATGATTACCATCCTCCTGGGTGTGTTCTGCAACCGTTGACTTGTCGAAGTGGCTAAGGTTCATTTTCCGAAAGGCGGACCTTAATGCTTCTTTGAGTCACAAAGTATAGCTCTGTATACGTGGGTACACCCACGTATACAGAGCCACATGAGCAGGGGATTCGGTAAACTTCAACTGAAGATCAGTATGTCACGAGGGTCCTTGATCGAACGGTGAAAATTACGTAACTGCGTCTTGGGCTTGAAGATAGGCTTGATGTTGTAAGCTTCAAGCAGTCTTCCGATACGATCCGTTGTGCCACGAATGTAAGGCAAAAAGGATGCCCACAAATGCTCTTAGCTCGGTGGACCAGAGACTTGATGACTGACATTTTCTCCAACCACCATCCCAAATGGTGGTTGGAGTCCTTGTGTAAGTAACGGTCTGTGTGTGTGGGCTTTCGAGAGACTCGGTTACCAAGACTACCATCTTCTTCTTTTTTTGAATACCAGGACATCGAGGAATGGCATGTTCCCGTTCTTCTCTACTTCCATGGTGAACTGGATGTTAGGTTGGATGCTGTACAGGTGATTCAAGAACTTAGTCAGTTCCGTGTCCATTCCGTGTTCCATGTTCCATGACTCCAAACCACAAAGGTATCGTCTACGTAGCGGAACCAGACCCTAGGCTTCTTGGGAGCTCTTTCAAGAGCAGCTTCTGTAAAGAATTCGATGTAAAAGTTCGCAACTACAGGACTGTTGGGATTTCCCATGGCTAAACCCTCCACTTGTTCATAAAAAGTGTTGTTCCACTGGAAGTAGAAAGTCGTCAACACGAACTTGAACAATTCTGCGATGTCCTTGGAGAACAGCGGTCGGATACGTGACATAGCTTCCTAGACTGGAACTTTCGTGAACAGAGAGACGACATCGAAGCTGACTAGACGATCATCCGGGTGTAGCTTGAGATTCTCGAGTTCTCCACGAACCTGTACCACTGAAGATGTCGACCGCAGTGATCGACGAAACGTTGGGAATACAAGTTTCCTATGGACCACGGCCAAACAGCCCGGAAGCAGTATATTCTACATTTTAAAGTAACTGTTTTCTTTTTATTATATATTTCATATCGTACACAGCTCTTACAGACTTAATTCAATTTTTTTTTAAAGTAGTATATAAATATAATAATAACAATAAACGTATAATTAAGTTTCGAGTTCTAGACAATTCCATTAGTACACATAGCCAAGGAAATAAAAGCCTACAACTTTACACAAACGTTTACATGTAACGGTGTAAATTATTCCCTAAGCCGTGTGTATTTTTAAGGCAAATTACTTTATTTCTGAACGAAAGGTAACCTACCTATGTCCTTTTCTAGATACCTGGCAACTTGGATGCAAAATATGATGATCGATGGTAGCGTAAAAAACACATAAACTCACTCACCAATTTATAGAATTAGAATATAATACACTTAAATAGAAAGCAATTAATGTAGAATTATTCCTATTTTATTCTATTTTTATTTCAACAGACCTGTTATTCTTAGCATAAATTACAATTTTAATCACAACTATCCCTCTCATAATTCCAAATGACTGATTTAAATAGCCACAAGGACGATTGCCAAAATGGAGTTGAGCAGAAGATTTTAATGAATGTACGACAACTGATTCACCTTTTAACTCACGGCGATTCAAATAGACTTTCCTTTCTTCACTATATTTCCCAGAAACACGTTCACGCACGCTTGTGCGGAAAATTTAAGTCTAAAAAACATGCAGACATTATTTGCTAGTGAAGTTTACGCGAATGCCAAATTGACATAAAACTATTTTTATGGGATCCTATTGCGATTTATTTGGTGTTATTTTATTATGATTTTTAATTTTAAAAACCTTTGCAATCATCATTCACTCTTAACGCTGACTGTACATACATGGCCTTGTGTGTATACACATAACCTTCCTAAAATACTTAGATTTTAATCAGCGCCCTATCCAGGATTTAAGTGCTTACCTGTCGTACGAGTGGTCGAGCGGCGTGAGGCGCGGCCAATCGCCGTCGTCAACTTAGCGGCATGTCGGCGGCCCGCGCGGCCGACTACACTGCACTCCCGCGGCACCACGGCACTTGCACACACACACAACACTCGTCAGCCTGTGCACATTTTCATACACCCCGCACTTGCTTATATGCGCACTTCACTTTACACCTGAAACAAATAATATATTCGTTATTTTTTATGCTGTTGATTGATGGCACTTGGTGGAACTTGCTACTTATATTGAAATAATACATCATTTGTACTCTATAATTCCACTCTATAATTTTAATAAATTACACCTAATTTATTAACTAGGAATTCAGTGCAGGGTGCGACTGAAAAAAATTGAGCTGAGCGAGGACTCTTACTTGAAAATAAGACATACTACGGTCGCGTGCTTTGCTGAGGCCGCTCTCGTGAAACAGTTTTTCGGTGATTATTCCTCAATGGTAGATCGTACATGAACCATCTCGATTCACAACACTCCTCAGTGTCCACACTATCACCGTGATAAATTTGGTCAAGATCGCGCTAGTGGTTACGGAGGAGTTCAGCCACCAACAAACGGCTAAGCCGCGTATAAGAGCGCAAAAACATGTACGTTATTAGGACATTCTGTAAGTTTCCCACCAAAATGACTTTTATGGGAGTAAGTCCCAAAAGTCCAAAAGTCAAGATAAACCAAATATGGAGGAGTAGAAGAGCGGAGACCGGTCCGCTACAAGAAAGTCAAACAAAGTGTCCTGATTTATTTTTCTAAGTAAATAATAGGAGAAATTAATAAAAGAAAGATAGTGGCGCCACAGAACATATCGAATTTCCTTGTACACTAGATTTATTTGTAAACTAATTAAGAGCTTTTAACTTTTAATAAGTAAGGAAATAAACAAAAAAGACATGAAAAAGTGAGGTTGGATTGGCCTGGAACGTATTTGGTGTGATCCAAAAATATATTTATGTCCTTTGCTTTTACCTGTGTTTCTTTTATCGGTGGTTTTTGAAACCACGCAATTACTTTTGTTAAAAACCTACTTTTTGTTGAAAATAATTAGTAACAATGTTTTAAATATTAAATTTATTTAAAAAAATAACGTGTGAATGAGGCGCAGACGTTGCATTTAAGAACCCTAAAATACTGAATGATTTACATTCCAATTATGTCAGCCACTCAGTCATATCGCTGACAAAGACGTGTTTCAAAACGGTTTCCCACTGTTGTAACGAGTTTACGCTTTTGTTCACTAATGATACTAATCGACCTGTCGAGTGTAAAGTTAATGTATTTAGGTTTGTTTAAAGGGATTGATATAAAACGATTACTTCTTTCTTTTTTCATGGCTGTATCTCACTCTGATAGATTATGAAAAGATTTCTGGACGTGATCAATATTTCACGCGAGCCGCAGGCAACAGCTAGTATATTATAAGTCCAAAAACAGACAAGCTTCGAAAAAGTTATTATTTGAAAAATAGTTAATATAGGTTAAGATCGGAAAAAGAGACCAACTAGGACGGGATGTTCCTAGATCTTCTCTTTTTCCGATCGAAATCTATAGGAAAATTGAGCATACTAATTGCTTAAAAATTTCATTGAATTAAATTTTTTGTTAACGTCTGTTAATCAGTACTTATAAGAAAACTAGTAATGAAGACTTAAATAATCGTTCATAAAAACATTTTTTCGTATACTTACGTAGAAGTCTGTTTGCAGAAAAGCATTAATCATTATAAGACTATCATCATAAATTGTTCATAAACACGAAACACAGGTATGAAAAGTTACTATGACCCACAAATTCGAAATGGGCCGCAATATCGCGTGAAGGTGTGCTTAATATCAACTTTATTGACTGGTTTTTACGGTCCTAATATGAGATAACCATCGAGTTTGATATGCTTAGTGTGTCGTAACCAAAAATCAATAAATGCATAACGTTAAACATTAACTGCCAGGGCGTAGGCTCATTCTGTGCGATATAGCCGCTAAGATAGACATATCAATTGAATGAATTATGTAGTAGCACTTTCACAAAAAGTGTAAAATATATATACTGCTACTAAATATGATCTTAAGTATGAGACTGATACTACTCCCACGGAAGACGGACCATTGTTAGTGCCTAATGACGACTTGATGATTACAGGCATAAAAGTTTTCATTTTTGTCAATTACCAGTTATTTTCTTTTACAAAATATTTAGTATCTTGCCTTGATTATCTAATATATTAATTAATATCTTGATTTTACAATAATGCACTTAACCTAACGCGCCTTTTTTTTGCGTAGTAAAGCCCCATCGGGCTTCACCCCATCGGTGCCGACGATGGGGTGGGCGTGTCGGAATCGGACCGACTAAAACCACACGGTGTCCTCCCCAAGTGTCCATTGCCGGGCACCCCTCGAAAGGATAACCCCAGGGCTACCGGCGGACTTTGGCCGCCGCCGCGGCCTCGCCTAGTGGGGTCGGGTTTTATCCCGCGTCGGTGAGTCGGCCAACTGCCGTCCTCAGGCCCCGATTATGGAGGTCGGTAGTACCGGGCGTAGACGAGTCTGCGGCGTCCTCGCCGCAGACAACTGAACTAGTGGGGCGTTCTCTCCCGCTCCCTCTCCGCCGTCTCTTTCACGCTCATTACCTGCTCGCAGAAAGAGGCGGCGGCGTGCCACTTGCTCCCGTCGGAGACCACGGCCCTCACCAGCGCCTAGTAAAACCCTTCCAAACTTTTAAATCATTTGGAAGCCTGGCAGGGAGAAAATATAATTACAAGATTCAATTAGGCCATAACCAGTTTTTAAGTAGTAGCAGTAGTATTAGTAAAAAGCTTTACATGTGTTTTTTTTTACTTTCACGTCATTACGGTGTGTATTCTATAATAAAATGTTTAATTTGTAAATTGTAAAATATTGCAAGAATTTTATTTAATTTATTTAGAATATTTTTATTTAGATTATTAATTTATTTGGACATTACCTACGTATTAGGTCTTTATTTAAAAATCAAGATATTGATGGCCATTAATCTTTAAGATTTTTTTATTATTTATTGAAAATGTATGTACACACAATATATAAGGTGTCACAAAATTAGGTCTCTGAATTTGGTGAGATAACTTGGTATCGACAAAATATGTTTTTGGAACAAAAAACAAATGTCGGGTAAAATAAAAAATAAAAAATATAAACATAAAAAATATAAAAATGAAAAAAAATCACTACCAGCGACCAGCGTCACGTGACGAAATTTTTTTTTTTATTATTTTTTTTTTACCCGATTTTTTTTTTGTTTCAAATACATATTTTGTCGATACCAAGTCATCTCACCAAATTCAGAGACCTAATTTTGTGACACCTTATATAGTTACATTCAATGGATGGTGGAAAGTATAATACAATGGTAATGCCATAATAGAAAGAGTGGAATGGTACAAGCCGCGCGCGATGCGTTTGTATGAAGATAACGTATTTCCCCACTCTTTCTACTATGGTACTGTTTATTTCTTCAAGAATTTTTTTCCAGCAGACCGGCGAGATGAACAATAAGAAAATGGTGTATAAACATGTGTATGAAACCGAGAAAGAATAGCGTTTGCACACACATACATACATAAAATTACAAAAATATATACATTTTCAATAAACAAACATATATGGAGACTAAAGCAAAAAAAAAACTTAATTTAAGTAATTGATGACAACTAATTTTAAATATCCCACATTCGTGCTTAGCATGCAGGAGCAATAAATTAACAAACGCATTTTAACAAAAGCAAGAGTAACTGTACATCGCTTGAATTATGTATAAATCAAGGATGGAATATTATCCAGGTAACTATTTTTTCTATCCAATAAACAACTGCCTGAGTGACAAAACGTTCGCTGCCTATCACGTGGAACTGAAAAGAATTTTCGGCATATTGGTGTGGATGTATATGTATAAATTTCCATAGAGCCATGAACCTCGGTACGTAACAATACATTGACGGCAATCTAACCCATTTACCTTTTCACCATGACCCCTACTATTTCCGCTTAGGGACGTTCTTTCCTAATCTGACAATGACTTCTTCACACGCAGCAAAAAGATTAATGATGTGATCCACTAGGTCAATATCGCTAAATTTATATTCATTTTAACAGCTCTGGCAAGAAAGATGGTATGTTTAATCGGTTCTTTTGACGTGACAACGTCTTATAAATCGATGGAGCCGGCTGCACGCACGAAAAAACATGACGTATGCGGCGTTAACACATGACGTATGCGGCGTTACCGACGTATGCGGCGTTACCACATAACGTATGCGGCGTTACCTCGCGTTCTTATGACGTTGTCACGTTCAACTATCGTCCGTAAACCGACGTTACAGACAACCGTTTTTTTTTTTGTTGATTATTATTAATAGGTGTATTGTTGAAAGAAGCGACTAGCATTTCGTAAATCTATCTTCCCTACGGTTTACATTAACTTGACTTTTATGCATTTTGCTATATAATTTTTTATTGTAATTTTCACTAACTTCAAGACATTAATATAAAATATTTTTTACTAAATCTATCGCGATTTATTTGGTTTTATTTTATTATTTACACTAATTCTGACAGCCATGGTCACGGGGAGACATCGGGATCGCAATAGAATATAAAGAATATAAATAGTTTAATTTTAATGTGTAATATTCGCGTAAACCCCCGATAATATAACTTCAAGACGTTGGCTGGTTGACTCCGCAACGGAGTAACTTGAAAATTGAACACGTATCAAGGACCGATGACAATACAATAATTTGAATGTATTATATATTTAAATACATGAATGAAAAATGTACAGAATTAGAGCATTGTGTACCGGGCCTTTATCGATACTACCTTTTTTTTTTTCGTGCGGAAATCCCTTCGGATACCCCCCCGACGGCCAGCGGGGGCGGTTATATCGGGCTTGAACCGACTAAAACCGCACGACGTCTCGAGTCTACAGACGCCGGGATGTAAAGTTGCCCATAGAGTATATCCCTCGCACCCCGACTGACCCTGGGCCATCTCCGGTTTCGAGACGGCCCCCTCGGGTTTGGGAACCACGGTGTCCCCGTCTTGCCCCGGTTTGGGGGAGGGGCGCTAGTCGCCCCACCGTCTACAGTTCAATGCACTTTACATGTTGTACATATTTTCGTATACTAACACTTAATGTTTCACGTCCCGTACGTAGTTATGTTTACGGGAATTAACGCAATTATGATACATGTGTGTTCATACCTTTGAAATGCTTGAAGTTCTGGCAAGATTGTATTATGTAAGCTGCAATTTTTAACCCCCGACACAAAAACTGTTACAAGTTTGACATGTCTGTGGGTGTGTTTGCCTGTGGCATCGAAGCTCCCAAACGGATGAATTAAGTTTGTATTTTTTTTACGTTTGAAAGGTGAATTTAGTCGGGAGTGTTCTTAGATATATCGAGGTTTTTTTTAATTTTTAATTTGTTTTGGGATCCATGAAAGTTAGCTTACCATCAGGTAAGGAACTAATATACACAAAAAAAAACATATATAATACAATTATTAGATAATACAAAAAAATAATTAGACTTTTTCTAAAGTGTTCTAATACTTGCGCAGAAAAAGTGTTTCATACGGGCAAAGCTGTGGGCATCAGCTAGTACATAAATATGTCAATACAACCAAATAGAAAAAAATACTAAAGCGTCCTAATCTTTTTACATCGTAAAAGTCAATCGCTATGATAACTCATCAAAATCCCGTGATTGGCTAATCGCCAATAGGACTGCAGTAAAATAGAAATCTGAGCAAAATCCAAGGTTCACGGGTAGTAAAATAGTACTATATCCGACTGTGAACATCATCTTGATCGACACGTCATATATATATACCTTATTGACTTTACTCAATTAAATACAAATTCTAGAACATATTTCACACAGTGCAATCTAGCCCCAAACTAGACATAGCTTGTAATATCAGTATTAGAATTCGGATAAAAATATTTTCATTCTAGTTTTTTATAAAAAGTTACGTACATACGAATAGAAATATCCAGTTCAACAGTAAGTAACTAAATATTCATGCATATAAATACTTGGACTGAACGGGAATCGAACTCGCGACCGCTGACGTAGCAGTCGACACCACTTCACATGGGTTTAATAAAAATATATTTATTAATGATAATAATAATGGTACTAATTCTCTACTTAAAAGTCTAACGAAGCTAAATACACAGAATTTAAATATATTATCCTCATTTTTGTTCCTACCAAAGGCTGTACAAAGATGTCTGTCATAAAAGCTAAGCAGCTAAGCATAGCTAAGCTAAGCTAACAGTTTTTGTAAAATAAAACTGACAGCAATAAGAACAAAAAATTAACTGTGGCCAAAAACACGGTCAAAACCACGGAACATTCTCAATTCATCGTCATACAAGTTGGTCTGGGTGTTTATATGTACAATATATGTATGAATTCACAAGAAAAGTATTCAGAATCCCTAACACAATATGATGTGTATTATTATAATTATATTATTATACGTATATATAATAAAACATAGAAACACTCAGACCAAAGCCAATAGATATACTCATGCATACAAATGGACGTAGCCATGCGTTGAAAAGCCCCTCCGAAATCCTGCCTGTTCAATCAGCTGATTTTTATCTTTTTGTTCAATAATGCGACTCTGTAGGATAGATGCAAACAGTTTGTAAATGCTCGATAGTAAGCTAATCGGTCTATATCTGTGTCTGTGAAGCATAAAAATATGAAATAATAACCATGAAATATTCAATTATAATTCTCATTATATTAATGTCCGATTCTACTTTTTTAATATCTTGGAGTAAATTGAAAATATGACAAAAACACATTTAACAGAACGAATTTAAAAGACATAATAAATTATGTACCTATAACACATAAATATACCTATAACATACACACTTGTAATAGAATTATGTGCTGAGATAGTGAGGCACTTTATTATTGCCCATAATACAAGAAGTATTTCATTATTCCAAAATTATTAAATACCTTTATCTACACCCATGCTTTAAATCCTCTATAAAAGATTCTGAAACAGTTAGCTTATTGCCAACATTAATACATCCAATGTCCTAATAACCATAATATCATCCGAACGGGTGTTATAATGTTGTATGAAATTTCATAATAACACTCCTTTCGCTTTTTCAATGTCTTCCGCGCAAAGGGTTACTCATCAGACAGCCAAATTCTTACCGCCCGATGCGTGGAATCTGCATATGAGTTTCAAAAAAAGAACTGTCATTCACGCGCGTTGCATTGCACTACAACAGTGGCGGCGCGCCGTAAAAAAAATTAAAGCTTGTTCGTTCGAATTCGAATTCCCGCTATTTTTCTTCGCTATTATTTTTGCAAATTGTTTTGTTTACTTACGAAACTGAGCGATTTAAGTTTTGATAACACACCTCCAGACATTTCGAATGCAGCAAAGGACATTTCTAACAAATTACTACCGGAAAAATCTAGAAAACAGTATGAAAAGGCGTACCAAGATTTCATGAATTGGAAAATATCAAAGGGCAGTACATCATTCTCTGAAGTTGTATTATTAGTTTATCATGGGTGTAGATAAAGTCTTGTATGCAACTGTATAATTAGGTATTAAAACACTCATGTGATACTATTATCACACTCAGCTTCGCTTCGTGTGATAAACCCACATTCATGTTTTAATACCCCTCATTATACCACAGTTGCATAAATAACTATTACAGATATTGGCATAGATATAAGCACACGTCCATAGGCCACGGTAACCGCTTCTCATCACGTGGACCGTGTACTTGTCTGCCACCTAAGTGGTATAAAATAACTGTATTATTCAGCAATGTATTAGCAGTTCTCTATCTCTCTCACTCTCTCTCTTTTCCACTAAATATTTACTACAAAGTATTGGAGTCAGTATTTCTCTCATATCTACATTCTATGCCTAATAAAACTAAAACCAACGGACACAATTATAGCCACATTGCAAGATGTTTCAGTAATTAGATCATTTCTCTAAGTTATTTTTTATTGAGCTGAGTGAGACGAAGTCGAGCGAAAGCTCCTCATACTAGACTTCAGGATTTTCTTTGTCACAGGTCTCCTCCTAAACTACTAATCCAATCAGAACCAAATTTGGCAAGATTAAAGAGGTCAATCAGAGGAAGGTTTATGGATATATTTTGAAAAAATTAATGCTACCACAGAGGAATGATCACCGTTAAATATTCCAGATGAAATTACATAATAACCGCTCGAGACACTGTGACATCATCAACTCTGGACATGCTTTCTGAGCGTGTAAAGTTTGACACGCTCAGAAAGCATGTCCAGAGTTGTGACTTTCAAAAAGAATTTTCAAAATCGGACTTGCCACGGAGGAATGAACACATACAAAATTTTCAAAATCTGATACACGATGTCTCACTCAGCTCAACATTGCAAGCAGCGATTCGCCTTGCAGACCTAGTTTATTGAACTACTTATATTCTATCAAGCACTAACTTCTAGACAATATACAACGCACTCCATAGATAAAAGTTTATCATGACGTTATAACATTACACGCTTCGTGGTGATGTTACTATGGTTAAGTAATGTACTTTTGCGTCACTACCTGATTTGAGTGAGTGCTTTAGATAGGAGCTTCATATGTTTTATCACATGACAGTATATCAATATTGGTTTTACCCAAGCGGCTCTGTGTTAAAAACCCACATTAATGTTTTATATACTAAGATAATTTTAGGCACACTGAATGGGTTCCATCGTTTTATTAATAAATAATTGACTGTTTTTTAACGCTTTAAAGAATTGAATCACAATGTCATTTCAGAACTACTTCGGTATAGATATCAGCGTTAAAGTGGGAGTTGTCACACTTTGCTTCACGTCTACTCCAATATGTTCAACTATCTGTTCAACTAATTGAAGATACTGAATGAGACGGTGTTGCTACAATTGATATCTAAAGTCTCTTAATGTAGTTGCTATATTGTCTTTCCCTTTCTGTAATTCTTTCTATGTTATACAATGTACTCTCTCACGCTAAAACGGCTGAACAGACCTGGATGAAACTTGACACAGAGATAGATTCTATTTTTGAAAAGCACATGGGCTATTTTTTATGTTTGGAATGGGGCCGCGGTATGAACCGCGGGAGTGGAATTACGGGTTGCAACTAGTGTTAAATAAACAAGCATTATCTAATTAATAACCATCACAACATACGCCCTGTTTAAATGCTGTGAAATATAACAAGGTAATCCTTTTTGTTTCTGAGTAGAATAAATCAAGAAAATTACATAATCATCTTGTCATAATATATCGTCTTATCTCAAGCTGCCTGACGTAATGAAGTTTACGTGATAAGAGTCATCTATAGAGAAAATGGTTTTATTATTCACAAAAGCCATTTTATACTTACTCAAGCAAAAAAAAAGCATTTATAAGGTGTACAGCGGGTGATCGTATTTTAAGCGTCCATAGACTACAGGTTCCCACGTACCACCACATAGACGTCTATCACTTTCAAATTAGAATTCAAAATGACATGTAAGCTATTTATTAGGTTATCCTAAATCATTCCTCAATCCATTAGACTTGACTTGAACTTGATTTTAATCAAATATGAACAAATAATACAAAAAATAAAAATATTTATTTTTATTTTTTGTATTATTTGTTGTTTATGATGTGTATAAGTATTTTCAAAACACAATATAATTTTTTTATGACATAAAAGAAATCAAAAGCAAGTTCAAGTTCAGAATTGAACCCACGAATGCATTATCAAGTCCAATTTTCTTTGTTACAAATTCAATCTACGAACCAATCAACAGAACGTTAGCCAGCGTTACAAAAACCTTGGGAGTTATATCATGCCTCTAAAACTTACACTTTTAACATTAACTCTTCTACTCTTTCTCATCCTTTAATATTGTTTCCATTATCATCGCAGCGTTAGTCCCGGTTGCCTGTAAAGCTTTCACTATTAACTTTAACTCGTCTACTCTTTCTCATCCTTTTATACTGTTTTTTTTTTATATATTTAGGACACGTTAATTTGACTTCACCTCGCCTGATAGTAAGCTGAAGGTAAAGTCTCAGGAAAGAGGGTCACCATTACATACACGTACCATGTTAACAATGGTGGCACTCAGCTTGACGGCCTCATCAGAAGAGGATTGTCGTCGCAGCACCGCGTGACACCCACCGGTCCCACTAGTGCTGCGACCACAATCCCCCTGCCCGGCTATACACTTGCTGACCCCTGAACGCAATCAAACCGAAATTGGATTACTATGGAGAGTTTACGCAATCGTGCACGGTGGTATCTACCCGGCCGAATTTTGTGACAAATTTGTGTCATCAAATTTCTACCACCAGTAAATTGTTTCCATTATCATCGCAGCGGTAGTCCCAGTTGCCTATAAAGCTTACATTTTTAACATTAACTCTTTCTACTCTTTCTCATCCTTTTATATTGTTTCCATTATCATCGCAGCGTTAGTCCCAGTTGCCTCCAAAGCTTACAATTTTAACATTAACTCTTTCTACTCTTTCTCATCCTTTTATATTGATTCCATTATCATCGCAGCGTTAGTCCCGGTTGCGTCTAAAGCTTACACTTTTAACATTAACTCTTTCTACTCTTTCTCATCCTTTTTTATTGTTTCCATTATCATCACGTCAGTCTCGGTTGCCTTTAAAGCTTACAATTTCAAGCCCGGATTCCACTCGTCTACTCTTTCTCATCCTTTTATATTGTTTCCATTATCATTGAGTGTCAAAGACCTAAAAGGGGAGGAGTGATTACTCCTCCCCTTTTGGGAGGAACATTTATGATTATAAATGTCAACAAATCCGACAGATTCCCATACATTATATGAAAATTAATAATATCTCAATATTCCCAAGGATCAGAACTCTACACGGGCGAAGCCGCGGGCAAGAGGTACTATATTATAAAAGAACTTATGTAGAATAAATTCTTTTCATATTACGTAACAGTTTCCTGCAACTACTTGTTAAGCTCCTCTTTCCGTTCGTCCATTCGTCTGTCGCCAAGCTGTAACTGATGAAACGTGATGGCTAGACAATTGAAATTTTCACAGATGATGTATTTCTGTTGCCGCTATTACAAAAAATACTAATAATAGAATAAAATAAATATTTAAGGGGGTGCCCTGATACCTGATGTTTTTTGCTCGTTTTGGCTCGATATTGATAACGGCAACAGGTAACGGCGCGAGTCCGACTCGTACTTGGCTGGATTTTTGCTTTACTAAACGCTTTTATTAAAGATTCGAATTAAAGATTGCATTGACAGAGATTGCAATCTTTGACCAAAGACATACTCGTAATATCTTTACTAAGACAGTCTCAAATTTTCTATTGTTTTTACATAATTATAATCCCTAGTTATCTGTTATCTCCTTCCTCAATTTGATAAATAACCATTCCACGGGGTCACTATCCTCTGATAAATCTATCAGAGGATATCAGAGGATATAAAGTTCAGGAAAGTAAAGGAGTAATCAATTATTAATTTACTTTAAATAGAACTAGTGACCCCGTGGAATGGTCGAAATTCGACCTTTTTTGACGATGTCAGAAAATTAAACTTCATCGCATTTATAATATTCATGTTCATGTAAACAGCTCTATGAAACCTGTATTCAATAAGTAAAAAGGTATATATTTTAAAATAATAGAATTTAGTCCAGAATTTGGTACAAAATCAGGAAAATAAAGCTTTGTCAAAAATATTTGTTAATAAATTCCATTAGTTAATAAGTTCCAAAAAGTTATAAAGTTTAGTACCGGATTGCCGTGTTTCTACAAATTGCTTACTATTATAAAGTTTCGGACATCTAATTAAACTATTTGTTAAAAATTGAAGGACTACAGATCATAATCACCTTATGTCTTTATAGTAGATATTGTTAATGCAAACATTTGGGAACTCGTATCCATTTATAACGCTACGTAATTTTTTTAGGAAAAGCTTACAGCTTTTTTTTTAATTAATGTATTATCATATCATATTAAAAAGACACTGCGGCAAGTGTCTGGCCATGCGACTTTCTCCAGGTACTAGCAGATGTCCTGTGGAACATCGGATACGACTGGGTGCTTCGCGGTGAGCTCGTAGGCGGTGCCGCCGTCACGTGCTACGCGGACGACACGCTCGTGACGGCGTGCGGGGCGACGTACAGCGAAGCGACCCGAAAGGCCACGACCGCGGTTGCCCAAGTCGTTAAGCGGATCCGGCGGCTGGGTCTCGAGGTGGCTCTGCATAAAACCGAGGCCCTGTTCTTCCATTGGCCTCGGAGCAAGCCACCCGAGGGATCCAGTCTCATCGTGGGAGGAAATGACATCGGCATCAAGCCCCAAATGAAATATTTGGGGCTCGTGCTCGACGGCCGATGAGACTTCGGAGAGCACATCCGAAGTCCGGCCCCCAAATTGAAGGGCACAGCTCTTGCTCTGGCTCGGCTGTTGCCCAACATGAGGGGGCCCGATGACTCCTGCAGGAGACTCTACGCGGGGATCGTGCGGTCCATGGCCCTGTATGGGTGCCCAATATGGGCGGAGGCCCTGAGGACCAGAACTGTGCAGATGCTGCGCGCTCCGCAGCGAGTTATGGCCATCAGGGTCATCCGCGGGTACCGCACGATCTCCTTCGAGGCGGCGAGTCTCCTTGCCGGAACTCCGCCATGGGACCTGGAAGCGAGAGCCCTTTCGCAACTGTACCAGTGGCGAAAGGAGGCGCGGGAGCAGGGATGGAACCCCGAGCCTCGAGAAATCGAGGCCGCGCAGTCCCAGCTCCGCCAGGCCATCGTGGTGGAGTGGAAGGAACGACTTGGGCGACCAAGCGCAGGGCACGCCGCAATAGCGGCGGTAAGGCCCATCATGGAGGATTGGCTGGAGAGGCGACACGGAAGCCTCTCGTACCGACTGACGCAGGTGATCTCCGGGAAGGGGTGCTTCGGGGACCACCTGCATCGGATCAGGAAGGAGCCAACGACTGAGTGTCATCACTGCGACGCGAGCGAGGACTCAGGGCTGCACACGCTGGCGGACTGCCCGGCGTGGGAGGCGCCGAGGCGTGACCTCGTGGCAGCCATCGGGGTGGGAGTCCTCTCGCTCGGCAGCATGATTGGGGCAATGGTGCGGAGCGCGAGCGCCTCAAGAGCGCCTCGAGAGGTCATGATATCATAGAGTAAAAGAAAATCTATAAATGTCTGAAATGTTATAAACTGGTGAAATATTTTCTTATTTTTTACTTTTTAATGCCAGAATGGTGTGAGGTGACTGGTGTCATTTGTGACTGGTTAGGTTGAGGAAGCAGTTCCATAAACCATTATTAGGCCTGTCCTTCTACACAGTTGCGAAGCGTAGCTGTTGCTAGAGCGACACAAGCACGAGCTGCGTGTCATAGAGATGAATATGCTGCGGTGGATGTATGGAGACATTCGTAAGGATCGCGTGAGGAACTCTCGCATCCGCGGCAGCCTTCATGTCAAAGTCAAAGTCAAAGTCAAAGTCAAAAACCATTTATTCTGCATAGACCACCAATACGGCACTTACAAAACGTCATAAAAAAATAAATAATCCAGTGTTTGGCAAATGGACCACCGGTTCGAAACGCGGCCCCGTCCTGAGAAGACTCCGGCAAGAAACTCAGCGGGCTGTTTTTTTTTTTTGGTCTATTTACAAACATATTTACTTAACCTAAGTACAATATTCCATTTGAGTAGCATAGAGAGAGAGCAAACAGTTCATATCCAAGCTTGTTTGTCGTCTAAATAGTCTTGAATTTTATAGTAGCCTTTTTGGCAGAGTTTACTTTTAATTTGGCTTTTAAATTTATGAAGAGGTAGATTCTTCATTTCACTAGGAAGCTTGTTGTAGAAGCGTATACAGTTACCCTGAAAGGAATTACTAATCTTGTGGAGTCGACTATTACAAACCACAAGATTGTTTTTATGTCTAGTATTTACGTTATGTATATCACAAAGCCTTAAAAAATTGGAAATGTTTCTTCTAACATACAAAAGATTTTCAAAAATATATTGGGAAACTACAGTTAGAATGTTTATTTCTTTGAACTTTTCTCGGAGGGAGACTCTTGGGCCCAACTTATAAATTGCCCGCACCGCCCGCTTTTGCAGCACAAAGATTGTATTTAAATCTGCGGCATTACCCCAAAGGAGAATGCCATAGCTCATAATACTATGGAAATAACTGAAATAAACTATTCTAGCGGTATCTATGTCTGTTAAAGTCCTAATCTTTTTCACAGCGTAGGAAGCAGAACTTAACCTACTAGCTATTTTTTCAATATGTGATCCCCACTGTAATTTAGCATCGATACTTAAACCTAAGAACACGGTTGATTCCACAAGGCTCAACAACTGTCCATTAAGTTGTACATTGGTTTCCACCTGTGTAACATTAGGTAGGGTGAATTTAATACATTTGGTTTTTTTTTCATTAAGGCAAAGATTATTTATATTAAACCAATGAACCACTCGTGAGATTGCGTTGTTCACTTCGTCATAATTATCTAATTGTCTTTTAATTTTAAATATTAAGGAAGTATCATCAGCAAACAAAACAATACTATTTTTATCCCTTACGTAGTAAGGGAGGTCATTTATATAAATTAAAAATAAAATCGATTATAGAATAGGCGCCGGAAGGAAGGGTAGACCCAAGGAGGCTTCACCTTATACAAGATGATATGCGTGCTAATGTTCTCACTACCATGGATGCCCAAGACCGTGCAAGGTGGAGAAATAAAAGTTGGAAATCGGACCTCAGACTTCGAGGTGAGAACCTAAGATGCCACCGGGACTGACGCAAAGATGAGGATGATGATAGTCATTACCATAATCATTATCTTTGCGTTATATAGTTAAGTGAAAATAATAATATAAAAAAACTTTATTTCTCTACTAAAGGCGTGTGTAAAGCAATACGATAGTAATTAACTTAGCTAATATTATGATATAAGTCCCCTCCTGGATCCTTTTGGTTCACCTTGTAGAGTTGTAGGTACATTGATCTTTATAGACAAGAAAAATAGTGTTGGTGTACATGTCTATCTCGAAATAATTACTAAGATTAAACTGCGGCCATTACTGAAAGGGCCGAATCAGCGCACATAAGAGTATATTGATGGAAATGCCGGTCAGAAGTCGAATTTACGAAGTTACATAAAAAGCTTCACATTTTTGCAGCTTATTAACCGGTCCATCGAAAAATATTTTTTACTCATATAGTAGCTCTTTTTGGTACAAGTAGTCGGAACCTAGTCGTTGTCTAACCACATGTTTTTGTCCTCGGTGTTAAATTTTTCACTGCATTGGAGTTGAAACTGTACGCTAATGTGATAAATACTGGAAAAAAATAGTTTGTGAATCTGAAAGATCAAGGTATGTAGATTCTTTAAATATAAAAATTAAGTAACTTATGATTAATTTATGTATTTTAAAAAAATCATAAGGATGAACCGAAAATTTGAAGTTAATTGTATGAATTTATGTCAATTATCACTTGCTTAGTAATGTGCCCGGTAGATGGCAATAGGCTCGCTCCCTTTTACATTGGGACCTAAACATAACTAGTGAATCGTGGGTTTGTTTTTACTCAAAACAATTCATACACATTCAAGTATATTTTAAATTAAAAGATTCATAAATAAATTCCTCATCCAATATGTAAGTAAATACAATAAAAATATAATTAACTCTATAAAATGCTAATATGGGTATACACCTCTGCCTATCCCTTCGGCGATACAGTCGTGAAGTTATGTTATTTAAGTGAATTAAGTTATTTATTTAACCGTGGTTTTATTTATTTGTTGGGCTTGGTAACCCGTTATTCTTTAAGTAATATTATGTTTAGGATATGTATTACTGAATTCAGTTAAAAAAAGTCTCGCCTACGCACGTCATTTTAATTGTCGATACCAACAGATTGTTATTAACTTCCGATCCTAATTTATGCTCAATTCGACCTAAGAGACGCTGGACCGGATGTTCGCAATAGCACCGCTATCTTTACCATCAACGTCTGCAGAAGAAAATATCAGCAAGGAAAATATAGAGGAAGAACGATGATGAAGAAGACGAGAATTCAATTATTTTAAGCACTGAAAAGCTAAGAATTTTTTTTTGTGAATAATTTTCTTTTATAATCATTAAAATTATATTATATCACATTACTTTATATTATTATTAAATGTGTCCTTAAATAATTACTTAACTACTTAATTACTTATATGAATGTAAAATTTTACCGGATTTTACATTCATATACTCCTATGTGGAGCGTGAAAAAAAAAACATAATAAAAAAATATTATTTTTCACGGTATCATGATATGGAAAATATTCGGCTGATATAATAGTATTACATATTATTATTTGTATATTGATAAAAAATAATTATGAAACAAAAGATAGATTGTAAATGGTTCTTGACAAGATTGCCATTTTTTGAAATTCATATACAATTTATTATTTCAAACAAAAAACCTGTTTCAATGAACCTAGATAATACCACTAAAAAGAATATAAATGCAATTTCGTCATACAAACTAAGAATTATGCACTCATGTACCTATTAACAGAACATCGCATTACCCTTTTTATGCATTTTTATGCACTTTAATCAAGATCTGATGATAGAGGGTGCTCTATCATCAGATCTTGATTAAAGTTATAGGTCATCTCCAAGGAAGTCACTTTGTAACAAAGAACAATTACTTACAATGGGATGCAGAAGTAAAGAATAATTGCTGAAAAACATAAAAAAATATTTCGATAAGTGCAGCATTTTCATTTCAGGAATTCGCATAAAGAGAAAATAACGAATTTCATACATGGCATGAAAATGCTTAGGTGTCTCAACCAAACAAAACATAAATATAAACGTGAATTGCAATTTGTTACAAACCCAAATAATATACCTCCCAAAATTTATTCAATGATATGCAATAGGTATTTTCTAAATAAAGTAAGTATTCTATTTTATTATAATATTTAATACGTACAGGGTATACCAACCTCCTTTTTTTAAAATCTCACTCTACACAACACAAAAAAAAAACACACACACACCACTTCACTTCAGCACAGTTCTAATATTCAATAATTAAAATCAGTGTCTCAATTTAAATTTAAACGTCCCGCTATTATTTCGTATGGTAACACAGCGCGACGCTCTTGCCAACCTCACGTCAACAGGTCGCATCCCACACTGATATCGGCCGCCCCAATCATGTCCCGTTCGCGCTCGCGCCAGAAATAATACTCTCAGAAGGACATTGGAGGTTTCCAATGACCCTGTTGCTATTGGAAAATGGCTTTCTCTGCTACTCCATTGTCTGTCATTTCAAAGAAATCGCATTTATTGGTTACATGAATTAACTTTCTACAATATTGATGAAAGGAATTTATTTTTACCTGATACAATATTGATGGCGTGCGGTTTTAGTCGGTTCAAGCCCGACATAACCGCCCCCGCTAGGTAGCGAGGGGTATCCGAGGGGATTTTCGCACGAAAAAAAAAAAAGGTACTGTTACGATATTTAAACTTTATACCGCCCCGCGCCCGTCAGATAAGATAATCTTGTAAGTACTTTTACCGTTAACTTTCTATCTAAAAGGATTATAAAGTAATAAATGTTTAACTGAAATGTATAATATAAAATAATACCATATTACGTCTAAATCTCGTTAGTGTTTAAATGAATTCATTAAAGCTTCACGCAGGCATTGAATGAGTTGATTTTTAAACGATTTTAATTAGCTTGCCCTGGTTGTTTGTATTTATTCCAGTTTTTTTTTTTACAATTTTATTGAACCTATTGATCTTGGAGTAATTTTAGTACAAATTAATCTACTCATATTGGTCGTACTCTCTTAGTTGAGTGCTCGTGATCATGGATTGTCTGATAAGTTGGTCGCGGCTTTTCCAAGAAGAAAAATTCCTGAGACGAGCTCAGCCGAATACAAGGGATTTTATTTTATTTTATCTTTTATCTTTTTTATCTTTTTTCTTTATCTTGCAATGGTTCACCCCAGCACGAATATATTACCGAAAACAGCAACTCGATAGCTCATCTCCTTCATACCCAAAACCGTGACAGAAAATTGGCAACGACGACGTCGACGACAACTCGATAGCAATAGGGCTTATCTAAAGAAAAACCCTAATAACATTATTCCTATTGAACTTTTAGATGGAAAATCGTCATTGTAAAACATTCTAAAATATTTCAAGGTTAAAGATCTTTTATTTTCAGCCAGCATTGTTTTACAGTTTTGATTAGATACTGGCCTCTATGCAAATCGAACAAAGAAAATCTAACATCTATGAGAATGTTAAAGATGACTGGAGAGTTTCAAAAATACATAAATATTATTATACCAGATGCTCCGGCCATTTAATGAATAGTGAAATCGGTAGAATGCAATAAGATATATAGATACTCAGATGACGTTAATACACTTTGAAAAAAGGTGCACCAACACTATGAGTTGAAAATATCTTTGAGTTGCAGTGTTTCAATTAAGTGATCTCAGATGTGGTAATGACACCGACAGGTGTATAAAGCCATACCAATACCCTCAGGGCCAAGTCAATCTCACCTGCAAGCTGGTATACCTATCCGTTAACGGACGTGGCCCTAGAACAGGTTTTCCTCATGGAGTGGGGAAGTCAGACGCAATTTAAAAACGGTGAAGTGACTCGAATGGAATCGGGTGCTACGCTAAGCTACTAGTGATGGTGGTCAAGACATGATTCTGATTTAGGGTTCCAAACCGTTTAATTTCAGTTCCTTAAGTACCAGAAACGCCGCCTTTTAAAGTAATATACAAGCCGGGAATTCAAAATTTATTGTTATTTCCGTACTGTCAGGAATTGACACTGACAATATTAAATGTATGTTTTATTTTTTTTATTTCATGATTTATCGTAGTTGTTTAAACACTATGGATAAGGAACCGCCCATACTGCACTTACCATTCACTTGGTTTTTCCGAGTTTCAAATTTGAAATATAACTGTGAAGTAATTCTAATGCATTGCATAAAAACTTTGTAACAAATAATATCAACTTCCTAGGACTAAAAAGCATAACCATGGAAAAATGAAATTGTCTTGGAATCTGCAAGGAATTTAATCAAAAGTGAACTGGACGAGTAAGGAGTGTAATATCTAACTGTAAGCTAGACGTGTTAAAAATTTAGACCTCAAATTCCAACGGATTGTATTTTACTTCGGGCAACCAACCAGGTGGACACCGAAGTCTTAAAATCACGCAAAAACAATCAAAATCTTCAAAACCCACTTTATATCACTTTTCTCGACGTTTCACATGATTCTAAGTCTAATTAAGCAAAAAAAATTTTTTTGTCGGTCTGTCTGTTGGTCTGGATGTCTGGATGTCTGGATGTCTGGATGTCTGTTTACGCAATAACTCAAGAACCACTTATCCGATTTAAAAAATTCTTTCGCCAATCATCTTGTTTGGTTAATGGGAAGAACTGATTAGATTTTGAGGTTTGTTACAAATTGTCCCTAAAAAACTTTTACAAGTGAGTTTCTTTCGAGTTATCAGAGTAACGCGTATTTGACTTTGACATTTGAGTGACAATGACAATACGTATATTGTATATTTACATAAAACAACCAGACTCTGAAAGAAACTGAAATATAAAATCATTTTTTTGTGTTTTTGACGTCGAAGACGTTTGATTTGATTTCATTTTCTTCATATTTATTGCTCAATATATAAAGACGCGTCGAATAATATGCATACAGCCTAAGGTCTGTAATTTTGAATAAAAATACTGCAACAAAAATATCTAAGTTTGTCCCGAAGTTTGACAATCACTGTGTGATTTCCGCCCCACTAGATTTAAATACAACTACACACAAATACACCACAGACGGCTCTGGTGCAAGCTGTCAAAACGGCACTAGGGGGTTCGGCAGCAGTCGCTCCCGTGAAAGCCAAGATTAACCAAATAATGTAAAGGAGGAATAAAGAGCGAACCCCGGGCTACAAAGTGCACGCTTTAGACACAACGGTATTGGCACTCCGATAAATAAGCAGACCAATAAAAAAATACAGTCTCACAAATAAATAAAATCTTATTATCATTTACTCTGCTCATTTTCTGCTAAAATGGAGTTAGGGCATAACCTAGATTAAAGTTTAAACTTATTTGCCGCCCGACTTAAGAAGTACCTTTATTGTGCAGAAAACTGCAGTCAATCAACGAGCGACTTCCTTTGTTGCGAATATTTATAAACACCAGTTACCGCTTACTAATAAGCGACCATAACCTTAAATAAAACGGTATGAAGTGTACTCTTTTGACAGTGTGTACACCAAAATCTTCGGGGTCCAAGCCAACTTCACCTGCTCTCTGGTACACCTGGTGATTAACGGACTAGGCTATGCCGCAGGATTTCCTCTCTTTGTAGGGAGGGGAGGGGGTCAGACGGTAGTAGCTCTCGTCAGATGAGCCAAATCAAGAGAAAGTGCAAGGTTTGAATACAACCAGAGGTGGCACTCGAATGATGATGAATAGGGTGTTCAACTCATCATAAGAATTGAATCCACAACATTCTTTTACACAACATCCTCCACCTGAAATTATATATGAAAAATTGGCGATGCATTATATAAACCTCCCGAGCACTCTAGTTTGGTAAAGCGATTTGTCCTCAAGTCAGACCCTTTAGGAACCTGTCCACTCTATTCCCAAAGGAATTACTTGAATTAAGCAAATAAAATTACTGACGCCAAGAACTTGCGAGTAAGCGTTATTTTAGTAAGTATATATCAATGCCAAAGTGATTTTTATCTTGTTATGACATATAAATACTCCTTCATGTTTCCTATTTGTTATAACGTTTGGAAGATTACTTTTGTAATTCTGTTGTTCAGTCTGCAGGTGATAAAGCGCCAGTTTTTTGGCCACGGTAGTTTGGTTCATTGGTTGCTTTTTTGGTTCATGCTCCAGGCGAGAAAGGGGGAAGGAGCTATAACGCTCATAATGCTCATCATGGTCGAGTTGCTTATTCTATGAGCAAATACTTGTACCATCAGTTAGATTGTGTTCGCTATATAAATAAAACTAAAAATTTACAGAACTGCCGACATAGCTAAGAAAACTCGCACCTAATTAACCTTTCGAACAAAAAAAAAACAAAATCAAAAGACACACACGTCACACTTATAATAACCCGTCTTGTTGGCGTCGTGGGGTTAAGAAAACGTCAGCTTGAATGACGGTACAAAAATATATAAAGGTAATTCTCCCCGTGACCATGGCTGCTGAAAAGCAACCGAAACGTCGGGATCAATGTAAAATATAAAATAACATCAAATAAATCGCGATAGAATCCGTTAAAAATAGTTTTATTTCAAGGTATTTTAAAAACATTAGGGTTATATATTTTTAATCATTTATACATAACAAACCTACAAGCCAGTAGGTATACCAGCTAATTGATTGACGAGGATTTGGCACAAGATTCAAAGCCAAGATAAACCGAATCATGGCAAGAAAGAGTATGAGAGCAAATCCCGGGCCCCAAAATACTAGTTTTGGATGAAACCAGAGAGTCAATTCTCGTAATAAAAAGATGTTCAAAATAATGAATTTTAAACATCTTTTTATTATCTAGTCTCGATCTCATGTCGATCTCCCAAAGGTCAAAAAAGGTGGTCTCGTAACAATATTTTAAATATTTCCAATAAAATTTTGTTACGAGAACACCTTTTCCTTTAAAAAAGGAACTATCGTAACAAAATTTACCAATATTTTCAAGTAAATTTTGTTATGAGAACACCTTCTTTAGCATATATGGGAGATCGACATGAGATTAAGACTGAATTTTCAACACCTTTTATTAAGACAATTGGCCCTCAGGACTGGTGCTTGTATGATTGCTTGATGATGCGAGAGATTCAACCTAATTCAAGCAAATTTCTATTATTACTATTACTTTTGAGGAACGCTAACAAAAGGGTTAACAAAATGCAAGTGTTTCACAGGCACTCTGACTGCTTTGTGAATCGTAATATTGAACTTAACACATGGTTGAAGTGGGTTCGAGAGTACTTTAGTTTGGCTGAGAGATTCTCTCGTGAACGAGATAATAATATTGGAGTAAGATTACGTTGTATATATATATATATATACTACGCAATATAAAATGGATCGAATAAGTAAATGTTTCTCGACCAAGTAAAATGTAAGGATCACCCATCAGATCTTTTCCCTCTGTTCTAAAAAAGTGTCCGGTTGATGCCAAGAGGCTCACCCTTGTTACGTGGGCCGGAGAAACATAGTTTTATTTATTTGATGAAGTATGCGTGTTATTACACCTCTGCCTACCTTCAAGGATATGCGAACGCGAGTGTATATGTATCTGTGTCTGTAGATTAATTGAATACCTTACTCTTTTCTGGCACT
The DNA here is from genome assembly GCA_946251805.1 of Cybosia mesomella. Lineage (NCBI taxonomy): Eukaryota > Metazoa > Arthropoda > Insecta > Lepidoptera > Erebidae > Cybosia > Cybosia mesomella. The sequence continues at coordinate 8,534,238 of OX276390.1, forward strand.
AGCTGAAAGTGAGAAATTACTGAAGCGCGGGATAAAACCCGACCCCACCAGGCGAGGCCGCGGTGGTGGCCAAAGTCCGCCGGTAACCCTGGGGTTATCCTTTCAAGGGCTTACCCGGGGTGCCCGGCAATAGACACTTGGGGAGGACACCGTGTGGTTTTAGTCGGTCCGATTCCGACGCGCCCACCCCATCGTCGGCACTGATGGGGTGAAGCCCGTGGGGGTTTCCACACGCTAAATTAAAAAATAAAAGAGTCCTAATACCTTTTTTTTTTTTTATCGTGCGGAAATCCCTTCGGATACCCCCCGCCGGCCAGCGGGGGCGGTTATGTCGGGCTTGCACCGACTAAAACCGCACGCCGTCTCGGGTCTTCAGACGCCGTGGTGTAAGGTTACCCATAGAGCATATCCCTCGCACCCCGGCTGACCCTGGGCCATCTCACCACTAACAGCATCGCTCATCCTGTCTCCTCTGAAAGCAGAGGAGTACGGAGAGCGATGTGTTCCCGCCACGTTGGGTATTGGCCGACGATCAATGCCAACCCTATGAAGGGGTGAAGGGGAAGCCATTGACCGCCGCCCAGGGTGTACCGGCCGCTCCGATTCCGTTCCCCCCGGACTGCAGCGGGATCGGAATCGGAGCGACACTCGAGGAGGTTACCCAACACACACCCCAGAGTCCTAATACCTATCCCAAATTGAAAACTCTATAGAGCTTAGTTCATCGTATGCATCGGTTATGCAACTAGTTTTCACTAATTAGGGGATTATTCATTGACTAAGCTGTAACGGTTGCTCAACGGTTGCGAATACGTCAATATGGTCATATGCAACTGAGGTTGGCTCGGGCCCCGAAGATTTTGGTGGGGCCCATACATACAAATAAATCCTTTCATTAGTGAGTCGTACACGAGTAAATAATAACCTTTTGTAAGTATTCGTCAAAACGCGAAAGGCTTCTAACACTAAAACATGTTAGCTAACGTTGCTAACAAGCAAAATGACGTGTTAAGGTGGCTTTCCAAGGTGCGTGATTTTGCAGACGGACGTGGTTTAACACGCACTGACGCATCATGGAGAGAGTACTTAACTTTTTGTTATATGTTTTTTTTTAATAACAACCCCAGTATGTGTAATAGAGTTCTAAAGTTTGTATGGAAAATGTTAATCCTTGGTTCGCTTCACATAAAACTACACAGGTTCGAATAAACTATATTATCCCAATATTTAATATAAATAATTACAGGCTTATTAGATTAAAACATTATTTCACGCAGGTCCACACCTGCGGGATGAGTAATAGTCCGAATAAGATAATATAGGCTTTGCTTCGATTTTGTCCTTCTTTCTGTCACGCAGCGCATATCTACAGCTTTATATTTTTTTAGAGCAGTCAAAACCGAAGTTACAATTGTTATGTTTTATTAAAACAAATAACTTAACAACTCTATAAAGATATCAAACCTTCAGTGCAATATGCAACTGAGAGAACGCTCTACAAAACCGAAGCAAGCCGATCTTAGCCGAACTCTCAATCCTGAAGTGCCAATCAAGATCCAGGTACTGTAATGTAGTGCGAGGGATATGCTGTGCGAGGGATATGCTCTATGGGCAACCTTACACCCCGGCGTCTGTAGACCCGAGACGGCATGCGGTTTTAGTCTATCCGAAGTTAGTTTATCCGAAGGGATTTCCGCACGATAAAAAAAAAAAAAGGTACTGTAATGTATTCTAGTAATTGCTTTTACTAAACTAATTGCCAATCGACGAAATTTCAATAATAACTCTCAGAATACTAGAACAAGCAACAATTATTCTCACTAAAATCTTCATTGTTTTTAATTCAATACTTGAAATTGGCAAAGAGTTATACCCAAATTGATTTTATTCATCAAGGCAGTCGCGGTACATAAGTCTCAGAATATATAAAGGTTGCTTTAGACCGCCATTATAGAGCTACCGTGCGAGGAGGTAATCAATCAACTGGCGTTGATTCCAAGTGGTCGACTTTCCACCAGAATGGTGTCAATCCCAAGCTTTATACTTTTGCAACCGAATTCGGAAAGGCTTACTTAATAATGATGAATGTCTTTTTTGATTCTGACAAAGTGTTTTATTAAGAGGATTTTACTGCTGCAAACAAAATGGAATTAAAGAAATATTATGATAAATAAGCAATAAAACTTAAAGAAATGTTGTGTATGAATAGAATAAATACATTAATATCTAGCCTGTTGGTGACGCAGTTTACTATCAAAAATTTAATGTTAAAAAGAGATGTAGTCAACTGAAAAGTTTATATTTCACATAGTATTTATCAAATGTAAGAAAGAAACTACCCAAATAAAAAAAGTAAAGACTTTACTTTAGCCAGTTTTTAAGATAATTCAATTTAACAAAATTTTTTTAATGAAACTAGCAGCATTGAAGTAAATAATTATCAACTTTCAACAGTTGAAAGGACAATGGGGGCAAGAAATATTGATATTCATAGAAATAAGGCAGGAAACAACATCTTGACATTTGACCGGAAATTAATTTTCTTATAAACTATCAATGTCGCTTACATCCTTCAATATTATAGCAATAACTGGTTTGTTTAAAGAGAAAGAAATAAAATCGTTAGAATACAAAACTTATTCCTGTACTCTATTAATTTTGAAGGCAACGAAATAAAGACTGTTTGTAAATAAACCTGCATAATATTTAACCCCATTACAACATAGGAAAACCACTACGTCACCAAAGTCGATGATTATGGCCTACGGTGATGGCTTCACATCCCTTAAGTGCATACAACAATGAGCCTCTGTTTTTAAACCACTCTTTTCGTTTATGGAAATAGCACACTCTTTTCCTAACCAAATAGGTTATAACCGTCTAGAAACTTCCATTCCCAGTACAGATAACAAAAGATCGAAATTTTCGGCATGTATTTTACATTATTTGCATGTTTACAATTTAAATCTTCTTCAATGTTTTTGTAATTAAAAACACAAGAACACTAAAAACGGACGTTACCTAGCAGAATGGCACCAATAAACTTTTTTATTAGACTGTATAATTAACATTCTAGCTACTATAACATTGTAAAGCAAAAAAAAAGCATAACATAACATAACATAAACTCACGCCTATATCCCCGAAGGGGTAGGCAGAGGTGCTAGCACCCACATTTCGCCAGTTTATGTTTAGATCCCAATGTAATAGGTGGCGAGCCTATTGCCATTAACCGGGCACTTATAAGCCTGCGATAAATACACACATAACTTCGAAAAGCATCGAAAAGTCATTGGTGTGTGCCATGCTAAAACCTGGGATCGAACCCGAGACCTCGTCTCAGCAGTCCATTACCCATACCACTAGGCTACAAAAAAAAATTAAAAAAAGCAGTCAAATTCTAAATCATTGGCGCTGATTCTCTACTCATTTATCCCGATATCGGGCCTGAAACCGGCGCGTGACACTTCATTAGGCCTAAACTCTTCCGAAATAACTTTATGGTTCCGACTGACGCTGGGCCATCTCCGGTTTCGAGATGGCCCCCTCGGGTTTGGGAACCACGGTGTCCCCATCTTGCCCCGGTTTGGGGGAGGGGCGCTAGGCGCCCTGCCGTCCCGGCCTGCTTCTGCTGGGGTGACAGGCAGCCTCACCTGCCACCCCCAGGCCTGCGCTCATGGAGGACGGAGGTCGTTAAGCGACCTCCGGCGCCTGAGTCGCCTGCGACACACGGCGAGCATGTTGCGAGCTCGGCGGGCCGGGAGAGTTCTAAATCTCATTCTTCTGATCATTTAAAATATCATTTCATTATAATAAATGGCTCCTTATCTAATAGATACAGATAAACTGAAATAGGTAGACATTATTAGTTCCCTTCGTTTTTAGGGTTCCGTTGCCAAATGGTAAAAAACGAAATCCTTATAGATTCGTCATGTCTGTCTGTCTGTCCGTCCGTATGTCACAGCCACTTTTTTACGAAACTATAAGAACTATGCTGTTGAAACTTGGTAGGTAGATGTATTCTGTGAACCGCATTAAGATTTTCACACAAAAATAGAAAAAAGACAATAAATTTTGGGGGTTCCCCATACTAAGAACTGAAACTCAAAAAAAATTTTTCATCCAACCCATACGTGTGTGGTATCTATGAAAATGTGTCCCCCCCCCCCCGCTGTAACGAGATCTAGAAAGTAGTTTTTCTTTAGTACGTCATAAATCGTAAACCGCAATTAACCTTTCATTAGCTTTCATTCAATCAACTCAAATATAAAAATTAAAAAAAAAAACATTATTATGTTACTTGCTGCTACGGAACCCTTAATGGACGAGTCCGACTCGCACTTGGCCGCTTTTTTGTAATTTCGATAGTTTCTGATAAAATGTTCATATTTGTTATAAACCACAAAAAATTATAAAGGTTTCTTTATGAATTCTGTTTATAAAGTGGCTTAAGGGTAACCTGCTGATGTTTACGGTAGTTACTTTAGGTGAGCTGCTGTATGGGGTGCGACGGAACACCTCCTCGCGGTGCACCCTGGGCAACGTGGGCGATGACGCATCATTGATTGCTCCTCTGGTGTAGCTGGCGTCAACGTCGACGGCTAACGTTCCAGCCCTTTTCAGGGCTAGCTGACCCCATTGCACGAGGGGGTCGTGGTATGGCGGGCCTGCTAGGCCCGCGAGGGATCCGCGAGGATCCCAGATCCGAAAGGATCGAGGGACGGGTCGGCCTACTGCTCGCGCAGGGGCTGACAGGCATTCGTGCCGCCGTCGGTGATGGGGGGAGTGGCTGCCCTCCCGCATCGCGTAATCTCCGGGTGATCGTCAAAGACCTGCATGCTAGACACATGCGGGATGATGTGATCTCGGAGGACGCGGGGCTTGCCTTCATTGGCCGGCCCGCGACAAGGAAAAGTCTCTAACACCCGACAGCGAAGTCGTAAAAACCTGTGGACACCTGGGGACCTCCACAGTATGTACCCCGCTTCCCGGAATGAGCGTCACCCGGGAAGTGTAGTCATTTCGTCTCATGCTCGTGGGAATTTCATGGATAATTTAAAATTAAAACCCAAAACCCCAAACACAAAAAAGAAGAGCTCCACAGCGAGCACAGTCGCCCAGTGCGACAAAGAGCTTCTTGAGGCCACTCCGGCTTCAGGGAGCGACCAGGTGAGGACGGCAGCCTTTAGGCAGCCAACAGTAGAGTTGCGGCGTTCATCCCGCCTCCGTGCTGCCTCGGTCGGCGAGTCGGAGGCGGACATGAATTCCGCGTCATCGGATAGGGGTTCAACAACTTCGTTGAACCTCGTGTCCAAATTCTTGAAGGCGCAAAAGCGCCCACTGGAGGGCTCAGTGGAAGCTCTGGACGGCTCCGTCGAGTCCGGCGGGGCTACTCAGCCTCCTGCTAAGCTTTCCAATGCTGGAAGGGGCCGATCGGGGCCAGGTGGTCTCGGCTCCACCCGCAAGGCGGATCTGGCCCGTCGGCGTGCCGATGAGGAGCAGGCTGCGCTCGAGCGGGTGGAGCAGCTGTCTGCTGAGCTCGACTCGAGTGCAGATGGTAACCCGCACTCGGCAGCGGAGCTCCTGGAGAGGTCGTCGAAGAGTGTGGCCATAATCATGGATGTGGCCACCAAGTCGACGCACCTCAAAGGGACGTACCAAAAGGCCCTTAAGCTAGCGGCCTCGGGGTTGAAGGAGGCGGTGGAGGCCCTGTCAGGCCGCACCGTCTCAGACGAGACGAGGCGGCTTTTAATAGCCAATAAGCGGCAGGCCGCCGAGATTCTGGCTCTCCAGGAGGAGATGCGGCAGTTGCAGGTGGAGTTGCGCCGCCAGACTAAGGCAGTGAGAGCGCCGGTTCCTCCGCCTGCATCGGCTGCGGTGCAGCTAGCTTCGCCTGCTCCACCAGCAGCGCCAGTGCTGGAAGAGGTGGCCCCAACGCCCCCACCCTCCGTGGTACCTCCCTCGGGCCTGCTCTCGCAGGAGCTTATGAGGGAGGTGATGCTGAGCGTGGGCTTTATGCTGGACGCAAAGCTCCAGTCGCTGGAGGCGAGGATGCCTCCTGAGCCCCGCCGCCTTACAACGGCGGCAATGAGGCGGACGCAGGTGGTGCGAGCGCCCTCCTACGCGGCCGCTGCGCACCCGTCTCAGGGCAGTGCGTCGGCAGTGCGACCAGCGGGTCCCGCAGCAGCCGGCCCAAGGGTGGACTTTCCACCCTTACGATCGGTGCAGGTGCCCTCGCGGGCCCCAGCCAGGGCTCGACGTGCCCCCCCTCCCGTGGCACTTACGCCTGCCTCCTTAGCTCCCGTCCCCTCGACCTCCGCTCAGCCGGACAGCGAGGGCTGGCAAACGGTGAGCCGGAGGAAAAAGAGGGGCGGGAAGAAGAAGCGGAAGAAGGCTGCGGCAAAGGCAGCCGCTGCCGCCACTGCCGCCACTGCCGCCGCTGCCCCACAAACCAGTGGCAAGAAGCCGAGATTGACACCGCCCAAGTCCGCCGCCGTGGTGATCACGGTGGCGCCAGAGGCGGTGGAGCGAGGCCTTGGCTACGGCGAGGTCCTCCTGAGGGCCAAACAAGGCATCGACGTCTCCGATCTCGGAGGCGTTGGTGCCCGAACGCGCCTCGCCCGCACGGGAGCTCGAATCCTCGAGTTCCCGGGGGCGGAGGGTGCCAGGAGGGCCGACGTCGTGGCCGAAAAGCTGCGGGGGTTGTTCGAGGGTGTGGACGGCGTGAGGATCGCCAGGCCCACCAAGTGCGCCGAGGTGTGCATTTCGGGTCTGGCGGACTTCACGACTGCCGACGACGTCCGGGAGGCCATAGCTTCGACTACGAAGTGCAGCCCGGACCACGTCAAGGTCGGCACTATCCGCCCCGGTCCCGGAGGCGTTGGTGCAGTGTGGGCGAGCTGTCCGGTCGCCTCGGTCAAAGTTTTGGCCGATGCGGGCAGGCTCCTCGTGGGCTGGATCTCAGCCAGGATTACTATCCTGGGGAGCCGGCCCATGAGGTGCTTTAAGTGCATGGCGGCCGGACACGCTCGCGTAAAGTGCACCAGTTGCTTTGACTGCAGCGGATTATGTTTCCGCTGCGGTCAACCCGGGCACCAGGCGGCGGAGTGCTCCGCCCCCCCTCACTGCCCGGCATGTGCCGCGGGCAAGCTGCCCGCTAACCACTTGCTGGGCCGTGAGGGTTGCAGACAACCTCAAACCACGGCTTCTACGCCACGCCTGGGGGCTGGTCGATCGACCGAGGCCGCTCCCAGCGCCGTATCGCCGACGTCGCCGTCGCAAATGGAGGAGGATGTAGAAACCGCGCTCCAATAATGGATCGCGGGTGTAACATCCTCCAGGTGAACCTGAACCACTGCGCCGGTGCGCAGAACCTCCTCATGCAAAACATGGCGCAGTGGTCCATAGGCCTTGCCGTAGCCGCGGATCCGTTTATCGTTCCGAACCACCCGAATTGGGTCGGTTCGTATTCGATACATGGAAACGTGGCAATCGTCGCCTCCACGGCGCTTCATTTCCCCCCCTTGTCGCCAAGAGACAAGGGTCCGGGATATGTCGCTGCCGGCTGGGGAGATATCACCGTTTACGGTGTATACTTCTCCCCGAACCGGAGGTTGAGCGATTTCGAAGACTTCATCTTTCGACTGGAGACCTCGATGCGGCAAGTGGCCTCAGGTCACGTGCTGGTCATGGGGGACTTCAACGCCTGGTCTGAGGCGTGGGAGTCCTCCAGTACCAGTGGCCGCGGCGACGTCGTGCTAGAGTGGGCAGATGCGGTGGGCGTCTGTCTCCTAAACAGAGGCACCACCGCAACGTGTATCAAGCCGTGGGGGTGGTCGATAGTGGACCTTTCGTTCGCTACCCCCGCGCTTGCTGCACGTGTGAGGAACTGGCGTGTCCTGAACGACGAGACGACCGATTCGGATCACCAATACATCCGATTTGAGTTGTCTCGATCGCGGGACGCCAGTAGGGGTCACAGGGTTGGCAGCATCTCACCTTTTAATCTGCTACGCGGATGACACTCTCGTCACGGCCCCGGGGGAAAGCTTCGAGGAGGCGGCGCACTTGGCCACCGTGGGAGTCTCCCAGGTGGTCGGACGTATTGAGGCGTTGGGCCTGCAGGTGGCGGTTGAGAAGACGGAGGCCGTGTTCTTTCACGGGCCTTATCGCCGCCCGCCGCCCCGCGCCTCGATCGAGATCCGTTCGGTCCTCGTACCGGTGGCGGCCCAGATTAAGTATCTGGGCCTATATATCGACTCCAGGTGGCACTTCGACGAGCACTTCCGTAGGTTCGCCCCGAGACTCGTCGGCGCCGCGTCCGCCCTGGGGAGGCTTTTGCCAAACCTGGGCGGAGCCAGTATCGGCTGCCGACGGAATGGCGCTGTACGGCGCACCGGTGTGGGCGGACGCCCTGACTGCCCGCAATAGGCCCTCGCTTTTGAGGGCCCAACGCATCGTGGCGGTCAGGGCCATACGCGGGTACCGCACCGTGTCCACGGAAGCGGCCTGCGCATTGGCCGGAACCCCTCCGTGGGATCTGGAGGCGGAAGTGCTCGCCGAAGTATATCGACTGACGACGCAGCATCGGGCGGATAGTGGCAGTCGGCCTCCGCCCGAAGAGGTCCGCGGATGGCGAGATGCCGCCCGCCAAGCCATTATGGCTAAATGGTCGTCTCGGCTGGAGTCCCCGAGTGCAGGTCATCGCACCGTGGCGGCGCTCCAGCCGGTCATTGTCGAGTGGACGGAGAGACAGCACGGCACCCTTTCCTTCCGACTGACTCAGATGCTTTCCGAGCACGGCTGCTTCGGAAAGTATCTGTACTCGGTCGCCAGGAGGGAATCGAGTCCCGCCTGTCATCACTGTCCCTGCCGCGAGGACACGGCGCAGCACACGCTCGAGGCTTGTCCGGCCTGGGCGGTGCAGCGCCGTGATCTCGTGGCAATAGTGGGACACGACCTCTCGCTGCCGGCCATCCTGCGCTCCATGGCACGCAGCGAGAGGAGTTTTACCGCGGTCGCGTCTTTCTGCGAGGATGTCATCTCGCAGAAGGAGGCGGCGGAGAGGATCAGAGAGGCAGACGGCCTCGCGGATCCGATCCGCCGCCCGCGAGCTGGGCGGCGTGCGCGCAGATTCCTGCGCCTCATGCCGCCCTAGTGAGGCCGAGGGTGGATGGGCCGGGGTTTGCCCTCCACCCGCAGTAGAGCCCCCCGCGAAGGGGTGATGTCCCCGTGTGTCTGGACATCGCCTAGAGACGGGCCCGCACCGCACCTTGCGGGCCGGCGCATGAGTGTTCCGTCGATGAGTGCGTAGTATTTCCGACGGTTCACTCACTAAGTCGCGGTGTATGGCACACGGCAGGTTGTTTTAGTGTGGTGAGAGCCCCACATAACCGCGCGGCGTCCCCGCGCCGCGCGGTATGCGGAAGGTACATTTTTTCCTGCCTGAACAAAAAAAAAAAAAGGTGAGCTGCTGTATTGTGGAGCAACAATTTGATTGATTGAAGACTCTCGGGTCACTGCAACCTCAGACGGTGCGATGGTGTAAATGTGTAACCGGAGGTATTATGATATAACCAACCAGGATTCAAGAACCAGGAAAAAAAAGGATAATCAGCCAACGTCATGGTTATTTTAGATACAACTCTCAAATAAGGCTCGATACTCATCATCATAACATTGCTCCCGGATGCATCCGAGGTTCACACCATGGAGCCCGGGTCCGCTCACTCCTTCTTGTTTCTCTCCTTGTTTGTTTGCTCACTTGTTTGACTTATACGGCTTTTATGGAAGCGACTGCCGGTTGACCCCCGTCAGGAAAGCCTACCGTAACGGCTTGCAAGGGAGGTTGACTTGGGCCCCGAAGATCTTATTGGGGCCACAACAATAAGGAATAATACTATTTAAAGTTATACAAAGAGAGTTAATTCAGAATTAATTACGTATGTTCCTTCTGTCACTAATAAGGAAGCGGGTGAAGTATATATATAATTAGACCTTTGGAAGTCGTTTTGTCTGCAAACAATTAATTAACATATTAAAAATACTTCTAGATAAGCCAGCACGCCCTCGAAAATGTTCACGTTTTACAACAGACAGTAAAAAGGAAATAAATAACCTGCCAAGTGCCAGTTGGACTCGCGCACGAGGGGTTCCGTACCATTATCTACCTGTTGCCGTTATCATTATCGAAAATACACGAGCAAAGAAAATACGTTTGTTGTATGGGAGTCCCCCGTAAATATTTGTTTTATTTTAATTTAATTATTTACTTTAAAAGTGAACATACAACTAAATATTCTGTGAATATTTCAAGGCTCTAGCTATTACCGTTATCAACATCGAGCAAAAACAAGCAAATAAGAAAAACCCGTTTGTTGTATGGGCGCCCCCTTAAATGTTTATTTATTTTATTTCCAGTATTTTTATTATAGCGGCAACAGAAATACATCATCTGTGAAAATTTCAACTGTCTAGCTATCACGGTTCATGAGATACAGCCTGGTGACAGACGGACGGACGGACAGCGGAGCCTTAGTAATGGGGTCCCATTTTACCCTTTCAGTACAGAACCCTAAAAAGCACTCAGGTAATACTCTTATCAGCTCTCGGTCTGCACTTTCCCAGACGTATTTCCAAGTATATTTCGCTACACGGTCACCAAACATTGTTGGAACAGTGTTAACTTATTAGTTATGCCGTTGGACAAGCAATCGAGCGGTGGCGCTCTTGAACCACACCCAGTAAGTTATGTTCACTCATTCTATACAAAAGGATTTTCACGTAAGACGAGGGGTTTACACGAAATCTTACTAGTAATGTCCTAGGCTCAGGAAACAGACGCGAAACACTGAAGTAATAAATAAATAATAAATATTCTACGACATGCTACACAGCGCTTTCTAGACCCAAAGTAAGCATAGTTTAACTAGCTTGTGTTAGGGGTTCCTGGCGAAGACACGGCGCTCCACACGCCGTGTCTTTACCAACATGATGATAATTAAGGAGTTAAAATGATGATAAGGAGTAAGCAGACCCAGAGACAAAACTTCGCAAAAATGAAGCTTTTATATTAGCAACAGCGCAAGTTGGTATTATTAAACGACCTCATCAATTCACCTATTCTTAAAATCATTTCAGAATAGAGTCCATGTGACGTTTACTCATTTTAAAATGCCCTAGCCGCATAATAAATAACATAACATAAACTCACGCCTATATCCCCGAAGGGGTAGGCAGAGGTGCTAGTACCCACGTTGAATGTCATGCATGTTCAAAGAAGTTCCGTATAGACAAAGGTAATTCGTCGATTCTTAACACCCACGCACACGAAAATAACATAACCAAAGACCACTATATATTATGTAACTTGCTAGTGAAAAAAATCGTATGTAATTGCCTGTATCCTAGATGTTTTAATTGAGTTAACGTTTGAATTTTCTTTCAAAGACTGTCATGGAAAGATTTGGTATAGAGGGCCTTGCCCACATCCTTGAGGTCCAAGTCAACCTCACCTGCAAATCGGGTATCTGCTAAACAACAGCCGATGCTCTGGCGCAGGCCTTCCTTCCAGGGTTGAGAGATCAGACGGCAGTTGCTCTCAGAAAAGCCAACACACCAATCAAAAACAATAAGCGGATCTCGGGCTCCAAATGCAAACTTTGAACGCAACTGGGAGATCACGATGATGATGATGATGAACGTTTTGATATGTTATTTAAACGTAAGCACATACAACTGCCAATTATTATAAAAAGTGTGTATTTGTATGGGTCTTCCATTATTATATTGTGTCATTTTTAGGGTTCCGTTACCAAATGGCAAAAACGGAACCCTTATAGATTCGTCATGTCTGTCTGTACAGAAAAAAACAATAAATTTTGGGGGTTCCCCAAATATTTTTTTAGGTCTTTAAAAATGATATTGAGGTTTCTAATATCATTTTTTTCTAAACTGATTAGTTTGCGCGAGAGACACTTCCTAAGGGGGAAAATGTGCCCCCCCCCCCCTGTAACTTCTAAAATAAGAGAAGGATAAAATTTCAAAAAATATATGATGTACACTACCATGCAAACTTCCACCGAAAATTGGTTTGAACGAGATCTAGTAAGTAGCTTTTTTTTTAAATGTCATAAATTTTAAACCGCGATTTACCTTTCCTTCAATCAACTCAAAATATAAAAATTTTACTTGCTGCTACGGAACCCTTCATGGGCGAGTCCGACTCGCACTTGGCCGGTTTTTGGGTTACTTGACCGAAATAGCTTGGTTTTTTTAGTGCTGTGCTAATATTAGGAACTCGAATACGTAACTAGTGCTTTCCTCATTGTTAAACTTGTCCTGTAGCCTGACTGACTGCCCTTGACATCCCACCGATGTGGCGCACTTTCGATTTATTCTCTCCGTATTAGAAATACGAATCTTCCATGTATGGTCTTCCATTATTATATAGTTTAATTTGTAAGCTAATATAGCTTGGTTTAATTTTTTAGTGCTGGCAACACTATATTAACATAAGTAACTAGAATACGCAACTTGTTCTTTCCTCATTATTAAACTTGTCCTGTAGCCTGACTGACTGCCCATGACACACCCACCGATATGCGAGGCGCTTTCGGTTTATTCTCTCCGTATTAGAAGAACACTCCCAGTTGAATGTCAAAATAAATTAATTACACACGTATGTACTTCGGGAAAGCCCACCTAATCTCGGACTGATAGGGTCACGCTTTACTTACTAGTAAAGGGCTCCTGTTGGTTTCTATATCTTTAGTAGTTATGATCGCCACTTATGCATTTAATATTGTATTGTGCGGTAATTGGATGAAATTGTGGATGGTGTGTGTCTAGATAAACTTGGACTATGTCATGTAGATGTGTGCGTAGTTCAGAGAATTAATTCTATATTTATTCTAGCGAATACGGAACAAAATTAATTAAAAATAAAGTATATGAAATATGAAGTATATTTATATAAAATAATTTTAAAAATATTGATTTTCTCTGATATCGCGGCAGATTAAAGGTCTCACACACATCAGGGCCATGCCCAGGCCATGGACGGGCCGTGCCCCGTCGGGGCTCAAAAAAGTATAGTTGTGTACATTGTTTATGAACTCGTTCACACATGTCCATGCCCGAGCCGGCGATGGAGCTTCAGTGCTCGGTCTAAGCACGGCCACGGCTCTGACACATCTCGGACACGGCTCTGACACGTACCGGACACGGCCCTGAAGTGTGGATAGGCTAAGGATATTAAAGGAAATAAATACTTTTTACTTATGTGCTTAGAAGTTTATGATCCTTCCATATAGTCCAGTTATTAATGGTAAAATAGTGTCAGGATACTGCAATATTCATATGTTGTGTCTTGTACAATGGGGATATTTAAAAAAGATACTTGGGTTATGTTAAGTGAACGATTCTGAACACAGTTTTTTTCTTTTTTAACTTCCTGTCTGGTTGATCACGATAGACGCAAAAACTACTGAACAGATATTGATGCGGTTTTTCCATTAGAAAGGTCTTGGTCAGACTTAAAATCTGCCGTATGTTTGATTGCAATTGGTTAAGTAGAAGATATAAGCAAAAAATGATAACCGACCTCCGCACGGGCGGAGTATTAAGTATCTTTTTAGTATTAATTGTATATACGTGTAGTGCATGTAAAAGTCTAAGTTCAATACTATCGATATTCAAGAATAAACAATACTTCAAATGTAACTTGTCAAATTTATCAATTTTCATTGTAAAATAACAAGACGTATGTATGGTCACAGGCCAGAGGTCACAGGTCACAGCCACATATAGAATGTGGTAATTTTTTAAATTTTAACGTTACAGAGCTTAGATTCTTTCTGCTATGTCGTTACTCTCAAATGCTACAAAATCATACCAAATTATGATAAATATTCATCTATGATGTTCCTAGGTCTGACGTGACTTCTTAATCCAAACATTTAGATTGAGGTGCCCCTTTTTTGTCCTCATATTTTTGGAGTTTTAAGTTCTAATATTGAGGAAAGATCTCACAAAAATTTTAAACTTACTACTAAATAAGTACACAAGGACATAATGTCCATGCGGACATTATGTCACATAAACTAACGAAAATCAACAAAGAAATGTTCATCGATTTTATCGAAACAACAAAAGTTACGATTTTAAACTCTATGACGCGGATTTTTGAATTGAAGTACGACGCTGCCTTTAAAGTTGGAGCTATTAGCTCTAAAGTGTAGATATAAATTCTGAATCTATATATACAAAAATCATCATCTAGTCTCCGGCAAAGAAGAATAAGGGCCGATAGTGAGCATATGGCTCATGAAAAAGTACCGGTATCCAATAGGCTAACCCGCTATTACGTGAGACGAAACGAAGAAAAGTATATGTTATTACAACACCTCTGCCTACCCCTTATAGCGTGAGTCTATGTTTGTATTTATACTTTAGTAATAAGCAATTATATTATACCAAACTTATAATAGCATTTATTTTTATATAGTTACCACTACCTTACACGACGAAATAAATTGAAATAACATTATTAATTCATGTGGATACAATATTCCTACAGTTTATAAAGAAGCAGTAACGTTATTCCGCCGACTAGAGGTAAGGCCTGTAATAATAGCTGTGACGGGATTATTCTTGTCACAGGTATTATCAAATAGCTTAACTCTGTACCGCACACTATCTTCCTGCCTTCATTTTGACCTCTTTATTCGACAAGTACCTATCGAATGTGTAAAGATTCACAATTTAATGATTGTTAAATCATTTGTGAGTCTTTTCATGAATGTTAAATAAACGCCTTGAATAATTAAAATCGTTGATCTTATTCTAAAATGAGGTACTCTCGTGATATCAAATGTATACCGCGTTGTATGACTGAAGTCACTTCTCTATTACTTTGTTCCATCCGCACTTACTTATTAATGCATGTCCTGCTCCACTCTTGCATGTGCTGAGATAGGCGAATGTGCCTTGTTTAGAGTGACCATTTTAAGCACCGGTGCCTTGTCTATCTGTTTCAGATATACCATCATTGCATGGGACTTTAGATGTAGGTGCATGTCAAATTGTGAGTCATCGCGTAAATTGGTGATAATATTCAATAAGATACTGAGTTCAACTTGTTTCAATGAAATCTGTCAATGGTTTCTTAGGTAATATTAGGTTGTTACATATGAAATTTCCGTTTTTCTTGAAGAAACTGAAGGAAACCCCATTTTCAGTACTAACATTTTTGCATTTTTTTTAGGAATGACAAATCCAAAGTTTATGATTTTTTTTGTGTATGAATGAGACAACATTAAGCTAACAAACACCAACTTTCATTACATTTTTGAAAAGTGACAGCTGTTAAGTAATACGAAATTTATCATCAAAATGGATAGCATTTAGGAAGTACTGTTTTTGAAGATCGAATTAATTTATCAAGCGGCCAATAAAAACAAAATTTAATACAGAGTTGTGAAATCTTGAAATCAACTTTCAAACAAAATACCTATAACTAATGGAAATAGCTATTAAATTATAGGAATAACGAACTCATGAAATAATAAGAAAATTTCGGCAATTTCATAGGTAAAGACCTATTATTATGTATACTGTAACTGTACATTTAAAGGTATAAAGGAAATATTATATCATAAATAAGTTTTGAACTATATAAAAATGCAGATGGAACCTTATCTATTTTTCAAAGAATAGAGTAGTTTCAAATTTGTCTTATTTTCCTTCTTATTTGTTCAATACACCTCAACATAATATTTTATTCATAAGTCCCCGGAAGGGAAAATATCATTATTTTTAACAGGAATTGAACTACGGTATTTCATTTTTTATTTGGAAGTTTTCAAAAATTTCTTAATATTTTCATTTTGTCAAGATTTTTGCCCGTTACTATACTTCTGGTGTTGTAAGAAAATGATAAAAAAGGAAAAAATGACGACGGAAAAGATTATGTAGAAGTAGTTGTTGTGAGGTTCAGCACCAAAGCACAGCATACCAAATTTTCATTTTTTTACAATTTCAAATTCCAAGATCAGTCTAATGATACATCACATGCATATATGTACCTACTCATATCTTACTACATCGGATGTGATAGTATTGATTGTGTAATAGAGAGAGTAGCTTAGTAGAAATTATACGGGTTTCGTTTATACTGCAAGCCCCCCCCCCCTTTTTTTTTACTTGCGGAAATCCCTTCGGATACCCCGCCGCCGGCCAGCGGGGGTGTTTATGTCATGTATCGACTAAAACCTAAATAAACATGGTAGGTACGATTTTGAAGCTATTTACCATTTGCATGATAAAAACATGTACCAGGCCACTCAGAAAGTATTGCGAAAAAAAGTTTTTATATATGAGAGACTGGTCAGTTATAATCTATTCCTAAAATATGATTATTTATGAGTAAATATAAGTACGTTCCAATTTCAAAATTTATCTCTGCATTTTTTGCAAGATAATTTCAATTATTGTGTCTCATTGAAAAATAGATCTGCGTCGGGAACATTTTCGCGCTATGATTTTCTACGATTTCAAGTGTCGCCTGAAACCAGACGAATCGTACGATAGACTTCAAATGGCATTCATGGATGAAGGCCCTTCCAAGGCGACCGTGCATCGTTGGTATAACGAATTCAAGCGCGGTCGAGTGACTTTGGAGGATGAAGAAAGAAGTGGTCGCCCTTTGACGGCTGTTACGGAAGAAAACGTGCTAGCAGTGAAAAATTTAATCCAAGATAATAGACGAGTCAGATATCAAGAGATTCAGCACATTCTTCAGATTGGATCAGGAAGCCTTCACGAGATTCTACACGTGCATTTTCGTGTGAGAAGGATAGTTTCACGCTGGGTGCCGCACAATCTCACCGATGCTCAGAAGCAGGCCCGGGTGGAATGGTGTCGTGATATGATAAACAAGTTTGAAGCAGGCGCGTCTCGGCGTGTTTATGACATCATTACAGGTGATGAGTCGTGGATTTATCAGTATGATCCAGAAACAAAACGCCAGTCGACGGTTTGGGTGTTTCCAAACGAATCAACACCTACCAAAGTGAAGCGATCTAGAAGCGGAGGGAAGATTTTGATCGCGAGTTTTTTCAATTTGTCTGGCTACTTGTTATCAATCCCTTTACGAAATCAAAGAAGCATCAACGCTGAATGGTACACTACCAAATGCTTGGCAGAAGTTTTTTCTGTAGTGAGCTACAAGCGACCAAACACAGGGCTCCGCGGGATACTACTCCACCATGACAACGCGCCCGCACACACCGCGCTTAAAATGAGGGACTTCCTGGACAGCACTCCGGTTAAACTCCTAGGTCACCCTCCTTACAGCCCTGACCTTGCACCGTGCGACTTCTTTTTATTCCCGAAAATTAAAAATCAGCTCAAAGGGATACAATTTTCGTCGCCGGAAGATGCGCTGTCAACGTTTGAGCAGGCTGTAAACGAGGTATCTGCGGCGGATTGGAAAAAGTGTTTTGAAAACTGGTTCAAACGCATGAAACTTTGTATAGAGGCTGGTGGAGAGTACTTTGAAAAGATTTAATAAAAAAATATTTACCTATAGAACACTTTTTTTTATTTTCGCAAAACTTTCTGAGTGTCCCACGTATGGTAGGCGACGAAACCTGAACACAATATGTGTCGTTCATTGTAAAAGTGGTGTAACTCCATAATTTACATATATGGGTATTTTTTCATAATGGACCCATAATTAATCATATCTTTCATTATAAAAGTGAAGGAACTCCACTGACTCCACTATACCTCCACAGATGGCGTTACTAGTGCAGTTAGGAAACAGATTTTAATTAATCTTCACTATAATAGTGAAGTAAGTCACTAGTCACTATAACAGTGAAGTAAGTCCGGAGTTGATTCACTTTTATTGTGACCGCTGTTTGTCAGTTAGTGCACGTATCGTGATCTTCTTTGAAAAAAGTATTTTTAAATAGCTGTGGGCCTACCGCCCAAGTGTCGTCGATATCACAGCCGTCGAAATGTTGCGTTGGTCAAAGTCGACGGCCATTTTGTACCGCCCCATTGATAATCGATGCCGGCGCGGCGTAAGAATGAATGAAACGCTGTTTTTGACAGCTAAATAGCTGCTGCCTAAAAGAATTCAAATCAACGGCGTCGCTTTGAAGGGTCATTTCATTACGGCACCTCACCTTTCTTTCTTTCTTTTCTCTTTTCTTTCTTACTATGGCTTTTATGGGGGCGACTGGGTTCTGCCCTCCTATTGTACCTAACACTGGGCTACTATGGCTTTTACCTTTAGTCTTTAGGCTTTACAAAATCATGTTATCATGTATTCTGATTCTTGCACCGGACAAAATCGCAACATAAAGACCACCCTTTCCCTCCTAAAGCTTGTACAAGATCCGGACACCAGTATAACTACCATAGACCATAAGCTTTTGGTGTCAGGGCATTCCTTTTTGCCTAACGATGGGGAATTTGGGATTGTTGAGAGTGCAAGCCGCCGTCATGGACTAACTTATAGTCCAGAACAATGGATTGGGATTATGAAAACAGCCAAACGCAAAGAACCTTCCTTTGTTGTAACAGAAATAAAGAATTCCGAATTTTTAAGCACTGTGGCCTTAGAAAAGGCTATGACTAATAGAAAAAAAACAACTTGCGGTTATGACTTCAATTGGCTGAATATAAGATGGCTGAGGTTAGAAAGGAATTATCCTTCACAATTTCTATTTAAGGAGACGCTCAACCCCGACACCCCCTTCTATAAAGTAGACCTATCTAAAAATCAGCAAGGACGACAGCCCCATTTGTACAATATTAGACAAGATACACTCTATCCATCCAGAAGACCTGTCACTAATGCCAAGAAGAAGGACATGCTCGATCTTCTACCGTACATACCGCCAATTTACCATCTGTTTTACAAAAATCTTAAAGTAGATATTCCAACTCGATCGAGTAGACATAACGTTGATGGACATTCATCTGATGACGAAATAATTTATGATTAAAACACCTGACTATAGCATAATTATGTTTGAAGAGTCACTATAATAGTGAAGCACTATAATAGAAAAATAAAAAAATAAAATTTACTAACAGAAAAATTGCTTAATTTTTAGGATACTACCTACTGTTATATTCTTTGATTTGTCATGAATAAATAAAAATATAATTCATGGAATAAATGACTGTCTTTTTTTTCTACACATCAATTAACAAAAACCCTTATTATTTCAAAACTTCATTAGAGGGAGATAATTCACTATTACAATGAACGACACATATATACTTTTATTTTTTGACACCGCCTCCTCTGGCCCATTAATAGAGTGACGGGTCCAGCTTGTCACCGTTGCCATTTACCTGAAATTTCAGCTAAATCCGTCCAGCCGTTTTTGCGAGAAAGAGTAACAAACATACATACATACTCACAAACTTTAGTAGTATACATTACATATGTATAACTCTAGTGGTTTTGGCAGCGCACGCCAGAATAGCTCGTATATGGTAGATTTTTTCCTACTTACTTACTTGACACTTATCGTCATATTTTGGACAATTCACACAATATCTTTATAAATTGTAGCCTTTAAGTTATTCTGATGTATGAGTTATATTATTGTAAAGTTTCATTAAAATCCATTCAGGAGTTTTTTCGTGAAATAGTAACAAATATCCATCCATCCATCCATCCATACTTACAAACTTTCGCGTTTATAATATTAGTAGGATTACTCGTGCAATCAAATTCATATTTTATAGGGCAAAAAACTAAATAGATGTATTACCTTGCCATATACATCTATCTACCCTTATTATATAATACTTGTTCAAATGTGCTATGGGTTACCGACACCTTCAGGGCCCAAGGCTACTTCACCTACAAGTCGGTGCACCTGCTAAACAACGGCCGAGGCTCGGGCGCAGGCAGACGGCAGCCGCTCTTTTAATAGTCAACAATCCAATAAAAACAATTAGCGGACTTCGGACTCCAAAGTGTACACTTTGGACGCAACCAGGAAAAGACTTCTTTAAATGTGCTTCAACAACTCAAATTAATCAATAGTATTTACAAAACGCAAAGCGATAGTCGTAGCGAACAACATCGTCGGGTAACTCAAGAATAACGCCTCAAAGTGAAAGGCAGCTATCGGGAGTATCGGGCGGAAATTGCGCCCCCAAGCGAAAGGGGGATCTAATCTAAGCGTTGCGTGTACCACCCCAATCATTAGCACTATCCACTGATAGTTCACCTTTCTTTACTCGTTCGCCGTTTGCATTTGGTGATCTAAATACAAATTTTAGAAGATAGTCGGTCAAATAGTTGAATGACCCGGCTCTATTAGCTGGTATGCTGGTAATCATCAGGTCATTTGCCATGAGTTCCTGTTCTCTATTGTTGAGATCCTTCTTGAGCTGCTCAACAACAGGGCTCGTCGTGGAGGCCAACGGAGGATGCTCCCTTGTGTGTGTCTCCAGACCCTGCAACCTCGACTACAGAGCGTCCATGCGTGTGTTGCATGCTGTAATAGACGACTTCAGACCCAACAATTCACTCCTAATCTCCCCAACTTCAGCCCTCAAGCCACGAACCTCAAGTACTAATCATTTGATTGTGGCCCGCATATCGCGGCACTCCTGAGAGTCATCCATTTTCTCCTTTGCTGCCACTCCCGTCACGCTGTTCTGATGCTCACCATCGGTGCCCTGCTCAAGGTTTCAACCTCTCACCGGTGTTTCCGAATTGTTGTCTCTAATGTATTTTTTTTTACACTTAGGACACTGCCATTAAGAGGGCACCGAGCCTCCCCCAGAGAGTCCCACACATGCTCCATGAAACGGCAAGCGACTTTTAGTGCATTTAATAGCGTCCGTCGCAGAGATGAATTTACCACATCCTCCACACGAACGGGGCATGTCTGCAGCGTTGATTATATTATTGTAATTACGCCACTGCGTCAGAAGGAGGGTTATGTTTTTCGAGAGTATGTATGTATGTATGTATAATTGTTTGGCACGCTCTGCAGCCTGAACGGCTCGATGGATTTTAGCTTCAGAGGTGTCGTTAGATTCGTATTTACTGTGAGAGTGACACTGAGTATATCAAAATAATAATAAAACGAAATAGTGGATTTTTGGCGCTAAAATGTATGTTATTCAAAAAATATTTTCACTCAAACTTATCGAGTAGGGTATCAAAATGAAGAACTTTAAAAGGGGATTTCAAAAATATATATATCGTATGTAAAAAGTATACAATAAAATTATTAAGACCGAAACAAGTTTGATAGCAGGCGGGACCCAGATGCAAATCATAAACCGAAAGAAAATTAATGGGTCCCGCCTGCTATCAAACTTGTTTCGGTCTTTTTAGGGCAGTCCGGTTATTTGATTTTTTTAATTAATAATTTTATTAGTAGTATATGGAATTTAGTTTATTAGATGTAAGAATTATTTATTATTAGATATATGGAGCACTTAATTATTTAAGTCGTACAGATACCCAACAACACAACTTTACAGTGACTGCGGGGTATTGAAGGTCCGACAGCTTTTTATACTGCAGGCTGTACTCAGAACACACACTATCACACCCACACCTGATCCCGACAAGCGTAGAA
The DNA here is from genome assembly GCA_946251805.1 of Cybosia mesomella. Classification (NCBI taxonomy): domain Eukaryota; kingdom Metazoa; phylum Arthropoda; class Insecta; order Lepidoptera; family Erebidae; genus Cybosia; species Cybosia mesomella. Next base: position 8,555,870 of record OX276390.1, read on the forward strand.
TTTTTCTTGCAGGTACTCAACATAAAACAACATTCGCTCAACATCAGTACTTACACACTATGCACTTACATATATAAGAAAATTGAAAAGGAAATAAAAATATCTCATATGAATAAACATGCAGTTAAAATTAAAGTAACAGAATGGTTATTACATCAAGATTATGAGAATACAGAACATCTGCTCAAGTATATAGCCTAGCACGCATACACACACACACACACACACACACGCGCGCGCGCGCGCGCGCGCACACCCACATACTAACCATACCACAATTAATACTAATTTGTATCACTGTATGCTACTCCTGTTTTAAGAGTCCATACTACTCCAGCTAAAATGCAATATTTACCCCCCGCTCACTGGCGGCCGGCCCACGCCGCGCAGTAGTCGATCGCGACTATCTCACTCTCACAAGGATGCGCGCGTGACCTCGTGCGCTAGAGTTCACGCGTAGACTACGATAAGGTAAACTAGCTAATAATCGGCAGGTTGGTTATAGAAATAAAATAAAAATCTGCATTATAATTTCTATCTTATTGTTAATTTTAAAACTACCTATATAGAGTAACACAATAATTAACAATCATAATTACTTGATATTATTAGTGTTAATCAAATGTATAGTTTGCTACACTCATTTACTTTGGCGGTACGAAGTTCACCGGGTCAGCTAGTGTGTTAGAATAAAATCATGTCGAGAAAGAAAAATACAACAGTATAATAAAAATGCTTTATTCTCGTATTGGCATGTTTCGAGTATGTCTTGCATCACACAACTCAGGTAACATAAATGACAAATAAAAATCACTTAATTTGCTCGCCATATTAAGTTCCCAAAACCGATCATCCCTTTCAATAATTTCTGTTTTGATCTCTCGTTCACGTCCTGACCATACCCCAAAAATACATTTATGTCTGCCAGTGATGTGTAATTGACCCTGAACTTGTATAAACCAAGCATGTTTTTTATTGATAATAAGACCATCTTTGGATCTCTTCCAAAAATTTACTTTCTTCTTATCTATTGCGTCATCTAGGGATGTTTTAAATGCTGTGATTGGGCACTTTATTTCGACCAAGATATCATCACCTATAATCCCGTCAGGTGTGGCACCTAAATAAGGCAAATTTTTGTCAACGAAGAGACCGCAAGGCTCTATCTTGACTTTGAGCTGCGATTCTAATTGTTCTAAGGCAATACTCTCATGTTCGATTCCATGTTTTAAGGACGGCACATGGCTAAGATTTTTTGGATAAAGAATATTCTTCACTAAATTCTTCACGCTTGTGGTTGATCGCCTATTTATGACTTTTGCGAAATTTGATGCCGTGAGAAGCTTCCTTCTAAGCTCTAACCACGTACTTGAATCTTTCTGTAAAATCGTTGCTTTTTCTATTTGTTTTCTATCTTCTTCTGAACTCGGTAAATTTTTAAGAAAATCTTCCTTAACTCTGTTGTATTCCAAAGGGGGCATATCAGGTTTTTGGCAATTTTCGCCATAATTTTTATCCCCAAGTTTTTGTTGATTCATCAAAAATAGCTTTCTTCCCTTTCTTACATATTTTGAAGCACTTTTTCTTTGTTTCAAACGTCTCTCTTCTAGTTTTTTTACTGCAGCCTTAGGACTTTTTCCTGATACGGATCTGTGTAAAGTAGAAAGGGGGCATTTAGTGTTAAATGAGACCACGGCAGCATTACATCTCGACTCATACCCGCGGCGCATCGAAAAGTTTATTCTTTTCCCGCCCACAAACTTAGCAATGATGCTATTAAAAGATTCGACCTTATTGCTATCACTATTGTGCATAAGACTTCGTGCTTTAGATGCCACAGTGTTGACAATAAACTTTATTCTGTGCCATATAGCACACGTTTTTAAAATGACGGTCACATCTTCACTATTTTTTTGACTACTACAATAGTATGATTGGCACTCTGTGTGGTTCCCAAACGCATGATTATAAGCGTTTGTAATATCTTTGAACAGTAAATTTACTTTTGTATCAAAATGTGTAGTTTTAGATGCATGTTCCGTTATTGACAAGCAAATTACTTTTCTTATGGCAAGAATTCTTTGCGTAGTAATTTTTTTTCTTAAATTGGCAGGATATTTGGTTTCCGTAGTTATATTTTTAAGTTTTTTGCACATATTTCGGAATATGTGATTTTTACACTCTATTTTTTCCACGGTACAGTCAGCATATGGGCGACCTTCCAAAATTTTTTTATAAGTACTTGAATCACCATCAGCCACCATGCGTTCATATATAAGCTTATGTGTAGTAATCGACTGCTTGAATCCCTCTAACAATAATTCGGACTCCATACCTGTAGAAGGTCCGCTATAATTTTTGAAACAAACATGGTCTCCAGGCATGATGCCTTTATTGTCAGCCCTCGCACATATGCAACAATATTTGTTCTTGACTCCAATAAACAAGACTTCGCCAAATCGTTTACCTATAATAGCCGCCGCTCCAGATAGGGCTGAATAATTGGTATTAAATGATCGTTTACTCCATGCACCATCCGCAATGACGTCTATGCGAGCAATACCGTTTTTATCCACACGGCCTTCCGCAATAGCAGCATCACGTTCTCGAATTCCAGCCATCTCCATGACATTTACAGCCGTGTTTTGCCAATCTTCATAAATTTGACTTTGTACTTTATCATAAAGTTTTTGGGTGAAAGTCGGGCAATCCATTGATGCACATAGCTCATTAAATTGGGAATAGCCAATGCCAGAGGTTATAATGCCAGATGTTACAGCTCTATTTAAATCTAATTTTGATGTGGGTTCTGAGTCAAGATAAAATATTTGGTTACACATGTTGCATTTTAGTGTATATTTTGAAAGAAGTCCTTTTCGTTTTTCCGATATTATATGCACATTATTTAATGTGCAGCCAAATGCTTTGTTGTGACCACATATATTTAGAAGATTTTTATAAAAATATTCAAAATCCACAATTCGTCGCCCTTCAACTTTAAAAATACTCCTTCGCTTGGAATCGTCCTGATTTATTTCTAACCTGAAATAATCGTAGAATATGATATAGTTCTATTATTATTAGGTATTTGTATAAAAAACAGTCTGTATAAATTTAGCAATTACCAGTTAGTATTATCGTCATCGTTTGATTCATTTTGTGGATCCCTATTTGCGGTAGGACATACAGTTCCAGTTTCAGTAGACCTGAAAGGACAATATTGATATTACTCGTATATTCTTTCAATGGTACCTATCTGCAGTTCAGACTATATATTTGACGACCTCTGTGGCGTGGTGGTAGTCAACGCGATTGCTATGTGGTCCTGTGTGGGTTCGATTCCCGCTTAGTGCAAATATTTGTATGCATGAATATCAATATTTGCATTAGTCTGGTGTTTCTATGTACATATTGTATGCATTGACAAAAAAATATACCTCTATGTAAGTCTATCCGCATCCTAGAACCCATAACACAAGCTAGTTAAACTATGCTCATCATGAGTCTAGGTGACGTTGTGTAGATTGGCTTATAATATTTATTTATATTTATTTATTTATATTGAACTACCCTTCCACCTGGATGTTAATGTATTATACATATAAATCTGTCAGATCTATTAAAAAACCCCACGTCAAAATCTGTTGCGTAGTTTAAAGATCTAAGCATACATAGGCACAGACATCGGGAAACGACTTTGTTTTACACTATGTATTGTAGTGATGACTATTTATTAATAGACAACTATACTTCTATAGCACTCACAATTCCACATTTTCTAATGTAAACAGATCAGGATGTTCTTGCTGTTCCGATGACATTTGCGACCTGAAATAAAATTAGGTTTACTTTCGGCCTCTTCCCACACATTTTCTCTTATATTGATCTCAAAATGCAATGCTAGTAAAAAGTTCGATTGCTAGTTACAAATAATATTATAATATTGAAGCGTCGGTAGTTGAGTGGTTAAGGGGTCGGCCTTACGATCGAGAGGTCCCGGGTTCGAATTCTGGCCATTACACTACCGACGTGAACCCACTCCTAGCACAAACAATTTAGCTTAGTTGGAGGGGTTAACGGGAATAGGTATTAGTAATTTAGATTGCTAATATTCTTTTAAAAAAAAAAAAATTATAATTATATTATCATCATCTCTCGCACACAACAGGAACACCGTTATGTGACGTTTGTTTTCTTTTCCTTTTTATTTCTTCACTCAGTACTTTATGACCGCTAGAAGGCACCACATTAGATTCAATGATATGTCATAATGTCCAGTTCTGATAAGTGGTTACATATATACATACATACATACATAACCTGTCAAAACCATAACCCTTCTCTTGGCTTCGCCGATGTCGGGGAAAAATCTAGATACACTGTATTGAACAAACAACTTGTCTACAACTGGTGCGTTTACCCTAATTGACCGGACTGAGCCGCGCTCAAACTTCAGCTGTTACTCGTAAGTCGTAGCCGTTTTTGGAAACTATGGCGATCGCACTATGAGTAGGTACTTACATAAGAATGACAGTAATAATAAAATGAAATGTGTGGATTGTTATGAGAAGAAATTATGTACTCACATATTTGCAGGAATATTCTCTTTATCATTAGTATCTACTTCTTGTAATCGACGTTTTCTGAAATTTAAACAATAATGTTGTTTATCCGTATCACAGATCCGTATACGGTATGGATGACGAAGGGATAGAAGTAAGCAGATATATATAGTTATTTATGATTTGAGATTGACATGGTCAAACATTAGTAGGTATATAACAATAAATATGTAATAATAATAAATAAATATTCTAGGACAATCTACACAAAATGTAGACTTCGCAGATAATAAAATATTGTTTATTAGTACACAACGAAAAATCCTCATAGTATATTTATCACTTTATCAGATACAAATAAATGGGTTCCTACATACCTATTTCCTAACTTTATTCTCATTGTATTGTAAATAAAATAGTAAACTTAGGTAGGTTGATACTTACTTTATAACGTCGTTCATATGTTTTACTATTTTTTTACGCCAACATACACTTTTCCTCTTCTGGTTACGCTTATTACCCATTTCGATTATCCTAGCTTGGCTGAGCGCGAGTGACACAGGTTCCCCGTATGAAAGCCGAAGCGCGACTGAAGAGGGGGTCGCGCGGCAGTACGAGCCGTGTTAGAGTGGGTATAATTTAGATATTTGCTGATTATGAAAAAACTAAAATATATTTAAAAAAATTAAAACTTATAACATCCGCCTTATATTAAAGTTAAGTTGTATATAAAGTTTCATGTTCCCATTTTGGGTATATCCATCATAAAAATGATTTTATTTCTATGGTTTAGAGGCAACTTTGTAATAATTTTCTATCGACTCAATTTTACGGAATCGTGTTTTCAGCACATATAGTCATCTCCCCGAATCCTCAACTTTACTATATATAAATTCTAAGGACTATGCTTCACTACTTTTTTTAATATACACGTTTAAAATATGTCAATTGAGGTATTATAGGCTCTTAAAGGTGAGGTTCGATTCGACTTTAAAATCAAATAAATATTTATTTTTTCCTACACAATAGTGCCACAGAATTCAACATAGTTCTTTAGTCTTAATCAAAAATAAATCACACCGAAGATATGTACTTTATAAAAATAAAACTATGGTGTCCGAGTTTTTTGTATTCTTGAATCCCTGATGTTTCATGATTCAAGAACTGTAATACTGAATGAACGGACAGCACAAAACTTATAATAAGTAGGTATCTACCTATTACTGCATGCAATATAATAATACTTAACAAGTCAATATTTTTAAACATATTCTATCAAACTAGCATTAGAAAGAATGGCAGTAACACTAACAGAACAACACCAGCCGTAATGGGATTCACTTCCGACCTGATAATGTCAATCCCAGTAGATTTACGGTACGAGCCTTCGAATTCCATTATAACTTCCCCTTGTAATAGTATCTGTTTAGAATGAAACGTCTTAGAACTTCAGGTGGAAATAGAAAGTTAGTGAATCCTTGAACACAATATTATGGTGTTTTGATCATGTAAAATTAGTACCAAATATCCCTCGTTGCATAGGTATATAATATAGGTATAGGTATACAAAAAATAGAGTAGACAGATATAAATAGAGTATTTGTATCCCAAAAATGTATTAGGGCGATATTTGGTTTGGGCCCACTGAACACTTGCAGAGAACCTTTCAAAAAAAAAAAAAAGAATTGACAATTTATTTTTTTGAGACGGCCATTGAGACGGCCTCTGTGGCGTAGCGGTAGTGCATTCGACTGCTACGTCAGGGGGCGCGGGTTCGATTCCCGCTCAGTGCAAATATTTGTATGCATGAATATGTCTATTTGCATTGGTCTGGGTGTTTCTATGTATAATATGTATGTATTTTTGTTTATCCGCATTCTGGAACCCATAACACAAGCTAGTTAAACTATGCTTACTTTGGGTCTAGAAAGCGCTGTGTAGAATGTCGTAGAATATTTATTTATTTATATATAATTAGGTACTTCAATCTACATACCTACTCGAAATAGCATTAAAAGTTTATAACCAAATACCCCGAACTCTAAGAGAATTACCCTTTGCAAAATTTAGAAGGGAAATGTTTAAATGGTTGTCTGAAAAGTGCTTTTACACAATGAATGAATTCTTGGAATGTAAGTAAATGTAATTTTATTAAATATTAAAAAGTAAAGTTTTTGACATTTTTGCAATTTTATTATATTATACATTATAATATACATTATGTATGACATTTTATGATTACTCCTTGAAGTATATGTAAATTGCATTAATTTTAAGAAAAAAATTGCATGCCGATAGATCGGCGAAGCACACGCCCCGCCCCAATCAGGAAAAAACAATGTAAAATCTTTCACACTGTGTATCTTGCGAACAAAGATTTCTATTCAATATTCTATTCTAACAATATGTTCACCTTCTCGCATGTGATTATTTGACTGTTATTGTATACTCCTAGCAAGTACTTTTGTCATCCCGGGGGTCATAAAATCAGAAGATACTTATCTTCCAATGTTATTTCAATATAGCTGTGCCCCGCGGTTTTGACCGTGGTGTGCTTCGTCCCCGTGGCACCAATTTGTCCCATAGGTACATGTTCGTAATTTATTAGTTCTACAATAATGTATGAAAATATGCCCGATCTGTTGACATTTATGATTATTGCTCTGCTCACCTAGGTACTAACGTGATGATATCTAAAACCTTCCTGGATAAATGGGCTATCCAACACAAAAATATTTTTTCAACTCGAATCAGTATAGTTCATTAGCGCGTTCAACCAAACAAACAAACAAACTCTTCAGCCATAATATTAATTACTATAATATTAAATATAGTAAAGGAGTATAGATAAGACCTTTCAAAGCTTTTCTAAATTTATCGCTATATAAGCTTTTCATATTTTGTCGATACCAAGTCATCTCACCAAATTCAGAGACCTAATTTTGTGACACCTTATATAATAAATAAGTATAAGTAAATAATAAATAGATATTGTACGACATACTACACAGCGCTATCAAGACCCAAAGTAAGCGTAGCTTGTGATATGGGTTCTAGAAAAAATGTATACATACACGAGTACACTTTGGTTTTTGTTTTGGTTTAGGCTGTGTAGGTTTTAATATTTCTTAATTTCCAAGCGGGCATAATCGTTATTATTATTTATCATTATCCGAAGCCAATCCCATTGCATGCAAAGCTTGCACTTTCGTAGTGGTGGAATGTTACTTTAATATTTCTGCTTTTATAGGTGAACAGTGACCATTAATGAAAGAGTATCTAGAAAATTGAGGAAGTAGTAATTTCTCAGCTTTAAGATTTTTATTTAACAAAATGCTATATTAGTCGCATTTGTTCCTCGAACCAGTCGCATTTGAAGCTCGCAAATCGAAACCCGGAGCTTATTCTCCTGCTACTTCTTTTGTTGGTCTATTTGGATTTTATTAAGCGTAGCGAGCCGAAGGCGAGCGAAGCGTCTTTCTCCACAAATCGGGTTTTCGCGTGAAACCATACTCCTCCAAGACGGCTCGACCGATCTTGACCAAACTTGGCACGGTTATCAAGCTCTGTTTGCTGAGTGTCTCTATGGGTCGAAAGTTGATTTCCGACGTACCATCGAGGAATAATCACCGAAAAACCAAATCAATGGAAAAAGTCGACCGGTCACGTTGACCTATTGTTGGATAAGCAAATCTCGCTACGCTTAAGTTTGGGTTGATTGCGAAGCTGGTAACCGTCCTATAATTATTAGTAATATTTCTGTGCGATGTATGCCATAAAATGGGGTGTACTACGTGAGTTCGACAAATGGAAGTGCGATTAACGATTGTGTGACAAAACTGTACTGCGACTCACCATAGTTCGAATGCACGCTAGTGCGACACACTGTAGGTCGACATTACTCTAGTGCGGCAATCGTTTTAATATGGTCCCAATCGATATTTACAAACCGTGAAAACATCGATATCTTTTTGATTATACGCCAATCTAATGAGGGTCACTCGACCCAATTCGTTGAAGTTTGTTAGTTAAAAGTTTGGCATTAAGGCCCTAATTTAATATCAATATTGAAGAATATTTTTGAAATGAAAATCAGGTAGATATTTATCTATCTACAATTGAATTTTATTTTCGATTATAATTTTTCCTCTATGAGTTATACGGACGGATTTCTTTGCCGTAATTTTTTTCATAGAACTTTGTAGCGTTTTACAGCACTGCAGTATTAATTAAAATTATACATAGGTAAGGTACCTAGGTACATACTACTCACCTTCTATAAACTGTACTTTTGCATTTCCACTTTTGTCTGCATTCAACAATGCAACGCTAATTAAGGCTGAACCACCACAGGCTGAATCAATATTAATAATAAAAAGTTCTAACTTTGATAGCTGGGGGTAGATGAAAAAATAAGATTTTTCTACAGAGAAAAATAAAATTAAACAAGATATTCAAATGGCAATAAAATGAATGAACCGTTTTAGGGATCCTGCGGCTTGTGATTTACTTTCAGAGTACGTTCAAGATTTTCTCAACTGCATTTACTAACAAGTAAAAACTTCTTTAAGCACGTTGAGCGCTTTCCATATGAGCACTTTTTTAGTTTTTTTTTACGCGTGGAAACCCCCACGGGCTACAACCCAACGGTGCCAGCGATGTAGGTGAAGAAAAATCATTGAACACACTTTTTTTTTTTAAATTTAATTGTCAGTGGGACACCTACGGCTCTCGTCACCGGGATGCCTATGTTACTTGGCCTCACAGGCCCTTTACGTACGTAACACATATGTGAAAATCAGGACATATAAGAACGGCAAACAACCTGCGATCACGTTTACAGAGTCAATTTTGATACTTTTCGACTTCTGTGCACGCCCGAAGGAACCCACGTTGGGAATAGTGCATCCCCACGTCACCTACAGCAGGTGAAATAGTATACGTAGCATTAATATGGAATTTTCTATATAACTATTCCTGCAAGTTTCGCCGATTGTTGGCTCTCAGTCTATACGCATAGTAAAAAGTCAATTAAACTTTATCGGAAAACATTGAAATAAAATTATATTATTTTATTCTTAATGCACGTGACGGCTATATAAACTACTATATAAACTATAATGATTTCTTTTATAATAAAATAACCTATTGTAGAATTATTTGCTGTTATAAAATAAAGATATAATATTGATTTTAATTTATATATATGTTACCGGAAATGTATGTAATCCGCCATTGTATACAAAGTCGTCTAGGAAATGTATGTAATTCTTAAAATCGCACGGAAATGTATAATATAAATTATATTAGACACATTTCCTAGGAAATCTATACATTGCCTAATTAGCAATCGGAAATGTAAATATTTTTGGTATCAATGGGTTGTCGGAAGTTTACGCGAATGTTACACATTGAAATAAAACTATTTTCCCCGTGACCATGACTGCTGAAAAGCAACCGAAACGTCGGGATCAATGTAAAATATAAAATAACATCAAATAAACCGCGATAGAATCCGTTAAAAATAGTTTTGTTTCAATATCAATGGGTTGTTGTTCAAAATGGCTACCGAATCACGCATCGCGCTTATGAAAGAGCGATTTTGAGATACAGGCTTGCCTAGTTCAAGAGGTAAAACACAATATTATTGTACGAATTCTTGTAGCTATATCTCTGTCTTATTGTAGCTTGTATCTGTATTTTCTGGGTAAATAAACATTTTTATTTACTTATTTATTTAATTACCTAGGCATAAGAGAAAATATATATTATTTGATTGAATTGTTTATTATTATGACCAATTATTTATCATTGAGTAGGGGGTACTTCTAAAAAAGAAATAGATCACTGTGTCCACTATTTACTTAGTTTTTATGCACTCAATTAACATTATATACACTCGCTATACTGTGTCTAAAGTTGTTTTGTCCATGTCCAGTACATATATACTACAAAGCACTTTTTGCATTTACAAAGACTAGTGCCGTTTCACGATGAACACGCGGCGTGCATCGCTATGCATGGGCCACTTTAAGAGACGCTACATATCAAAAGAAAACTTCTGCATGAACCCTCTCATAGCTACATGGTCAATATGGCTATACGTTAACGTACCTATTGATTGAACCTATAATTGAATTACCTTAATTGTTTTTTTACACTATAGTTCTATTTATCTATCTGTTTTGGTACTTCTTAGGAAAACGTTATCACTTCCAGATCATTCTAAACGTACAAAAGCCTTATTTTTAATCCCCCCGACATAACCACCCCCGCCGGCCAGCGGGGATGTTTTATGTCGGATTCGAACCGACTAAAACCGCACGCCGGGTTTTCAGACGCCAGAGTGTAAGGTATTATAAGGCATATTCCTCGCACCCCGGCTGACCCAGATCTCCAGTTTTGAGATGGCACCCTCTGGTTTGAAAACCCTCTGGTATGGTGTCTCCGTCTCACCCCCGGAAAGAGAAGGAGTGCGCTTCGCGCATATTTACAAAAGCCTAGGGTTTAGTATTTGTTTATATAAAAATATGCTCATAAAAATAGAAATTTAAAGGCTATTTATGTTAAATGAAAACACGCTAAACATTTAGAAAACGCATTTGGAACGCTAAACACATTACTAAAACCACGCAGGAAATGTTACCTAGGCATGACTATTAACAAATAAACAAGTATGGAACATAATATATAAGTATATCCTATGTCGTATTTTAGGGCATCTTTTTTAAAAGAAAAATGTAGTCAAAACTTATATTTTAAATTTTGTCCGCTAAATGATTAAATAATAGTTTGAAACTTCTGAGCTTATATGAACAAGAAGTAAGAATAGTGGATAGAGGAACTCTTCAACGGATATTATATACTGTTTGACGCTCAATCACAATACTCATTACTGGACTCCGTCTGTTAACATAAGGTTTAATTTCAAACAGACAACTACAAGGTATAACATAAATAGAACTTTCATTACTTTGTGTCAAGGGTTCTTTTTGTTCATAATATCAAAACGTTTGCTATTAACTTAATGTTTTGTTAGCCTACTTCCTTTTAGATCATATGACGATATCTTTATCATGGACGATGTTGCTTTTATGTTGCGATTTCGTTTTGTGATTTCATCATTAAGTCAACCCTGTCATGTTTATAGAATAATAATACTTTGATTAAAGTACATAATTTCTGTTTTATATTCATTCATTCACCTTTATTCCTACGAAAAAATATGTTTGTTAATCGAAGAATTGAAGTTTGCTTTTTTCAGATCCAATCCAACAATAACAATGGATGTAAAAGAACTTAGAACTGTCAACTATGGTGAAACTCTTAATAAAAATAACCCCGAATGGTCAATCAATCCTATTAATCAAATTACCTGTATCCATCGGAATCACTTGACTGTCTGTACACTCTCTTTTTCTGCAGATTGCTATGGTTATTTTTCTTTAGCTGAATCAAAACCAACAGTTTATTACAAAGTAAGTATAAGCATATAACCTTCATAATAAAACCAATAATATCTAATCGTATGAAAAAAAATTAGACCATAATTTTACATGACCTGAGCTATGGCGGCAATGTAGTTCTAAATTATTGCATATGTACTATTGACGTAATACATATAGTACGTAATCCACATTATCAGTAGCTTTTTAAACTACAAATGTTACCGTATCTGTCATTAAAAACCATCGTACATTATTTTTATAAAGTGTAATAAAAACAAAAGACATTACAGTATGCAAATACATTGATTAACGAAGCTGCCCGCAGCCACATCCTGTTGAAAGCACTCATGCCTGTACCGCCTCATCACAGCCATTTCAGTCACATTTGATTAATGGAATATCAATTTTCAGTGTTAAAGAATTCTGCATGAATAATTTCAGTGAGCAAAATAACAATAACGTGATTTTCTTATTTTGCCTTTCCGAGAACAGCTTCTGGTGAGGTATGTAATATCCAGTATGATTGCGGCAATGACATGGAGTGCGGTTGCGTGGGCCACCGCCGCCGCCTTCTGCTAGCAAGTAAAAGGCGACGGCAGAGCGAGGCCCGTGAGAGATTTAGAACTCTCCCGGCCCCTGAGCTCGCAACATGCTCGCCGCGCGTCGCAGATGATTGAAACGCTCGAGGTCGCTCAACGACCTTCGTCCTCCATGAGCGCAGGCCTGGGACTGGTAGGTGAGGCCGCTCTTTCACCCCAGCAGAAGCAGGCCAGAGCGGCGGGGTGACAAGCACTCCTTCCCCTTTCCAGGGCAATATGGGGACACCGTGGTCCCCAAACCCGAGGGGGCCATCTCGAAACTGGAGATGCTCCTGGGTCAGACGGGGTGCGAGGGGAATCCCTTATGGGGCCACTTTACACCCCGGCGTCGAAGATCCGAGATGGCGCGTGGTTTAAGTTGGTTCAAGCCCGACATAACCTGCTGGCCGGGATTTCCGCACGAAAAAAAAGGTGTTTACTATCCGGAATACAAGTATTTAAAAAAATAAAATGTAGGTAGGCAGAGGTGTATTACACACCCACGATTCGTCAGTTATGTTGAAGTCCCAATATAATAGGGGGTGAGCCTATTGCCATCTACCGGGCACATTTTTAAGCGAGCGATCATTAACATTTAATTATGCACACATAACTACGAAAAAGTGCCCAGGGCGACTGGGGTCGAACTCGAGACCTCGTCTCCGCAGTCCGTTACGTACGCCGCTGGGCTATCGCCACTTTTATATATAATGCAATCGCAATTCAAATACCGTAACAAGTGCCTCCTTTCTTAACACATCTTTCTTTACGGGTGAATAGCTTACACTACTGCTAGATCATTCGTAGATGTATAATGAACTAAAGTAATAACATCAAAGTTATGGTTTGGATGAATCCATGTTTGTTACTCTTTCACGCTAAAACGGCTGAACAGATCCGGATGAAATTCGGCACAGAGATAGATTATGGTCTGGAATAAGACGTAGGCTACTTTTATCCCCGAAATCGGTTCCTATGTGTCCGGCAACGGAATTAGATATCCACGCAGGCGGTGCCGCAGGCAACAGCTTGTCTAATAATAAAGCTATCAAAAGTAAATATTACCTCTACAAACTTTACAAAACTTCACGATTATATTTATTTTCATATACTTAGAGGGGAAATTGTTAGAAAACGTGTTAGATATTTCCTAACACCCCTGCCCCCTAAGTTACCGTTTTGATTTAACACAAATAATACTACTTAAGCATCAAAACTTTTCCAATGTTGCCGCTACTAAAACTATACACATTGGCGGGGATGAAGTTTCAAGAGAGAATCTGTCATGTTACATTTTCTCTCGTTAAAGCCATTTTGAATAGAAAATCAATATCTTCTCTCTCAAACTTTTTAAGATGGTAAGCATTGTAATGTTGGTAAGCAATGGTATTTAATTCAGTCATAAAATATCAAAGAACCATTGCTTTACAATTTTTTTTTTCTTTAGTAACTACTATATCGCCTGTTAAATTGTAAAAGTTCTCATGCTAGCCTAATGGTAAAGGCGTTGGACTTGGAATCGTGAGATTGCGGGTTCGAACCCACTTTAGAAAAGTGGTTACGTTTACTGGCGACTCCACCCGCTTGAGATACAGATCCCGTTCTGTGACCTATCGGAACCTATTCCATCTGTTCCAAATATCATCCAGATGCGTTCAAACGTTCTTGTATGATTGTGTACATCTATATGGTAGTAATAGTTTATTTCGAATTACATTAAAAGGGTATTCTTTTCTTTTAAGGCGAGGGTCCCTGAAGAAAAGTGTTTTTAGATTAAGATTTTTCGAAAATGAGGAGTCCCTGTATTCTGAAAATCATATATGTTATTCTAGACTATTCAAACTAGTACTTTCGGTTATCCGATACACGATGACTTTTACTTGACTTTTATTGATTGATAGAATTTGCTCTCAAAGATTGGTCTAACCCAAAACGTATTCCAGTTTTATTTAAGTTGTGTTTAGGTTAGAGAAATAAAAATGATACCAAATAGGAGAATGAAAATAGGTTATGAAAATTTACATAAATTCTGAATTATACCATGAAAATTCAAAATACCTACGTTTTCTACCTATATGACGCGTTCGGAGAGTCAATCAGTCCCGACGTCTGAAGTCCCAACGTGGGCTAGAGGCAGGACGTGTGTCAGTTTGCGGCAAATGCACAACACTCCTTTCCAAAACCTGGTTCATTGTGACTTTTACGGGAACGACTGCCATCTCACATCTTGCTTGGGACCAGATGCTCTACGGATCTTAATGGTGCCCATGGGCATATGGAACCCATGGGTATATGGGCCACATGGATAACGTATATGTTTGGGGCCCCATAGGAGTATGAGGTGCCATGGGTCTATGTCAACCCTTGGGTGTATGGGCCCCATGAGTGATATATTTGTATGGGGCCCCATGAGTTACATATATTTTTGGGGCGTCATGGGTGTACGGACCCATACGTGTGTAGGGGCCAATTAAGTGTATAGGCTATATATATATAATATATATATGGGTTTAGGGGGGTTTAGGGGGTGCATTACTATTTTTCATAGTTTGGTTCATATAAGCTTTTACAGAAGTGACATTCTGATAGCTATATTACAATATTATAAGCTTTATATAGGTATAAGCTCTTCCCTTTATCTGAAGTGCAGTTAAATCTTCTATGTAAATAATAGTTGCGTCATTATTTGTGTTGATACTACAACATCATCTTGAGTTAGCCTTCGTCGTTTTTCTGTATATTGACGCGAAACACTGGACGCGGTTCACCAGCGCTGTGGCGTAAAGTGGCAACTTTACTAAGCTAAAAATACCTAAAGTCATCGAATACCCTTGCCTTAAAAGGTCATAATTGAAATCTTTAAACATAGCATTACAATATTTATAATTTCTTACCGTAATTTAAAATCGTAATCGTTTAACTTCGTTTGAAATGGGCAGCCCATTGACAAAATCTTCTTCAAATAACAAATTCAATTGAGTGTTACATGAACGAAATCCATTGTAAAATATTTCTTAGGAAGGAAACCATCACTCACTGCCGACACCGCTTTCTCTGGTAAAATATTCTCGTTGATGAAAGATTGCATACTGAAGTTGCGGAGATTTGCTCTTCAATTATAATTTTAAACGGTCTTCTTGCATTCTTGCAGTACTTCAACAACTAATATATCGTTATAAAAGTGATTTTGTGTGATACACAGGAGACTTTAAGCCACTTTATGCATGATGCGAAGTTTATCCATTAAGCATCTAGCTACACCCTATATATCAAACATATACTCGATTAGCGTTTTTGGCAACACAATTATAATTCTTGATATTCTTGTTTAAGGCATTTTAAGGGTATGTCATAAATCCATTCCAGTAGATTCACCACTTTTGTAATATTTTCTAAAACTTTTAATAAAAATAAACACCTACGTAGAAACTGAATGTCATTGGTATCCTTTTTCCTTTGAAGGTTATTAATGTAATGAACAGTATACTCAAAATATCGTCTCGTATATAAAGCTCCATCAAGATCTTTAGGGCTCAAGCCAACCTCACTGCTGGTTGACGGACTTGGCTCTTCCGCAGACTTTCCTCACGGGGTTTGGACCATGGGACCATTGGAACCGAACCATTTCCGAATCCGAATCATTCAACCCCGGCGTTCAAAGTTAATACTTTAAATGCTACCGGGAACAGCGCTACTATGATGATGAACAGTAGGTATATTAAAATATGGGTCTTATAAATTATATCGAAGAATACAAATAAAACTCTTCGTTTTTACAGTCGTAGAGCCATACTGTATTATACAATACACTCTCATAATGTCCTCAGCGTTGGCACAACAGCGTTGTGACCGCGATACTGTAAGTCTCTGGAAAATGTAATTTTGAAGTAATTAATATGCTTCCTTTTCCTATAAATTTTAATCGGAATTCAACTATTCAGGGTCTGTCCAGGTAGCTCTGCTGGTCAGAGTATTCCCCTGCAAAGCTACTGTTCACGGGTTTAAGTCCCGTCTTGGATGTTGACTTTTCCAATTTTAAATAGGAAGAGCAAGCATTATTAATTGCTTCAAAATTTCATTCATTTATTGTGGTGGCGTAATCTAAAAACAATATTTAAGAATTAAAAAGGTAATCTATCCATATATTTCATCTAATAATATCGCGAAACTACTGCGTGCTGCATATTTAAATCAAAAAGTATATTAAACACGAGGTCAGTAATAGAAACAGAATATTAATATCCTTTCTAACTCTCGAATTGCGATCGCGTGGTCAATTAAATACACGCGGACGTCAACAATGAAACAGGAAAACAAGAGGAAATGAATTAGGAACTTTTTCCTATAAAATTGTGTTTGTTGCTTTTTCATATTACATAGCTATTAAGTCGCTCATGAGTATACCTACTTATAAGCGACTAGTCACCTTACCTTTTCAGAATAGCAACAGATTGGATAGTTAGATGGTAAGCTTATCAAGTAAGAAAGCACCAGTGTGTTTAATAAGTGTATTCATCGTCCGAGCGCGAATCCGACGTCATTACGGCCGAATACTGCTGCGCAGGCTTCACACTCCGCCTCGCCCCCTCCTCAGGCTCCGCGGGCCCATATAAGAGCGCGTGCAGCGACTCACCACTCATCCTTATTCCTACTCATCATGGCAAGCCACGACTCTGATCTTAATGTGATACTGTCTATAATAAAATCACATCTGCTACCGAACCTATACGTGTTTCAGTTGTGTCTGTCACCTAAGTATCACACTGATTACTCTAAGGTACTGGCACCTAAGCCACTACATTGTCTGCTTGCCCGCTTTTACTCTTCCACTTCGCACGTTCAACGGTATCCCGGAAAGAGACTATGTCCCTTACAACGGCACGCCAGCACTTCTTGGGTCTTCTCATCCTACCGATTCCGGTACAAGACAATTCTAAGCATATTGTTTGCGTTCATGTGTTGCGGTTTTAAGTTTAATTGTGTGAAGTGTCGAAGTAAAAGCAGTAAAAGCTTATTCGCTTTTACTGCTTTTACTTAAATGCCTAAATGGAATCTCTGAGTCGAAGCTTCCAAAAAGTCTATTTGCAGTGACCACTATACTACACCGCAATGTTTTATTATGACGCATGTTTTTTCACGCGATATGAGGTTTGTTTTTCTTCACCTTGACGGGAATGATGTATGACCGTAGAACGATGATTCTTGAAAACAGTCAAGACAAGACTACATTGCCCCTTGAGTTTCAGTCTATAAATGTCATCGCCCTTACCTTCTTTCTTTTTCCTGATGAACAACGTAAAAAAAAGGATTTCTCCCACAATTATTCACATTTGTACCGATTCCGAAAATTCTTGCGTGGTCCTCTAGAAATTTGGCTTACATCTGATTATGGAAGCCATGTGTAAAACATCAAACTCTTAAATTTGCAGGCCATCTACATGGGATCTGAATAAATAATTCGTTGTTAAGCACCAAAAGCAATCTTGATTTATTGAAATTAGTTTTTCCTTGGCCATAAATATTCTTCCCAATTCCCATTCTCTTTCCTCCTCGTTTCTCCAAAGCCACATTTCTGATTTTGCAGGCGTTGATAAACCACGGTAACCGCTTGCCAGTGCGTTTTTTGCTACCTGAGCAGAATTAAAAGAACAAGAAAGGTGTAACAGAATTTACCAATGAAGTTTTTTCAGCAAATTCTATTACGCCCTATCAAAATCAAATCGAAATCATAATATATTTATTTATGTAGGTCACAAAGTAACACTTATGAACGACAAGATTATTACTTCTAAATTTAGATGTACTGCCAGATTTGCAAGGCAATAGGTAAAGCCTGTGAGAAAAGAACCTTTTTTGGTTTAAACATCTTAGCCTCACTATGCTTAAAACTTGTATGAATAATACGTCAGTATTGTATCACTACAAACAAGCATATGCATCTCAGATGAGGGAGTGATAATTTTAGTATCCAGGTGGGTTCTGCCAATCACATTCCTAAATCACCGCTTTCTACACCCACAGCGATGGGTGATCTATTTTTAATCATAACCTCACAGTATGAGCTCAATGAAATTTTTTATTACAAAGATATATCACACCGTCTATTGGAAATAGAATAATACTGAAATAGTGAATATAGTTATAGCAGTAGTATATAGTTGACTTTCCGAACCAAATATCAGTTGTTTTTTCCTTCAATTGTGAAAGGTTTCTTTTAGCATGCAACCTGCTTGTCTGTTGCATACATACCGTTTTATTATAAATTTAAAGAAAAATAACCATTCCTTGGAAGTCGGGTACTAAAAACATTACAAAAACATTCTTTAAAATATGCACACAAAATTTCATGTCTCTCCAATCGCTTGATTCCATATAATCCAACACTTCAAACTTAGATATTGGGTATCCGAAGGGATTTCCGCACGATAAAAAAAAAAAAAAAAAAAAAAAAAAAGGTACTAAATATTTGGGGTGCTTGGTTGGGGACCTCCACGCGGTGCACCCTGGGCAACGGAGATAGCAGCGCCTCTCTCCTAGGGTGGGAGAGACGCTGCCGCCTACAGCCGACTCCGACCGAGGCGAGGACGGCCCTGGTGAGGGCTGTTCGGAAGCTTTCCACGTGTCCCTCTGATTAGCAGATGGCACAGTGGAGAGCAAGTAAGGGGGGCCATCTCGAAACTGGAGATGGCCCAGGGTCAGTCGGTGTGCGAGGGATATGCTCTACGGGTAACCTTACACCCCGGCGTCTGAAGACCCGAGACGGCGTGCGGTTTTAGTCGGTTCAAGCCCGACATAACTGCCCCCGCTGGCTGGCGGGGGGGGTATCCGAAGGGATTTCCGCAAGAAAAAAAAAAGGTACTAAATATTTACAGCAGGAATTTATTGGCGCCACCTAATGCATCCTCTACATAAGCGATGCAATAATAGTTATTTATGCAACTGTGGTATAATGAGGGGTATTAAAACATGAAAGTGGGTTTATCACACGAAGCGAAGCTGAGTGTGATAATAGTATCACATGAGTGTTTTAATACCTAATTATACAGTTGCATACAAGACTTTATCTACACCCATGATGTGTCCTCTATAAAATAGTAAGTAAACAAAACAATTTGCAAAAATAATAGCGAAGAAAAATAGCGGGAATTCGAATTCGAACGAATAAGCTTTAATTTATTTTTACGGCGCGCCGCCGCCGCAGTGGTGGTGCTATGCAACGCGCGTGAATGACAGTTCTTTTTTTGAAACTCATACAGATTCCACGCATCGGGCGGTAAGAATTTGGCTGTCTGATGAGTAACCCTTTGCGCGGAAGAGATTGAAAAAGCGAAAGGAGTGTTATTATGAAATTTCAAACAACATTATAACAACCGTTCGGATGATATTATGGTTATTATGACATTGGATGTATTAATGTTGGCAATAAGCTAACTGTTTCAGAATCTTTTATAGAGGATTTATAGCATGGGTGTAGATAAAATCATTATGTGTTTTGTTATGGCTGTAGGCTGTGTCAAGATGCAATGATAAATATTTTTTCCAAGCGTTACAAGAATTAACTCATTTCTTTTTTTTTGGATGACTTTATAATGTATGTAACAAAACTTCAAACTGGTATGAAATCTACATCGCATAATGCACAGACAATGATGGAGATTGAGACAGACGGGAGATGTCTGATATTTTATGACCCACCCACATACGCAATATAGCTCAGAAGGGGCCGAAATAAGGCTGACATCCTCCACGAACAACTGCTTAGCTGCATACGTTCATAAAATTTATTGAGGAAGGCCAGAATTAAATATTTTATTATTCAAAACATTAGGCACGTCACTGGAATTAGAATAGATACGAGTAGATTTGTTTAGTTATTTATTTATTTAATTTTAAACAATATTAAGTACTAGCTTTTGCCCGTGGCTCCGCCCGCGTAGATGTCGGTTATCGCGACAAAACATAGCCTATGTCCTTTCCCAAGGTCTAATCTACCCCTGTACCAAATTTCAGCAAAATCGGTTCAGCGGTTTAGGCGTGAAAACGTAACAGACAGACAGACAAACAAACAGAGTTACTTTCAAATTTATAATATTAGTACATAAGGATATTAACAAATTAATATTAGCACTGTATCCGACACTGCTTAAGAACTGACAACTAATACGTCAAGCGAGACGAGAGTCAGAAAGGGACCAGGATATACTTAAGTCCTTTCTAAAACAAGACGAAAATGTTAAATATCGAGTGCACGCGATGAATTTGGAAATCCAAAATGAATGGTTGACAATGGGAGAGTTCTGCATACCAATGGCCTTAAAGTGGCGCACCTTGATCTATGACTGGTCGCCGGCCCTGTTAAAATTCTATCTTAACGCCTTTCAGATGACCCTCCCAGACCAGAGTAATCTGGTAAGGTGGGGGAAGGCCACAGAAAAACAATGTTATACTTGTGGTGAGGCAATAGGGACGGCTAGATACATATTAGTAGGATGTAGGGTGCTTCTCGATAGTGGCCATTACTCACGCCGCCACGATAAGGTGCTTATCATCATACGTGAAGCAATGAGTCTGGCAGTAGCTAGAGCCCAAAAAGGATTGACTACTAACAGACGTCATATCAACTTTGTGTCTGAAGGTTTATCCATAACATCCAGGAACAAACCTTATTCAATCTTAGATACTGCCCCAGATTGGACTCTCCTAATCGACACGTATGAAAAGCACTATAAAATTCCGGAGGATGTTGGGGTTTCGTCATCTAGACCTGACATATTCCTATATTCTAAGAGGTTAAAACATGTGGTTCTTGTGGAACTTACTGTACCGTGGGAAACAAATATACCGAAGGACCACACAATAAAGAAAAATAAATACTATGATCTCACAAACGAATTAATCAAAAACGGTTACGTGGTTAATTTGTATGCAGTGGAAGTGGGAGCGAGAGGTATACCAGCAAAATCTCTCTATAACCTACTTAAAGATCTAGGCCTATCGAGAGCTACAATAAGCTCATTACTAGGACGAATGTCTAAAGCGGCACTAGTAGGTTCGTATCAAATTTGGTTAAGCAGGGAGGGGAACTTGGGTAGTGAAGGTGAGTGTTGATGTACGTCAAAAAAAGGGGCCCCTTCTAAACCTACACTTGGGTCTCAAGTCCCAGGCACTGTCACGAGTTCCCAACTCAGCAACGCGATGGACCCGGCACCCGCACGGAGAATCCATGGATTGCTAAGAATATCGGTCTACTCGTTACCATGGCGAATCCGATGATTAGTTTCGGAAACAGATAACGTAACTCTTCAATAAATGGCAGTAAATCAATCGCAGTTACTGCTATATAATTGTCTCCATTGTGAATATAATCAGCTAATACAACATCACGCCTCCTGTCGGGTATAAGAGAATGTACCTAGATATGTTCAGGATACAGGTATATTCGGTGATTTTGCCATTGTTTCTTAACTGATTTTGATCATTCTTTTTATATATTATAGACCCAGTAGCAAGTAAAACTGTCATTGATCTGTCACCTGTGTGGTCTTCTAGTTTTCAGTGCTCAAAAGATTTTATTTATTGCAAGGTCGTATTTAAGAAATTCTGTATTTGCGATATTCACTACTCTTTTTGAAAATAACCTTGGATGCTAATTTCCTGCTTTGAGATGGACGTTTTTCCCTTTTTTTTCGCTGTTCTCATAAACTGTTGCTGTCTCATAGTAGGTTCACCCGAATACGATTTCGATAAATTAGTTACGTATACGTAACGTATCTTACAAAAAAGTGAAAAATAACTAAGATTTCAAATTCAATTCAGAAGACAAAAATGCACGTGAGACTTTTATGTTGAAGTCGGTGCCAAACCAAATAGGTCCAAGCGATGAAATTACTGACGGGACACCAACCTGGCAGACCCATATGCGTTGACATAATAGACAAGCGATTGATGTTGAAATTTTGAAGTCTATAATAATGTTGTGCTTTGGATTTGGCACCGGTTTCAACTAAACTAGACTTTCAACTTCAAAGCCTCTGTTGTTTGTATATCACTAGGTAGGTATATAGTGAACATATCACTATATACCTACCTAGTGATATACAAACAATATAGTCATACGTGTTTAACACTCGTTGAAAATGTCCCAAATTAAGCAGAGCATTTATACGGAACCGGTTTAACTAAATGGTGTACAAACGTTAAATAGAAAGAGAAATACTGTGCCTTTTTTTTTCGTGCGGAAATCCCTTCAGATACCCCCCCGCCAACCAGCGGGGGCGGTTATTTCGAGCTTGAACCGACTAAAACCGCACGCCGTCTCGGGTCTAAAGACGCCGGGGTATATCCCTCGCACCCCGAAATACTGTATCTACCTATTCAAAATCATCCCTTAGAGGCTTAAAAGAATAATAACTATAATAACAGTTCTTGATGAAATAAACATTGAGCTTAAAAAAAAGTATACTTTCGCTTGCAATATTTCACGACAGTGTTCAATTATATGTTTGCCAATTTTACTGCACAGTTTGTGAAAGCTTTCCCGTGTGTTCAAACTCCTACCATTCCGAGTACTTTTATGTTCCATGCGTGCTTATGTTCCAAACCACTTTGAATCATACTACTTCTGTATTTATGTTCTAGAAATCTGGTCTTATTTCTTGTTTATTTATGAATAGTAACGTAAAACGACTACAAAAAGTGATCCTACTAATATTATTAATTTGATAGTTTGTGAATGTTGCGATGTTTGTTACTCCATCACGCTGAACGGATCTGGCTGAAATTTGGTACAGGGATAGATTATAGTATAGAATAAAACATAGGCTTTTATCTCATGGGAAGCGGGAACGGGAACAGAATTCCACGCAAGCGAAGCCACGGGCAACAGCCGGTTTTCCATATTTCAATAATATGATTTATTGATATTTGTCTGAATATCTGTAAATCTGTCCTCATGATCATATTTAAGCTTGCACTTCGGAGCTCGGGAACCGTTATGTCTTTTATGGGAGCAACTGCCATCTGAATCCCCAACCCCGAAACAAAAGCCTGCGCCAGAGCAAGTGTTTCGACTTGTAGGTGAGGTTGGCTTGGCCCAGAAGGTCTTGGTGGCTCAAAAGGCTTCCGTACACCCCTCAGATCTTCTTCAGAGCATTTCGAGAGTTCGTTCTGAAATGGTGTACCTATTATTTTCAAGTTTTCTTCATCTGAGCGCCAATTCTGGTTGCATAGAACAGTAGGCAGAAGCAACAGTCCGCCATCCACTTATGTCCTTATATACTTCACGAACTTCCTTAACTATCATTAAAACTTTCATGCAAACCCAACGGTGTGCAGATCCAACCTAAATACACGGCTTCATATCAAGAAATATACTGTACGCTATTATAGGATACATTCTTATAAATTAAATAAACAGAATCGATAGAGTAATGATTAAAAATAACTAGGACAAAATGATTCGGTACACATTTCTATCATAACGGTATTTTGATATCGTATCGTCTTGTGAAAGTCCAGGGTGTGTCTCCATTGGTATCCATTTACCATTTATTGCCATTGGCACTTAATCGAAAATCTTCGGGTGACATCGGGTTTTTGCTCCGTCAATCACCATTAGATATTATTAGGAGGACCAATAAAGGATATTAAGGTAGGGGTACCCTCTGCATTTGTTTTATTTTCGGGTTAGTGAATCCGATTTTCATGAAGAGTGTTAAAAATATCCTGTGTCCCAAAGTAAACCAAGTTAAACAGTTTGATATAAATAGATAAATATATGTTGTATCGTGCAGTATATCAATTAACCACGTAGAAGTACAATGACTACTTAAAATTAAAGGTCAATTGAAATAAAACTTTTTTTAACATCGTCATTTTTATTAACATTTAAATAATAAAATAACATCAAATAAATTGCGATAGAAAATAGTTCTATTTCAATATGTAACGTTCGCGTAAACTTCCGAGAATATCATATAAAAGCACATTCTTTTTTTTATACGACAACATAACTTCACAATTTGACAATTGTCCTTACAACTGAAGATGTCGGTTAAGACTTTCTACCCACAGACTCTCGATATTTAAGGCGTTTCTTTCCCTTAAATAGTTGCAAAAACACTGATCTAAATGCGCATATTCCACTTTATTTACCTGGGTGATATCACCTAGGTGAACGTCAGGTGATTTATTTCCGAGGTGATCAAATTAGACTAATCAATTCCACTTTGTTCACCTAGGTGATATCACCCAGGTGAACTAAGTGGAATAATCCACCTAAATATACGGCGGAAATATAACAAAAATAATATACAAAATATCTAGAAGAAACACTTAGGTATCGTGACAGAGCAATCAGGAGAAGTGACGGGTGCCACAAATCCCATAGTCTTTGACAGTACTGACTCGGTATTCTACTGCAAGAAACAAAAATATTGAACTAAAAGTCAAAAAACAATCATAAAACGACAGAAGATATTATATGTAACAAGCGTTAGTGAGAATAACTGAGGCGTTAAACTACCAATCAAAAAGTCATCGAGTAACTATTAGGTATCTAATCTTTGATACCGGGCTTGAACCTCGTTCAGTACCTTTACTACAGACGTGAACATACTTCTAAATTAGGCAATATATCTTAGCTGTAGAGAGTAACGATACTATTTAAGTAATTTGTCGACCACGTTAACAGTTTTTTTTACCTCAGATGTAGATCGAGTACTTAAAGCATCAACGATTTGATTTCTCGAAGGTTATATAAACAAAAAAACTGTTAACAGATGCGTAGCAGCCCTATATTGTACATTTATTTCTAATACCTCTTTGTCTCCGTTATTGATGACTAGCTGTTGCCCGCGGCTCGGCCTGCGTGGATGTCGATTATCTCGCATGGACGTCCATATGAACTGTCATTCCCTAATTCATCCCCCCAATGGCTGAAATGTCAAAAACGCTCTCTCTATATACTCTCTATACTACAAAGTTTTTTTCTTACAATGTTTCATCTCCTATTTGAACCCCTGCAAGCCTTTTTTTCGCAGCAAAAGGTAGCCTATGTCGTTTCTTAAGCTCTAGTCCATCATGTCTGTACCAAATTTCATCAAAATCAGTTCAGTGGTTTAGGCGTGAAAGCGTTACAGACAGACAGACAGAGTTACTTTCTAATTTATATAGTATGGAAGTATGGATTACTCTAACACACCAATATTCCTTTGATGTTTCACTTCAGCAACATTATGAAATTGGTCAATAGAAATTAAGCTACAGGTCGGTGTCGAGATAGCTGGAGAGCTTAGCGACTTTATGGAGTCGGCTATAATTTCCAAAGATAAACATTGATTTATGAGTGACTTTGAGGTTTTCTTAATTTATGTGTACAAAATTAAGTCACTGTATGGTCATGAGCCGACATCTTGTTTCTAAATCTTCTTTTAACTACGTCCAGCTGTTTCTATGAGTTTTGTATAAGCCGAACAATAGGAAACTTTTTTCATTTCGGTAACCTACACAGTCATACTGACGGAACTGATAGCTATTTGACAAAAATATACTAAAGTATAGTATGAATTAATTGAAAAAAGTAAATAACGGAATTACCAAGTTACTGTGAAGAGATAGAAAATTGGCCAATCGTAGAAATAAACAACTGATTACAACAATAGAAAAGATGTAAATCTCGTTCGATTTTTTACTACTGTCTTGAAAATCGCTAGTATCATTATCAATGTGAGTGCCCGAGTTAAGGATTCTCATCCTATAGATATATGCTTTGTCAGCCAAAGCAAGGCATAGCAACAAGATCGTAACATGTAACCGGAACATTGCATCACACTGCATCGAATGTTCTAGAACAATTATAGCTGATGTGTTAACTTAAATTCTGTGAACTTACTTCTTGAACAATTCTGTCCCAGTCTTCGCTCGAACAACAGTGTAAATCGGCTTTTATTAAAATAAAGTTTTTTTTATTCAAAAACCGTATCTCAATACCTTGACTCCCGCTCTCCTACTTCTAAATGTACCTACAGTTGGCGGATCCAAATAGCTACGTGTAATCACCGTACCTACTCTGTAATCTGTGCTATGAACTCATCTATTTACTTCATTTATCAGCTGAAGGTAATAACGTTTGACAGAGTTTGTTTATTTAGCCTCTATCAATTTGCTGGAAATCTGAAATTGTTGGAGCAGCTACGTGTCTACATATAAATTTAATACTAATCTGGATAACTCAATTGCGGCTTACATAAACGCTGTAGATATAATAGTGTTGTAACTATATTAATTTTGTAAAACAGCGGTGAACTAGTAAATCTCGAATAAGTACGATGTAGGCGAGTCTTCAGACGGTTTCGTATTTGTGTTACTGATATTGATGTCTACTGATGAATGATTCTTACGATTGTAGGTAACCTTTGCTCATGAATTGGATGGTTCTGTACTATAATTTGTTTCAAGACACATAACATTATCCATGTGTAACGATAGCAAACCTACAAATATAGTGGACACGTGGTACATCAAGACTCATAACAACAAAAAAATGATTTTTCATTGGAATGGAACCCACAACATTCGATACAGCAACAGTTGGTGGTATTACCACATCATTCTTTAAAGATACACTTATTGTAATTTTTGGTTATTTTTTGCCAAAGCATAACTTTTTGAATCGCATATAACCGGTGACTAATTTATAAACTTCATTTAAAGACGTCAATCGAGTGTGGCGGCCTAACACGCTCGTGACGCTAATTATGATCAAGTTGATAATTATAGCACTAAATGTTCATTTTACTATAAATGAGGCAATGAACTAAGCACGTGAACGATGCAAAAGAATCATCCTAATGTCCCTTGAAACTAGACACTTAAGTAAGGTGGTTATATTTAATTGAACTAAAACCAGATGGAATTCTGGCCTATTGCCGAGCTCCCGGGTATAATTTTGGAAGGCAGTCTTCAGGAATCCCGTCCGTCCTCACTATCTATGGAGTGTAAGGGTTACCCCCCGTTCAGAATGTGAAACTCGACGCACCGCGGTATTGGGCCCGCTATGATTAGTGCTTGGCAGCCCTAGCCCTTTATTTTCGTCCGTAAATCCCCTCATCCTCCGACGCCAAAGTCGCCTCCGCGCCGGGACAGCCCTACCCCTAGCACGATATTTTGTGTTGTATCACACTTCTGTTCAATTCAACTAATACAACCACAAAAATCATATAAATAAACTCATACCCTGAAACCAAACAATGGTTCTCGATAAAAATATGATTTCGTACTTACCTACGTATACCTATCACTAAACACCCACACAATATAACGACAAAACACAAACACATAACCTGAAAGGGTCAAAATTGCTTTTGGAATTTTATCAACGTTACTTGAGTTATAAAAAAGATAAACGTTCACATCACGTACCATGTGCCGGCGGCTACTACCCCCAAACTGCGAATTGGTGAAAATCTTTATTACTCCGTCCCATACAAACACAACATAAGGATATTTGTACACTAGTCGGTTACTGCAATCTAATGTACGAACAACATTTCTTTGATATTTAATTAGTTGTTGAAATTATAATATTGTGCAGTTTTATATTTTTTTAGGTCTGGATTTGCAATTTGTATGCGTACTTTTCCTATAGATTTAGATCGGAAAAAGAGAACATCTAGGACGGGACTTGAACCCGCGACCAGTCCCTTACAGGGGGAACGCTCTGACCAGCTGAGCCACCGAACCCGCGACCAGTCCCTTACAGGGGGAACGCTCTGACCAGCTGAGCCACCGAACCCGCGACCAGTCCCTTACAGGGGAACGCTCTGAATAACTGAGCCACCTGCTTAGTTGGTCAGAGCGTTCCCCCTGTAAGGGACTGGTCGCGGGTTCAAGTCCCGTCCTAGATGTTCTCTTTTTCCGATATGTTTTTAATATTAAAATAAAAGATTTTTAATGATTGCATATGAATGTGTACACGATAATTATAACAAAAAGAAATTGTATGTCTGTCTGTCTTTATGTCTGTCTGAATCTCCCAAACGACTTGGCTGATTTCGACGGGACTTTCACTGACCGATGGGTAATGTTACAAGGCGTAACATAGGCTACTTTAATTTTACAAAAGAAAATGGTACCGCGGAAGAAAAAAACTTTAATAAAAATCGAAATCCACGCGGCCGAAGTCGCGGGCACAGCCAGTGTTTATAATAATTTAATTGATGTTTTATTCTCAATCACGGCAGAGTAACTTTGGGCGTAATTCGGTTCAGAGATGTTAATCGGCTACTTTTCATCACGGGAACAGGTTTCTGTGGATTGCGAACTGATTGAACTCTTATAGGATCACTTAGTTTTCTGTTTGTCTGTGTGTCTGTCAAGACCTTTTTCTCAGTAACACTTAGAGGCATCATGTTGAAATTCATACCAAATAATCAGGTCTGTGGCAGACCTGAGTAGACTTTGAAGCTGTGAAAAATCAAAATTCTAGGTCAATGCAAAGGCTACAACAAAATTGCAATTGGCAAATATAAAAAAAAAAAATTACTGCCGTAGTTCAATATTAACGTAGTTAATAGTTTCTTAATTGTGTTCAACCTTTTTTGTCTCTAAGTGTACTGTACATTGATCAGTTGTACGAGCAACGCACAGCTAGATATTATCAAAATGTCATTACCATACCTGATTGCTGCATTATACCATCAGGCCCATTTAATTTACCCGCACAATATATGTTAACAACTAGTCATACTTTGTTAAGAAACTTGTGTTAGATACGCAAATAAAAAAATGTAGAGAGCGTGAGAGCTATTTCCACTACTTCTTTTATTTGGGTGATATCACCCAGGTGATTTATTTCCGAGGTGATCAAATTAGACTAATCAATTCCACTTTGTTCACCTAGGTGATATCACCCAGGTGAACTAAGTGGAATAATCCACCTAAATATACGGCGGAAATATAACAAAAATAATATACAAAATATCTAGAAGAAACACTTAGGTATCGTGACAGAGCAATCAGGAGAAGTGACGGGTGCCAGATATCCCAGTCTTTGACAGTACTGACTCGGTATTCTACTGCAAGAAACAAAAATATTGAACTAAAAGTCAAAAAACAATCATAAAACGACAGAAGATATTATATGTAACAAGCGTTAGTGAGAATAACTGAGGCGTTAAACTACCAATCAAAAAGTCATCGAGTAACTATTAGGTATCTAATCTTTGATACCGGGCTTGAACCTCGTTCAGTACCTTTACTACAGACGTGAACATACTTCTAAATTAGGCAATATATCTTAGCTGTAGAGAGTAACGATACTATTTAAGTAATTTGTCGACCACGTTAACAGTTTTTTTTACCTCAGATGTAGATCGAGTACTTAAAGCATCAACGATTTGATTTCTCGAAGGTTATATAAACAAAAAAACTGTTAACAGATGCGTAGCAGCCCTATATTGTACATTTATTTCTAATACCTCTTTGTCTCCGTTATTGATGACTAGCTGTTGCCCGCGGCTCGGCCTGCGTGGATGTCGATTATCTCGCATGGACGTCCATATGAACTGTCATTCCCTAATTCATCCCCCCAATGGCTGAAATGTCAAAAACGCTCTCTCTATATACTCTCTATACTACAAAGTTTTTTTCTTACAATGTTTCATCTCCTATTTGAACCCCTGCAAGCCTTTTTTTCGCAGCAAAAGGTAGCCTATGTCGTTTCTTAAGCTCTAGACCATCATGTCTGTACCAAATTTCATCAAAATCAGTTCAGTGGTTTAGGCGTGAAAGCGTTACAGACAGACAGACAGAGTTACTTTCTAATTTATATAGTATGGAAGTATGGATTACTCTAACACACCAATATTCCTTTGATGTTTCACTTCAGCAACATTATGAAATTGGTCAATAGAAATTAAGCTACAGGTCGGTGTCGAGATAGCTGGAGAGCTTAGCGACTTTATGGAGTCGGCTATAATTTCCAAAGATAAACATTGATTTATGAGTGACTTTGAGGTTTTCTTAATTTATGTGTACAAAATTAAGTCACTGTATGGTCATGAGCCGACATCTTGTTTCTAAATCTTCTTTTAACTACGTCCAGCTGTTTCTATGAGTTTTGTATAAGCCGAACAATAGGAAACTTTTTTCATTTCGGTAACCTACACAGTCATACTGACGGAACTGATAGCTATTTGACAAAAATATACTAAAGTATAGTATGAATTAATTGAAAAAAGAAAATATCGGTATTACCAAGTTACTGTGAAGAGATAGAAAATTGGCCAATCGTAGAAATAAACAACTGATTACAACAATAGAGAAGATGTAAATCTCGTTCGATTTTTTACTACTGTCTTGAAAATCGCTAGTATCATTATCAATGTGAGTGCCCGAGTTAAGGATTCTCATCCTATAGATATATGCTTTGTCAGCCAAAGCAAGGCATAGCAACAAGATCGTAACATGTAACCGGAACATTGCATCACACTGCATCGAATGTTCTAGAACAATTATAGCTGATGTGTTAACTTAAATTCTGTGAACTTACTTCTTGAACAATTCTGTCCCAGTCTTCGCTCGAACAACAGTGTAAATCGGGTTTTATTAAAATAAAGTTTTTTTTATTCAAAAACCGTATCTCAATACCTTGACTCCCGCTCTCCTACTTCTAAATGTACCTACAGTTGGCGGATCCAAATAGCTACGTGTAATCACCGTACCTACTCTGTAATCTGTGCTATGAACTCATCTATTTACTTCATTTATCAGCTGAAGGTAATAACGTTTGACAGAGTTTGTTTATTTAGCCTCTATCAATTTGCTGGAAATCTGAAATTGTTGGAGCAGCTACGTGTCTACATATAAATTTAATACTAATCTGGATAACTCAATTGCGGCTTACATAAACGCTGTAGATATAATAGTGTTGTTACTATATTAATTTTGTAAAACAGCGGTGAACTAGTAAATCTCGAATAAGTACGATGTAGGCGAGTCTTCAGACGGTTTCGTATTTGTGTTACTGATATTGATGTCTACTGATGAATGATTCTTACGATTGTAGGTAACCTTTGCTCATGAATTGGATGGTTCTGTACTATAATTTGTTTCAAGACACATAACATTATCCATGTGTAACGATAGCAAACCTACAAATATAGTGGACACGTGGTACATCAAGACTCATAACAACAAAAAAATGATTTTTCATTGGAATGGAACCCACAACATTCGATACAGCAACAGTTGGTGGTATTACCACATCATTCTTTAAAGATACACTTATTGTAATTTTTGGTTATTTTTTGCCAAAGCATAACTTTTTGAATCGCATATAACCGGTGACTAATTTATAAACTTCATTTAAAGACGTCAATCGAGTGTGGCGGCCTAACACGCTCGTGACGCTAATTATGATCAAGTTGATAATTATAGCACTAAATGATCATTTTACTATAGATGAGGCAATGAACTAAGCACGTGAACGATGAAAAAGAATCATCCTAATGTCCCTTGAAACTAGACACTTAAGTAAGGTGGTTATATTTAATTGAACTAAAACCAGATGGAATTCTGGCCTATTGCCGAGCTCCCGGGTATAATTTTGGAAGGCAGTCTTCAGGAACCCCGTCCGTCCTCACTATCTATGGAGTGTAAGGGTTACCCCCCGTTCAGAATGTGAAACTCGACGCACCGCGGTATTGGGCCCGCTATGATTAGTGCTTGGCAGCCCTAGCCCTTTATTTTCGTCCGTAAATCCCCTCATCCTCCGACGCCAAAGTCGCCTCCGCGCCGGGACAGCCCTACCCCTAGCACGATATTTTGTGTTGTATCACACTTCTGTTCAATTCAACTAATACAACCACAAAAATCATATAAACAAACTCATACCCTGAAACCAAACAATGGTTCTCGATAAAAATATGATTTCGGACTTACCTACGTATACCTTTTTTTTTTTTTTTTTTTATCGTGCGGAAATCCCTTCGGATACCCCCCCGCCGGCCAGCGGGGGCGGTTATGTCGGGCTTGCACCGGCTAAAACCGCACGTCGTCTCGGGTCTTCAGACGCCGGGGTGTAAGGTTACCCATAGAGCATATCCCTCGCACCCCGGCTGACCCTGGGCCATCTCACCACTAACAGCATCGCTCAACCTGTCTCCTCTGAAAGTAGAGGAGTACGGAGAGCGATGTGTTCCCGCCACGTTGGGTATTGGCCGACGATCAATGCCAACCCTATGAAGGGGTGAAGGGGAAGCCATTGACCGCCGCCCAGGGTGTACCGGCCGCTCCGATTCCGTTCCCCCCGGACTGCAGCGGGATCGGAATCGGAGCGACACTCGAGGAGGTTACCCAACACACACCCCTACCTACGTATACCTATCACTAAACACCCACACAATATAACGACAAAACACAAACACATAACCTGAAAGGGTCAAAATTGCTTTTGGAATTTTATCAACGTTACTTGAGTTATAAAAAAGATAAACGTTCACATCACGTACCATGTGCCGGCGGCTACTACCCCCAAACTGCGAATTGGTGAAAATCTTTATTACTCCGTCCCATACAAACACAACATAAGGATATTTGTACACTAGTCGGTTACTGCAATCTAATGTTCGAACAACATTTCTTTGATATTTAATTAGTTGTTGATATTATAATATTGTGCAGTTTTATATTTTTTAGGTCTGGATTTCCAAGTAAAACATCTATACAATTAAATTTTTAAGCAATTTGTAGGCTTACTTTTCCTATAGATTTAGATCGGAAAAAGAGAACATCTAGGACGGGACTTGAACCCGCGACCAGTCCCTTACAGGGGGAACGCTCTGACCAGCTGAGTCACCGAACCCGCGACCAGTCCCTTACAGGGGGAACGCTCTGAATAACTGAGCCACCTGCTTAGTTGGTCAGAGCGTTCCCCCTGTAAGGGACTGGTCGCGGATTCAAGTCCCGTCCTAGATGTTCTCTTTTTCCGATCTAAATCTATAACATCTATACATTTATACAACACAAATAAATAAAATTGAAGTATGTTTTTAATATTAAAATAAAAGATTTTTAATGATTGCATATGAATGTGTACACGATAATTATAACAAAAAGAAATTGTATGTCTGTCTGTCTTTATGTCTGTTTGAATTAGGTAATCTCCCAAACGACTTGGCTGATTTCGACGGGACTTTCACTGACCGATGGGTAATGTTACAAGGCGTAACATAGGCTACTTTAATTTTACAAAAGAAAATGGTACCGCGGAAGAAAAAAACTTTAATAAAAATCGAAATCCACGCGGCCGAAGTCGCGGGCACAGCTAGTGTTTATAATAATTTAATTGATGTTTTATTCTCAATCACGGCAGAGTAACTTTGGGCGTAATTCGGTTCAGAGATGTTAATCGGCTACTTTTCATCACGGGAACAGGTTTCTGTGGATTGCGAACTGATTGAACTCTTATAGGATCACTTAGTTTTCTGTCTGTCTGTGTGTCTGTCAAGACCTTTTTCTCAGTAACACTTAGAGGCATCATGTTGAAATTCATACCAAATAATCAGGTCTGTGGCAGACCTGAGTAGACTTTGAAGCTGTGAAAAATCAAAATTCTAGGTCAATGCAATCAAAAGCTACTACAAAATTGCAATTGGCACTCAAGTCATTTTGAACAATTATCGTCATATTTCAACAAATTATCACAAAATAGTATCAAACTATTAATATTAACTTTCCACTTGAATCTGTTCTTAAAAACAGCATCAAAATCCGTTCTCAGCGACTGTGTTTTATATTATGTAAAGATATTTAGACAATCTCAGGGGAATCAAAACCTCGTTCCTTTCCCTTTGAGCTAGAATCATGATATTCTGCAGAACGTAAAGTCCTATAGCACAAGTAACAGGAAAAATCCAAAAATCGTAAATATGTAGTTACTCACATCACAAAAAATATCTGTACATGTGTCTGTCAAGACTAGAAGCTCTACAGCAAGGTTAAGTGCGCCCCTCAATTCAGTTTTGTACGGAACCCTCAGTCCGACTCGCACATGACCGAATTTATTAAAAGCAACCCAATATTTTTGCAATTTTCTTTACCACAATCTTAAAGAAGTCTATCTAAACCTTTTTATTTGTGGGCGTAAACCTAGCATCCAGATTATAATAATGGCCTTCATATCATAAATACATTCCTAACTGAGAAAGTTTATGTTTATGTTACTTTATATTCCCTCAGTATAAAATTTAATATTAAGTGACGTCTGCTGGCAAACTTTTTTGATTTATTTTCTAAAGAACAAAGGCGACAAGTTGCTTTTAAGTCAATATTTATTTTGGAGTTCGTTAAGTCATAGCATATTGATGGCTTGACTAAGTCAGTATATTGCTGTTGATATGCTTCGTTTGCAGATAGTAATACTAATTTTACATATACATACATAAAGGCACGCCTCTTTCCCATTAAGTAGGGTAGGTAGAGACAGTGTCTTTCCATTTGCAACATTGCTGGCATACGGCTTTCGCTTCTTCTACTTTCATAATTGTTTCCATACAGGTTTGAACAAAAAAAAAATAGATAGATATTTGTTGCGTATATACACAATTGAGGTCCTTTCACCAACTGTAAAATATTATTAGGTACGGAGAGTATCCTACATTTAATTGGAAAGCTCAAAAAAGCTTATGCTACGTTTTGCACAAAAAAAAACAAATCTTTTTATATTATTATCCTAACCTACCAAACCTTGGTAATATTATAATTGTAAAAGTAACTCTGTCTGTCTATCACCTATTCACGTCTAGCCAGCGAGTGCCTAATTTAGGCGGGCCTAGCTGAATAAGTTTTGTTACAGAGATATCTTATAACCTGAAAAAGAATATAGGATACTTACTGTATGTATAGAATGGGTCTGGGTCATTCAGATGACTTATAAATTACATTGGGAATCTCATTTTGTTATTTTTCTACTAATTTAGCTTAAAACATTCCAAATGGTTATGACACCTCAGTTCTAAAACCATTCATAGAATAAAACACGAGAGGTGAGATTTATAATAATAATAATTATTATTATTTCATTTTTGGTTAAAATGGCTGAAAAGCTCACACGGTCGTTTGGCATCTCAATTCCAATCATGTATTGAATCAGGATTGATTCCCAATTTCATGACCACTGGTGTAACCCACCTTCTTTACAAGTCCGGTAGTGCTACGGACCCTAAAAATTATAGACCGACCACATGTCTTCCTACGGTCTATAAGCTTCTTACATCCATCCTGAGAGTAAAAATATCTTCACACTTAACCGACAATTCTATCATGTCTATCTCTCAGAATGGATGTAGAAGTGGGGCTCGTGGCACTAAAGAGCTCCTTATAATTGATATGGCCATTAGCCAACAGGCACGCCGTAATCGTAAGGACCTGGCGACATGTTGGATAGACTATAAAAAGGCCTATGACTCCGTGCCGCATACGTGGCTCTTGAGGGTGCTTGAGTTGTATAAAATTGATACAACTCTATGTACCTTCCTGAAGGCATGTATGGGGCAATGGGGTACGGTCCTTTGCTATCCAGGGTGTCGACGGACCTGCGAGAATGCGGGCTGATAAGGATAGAGCGGGGCATATTCCAGGGTGATAGTCTTAGTCCATTATGGTTTTGCCTGGCACTGAACCCTCTTAGTTATATGCTGGAGAGTTCAGGGTTAGGCTGTCGATTGCGGAGAGACGGTCAGGTTATATCCCACCTCCTTTACATGGGTGATCTTAAATTATTTGCCCCCAACAATTCCCAACT
This sequence comes from Cybosia mesomella, assembly GCA_946251805.1. Lineage (NCBI taxonomy): Eukaryota > Metazoa > Arthropoda > Insecta > Lepidoptera > Erebidae > Cybosia > Cybosia mesomella. Next base: position 8,592,261 of record OX276390.1, read on the forward strand.
GATAGCGTTACTAAAGATGACCGAAACCTTTAGTAAATCTATCAGGATGGAACTTGGTGTGGACAAATGTGCGGTCATGCATGTAAAAAGAGGGGAGATTGTGGAATCTGATGGGGTTGAGCTCTCAGATTCCACAAAACTCAGGTCTCTCTCTGCAAACGACACCTATAAATACCTGGGTATGTCGCAGGCGTTAGGCATTACAGAAGCTAGCATGAAGCAATCGTTACGGGAACGTTTCTTTGGCCGCTTGAAAAAAGTCCTCAAAAGTCTTTTGTCAGGCGGTAATAAGGTGCGCGCCTATAACGGTTGGGTCATGCCGGTTTTAATGTACTCCTTCGGCATACTCAGGTGGACTCAGACGGAATTAGACACCCTGGATAGGAGAGTCCGTACGCTTCTTACTGCATACCGAATGCATCATCCGCGTTCATCTGTGATGAGGTTGTACATACCACGGAAATGCGGGGGACGTGGCTTTTTAAATGCCAAATCCCTCCATAACCGTGAGGTGTGCAACCTCAGGGAATACTTCCTACACAATGAAGCTGATATGCATCGTGATGTAGTAAGGGTGGATAACGGATTTACCCCGCTAGCTTTGGCTAAAGAGAACTGGCGCAAACCTGTGGTATTGAGTATTAATGACCGCATGGATGTATGGAAGAGCAAGGAGTTGCATGGACGTTTCTATCGGGCTCTTCATGGGTCTGATATAGACTTACCAGCATCTGTGTCTTGGCTACGCTTCGGTGACCTATTTGGGGAAACCGAAGGTTTTGTGTTTGCAATTATGGACGAAGTTGTGATGACGAATAACTATCGGAAGTATATTCTAAGGGATGGTACGGTTGAGACTTATAATCTCTGGTTGTTCTCGTCTTGCCAACGGCGAGTATTTGCATAGACATAACCAAGTAGCCAGGATTGTTCATCAACAGCTTGCTCTAAAGTACAACCTTGTGAATTCAGAGGTACCGTACTATAGGTATGTGCCCGACGCAGTTCTCGAAAATGGGCATATCACGTTGTACTGGGATCGATCTATCATCACTGACAGGACTCTTGTAGCTAATAAACCTGATATAGTGTTGATTGATCGATCAGAGCGCCGCGCAATAATTATCGATATCACCATTCCACATGACGAGAATCTTGTGAAAGCCGAATAAGAAAAACAAATAAAATATTTGGATTTGGCTCACGAGGTTGTCGACATGTGGAGTGTGGATTCGGCGATTATTGTTCCGATAGTTGTATCGGTTCACGGACTGATTGCCAAGAGCCTCGAACAACATCTCCAGAGGCTCGCGTTAGGCAGTTGGGTCAAGGGCTTGATGCAGAAGGCAGTGCTCCTCGACACGGCACGTATTGCGAGGAGATTCCTCTCTCTGGAGCCCTAACCACCGGTAGCTTGGTCCCTGTTCCCGATGCCGGTGGGCCACTATTTTTTTAATTTTTAAATATATTTGTTTTTTTTTTATATATATATAGAATGTATTTAAAAATATAATTGATATGTATTTAAACTTAAATAAAGGAAATAATAATTTAAAAAAAACTGTCAATGATTGCAGGGGGATTGTGGTCGAAGCACTAGTGGGACCGGTGGGTGTCACGCGGTGCTGCGACGACAATCCTCTTCTGATGAGGCCGTCAATCTGAGTGCCACCATTGTTAACATGGTACGTGTATGTAATGGTGACCCTCTTTCCTGAGACTTTACCTTCAGCTTACCATCAGGCGAGGTGAAGTCAAATTAACGTGTCCTAAATATAAAAAAAAATTACTGACGTAGTTCAATATTAACATAGTTTCTTAATTGTGGTCAACCTTTTTTGTCTCTAAGTGTACTGTACATTGATCAGTTGAACGAGCAACGCACAGCTAGATATTATCAAAATGTCATTACCATACCTGATTGCTGCATTATACCATCAGGCCCATTTAATTTACCCGCACAATATATGTTAACAACTAGTCATACTTTGTTAAGAAACTTGTGTTAGATACGCAAATAAAAAAATGTAGAGAGCGTGAGAGCTATTTCCACTACTTGATGGAATAAAGTCGAACACTAATCAAGATAGGACGTGCAAGGTAAACTTTATCCTAAATAACGTTACAAAGCAACAAAAAAATTCAGTATCTGATAATGACATCAATCTACATGTTGGGTCAACGCGATTAGATGGCGCTACATTTCTACCAAATATTTCTTTGTTTTGGCACCGACTTCAATACAAGTCTTATGCGCATTTTGGCCAATTTTACTATACATGTTAAATTTGCAACTCAGTTAGTTTTCACTTTTTAATTTCTTCTAGGTTTTTGCAGTTGGTTCAGTTTTTTATTTAAATTTTATTTATATCTCCCTTTTAGGCGAGCGTAACTGTTTTATTGAATACTGAAAACTAGAAGATAGATTGTTTAAAAACTGCATCAACAAAATCAATCAAGATAAACAAAAATATCGGTCGATTTGAACTAATATAATATCGTTACTAACTGATCTGCGGACGACGTCACGTGGTATCCATTTGTTATAATATACATATACACATACCTTCTTTAAAAAAAGAATCCGTATGAAGATTATAAATTTTTATTATCTGTGCTGTCTGTGCAGCTTATAATAAAATGTCCAGGCACGCATTTTCTTTTCAATGAAAGCCTTTGAAAGTAAAATAATCCTATCAAAGGACCATTTTCTTGGAACATTTTGTCATACATTTTTTATATTTAAGGTATACCTGATATTATATGCCCCATTTCCCAAAGGAAGCATCTACCTTGCTCCGCCCATAGCAACGGGAGATTGTACTGATTTATGAAAAATTTCTATCAGATGACGCTTAACTCGACCACGCCTCATTGAGACCTCAGAGATATTGTAATCTCTTGCTTTGCTTAGGCCAACTACATATTATTTCTATGTAAACCGATCGAAATAAACCGCTCCCCTCTTATAAAATGTTGACTAACATAACAACAGGTTTAAGCTACCATCTCATAATGTTTTCAGATACGAGTTTAGGCATTTTTTTTAGCGTGTTCCCACGGGCTTCACCCCATCGGTGCCGATGATGAGGTGGGCGTGTCGGAATCGGACCGACTAAAAACACACGGTGGCCTCCCCAAGTGTCCATTGCCGGGCACCCCGGGTAAGCCCTCGAAAGGATAACCCCAGGGTTACCGGCGGACCTTGGCCGCCACCGCGGCCTCGCCTAGTGGGGTCGGGTTTTATCCCACGTCGGTGAGTTGACAGGCGTGTGTAGGACACACACGACACGCCTCCGCCACGGCCTGCTTCTGTAAGGAGGCATAAGTTAATCGTTTAAGCATTAATTTTCTCCGTGCGGCATAAATTGACCGTCTAAATGACAATTCGGCTAGGTCGCAAGTGACTAAGCCGCAAGCCTTGGGTACCATCCGACTTTGGCCGCGCGGCGACCGTGTAAACGATAGGCGATTGCTCGCCCATTCTGCTTATGAAATAAACTTGGCAAATTACCAAGGCGCATGCGATTTTAGTCACCTGTGTAAATGGGTAAGCAAAGTGGTTTGGTCAGGCAATTTGTGAAGCGACTAGCCGCACGACGAAAATCGACCCGTCTAGAGAAGGCTTAAGATATATTAGATTTTTACAGTTTGAACGATTTGCGTGAATTATAAAAATGAAACTGCAGAAGTATTGTAACTGATATCTATAGTAATACTGTCTACTGTCTAATACTATCTATAGTAATATTAAACTAACAGGTTTTTAATAATTGCATATGAATGTATAAACGGTGTTTATGACAAAAATACAATTTGTAAAGCTTTTGTCTGTCTGTTTGTTTTTCTGTCTATTTGTTCCGGGTAATGACTAAGTTCCCAAATAATATAATATTAAAACAAGAATATGTTAATTATAGAAACTCATGCAATAAAATTATTAAAAATCTTAAATTTAATTACTACTGACTGAAACGGAATGACAATAAAAGCAATATGAAAGTGACGTGGAAAATAATAAGAGATTTACTCGTACTTATGTAATTTTAAGCAAAGTAAGAATAACGCAGAAGAGCTTCTTACATCCGGCAATTTGCCCGGAGAATCACTGAATAGGGTCATCCACTATTTTACACTATAGGTGGTAATTATCGATACTATTATAAAATTGTAAATTGGTTGTGTCTGTACACATTGAAGATATTAAAAAAAAAACCTGGGTTATGTTAAATGAACGATTCTGAACACATAAATGTTGTTTTTGGAATTCTTGTCTGTCTGTTTATCTGTTTGTTCGCGATGGACGCAAAGACTACTGAATGTATTTTAATGCGGTTTCTATCTGTTATAAAGGTCTTCGTCAGACTTAAAATTTGCCGTAAGTCTGATTGCAATTGGTTAAGTAGCACCGGAAATATGAGCAAAAACGATAACCGACCTCCGCGCGGGCAGAGCCGAGGAAATCAGCTAGTGTTATATAAAAGTGGTAATGCTAGAAAAGCTCCACGTGGTGCCACCCTGGGCAACGGAAGCGGGAACTACTTCCCCATTCTTTGGAGGAGGAGTTGCCACTTCCAGCCGATATTCTGCCATGGTCGGTTTGGCCTAAGAGAAGGAAAACTCGAAACCAAACCCTTTACCAAGCCGTCTTGCCAAATCTGGTAGGCTAAATGTATGCTATACTGTTTGCATGTTAAATGTATCTATATGTCGATAAAGATTCATCTCCGAAAGGGCAGCTCCGATTTTGACGGGATTTTACTGCAGATAGCAGATGTTATAAGGCGTAACTTAGGCTGCTTTTATTTTAGAAAAAGTGTTAGATTTCCGTGTAAAAAAAATGTAACCTAGATCGAAGAGCACGCGGACAAAGTCCCGGGCATAGCAAGAGAACTAATAAGGGAAAGATAGGCCGGCAGGAAAGATATTATATGGTCCTTCACCACTGTTCAGTACTCTTCCTAAGTCTGTAATATATAAACTGTAAAAATTGTGATTTGGCTTAACCTTTCTAGTCAATATACCTACCAATAGTTAAAAGCATATGGCCGTTTTGATTTGTTATCTAGAGAACATGTTCTAAGTTCTATAAAAAACTTGTAAGCAAAGAACATTGGCAAAAGTTTTAACGTGTTTCAGCATCTAAAATTCAAAATCGTGAGGGAAGAAGTTTCTAAATGTTTGCTACTTGTCTCAACTATCACTGTTATATCTATATCAGGCACGCACTTTTAGTTGTTTTACTTTTTATTTTATATAGTCACTATAACAGTTAACAATTATTCTACATCAAACTTCTATCACACATTTTGGATAAAGATGCTTGAATATCAAATTGAAAAACACAGTAGGTGAAATTCGGTTTATTAAGTCGACTCTCTATTCATATCTTAACTGATATTGTATCTATTTGCAAATATGCAAAATTAATAAAACTTTTAAAAAATCATACAAGCATTATTAATACACAGACGCCTGAAGTCTTAATTTTATTTCATTTTCTTGAGAAATGTATTTAAAAAAGGAAATATACATACCCGCACAACAATCCAAAATACTCGCTGAAAACTTCACAAGAAAAATCACACAGCACAGAAATCCACAGATGTAAAATATCTAATTAAATACACCATACAATAAACACCATTTTTTTTTGTAAAAAGTTTTTGGTGCACTGATTTTTTTAAATATTCGCGGCAACGCTAAGTCGTCATTCCACTAGCTTGTCCATGTCAGTAGGCGTCCTAACGTTGTTGAATCGCGTTCCCCACTGTTCCTCGCGCACCGTTCGCGTCGTTTTCACACAATACAAGCTTTTCAGTAACATCCGTTGCAATATGCTCGAACTACACTTTACATTCGTATGTACAGAGCAACTGTTGCTTTTACCGAAAGCTTTCAAATGGTATTCAGAAAACGCGTCCTACGTTTTCATACGGGCATTTCATAATTTGTTCTCGTAATTGGAATCAGAAACGACTAGAATTTCCTAACTTTTGTACTTTCGCATGGATTGCCATTACTGCAGACTAAAGACAAATATTCATAGGCTATAAACTGATACAAAGAAATCTTGTATCTGTCAGTTTATTTGTAAAGATAACATTATTTTATTGGTATAGGTAACACGATTTATATCAACTGATATAAATCGTGTTACCTATACCCGTCACAATTTATTCACTTTTTCTATTAGGCTGTGTTTTGCAATTTTCATAAAAAAAACGGTTTATTGAGCTGTGAGTGAGACGAAGTCGAGCGAAAGCTCTTTTCACTCCACTCGATGTATTTCGTTTGTGTCCCTCTAGGTCCTGGACCCTCCGCCCGATTTTAATGATTTTTAGCATAATCATAGATGATAGTGATGTGACAGACATAGGCTATACTAATTTAAATTCTGAAGTGTGGTACTTCAGAATTTAAATTGAAGGAATTGAAGGAAGGAGGAATAATCACCGAATAAAAAATTCAAAAGCTGATATCTCAAAAACCACAATTAGTAAAATTTTAGTTTTGACGCCAAAACGTATCCATAAAATACCGATTAAAAAAGAAAACTGAAAATCGGACAAGACACCGAGGAATAATCACCGAACAAAAAATTCTAAAGCTGATTTCTCAAAAAGACTCCTTTCCAAATCACTCAGACATGGGCACTCTTAGCTCAACATTGCAAGAGCTACTACCGCAAACCTAGTAAAAAAGATGCTCATCTTTATTAAAGGAAATCGATTAAGTAGCTTAAAAGAAGTTAATATTTACATCCACTGTAGATAACCTACCTATAATTTACAAATTACCTGTGAAAGAGAAAAATAATCGCAATTTTTTCATGGTCAAAATATTAATATCCCAGTTTATTTTGGTACCTACTCTGGTTTTCTGTTCAGGTGTGATATAAAGCACACCTGAACTGAAACATGTATTTTTATCGTACATAAAAGAACCAAAGTGCGTGTGGAACTCGACTTGCGCCCCTTTCGAACATACATCTTATAATAATCTGTGTAACCCAATTTTACGCGTTACTACACCTAAATTAGACAGAACCCAGGTGTGCCTTATCGAGTCCGTTTCGCAGCTTAGTGATGCCAACATATGAGATTTAAATTGGGACTTAATCTGGGTAATATTAAATCATAAGTAAGTTACGATATCTTTTGTTCATGACTTTCATCACCTGACAGTAGCGCAATTTCATCAAATTGCAATACTTTTTGCAAATTGGTTACGCCAAACTAAGGGTTTTGGTTACATTGATGTACTAATTGTCTTTGGTTAGTGGGTTAATAAAGACATATTATGGCTAATCACTCTAGCCGAAGTGATTAGCCATAATATGTCTGTATGGTGTTTTAAATTCTTCACAAATTAAGGCTTATTCGAAAACTTTCATGATTATACCGGACACATAAGGAACGTCCCATATTTTTTTCCGCAGGTAATTGATTATATTTTTGCATTAACTCGCCCTTCAACAGTTTTTTAGGGAAGTAGCGTAAACAATAGCAACACAGCAACCCTTGTGATTGATGTTTTCGCGCCAAAAAGAATTACTGGCTAGTTTTGAAATATGGTCGACATATTTTACATAATAGCGCCTTGTTTCTAACGCGATCGAAAAAAAGATAAAAATAAACACAGTATCAACGGAGCTTTTGGTTTATGATCATGTCAGCACATTTATCACAGTTGTCGGCAGATTGAATGCGTAGTGTTCTAATCTTGCAAAATATTTGTAAACCTATGTTCATGAAACAAATTGAACAGAGGGAATAAAATAAATAAAAACACTATTGTTAATATTCTAAGACTGCAAGCTTGATGCAAAACAATTTTAAGAATTATTTTTCATAATGAAATTTTTGAAAACTTCATCAATTATTGTAAAATGTAGACTGTCTGTGGACGATCAAATAAGTTACGTGGACGACCAAGTTGCGGTCGGATATAAATATGCAACGGAATATTTTAAAAAAACCAGCTGTTGCCCGGGCTCACTCTGAGCAACTTAGCTATCCGAACCAGTTTTAGATAATTAAAAAGGAACTGGCCAAGAATTCAAATCACCATCTCCAGACCCTTGCTATTGGGAATACTCTGACCAACTGAGCTACGGGAACCTGTCTTGGATAGCTAGAAAGGGTCACTGTTCAAATTTACTATCTCTAGTCCCTTTCTAGAGGTAATACTCTGACCAACTAAGGAACTAACAGACTAAGAACTAACAGAGAATGTCTTTTAAAAGGACTGGTCACGGGTTCTAATATCGGTCTAATATTGGTTATTAATATTCAAATATACTTTTATCACTTGCGTTGCACAAATCATGGGTAAATTTAATTAAAAATCGATAAAAATGTTTGTGGTTTTACAAAGGTTTTGTTTGGAGTTCACGTTACACCGTCGGTTCCGGTTGCGATACGAACATCTATAACAGTCGTTACGGTTATTTGAAGCCCTAAAAAGTCCGAGAACCGATCTAACTACAGAACTTCGATATAGCCAATGGGTTGTGGAGGTCAGATGGGAGTTGGTTCACGGAAAATATCGAAATATTCATAGTAAGACTGAAAAGCCGACTCCGACTGAATTGGGATAAGGCTCGGAGGATGATTTGTATGAGTATTCCTGTGTTCGAGATAATTGGTAACTCTTCTTCACGCTTCCACCTCAGAATCCAGGGTCCACTTCCCGGCTTTTTCTTTAAAAATGTATCGTTTATGGTATTGATGAATTTGGTGGAATTTTACCTTAATGTCCATTCAAATTATACCAAGCTACCATATTGTAGTATTTATCGTCCCCACATCGCACTTCACGTCAAATTGTTATCACAAAATATTGATTTTGGCAGTTCGAGTAATGAAAGGGTGTTTACTTTGTAGTACCTGTCTAAAAGCTAACGCCATAACGGTTGTGTATTATGTAAATGAGGCTGTTTAATAAGTATAACACTCGCTGTGATTTTTTACATTTTGCTTATTTATTTAAACTTTCTGCACAACAATAAAATTGTACAAAGACGGACTTAATGCCAGAGGCATTTTCTATCAGTAAACCTTTCGGTGATGCAGAAATAAGGCACAGTACCTTTTTTTTTTTTTTTTTTTTTTCGTGCGGAAATCCCCTCGGATACCCCCCCGCCGGCCAGCGGGGGCGGTTATGTCGGGCTCGATCTTTTTTTTTTGTGCGGAAATCCCTTCGGATACCCCCCCGCGGGTCAGCGGGGGCGGTTATGTCGGGCTTGAACCGACTAAAAGCGCACGCCGTCTCGGGTCTACAGACGCCGGGGTGTAAGGTTACCCATAGAGCATATCCCTCGCACTCCGACTGACCCTGGGCCATTCGCAGTGTCCCCTCTGATAACAGCAGAGGGGTACCTGGAGCGACCACGCCACCCGCGGGCCTTGCAGGCCCGCCATACCCCGACCCCCTCGTGCAATGGGGTCAGCTGGCCCTGCAAAGGGCCGGTTGGTCAGACTCTTGGCCGTTGACGTTGACGCCAGCTACTACAGAGGAGCAATCAATGATGCGTCATCGCCCACGTTGCCCAGGGTGCATCAAACTTGGAGGTGATCCAATCAGTCGCACCACAAGGCACAGTACCTAGTGTTCGAAGGACTGTAATGACAGTTTGATTTAGAATGGTACAATAAAAAAATACAATACTTACCTATTAAAGGGATTTCCGCACGATAAAAAAAAAAAAAAGGTATAGATAATCCATGAGTACATAAATGTATTATGCTATATCTATTTCAGTTTATGAATATAACTTATTATATAAATAGCCGCGGTTCGATCCCAGGTTTTACCATGGCACACACCAATGACTTTTCGATGCTTTTCGAAGTTATGTGTGTATTTATCGCAGGCTTAGGTATAAGTGCCCGGTTAATGGCAATAGGCTCGCCACCTATTACATTGGGACCTAAACATAAACTGGGTAAATGTGGGTGCTAGCACCTCTGCCTACCCCTTTGGGGATATAGGCGTGAGTTTATGTTATGTGTTATGTTATTATATTAGGTATACTTAAACTGGGGTGTGTTGGGTAACCTCCTCGAGTGTCGTTCCGATTCCGATCCCGCTGCAGTCCGGGGGGAATGGAACCGGAGCGGCCGGTACACCCTGGGCGGCGGTCAATGGCTTCCCCTTCATGGGGTTGGCATTGATCGTCGGCGAATACCCAACGTGGCGGGAACACATCGCTCTCCGTACTCCTCTGCTTTCAGAGGAGACAGGACGAGCGATGGTGTTAGTGGCTGAGGCCACCATAGGATCCTGTGGGATCCAGGGGCGGGTTGGCCCACTGCTAACGCAGGGGCCGACGGGCACTTGTGCCGCCGCCGGTGAGAGAGGACTAGCCATCCTCTCGCGTTCCGTAATCGGTAGGTGATCAGCAACGACCTAACTGGTGGCTCCAGAAGGGTACGCTGTGATCTTGCTGACCGGAGGGCTTGCCTTTATTGGCCGGCCCACGACAAGGAAAAGTCTATAACACCCGACAGCAAAGTCGTAAAAACCTATGGATACCAGCCGACCTCCATAGTATATAGGCTTATCCAGGTGCAGGGGGCACCGCCTGGATGGACCACCTTTCCCCCATACTCGTGGGATATGTTATGGACATTGAAAACAAACATACAAATAAAAAACGGCATGGAAACCCCAAAAATAACGAAATCGGCATGATAAAGGAAAACGAGAACGACGGAGTCTGCGCGGAGATCGCGCAGCAGTCAAGCGTGGAGGTGACGCTAAATACCTCGGCGGTGTCGGAGAGTTTCGACACCGCCAACGAGCGAAGCCGGGCTAGTAGCCCGTTGGGTCTGGGGGTTAAGAGGACCCGAAAGCGCAGGAGGCGAGCAAGGGCTCGGGCGGGAGAGGAAGTCTCGGATGAGGATTATACCCTCACCGGGACGACCTCCTCCTCCTCCAGCAGTGACGAGACGTCGAAGCCGGCGTCCAAGGTCGCTGCAGGCCGCCGAGGGGCGCGAGGGGGAACGAGGGCTGGGCCATCCACCCGAGCGCCCTCAGCCCCTGGCAGGGTTATGCGGGAGTCACCGTCGAGGCCTTCCACCTCGGCGGTGCCGGAGCCGAGCGGTGGGACGCGGTCTCTCTTGGAGAAACTCCAGAGGGTGACCGCGTCGTTCCGGGGGTCCCCAAGCCCTGAGCAAGAGGCGATGTTGAACATTGTGCTCGACATCGCCTCCGAGAATGAGGGCCTGGCGGCGCAGCTGGCCGAGTCCCGTCGGGAGACGGCTCGACTAGCTGCAGCCGTCGAGGAGCTCAAGAGGGGGATGGCGAGCTCGGTTCAAACGGCGCAGCGGGCGCAACCGGCGGAGCCGGCGCGCGCGACTCGCTCGTCCGCGAGTCGGTCAGCGCAGCCTGCGCTGTCGGCGCGGCCGGAGCGGCCGGTGCAACCGGCCCAGCAGCCGGCACAGTCGGTGCGGCCGGCGCAGCCAAGGGCACCGCCGGCGGAGTCCTGGCTCCCCTACATGGAGGCGCTGGAGGAGAGGATGATGTGTCGGATGGAGGCCCTAATGGACTCCATCCGCCGTCCGCCTCTGGCGCCACCAGCGGCCGTCTACGCGGCTGTAGCCAAGAGGGGCCCCACCCGCCCGGCTGCGGGTGCGGTTGTGACCCTGCCGGAGCCGACTCCTCAGCCCCCTCCCGCTCAGGGTAAGGGGAGGGGAAAGGCAAGGGGAAGGGCAAGGGGAAGACGTCCCCAGCCCTGGCCCCAGCCCCAGCCCCAGCCGTGGTTCCGGCCACCTCCACCCCATTGGAAGGGGGCTGGGAGGTGGCTGGAGCCAACAAGAAGAGGCGGAAGGCCGCCAAGAAGGACGCCAAGAAGGCCAGGAAGGCCGCGGCCGCCGCGAAGACAGCGCCGGGGAAGCTCCGTGCCCCTCGTACCGCGGCCGTCGTCGTCACCCTGACGGCGGAGGCAGCGGGTAGGGGCATGGGGTATGCCGAGGTGTTGGCCAAAGTTAAGGCCAACGTAGACCTCAAGGCCCTCGAGACCCCGGGTGTCCGGTGCAAGAGCACACGGACGGGAGCCCGGCTTCTTGAGGTCCCTGGCGCCGCCAGTGGCCCCAAGGCCGACGCCCTAGCGGCTCGGCTGAGGGAGTCGCTGGACGCAGCCGACGTCCGGGTGTCCAGGCCCATTAAATGCGCAGAAGTGCGCATTACGGGCCTGGACGACTCCGTCACGGCAGAAGAGCTCAGGCTCGCCGTGGCGGAGGCCGGGGACTGCTCCCCGGACACAGTAAAGGCCGGAGCTATACGCTTCGGCCGCGGTGGACAGGGGGCAGCAGTTGTCGGCTGCCCTATCGCGGCGGCCCAAAAGGTCGCAGACGGGCGGAGCCTCCTGGTGGGAGGCTTCCTGAGGGCGCAGGCACAGCTCCTGCAGGCCCGACCGGCCAGGTGCTTCAGGTGCCTGTCGGTGGGCCATGTGGGGGTGCACTGCACGGCGGAAGTGACGGCGGGTGACCGTTGCTTCCGCTGTGGCCAACCCGGTCACAAGGCCGGCACGTGCGATGCCCCGCTGCACTGCTTTAGGTGTGCAGCGGGAGGCAAGCCGGCCGACCACAGGGTTGGCAGCAAGGCCTGCGCCGGAGGGGAACCGAAGCCGGGAGGCCGGCCTTCCGCCTCCAGTTCACAGCGGGATGCGGAGATGGGGGTTCCATAATGGATCCTCAACTCCGCATCCTGCAGGTGAACGTTGGCCACGGTGCCCATGCTCAGGATCTTCTGCGCCAGAGCATGGCACAGTGGGCCATAAATGTCGCCGCTGTCGCCGACCCATACACCCACCGGTTCCTCGGGCCTACCTGGGAAACCGCGCTGGATGGGTCGGCGGCACTGGTGCACAACCCTGCCGCCGGCAGCCCCCCTCTTGCCGTCGTTGCAAGGGGACCCGGCTGCGTGGCGGCGGCGGTTGGGGATATAGCGGTCGTGGCCGCTTATATCACGCCGAACCGAGACCAAGCTGCATATGAGCAGTGGCTCCGTCAGCTGGCCGTCGTCGTCAATGCCTGCCAGCCCCGTCCGGTCCTTGTGCTCGGGGACTTCAACGCCTGGTCGTATGCCTGGGGTTCCCGACACGAAAGGGGCGCGACGGGGCATAGAGGCAGGGCACTGGTGGACTGGGCCGCACGACTCGGCCTAGTCCTCCTAAATCGGGGAGCCGTGGACACGTTCGTGACCTCGAGGGGTAGCTCCATCGTGGACCTATCGTTCGCGAGCCCCTCGTTGGCGCGACGTGTTCAGGGCTGGCGCGTCGTTTTGGGGGAGGACACAAGTTCGGATCACCGATACATTCGGTTTGACGTGTCCCCCCCTGCGAGCGACGCGCCGGCTGCACCGGCTCCACCCGAGCCACGTTGGGCGCTTAAGCGACTTGATCGGGAGCTCCTCCTGGAAGCCGCCATCGTACAGGCCTGGGCCCCTGCGCCGGACAGGCCTGTCAGCATAGACGATGAGGCGGAGTGGTTCCGGGAGGCCATGACCCGTGTCTGTGACGCGGCGATGCCTAGGGCTCCGCCCTATAATCCGAGGGGTCGGGTCTACTGGTGGTCGTCGGAGATCGCGCAGCTCAGACGGGGCTGCGTGATCACGCACCGCCGGTGGGCCCGATTCCGTAGGAGGCGTCGCCGCCCCGCAGATGCGGAGGCCCGAGAGGCGGAGTTGTACGAGGGATACAGGGAGGCCAGACGAGCCCTCCGAGCGGAGATAAGGCGTTCCAAACGGGACGCCTTCCGTGAGCTGCTGGAGACGCTGGAGCGGGACCCTTGGGGGCGGCCCTACCGGATGGTGAGGGGCAAGCTGCGCCCCAAGGCCCCGCCGTTAACCCGGTGTCTCCAGCCGGATCTGCTCGGAGGAGTTGTTGGCTCCCTGTTCCCAGCGCGGGCGGTGGAACATGTTCCACCGCGGATGACTCCGCCTCGGTTGCGCATGGCGCCCGACGTGGAAGACGACGACGTGCCCGAGGCCACTTGGGTAGAACTAGAGCTGGCGGTTAGAAGGCTAAGAGCCAAACACACCGCCCCGGGACCCGACGGCATTCCAGGCCGAGCGTGGGTCCTAGCTCTAGTCGACGACGCTCTCGAGCCCCGACTGAGAGGGCTTCTCAGCGCATGTTTGGAGCGGGGCCAGTTTCCGAAATTGTGGAAGACGGGGAAACTGGTCCTCATCCGAAAGGAGGGGCGCCCGGCGGACTCGCCGTCCGCCTACCGGCCCATAGTGTTGCTCGACGAGGTGTGCAAGCTCTTTGAAAGAGTAAATGCGAAGCGCCTCGTCGAGCACCTCTCAAGAGTGGGGCCGGACCTGGCGGATGGCCAATATTAGTTCCGCCAGAGGCGCTCCACCGTGGATGCCATCATGCGCGTGAGGGCTCTGGCGGAGGATGCAGTAGCCCGGGGTGAGGTGATGTTGGCGGTGTCCCTGGACATCGCCAACGCATTCAACACCTTGCCCTGGAGTTGCATTAGGGAGGCGCTCGTGTATCACGAAGTGCCTCTCTACCTCCGCCGCATAGTCGGGGCGTATTTGACGGAGAGAGCCGTCATCTACCCAACCGTGACCGGTCTCGGTCGGCGTGAAATGTCGTGCGGTGTTCCACAGGGATCGGTCCTGGGGCCGCTCCTGTGGAACATCGGATACGACTGGGTGCTTCGCGGTGAGCTCGTAGGCGGTGCCGCCGTCACGTGCTACGCGGACGACACGCTCGTGACGGCGTGCGGGGCGACGTACCGCGAAGCGACCCGAAAGGCCACGACCGCGGTTGCCCAAGTCGTTAGGCGGATCCGGCGGCTGGGTCTCGAGGTGGCCCTGCATAAAACCGAGGCCCTGTTCTTCCATGGGCCTCGGAGCAAGCCACCCGAGGGATCCAGTCTCATCGTGGGAGGAAATCGCATCGGCATCAAGCCCCAAATGAAATATTTGGGGCTCGTGCTCGACGGCCGATGGGACTTCGGAGAGCACATCCGAAGTCTGGCCCCTAAATTGAAGGGCACAGCTCTTGCTCTGGCTCGGCTGTTGCCCAACATGAGGGGGCCCGATGACTCCTGCAGGAGACTCTATGCGGGGATCGTGCGGTCCATGGCCCTGTATGGGTGCCCAATATGGGCGGAGGCCCTGAGGACCAGAACTGTGCGGATGCTGCGCGCTCCGCAGCGGGTTCTGGCCATCAGGGTCATCCGAGGGTACCGCACGATCTCCTTCGAGGCGGCGAGTCTCCTTGCCGGAACTCCGCCATGGGACCTGGAAGCGAGAGCCCTTTCGCAACTGTACCAGTGGCGATAGGAGGCGCGGGAGCAGGGATGGAACCCCGAGCCTCGAGAAATCGAGGCCGTGCAGTCCCAGCTCCGCCAGGCCATCGTGGTGGAGTGGAAGGAACGACTTGGGCAACCAAGCGCAGGGCACGCCGCAATAGCGGCGGTAAGGCCCATCATGGAGGATTGGCTGGAGAGGCGACACGGAAGCCTCTCCTACCGACTGACGCAGGTGATCTCAGGGAAGGGGTGCTTCGGGGACCACCTGCATCGGATCAGGAAGGAGCCAACGCCTGAGTGTCATCACTGCGACGCGAGCGAGGACTCAGGGCTGCACACGCTGGCGGACTGCCCGGCGTGGGAGGCGCCGAGGCGTGACCTCGTGGCAGCCATCGGGGTGGGGGTCCTCTCGCTCGGCAGCATGATTGCGGCAATGGTGCGGAGCGCGAGCGCGTGGGCCGCCGTCGCCTCCTTCTGCGAGCATGTAATGCTCGCGAAGGAGGTGGCGGAGCGCGCCCGGGAGAGACTTAGAACTCTCCCGGTCCGCCGAGCCCGCAACTTGCTCGCCGCGCGTCGCAGGCAACTCAGGCGCCGGAGGTCGCTTAACGACCTCCGTCCTCCATGAGCGCAGGCCTGGGGGTGGCGGGTGAGGCCACCTATCACCCCAGCAGAAGCAGGCCGGGACGGTGGGGCGACTAGCGCCCCTCCCCCAAACCGGGGCAAGACGGGGACACCGTGGTTCCCAAACCCGAGGGGGCCATCTCGAAACCGGAGATGGCCCAGGGTCAGTCGGGGTGCGAGGGATATGCTCTATGGGCAACCTTACACCCCGGCGTCTGTAGACCCGAGACGGCGTGCGGTTTTAGTCGGTTCAAGCCCGACATAACCGCCCCCGCTGGCACGCGGGGGGGTATCCGAAGGGATTTCCGCACGATAAAAAAAAAAAAAAAAAAAAAAGGTATACTTAAACTATAAACAAAGAAACATATTTGAAAATGAAAAAAGGGGCCAAGTGCGAGTCGGACTCGCCCTTTAAGGGTTCCGTAGCAGCAAGTAACATAATAATGTTTTTATTTTTATATGTGAGTTGATTGAATGATACACTTTACTATTTATGACGTTTTAAAAAAAACTACTTACTAGATCTCGTTCAAACCAATTATCGTTGGTAGTTTACATGGTAATGTACATCATATATTTTTTTTAGTTGTATCTCTTATTTTAGAAGTTATAGGGGGGGGGGATACACATTTTACCACTTTGGAAGCGTCTCTCGCGCAAACTATTCAGTTTAGAAAAAAATATCATTTATATCATTTTTGAATACCTATCCATAGATACCACACATGTATGGGTTTGATGGAAAAAAAAATTGAGTTTCAGTTCTAAGTATGGGGACCCCCAAAATTTATTGTTTTTTTCTATTTTTGTATGAAAATCTTAATGCGGTTCACAGAATACATCTACTTACCAAGTTTCAACAGCTTAGATCTTATAGTTAAGGAAAAAAGTGACTGTGACATACGGACGGACAGACAGACAGACATGACGAATCTATAAGGGTTCCGTTTTTTGCCATTTGGCAACGGAACCCTAAAAATGAATCGCCGAAATGTATGTACTATGTATAACTTCGGAACCACTACACCAAATTGGATAATCCTTTTTGTGTTCATTATTGTCAGGACAAGGTTTGTATGAAATTATTTATATGAAAATCCACGGGTAAGGTGCTTTTATTGTACCGGGGAAGTCAGGGTGCGCAACTAGTTCTATAATATATTGCAACGACTGTATATCTGTGGGACTGTGGGACTCCTGTAGGACTTGCGTTTACGATTCGGGGATTGCAGGATTATTACCAATATAGAATGCGACGTGAACCCACTCCCAACACAAACAATATAAATAACAAACAACATAACATAACATAAACTCACGCCTATATCCCCGAAGGGGTAGGCAGAGGTGCTAGCACCCACATTTCGCCAGTTTATGTTTAGGTCCCAATGTAATAGGTGGCGAGCCTATTGCCATTAACCGGGCACTTATAAACCTGGGATAAATACACACATAACTTCGAAAAGCATCGAAAAGTCATTGGTGTGTGCCATGGTAAAACCTGGGATCGAACCCGAGACCTCGTCTCAGCAGTCCATTACCCATACCACTAGGCTACCGCGGTGTTTATAATATAAATATAAATAATAATATATATAAGTAATATAAATAAGTAAAATAAAACATTTCGATGGGTTAAAAAAATTCCTCTCTAAAAGAAATTTCTAAAAGATGTTATAAATAAACCTTTCTAATACTTCTTTTACTTATTTACTAGATACTTAATTACTAGATTTTTGAAATTTTTAGCCTCTTATCTAGGGTACTCCTTCATTAGGGCACGCCGTATCAGCGGTACCCATCATGAAGGACTGGCTAGAAAAGCGACACGGGAGCCTCTCGTTCCGGCTGACACAGGTGATCTCTGGGAAGGGGTGCTACGGGGACCACCTGTGTCAGATCACTAAGGAGCCAACGTCTGGGTGGCATCACTTTGATGCAAACGAGGACCCAGAGCGGCACACGCTGGCGGAGTGCTCAGTATGGGAAGTGCCGAGGCAGGCCCTCGTGGCTGCTCTCGGAGTGGGAATTCTCTTGCTCAGCATCTTGCTCACAGCGATGGTGCGGAGTCCGAGCGCTTGGGCTACCGCTGCCTCCTTCTACGAGCCAGTTATGCTGAAGAAAGAGATGGTGGAGGGGGGGGGGGGCAGAGCCCGTGTGGTGCGGAGGCGACTCAGACGTCAGAGGTCACTCAATGACCTCTGTCCTCCATGAGCACAGGCCTGGGAGTGACAGGTGGAGCCACCAGTCACCCTAGCTGAAGCCGGCCGTCCCCCCTTTTTTCCGGGGGTAAGACGGGGATGGTCCCCGAACCTGAGGGAGCCATCTCGGGATGCGAGGGAAATGTCTTAGGGCCACCTTACTTGTCTGCCTTGGTCTGAAGCCTAAAGACCCGAGATAACGAGTTCCTGGTTCGAGTCCGACATTATCTGTTCTGCTAGCCGGCGGGAGCGTATTCGAGGGAATTTCCACACAGAGTAAAAAAGTGTACTCCTTCATTCCTACAAAAAATTAGTGTTTTACACCAGTTATTTGATACAATTTTATTTTTCACGTTTAGGTGATTTTGGACTCAGCATCAACTTTAGAAATTTTACCGCAATACTTTACTTTTGACGCTCTGTAGCATTACCTACTGATACCTTGCAGTCGCACAGTTACTCCACCTGATCATCAACTTTTGACGCTGACTGTACCTTTTTTTTTCGTTCGGAAATCCCTTCGGATACCCCCCCGCCGGCCAGCGGGGGCGGTTATGTCGGGCTTGAACTGACTAAAACCGCACGCCGTCTCGGGTCTACAGACGCCGGGGTGTAAGGTTGCCCATAGAGCATATCCCTCGCACCCCGAGCATATCCCTCGCACCCCGAAACATATCCCTCGCACCCCGATGACGCTGACTGTACCTTTTTTATGTTTTTATTCGTGCGGAAACCCCTTCGGATACCCCCCCGCCGGCCAGCGGGGGCGGTTATGTCGGGCTTGAACCGACTAAAACCGCACGCCGTCTCGGGTCTTCAGACGCCGGGGTGTAAGGTTACCCATAGAGCATATCCCTCGCACCCCGACTGAACCTGGGCCATTAAACCAAAATTATTTCAAGTACTGAGTAGCAATATATAAAATAATTTTGCTTTTAAGGTTCATAATTATAATCCATATAGGTGTTCTTTCTAAAATCATTGTGATAGTTTGCTTCAAAATTCGGTTGAAACCTAAAAAAGAATACTACAACTCAACACTACGTCAATGTAGACGCGCAGGCACTACTGCCTTGGAGGCCAGTTCCATAGTAAATGTATGCATTGGAACGCACCGCGCTGCCGGCCGCTGCCGCGCCGCCGCCCCCTCTAAATTCGTGTCCGAGGCCTTACAGGTGAAGCCTTTTACGAAGAATTGTGAATGACAGTGTTGGTAACTGTCGAGTGCCAAATACAACATTTTTAGGGTGTTTTTTTATTTCATTATTAATGGATTCGCGTTTGACATGTGATGACGGTCCACGATGGAGTACGCAGCCCTAAAACAAAAGATACTTATTGTATCACGTTCCAGACGTGGAGACAGCCAGATTATTCTTTTACGGTAACAATTTCCTGTTCAATTTTAGCAAAAAACAAAACAAAATGTTTAATTAAAAGCGGAATTTTATTTATTGAAGTAAATAAATAATAAATAATAATACACCTCTGCCTACCCCTTCGGGGATACAGGCGTGAAGTTATGTTATGTTTATAAATAATTCATTGAAGTTACAAGGTAATACATATGACTAGTCTGAAGCTACATTTATATTTAGCACTGTGTTCACAATGCAATAAGTAGAGTTTGCTAGGAAAAACACTGTATTTAATTTTAAATGAAGGAATGGAAAATGGTTTTCAGAGGAACGGTAAGTAATTGAAATATAACCCAAGTTGAATACAGAGGATGAAAAAGCTGAAATAGCATGTGAAATTCCTCTGAATTGAAACGCATATTGAAATCCGCCTTTCACCCCAGCAGAAGCAGGCCGGCACGGTGGGGCGACTAGCGCCTCTCCCCCAAACCGGGGCAAGACGGGGACACCGTGGTTCCCACACCCAAGGGTCCCATCTCGAAACCGGAGATGGCCCAGGGTCAGTCGGTATCCGAAGGAATTTCCGCACGAAAAAAAAAAAAAAAAGGTACATAGGTTCGCTAACCGGAGATGGCCCAGGTTCAGTCGGGGTGCGAGGGATATGCTCTATGGGCAACCTTACACCCCGGCGTGTTAGGACCTGAGACGGCTTGTGGTTTTGGTCGGTTCAAGCCCGACATAACCGCCCCCGCTGACCGGCGGGGGGGTATCCGAAGGGATTTCCGAACGAAAAAAAAAAAAGTATCATATCACTGTCTGTCTATATACAGGCGTGAGAGTATAAAAAATATTTACCTAAAAATGATTAATTGCTGTAGTCGCGCTGGTCACTAGGGTTGCCAGAGCTCTTGTGTCTAGCTGGCTCTATGGCCCTTTTCAAGAAGCTCTGGCAATCCTAGTTACCACAATAATATATAAATTTTCCAATCAAAATATGTAAAATTAACGACACAGAGAGTTATAAAAGGGATGAGCAATTCTGATGAGCTTTTCCAACTAATCCCACCGTCTCCTTTCCAATCCAGAACAACACGGGCTGGACTGCGATGCCACCCGCACAAAGTAGAAACAATACCGTACCAAACTCAGCAGTTCGGTGCTTCCTTTCTTTGTCATACATAAAGAGTTGGATTGCTCTACCCGCACACGTGTTTCCTTCTTCTAACAATCCCGCGTTCGTCAAGCGGGACGTGAAAAAGCATCTCCTGAGGCCGTCAAGGTAGGGACCACCATTTTAGGATCTTTAGCATCTGGAATGGTGCCCGTATCTTTTGGACTTCACCCCAGCTTCCCACCATCCAGCGGGGTGCAATCAATGAACAGATTGAATATTAAATAAAATAATTAATTAATAAATCAAAAAACCCGACTGTTCTAAAAAGACCGAAACAAGTTTGATAGCAGGCGGGACCCATTAATTTTCTTTCGGTTTATATTTGCACATGGGTCCCGCCTGCTATCAAACTTGTTTCGGTCTTTTTAGTACAGTCGGGTTTTTTGATTTATTAATTAATTATTTTATTTAAACCTTTTTAGTTACGGTATTTTTGAAATCGCCTTTTGATAAATGAGATAATCGATTAGTTTGAATGAAAATATTTTTTAACAACATACAACTTAGCGCCAGAAATCCGCCATTTTGTATATTTTTTTATTTTGATATACCCAGTGTCACTCTCACAGTAAATCAGAATCTATCGAGCCGTTCAGGCTGCAGAGCGTGCCAAACAATTATACATACATACATATATACATACTCTCGAAAAACATAACCCTCCTTCTGGCGCAGTCGGGTAAAAAAGGGGAGAAAAGATTAATTAATTACTACAAATAATAAATTTTCAAACATTTATAACTATAATATCGGAACCGAAGTAACAGTTTTCAATTGAAACTTAAACAAATTAACGTAAAAAGAAGTTAAGCAACATCTTATTCTTTTTATTCCCGTGGACAACCCTACTGAAGCTCTCCGCGGTTACCGCTCACTTAATCCTCCTTTTACAATATTATTTTAGTTCTTTTATCACCACTGCTTCTTGCGGACTGAAGCACGATCGCGTTTTGAATTTAAAATCAGGTCGAATATTGTCTGTGATTCTTCATATAAACAATAAATTCATCAACATTCAATCAACATAAAAATTAAACAATGATATATAATTCAATTTATATTTAATTAATGAAAGTATTAAATTGAAATATTAATTAAATTAATTACAAAGTTAAATAAAATATTATATTTATGTCAAGAAATCAAAAAACTGTTGTTGTTGTTGACCCGCTCCCATCCGCCATACAAAGCTGCAGCACTTCGATATTTTCCGTGAACCGAACCCATTGGTGATATCGAAGAAGCGGGGCAAGGGGTTTCAATGTATTAAGAATGGTCACTGGTCACCCATCTTAAGACTTACCTGGCTAGTAATACTTAACTTTGCAATGCGTTAACCTAATCGGTCAACACTTAGCCACGAGCCCCTTATATTGGGATATAAATTATTTTATACTAGCTGACCCGACAAATTCGTTCCCCATTAGAATCAAGTTATGTTGGTTACCTCGGCTGAATTTATTTCGTGAAAGTCTCATATTATGAGTTATCCTAATTAGTAAAACCGGGGTGCAAGGGAATTACCCTATTTGGCCACCTTACACCGCACCATTAGAGACCCGAAACGGCGTGCGGGTTTGGTCAGTTCGAGTCCGATATAACTATCTCCACTGGCTGGCAATGGTGTAAACGTGGGGATTTCCGCAAAAATATAAAAAAAAAACAAATTGCACAGTATTTGTGGATCTAAATCTAAAAAACCAAAAATCATGGATATCAGTCCACCCGTTCTCGAGATCTAAACGGTCTCACTAACACGAGTATGTTTCGTATTTCATATTTTAATATATATGTTACCGGAAACGTATGAAATCTAGGAATTGTATACAAATCCTAGGAAATTTATATAATTCCGAAGTTAAAGGAAATGTATAAAATATTGTTTCAAAAACTATTTAATACATAAATGTCCTAGGAATTATATACAATTCCTAGGCATTGTATATAATTCCAATATCGTATTAGGAAATGTATAAAAATAATGCTTTCTGTAATAAAACACGTTCCTAAAATGATTATCACAAGTGACCTAACACGACCACACGACACACCTAACCTATATCTATCCGTGTCGGGGCGCACGGTGCCCACGAGCTCGCTTCGCTCGCTCCCGTGGCTTCTTCTTAGCGTTTGTTAACGTTCTTAAGAGCCTATAATACCTCAATTGACATATTTTAAACGTGTATATTAAAAAAAGTAGTGAAGCATAGTCCTTAGAATTTATATATAGTAAAGTTGAGGATTCGGGGAGATGACTATATGTGCTGAAAACACGATTCCGTAAAATTGAGTCGATAGAAAATTATTACAAAGTTGCCTCTAAACCATAGAAATAAAATCATTTTTATGATGGATATACCCAAAATGGGAACATGAAACTTTATATACAACTTAACTTTAATATAAGGCGGATGTTATAAGTTTTAATTTTTTTAAATATATTTTAGTTTTTTCATAATCAGCAAATATCTGAATTATACCCACTCTAACACGGCTCGTACTGCCGCGCGACCCCCTCTTCAGTCGCGCTTCGGCTTTCATACGGGGAACCTGTGTCACTCGCGCTCAGCCAAGCTAGGATAATCGAAATGGGTAATAAGCGTAACCAGAAGAGGAAAAGTGTATGTTGGCGTAAAAAAATAGTAAAACATATGAACGACGTTATAAAGTAAGTATCAACCTACCTAAGTTTACTATTTTATTTACAATACAATGAGAATAAAGTTAGGAAATAGGTATGTAGGAACCCATTTATTTGTATCTGATAAAGTGATAAATATACTATGAGGATTTTTCGTTGTGTACTAATAAACAATATTTTATTATCTGCGAAGTCTACATTTTGTGTAGATTGTCCTAGAATATTTATTTATTATTATTACATATTTATTGTTATATACCTACTAATGTTTGACCATGTCAATCTCAAATCATAAATAACTATATATATCTGCTTACTTCTATCCCTTCGTCATCCATACCGTATACGGATCTGTGATACGGATAAACAACATTATTGTTTAAATTTCAGAAAACGTCGATTACAAGAAGTAGATACTAATGATAAAGAGAATATTCCTGCAAATATGTGAGTACATAATTTCTTCTCATAACAATCCACACATTTCATTTTATTATTACTGTCATTCTTATGTAAGTACCTACTCATAGTGCGATCGCCATAGTTTCCAAAAACGGCTACGACTTACGAGTAACAGCTGAAGTTTGAGCGCGGCTCAGTCCGGTCAATTAGGGTAAACGCACCAGTTGTAGACAAGTTGTTTGTTCAATACAGTGTATCTAGATTTTTCCCCGACATCGGCGAAGCCAAGAGAAGGGTTATGGTTTTGACAGGTTATGTATGTATGTATGTATATATGTAACCACTTATCAGAACTGGACATTATGACATATCATTGAATCTAATGTGGTGCCTTCTAGCGGTCATAAAGTACTGAGTGAAGAAATAAAAAGGAAAAGAAAACAAACGTCACATAACGGTGTTCCTGTTGTGTGCGAGAGATGATGATAATATAATTATAATTTTTTTTTTTTTAAAAGAATATTAGCAATCTAAATTACTAATACCTATTCCCGTTAACCCCTCCAACTAAGCTAAATTGTTTGTGCTAGGAGTGGGTTCACGTCGGTAGTGTAATGGCCAGAATTCGAACCCGGGACCTCTCGATCGTAAGGCCGACCCCTTAACCACTCAACTACCGACGCTTCAATATTATAATATTATTTGTAACTAGCAATCGAACTTTTTACTAGCATTGCATTTTGAGATCAATATAAGAGAAAATGTGTGGGAAGAGGCCGAAAGTAAACCTAATTTTATTTCAGGTCGCAAATGTCATCGGAACAGCAAGAACATCCTGATCTGTTTACATTAGAAAATGTGGAATTGTGAGTGCTATAGAAGTATAGTTGTCTATTAATAAATAGTCATCACTACAATACATAGTGTAAAACAAAGTCGTTTCCCGATGTCTGTGCCTATGTATGCTTAGATCTTTAAACTACGCAACAGATTTTGACGTGGGGTTTTTTAATAGATCTGACAGATTTATATGTATAATACATTAACATCCAGGTGGAAGGGTAGTTCAATATAAATAAATAAATATAAATAAATATTATAAGCCAATCTACACAACGTCACCTAGACTCATGATGAGCATAGTTTAACTAGCTTGTGTTATGGGTTCTAGGATGCGGATAGACTTACATAGAGGTATATTTTTTTGTCAATGCATACAATATGTACATAGAAACACCAGACTAATGCAAATATTGATATTCATGCATACAAATATTTGCACTAAGCGGGAATCGAACCCACACAGGACCACATAGCAATCGCGTTGACTACCACCACGCCACAGAGGTCGTCAAATATATAGTCTGAACTGCAGATAGGTACCATTGAAAGAATATACGAGTAATATCAATATTGTCCTTTCAGGTCTACTGAAACTGGAACTGTATGTCCTACCGCAAATAGGGATCCACAAAATGAATCAAACGATGACGATAATACTAACTGGTAATTGCTAAATTTATACAGACTGTTTTTTATACAAATACCTAATAATAATAGAACTATATCATATTCTACGATTATTTCAGGTTAGAAATAAATCAGGACGATTCCAAGCGAAGGAGTATTTTTAAAGTTGAAGGGCGACGAATTGTGGATTTTGAATATTTTTATAAAAATCTTCTAAATATATGTGGTCACAACAAAGCATTTGGCTGCACATTAAATAATGTGCATATAATATCGGAAAAACGAAAAGGACTTCTTTCAAAATATACACTAAAATGCAACATGTGTAACCAAATATTTTATCTTGACTCAGAACCCACATCAAAATTAGATTTAAATAGAGCTGTAACATCTGGCATTATAACCTCTGGCATTGGCTATTCCCAATTTAATGAGCTATGTGCATCAATGGATTGCCCGACTTTCACCCAAAAACTTTATGATAAAGTACAAAGTCAAATTTATGAAGATTGGCAAAACACGGCTGTAAATGTCATGGAGATGGCTGGAATTCGAGAACGTGATGCTGCTATTGCGGAAGGCCGTGTGGATAAAAACGGTATTGCTCGCATAGACGTCATTGCGGATGGTGCATGGAGTAAACGATCATTTAATACCAATTATTCAGCCCTATCTGGAGCGGCGGCTATTATAGGTAAACGATTTGGCGAAGTCTTGTTTATTGGAGTCAAGAACAAATATTGTTGCATATGTGCGAGGGCTGACAATAAAGGCATCATGCCTGGAGACCATGTTTGTTTCAAAAATTATAGCGGACCTTCTACAGGTATGGAGTCCGAATTATTGTTAGAGGGATTCAAGCAGTCGATTACTACACATAAGCTTATATATGAACGCATGGTGGCTGATGGTGATTCAAGTACTTATAAAAAAATTTTGGAAGGTCGCCCATATGCTGACTGTACCGTGGAAAAAATAGAGTGTAAAAATCACATATTCCGAAATATGTGCAAAAAACTTAAAAATATAACTACGGAAACCAAATATCCTGCCAATTTAAGAAAAAAAATTACTACGCAAAGAATTCTTGCCATAAGAAAAGTAATTTGCTTGTCAATAACGGAACATGCATCTAAAACTACACATTTTGATACAAAAGTAAATTTACTGTTCAAAGATATTACAAACGCTTATAATCATGCGTTTGGGAACCACACAGAGTGCCAATCATACTATTGTAGTAGTCAAAAAAATAGTGAAGATGTGACCGTCATTTTAAAAACGTGTGCTATATGGCACAGAATAAAGTTTATTGTCAACACTGTGGCATCTAAAGCACGAAGTCTTATGCACAATAGTGATAGCAATAAGGTCGAATCTTTTAATAGCATCATTGCTAAGTTTGTGGGCGGGAAAAGAATAAACTTTTCGATGCGCCGCGGGTATGAGTCGAGATGTAATGCTGCCGTGGTCTCATTTAACACTAAATGCCCCCTTTCTACTTTACACAGATCCGTATCAGGAAAAAGTCCTAAGGCTGCAGTAAAAAAACTAGAAGAGAGACGTTTGAAACAAAGAAAAAGTGCTTCAAAATATGTAAGAAAGGGAAGAAAGCTATTTTTGATGAATCAACAAAAACTTGGGGATAAAAATTATGGCGAAAATTGCCAAAAACCTGATATGCCCCCTTTGGAATACAACAGAGTTAAGGAAGATTTTCTTAAAAATTTACCGAGTTCAGAAGAAGATAGAAAACAAATAGAAAAAGCAACGATTTTACAGAAAGATTCAAGTACGTGGTTAGAGCTTAGAAGGAAGCTTCTCACGGCATCAAATTTCGCAAAAGTCATAAATAGGCGATCAACCACAAGCGTGAAGAATTTAGTGAAGAATATTCTTTATCCAAAAAATCTTAGCCATGTGCCGTCCTTAAAACATGGAATCGAACATGAGAGTATTGCCTTAGAACAATTAGAATCGCAGCTCAAAGTCAAGATAGAGCCTTGCGGTCTCTTCGTTGACAAAAATTTGCCTTATTTAGGTGCCACACCTGACGGGATTATAGGTGATGATATCTTGGTCGAAATAAAGTGCCCAATCACAGCATTTAAAACATCCCTAGATGACGCAATAGATAAGAAGAAAGTAAATTTTTGGAAGAGATCCAAAGATGGTCTTATTATCAATAAAAAACATGCTTGGTTTATACAAGTTCAGGGTCAATTACACATCACTGGCAGACATAAATGTATTTTTGGGGTATGGTCAGGACGTGAACGAGAGATCAAAACAGAAATTATTGAAAGGGATGATCGGTTTTGGGAACTTAATATGGCGAGCAAATTAAGTGATTTTTATTTGTCATTTATGTTACCTGAGTTGTGTGATGCAAGACATACTCGAAACATGCCAATACGAGAATAAAGCATTTTTATTATACTGTTGTATTTTTCTTTCTCGACATGATTTTATTCTAACACACTAGCTGACCCGGTGAACTTCGTACCGCCAAAGTAAATGAGTGTAGCAAACTATACATTTGATTAACACTAATAATATCAAGTAATTATGATTGTTAATTATTGTGTTACTCTATATAGGTAGTTTTAAAATTAACAATAAGATAGAAATTATAATGCAGATTTTTATTTTATTTCTATAACCAACCTGCCGATTATTAGCTAGTTTACCTTATCGTAGTCTACGCGTGAACTCTAGCGCACGAGGTCACGCGCGCATCCTTGTGAGAGTGAGATAGTCGCGATCGACTACTGCGCGGCGTGGGCCGGCCGCCAGTGAGCGGGGGGTAAATATTGCATTTTAGCTGGAGTAGTATGGACTCTTAAGAAAATGTCCAAGCAATATAGTAGTTTCAAAGGTTGGAATCTAGCGCTCTTCGACCGCTATTAATTTCTGTGGCACTGTTGTAGAAAAAATTAAACATTTATTTGATTTTGAAGTCGAATCCAACCTCACCTTTAAAAAAATGTCCAAGCAATATAGCAGCTTGAAAGGCTGGAAACCTGCGCTCTACGACCGCTATTAATTTTCCTTATTTGCTTCCAAGCTAAGATTCGCAATGTAAATTAAAATAAACGGGTAAGTACTTAGTGTATTGAGTGGAGTTTGTATTTATTCAAATACGGGTTGCAGGCTGAAAATTCATTTGCTTTCGTAATACATATTTGTTTTACTAAAATTGCGCGTTCATCATATACCGTAGTTTCATTCAATGAAATCAATGCTTTATCTTTCATTTTAACATTAATTTTAGAGAAACTAGAGAAAAGACATTACCTACCCTGAAAGTAAAGAGTAAAATATCTACAAAAGTAGGCATATAGTATATTACCAACAAACTTACCCATACACACTCAATTCGACGACATTCTTCACAGTAGGCACCTATCAGTTTGAGGTGCGACTGGTTGGATCACCTCCAAGTTTGGTGCACCCTGGGCAACGTGGGCGATGACGCATCATTGATTGCTCCTCTGGAGTAGCTGGCGTCAACATCAACGGCCAAGAGTCTGACCAGGGCCAGCTGACCCCATTGCACGAGGGGGTCGGGGTATGGCGGGCCTGCAAGGCCCGCGGGAGGGGTGGGCGCTCCAGGTACCCCTCTGCTCTTATCAGAGGGGACACTGCGAATGGCCCAGGGTCAGTCGGAGTGCGAGGGATATGCTCTATGGGTAACCTTACACCCCGGCGTCTGTAGACCCGAGACGGCGTGCGGTTTTAGTCGCCATATTCAAGCCCGACATAATCGCCCCCGCTGGCCGGCGGGGGGTTATCCGAAGGGATTTCCGCACAAAAAAAAAAAGGCACCTATCAGGTTAAATGTGATACGGCAAATTTTTTGAACCCCAAAACGGTGCAGAAGTTTAATCTTTTTTACATATTTTGTTTTTTTGGGATTCTTTCCCTAGTCACACGTTTCTGCGCTCCTATAATCACGGTTTTGAAAAAAAGGCGTGACGGACATCTCTTGAGACCGTCAAACTGAACATTCTAAAATTGTTAGGAATGGAATGGGTCCTTTATTTTTTGTAACAGTAACGTTATTCCCGGTTGCATCCGAGGCTTTCCCCACGGTGTCGATTTGGCGACCTCTCACCACCGAGAGGAAAACCTGCACCAGAGTCTCGCCTAATAGGTGTAACAGCTAGCACGTGAGGTTGGCTTGGGGGCCGAAGATCTATGTGGCACCCATGATCTCAAGCTTTCTTCCGTTTAAATTATTCTAGTCATCATCATCTTAGCAATAATCCTGGTTACATGCGAGGCTTTCACCTCGGAGCGCGGGTTTCGCTTTAGCTTAGCTTAGCTTATTTTGGCTATTACAGAAGCGGCTACCGACTGACCAGGAGATTAGACGGTAGCCGCGTGTCCTTCCAAGAAGAAAGCCTACCATAAAGCCTCGTTCATTTATCGGTAGGTGTACCAGCTTTGCTAGCTGGTACACCTGCCGATAAATGGACGTGGCAAGGGAAGTGGACTTGGCCCCTGAGGATGTTTATAGGACCTGAAACACCCTTTCAAATTATTCTGTAGTATCAATAAGAAAAACAAAGAAAAACTCTAATTTTCGCAAGATGTCAACAGTAAGGTCATAAAATGAAACAAGCCTTGATTGAACATTCCATTCGGAAGGAGTTATAAAAGAAATTACTCTATAAATATTTAAACAATTTGCTAAAAGCTGAACAACGCCGACCGCTTTTTTGGATACTTAAGCTATTATTTATTTTCTTGTCATGAAAAATCCATAGTTATTAGATATACCTAACTGAATGTTTACAAATTTAACTAGTATTTATTTTTCTCATGCTGTGGATCCTAATTTTGTATATCAGGCTTAATCAATGTAGGTAATATAGGAATACGATACGGTTGAACCTACGAGTATGTGATCACTTCTTATTTCAGTTTGTAATCTTCTTATCCTTGTTTCAGTAAATACTTATCTTAACAAACTTACTCAGTTTTCAGTTCAGTTCAAATGCATGCCTGCTAAAACCTTTACAGCAAAAACTGCATCATAGATAGAATGCCTTTTTTTTCTTTTTTTTTTACGTGCGGAAATCCCTTGTCTAATAATGAGTCATAATGAGTGGTCTTTGGATAAGTTAGCAAACAGTAAATTATATAGCAGCAAGTAAGAATCTAAAACTAAGTAGTAAGTAGTATTTAAATTTGAAACTGCCTAGCAAAGAATATCATGTTGACCGACGTCTCTCCGGGGCCCGTTTTACCGTCTTCTTTTCAAGCATTAATTGCTAGCAGAAGGCCGAAAGGCAGAAGAAAGGCAGAGGGCGAACCGAGCGAGAGGATTCAAACTCCGAAGAATGCCACGAGGGACCGTCTCGGCGCCTCCCACGCCGGGCATTCCAGCATGTGCAACCCTGAGTCCTTGCTCGAATCACAATGATGGCACTTAGAAGTTGGCTCCTTCCTGATCAGACCCAGATGATCCCCGAAGCACCCCTTCCCAGAGATCACCTGCGTCAGCTGGTACGAAAGGCTCCCTTGTTGCCTCTCTAGCCAGGCCTCCATGATGGGTCTTACCGCCGCTTCTACGGCGTGCTCAAGATAGATACCCACCTAATTACGATTTTATACATTTTAGGCAAACCGGCACTGCTATATTGTAAGGCCAAACTGAAATAAAACAACACAGAAATGAAGCGGTTCAGCGGTCCTTGAAAAAGTTTGCGACCGAAAAGTTATATTCTCTTGGTTAACGACAATGCTTTTTGTATTCCACTAATCATGGTTTTAATATTTAAGCAGTCAGTGGAAGCAGTGAAAATGTTTAGTAGTGAAAATATTATCTACAGGTTGCTTATTATCCTATAGGTACAGCCGGCACATATACTGATCGACGGACGAGGCGCTTCTCCTCTCGGAGTCGGGGTTCTAACGGCGATCGCTACCGTTAAAATCCAGAATAAACCAATAACGGAAAAGAGAAACCAATAATCTGGAACTGGCGGTCGGCTGATCCGTTGTTTAACAGATGCACTTCCTAGCAGGTAAGGTTGGCTTGGGTCTCTAAGATATTAGGTCCTGCTAATATAGGTCCTGTACACTTATGCTATTATTACCTATCTTCAGCAAACAGTTAAACGAGATTATTCATAGTTAGCTTGACATTTTAAAGTGTTTCCATATGTTCAGTAATAGACATTCAAAAAATATATTTTTCTTTCTGTACAAGGAAAAACGTCACGCGATGCCGGTATTAGTGTCATGTTTCACCAGAAGGCTTTTAAGCACCTCTACTTACTTCCTATGCGTACTGCCAAGGGGTGGAACTCCTACCCTGAGTCTGGAGACCTGGGAATCATCAAGTCACAAGGGTATCAATTGCTTCTAGGCGCAAGCGTGTCCTACCATCGACCACATCTTAATTGAGTAGATGAGATAGGGGTTAAAAGCTGGCGATCAAAGAAAAAAAAGTAAATTGAAATTCCTAAAGTCCTACAACTGACAGAGAATGCTGTCACTATGTGTTCCTCGTCAGTTAGGCAATCTTGATAGCTGGGACTTATTATAGATGGGCTTTTAGATATAGGATGGGTCTTCAGTTCAACACGATTAAGTTTTGATGCTGTTAAATGTAGTGGCAACACCAAAAATATTTTTTTTTTTGTATAAGCTTCTCAGTCTATAGTGGTAGTTTATAAAGCGTTTTTGTATGAGAACAAAAATAAGTATAAATAAAGAAGTCGCCATTGCGCACAAAAGAAATAGCAACTGTATTTCATTTAAAAGATGCTTGTTATTATTCGATTCCTATTATAATTATCATATTTCGGTTCGTTTAAGCCAACTACGTCATAAACATAGATGGCTACATAAAAATAAGATTGAGAAAGAAGAGGCAATAGCTGGAGGGATTTTTAATCCCGATAAGTTTATTATGGTAAAATGGTGTAAAGTTCACGGCAAGGCAGCGTGAGGTGCATACTTTTAAACTAATTTATTGGATGTTATAACGAGGTCGCTCGATGCTCCGCAAGACACTTTGCCACCATTTTTTTTACGGGTAGGTAGACAGGTATCACCTAGTTACCTGCAGTTGGTACAGAATCAAGGTTTTTTCTTAGTGTTACTTCTTGTATCGCTATAGGGTAAGTAGGTGGTTAACTAACAAGTAAAATCGTTTTTGATAGTGTGGAGGGTGGTAACTATTGTTTACGTGTGGAAGCCCTCACGGTCTCCACCCCATCGGTGCCAACGATGAGATGGGTGTGTCGGAATCGAACCGACTAAACCGCACGGTTTCCTTCCCAAGCGCATCCCGGGTGCACACGGACATCGGCCGCTGCCGCGGCCTCTCCTTTGGGGTCGGGTTTGATTCCGCGCCAGAGAGTAGGCAAGCGTGTGTAGGACACGATACGCCTCCGTCTTGACCTGCTTTTGTAAGGACGGCAAGTCAGCCGACTACCGTCCTCAAGTCCCTCAGGCCATCTTAGAGTTGGTTAGTCCTGAGCGTAGACAAATCTGCGGAGTCCTCACCGCAGACTGCCCCCCCCCCCCCCCCTTACATATTTACCATTTAGAAACACGTCATCAACCTACTATACTTTGTATGCAACGCAAAGCTCTTGTGATAGCTATCGAATTAGTGTTACCAAATCTGTAAGATGACGTTACGTTCTAATGTTATTTCAACTCGTCGCATAACGTAACTGGCAACCCACTCCTAACACAAACAATTTAGGCCACCTAAGCTAATTAATTTTATCCAAATTACAATTATTCCCCTTAACCCCTGTTAAGGGAAATAATAGTAATTTGGATTTTAAAAAAACATGTATATAAACTGGAAAACGTCACTTTTACGTTTGGTGATTTACACTGTTTGACAAACGTTTTCCTACTGGGTTTTTAAGGTTTTTATTATGCAAAAACATTTAATAAATATGTGACTTGTTATACTATTCTTTAATAAGTGTAATTTGCCCCCTCACATTTCACCTACTTAATAAGATCGCGGGGGCCATATAAAATGTAAAACTAATGTAATCTTAAAAAAAAATGTTGATGCCACGGCTAAGTCTACTGACCCATCTTCCAAGACAAGAAAAACATGGGATCCTGAGCAAACGAAAAAGGTAATTGAATAATTATAACGATTACAACCTGGTACTATTACCAGGGAGCCATAGACGTACAGTATATATTATATAGGGTCCCAAATTACCCTCACTTGATCTCACACTGCAAAATAGGTACATACGTAATTTTTATGAACAAATATACATACATAGTAAGGCATGCATAGGCCAATGAGTAAGGAACACTGACGTACCGCCTCGAGCCCACGTTTCACCACCCTCCTACCTTACACCTCTCATTCTGCGCGAACCATGGAATTGTCACGCATGAACTTGCCAAAGTATAGGTAGTTGTTTTAGAGTCTAGTATTTTTACATGACGGCTCAAAACAAAGTAGAGGGTCACATTACAAAATTCTCGTTAACAGGTAAAAACGTTAAGTTCTATGGAAACTTGTAGATATAACGACACATAACGTTATTATAACTGTAGGCCTAAACTATCGGAATTTTCTTTAAAGAATATGAGGAAGCGAAATAACTGTAATTCCCCTTAACCCATCCAGCTAACCTGAATTGCTTGTTAAGACTGGATTTGTCGGTACTGTAATAGCCAGGATGCGAACCCTGGACCTCTCGATCGTAAAACGAACTCCTTAACCACAAGCTACTGACGACGCTTATCTATCGAATTTCATACAGTTACGTGCCTAATACGTTTAATAGAAATGATACGGTATTTGAACAATCCGCTGAGTGCCTGGGGGGCGAGGTAAAGGAGCGTTGAATTTTATGCGGATCAACCTCAATAATGATTGTTTATGAATGATTTTCCAGATTGTTTATGATGAACGTCATATGTTACAAATTGATGGATAATCTTCATCAATGGTTTTTTCTTCGTCCCATTTAATTTCGATATCGAAGTTTCCTATTTAGATTGAAAGCGGAAAGGCTCAGAGGCGGAGGAAGCAGTTTGATAGGTGTAATGCGTTGTACTCGTAATGTTAGGTAGTGGCCAATCGGCATGTCGAAAGGCCGTGCGTCGAGCGATTTAGTAGAGATGCGGTCGTACGATACCGCACGCACATAGCTCGGTGCTCGGTGATAGGTCAGAAATAACGTGCAAACATCTTATTGATTGTTAGCGAAGCTGTAGTTTACTTGTATTTTATTAAGCAATCGAAGGGCGACGAGAGAAGTGGTTTAGAAAGTATGCAGGTGTATCCGTGTAGTTACATATTTTCGCCGTCGATCGATCGCGTCAAGTTTATTCGAGCGCCGCCAGAGCGCGTTTACCACGTCGATGCGAACCCAGGGCCTGTAGACTAAGTGACATTCTACTAGTGGAATCGCTACGACGCGTACCTTCAAAGTCCGAAATGTATGGGAGTGACATTATTTGTTACACGTGCAATGTCGGCAAATGATGCCTCTCCCTTGCATTTCGGACTTTAAAGGTTCTCTTCGAAGAGATTCCATTAGCAGAATGTTACTTTGTCAAGCCCCCCAGATCTATCGGGGAGCCATACTTCTTGTTCTTTTTTAATGGACGAACTGTCGATCAGTGTGACGTGTCCCTTACTAACGAGCCTCTGAACCTATTTTCAATTCTTGGGATATGGCTTAGTAATTCGTTCAGAAGCTAAGGTTATTAAAAATAAGGGGTGTTATAATAACAACAATACATACAACTACTGAATCTTTAATTTTATTATATCCAACAAGTACTCTTAAGCGAATTTTAAAATCATACTTAACTAAAACATAATCGCTATAACTTGCTCATTTGTATGTCAGATACAAAAATATTTATATCTTAAATCAACAGAAAATCCACTCATACCAACTGTATTACACTAAACTTATTGAAATAAAACAACGCACTCATAATTTTAGCGTCCATGTCCGTCCAGATACGACTAGTATCTTACTTAATATAAAATTTATTCACAGGTTAGTGGCGCCGGCTCTCAATATGAAACCATATTTTACAGATCATCGTCTGATCGAGATCCTGCAACAAAACAAACAATCGGCCTTAGTACGACTTTAAATCAAATATTTCTTATATCAATACATAATTCAGAACGCGGTTCTAGATTTTTTCTGATTCGGCTATAAACACAACTATTCTATACAATGAATCATTAGTACAAATAATAGTAACCAATCAACCGTAAAGTTTCAATAAATTATAACTATATATAGACAATCTTACAAGGTGTCAAAAAAGTTTAATTTCACAACAATATTTCTTGTTATATTAAATAAACCAGTATTTAACTGTAAATCCGAACATTTGAGAAGAATCTAAGTCCGTGGGGATTACCGCACGAAAAAAAGGTATATAATATATAGCATGAGGTTGGCTGTAGGTATAAACATATTTGTCTGTAATGTTAAATTAACAGCTTTTTGATAAATGCATAATGAGTGTACGCACGACATTTATAACAAAAAAAAATGCAATAAAACTAAAAACTTCAAAATGTCAGTTATTATAATATTTACACTTTACTTTCAATAAGTAAAGGGAATTGAAAGTTTGAATAGATTGTACAGATTCATAGCGGCACATTTGGAAACCCTTCTATACATTGAACATTGAAAAATTCCTTGGCATATTATATGCCTGCATGGCATATTCATAAAATATGTATTACTTTGTCATTTATCGTATTCAGGGACTTTCTTTCTAGATAAAACCTGCGCCACTGTCATAAATAACTTTCAAAGATCTGGGTGCTCTATTAGAAAACCTTACACAACGGAAGTGGTGATGCTTTTCTTCGGTATTTAGTAAAGGGCACAACGGAAAAATTGCAAGAGCATGGAGGGATTGGCCGTCTCTGAATTCATTTGTAACAGAAAATGTGGTCTATAGTGACCGATAAACTTTGCCAAAATGTACTCTAGCTGCGCAAAACATGATTTAAGGTATCTTTGGTGATAAGCGCGGGGAGCGGCGGTGGAGGCGCGCCTACTAACCAATCATAGATTAAATGTAACACTCATGGGCTCAAAGGGCTCTCATTGATTGATCAGTGCTTTTATTGTTTTTTGGTTGGCCAGTTAGTGCACATGCGCAAACTTTCGACATTTGTTCACGAAGTTTGCCGGTAACTACTTATAAAACATGACCGGCAAGGGACACGAACAAGGCTCTTCGGGACTGTAAAGATATTTGTAAGTGACTCCATGCAGGGTGTTCGACATAGTCCATCGCCAGCCAATCCGTAAATTTGATCAGCAATGGACAATACCATAGTCCATTGCTGATCAAATTTGATATTGTTTTTTGTCATTCCAGTAAATGCTGATATTTCGGGAATGCGTGAATTAAAACCTCGCTCATACATTACTCGGGCTGATTGTGGCAAGTAGGGGCAGCCCGTAATATCATTGCCAATTTAGAGGCGAAGCGCTTAGTGTCATATGCGCGCCTTGACAGAAAGGATTTGCTTTCCTCTAAAAGAACGGCTATTGTGGCCAGAGCCAACAGCGAGCTTATTTTTTTGAGGTGTACTTTTCAGCGAGTTCCTTTTGCGATCGAATGTTTCTAAACAGAATAAAGGGCCCAATGAGGTAAAACAGGTTTCAGTTGAATACTGAAGTTAATTCTACACCATATCGACGTGATGGTACTAGAGAGTATTTCTCACGCAAAAAAAAACATGCCATTCTTAAAAAAAACCAACTGGCGCAAACTTTATCATATTAAATATTACATTGGTCAACGTTATTTTATAACATTATATTGGTCAATATACGTCGGTCAACCGGAAGAAAATATTATCAATATTCACACAAATTTAAAATGCATTTATGCACATAAGGGCCTGCGCTACCACATAATACACGATTTTTTGTTAATTATCTGCACGAAATTAGCTCACTATTGTTTGCAAGAAACAGGTGCCCGCATACGTGTGTACGCACGATGCAGCGCAGGCCGTAAGTTACAAATGTTGTCGTAAATTATAAAAATACAATGAGTTACATTTCCCATCACTTTGTATAAAGAATCACAGTCACTACTAAATATTTTTGGTTATAAAAAAAAATGCTAGCCAAATGTATTAGTGACTTACGTCAGTTCAATTTTAAGTATCACTCTTCCAAAGCTTAATAGTCTTATCGTTCTCAAGCGCCGCTGACGCGATGATGTTCTCGGTGGGGTGGCAGGCGGTGCAGAGCACTGTGTCTGTATGGCCCGATAACCGCTGCACGATTTCCTTCGATTGCAAGTTCCAGATATACACCATGTTGTCTTCTGAACCTGATACTATCCACTGTGGACAAAATAATTGATTAATACATTGATACATACATACATATACTCACGCCTTTTTCCCTCCAGGGTAGGCAGAAACAACAGCCTGCCTTCTGCTTCTGTCCTTACATACTTCACGAACTTCCTTCACTGTCACTAATTGGTTAATATACCACATAATACGAAGCTATTCAGCTTTATTTATATACTAACTGTTGCCCGCGGCTCCACCCGCGTGAAATTCTGATTCCGTTCCCGCTAACCATTGAGACCCATTCCAAGGATAAAAGGTAGCCAATGTGTTATTCCAGAGTATAATCTAACCAAGTACCAAACTTCAGCCAGACCCGTTCAGCCCCCAGAGCACGATTGAGTAACTAACATCCAAACATCTTCACAAACCCTCACATTTATAGTATTAGTAGCATTAAACTATATCCTACTACTATATTAATTCTGTAGAACGCTATACAAAACCGAAGCAAGCCAATCTTAGCCGGACTCTCACTCTCCTTCGCGACGGTGCGGCGACGTGCCAATTCAAACCCGGGTAAAGAACTGTATCTGTTCCCTACAGTCTAAATAAGATCACCTGAGCGACTGACTGACCCATTGAAATAATTGAAAATTGTTTTTATTATACGTAAAGGTGTTTTTAGACTCTGATCTACATTGTATTATAAAATTATCTAAATCACAAAAATTGTAGGTAGGTATATAATTGAAAATTGTTTTTATTATACGTAAAGGTGTTTTTAGACTCTGATCTACATTGTATTATAAAATTATCTAAATCACAAAAATTGTAGGTAGGTATATAAAATATATCAATAGTTATAGATCTTATCTCTCGTGTAAGTCACTGAGATTTGAATCAGATCGTGGGAATTTTATTTTAATCATGACAACTTCTGCCATTCTATCAGAAACATCGCCAGATAAGATATTTCACAGGGTCTCAAGTCGTGTAATCGTTTTTAGGGTTCCGTAGCCCAAGGGCAAAAAAAAGGATGCCTTTTGGATTCGGCATCTCTATCTGTCCGTCCGTATTTGAAAAGTAAATGTAAGTGAGACGAAAGTGATGACTTTTGAAAGAGAAGCAAACATGACAAATTGAAGAATTCTGATTGAAGGAGAATGGAGAAGGTTCAAAGTTTACGAGAGATGGAAAGTATAACTGTGATATTGAGCGAAGAGTTTTGGCTGGTAATCAAGTGAATGGGCATGCATCTGCATAATTTTATGAGCAGCCAGAAAGTATCTAAAGAGGCACGTCTGGCTGTGCATAGAGGAGTACTCGTCCCTACACTTATGTATGGTAGTGAATGTTTGGTGTGACAGAAGGAACATAAGAGTCAGCTGAATGCTGTTGAAATGAGAATTCTGAGAAGTATAGCTAAAGTGACCCTGATGGACCAAGTGAGGAACAGCGCGATAAGGGAACGTTGTGGTATGTCAGAAGATGTAGTGACCAAGATAGAGAAAGGGATGCTTAGATGGTTCGGTCATGTAGAGAGGATGGATGAAACGAGATTTACGAAACAGATTTATGAGGCGAGGGCTACTGGGCAACCCGGTAAAGGTCGAACTAGGCGTACGTATGCCAATCAGATCGACGACGTTTTGAAGAAGGGCCAGGTACGAAGTACCCGTAACCGGCGTGCATGTATGAAAACAATTATGAAAGTGGAAGAAGGGAAAGGCGTATGCCAAGATCGTAGCAAGTGGAAAGATGTCTCTGCCTACCCCTATGGGAAAAAGGCGTGACTATATGTATGTATGTGTGTATGAATTTTAAAACCTATGGTAGTAGTTTCTATAAATCTGCAATTACATTATCGTTTTTGTTTTTGAAATGTATAAATATTTGTTTAAAGTTAAAATGTGAATTTTTTTTAGCCTTTTAGTCTGAAGACGGCAGAACAGGCGGTCGCGCCATTTAGGTACTAGTTATGAATAATTTAGCATCAAAACAAAGAAGAAACTCACCTTCCCTCCAGTGACACTGAAGTTAGCGAAAATACAATATTTTTCATTCTTGTGTCCAGTATATGTTTTAAGGCACTTGCCTCTACTGTAGTCCCACAACTTTAATGTGTTGTCCAGGGTCGCCGC
Organism: Cybosia mesomella; assembly: GCA_946251805.1. Classification (NCBI taxonomy): domain Eukaryota; kingdom Metazoa; phylum Arthropoda; class Insecta; order Lepidoptera; family Erebidae; genus Cybosia; species Cybosia mesomella. Next base: position 8,631,863 of record OX276390.1, read on the forward strand.
CAGGATGTATTTGCCATTGGGAGAAAACTTCACAAATGATACCGGAGGATTATCATCGTCAATTAAAGTTTTTAGACATTGACCTGATGCTGTATCCCAAATTCGACTGTAAAATAAGTATATTTTTTCTTAAGATTATATATTATATATTGGCGAAAGTAGGGAACGAAGCCGAACGAGCGTACCGAAGCTATGCCGGTGCTAGCAGGTGTGCTTCCGGTCGAACTTGAGGTTCAGAGGCGCTCGGCTATGTACTATGCTACGAGGGATGGCAGGGATGCTACCTTTTTGGCAATAAGAGATAGCTGTAAAATCGTTTTACTGTTCAACCAACAGAAAGATATATATGACGATCTTATAGATCAATGGCAACATCCTTAGAATCTATCAATTAAGGGGCGCCATCCTTACCAGTTTTATCCAGACGTTCGCCAGCGACTGGAGATGACATGGCATGAGGTGGATCACTTTATCACTCAATTTTTTTACTGGTCATGGTAACTTTAAGAGCAAGCTGCATTCGTTTAAGCTAGTGGAATTACTGCTTTGTCAGTGTTAAACACCTTATTCTAAATATGACCAAACTAACTGCCAATCATATACTTTGGGAATGTAGTATTTGGCAAAATGAATGTATTTATGTTGAATAGTTTACATATGACTAGTGGATCGGTATTTTATAGGGATCTCGTATCAACTGTGGTAAATTTCCATGCATTTAGGCGTTTCTGCCATACATAATATTGGAATTAAATATAGCTAACTTAGGACCCGTAATGTTTTATGTCCGTGGTGCTTATCTCTTTTATAGGTAATTTGCCAATTTGTGTCTATTGTCTCCCATTGACCCATAATGTTTTATGTCCGTGGTGCTCATCTCTTTTATAGGTAATTTGCCAATTTGTGTCTATTGTCTCCCATTGACCCATAATGTTTTATGTCCGTGGTGCTTATCGCTTTTATAGGTAATTTGCCAATTTGTGTCTATTGTCTCCCATTGACCCATAATGTTTTATGTCCGTGGTGCTTATCTCTTTTATAGGTAATTTGCCAATTTGTGTCTATTGTCTCCCATTGACCCATAATGTTTTATCTCCGTGGTGCTTATCTCTTTTATAGGTAATTTGCCAATTTGTGTCTATTGTCTCCCGTTTGCTAAGGAGGGAAGTGGATTCATTATATTTCTAACTCCTCCAATTCACTTAATTTCAATGTGGGTTAAGACAGTTTAACTTTCCCTGGGACTTCCCGAGTGTCATTAGCGCGTTCTTGGGTCATTATTGTTGATCCTGGTGTACAGGAGTTATAGTGAGAATGAGGGTGGGATTAGTCCCAATAAAAAGAAAGTTGGAGAAGGTGGCAATTGTGAAAATTAATCAACTCCATAATTCACATGTTTTAAAGATTCTTTAAAACCAAGTCTGCTTACCATAATCCATCATAACTTGAAGATACAATTAGGCTGCCATCTCTGTTGAAGTGTACTGCTGAGACTGGGTCCGAATGCGCCGGTAAAGTTTTTAAACATTTGCCTGGAAACCATACATATCATCACTTAACACTATTTTACAAACATGAATTATTGATTTATTCATATGCATAGTTCACAATATTTTTCTACACTTGCTTAATGACGACGACAATAATTTTTTAATGACGTATGAAGGTTTACGCATTACGCAAGGTATGAAGAACGCGGGATAAAACCCGACCCCACCAGGCGAGGCCGAGGTGGCAGCCAAAGTCCGCCGGTAACCCTGGGGTTATCCTTTCGAGGGCTTACCCGGGGTGCCCGACAACGGGCACGTGGGGAGGACACCGTGCGGTTTTAGTCGGTACACGACATAACCACCCCCGCTGGCCGGCGGAGGATATCCGAAGGGATTTCCGCACGTTAAAAAAAACGTATGAAGGTTTTGTATTAATTTTAAAATCAAATGCTGTTCGTTGGTAAGCATATCCCTCGAGTTGACTCTTTTTCTTGAAACAAGTTTCGATTAAGGTCTTTAAGGAAAGAGAAATTGGAAGATTCTTTGAAAAATTTTGATCTCAAGAATTAGTGAACCAATCGCCATTAAGTAAATAAAACTAAAGATTATAATGATTAACATTCGATATTTAAATCAATTAAATTTTTAAGCAATTAGTATGCTTACTTTTCCTATTCGATATTTTAATTCAAATTTTCTCAACTTTGGCTCTCATTTGTCTTAAAATTTGGACAGTCGGTAGGTACAACTTGTCGGATCAGCTAGTCTAATACATTAAAATCAATGTGCTTGTTCGTATTTTTAGCGCTGCCGTACGCTTAATTGAATTGTGGTGAAACTTTGTTAACTTATTGCTTGGACTTGCGCGAAGGTTATAAGCATAATACAATTATCGGATCCGGTAGATACCGCTACCACTCTCAGAATTTTTTTTCATATCATTTTAGGTCCGTAGCAACTAGGATAAAAACTACATTTAAAGCAGAAAATTGAGTAGCGATAACTAGCAATGAACCAACAGAATGCATGAATCTTACATACAATATTTGTATCAATTAGCGTCCATACTCAAATAGTCAAAGCGTTCTGTAATACCGTTACTTTGTGTTCATAATATGGTTTAACAACCAACACAAATACGTTGCATAACGTTAAGTATTTTTGGAATAACCGCTCTGTGATGTTACAGCTCGTTCGTAACTGAAAGTCACGTCTATTTGAGGCGCAATTTATTTTTATACAAATTGTTATAGGCTTAGGTTAATTGTATTGAAAAGATTTGAAACGTATAGAGCAAATAATTTTTATTACTCGGAGAAGCCGATAAGGTGTTGCATGTTATTGTTTTTATTAAAACTGTAAGCTGTAATTATGAAACAATGTAAAACGAGGTCTACTTTGAAAATCCGGAAAACTTTTATGTAGAAGTGAAGTTCGCAAATAGGCATGGGTGGATTATCACTGCGACGCGAGCGAGGACTCAGGGCTGCACACGCTGGCGGACTGCCCGGCGTGGGAGGCGCCGAGGCGTGACTTCGTGGCAGCCATCGGGGTGGTAATCCTCGCTCGGTAGCATGATTGCGGCAATGATGCGGAGCGAGAGATTTAGAACTCTCCCGGCCCAACGAGCCCGCAACATGCTCGCCGCGCGTCGCAGGCGACTTAGGCGCCGGAGGTCGCTTAAAGCCCTGTCTGGACGTAAGCTACCATAATTATGCTTATTTTTTGTTTCTAAGATTATTTCTCTCTCTCTCTAAGATTACTGATGGTAGACAGATGATTTTTTTATATATACAGCTAATTATCTACTGTTCACGCACATTCAAAAACATTTTGGTTAAATAAAGCAGTTTCTTGTTAAAAAAATTGCAAAGAAACACTCTTTGAAATAAATTTTTCGTTTCAATTATCTCAATATTTTTAGCGATGACATATATATTTTTTATTAGAAATATAAAGAAAATTTAATCAGCTAGTGGAATATCTACAAATTAACATCCTCAAATCAGTCATATTTTTTAAATGATTTATTTATCTGTTTGATACAAACAAAAAATAAACATAATTATGGTAGCTTACGTCCAGACAGGGCCTTAACGACCTCCGTCCTCCATGAGCGCAGGCCTGGGGGTGGCAGGTGAGGCCGCCTGTCACCCCAGCAGAAGCAGGCCTGGACGGTGGGGCGACTAGCGCTCCTCCCCCAAACCGGGGCAAGACGGGGACACCGTGATTCCCAAACCCGTGGGGGCCATCTCGAAACCGGAGATGGCCCAGGGTCAGTCGGGGTGCGAGACCCGAGACGGCGTGCAGTTTTAGTCGGTTCAAGCTCGACATAACCGCCCCCGCTGGCCGGCGTGGGGTATCCGAAGGGATTTCCACACGAAAAAAAAGGCATGGTTGGATTAGACCAATCCACCCATGCTTTGTGTTTTAGTGGTGTAACTTTTGGTTGGTCCTCTAAGGAAACGATCTACCCATTTCAATTAGTTCTCTGCTCTAATGGTCAAACATTTGGAGGTGTAGTTTTCCATTTGTTTTAATGTGTTAAATTCTCAGTAGCAAAACGTACCTTTTTTTTTTTTTTTTTTTTTATCGTGCGGAAATCCCTTCGGATACCCCCCCGCCGGCCAGCGGGGGCGGTTATGTCGGGCTTGCACCGACTAAAACCGCACGCCGTCTCGGGTCTTCAGACGCCGGGGTGTAAGGTTACCCATAGAGCATATCCCTCGCACCCCGGCTGACCCTGGGCCATCTCACCACTAACAGCATCGCTCATCCTGTCTCCTCCGAAAGCAGAGGAGTACGGAGAGCGATGTGTTCCCGCCACGTTGGGTATTGGCCGACGATCAATGCCAACCCTATGAAGGGGTGAAGGGGAAGCCATTGACCGCCGCCCAGGGTGTACCGGCCGCTCCGATTCCGTTCCCCCCGGACTGCAGCGGGATCGGAATCGGAGCGACACTCGAGGAGGTTACCCAACACACACCCCAAAAAAACGTACCTAGCAAATGGTAACAGGATTCTGTTTATCCCTTCAGGTATAAAACTACAATCGACTCTTTACGTCATTGATAGTTTTAATTATTCATTCTAAAATACTATAATTTGAAAAATTTTAAAATCTTACCTGTTCTTACATCCCATATTCGAACACTTTCGTCAAAACTGCCAGATACAATAAGATTACTTTGTGGGTTAAAATTACAGCAGAACACGTAATTGCTGTGTCCCTTTAATGTCTTCAAACATTTGCCAGAGCTCAGCTCCCATACCTGTAACACAAAAAGGAAATTGGGTCATAGAAATCAGAGATGAACGAACTTAAACAACATTCAAATTCCCCATTGATCTTTAAATATATTGCAATATATTTTGAAACAAAAGGACTCAAATTTATAGTATCTTTTAGAGTTCACTTTGAATTCTTAAATTGTGTAATTTTGTTTTGTTTTGAATACATGTCAGATTATGATTTTTATCTTAACTTTCGTGATTATAATCTTAGAACTAGTCTAATAAACTAATAATAGATAACTGAGTTAATTTTAGCGTCGCGTCACTTCGTACCTGTGCGGCTGCGTCCCAAGTAAACAAAATATTCTGTTATTTTCAATATTCCAAAGCCCCTTCAAATTGGTCGGTAGGGTGGATCTTCTTATATCAAGGAAAGTTTATACATAATAGGAGGTGAGCGGAAAACACGTGAATTTTCATAAGTCTTTCATAACGTTAAGATCATTCATTGACCGCTTTTGCATATGTGTCTTGTCTTTTGAAAGCTAAGTTTACAGTTCAGTTATACCTTCATATAACTGTACGATTCCTATGCACACGACCAATGTCGCAAAGTTTTGTAATACTAAAAAGCTACTAGCCGGTTGGGACAATCAACGCACACTTTAAAATCATTTGTAACGCGGGGCGTTGACATAGAATGCGTGATAAATGGATATTCAGATTGCTTCTAATTGTTAATTCGTCTTATCAAACTAAAAGTAAACAATTTATTTATTTGAAAACGTAATGAATCACTGATAAAACCCATGGTAATGCAGAATGATACCAATATGAGTTGATTTTGACAACAATACCTTTGACTTGGTTTGTTTTATTTTCAAGGCTACATCTATCCCTATATGGATCTTGATTACGGATGTCTAAGGGTTTTCAAGACTGTGTTGCTGCTGTAACCTTCCAAAAACAGCTCTTTGAGACCCGTAAATCGAACCCAGGACCCAGGATCATGGTATATGCAAATATCGCACTATTTATATTATATAACATTGTGAAGTCTCAAAACATTCCTCTCGATGAGCAGATAGCAAAGAAATGTTACTTAAATAATGTAATGTTTAATTAATAATGGCATGCTAAGCAATACTACCAACCTAAATCGGATAGTGACAGTATTAGAGTCATGTAATACATATCACGAAGTCAAAACACGAACTATAATAACTGGATGTACACCAAAAAAAAAAATAGATACTTAACGTTTTTTGTAAAAAATACAGAGTCAAGCATGACTTATCTAAACTAGCTAAAGTCCTTATCAGTTGAGATAGTATGAACAGTTCATTACCCTGTCAACTATTTTATCTAAAGTCTCACTATTTCTATATAGAAACTCTGAGATTGCCAATAATGAGGTCAACTTCTCTAATACTTACTAGTAAAATTATTACTTTGTTACTTTAATTTGATAGCTGCTAATAGGGTCAACTTCACTGTACTGGATAGTGGAATTGATACTTTTTTTTTATGTAGATTCTGAGCAGATTTCATCAATGATAGGAACCAACTAATGCAGCAAACCAGCAATGAATTTCACTAAGTGAAACTTGATAACGCTGTTTAGTTTTAACTGATCTCAGTTCCTATCGTTGGTATTGGTGGAATTCGCTTTAAGTCTATTCGGAATAGATATTCAACCATTTGCTGCCATTTCACTTGCGAGCATTGTATGCGATTTTATTTATAGAGTGATGAAGTGCTACTAAATCTAAAACAACCGCGCAAACTGTGCGATCTCTTGTTTAATTATATTAGTGAACACATTTTTAGGGTTCCGTTGCCAAATGGCAAAAAACGGAACCCTTATAGATTCGTCATGTCTGTCTGTCATGTCTATGTCACAGCCACTTTTTTTCGAAATTATAAGAACTATGATGTTGAAACTTGGCATGTAAATGTATTCTGTGAACCGCATTAAGATTTTCACCCAAAAATAAAAAAAGAACAATAAATTTTGGGGGTTCTCCAAACTTAGAACTAAAACTCAAATTTTTTTTTTCATCCAACCCATACGTGTACATCTATGGATAGGTCTTCAAAAATGATATTTAGGTTTCTAATATCATTTTTTTCTAAACTGAATAGTTTGCGCGAGAGACACTTCCAAAGTGGTAAAATTTAACCGTAACTTCTAAAATAAGAGAATTTCGAGGGCTTACCCGGGGTGCCCGACACTTGGGGAGGACACCGTGCGGTTTTAGTCGATACACGACATAACCACCCCCGCTGACCGGCGGGGGGGGGGGTATCCGAAGGGATTTCCGCACGTAAAAAAAAAAGAAAAAGTGATAAAACTTAAAAAAAACTTATGACGTACATTACCATGTAAACTTCCACCGAAAATTGGTTTGAACGAGATCTAGTAAGTAGTTTTTTTTTAATACGTCATAAATCGTAAACCGCAATTCATCTTTTAATCAACTCAAACAAAAATTAAAAAAAAAACATTATTATGTTACTTGCTGCTACGGAACCCATAACGGGCGAGTCCGACTCGCACTTGGCCGCTTTTATTTAACACTACAAACAACGAAAAGCAGACGTGGGCCCGGATGTTGTCGACTATTTACAATTCCTCAGAGTTCTAACGACCCTAACTCACCAGTAGTAAAACAGCATTATACTAAACTTGTAGTGACAATTAATTATAGGTTACATTGCAGGTTTAATGCCTCTCAAGTAAACATCGATAGAATGGGCCAGACCCAATTCGCTCTACAAGTTTTCATTGACCCCGTAAAATAAAACGATTACCCATTGACTCCTCATACCAAATACGTATAAAGTACAGTTTGAGGAATTAATCTGCATCTTTAATTTTTTCCTTCATGCTTAAACAACAAAAGGAAATTTATTGCAATTTAAATCGTTCTAGTCATCGATTACCACAAGTTTACATTCTTAATGAATCAAAAAGTTTACTATAAATATTTTAGTTTATGCCGCTTCCGAAGGGCCCCAATAGGAGCGGAAGACGCAAGAAATGATGGCTTGACGACGTACGGGTGGGTGTGCCCAATGGTCGGGTGTGTGATATTCAATTTTTTTTTTTTTAAAGAATATTAGTAACCGAAATTACTAATATTCCCCCTAACCCCTCCAGCTAAGTTAGGGGGAATATTAGTAATTGCTTGTGTTAGGAGTGGGCTCACGTCGGTAGTGTAATGGCCAGGATTCGAACCCGGGACCTCTCGATCATAGGGTCGACTCCTTAAGCACTAAGCTACCGACGCTTAACATTAAAAAGTTCTAAAAATTATTATATTATCAATATGTTACTATGATGTTCCGTACTCAATTTCGAAAGATATTTCTGCGAAACCCATTTCTACAACGCCAAATCATACCCTAAGTAATTATTTAATGTGTGAACCATTCGTTCATAGATATCCATTATATAGATATTTAGAGGCAAGTAGTAGTAGTATTTGGTAACTTGTTGATGGTCAGTTTAAATTATGTCGCTGGTCCGAAGGGATTTCCGCACGGAAAAAAAAGGTACTGTTCCTAATATTCAGTACCACCATCCAATATACGTCTAGTAGTAACAATGTCAATCATTAAAAATTCTTGTATTTAATCGACTAATGTCATCAGACATTTAATGCCATTATAATGCCGATACCTTACTTAGTAGGCACATACACCTCTGCCTACCCCTTCGGGGATACAGGCGTGAAGTTATGTTATGTTACTTAGTTTTATTATTTGTGCAATGAGTAAGTACTTATTATATTATATTATTTACACAACTTATACATTACAGAAAACAGTGTACTAATACTAGCATTGTATTCGCAAAAGTTCGAGTCTCAACTTTTATCATTCGATTTGTAAACAGTCTACTAATACTAGCATTGTATTCGCAAAAGTTCAGTCTCAACTTTAATATCATTGGATTTGTACATTCTCTACGATGTGGAATTTACGCTTAGTACCTTTTTTTCCCGAGGGGAAGTCCGCACGAAAAAAAAAATCTTACGATTTCACTGTGCATCTGCTGCAAACTGACAAACGTCCTGCCTCTAACACGTTCAGCTCGGGACTGATTGACTCGCCGACCGCGTCATATAGGTGGAAAGCGCAGTTATTTTGAATTTTCATGTTATAATTCAGAATTTATGTAAATTCTGATAACCTGTTTTCATTCTTCTATCAATGACCTTCATTTTGGTATCATTTTTATTTTTCTAACCTGAACATAAATCAAATAAAACTGAAATGCGTTTTGGGTTAGACCAATCTTTGGAGCAAATTCTATCGAGAAAGTAAGGCATCGTGTATCGGATAACCGAAAATACTAGTTTGAATAGCCTAGAATAACATATATGATTTTCAGAATACAGGGACTTCTCATTTTCGAAAAATCTTAATCTAAAAACACCCTTCCTCAGGGACCCTCGCCTTAAACCAGTGAAAATCCGTTCAAATAAACTGTTAGTTCGTCGTTGGTGAAATTCACTCGAAGTGAAACAACCATACATGCACCTTTTCACGCGATAGTCAAGAGGATGTACGTGAATAGTGTAATAACGGCTGTTTACCGGAACCCCAACAGTTGACCTTAAACAGTTTTTATAAATGTCAACCGAAGCCGCGTGTTTGAAACACCTCAAGCGAGTCTTGCTACCTTTCCCCTCTTATCTATTGCTAAATCGGGACGGTCAGTAGTCCGCCCGTGCGAAAAATAGCACCTGCGCTACCTACCATACATACTAACACTGTTTTTTATTCGAACAATTTTGTTTTAAGACATATTAACTAAGTTTCGGCTGTGGTCAGAATTCAAAAAGGTATTCTTTGATGCTTAGCGTAACTGTTACTTCATTAAAAGTTATTATATTTCCTTTGACAATATTTGTATTATTCATTATATACACACACTATATTCCCGAAGCGATAAGCAGAGGTGTGTTTAACTTCCTTTTAGCGCTGTATACGGGACGACGTAATAGAGGGCGAGCTCGTTGCCGCTAATCGAACACTATTTCCAGACACCGTGAAATTCGCAGTAGCAGGCTAAATAAATTAGAGTTTAAAAAAAAATTGTGGATAAAAAACGACACTATGGCTCACATGTCGATAATTTTTGTATTTCTAGCCATAGCACAGTGGGTGCATAGGGAAATTGAGATTCCCCCAAACCCCTCCAGTGGTTGGATGGGTCATAAATAAATATACATGTTGTGATCCTGAATAGAAAAATGGTCTTATTTTTATCCTTATCGTCACTGAATTCACTTTGAATATTATTCGCAATTGAAATATACACACAGAAAACCCTGTACAGAGATAGTAAATATATTTTTCCATGTGATTCTGGTATTAAGTGTGTGATTTACTTTCCTTTTTCTATATGCCCTAAGTATACCAGCTAATTAAAGTTAGATGTTTAGCAAGACTTAATGAGGTATATTTTTACATATAAATGAATGATAAATCAGTAACCTCATTTAAAAGTATACCCCACTTTATAATTCATTACTGTTTTTTGGCCATCTGTAAGTAAGTTACTGTATTTGACTACATACTTAAATAGTCAAAGGTGACTGAAGTCATTGTTGCCAGATTGATTTTCTAAATTTTTTCCTTATAAAATGTTTTTCCCAAATATTGGTAGAATGGTTGCATAGTAAATAATGCAACTATTTTACAGATTTTTTTTGTCAGGAAATAAAACATTGAAGTATTAAAACTTAATTTGAAATATATCTTAAAGAAAATATTATTATTCAGTATTTTGGATGCCATACAAAAACTTAATTTATTAAAAGGAATCTGACAAAAGTGACGTAATTAACGAGAAGTAGCCTAAAATAAATGTCAGTTAAGAACCAATTGGGTCTCAAAAAATGCAAGAATAGGCATTAGTGTTTGGGCATTTTATCTTAATTTTATATTCCGCGTATACAGCCATTATTATCATTATGCCTTTGAACCAATTTGATTCTAAATTCCTCGAACAAAGTAAACTATAAATTATTTAACTATAGTACGTAGTCTTTGTAGGTACCACTGTGTGTACAAGTAATTTCATTTTGTAATACAATTGAAAAGGATTTTGTTCAGGGCTAGGGTGTGCTTTTGTTTGCATAGAATTATTAGGCCCTAGGTTTGATTCATGTCTGGTAAAGTAGTACATATTGGATTTTTTGATAGGAAATTATCAGGAATAGCTCAGTATTGAAAGATGCCAGTAGCTGGCAATAGGCTTGCTCATATTATTTCAGACCAAAAATTACAGCAGATGAAATGTGGGTGCCCACCTCTCAGAAATATACAGGTGCAAGTACATATAATGTAAAAAATGCCTATGTTGTTTTGTGAAATTTATTTTTAATGTTATTCTTAAAATTCAGGATCTCAAATAACTGTACATGATAACATCAAACACACAAACTTACCTTCAAAGTCTTGTCATCACTGGCACTAACTATCAACCTGCTGTCTGACGACCACGCCACATCACTGATGCCCATTTTGTGACCTGATATTGTTTTTTCGAATTTACCATCATAAGCTCCCCACACCTTAATGAGTTTGTCAGCAGCTGCAAATAATAAGGTTTTGTAGTCAGTTTAAACATAAGCACTAAGCAATAATTATGACATTCATAAGTGCTACATTATGACCTACATGAATGAAGAATTTGATTTTACTTAAAATGAACAAAAATAGGATTGTGCACTGAAGGTTTTAGCATTATATTTACATTTACCCACAATAAATATGTGTGTTTAAACTTAAGGACCTTTCTATTGAAACAGTTGTTTTTAGAAATAAAAATGTAGAACGATTGCAAAAAGAATTCCATTATATTTTCAAGTTAATCCCTGCAGCAGATTAACTGTATTTTTTTTTTTAAATAATAAAAGTAGAATCAGGAACAGAGCTGATACACACTTAATCGGTGCATTTTCATCAAATGGCCTAGGGCAAACTGCATATCAGCAATAGTATAACTAAGATGATTTTGATTTTCACATGAGACAATAATTTATGTTACTAACAGATCTTAAAGCACATTAGACCAGCTTTTGTATAACCCCTTTAATTTGAGTGGGAGTTAATGATAATTAAAAAAAAATTATATCTTTATTTAATTAATCAATGTTGATTCCTGAGGTGCACTTGCTTGTGGTAAACAATAATAAAATTTAGTATCAACATGCAGTATGCAAATTATTTTAAAACATTGTGATTAAAAAACAAAATACATTTCATCTTACACATACTTCTTTGCACTAACCATTACATCATAGAAGAAAAAAAACACAATATAGCTTATTTAAATTATTTTAACTACTTTTGGTAATGCACAAGGCCAAACTTGAATATGCCAAATGCTTGTACAAAATTTGGCCATATTCAAGGCCAAAATTTATACAAATTGGCAGCACAATAATGCTGAGTGTATAAAAACTATTAACATTAAAAGTAGTTTGTTCCAAATTTATGATTTAAAGTTTCATTTGAACATGATTGAGGCTTTGAAGCAGTACAAAATTATTTTAGGTGGTAATATCACATAATTAATACTTAAATTGTGTCACACTATGCAGCCAATCTCTATCTATATTTAAAGCCAACTGTAATCTTACACAACATGATGTAATTATTATTTAGAACTGCATTGATAAAATATTTAAAATATGAGTGCCTTAGCAACAACAGTTTGATGAAACTAGCTTATGCTCATAAAATGAACACTATTCTAAGATGATAAGGTCTAAAACATTTCACTTCTGTCATCTTAAAAATAACTTCTCTAATGATAGTTACACCTGTTAGTTGGTCATTTGATATATAGGTAGGTAGGTATAGGTATAACAGGCATGATATAAAATATAAACAAAACCACATGTAGACTCATCAAACGTAAATAAATAACTATTTAACAATATGTATACCTAATTGCATATGTAACAAAAATATATACTCACAGGAGCTTGCCAACCATTCTCCATTTGGACTGAATTTAACCGACGACACAGCCTTCGTGTGTCCTGCTAGTGTAAACTTGAGCGTATAATTCGGCTTCTGGAAACCGATATCAAAATTAGCGCCAAATCGCACGTGCTCATACCAATTGAAGTTACATAAACATGTGCCGCCCGCCAGACTGACGCAAACCAACGAAATACAATGACGGAACGTTACTTACCGCCACTGAAGACTTATTCGATTGTTGTGTAGATTGTGATAATGAATTTGGGCCAGACAGGTTTGCAGAGGGCCCACCGTGAGTTTGGTGTGCAGCAGGATGGCCTGGCCCGGGACCTAGCGGCACCATGTTTCAACTTTCGACGCACTTCGCTTTACTTTATTCGTCACCCAACACAGTCACTAATACACAAAGAACAATAATTTAAATTAAACTTTGAAATAGGTAGCACACGGAACTCGCCAGTCTTGTCACACACCACAGTTTTTACGTATATTTTAGCGTAGATATTCAAAGAACATTCTAAATACGGGCGTCTCAATGCGTGCATATTTCGCGAAGAACAAGCAGTAGTGCCAACATAATTTTAGAAATATTACCTCCCGCGACCCTCTAGCTGACTGATCGCTTGTCTATGAGTTAAAATATTATTTTATAAAATATGGCAGCATTATTCTGTATTCTCTTTGTCTGGTAATGCTGTGCCTAGCCTTAGGATGTCACTGCACTGAAACCGATCTGATATAGAATTTCTACATAAATACCTACCCTGGAGTTTTGGCGTCCATAGATTATTATATATATTGGCGTCAATGCCGGAAAAGAAACATCGAGGCAGTGTTTCATTTTCTTAAATTTGCGTAATTTCGGGTTTTTATGTGTAAAACTGGTGGGTTTTAAACATAAAGTCTTCGACAACACGCAATAATGTGGGAAAGTGGATTGTGATTTTTCGTGTTGTTTCCAAAACGCCACAGACCCCTCTAGTAAAGCCTCTACTATTTTACTAGGGCAGAACTTTTACTAGACTATGACTATGAAGGACTTTACTTGACCTTGACTAAATGACGAAAACGCTGCATTATATTGAATTCATATGCAAATTACTTGATTTATCAAATTACTTGACACTAGAATTCATTACATATTTGCCAAAGAAGGAAAAAAAGTACCTATCCTGAAATATAAAGTGTTTATCAGATAGGCCAGAATGCGTGCCACCAGTGCCATGCCAATGATCTCATTACTATGAATGCCCAAGACAATGTAATAAAAGCTGGAAAGGAGACCTTGAACTCCGAGGTAAAGGTCTCAGAGTCCAGACTAATGCATAGAAGATGATGATGATTAGATATCCAATGTATGATTGATTTGGAGAGAGTGCTAGTGAACCGCTATCTACACAATTTAGCTGAGACCACGCACATAATGATCGAAAATGTTTTTTTTACACAAACCTAGTTTTAAAATGAATTTCATAATCAAAGCAAATTTTTATTCGATTGATTAATTATTTTATTTAAGAATGTATTGATATATTCTTTAAATATATACCTACTAATAAAATAATTCGATATAAACATCTGTTATATATAAATCTGCTATTTAAATCTTGTTTGTAAATTTAAGACCAACACATTTTTATAAATCTCTTTAAAATAACGTCCAATACAACATTAATATTTGACCTCTATGACATTAAGAAGGTTAAAAGTGTCACTTGATTTTTGATGTCTTAGAGTACACCATATACCTACTTGCCGCTGTAAAGTGTAAAGTGAGAAAATAGGAATACTTGGTAAAATATAGTTATAATGGCTCTAAATAAACTCAGTATTGATGCCTTGAACTTAAGTGGCAAGCGCGTCTTAATGAGGTATAATTTTAATACATTAACTTTGTGAAAAAATAAATCAGTAAGTATAAGTTTCTACCCTTAGATAAAAATTAATTCATGATTACAGAGTAGACTTCAATGTTCCACTTAAAGAGGGAGTGATCACCAACAACCAGCGTATTGTGGCTGCCTTGGATTCGGTGAAATATGCTCTTGAGAAGAGTGCCAAGTCCGTCGTTCTCATGTCACATTTGGGCAGGCCGGATGGTCAAGCAAACTTGAAATACACCTTGAAGCCGGTTGCCGAAGAACTTAAGAAACTTCTCAATAAGTAATAATAATAATAACTTCATTTCATGCAACTTTGACTTCATTAACAAAAATAATTAAGTATTCGAAAATTAAATAAAGTAAATAGGAATAGATAAATTACAATTTTAAATTACATTTTACAAATCTTACATTACATTCAAGTTAACAAATCATCCATGAATTAAGAGTAAGTGTAACAAAGATGTGAAATCATATTTATCTTAGCTACTAAGTTATATTTTGTAGAAGATATATATATTTACTGCTAAACTTATAAATACAATACAAAACAAATACAATCTCCAAAAAATAGTCATAAAACCTCACAACTAATTATTTTGATTTGTTTTTAGAGATATTACTTTCCTCCCTGACTGTGTGGGTTCAGAAATTGAAAGTGCATGTGCTGATCCTACACCAGGCTCCATCATTTTGCTCGAAAATGTTCGGTTCCATATTGAGGAGGAAGGAAAGGGTATTGATAAATCAGGTGCCAAGGCTAAGGCTGACCCTGAGAAGGTTAAGGCCTTTAGAGCAAGTTTGAGGAAATTGGGAGATATCTATATTAATGATGCTTTTGGTAAGATAAAAATCTGGATATAATTTAATATAATGAACATCTGCAGGCTTAGAATGGATTTAATCTTTGGTGTTAACAGATTAAGCAAGCAGAAAATTTATCCAACAGGCACAGCACACAGGGCTCACAGTTCAATGATGGGTGAAGGCTTTGATCAGAGAGCTAGTGGTTTCCTCCTTAAGAAAGAACTGCAGTACTTTGCAAAGGCACTGCATGAGCCTGAAAGGTAAAAGAAAATAATCAGTTAATTAGCTACTTATATATCTTAAATAAAGTATAAAGTCAATACTGTGTTAATCAGATCAGATCAGTGTTACTTTTGCTTGATTATAAGAATACTCCCAGGATGAGTACAGAATGAACACATCTGATCTATTATACATGCACTGTTTTTAGTAGTGCCTGTGTTATAGAATTACAAAGTTATCTGAACCCATCCATGGCCGTGATTCAGTAATGCCACGGTTTTAAAATATGTGATTTCAATTCAATTAAGAAAACGGTTTAAAAAGTTAGTATTCCATATGATCTGTCAAAACAATACCTACCTACGTTTTCGTGAAGTTATTAAACCATGAAAAACACCCATAGTTAATTGCATTTTCAATTATATTTTGAAATTTAAATTTAATAGGCTTTCCTAACTTTTGAAATCACACATTTAAAAAATGTAATTTTACTCAATCGGGCCCCAGCATAGTTTAAATCTAGTTGAAAACCTTAAGTTCTAGACAAAAAAATCATTTATCCATGACAGTTCCAGGTAGTTCAGCGGGTAGAATAATGTCCTAGAATGGGACTGCCATAGGTTTCAGTCCCTTTCTAGGGTATTAATCACCAACCTGGATGTAAACTAAACCAAACCATTTTAATGAAGTGACTATAGTGCAGAAACGAGTTTAATGCACTATATAGTCAGTCAACTTTATTATTATAGTAGCTCTTCTATTGTAAGGCTTTATTATACAAACCTAAGAATGTGAGATCACAGTATCAACTTAGGCCAGTTGACAATAAAATTTAATTAATACTTTCAGGCCATTCCTGGCAATCCTAGGAGGTGCTAAGGTGGCTGACAAGATTCTGCTCATAGAAAACTTGCTGGACAAAGTAAATGAGATGATCATTGGAGGTGGTATGGCATACACATTCCTCAAGGAAACCAAGGGTATGGCTGTAAGTATCAGTCTGTTTGAAATTGAAGTGTCTGTGTGTAATATTAAAATATCACATTTTAGTATAGTTGCTAGCACCTCTGCCTACCCCTTCGGGGATATAGGCGTGAGTTTATGTTATGTTATGTTTAAATACATATGAATGTAATATATGTCAAAAACAAATTTTGTGCCTGTTTGATCTGACTTATTTTGAAACATATGGGCTGATTTCGACAGGACTTTTACTGGCAGATAACTGATGCTATAACTTAGGTTTGGGATTGCCGAAAATGTACCAAAAATAATACCAGATTTATATTTTCAGATTGGCAATTCCTTGTATGATGCTGATGGAGCAAAAATTGTAGCAAAACTATTGGAAAAGGCTGCCAAAAACAATGTGAAAGTCCACCTACCTGTTGATTTTGTCACTGCAGATAAATTTGATGAGAATGCTCAGGTAACCAATAATAATCTCATTCCTACCATACCTATTATAGTTATTTCTATATAGTTCTAAGAAGTACTAGATACTAGAAAGTTGCCTGTGGGCATATTTTCAACCAATTGTTATGCAGTTATATATTTCAGGCTGGCACCGCCGATGTTGAAACAGGCATACCTGATGGCTGGATGGGTCTTGACGTCGGTCCTAAATCTCAGGAACTTTTTGCTGAACCTATTGCAAGAGCTAAAGTAATTGTATGGAATGGGTAAGAATCTACTTGTAACTATTATTGATGAATTAGGGTGACCACACTTTATAAGAATATATTGGTGAAGATCTAAAAACCGCGTGCGTATTGACTAATGATATTGACGAAATGATTATTTTGTGTTTGCATGAATTTTAATGAGCTTTTTTTTATAAAAAATTTTAGAAAATTATCTCAGTGCCTCTCTTTATATTTGATTGACAGGCCTGCTGGTGTGTTCGAATTCGAGAAATTCGCGGGTGGCACTCGGGCTTTGATGGATGGTGTTGTTAAAGCAACTGCTAATGGAACTATCACTATTATTGGTGAGTGACTTATTATATTTTTATTATAGCACATGTTTAAATTAAAAATCTAAACAGGGTAGATAGTAGATTTAGGCATGTAAGTCTTAAAACATTCTCGGGATTGAATAAATAAAACACCACTGGAATACTATTCAGCACATAATTTTTCTTGTTGTTCCATAATTCCGACAATATCCTGCTTTGCTATATTAATATGTTACTGTAAAAGTCCGAAAGTAATCTGAGGTTATACCAGTAAATCTTAGGATTTAACAACTCAAGTTGGTAAATGTAAGAATTTATGAAAAAGGAACTATTTTTCAGGCTTTTACCATGAGTTTTTTTTTAACTTAAATTCAAATGGCAAAAGCCGGAAAAAATAGGAATGCTCGTATTTATACTGTTATGTATGTTTGGTTTGGTTTTGGTAATGTAGAGGTTTTAGGAATAAAATAATGAGTATTTCTTAATTATTTATTGCAATTAACTATCAGACAAAACCTTACATATTTTTATGTATGATATGATAGTAATTTTTAATCATTTATGTTTTTTTATTATTATTTCCAACGGGGACGCCGGTGATCTGGCGGGTGATCAGCCCTTACCTTAATGGGCCATTTCACCTATTTCCCCTGATCCTTCCTTTTGGGAAGGATATTGTTTTCAGCAATCACGGCGTTCCGTCGCACCTACCTGTATTCTTGCAAAATCTTACGATCTGGTCCACTTTCAGATCCTCCAGGTCTTCTGTGGCCATCTTATCAGTGCGTACATGGGGCATTCGGCCAGAAGGTGGAAACTGGTCTCGTCGCACTCCATGCACTCTGGGCATCTGGTGTCGGTTTTTGCGCCGATCAGTGTCATGTGCCTGTTCAGTCGGCTGTGTTCTGTTAACACTTCTATGACGAGCCTCATGCTTCCCCTAAATCAGATCATTGTTTGAAAGGATCATTGAAAGTCTTTCTTCGTAGCCTTGACTGATCATGGCATGACCCTCTTCCAATGTGTTGCCCGTCCATAGACCAGTACTTTTCAGTTTGAACCATTGTTCAATTGCTCTCTTTTTTATTTCCAGATCTAAGGGGTTCAGGCCTAGTATGATCTCGAGCGCGGCGGTGGGCGTTGTCCTCATCGCGCCGGTGGCCATAAGGGCTGCCATTCTTTCAACTTTGTCAAAGTTTATTCCTCCCTAAGCAGGCTCTGTGCCACCATACCAGGGCACCGTGTAGGATTCTCGGCATGATGATTGCCTTGAGATCCAGAGTAATGTGGCTGGCTTTATTCCCCAGCTTCTTCCCATTGCAGTTTTACATTGCATCATGGCCATTTTCGCCTTTGAGCATCTGTTACTTCTGTGAGTTTTGAAGGTCAATTTGCTTTCCAGTGTGACTCCCAGATATTTGACTTCTTTCGCTATTTCTAAATCATGGTTATGTAGTCGTACTGGTTCAGCTCGACCTATTTTCCGTTTGTTGGTAGTACTTAATGGCTGTTTGTTGCATTTTGGGAAATATCTCGTCCGGTCCTATGGCCTTGTAGGGCTGGAATGACCAGACACTTCACTGTATATGCTCTTTTGTGATTAGTGCTTTTTCCACCGTTTCCATTGTGGGATACGTGTCAATGGGCATGTCATCACCTGTGTGTTCTTCACATACTGGGAAGTTTGTTTGCAGCATAACTTCTAGTATCTTTTTCGGGTTGGTTATTAGTTCGTCTCCGTTCTAGATGCTTCCTAGTTTGCAGGTGTTGGTTTTGAAGAATATTTTCACTAGACGTGCTGCGTCAGGTATTTCTCAACTCCTTCGCAGAATGCTTTCCAGCTGTTTCTGTTCTCTCTTCTGCATTCTTTCTTAAATATATTTCTTTGTCTCTTATATGTGAGCCAGCTTTCATCATCGCTCTTTTTTTGGGACTTCCTGAGAGCTCGTCTGGTTATTTTCCTTTTCTTCTCTAGTGCCTTTGTCCACCAGTGTTGTCCTTTGCCTGGTTTGATCTCTTTGAGTGGGCATGCCTTGTGGTATGCTTCCCTTAGAGCTTCATCCAGTCTGTTGGCTTCTATTTCTATCTCGCTGCTGTCTTTTAGCGAGGTGTGGTTGCCTGGGCTCCATTCCTTTATGTGAAATTCGTATGTAGTCCAGTCGGTTTTCCTCGCATCCCTAACTAAAGTTTTCTCAATTTTGGTTCCCAGACTGAAAGTTATTCGTCTGTGGTCCGATTTTGAGTCGCTTTCGTCTACTTTCCAGTTTATTATGTACCGGCTTATCCTGTCTGTAGCGATTGTGATATCCAGCACTTCTTTTCTAGTTTTGGTAACGAATGTTGACGTGTTGCCTTCATTTATTATGTCAAAACCTGTTGCGCTTATAAAATCTAATAGTAAGTCACCTTTTGTATTGCTGTCTGTGCTGCCACATACCACATGGTGGGCATTGGCATCACAACCTAGAATAATCAGAATGTTCTTACCTTGGTATTTCCTAGTTATGTCTTCAATTTCTATGGACGGTGGTTTGAAGTCTGCCTCGCTGGGTAGGTATGCGGAGACTAGAAGCACCCTCTCTTTATTGCCTGTATTCGTCTGTATTGTTGCTGTGGCACTAGCAAGGTCACTGTAACAGTCTGCTTTTATTACTCCTAACGATCTTACCCTACTGCTGGCATATATGCATGCCCTAGGAGTTTACTTACCCATTTCGTCGTAGATAATTTCTCCTCCCAGGGAGCTCAGCCCTGACACACGTCATTTTACGACGTATAGCTCTTGGAGTAGAGCAATGTTAATCATTTATGTTTACTAATCATTGAAATTCTTACCTATTTAACCTTTTTATTTGGTATTTGTATCATTATCACAAGTAATCTAACACGATCTATCTAGCGAGCGCGTTTCGGAGATCGCTTCTCTCGCTCCTGCGGCGACATGTTTATTTCAACATTTACTGTGTCTTTGAGGCAAATCCTAATATTTACCAGGTGAACGGTAGTAAAAATTCGAAATAAACGATGATCATAGAATGGTTCGGAGTTTTTACTAGGTTTTACTAGAAAATCTTAGGATTTACCGTAGTTCGGGCTTTTACAGTA
Organism: Cybosia mesomella; assembly: GCA_946251805.1. Taxonomy (NCBI): domain Eukaryota; kingdom Metazoa; phylum Arthropoda; class Insecta; order Lepidoptera; family Erebidae; genus Cybosia; species Cybosia mesomella. The sequence goes on from OX276390.1 coordinate 8,652,571, forward strand.
ACATATAATATATATGTATGTGTGTATATATAATCTGAATCTCTGATACGGCTCCAACGATTTTCATGAAATTTACTATACAGGGGGTCTCGGGGGCGATAAATCGATCTAGCTAGGTTTCATATTTAGAAAACGTCGAAATAAAAACCGAGCGAAGCTAGCTCGGTCATCCAGATATTCTTTATAGCATTAGTATCTATAGATTGTCCTTCACTTTTTGTTTGTCACTTTAAATTTTCTGTTTTGACAAAGGCGGAGGTGACACAGCTACTTGCTGTGCTATATGGGGTACAGAAGACAAAGTTTCCCACGTATCTACCGGCGGCGGTGCGTCTCTAGAGTTGCTCGAAGGTAAGTGCTATTATCCACATCTTCTCTCAACACTCAAGTATTCTCTTATAACCCCATCCTAGACAACAGGTGGAAGAGCCATGCTTTTAACAATAATGATACAAGCACTGACATATTAATATAAAACTTGTGGATGTGACTGTAGAAATATTAGCTGTACCTCAATAAAGACATTTATTTTTGCTAGCACATAATAGTAGTTCACATCACCGTCCCTTGGGAAATATAATTTAATTTAGACTGTATTTTCACACTATATTTTCCCTGATGTTGAATTTGGACTATTCCACAAAGATATGAAATTATGGCTGATGTTTTTTCTGTACTGTTCGACTAATGGAACTAATAGTCTAAAAAACCGGCATAGACGGTTTTCTAGTAATCCACATTTTTGAATAATCCACAATGGGTTCTTGGCTTGCAATATCTCTTGAGCTTACAATAATTGATCCCGGTTCATACCATCATATGGTGAAATCCACTCTTAAACTTAGTTTTATCTGAGATCATTTTAATAATCACATTATCTTTTTCATTTTCTCTTTCAGGTAAAGTGTTGCCAGGCGTTGCTGCCTTGTCTGACGCATAAATAATATTATTACCATACCTCAAATGTATTTACCTAATTTACAACGTTATTTCGTTTTTATTATGTGAATATTTTTTATTTAGCGTATGAATGTGTAATTCGTCAGTTTATGGAAATAAAATTGTTATTCCTATGACTATAATTTGTAAGTGAATTTATTGTTTAGTAGAGTTGAATTTATAATTTATGAAAGAGATATAGGTACTTATGTAGAAGTACATTGTGATTATAAGCTTAAAACAATCGTGGCGTATCTAAGAGTAAAGTAAAACGAATAACTGAATAAATGTTGTTTTTTATAATGTCCTATCTTTTATTTGACTACCTATTTCCTTTGAAACCTGGTATTAGTTATAATTATTAGGTATGGTGCAAAACCAAACGCTTTTTCGGTAGCGGCCGCCGTCCGACCTCCCAACCTCGAGAAGAAAGTCTGCGCCAGAGTCTCGTCCGTTGTTTAGCAGGTGTACCGACTAGGTTGGCTGGGGCCCCAAAAAGTGTTGGTAGGGCTCTGTATAGTATACATGTTTGTGCAATTATAACCAGAAACCACTGATAGACCAAATGTTACTACTAGGAATACATTTTTTTCGTGCGGAAATCCCCGCCGGCCACCGGGGGCGGTTATGTCTGGCTTGAACCGACTAAAACCGCACGCCGTCTCGGGTCTTAAAATGCCGGCGTGTAAGGTTGCCCATAGAGCATATCCCTCGCACCCCGACTGACCCTGGACCATCTCCGGTTTCGAGATGGCCCTCTCGGGTTTGGGAACCACGGTGTCCCCGTCTTGCCCCGGTTTGGGGGAGGGGCGCTTGTCGCCCCGCCGGCCCGGCCTGCTTTTGCTGGGGTGACAGGCGGCCTTACCTGCCACCCCCAGCTACTAGGAGTACCTAAAACCGCACGCCGTCTCGGGTCTACGGTCATAAGTCCGAAATGATAGCATGCAAATTGTCAAAAGTGCACAATGTGAAAAGTGTACGACGTGAAAAGCACAAATTCGATTGGCGCACAATGAAGAATGTTAATAGGTATGCCAAATCGGTTTAAAGTTTCTTACAGTAAAGCTTGTATGTATACAAATATACTAGTTTTTGTTGTAGTCAAAAATACCTATTAGTTTTGATTTTACAGGCATTTAAACTTACGATAAATATCGAGTCCCGCTTACAGTCACGTGACCGCATGTGACGTCAATTTACAACGCTCTGCTTAGTAGCAAGTCACCAAAGGAGCTTGCGCAGTATTTTGTTTTGTTTTCTTCCGCGGATTACGTTAATAGTGTTTGTATTCGATTAATGAAATGGATGAAGGATTTGAAAAAGGGCAATCGGATAATCTGCCTAAAAAAGATGCACTAATGGTTGCCCATTATTTATCAACAAATAGTGATTTCGTTGCCCCCGAAATGCGGGGAATAAAAATGCAAAGGTAAGTAAACTTTTCTTACTATTGAGAAAATAATGTATCTGTTCTAAATGGTTTTATTGAAACTAAAAACTAATGTCATATTGCAACTCAAATAGGCAGAAGTACCATACCTTTTAAGTTTTACATTATAGACAACACATATGTTTAATACATATTTGTTGTCTATAACGTAAAACTTAGTTTTATATCTATAGGTATGTATGTTCATGTGTTTATCGAAATATATACAACAATAACTTAAAATGATTATGTATTATATTATTAGAAGGGCATGCCGTATATCGTATAACCTAACGGGCTGATACGCGACGATGGCAAGAGACCGGATGGTATGTCGATATTGCCTTGGAAGATGGGTAGGCCTTTGGTACGGGACGCAACGTGCGTCGACACCCTAGCGCCTTCACACCTTCCAAGCACAGCGGGTTGTGCTTGTGCTGCTGCTGCTGCATCTGCGGAAAGCCTCGAACGGCGAAATTACTCCAACCTAGTAGGTTAGGATTATGTTTTTGAGCCGTTTGGGGTTTAGACGCTGGGATCATGGGTCCAAGTGCCCGTTTTGTCTACAAACATTTGGCAAAGCGGCTGATCGACGCTACACATAACCAGAAGGTTGGATTTTATCTTGCACATAGAATTAGCATTGCCATTCAACGAGGCAAAGCTGCCAGTCTTCTGGGAACATTACCAGTCGGTGATGATGCGGATTAATTCTACAACAGATACATTGATTTATTGCAAATGTAGTGGGTTGAACAGATGTACTAAACCGTTTTAATTTTGATTTGTCTTATTAATAAAATACGTAAGGCCGTTTTATTTATTCTTATTTGTAACATATTCCAGATCGGCAAGAGACAGATATGGTGATGATGCTATTGCATGGTTACATAAGGGAGTAAGTGATGTGTGTACGGTCAAATGTAGAATCACGCCGGAACACCGCGTACGTACCACACCTTATCGTTACAGTTTCGAATGAAATGAAAAGGACCAAGACGTTTTAAACGTAACTGTAATTTAAAATACTATTATAATATTGTGGAGTGGACTGAGCGAGTATTGTGAGATGACGTCACACCGTCACACTCATCGAGTACGAGTCGCGTCGCACGTTTACTTCTATAAATCGGAAACTAATTGAGATATTGAAGTAATTCTTTCACTTGTATTTTTTATTTTTGACAGAGAATATGGAGAGCTAATATACAAAAATAGTTAACATTCTTCATTGTTAAAAAAATATAATTCTCGCAAGTTAGGTCGTACTGCTAAGTTTCTCGAGGCTGGTATGTGCACAGGGCATTTACATGCACAATAGCGTCATAAATGTCTGCATAATCATAAATCGATAGGCATATGGCATTTCAAAGTGAGAAAGTCGCCATAAAGGGAATCGATTATGACATTTCAAAATGGGCCCAAGGGACCTTAGTCAGCGCACCTACCTAAAGGTTAACAATTGAAAGCTATATATAATAGGCCTAAAAATTGAACTCGTCAGAAATTTACCTATAGGGCAGTAATCAGCCATAGGTACAGGTGTTTTACTGGTGGTAGAAATTTGATGACACAAAATTCGGCTGGGTGGGTTACCACCGTATACGATTGCGAAAAACGCTCCGTAGTAATCCAATTTCGGTTTGATTGCGTTCAGGGGTCAGGAAGTGCATATCCGGGCAGGGGGATTGTGGTCGCAGCACTAGTGGGACCGGTGTGTGTCACGTAGCATAAATGTAATTTGAACAATTCCGTTGATAAAAAGTTGAGATTCGATTTTTATTTGCAATTATGGTGCTAAAGTACATTATTATTTTCATATTGTGTTAATACATATTTGATAAACGTATACATTCTACATTTTTTTTTAGGGTTCCGTACGTCAAAAGGAAAAACGGAACCCCTATAGGATCACTTCGTTGTCCGTCCGTCCGTCTGTCAAGACCATTTTTCTCAGGAACGCGTGGAGGTATCAAACTGAAATTCATAGCTAATATTCAGGTCTACTGTCCCTTGGAGCTGTGACAAATCAAACATCTAAGCCAAAGCAATCAAAAGATACAGCCGTTTATGCCGCAAGTTCCGCCCATTTTCGAAACTCGCACGAGTATCAAAACCTACAGGGTACTTCCCGTGAACTTAGAATCTTGAAATTTGGTACGAAGTAACGTCAAAGTACAGATAAAGAAAAAATTGCGAAAACCGTAAATTTTTAGTTACATCATATAAAAAAAATGTTGAAAATTTTAAAGTTACTACTTCTTTTCTCATGAATGCGTAGAGGTATTAAATTGAAATTCATATCAAAATGTGTATATATATACCTACAGGTTTGTACGGAACCCTCGGTGTGCGAGTCCGACTCGCCTTGGCCGGTTTTTAAATTGGTTTCTAAGGGTATGTTTTATGTTCAGAATTGAAACCGGTAGGTGGTGCCGCAGTATTGTGATAAGATGGAACACTAGTATCCGTTTTATTGTTGTATCGATGAACGTTTTTCACCAATGAAAAGTTGATTACAGCGGAAATTAACACGAGAGTACCTTTTTTTGGGGGTGGTTATGTCGGTCTAAATCAGTCTAAATATAAATATACTTCTCTTCTATGTATTTCTTATTATTAGAGGCTCATTAACAACGATGCACTCGTCAAGAAAAGGCTTCAGAACCTTGAACATCGACGCAAAGTTGCAGGCCTATCGGACTTTTATCGGATGCATTTCGGAGAGTGTGCGCTGGAATTGCACAACTTGATACCTCCAAGCCCTTTCCACCAACGAACGACCAGACACACAGCGACGAGCCACCGCTACATGGTGGATATTCCACTCATACGCACGAATCGTTTCAGCGACACATTTATTATACGTACAGCTAAGGAGTGTAATTGCCTGCCTGAGTCTGTGTTTCCGGAAAGCTATAACCTCGGAATCTTCAAGTCTCGAGTGAATAGGTTCTTTCTAGGCAAACGTGACCCATCGTAGACCACATCGTCACTTACAACCAGGTGAGATAGAGGTCAAACGTGAGCCTATCATCCATAAACTAGGTCTGCAAGGCGAATCGCTGCTTGCAATGTTGAGCTGAGTGAGACATCGTGAATCAGATTTTGAAAATTTTGAACAGTGATCATTCCTCCGTGGCAAGTCCGATTTTGAAAATTCTTTTTGAAAGTCACAACTCTGGACATGCTTTCTGAGCGTGTAAAGTTTGGACACAGTGTCTCGAGCGGTTATTATGTAATTCCATCTGGAATTTTTTTAACGGTGATCATTCCTCTGTGGTAGCATAAATTTTTTCAAAATATATCCATAAACCTGCCTCTGATTGACCTCTTTAATCATGTCAAATTTGGTTCTGATTGGATTAGTAGTTTAGGAGGAGACCTGTGACAAAGAAAATCCTGAAGTCTAGTATGAGGAGCTTTCGCTCGATTTCGTCTCACTCAGCTCAAAAAAAAATCATCCAATTGCAATTAAACTTTGATAAGTACCTAGGTGAGGGAAAAATAAGAAAGCGGCCAATTGAGAGTCGGACTCACCCATGAAGGGTTCCGTAGCAGCAAGTAACATAATAATGTTTTTTTTTTTTAATTTTTATATTTGAGTTTATTGAATGAAAGGGATTTCCCTTTCATTTTTCAATCAATTTTGCGGTTTACGATTTATGACGTATTAAAAAAAAACTACTTACTAGATCTCGTTCAAACCAATTTCCGGTGGCAGTTTACATGGTAATGTACATCATATATTTTTTTTAGTTTTATCATTCTCTTATTTTAGGAGTTACAGGGGGAGGGACACACATTTTACCACTTTGGAAGTATCTCTCGCGCAAACTATTCAGTTTAGAAAAAAAAGATATTAGAAACCTCAATATAATTTTTGAAGACCTATCCTATCCTATTATATTACACGTAAAGGTATGATGAAAAAAATATTTTTGAGTTTCAGGTCTAAGTATGGGGTAGTCTAAGTAAGGTAAGGTCTAAGTATATGACCCCCAAAATTTATTGTTTTTTTTTCTATTTTTGTGTGAAAATCTTAATGCGGTTCACAGAATACATCTACTTACCAAGTTTCAACGGCATAGTTCTTATAGTTTCGGAAAAAAGTGACCGTGACATACGGACGGACAGACAGACATACATGACGAATCTATAAGGGTTCCGTTTTTTACCATTTGGCAACGGAACCCTAAAAATAATTATTGCAATGCATGCCGGGTGTTTTTGATTCATTCAAGATTTGAGTCGCTTTGAAGTTGCTCGTCATTCAATAGTAAGTAGGTAACTTTAGTCAATTCAGTCTGAAGCATAACGTGTTTGAGTAATAACGTGTCACAATACTACTAACTACACAACAACGAATTGTGGCGTGGCGCTGGCGTGGCATAACTAACATTCGACTGCTACCCCGGAGAGCGCGAGTTCGATTCCCGCTCAGTTCAAATATTTGTATGCATGCATATGTCTATTTGCATTGGTCTGGGTATTTCTATGTATAAATATACATGTATATATTACCTGAAAAGTATGTAAATATGTTTATCAGCAATCTGGAGCCCATATTACAAGCTATTCTTAAATAGGGCCTAGATTGTGTTGTGTAAAATTTCAAATACAATAACTACATACATACATCTATAAAATTATAAGTACTAATATTTATTTGGAAACCCTTTATTCATAATTTATCAAATATTATGTCAACATTTCCAATAAAAATACACAGGTATACATACCTTCTTATGGCATTGAGAATCTACCTCTTTTTGGAAATCGATTAAATAATTATAGTGGTTAGTAATTGGTACTAGTATGCAGTTTAATTATATATATATAGCAATGCACGTGCGTATGCGGACTCCTATGTTGGTATGTTGTTGAAACATAAAATGATTCTTCCTGGGTGTGAGGGATATGCTCTATGGGCAACCTTACACCCGGGCGTCTTTAGACCCGAGATGGCGCAGCGTGCGGATTTAGTCTAACCGCCCCCGCTGGCCGGCGGGGGGGTATCCGAAGGGATTTCCGCACGAAAAATAAAACAACGGTACATTCTATTTTAAAACTAAGAATGAACGCAGCTATATTTGAACGTAGACAGATATCAAAATAATAAAAGTGAATTAGTAGTTGTTTAATTATTTTTATTGATACCAACGTTCTTCTTTTTCTACACTTTGGCGCGCGAAACTGATTGCGGACGGCTAAAGCCTCGCTGCAGCGTAAAGTGGTAACTTTGCTATGCCGAAAATACCTAAAGTCCCCGAATACCCTCACCTTAACAACGATCCTATCGTCAACTGAAATTTTAACAACCGGAATCAAGTTCACAGCTAGCCTTATCTACCCAAGAGTAATCTCTTGGGTAAACAATATAATGTAATCACTATATTGTTCTTTCAAAACGGCTTTATCAGGTTTTTGTAGAGTTCGTAGAACAGCTCTGGTAGTGAGTTGGTAGGTACCTACAGTTGCTAGGTACCTAGCCACTACCGTGGGTAGGTTCGCATTCTAACTCATACGAATGAAGTTAGATATTAAGTACCTATTTGGACAATAGACAGACACTCCAAAAGAAAATTAGACAGGAATTGTTAACGTAAGTCACTCGAGTCCATTACGCACCATTAGCTTAAAATTCTCTTTTCAAATATTAATTTGAATGAACATTTTACCTTTGATTCAAGTTTATTCACTTCACTGACTTTATTTTAGCTAAAGTTTTAATGAATATCATGAACGGTCGAATCTGTATGAATGTATTTAAAAAAGGAAAGAATATTGATGTACCTTTTTTTTTTTTTCCTGCGGAAATCCCTTCGGATACCCCCCCCCCCCGCCGGCCAGCGGGGGCGGTTATGTCGGGCTTGAACCGACTAAAACCGCACGCCGTCTCGGGTCTAAGACGCCGGGGTGTAAGGTTGCCCATAGAGCATATTATCCCTCGCACCCCGACTGACCCTGGGCCATCTCCGGTTTCGAGATGGCCCCCTCGTGTTTGGGAACCACGGTGTACCCGTCTTGCCCCGGTTTGGGGGCGGGGCGCTAGTCGCCCCACCGTCCCAGCCTGCTTCTGCTGGGGTGACAGGCGGCCTTACCTGCCACCCCCAGGCCTGCGCTCATGGAGGACGGAGGTCGTTAAGTGACCTCCGGCGCCTGAGTCGCCTGCGACGCGCGGCGAGCAAGTTGCGGGCTCGGCGGGCCGGGAGAGTTCTAAATCTCTCCCGGACGCGCTCATATTGATGTACCTACATAGTCGATTCGTGGAGTTTCGACCCCGAATACATTCGTGCTATTCGGGGTCGCGGCGGACGACCCGGCTGCATATACCTAGCGGTGTTAAAGAAGACCCGAAGCGTCATCCCGGACATCTATGACGTCAAGGAACTTCTCGGCATGCCCGAGATCCGAGTAGAAGCCTGGCGCGGGAAGCGGAAGCCCGCCCAATGTCACCGCTGTCAGCAGTTCCGCCACAGCAGCCATCACTGCCACCGGTGCGGCGGTGAACACGCTGCTCGGGACTGCCTTCGGCCGCGGGAACAACCCGCCACCATGCGTCAAGTGCAGTGGCGATCACCCCGCCAACCACTTCCGGTGCCCTGTCTTCCAACGCGAGGCCCGGAACAAGAAGGTGGGCAGAGCAGCCGTCACCGGCGGACCGCACATCCGGCCCGCACCGGTGAACTCACAGCCTCTCGGGGAGAGCCAAAAAGGCGCGTCGCTCATGGCGGAAGCGAACGCGCCCTCCACCCGAGGGGCAAACACCGCAGCCTCTTCAGGAGGAAGACGCCGCAGAAGAGGGGGCAGAAGGTCCCGAAGGAAGCAGCCCACGACGGAGGAGGAGGCCGCCACGCCGGCAGCACCTACATCGCGAAACACGCCGCCCGTCTCACCACAGCCCGCCCGCCTTGGAGCTGGTGGAAACGGCGTGTCAAACGAACCCCACTCCAAGGAAGGATAAGATCTGCAATAAACATTTTTTTTTTATAGGACGCAGACGGCCACGGCAACGAAAGCCCCAGAGACTAGCCCCTCTGCAAAATTGGCGGCAGCGCGAGCACTAGTCGCGGAGCTATCGTTAGCCGACATAATTACGACGACCTAAGTCAGTCGATACTAAAGTGCATCGGCGTGACGATGGAGAGTCTGGCGGACCGCCTGCAGGGCGACCGCCAGTGAAAAAGAAGAGGAGGAGAAGACACACGGACACCGGAGGTCGCAGGAAAGCCGCCGCCCCGTCGCTGGTCACTCGGAGCTGGGCCTTCACTGGGCAACCAGTGATCTCACCCGGCTCGGGTCGACCGCCGGGCGGCGTGAAGCCTAGCGGCCTACTGGCGTCACATGCCAAAGGGGACTCAACCCCCGCCCCCAGGACCGGTGCCTATTTAGCCACCGAGACAGCAGCCTCGGAGATGGGAAACTTCCCAGTTACCGATCCCACGCGCCCCTTGCGGGGTCGCAGTGATGACTACAAGGACACGAGTCAGTTCATTTTCGGAAGCGAAAGCGAACACATCTCACCGAAGCGATTCAAGAGAGTTATACCTGCGACTTAAGGAACTACTGTGGACTACTGTGAGCTGCTGAGCGACTGGAACTGTTGAAGAGTACTGTGTGTGCTAGTTATTTAGTTGTCTAGTTTGTGATGAGCGAATAAACTTCTTCGTTGTATAAACGGCATTTAATTTGTACCCCGCGCACGTAACAATAGAATATGTTAACAGTGTATGGGGAAGACGAGAGACAGTATATATAAGTATATATATATGTTTATACGGATATATAAACTATATATAATCTGTCTTCCATAATACAGGCATTAGCTTAGTATGGAATACAGTTTCAGTATGTTCAGTGTCCTTTCTGTTTGATTTAGAGTTGTAACCATCTGTCTAAAATGTGTACTTGAGTCAAATAAACATTTTTATTTATTTATTTATTTATAGTATAAAATACATACATGCATTTGAGTTGTATTGTATTGGGGCTGTTCAAGCCCGGTGTCACAGGTGTGCAATATTTTCTTTCAAATATTATAAACCTAGTCTTAGCAATTAATAACACAAAAAAATCATCCACACCAATCAGGCGCTCCTCAAGTTTTGCGCTTAGCAACAAATATAACTATTAATAATAATAATATTACTAATACACTCTGGCGTAATATCTGGTCGATGCCCGTCAGTCATACAGAGGGTGATTGGATGCGTGATGTTGAGCGATCGTGTGAGCCTATTAAGATCATGGATCCGGTTACCATTCTTCAAGAGGATGTAACCGATGCAGTCCGTCTGTTGCCTAACTGTAAATCAGCGGGACCAGACGGACTGCATAATTTTTGGTTCAAATGGCTGAAAAGCTCAGACGATCGTTTGGCATCTCAATTCCAATCATGTCATGAATCAGGATTGATTCCCAATTTCATGACCACTGGTGTAACCCACCTTCTTTACAAGTCCGGTAGTGCTACGGACCCTAAAAATTATAGACCAATTACATGTCTTCCTACTGATCGAATAAAATGCCCACCCTCACGCAAAAACCGCGCCTTGTCGTGGAGTTGCGGATACCAGCCCGTGATACCATACCATGTCTTCCTACGGTCTATAAGCTTCTTACATCCATCCTGAGAGAAAAAATATCTTCACATTTAACCGACAATTCTATCATGTCTATCTCTCAGAATGGATGTAGGAGTGGGGCTCGTGGCACTAAAGAGCTCCTTATAATTGATATGGCCATTAGCCAACAGACGCCGTAATCGTAAGGACCTGGCGACATGTTGGATAGACTATAAAAAGGCCTATGACTCCGTGCCGCATACATGGCTCTTGAGGGTGCTTGAGTTGTATAAAATTGATACAACTCTATGTACCTTCCTGAAGGCATGTATGGGGCAATGGAGTACGGTCCTTTGCTATCCAGGGTGTCGACGGATCTGCGAGAATGGCGGACTGATAAGGATAGAGCGGGGCATATTCCAGGGTGATAGTCTTAGTCCATTATGGTTTTGCCTGGCACTGAACCCTCTTAGTTATATGCTGGAGAGTTCAGGGTTAGGTTGTCGATTGCGGAGAGATGGTCAGGTTATATCCCACCTCCTTTACATAGATGATCTTAAATTATTTGCCCCCAACAAGTCCCAACTGATAGCGTTATTAAAGATGACCGAAACCTTGAGTAACTCTATCAGGATGGAATTTGGTGTGGACAAATGTGCGGTCATGCATGTAAAAAGAGGTGAGATTGTGGAATCTGATGGGGTTGAGCTCTGAGATTCCAGAAAACTCAGGTTGCAATCTGCAATCGACACCTATAAATTATATTTATAGGATATACAGAAGCTAGCATGAAGCAATCGTTACGGGAACGTTTCTTTGGCCTCTTGAAAAAAGTTCTTAAAAGTCTTTTGTCAGGCGGTAATAAGGTGCGCGCCTATAACGGTTGGGTCATGCCGGTTTTAATGTACTCCTTCGGCATACTCAGGTGGACTCAGATGGAATTAGAGACCCTGGATAGGAGAGTCCGTACGCTTCTTACCGCATACCGAATGCATCATCCGCGTTCATCTGTGATGAGGTTGTACATACCGCGGAAATGCGGGGGACGTGGTTTTTTAAATGCCAAATCCCTCCATAACCGTGAGGTGTGCCTCAGGGAATACTTCCTACACAATGAAGCTGATATGCATCGTGATGTAGTAAGGGTGGATAACGGTTTTCCCCCGCTAGCTTTGGCTAAAGAGAACTGGCGCAAACCTGTGGTATTAAGTATTAATGACCGCATGGATGTATGGAAGAGCAAGGAGTTGCATGGACGTTTCTATCGGGCTCTCCATGGGCCTGATATAGATTTACTAGCATCTGTGTCTTGGCTACGCTTCGGTGACCTATTTGGGGAAACCGAAGGTTTTGTTTTTGCAATTATGGACGAAGTTGTGATGACGAATGACTATCGGAGGTATATTCTAAAGGATGGTATGGTTGACATATGTCGGGCGTGCCACCGTCCCGGAGAATCCCTTAGACATATAATTTCTGGTTGTTCTCGTCTTGCCAACGGCGAATATTTGCATAGACATAACCAAGTAGCCAGGATTGTTCATCAACAGCTTGCTCTAAAGTACAACCTTGTGGAATCAGAGGTACCGTACTAGAGGTATGTGCCCGACGCAGTTCTCGAAAATGGGCATATCACGTTGTACTGGGATCGATCTATCATCACTGACAGGACTATTGTAGCCAATAAACCTGATATAGTGTTGATTGATCGATCAGAGCGCCGCGCAATAATTATCGATATCACCAGTCCACATGACGAGAATCTTGTAAAAGCCGAAAAAGAAAAACAATTAAGTATTTGGATTTGGCTCACGAGGTTGTCGACATGTGGAGTGTGGATTCGGCGATTATTGTTCCGATAGTTGTATCGGTTCACGGACTCATTGCCAAGAGCCTCGGTCAACATCTCAAGAGGCTCGCGTTAGGCAGTTGGGTCAAGGGCTTGATGCAGAAGGCAGTGCTCCTCGATACAGCACGTATTGTGAGGAGATTCCTCTCTCTGGAGCCCTAACCACCGGTAGCTTGGTCCCTGTACCCGATGCCGGTGGGCCACTATTTTTTATATTTTTAAATATATTTGTTTTTTTTATATAGAATGTATTTAAAAATATAATTTAATATGTATTAAGTTTAATAAAGGAAATAATAATATATGCATTGACGTATTACATGACGAGTCTCTATAAGTGTAGACGTTGCCACGTGTCCAGTAGCGTGTATTGGAATAGTTATTAATTGTCACGACACGCGACGCACCGCTACCATAGCTCTGATAGAGCACATAGGATAATAGTCCATTGAAAAGTTACATTTCGGGTTGTCAAAGTCAGAGAACGTAATTTTATTTTTCGGGTGACTAGAAGGGATTAGTGTAAAGTTAAATCTAAGTTTGTAGGGTCGTAACACTTGTCCCGCGGCCGCCATCTTGAAAAAGAGTTGCAAATTATTTATACGCTATATCGGGCAAACTATTTGACGCAAAGAAAATATTGCAAAAGCATTTTGTTGCAAATTAAATTCTCTATAAGTTTGATTTCACAACTTTTAGTCCAGTAGAACCAAAGGTTACAAAGATATTGACGAAAATAGGTAAAAAATTGGGAATAATTTTCTTTCAATCCAATTAAATACTTTCAAATTTTATTTATTTGTTAAGGTTCTCTAGGGTGTATGAGGCCCAAGCCAACCTCGCCTGCAAGCCGGTATAGGTATACCGGCTTGCAGCTGATTGGTAAACTAGGTTATGGTACAGGCTTTCCTCTCGGAGTAACGGGGGGGCCAAACGGTAGTCACTCCAGTAAAAGTCAAAACAAAACCAACCCGATTATTAATTCCAGCGCCAATCCCGGTTGCATTCAAAGCCCGCAATTCGATCATCCGGGTGTAGCTCGAGATTCTCAAGTTTCTCCACGAAGTGGCGCGAGTCCTTGATGTATGACGAGGACGATCCGACATGTTGTTGAAGCAGTCCGGTGAGATACTTTGAGACTGGATGAGTGGGCGAGCCAATAGCGCTCACGATGGGCCGGAGCGGTACTGAAGGCTTATGGATCTTTGGTAACCCATACAGCCTAGGTGGCAGAGCTTCAGACTTCTTGATAATACGCTGCGTTTCTTCTGGAATAGACGAACCCTTAATCAGGTTTTCATCTCCAGAAAGATTGGTACCCAGCACTGAGAGCCGCGCGTCATCACAATTCAAACATGACGAAGCCACCACCATCCGCGGTAGCGGGAGGCCACACCCCCTTACTTAGCCTCGACCAATCAGGATCGAGCGCATCGGTTGCGCAGCTCTCAACCAATCACGACCGATCACGTTGTTTCCCCCCCTCCAACTGCGCCTATAAATACGCCAGTGACTCGGGCCGCTACATCAGTCGCAGGGAGTTCGACGGCGTCCCGAGCTGTACCACTGAAGATATCGACCGCAGTGATCGACGAAACGTCTGGAATTCAAGTTTCCAACGGACCACGGCCAAACAGCCCGGAAGCAGTATATTCTACATGCAACGCCGGCCGTGAAAGCCTTAAGCTTTATAAATTAGTTGTGTCTGTACATTGGAGATATATTTTTTTTATATTTCGGATTTAAAAAGAAATACTTGTGTTAAGTTAAATGAACAATTCTGAACACATTTTTGTTTTGGAATTCTTGTCTGTTTGTTCGCGATGGACGCAAAAACTACGGAACGGAATTTGACGGGGTTTCTATATTAGAAAAGGCTTGGTCAGATCTAAAATCTGCCGTAAATTCGATTGCAATTGGTTAAGTAGACCCGGAAATATGCTTAAAAACGAAAACCAACCTCCGCGCGGGTGGAGCCACAGGCATCAGCTAGTGTATAATATATTTAAAATCTTTTTCTAAACACAACCATGTTGTACATCCTAAGTGTTTATTGTTCTAGAATATTCATTGTGAATCTCTACATCTTGTCCCTTTATAAAATTCTAAACAGCCGAATCGTAGCGGATGTCTTCATAGCCCTAACTCGATTATAAAAGACATGACTTGAATACACCAAGGGGTCGATTCTGCGTCAGTATCAATTCCACCTGTGAACCAAAGCTAATCTAAGGGTACAAGACTACTTCCATTGTAAATATCAATGCTTCTCACCAACATTATCAATCTAAACTTTATTGACATTTTATCTACCAAGCAAACAATTTGTTTTACTTTCATGAATGAGACGCTTTCTTTGAACCCAAAACAATCTAATAAACACCTTATGTCGGTGCACTACGATTGTTTTGGCAATGAATAATACACTGTTACCGGATCTATTGCAGTTGTACATATGGTGGATATCGATCGCTGCTTCGCGCAAGCGTCTTTTTGCAGGCAAAACGTTGCTACGAGTATAAACAGAATAGAAACATAGAATGGGGATATAATTCTTAATTAAACTTTTAAATTATATAACGAAACGAAAAAATATGAAAATGCAGATGATTAACTACTGAAAACAAAATACAGATGTTTGTGCGTTGCATACCAATTTGGGTCTAATGCTTTCCAATACGTGAGCTCTGGTCCAATTGGCGAGGGTACGCGCATGCCCGGTGGGGAGGTGGTGCTTTTTAGGAAAAAATAATAATTTTACTAAGTGTCAGTGATGTAAAAGGCATTCGACGCCGCCGGGCGGCCCGGCTGGCGTGAAAAATGTAGTGGCAAAGTATACTAACATAGAGACATGCTACGAATAATCTAGACAATCGTTTTATGTCAATTGTTGTAGTGAATACCCTTTGTGTGTAGTACATATTCGTTGTTGTTAGGTAAATATACAGGTATGTGGACAAAGCTTCAATTTAATATTTGTTATTAATTGGAATCGCATGGTATTATAAAGTGTATGTATAATTATGTGAGTGTACAGTTTTAAATATCATATTGTACATATAATTCGCACTGTTTATAATATTTAATGTTTTAAACAAAATACTTTGAACAAGATAAGATACACAATAGAAAGTTTACGACATTTTAGATTTTCTTGAGCGCTCAATTGGTACAAAAATACTTTAAACAATTTCTTTAAAGGCTTCGTAACGTTTTCCGATGTTTTTTATATTCAAAAACCGTAAGTTCTACTAAGCTATCAATGATATGAATAATGTATAAAGGAATCTACAGGTCACGCGTGTTGTGTCCCTATTTTCTTTCATAAATATTATAATGTACGTCCCGATTCTGTTCTTCGTATTGTGTACCTACGTTTATTGAGGAAGTTATCTGCGTATCATAGAAAGGTTGACGAAAGTACATCGAAAAGGGACAATTTACCTACGGAAATAGTCTAATTTTTAATTGTTTAAAGAGATAAAGACGTAGTGTATTTTAATATTTAGTCAATATTGTTCAATAACGTCCACATTTTGATCACATTATAAAATCGTTATCGTTGTGTAATTAAACAATAAAAAAAAATATTTAAAAAACAAGCTTTTATTAGAAAAAATCTTTTGTAGGTACTAAAACGAATTCGTGCGATTTTAGTCGGTTCAAGCCGTGCAAGTGGTAGCCTTGGATGCAAACGGGAAATACATTAACATAATGATGACGGTGACTCCAAGACCGCAACGAAATTTAACGGAAATAGATTTTTAAAAGACCACACCTGGTTGTTTTTAAAAAAACTGGGGTTTCGCTAACTACTGTTACGCAAAGGATGGAAATGTTTGTGTATGCTCAAAAGACGAAAACACCATCTTCTCAAGTGCACTACTATACTAGAAGCTTCCTTCAAAGACTTGAACAACAAAATATAAAGATTACACTTACCACTGTTCTATTCCAATGGGCGTATGGGGCAAAGACCAAGACCAAGACCAAGGCCCTCGGAGCCAAGCCAACCTCGCCTGCAAGCTGGTGCACCTGCTGATTGACGAACGAGGCTCTGGCGCGGGCTTTCCTCTCGGAGTTGAGAGGTCAGGCGTAGTCACTTCCATTAATTGGAAATTAACGTAAGTCTCTACTTACGATCTTAACTATCCCAACAGTTACAGCAGAAAGGCACGAGAGTCACAGTAGTTTTTTCTTTCACAAATTACAAAATATCATTGCCTTGCCAAATATCACTTCCTTGCAAAAAATGATAGCCATTGTCACTTGGGATAATGTGAGAATTCTATCAATGTCCCATATATCCACAACTATTTAGGCATCAAGAAACTCTCACTACATAATCCCTGAATACGTTACACCCTTTTTTGACAGTTGTATAAAAAACAGTGCAAGCGTATTACTGTAAGATAAAGATACTGCTCCAGGGTGTTCCCTCCAACTGGAGTGAGAGTCTCTCTACCAAAAAAAATGTAATATACAGTATTCAGTTTCACAGTGACAAAATCACATTACATGTTGTAAATGTGTAATGAAGCTGGGAGTTAAGTTATTCATTTCTTTTTTGTTTGTTTTCCTATCTATACGACGTTTGACCTTTACTGCCTTTATGCTTAGATATGTCTATGGGTGTCCTAGGCTTGACTTTGCAACTGGTAACTCCCAAAGTTTATCTCTGAAGTATTATGAATCTTTAATTAGTTTCTAACTCTTTATTAGATTATAATCTGCGAAATGTATCTTTAATCACTAAGACCTATTAGTGATGTTAGTTTTAAACTTCATTGTACCTTTATGTATGTTAGTACATAACATATATATTTCGTTTTAAAGCTATGTAGGTACCTAGAACGAATGAACGGATCTGTATGATTGTCCAAGTAATAGGTTGCTGTTTTGGGTCGCAAGCAATAGGTAATTGGTAGTAGTTTTGTAATCCTCGGAGTGAGGTTTATCTCATATTTTGTTTGTTATCTTATTAAAGGGTATCTTGGAATTGGAATTTAACATATTATGATACCCCGCATGAAATACTGACTCACAGGGACTCACCCTATTTCCGGGATAAAAAGCTTATATCCTATTTGGTTTGATTGAGTAATAAAAAAACTCAGTTTCGCATTTATAATATTAGGATTTGGGTTTAGGTACGTATATGCTTACAAGGTACAATACTTTCACGGTTTCATAAAATGTAAACTTCATAGCGATATTTGGGTTTGATAAGATAAAAATAATTTTGTAACCGTCTTCAAAGGGGGTTCACTGTTTTTAAAACTGGATTAAATCATCTCTGCCTACCTTAGGTACTATATAACACTAAGCTAGAAATTAGAAACACAGAAATCAAGTTTCACTCACTAATAACATGCCATCACAGTAAAGATAACGACATAAATCAATAAAAATGACGATTCAAATAATAATAGCGAGGCTTTCGTCCATTGACCAGCGTAGAAACAACGACTCAATGAATAGTAGATAATTAACCAAGGGGATAAAGCAGTGTCTTCTGTCGCGGGTGACGATTTAAATCGCGAGCGTAACGAAGGACTCGAGGTTTACTCCCGAGCGTAGCGAGGGTGTTAAAAACTTAAATCACGAGCGAAGCGAGGGATTTAAGACGAGTCCTGAGTGTAGCGAGGGATTTAAGTTCACCCAAGACTAAGAGAGCTTTATCACCGAGGAAAATACTCTACTTTTCGTACCATTTGCGAAAAAATTAACACAATAACAATATGAGATAAGCATTTATTAAAAATAATGACAATTAAAAGTAAAAGTTAACATTCGAAACATTGGTCCAATTATTGATAGAGAGAGTTACATTTTTGTTTGGTACATTTATTGTTGATGAGTTGATTTGAGTATTTCTCTGTTCTTGCGTCTGAGGAACTTGCGTTTCATTGTAGATAGTATACGTCGGAGATAGTGGTGGTGGAGCATCGTGAGTTGCGGACAAAGATAATATGCCGGAAGTTGATGGTTGTGGCTCTGATGGATTAACTTTTATTAATAATCATAACTGCATAATAAATGCGTATTCCTTTTTCAAAACAATATTTATAATCAAACTTTTTCTATTTTATCACATAAAATACTGGCAGGTCACAAATAAAGAATTAAAACTTCTAATTTAAATTTCACGCTCGAAAACCAATCAATCAAAGTTCTTTTTTTAACTGTTGGTTTATTAATTAAAATATGAATCGCGCGCGTTATTTTTTTAAAGGCAGCATTCCATTTGCAAACAGCCTTTGCCCGCGAACGCCGTATATAACTCGAAGCGTGCAAATGGTCAAATGTATGTATAATGCTTTATATACAAACTCAATGGTGTAAACACAGATGTAGTTCAGTATAAATTTCGGTAAGTATTCCAAATTTAAATCACATTTTCCCCCTAGAGGATGAATGAAATTCAGAACAATTTTCTTTCCCTGTTTTTAACAGATTAAAAATGACTATTGTTATGTTCGCTTTTTGTGGCATAGAATGTCACTTTTTTGACCAAATGGTACGGAAAGGTTTATTATTATTTAGTACAAAACAGGTAGTGATAGCTATTATGATTATAATGTATTCAGTACGTGGGGCGCACGAAAAGTTTCTGTAATGAATAAGAAAAAAAAACTTTTAATGGCCAAAAATGAATTCATTATTTCTCAAAAATTCTCCCTTTGTGTCAATACAGTTTTTCATTCGATTAAACCAATTTTGAAAACAATTTTGTGCCACTCCTCCGTGGTGTCGTCAGTTTCTTATACTCTTCGAAAACCTCTTCTGGTGATGAAAACCATTGATCACGTAATTGGTTCCTAATTTTTAGGAGCAGAAAAGAGTCACAAGGTCGGGACTGTACGCAGGATGGCTCATAAGTTCTATGTTTTTCACCTTTAACAACTCGTTTGTCCCTCTGGCCGTGTGGGTACTTGCATTGTCGTGGTTCAAGATGATACGGCGTTTACGGTTATTTGTACGGAGTTTGTCAATAATTTCCGGCAAATAAATGATCGTGTAAGTACCACCAAGGCGGAGCGCGCCCGGGAGAGATTTAGAACTCTTCCGGCCCGACGAGCCCGCAACATGCTCGCCGTGCGTCGCAGGCGACTCAGGCGCCGGAGGTCGCTTAACGACCTCCGTCCTCCATGAGCGCAGGCCTGGGGGTGGCAGGTGAGACCGCCTGTCACCCCAGCAGAAGCAGGCCGGGACGGTGGGGCAGACAGTTTTCTCACACCCGGATGTTTGTGTAAGATTGATTGAATTTAACTCATGGCTATATCTAAGGATGCCCAAATCTCATGGTATTTCACTTGCCGCATGTCTGTTAAAATCATGCGACGTAGCATCAATGTTTTTGTTGTTCGAAGCAATACTATGCGACCTTCACGAAATTCATCCCTGAGATTGACACGACCGCGCTTGAATTCTGCAAACCAGCTACATATAATCGTCTTACATGAGGCTTCATCACCAAAAGCAGTTTGAGTCGTACAAGGCTCTGCTGAGCTGTCAAATTAAAATAGTATACCGTTTTAATTTGATAGCTCAGCAGAGCCTTGAAATCATAGTATGAGAATTTTCCCGAGTTAGTTCCATTTTAATGAAAACAAGCAATTTTTAAAATGGTGCCAATATGTTGTAACAATTGATAGTTACACTAAACAAATTATATTCTACGGCCAAAAAGTTCTATTTTCGAATGTTATAATAATTTTTAATAGTAGTTTATGCAACTGTCATATAAGAAGGGGTATTAAAACACGAGAGTCTGTTGCATGAGGCGAAGCCGAATGCGATAAAAGGTTGACTCGAGTGTTTTAATACCTAAGTTATATGCAATTTCATACACTACTTTATCTTCACTCATAGGAAAAATTGAAATTAAACAAAGTAGGTAGGTTACAGGAAGTAATTTAGCGTGCCATTAGCCATTTTTTTCATAGTTCGAACTGCGCATGCTTGAGCATTTTTTTCATATTCAGCCTAAAACCTTAGACTAGTTTAATGAATAAAAAAAGATAGCGGTGCTATAATGAGTTTTATGATACAGTTGGCGGTACTATAATTGAGCTGAGTGAGACGAAGTCGAGCGAAGGCTTCTCATACCAGACTTCAGGATTTTCTTTGTCACAGGTCTCCTCCTAAACTACTAATCCAATCAGAACCAAATTTGGCATGATTAAAGAAGTCAATCAGAGGAAGGTTTATGGATATATTTTGAAAAAATTAATGCTACCATAGAGGAATGATCACCGTTAAAAAAATTCCCGATGGAATTACATAATAACCGCTCGAGACACTGTGACCAAACTTTACACGCTCAGAAAGCATGTCCAGAGTTGTGACTTTCAAAAAGAATTTTCAAAATCGGACTTGCCACGGAGGAAGGATCACTGTTCAAAATTTTCAAAATCTGATTCTCTCATTGTCTCTGATTGTCTCACTCAGCTCAACATTGCAAGCAGCGATTCGCCTTTCAGACCTAGTAAGTTTTATTTTTAATTTTATGTATGTGCGTTTATAAAGTGCATATGTATAGAATCGTCTTTGAATTCGTAATTCGAATTTTTCGATTTGAGTGTAGATAAAATATTTTATATTTAAGTGGCCAGTTGCGGCAACATTAATAATTGGATTAATCGATAAAATGCATAGCAGCATTTAATCAATAAAATGCGTCTATTCGCCTTTAAATTTACTTCAACGTATTCAAGATGTACCTTCTTTTTTTGAGAGATATCTCCTTCGGGTTTGGGAACCACTGTGTCCCCATCTTGCCCCGGTTTGGGGGAGGGGCGCTAGTCGCCCCACCGTCCCGGCCTGCTTCTGCTGGGGTGACAGGCGGCCTCACCTGCCTCCCCAGGCCTGCGGTCATGGAGGACGGAGGTCGTTCAGCGGCCTCCGGCGCCAGCGGCGAGCATGTCGCGGATTCGGCGGGCTGGGAGAGTTCTAAGTCTCTCCCGGGCGCGCTCCGCCATCTCCTTCGCGAGCATTACATTCTTTACACTTCTGACCTTCAGTGCCTCCGCCCATATTGGACACTCACACAGGGCCATGAACCGCACGATCCCCGCGTAGAGTCTCTTGCAGGAGTCATCGGGCGCCCTCATGATGGGCCATCTAAATGTACCTATCTCTTTACTACGTAAGTTTTCGCTTAGGGCTGAAATTCAAATTAACTTCGCTGAATTGCTTTTGTGTTACTCATCATCATGATGTCAGTAACACAAAGATTGTACAAAATTGCTTGTCAGTTCAAAATATATTTTTACAAATAGGTATAATATTTTATAATATTTAGCTTACGTAATCTCCTCTGTGAAATAAAATTATCTCAAAGTATGTAGTGTTTCATTATCATGATCACTGGTACCGGATTACCGGTAACATCCAAAGCTTTTAATTTAGAGCCCGGGGCACATGAATAAATAATTAGTACTATATATATTCTGTGCCCGGGTCCCTAGGGCTCACAAACTCTTTCTTATAATTTGGCTTATCTTGCCTTTAGCAGGAGCGATTGCCGTCTGAACCCCCATCCCCAAGAGGAAAGCGTACGCCAGAACCTCGTTCATACTCAGGTGTACCAGTCAGCAGATTAGGTTGGCTTGGACTCTGAAGATAATACGCCAATCGTATACCTATTACAATTTTACATTGTACTTCCTATTATTAGTACTATTATTGCTTGGTGTAGGTATAATAATGTATTGTTATTATTATTATTTCAAACGGGGACGCTGCTGATCTGGCGGGTGATCGACCTTAGCTGAGTTAACTATTTCACCCATTTCCCGTGATCAATCTATACTATTATGACATTGTTAATTAGTTGTGTCTGTACATTGGAGATATTAAAAAAAAACACTTGAGTTATGTGAAATGAACGATTCTCAACACAAAAATATATTTTTTGGAATACTTGTCTGTTTATTCGCGATGGACTCAAAAACTACTGAACGGATTTTGATGCAGTTTATTTATTAAAAACGTCTGTCAGACTTAAAATCTGCAGTATGTTGGATTGCAATTGATTAAGTAGGACCGGAGATATGACCAAAAAACAATAACGGACTTCCGCGCTGGCGGAGCCGCGGGCACCACCTAGTAAAGTACAATACTACCACTCCTCACCCACATGTTTTTAAAATATGATCAAAATATCATATCATTCATCATCTTCATCATCCCAGCGGTTATTCCCGCTAGCGCCCAAAACTTCCAATGAACCTGTGGACCTTTCCTACTCTTTCGCCTCCATTTCGCACAAGCTTCGGCGTACCTTTTTTTTTTTTTTTCGTGCGGAAATCCCTTCGGACACCCCCCCGCCAGCCAGAGGGGGCGGTTATGTCGAGCTTGCACCGACTAAAACCGCACGCCGTCTCGGGTCTTAAGACGCCGGGGTGTAAGGTTACCCATAGAGCATATCCGTCGCACCCCGACTGACCCTGGGCCATCTCCGGTTTCGAGATGGCCCCCTTACTTGCTCTCCACTGTGCCTTCTGCTAGTCAGAGGGACACGTGGAAAGCTTCCGAACAGCCCTCAACAGGGCCGTCCTCGCCTCGGTCGGAGATGGCCGCAGGCGGCAGCGTCTCTCTCACCCCAGGAGAGAGGCGCTGCCGTCTCCGTTGCCCAGGGTTACCGCGCGGAGGTCCCCAACCAAGCACCCCAGCTTCGGCGTACCTGGCCGTAAGAACATTGACATAAAAAGTATATATTTCAACTAAGTAAAGCTAAAAAAATATATCTCGTAGAGCCTCTACGGCGTAGACATCCGTAATACATCAATCCGATTTGGAAATTTGTAAGATAAGTGACCGAATCATTCGAATATGATATTGAAGGGCTCATATCTCTGGAGATATTTCACTTACGAAGGATTGCGAGACGTTTTCTAAACATAAAATATAGTAAGAAATTTTATTACTATGATTACATTTTGTATTTCATGTCTGGTTGGGGTTTATGGTTGGTTATAGCGTAAGCCTTAGATATTATACGGTTCCGTTGACGACACGGAACCGTAGTTTAAGTAGATCCGACCGTCCGTCCGTCCGTCTGTCCGGCAGCAACTTAGTTAGTCACTTTGGGGCCGGGCCACCAACCAGGTGGACACCGAAGTCTTAAAATCACGCAAAAAAAATCAAAATCTTATACCCACTTTTTATCACTTTTCTCGACGTTTCACATGATTCTAAGTCTAATTAAGCAAAAAAAAAATTTGTGTCGGTCTGTCTGTTGGTCTGGATGTCTGGATGTCTGGATGTCTGGATGTCTGGATGTCTGGATGTCTGGATGTCTGTTTACGCAATAACCTTGAGTTAACCACTTATCCGATTTAAAAAAATCTTTCGCCAATCATCTTGTTTGGTTAATGGGAAGATCTGATTAGATTTTGGGGTTTGTACGTTCAAGGTTTCGGGTACCTACCATACAAATTGTCCCTAAAAAACTTTTACAAGTGAGTTTCTTTCGAGTTATCAGAGTAACGCGTATTTGACTTTGACATTTGAGTGTCAATGACAATACGTATATTGTATATTTACATAAAACAACCAGACTCGGAAAGAAACTGAAATATAAACGCGTCGAATAATATGCATAAAGCCTAAGGTCTGTAACTTTGAATAAAAATACTGCAACAAAAATATCTAAGTTTGGCCCGAAGTTTGACAATCACTGTGTGATTTCCGTCCCACTAGATTTTAGAAAGTTACTGTTGTAATTTGTCATGGACTAGGCATAGTGTACAGTATATATAAATATCAGTTACGAAGTGGCAGAATCAATTATTAAAATATATTTTTTATAGTTACACGTAAACTGTTCCTCTTTTGACCGATATTGCTGGGATATAGCAAATGCGAGATTAAAATTTCACACGGCGAAGTCACGGGAAAATATAACATAATGTTATGTGATGTTCCTCATATAATATAATAATACACAAACCGTTGATATAGAGATATTGTATATTGCGGTACATAGAAATAACGAGTCCAATTGCAATATCATTTTCAGAATATATTTCACACCACCAGCTTAATGTGAATTACGATTCGGTCCAATTACTCTATATCCGATGGTACAAATTAATTAATTTTACGAATATTAACAAACGAGGCAACACACCTTGTATTGCCTCTTTTTCGATAATTTATTTTTAATAATAATCTAGTGCAGGGGTCTCCAAACTACGGCCCGCGGGCCAAATCCGGCCCGCCAGTGTCATCAATCTGGCCCGCGACAACCAATGATTTATTGTCATCAATCTGGCCCGCGACAGCCAATGATTTATTGTTGTTACTATTGCTGTGATAAGTTGAAGAAGAAAACACAGAATGATAATTACTCAGTTTTATTTACTTGCAAGGTAAAACTTAACGACAGAAATGATGACACAGAAAACTTAACTTAAGTGTCTAAGTTTAAGCACATTAATAACCAACAAATAATTGAAATGAATCCCACTAATCACAGTAAAACAAAAACACTAATGAGATTTATGTAATTGTGATTTTCCTCCGACAATAGTTTGTAGTTGTGGATCAATTTTACTTGTACTAATTATCAAAAGAGATTTAAGATTCTCATCGGTTAATTGAGATCTGTAAACATTCTTTGTGTACTTCATCTTGGAAAACGTTTTCTCACACAAGTAAGTAGTACCAAAAACAGAAAACAACCCACGAGCAAATTTATGCAAATTATCAAATTGTTCCAGTGGAAGACTCTTATAAAATTCCAGCAAAGATGAATTATGATACTTGTTCTTAATCATATCACTGCACTGTAAATCAATAATTTCCATTTGGACTTCCGGAGCCAGGGTTTCAATGTCAGAATCAAAAGGATTTTGAAAAAGCTTAATTTCATTCGCAATGACATCAAAATCTGAGAAACGAGTATCAAAATTTATCTTCAAAGCACTCAAAGTTTCGATTGCAAAATCGACGGGAAATTCAGTCTCTGTAGTGTGGCTGAATATTTCACATGTTTTAAAATGTGTGAATTTTTTTTCACGTAATTGCGATTGAAATAGTATTATTTTCTGCCTGAAAGATTTGATATTGGTGTATAAATCAGGGAGAAGCTGATTTTCTCCTTGCAACCTCAAATTCAGTTCGTTCATATGATTTGTCAAATCGACATAGAATGCTAACTTCCACATCCATTCACTATTTTCTAAATCGGCAAAAGGGCGCTGCTTCTCATTTAAAAAAATTTGGATCTCTGCTCGAAGTTCAAAAAAGCGCTTAAGGACTTTTCCGCAACTAAGCCAGCGTACGGCAGTATGATATGGTAAGTCATTTTCTCCAATCTCTTGAATAAACTCGCGGAATTGTCGGTGATTCAACCCAGTGGATCTGATGAAGTTAACAACTGATGTGACTGGTTTTAGAACTTCAGACATATCCAAACATTTCCCGCACAAGGACTGTTGATGAATGATACAATGTAAGACTAATGGTTTTGAACCACCATCATTATCTGCAGCCTTTGACACAAGTGCAACCACTCCTTTATTTTTACCACACATATTTTTGCCTCCATCAGTTGTTATAGATTTCAAATTTTTCCATCGAATTTTCCATTTTTAATAATGGCATTTTCAACTCCCTTAAAAATATCTGCCCCAGTTGTCGTACCGTGAATACTATCAATATCAAGAAGTTCTTCATACACTTCATAGCTTTTATCTACTCCGCGAATAAAAATCAACACCTGAGCAGTATCTGACACATCCGTTGACTCATCCAATGCTAGAGAAAACCACTCCAGATGTCCATTTTTGTCAGACAGTTGAGATGATATATTTTCTGCGATGTCTTGCCCCCCCGAGCCACAGTGTTTGTTGACAAACTGATACTTTTAAATAAATTTACCTTTTCGGGGCATATTTCTTCGGCTACTGCAATCAAGCATTTTTTAATCATTTCTCCATTGGTGAATGGTTTGCCACGTTTTCCAATTTCAAGAACCACACGAAAGCTGGCGCGAGTTGCAGACTCTTGTTCAGTATTCGCTTTGGTAAATAAACATTGCTGCGATTTGAGTCCGCGTTTCAAAGCTGAAATTTTTTCCGTCCGCAAACTTCCTGTATACTTGGAGTAATTTGGAGATGTTTCGATTCATAGTGTCGTTTAATGTTATATTCTTTGAGAACAGCTATGGTTTCATTACAAATTAAACATATCGCCGTATTACTGGACTCAATCACAAAATACTGAAAGTTCCATTTATCTTGGAACGTTCTGCATTCACTGTCGATTTTTCGCTTCTTTTCCATACTAACAAATCACACATAAAAACAATAAGTAAAATCAAAATACTTTTAAGCACGGGTGTTACTTTATTTCACAATAGAGATAGACAGTTTCGCTTCCTTCGCCTTTCCTACGCAGACTGACTCGCGGTTGCGCCGCTAGCCTTTTTATATGCAATTATTGCCATCTCGAAGTGATCGGAATACACTAGCCAGAACTAGAACTTTCTCGAACCAACGCGGTAATTCCAAATATTTAATTACGACGAATGCCACCTGTTAGCGGGTAGCTGAAATAGATAGTACATAGTACCACTACTCGCCACTAGATGTCGTTAAGTGTCACAATACACAATAATAATTGAAATGCAAAAAAGCGTAAGTTTGCTTAGGTCGCGCACTTTGCGACTATTCTAGTCTAGTCTAGAAATATAGTTAAGAGCAGAAAAATTAAAACTGGTTTGGCCCTTGGAACAAACAGAAAAAATCATTATGGCCCGAAGGCTTCAAAGTTTGGAGACCCCTGATCTAGTGGGACGTAAATCACACAGTGATTGTCAAACTTCGGGCCTAACTTCGATATTTTTGTTGCAGTATTTTTATTCAAAATTACAGACCTTAGGCTTTATGCATATTATTCGACGCGTTTATATTTCAGTTTCTTTCAGAGTCGGGTTGTTATATGTAAATATACAATATACGTATTGTCATTGTCACTCAAATGTCAAAGTCAAATACGCGTTACTCTGATCTCTGAACTCGAAAGAAACTCACTTGTAAAAGATTTTTAGGGACAATTTGTATGGTTGGTACCCGAAACCTTGAACGTACAAACCATAAAATCTAATCAGTTGTTTCCATTAACCAAACAAGATGATTGGCGAAAGAATTTTTAAACCGGATAAGTGGTTCTTGAGTTATTGCGTAAACAGACATCCAGACCAACAGACAGACCGACACAAAATTTTTTTTGCTTAATTAGACTTAGAATCATGTGAAACGTCGAGAAAAGTGATAAAAAGTGGGTGTAAGATTTAGATTTTTTTTGCGTGATTTTAAGACTTCGGTGTCCACCTGGTTGGTGGCCCGAAGTAATAATTTATTTTAAAACCAAACGTTTTTCGTGGAGGTTAAGAGTTGGTTAATTTTGGAGGATCTATAATTGTTTGATAGTTGTATCTGTCAAGGCATATTTACATACACCATAGAGTTCGGAGCTTGTTTTACGAATTGTCTTTAAAGTCTATGTGATTGGTGGATTACAGGAATTAGGATTTAGTATAAATCTATCTATCTAATCTAATGTTTTACAGGCGCTTATTAACTTAAAGGTTATTCAGCGATTTTGATGTTAGATGGCAATAGGCTCGCCTCCTATTACATTGGGACCTAAACATAACTGGCGAATCGTGGGTGTGTAATACACCTCTGCTTACCCCTTCGGGGATACAGGCGTGAAGTTATGTTTTATGTGTTGTTTAAAAAATATATGTTAAGTTTAACATATATTTTTTATAGAACTTGAAGATCCTATAGAATTTTTTTAATAAAGTCGCTCTATAACGTTAAAGTTAATAAGCGCCTGTAAAACGCTGTTAGCAATTATTGGGAGCAAAAACGCAAAAAAATTATATAACGCCTTATAACGTTTTTATTAATATTTTTTTATAGGAGATTCTTAAAGTAGTATTAAAAATATAGTCAAGGTACCAAGCAGGTACTAAATATAATAAGGAGATAGCGGAGCGCGCCCTGGAGAGATTTAGAACTCTCCCGGCCCGCCGAGCCCGCAATATGGTCGCCGCGCGTCGCAGGCGTCTCAGGCGCCGGAGGTGGCTTAATGACCTCCGTCCTCCATGAGCGCACGCCTGGGGGTGGCAGGTGAGGCCGCCTGTCACCCCAGCAGAAGCAGGCTGGGATGGCGGGACGACTAGCGCCCCTTCCCCAAATTGGGGCAAGACGGGGACACCGGCCATCTCGAAACCGGAGATGACCCAGGGTCAGTCGGGGTGCGAGGGATATGCTCTATGGGCAACCTTACACCCCGGTGTCTGAAGACCTGAGACGGCGTGCGGTTTAAGTCGGTTCAAGCCCGACATAACCACCCCCGCTGGCCGGCAGGGGGGTATCCGAAGGCATTTCCGCACGAAAAAAAAGGTACTAAACAGGCACATAGTCTGTGCATATCTCGTTTGATCCAGCCACCCTGAAGTTCACTAATCTTAAACCTATGTGTATTAATTTAAAAAAAAAACTATTTTTAGAGAAGTTCATTAAAAATAAATAAAATTGTAGATGTTCAGTCTAATATCAGCTTGACAGCGTTCCTTAATAAAATTTGAAAATGTTTTTAATAAGGTCACGTAAACTGAGAATAAAAGCTACGCAAGGTCACAAAAAATTCCATTATAGTTATCGCTATATTATCTATGTAGTAACTATTTATCTTATCTGTGATATTATAATGAATAGAAGGAACAAAGGTAACTGGACGAGTTTTTTTAAATAAATTATAGGCTAGCGTCTTTATTATAAAGCTCATAAAACGTTGGAATTTTATTTAGTTTTTGAATGTAACTTTATTACGGTTTTTATGAACACGGATTCAAGCAGGAAGGGTGTATGGTTAGGGCTGGACTAAGACCCTCGGGGTCTAGCCAACCTCACCTACCAGCCGGGTACGTCTGCTGGTGGAGCGGATCCGGCGGCTGGGTCTCGAGGTGGCTCTGCATAAAACCGAGGCCCTGTTTTTTCATGGGCCTCGGAGCAAGCCCCCTGAGGGATCCAGTCTCATCGTGGGAGGTAATCGCATCGGCATCAAGCCCCAAATGAAATATTTGGGGCTTGTGCTCGACGGCCGATGGGACTTCGGAGAGCACATCCGAAGTCTGGCCCCCAAACTGAAGGGCACAGCTCTCGCTCTGGCGCGGCTGCTGCCCAACATGAAGGGGCCCGATGACTCCTGCAGGAGACTCTACGCGGGGATCGTGCGGTCCATGGCCCTGTATGGGTGCCCAATATGGGCGGAGGCCCTGAAGGCCGGAAGTGTGCGGATGCTGCGCGCTCCGCAGCGAGTGATGGCCATCAGGGTCATCCGCGGGTACCGCACGATCTCCTTCGAGGCGGTGAGTCTCCTTGCCGGAACTCCGCCATGGGACCTGGAGGCGAGAGCCCTTTCGCAACTGTACCAGTGACGAAAGGAGGCGCGGGAGCAGGGACTGAACCCCGAGCATCGAGAAATCGAGGCCGTGCAGTCCCAGCTCCGCCACGCCATCGTGGTGGAGTGGAAGGAACGACTTGGGCGACCAAGCGCAGGGCACGCCGCAATAGCGGCGGTAAGGCCCATCATGGAGGATTGGCTAGAGAGGCGACACGGAAGCCTCTCGTACCGACTGACGCAGGTGATCTCCGGGAAGGGGTGCTTCGGGGACCACCTGCATCGGATCAGGAAGGAGCCAACGCCTGAGTGTCATCACTGTGACGCGAGCGAGGACTCAGGGCTGCACACGCTGGCGGACTGCCCGGCGTGGGAGGTGCCGAGGCGTGACCTCGTGGCAGCCATCGGGGTGGGAGTCCTCTCGCTCGGCAGCATGATTGCGGCAATGGTGCGGAGCGCGCGCGGGAGAGGTTCAGAACCCTCCCGGCCCGCCGAGCCCGCAACATGCTCGCCTCGCGTCGCAGGCGACTCAGGCGCCGGAGGTCGCTTAACGACCTCCGTCCTCCATGAGCGCAGGCCTGGGGGTGGCAGGTGAGGCCGCCTGTCACCCCAGCAGAAGCAGGCCGGGACGGTGGGGCGACTAGCGCCCCTTCCCCAAACCGGGGCAAGACGGGTTCGTGGTTCCCAAACCCGAGGGGGCCATCTCGAAACCGGAGATGGCCCAGGGTCAGTCGGGGTGCGAGGGATATGCTCTATGGGCAACCTTACACCCCGGCGTCTGCAGACCCGAGACGGCGTGCGGTTTTAGTCGGTTCAAGCCCGACATAACCGCCCCCGCTGGCCGGCGGGGGGGAATCCGAGGGGATTTCCGCACGAAAAAAAAAAAAAAAAAAAGGGTACGTCTGCTGATTGCTGCTGATGCATGAAGCTCTGGTGCAGGCTTTCCTCTCGGGGTTGGGAGTTCAGACGGTAGTCGCTTCCGTAAAAGCCAAATCTAAAGGAGGAGAAGGAGTCAGAGGACCTTAGGGCAGAGGTAAGATGATGATGATGGACACGGATTAACGCGTGGGTTAAAAGCAGCTTGTATGTCTTTTCCAAATTTCGAGCTAATGCGTCCACGATTTGTCAACGTTCACGATATTACTGAGGAAGTTCCATGACTTCCGTCCAACAGATATTAATTATAAGCCCTAGGGCCTTACCACGACGCGGCGCGTTGAAATCAAGCTCGCCAATTTATTATATTATCTGTGCACCGCGCGTGCAGTGCAGCCAGCGCGTTGTAAATACTTTATTCTTTCTACTTTTTTTATTGCCACCCGCAGTACACATTCGAAATCTAAGTTGTCATCTTGATCTTCATATATACTTAAGAAAGTATTGTAATATTTTTTTTTATACTTTTGTTATGGCTGTTGGTCCTCCGAATAAATAAATAAATATTGCTGTCATAAATACAAAAGACTATTGTAAAACGAAGAAATTACAAGCTACAAGACACTAGATTTTATTTGCGTAAAACTTAATATTTGTCCAATACGAGACAAGCCCTTTGCAGGCAAACGGTAACAAATATTCAACTATCCTTACAAACTTTCACATTTATAATATTGGTGGGAATATAGCAAAAGCGCTATTGTAATAAAAATACATTTGACGTACAATAAAAAGGTAAATTTATAATAGTACATTTTTGCGATATTGACTTTAGTATTAAACCGTTCGGCGTCATCGCCGCGTCGTATAGACAACGTAGTACCCATATGCAGTAAAAGTCCAATAAACAAGTTATATTTTTCTCTTTATGAAGTTTATATATATTGTTTATATTATATATACATAAATACTTGGGCATGCACCTGGACAGGAAACTTACATGGCAAAAACATATTTGGACAAAGCGCAAACAACTGGATGGAAGGCTTCGGTCACTTAACTGGTTATTGGGACGCCAATCACAACTAAATCCTAACAGCAAGATGCTAGTGTACAA
The DNA here is from genome assembly GCA_946251805.1 of Cybosia mesomella. Taxonomy (NCBI): domain Eukaryota; kingdom Metazoa; phylum Arthropoda; class Insecta; order Lepidoptera; family Erebidae; genus Cybosia; species Cybosia mesomella. Next base: position 8,684,778 of record OX276390.1, read on the forward strand.
AACTACCATAAAACCAATCTGGACTTACGGAATACAACTGTGGGGAACGGCCAGCAACAGTAATATAGATATCCTGGAGAGATTCCAGACCAAAGCTCTGAGAACAATGTTTGGCATCCCTCATTGCATAAGTAATAGATACATATACCTCGACCTCGGCCTAAAAACAGTTCGGCAGGACATAGCTCAAAACAGCCTAAAATACCAGGAGAAACTGACCGTCCATATAAACAAACTGGCACACGCTCTGAGTGGAGACAACGCTCTTCACCATACCCGGCTAAAAAGAAGTGACATACCGAGCCTACATAAAAGATTTACCACTTGACATCAAGAGAGTCGTGTGAAAAGAATTTTCATAGAAGTATGGCTCTTGAGGAAAACATAAACTGAGGAATCAAACAAAGAAGTGGCTTATTGTTGGAAAACAGATTGCCATGAAGCAGAAATAATAACAAAAAAAAAAAGAAGTTTATAGGTATCACGCAATATTTTTGTGTTATCCATATACCTTCACGCTACGCGAAAAATCAATAGTCTTTATTCATTCTACAGAGTAATTAAAATATACCACGATTCATTCCAAAGATACAGAGAATCTGAATTTGATGGAAAGGATCTTTGATCCAGAATCTGAATTTATTCAATGTGAGGTAATATTCGGCGTCGACATTAATATTTGTGGAACAGAAATCAGTTTGAATATGAATGTAAAGTGCCAGGCTTTTGATAGCAAATTGCTTGCACAATGCAGCTGAATCGCAAGATTGCTGATCGTGAGTTGCACTGTTAGCGCATCGCATAGAAACTTAAAAGCAATCCGAGATAATAGGCGCTGATTTACTGTACGAAATTATCTCGTTCGAAACTGGGACGGGTCAATTAGGCTATAATAATAAAACAAGCCAAACAAAACCTATGACACTTTAAAAAAATATGTCGTGTATTAAAATTATCAGAATGTATTCTTATAATTTTAATACACGCAGTGTAAGTTTGATGTAAATCTATGAATAAGACCAAAAAGTCAATAAATTTGAACTAAATATATAGATAAAAGAATGAGGACACCAATAACTGTTGGAATTTCGTTAATACAATAAATTTCACAACATACCTTCTCGTAATACTTGTTGGAAACATAAAAGATCTTTGCTTTGCAATATTAAAAAAGTACATGTTGTTCTTCTCCAACATACTTGCTATCTCTCTCTCTCTCCCACAAGGCTTCCCTCCGATTGGATGTGCTCTTAAAAATTAATTACATTTTAATAGTTACATTTTAAGTTCGTTGTAAAACAATTGTGCTAAATTACAAAATAAAAATTGCAGTTTCAGTAAACGTTCAAGACTTTAATTCTCTCCAACCTGTGGAATATAAAAACAGTCTTCTCACTTAGTTTATCTCGTTTAGTTTACCTTCTGCGCCTCTATGTTTTGCCAGCGAAGACGCTCATAGGAATGAACGGCACTTAACACTGTATCAACTTAAATGTATTGCCGCACGACCGGTAATTCGGAAGCAGTGGAATTGAAATATGTGTGCGTAGTATTACTGTAAAATGTTACAGAAAATAGTAAAAATTTTCTAGACTACTGCTCAAAGTACCAGTTTGCATACATTCTTATCTTACAAATTATTACCAAACTTATTTTTTTTTTAATCTTGCTTGTTCTCCCAATTTGGGGCATAGAATGAAATACATTTAAATAAATTCCGAAGAATCCCAAGAACCATATGGCTGAAGTAATCCAAATTTTTCTTCATCTTATATACTCCTCCTCCTTTTGGTTTGGCTTATGCGGCTTTTATGGGATCGACTGAGATAGTCCAACTTGACGCTACTAATTCGTAACCACACTTACACACCTTTGCTCTAACGGCGACCATTCCTTCTGTACAAATGGCTTCGGTAAAGGGATTTTACACCAGCAATTTCTCAGTGCTTATAGAAAGCTTAAAGAAAAGTACCCGGGGGATATTTGCCTACTTTTCTTTATTTGAACTTTACACAATAAAACTGTATTTATAAAAAGATAACGTCGACACTATTCGTGTCTCTCAAACATTATCGATAAAGTCCAAGCACGGCTAGTAAGCTTAACTTATAAACTTGTCCCTACCATGTAGTATGCATTCATGTCGTTTAGACAAAACTTGGTGCCTGAATCACGGACGGGTGTTATTCGAGGGACGAACAGGGGGAGGCCTTCCCACATGAACGGTACAGTATGCAGCTAGTTACGTAATTTCGGATTAGAATCTGCATTTATGAGAACATGTTTCATGTTCATGTAAAACCTTTTCGTGTGTGTTTAATCCTTCGTCAACTATTGAATTAATTCTAGAGAAAATAACACTTCGCTGGCAGCAACAGATGCCGGATGAAAGTAAGCTAAAACTGAAGCCTATAATATTAACTAAAAACTAATAAGTTAGTCATTCTCACGATCTAGTGGGGTGTAGTCAAGACTAAAATTTTAAACATAGCTCAGAATTGAATGATAGTATAGAATGTGCATTAAAAAAAAACACCGTCCGAATGAACTTATTGGGTACAGATTGCCCGATGGGAGACACAAACAATTACAAAATGCTACTCAAACAGAGGATTACACCCCGGCGTCTGAAGACCTGAAACGGCGTGCGGTTTTAGTCGGTTCAAGCCCGACATAACCGCCCCCGCTGGCCGGTTTCCGAAGGGATTTCCGCACGAAAAAAAAAAGGTACCCGAGGGGATTCCCGCACGAAAAAAAAATGTTGCTACAGCAGAGTAATACTCGGAAGAATATGATAAAATGAGATTAATTGAGCTCAAGACTCGATCTACTAGATCAACATCAAGAGCTTGCGAATTCGAATCACTAATGACGTAAATTCACTGCTCAGACAAGTTATGTACTTAGCTTAGTTGAAGGGGATTACAATATAACAATGCGTAATTGATTAGCGTAGCGTTATTAGGTATAAACCTGTACAACAAGAGAACAAGTAAATTGTTTATCTACTCCAGAGTTTACAATGTTTCACTCACAGTTGAGAGTAATTTAATTGATATAATTAATTAATGTAAATTGGGTGTACAGTATATGCACTGCCAATATCTTTTAAGCAAATCTCACCTAAAAGTCAGTTCATCTTCTTAACAATGGACGAGGCTCTGGCGCCGACTTTCCTCTCAGGGTTGAGAGGACAGACGGCAGTCGCCCCCGGAAAAGCCGACATACCAATCAAAAACAATAAGCGGGCCTCGTGCTCCAAAGTGCACATAAAGATGCAAATAGGAAATCGATATGAGGAGGATGATGATGAAATAATTAATGTAAATATAAATTCTTACTTTTGTATAGGGCCCCACCAAGACCTTGGAGGTTTTTTTTTTTTATATATTGGACACGTCAATTTGACTTCACTTCGCCTGATGGTAAGCTGAAGGTAAAGTCTCAGGAAAGAGTGTCACCATTACTTACACGTACCATGTTAACAATGGTGGCACTCAGCTTGACGGCCTCATCAAAAGAGGATTGTCGTCGCAGCACCGCGTGACACCCACCGGTCCCACTAGTGCTGCGACCACAATCCCCCTGCCCGGCTGTTTTGTAATCGTCCGCGACTCCAAAACTGTCCGCGGTGCCGCGGAGCTAAAGAAATAGAAAGAGAACACGGCCACTCACCAGATGCAGCTGATCCGTCTTCTGATCCGGAACCCCTGTTTTGTGTATATGTACCCTAGCTAAATATATGTGGTTTATAAATATAGTGATATACTACGTTACCGGTGCAGTAGTCCCAACCCGTTAGTTTTCCGTAACCAGGATCCGGAGCACCACTGGTCACGGCCGTATTCCTCTCGTGCGGTGGTTGCCCGAACACACAACACACACAAGAAGAAGCTCCGTAGGAATAATAAAGTGATCCGTATCAATAACAATTTGAATGAGCGAAGATCGCAACCAATAATTACAGTCAACGCGCGCGCGGCCGATCCGTGCGACAGCTCTCAACCGAATTCTATTCGACAAGTCATCGCCCGTGCGACGAGAGTGCGAGCAACTACCCGCTTCTTTCACATTTATTACTGAACAAACCCCCGCTCCGGACAGAGGGATCTCAGTCCGCTAATCAATAGGCAGACGAGAGAGAGACGCTACCGCGCGTCGCAAAACAGAGTCCCCGACGTTAACTTCCGCAAACCGTGGAGTACCATCTACTCCCGGGTACAGTTTAAGAATGCGCCCACGACGCCATTTCAACGAGGGCACATTAGCGTCCTTGATAAGAACCAGATCTCCCACCCGTGCAGGAGCGGTCTTATCCACCCACTTAACGCGCTGCTGCAGGATGTTCAAATACTCCAACGAAAACCGGCGGTTGAAGTCCTGAGCCATCTGCTGCAGCATTTGAAACCGGGATAACCGATTTCGAGGGACAGCAGCATAAGGATATTCCGGTAAGGCTGTTAATGGCTGTCCAATGAGGAAATGACCCGGTGTCAAGACCTCCAAGTCATTAGGGTCCGTCGACAGCGGACACAATGGCCGTGAGTTCAGAGTTGCCTCAACTCTGCAGAGGACCGTGACAAGTTCCTCGAAGGTAAGTATAGTGTCTCCAATGACACGCCGCATATGAGTCTTAGCCGACTTGACTGTGGCCTCAAAAATTCCCCCCCAGTGAGGGCAAGCCGGGGGATCAAACTTCCAAGTCACTCCCCGTTTGGCTAAAGTTTGACCGATTTCCGTATCCTTATCCATAAGGAACTGGTGCGCCTCCCGTAGGTACTGTAGTGTTCGGACCTCGTCCCACACACTACGGTTCGACTCCTGGCCAACATGTGTCAGAGTTTAAATAAAACTATTGTATCAATTTAAAATTTGAATGAGGAACGATATAAAACAATCGCTGCCTGAACATTCGGGATCTGAACGGGCCTAGTGGAGCCGTTCCGATTGAAGCTGAGAAAAGTATCCTGGGAAGAACCCCGCTTTAAGCCCTATCCTTGGGCCGAGTCCGCGATATACGTCCCAGTTCGCTAATTAAAGTTAAAACAACCGCGTAAAGTCCCTAATAATATAAGTAGGAAGTGCAAGTGGTTTAACTAATAAATAATATATTATCTTATTTGATCGTTGTAATTTCATCACTTCATACACGCGTGGTACTCAACCCCCTGGGTACCACAGCTTTTGGTGGAGGCGCCGGTTTCCATAGAATTTGGTGGAGGAACGCCGGTTTCCACAGGAGGTGGAAACGCCAACGTTCTGCAGTTGGCAGTGGATTGATCGACCCCGTACCTTGAGAAGGAAGTCGTCGTGCAATATTGGATCGACGCCTTAAACAGATAACAAATTTGAATTCATTATATATATTGTATTATTACCATTAAGATGGCCGAATCAAAGAAATTTGGTGGCACTGACGGTGTCTCATTCCAAAGTTTTTTGAGAGACTTCAATGTCGTATTCGCCATAAATAAATTTATGTTGGCTGACAAAGCCACAATATTAGCTGCCTACCTCGAGGGCGCAGCGTTACACTTTTACAAGTCGATTTTTAACGAAGAGTTAACTTTCGAACAAGTGTGCTCACTGTTAGAAGAACGAGTTTCCTTCCCATGGCGATGATTTAGAGTTGTTCTATTCAGCGTATCAAGCCAAAGAGGAGAACTTGGTTACCTATTGGTACAGATTGTGTAACTTGGCTACTAAAGCGAAGATTACCGATGATAAAAAGATAATAAGTAGATTTCTGAAGTCAATGTCGCCAAGATTTCGAAATATTTTAGCGGCAAGGGTGTACAGCGATAAAAAAGAACTCCGCGACGCGCTGTTGCAATTATCGGAAGTACAACCCGACGTGCAGGGGGATAGAATACAGAATTTACCTACGAACCCTCCACAAGGATATAACCGTCAAGTCGGATTCCATAACCGCTACGGGAATAGAGGAGACACGACATCTTACGATGTACGTCAAGCTCCGTCATCGTCGAGTCCACGGGATGAAGGGGACAATTTCCTAAGACCTCGGAACATTGCTAACACTAATATTTTCCCCAGTAACCCGAATTCTTCGGGTTCTAACAGAAGAGATACTCCAACTTCGAGCCGACAGTTTTTCCGGCCTCGAGAGAGAAATGTAATGAGCATGGAGCATATCGAGTCTGCGAGTGCAGATCAACATCACAACGAAAGCAATTTTTCTGGTCAGTTGTCGCCATTTGTTAAAGTTACAATTAATAATTCTGAAATCGAGGCGTTACTTGATACTGGAGCAACGGTAAATGCTATGAGCAAAGCTTTAGCTAGAAGCTTGAACCTACAAATAAAACCGTCAACGTCGTTGACGCACATCAGAAGCATAACTGGTTCTTCGGCAACTATCTGCGGTGAAGTCAACGTGAACATGATTTTAGCGAACATTTTAGTTAGAGTGAATTTCATTGTATTAAATAACATTGAATTAGATTTAGTCTTAGGTCAATCGTTCATGTTTGCTAATGCTGTATCAATTGATTTCAGAAAGAACTGTTTATGGATTAGGGGCTTCAAAGTAAATTGGACACGCAGATATGATGATAAAACCGTGAGTAAGGCTTCAAGGTGCACATCGTTAAATATTATAAACACAAATAATATGTTATTTAATTATAAAGCAATAAATGAAACCATTGATTATTACCCTAAGCGTAGTTTTAATAATGAAATATTTAAGTATGAAGAATCCAAGCAATTAATCGATGGGGGCATCCCAGCGAACAAAAGGAATCGTTTGGTGCAAGCAGTACAAGACTGCGAGAATGGAGCCACGTTCGACAACGGTAGCACGGGCGGATGCGGATTGTCAGATGATATTCCTGTGCATACAGCTCCGTACAGGTCAGTTACGGAACGATCAGACTTGGTGAAGGATCCAATACAAGATGTGGATTTCGACGTCGTACATCGTTCCGGGAAGAGCAATATTGTTGCTGATTACCCAAGTCGTTATCCTTTAAAGATAGAGGTTGACGATATAAACACACCAGTATCGGATGATATAGAGATGCATAACATCAGCACCGATACAGTGGTAGTAAAACAGTGCGCAGATCTTTTCTGTAGATCACTAAGCAATGGCTTAACAAATAATGATGCAACAAACTACAAAGGATTTTTATTAAAGAAAAATGTTGTGCTGCCGAGAGAACTACTGAAGACAACTCTCGAGGAACTACATGATCATCCATGGTCCGGAGGCCACTTCGGAATCGCGAAGACGTTGTCGAAGTTCCGCAATGGGTTTTTCGTGCCCAAAGCTGTAAACATGGTGTCATTTGCATATAATGCCACGAAGCATACATCTACAGGTATGTCTCCACACATGTTGTTGTTCGCACGAGAGCCGATTCTGCAATCAAACTATGAAGTAAATCAAGAGTCTACGAATGAGTCATATGCGTCCAGACATGCACGTGCAAATTATCTCGTGCAACGAGCAAAGGTGAATATAAGAAACGCACAAAGGAGGCAGAAAGCTTACTACGACAAGGTGAAATTCGTGGTATACCGACCAGGTCAGCTGGTTCTGATATACAGTCCAAGACGTATTTCGGGAAGGAGTAAGAAACTTTGTAAGCCGTACAAAGGGCCGTTTATTATTATCAGGAGAATTTCAAACACCAACTATGTCGTGGGGAAAATGAATAACTCATCACGGCAAGATATTATACATACCAATTTTCTAAAACCATTTGTCAACAGAAGATGCGTTATTTAAGTAAAATATGTGTATATGTCATTATATTTATTTGACGTTGAATGTCGTGTGGACATGATTATTTTTTTTGTATTTTATGTGTGATACTAATAAAGAGGCTAGATAAATAAAGGTTGAATATTTTATGAATTGTTATGTGCAATGATAGTTCAAAGGTAATTATCGATGGTTTCATATAACTTTATTGACGTTTTAAAGTTCAATTTCAAACAGATCTATGTGCAAGTTGGATCCTATGATTGTTTTCTTTTACAGATGCCTATCTGCGTGACCATAACTCTTATTTAAGATATGTTGTATAATAGGAGATAATGTGTTGTGTGTAACATCTTATTCTTAATATGCGTTCTCTGTTTATTTCATATTGCTGCGCTGCTGAAGATAAATAGATTTGTTTTGTTATAGTCGGGATGTTATAGCGTAGGAGTTAGGCAATTATTTTTTTGTCTGATATCAAGAGGTGTGATCTGAACTTTGTAAGAGAGTCAAATCGTTTTGGACTTGAGCGCCGACGATGGTTGAAAGTTAGTTTTCAATCAGACTCTTCTTTATAGAGAGTTCTTTCTCTTTGATGTGGATTTAAAAATAATTTAGTAATGTGTAGGCGACATAAATAAGTTTATGTCATCTTTCTTTTTAGTTAGGTAGGTCTGAAAAGTACTGTGTTACTAAGTCCTTTCAGGGCAAACCTTAAAATGTATCGGCAAGTGATACCAATAACTTTTCTTTGATGAGGCTGATTGTGGCCAGGTTTCTTTTAACCTGGGTTTTTGCCTGGCCAAGAATGAAGCAATTTTTCTTTGTTCGTGTTTTTCAGTATTTATTACAGTTTAATTGCTATAATTTGAAATTCTACTATCGTTTACTAATTATTACAAAGATTGCTTCGTTATTCCCATTGTAAGGGACAATTCGCATAATTTTTTTTCTGTCCCAGATTTAGTTTATCTAGGATTCGATGTAACTGTCACATGGCCTTGGGCTAGCTGATGTAGTGTTCGGACCTCGTCCCACACACTACGGTTCGACTCCTGGCCAACATGTGTCAGAGTTTAAATAAAACTATTGTATCAATTTAAAATTTGAATGAGGAACGATATAAAACAATCGCTGCCTGAACATTCGGGATCTGAACGGGCCTAGTGGAGCCGTTCCGATTGAAGCTGAGAAAAGTATCCTGGGAAGAACCCCGCTTTAAGCCCTATCCTTGGGCCGAGTCCGCGATATACGTCCCAGTTCGCTAATTAAAGTTAAAACAACCGCGTAAAGTCCCTAATAATATAAGTAGGAAGTGCAAGTGGTTTAACTAATAAATAATATATTATCTTATTTGATCGTTGTAATTTCATCACTTCATACACGCGTGGTACTCAACCCCCTGGGTACCACAGTACCGATCAGCACCCTGATAGTTGGTGCCATTATCCGACCGTATGAGGCTAGGCAAGCCTCGCCGTGAAACAAAACGATCAAGCGCTGCGATGAACGCCTCAGTACTGAGTGCTGAAACCAGTTCTAAATGCACCGCTTTTGTAGAGAGGCAGACGAACACGCATAAGTACGTTTTATAGGACTTCGCATTCCGTAAGTGCGAAGCCTTGACCATAAATGGGCCTGCGAAGTCTGTCCCCACACCTTCGAAGGGTCGAGTGACCGACACCCGATCAGCCGGTAGATCGCCCATCATTGGCTGCATTGTAGTCGCTCTCAGCCGATAGCACGACATACATTTAAATATTATTGACCTGACGCACCGACGCGCGGACAAGATCCAAAATTCACGTTGTAAGATCGCCAGAAGGGCGTTACAACCCGCGTGTGAATTATTAATATGCCGATCCTGAACCAGAAGCCGAACCAAGTCACCATCCTTCGGCAACAGAAGAGGGTGACGGGCACCGTAGGGCAACTGAGAGTTCCGGAGTCGTCCACCAACTCGAAGTAAACCCGAATGGTCAATGAAGGGATTTAGCCGTGCAATCGCTCCCTTTAGTCGACCAGAGGACCCAATGATTCTGATTTCATCAGTGAACGACTGCTTGAACCCGTCTCACCCAAAACAGGAATGCCGTTCGACGTTCGTCTGCCGATAGGTTAGGTGAGGTGTCTCTTGCACCGAGCTTCCTACAATTCCGGATGAATCGATGCATCCAACTTGTAACTCCCAGAAGTTTACTGAGAGAGCTGTACCTCGTTAGGAGAGGATCTGCAGGCGTCACCTCTGTTTCAACTGCTGCCACCCGAATGCCAGGTAAGGAGTCCGTACCGTTCAAAATAGTAGGAGGCCACGTCGACTCCGGATCTGCCAGCCACTCCGGACCCCACCATATGGAATGATCTACCAGAGTAGGGGCATCACAACCCCGGGAAGCCACATCTGCGGGATTTAGCTCACCTGGTACATGTCTCCAGATCAACTTCGCCTCCGAAGCCTGGATCTGAGACACTCGATTGGCAACAAACACTTCCAACCTGTGTGAGGAAGCCTGAAGCCAAGCTAGGACAATTTGACTATCTGACCAAGCATAAATCTCAGATAGGTCCACCGATTTACCCAGAGTAGAACTTACGTGATTAAGTAACCTAGTGAGCAAGGCAGCCCCCGAAAGCTCCAACTTAGGGATAGTCAACCGAGTCCGTAAGGGAGCAACCTTGCTCTTAGCCGTCACTAGGTGAACCGCTGTAGTACCATCCGACCTCATGGTACGTAAATACACCACTGCAGCGTATCCCGACGCCGATGCATCACAGAATCCGTGGAGTGAAGCTTTGTACTTCCCTGTTGGAAGGAAGTGACGTGGAACTGAAACCCGTGTAACAGACCCCAAACGATTAAGGAATCCCATCCAATCGAAAAGGAGGTCCCCCGTGATAGGCTCATCCCAAGAGATCTCTGCGATCCACAATCGCTGCAAGAAATACTTGGCCCAAAAAATTACTGGCGCGATCCAACCGTTTGGATCGAATATTCTGGCCACCGTAGAGAGTACCAAACGCTTAGTCCAGACCTTCGCTGTTACCTCTAAGAACCGAAATGAAAAGGTGTCTGTGACCGGTTGATACTGAACACCCAAGACCGAAGTGGAATGTGGACTATCCGGGTCCTCAAAAAGAAGAGGATCCTGCCTGTGATCTTCCGGAAGATCAACTAACAAACGTGGGCAGTTGGAGATCCATTTGCGTAACTCATAGTCCGCTGTGGCGAGTATGTCAATTAGCTCATCTCGGAGAAGTAGCGCCTCACGTTCAGATGATGCCCCGGTGCATATGTCATCGACATACAAATCCGTCTCCAAGATGGCTGCCGCTCTTGGAAAGATCGTTCGCTCCCGATTAGCTAACTCCAGCAGGCTCCGAATGGCCATCCAAGGGCTGGACTTTAACCCGTATGTATTTGTAGCCAGTTCGTAGACCATCAGTGGCTGCGACGGATCCTCCCTCCAGAGGATCAGTTGATACCGCCTATCATCTGAATGTATGACCGTTTGCCGGAACATCATACGAATGTCCGTGGCAAAAACTACCAGATGTCTACGAAACGATGTAATGATATCCGAGATATCCTTATGGAGCTTAGCACCCGAGTGCAGACATTGATTTAGGGAGACGCCGCTAGATGTCGGAGCCGATCCGTCAAATACAACTCGAATCTTCCCACCATCAGTCCTGAAAACGGCATGGTGAGGAATGAAGTAATGCTCAACCGAAGAGTAATCCTTATGCGAGGGGAGCATATGTCCGAGTGCCTCATACTCGCGCATGAATTGCACGTATTTTTCTCTGAATACCAAATCACGTTTCATGCGGCGCTCCATCGACAACATGCGTTTCTCCGCTAACCCAAACGATTGACCGAGAGGTGGATGGGAAGACAAAAATGGCAACCGTGCCATGAACCGTCCTGACGGTAAACGTACCAGAGTTCGTTTATAGTGGTCTTCGCACTCCTCGTGCAGTGGATCCGCGTGAGGAACCGAAGGAACCTCCTCCACTGCCCAGAACCTTTGTACCACCTCAGCCAGAGAAACGCCCGTGAATAACGGTTGGTCTTTACTACAAATGGAAGGAAATGCTGGGCCCAAAACTAAATAACCGAAAACCGATGGGAAGGCAATCAATCCGTCCGGATGTAAAGATATAACCGATCCGGAACATAGCACTTGGCCCACGACATCCGAACCGAGCAGCAGGTCAACTGAACTCGGCTTCCAAAAGTCGGGATCCGCAAGAGGCAGATCCGAAGCGGAGTGACCAACAACCGCGGGAAGGGACACCAGAGGATGATTGCCCAGAACCTGATCCATGACAAGAGCCGTAACTGTAATAGTGGGGGAAGAACCCGATTTCCCAGTAACCATGAAACGGACCTGACCGTATATGGCTGTAACCCGATCGCCCCCAATTCCCATTATGTGATTAAATTCCTTAGATATCGATAGGCCCAGCTTCCTCACCAGTCCAATAGTAATGATGCAGCCTTGAGCCCCTGTGTCCAAAAACGCTCTTGCCTTTACTGTCGCTCCACCATTGCCACTAACCCGAAGTGACACCGTGGGGAGAAGAACTGTTTTTGAAAAGGCTGCACCTGGTGAGGAGGCCGCGAATACCTATAAGGTATGAGGGGAATCAGCCCGCGCTGGTTCAGATGGAATCCTTGGGGCGTGTGTCCCACACACCCACGATGGGGTCGGAGGAGAAAACCCACGAGTCGTCCTCGGCACCCGATAGTTACCCCACTCGATCAAAGGGTCACGTGACTGCATGAGTGGTGGTTCCGAAGCCAATTGTGCTGCCCGAGCAGCGTAAGTTGCAGCCGAAATGTGGGCCTCAACATGGTCCTCCGGCGGTTGTACATCAGCCCGGCGCTGGTAACCGCTTTCCGTGTTTACCCTTGACGGACCATAATAATCCCGATGGGGAGAGGGGGGACCCCCGCCCCTGCGGGCACTCCGGTGTTCCACAGGGGTGTACCCAGCAATCTGACGCTGAGGGGTACCCCCGCCCCTGGGAGCATCCCGGTGTTCCATGGGGACGTACACGTCAACCTGACGCCGAGGTACACCCCCGCCCCTGGGAGCATCCCGATGCTCCACTTCCGGAGTGCGCCGACCTGAGCGGCGATCCGCCTCCGGGGTTCGTCGACCTGAATGCCGACCACCGGAATTTCCACTACTACCACTCCCGAATTGGCAAAGAATAGTATGATGCGGCCCACCACAGTGGGTGCATGGTTGAAACGCTCCGCAATTGCCGGCTAGGTGACTACCCAAACACACCCAGCAGTGGCCCGTACGCCACACAAACCGACGCCGAACTCCAACGTCGGCACGTCTGAACTCACTACAATTCAGGATAGAGTGAACCGCTCGGTCACAAAAATGGCAGTAAGGTTGCGCCTGACCCGCGGCCATCGCAACCCTCCTAGGCGGAGCCCAAGCACGCGCCGAGGTCTGACCACCTCTTCCCCTTGGGAGGTGGGTGATGTGTTTGTCCGATTTACCCAAGTGGGCGTCCAGCCCCTCCACATTGTCCAACATTCTAGACTCCTCCTCTAGAAATTGGAGCAGTTCCGTAAAGAGGGGAACGTCTGTGGGCAGCTTCCCTCCGAACTGGTGTTCAAACCTGAGCTTCAACTCAGCCGGCAGCTTATCGAGCGCTACGTGAAGCAGTAAAAAGGACCATTCCTTCACCGGAAACCCAAGCTTTCCCAAAGCCTTATATGCTACTGTTAGCGGGTTCAGTAGCTGGATCCGAAGATCAGTGACCCGGGTCACCTTTGGTATGCCCAGTATGCGGCTAACGTGAGCGTCCCCCAATCGGCGTGTATTTTGATACCGTTCCGTTAGCAGCGTTCGAGCAGTCTCATAATTGTCATTGGTGACATCCAGATGCCCCACCAACTCATGAGGCTCCCCGGATAAGGTAGTCCTCAAATATCCCAGTTTCTGGGCGGCACTTAAGTCCGAGCGCGCATGCACCAAGCTATCAAATAAATTAATAAACGCCATCCACTGCTCATATCCTCCCGAAAAATGGGGAAGATTGAGAGATGGGAGCCCGGTTGCTAATTTCGGTTGCATCGTAGGGCTAGCAGTCTGGACCGAACCAGAAGCAGTATTCAAACGCGAATACGCTGCCCCAACAGCATCTGCAAGCTCTAATGCCTGTTCGTAATCCAGGTGGTAACGGGTAAATTTAGCCCTGGCGGACTCATCCTCCAACGAGGCTTCCACCTCCAAGATGGCCTGGTACGCCTCCTCCAATTGTTCCAGGTAACTCGCCAGTTTTTCGTGCCGATTACCCAGTTCTACAGCCCTGTCCGGCCGACCGATCAGACCGGCAGCAGTCTGTAGCCATCTCAAGACGCGTGCCAATGTTGCCCTAGCTACCGTAGGCGTCATCCTAAAAATGGGCCGAAAGTACGTACACACTTAACACAATGGACACAAGTTAATTAAAATCAAAAAACAAAGAGATATCAACAAATAAATACCGGTAATTAAATCCGTCTGTCCGAGGCGGAACCCAGAGAATATAATAAATTACAAAATTCTTACGCTACGGAACCCTAACCGCAACGTTCAGCAACCAACGTAAAATTTACCGACAAATTAAAAAATGTTAATGTTAACTTTGTGTATCAGAAAATATACCCAATATATCTGATACATACACAAATTATGACTTGTACAAAATAAGACACACAAAATAAGACTACTATGAATAACAAAATAAGAATATCAGATATAAGACCGGGATATATCGTATTAGAAATTTAACTATATTACCGAATAAAACGTAGGTAAATACCGTGAATCATATAGTCAACCACGCTCTGCTACCATATGTTTTGTAATCGTCCGCGACTCCAAAACTGTCCGCGGTGCCGCGGAGCTAAAGAAATAGAAAGAGAACACGGCCACTCACCAGATGCAGCTGATCCGTCTTCTGATCCGGAACCCCTGTTTTGTGTATATGTACCCTAGCTAAATATATGTGGTTTATAAATATAGTGATATACTACGTTACCGGTGCAGTAGTCCCAACCCGTTAGTTTTCCGTAACCAGGATCCGGAGCACCACTGGTCACGGCCGTATTCCTCTCGTGCGGTGGTTGCCCGAACACACAACACACACAAGAAGAAGCTCCGTAGGAATAATAAAGTGATCCGTATCAATAACAATTTGAATAAGCGAAGATCGCAACCAATAATTACAGTCAACGCGCGCGCGGCCGATCCGTGCGACAGCTCTCAACCGAATTCTATTCGACAAGTCATCGCCCGTGCGACGAGAGTGCGAGCAACTACCCGCTTCTTTCACATTTATTACTGAACACCGGCTATGCACGGACCCCTGAACGCAATCAAACCGAAATTGGATTAGTATGGAGGGATTTTCGCAATCGTACACGGTGGTACCCACCCGGCCGAATTATGTGACAAATTAGTGTCATCAAATTTATCACACTCACATGCAAGCCGGTACACCTGCTGTTTTATGGACGAGGTTCCAATAAAAACCATATAAACTACATCAAAAGGGGGAAGAGGAGTAAATAGACACGAAGTTCCGAGGTGAAACCTCGGATGCAGCCGGGAACAACGCTAACATAATTATGGAATTAATGTGGTTTATTTTCCAATCAATATTGTAAGGTGGAAATGTGACGTCACTAAATAATATTTGAATCGTTTTAACAATCCTTTCAATAAGAAAAAGAAAACATTTTATATCTCGGTTTTATAGCTCAGATATTTCGCGAGTCCCATTTTCTTTAATGCGTACGTTGCTATACACTACATTTGTGTTGCGACGCGTGTGTTTATACCGTTGGGACTTAACGCCATTGATCTTACTAAATCTTATGTTGGGTATGCGACATTCCTCTGTTGCCTACACTCGTGAATATTTCATATCCCTCAGGTAAATACTTTTGGTGCTACCCTTTGGGATCAACATTGGGTGTCTATATTATCTGATACCATCATCCATTCCCTTTTGCTTACATTTCATCATGTTATAATATATATAAGCCGATAAGTATTGACTTCCTATATAAAACTTTCCTAAATGAACCCCATAAAGATCTTCGGGGCAACCGGGATTTGTGCTCGAGTGAAGAAGAGACCCTTGTACCTTCAATATTTAAATACACCTGTACAAAAACAAAACACGAAGCTAATAGCAAGTAAAGGGCTGTGTGATTATAGTTTATATCCTTCCATCTTAGGAAAACAAAATACTTACATACTTTAGTAACTCAGCGCCCTTGTATAATCTCAATTGATACGGGTACAAACTTATAAGCTGTCTGTCTGTCATCACCCTTCTAGCGATTGCCCGGTTGCGTTCAAAGTAACTATACACTTTGGAAGTCGAGGTTAGCTTATTGTTTTTGATTGGTATGTCAGATTTTACGGTTGATGTCACAGAGTGACTGCCATCTGACTTCCCAACCCCAAGAAGAAAGTCTAGTCCGTTAATGAGCAGGTGTAACGGCTAGCAGCTGAAGTTTTAGGAGGCTTGGGGTCCGAAGATCTTGGTTTCATATATAAATCATTGCGAAAAGTGTAGGCGAGTTCGATGGATCTGTATATAATCTTTCAGTTCCATTCGTAGGCATCCTTCCCACTCATTATTTTATCAACATAATATTTTCTTCCACAGTAACACTAGATCACAATGCCGGACTGGACGTGGTTATTGATGGCAGCGGCATTCGGGGCGCTGTCAGCACTGTTGGTGCCGCTGGCACTCATCATGTATTACATACGGCCCTTTGAGAAGAAGCAACAGACGCAAGAGTATTCCAACTTACCTCTTACTTTACCGCCAGTAAGTTGATTTATGCTATTGTTTATGTACCCTACCATAAAATATTTAGCAGTTTTATATATTTAATTTATCACGCTGTCGTAATCTTAAAATTATTGTTCAAAACGAAGCACATTTGGAATTGGTGTGTGAAGAGTCAATCCGTTTCTAATTATGACTCTAAGTTGAATTCTGATGGTGTTATGCGCTCAGATCTTTTAGAAAAAAAACGACGGGTTGCACTCCGGGAGTGCCGGCAGAAGTGAAAACTTGAATATTAACTTTGTGCGTTTTTTATATTTTGTAATGGATAGGGAATAATTTTGCACGAATTGCTTTAATTATCAGTATAAAAGTACTATCATTTATGTGGTAACATACAATATTCGTTTATTGCGCTATCGTACACAAACATTAGACCAACGACCAATCATTAGACGAATTGTTGTCTTACTTGTGATAGGTCACGTGTTTACTGACGTGAGTTTAACCTTTTTTACTCATTACAAAAAAAGTGCACAACTCCGCTAAAGAAGTTTTCACTTTAAAAATTATTAAGTTACTAAATTCATTACAATTTAATTTCATGTTTTGAGATTTACTTAAAAATGCATACAATAACAGCTCAGCGTGTCAAAATAATATTGCATTTCAGTCCAGCAAGATTAAATAATAATAAATAAATATTCTAGGACAAATTACACATCGCCATCTAGACCCAAACTAAGCAGAGCTTGTCATATGGGTTCTAGAATGCGGATAAACATACTTAAATACTTTTTTTTTGTAAATAAATACATATTATACATAGAAACACCCAGACAAATGCAAATATACATATTTTCCCTGGGCGGGAATCGAACCCGCGACCTCTGACTTAGCAGTCAAACGCACTACCACTACGCCACAGAGATTATAATAATTTTCATTTTCTTTTCACAAAACGATAAGATAATGAGGCGTCATCGCGTCATGGCAAATGTGTCCGACTGGGATTGTCCGAGATGTGCAGAAATGCAGTTGTGATAGCTGTGCTGCCGTCCTCAACCTAAAAAAAGCAAATTTCGAGCTAGAGCTGATAAATAGGGCATATTATGAAACCTTTGCTAGTATTTTCTAAAAATCTGCAATTACGTTGTCATTTAACAGCGGATGGATATATTTTTGAGCCTTTACGAGAATAAAGTCACTATTAAAATCTATAAATATTTGTCCAAAATTAAGTTGTGAAAATTCACCAGAAGTCACTTAGCCGCCTTTTAGCTTGAGGACGGCAGTGTAGGTAACTACCCGAAGAAAATAGCTATTAACTGGGTAAACAAACTTGTTACAAAGTTTAAGTAGCTGGAGAGATAATATAACTTAGCAAATTTCGTTTATTTTTTGTCTGTACCAAAGTCAGTAGGTACTGCTTTTTTGACATGTTTATGAAGGTTTGTGTCAATTTATGCCAAAGGCTTTGGTATGATAATTTTTGAGATTATTCAGGTAACACAAGGAGAAAGTATTTGGTTAGCTGCCTCAAAGGCTTGCGGTATGATAGACGCCCTTGACAGTAGATTTATTAAGTAATCTTTGAATAATGTAACAAAATTCAGAGGAAGGAGATTTGTAATTTCCTATACTAAGGCGTTTATAACAAAAACAAAAATATAACAAAGTGAAAACATATAGTTTTGACTTTGTTATATTTTCGGTGTTGGTCTCCACCAGCATTTAGAAGCCTAAATCAACCTCACCTACAAGCCGGTGCGGTGCACCTATTGATTGACGGATGAGGCTCTGGCGCAGGCTCTCTCGGGGTTGGTATATAGTTCAGACGGCAGTTACTCCCATAAAAGTTAAAATATATCGTAGGAGAGCGGACTGCGGGCTCCAAAGTGGAAGTTTTTGGATGCAATCAGGATTAGTGCTCGGATGTTGAAAGTGAAAACAATACATCAGAGCTTAAGGAGTTAATAAAAAGAATAAAAGATTACTTGCATTATACTTAAAATGTATGTAGGAATGCATTTACTAATCTTTTCTTTCTTTCTAAAAGGTTAACTTTGGTAGAGGTGTATCCGGTGTATCATAACTGTCAACTAGCACCTGTAAAATGAATCCTGCAAACCACGGTTATGCGAGACATAACTATGAATTCTAAATAAAAGCCCAGTTTGCAAGGCTTTTGCTGATTACACGTTGAGCGGGAAAATAAACAGTTGACTTGGCTACAGTCGTTGAGCACAAACAAGAATATTAAAATAAGGTATTGTGTTACCCGTCGGGTAAACAGATCTTATGCAAATCTTTATGTAATGCTCTTAGTTTTTAATATCCGTAGTTTTAAGACTGAGGCTTTATGAGGTGGAATATATATTTTATCAAAAGGAGTAGTATCATCGGAAGTTTACGCGAATATTGATCATTGGAATAAAACTAAGTTGAAACGTCGGGCAATAGTATACAAACACTAGGTCTGCAAGGCGAATCGCTGCTTGGAATGTTGAGCTGAGTGTATTCGGGAGTTTTGGACGACTGTTTTGGCGCCAAAACTTGTCCAATAGATTTGACCGCTATTGCAGATTTTGAAATTTTTGAACAGTGATCATTCGTCCGTGGCAAGTCCGATTTTGAAAATTCTTTTTGAAAGTCACAACTCTGGACATGCTTTCTGAGCGTGTAAAGTTTGGTCACAGTGTCTCGAGCGGTTATTATGTAATTCCATCTGGATTTTTTTTAACGGTGATCATTCCTCCGTGGTAGCAATATTTTTTTCAAAATATATCCATAAACCTTCCTCTGATTGACCTCTTAATCATGCCTAATTTGGTTCTGATTGGATTTGTAGTTTAGGAGGAGACCTGTGACAAAGAAAATCCTGAAGTCTAGTATGAGCTTTCGCTCGACTTCGTCTCACTCAGCTCAATAAATAATAACTACGAAATAAGTTGCAAAATTCGTTTCTTTTATGTTGTAGTATTTTTGTATCCGACAGACGTGTGTTTTTGTGATCTCTTTAAATTACATGGGTAAAACCTTGATATCAACTGAAAACATGAACAAATAGCTCACCTTTTACGTCAGATATGGGTCAACCCGGGAATGACCACCCTCTCCCTTAAGATACTTAATTGTGACCCTTCCTTTATCTCCACCTTTCTTAATATAGATACCAATGTACGAAAGACATCTCCGGATTGCAACCGTTAATAGGTTAACTCCTTACCATCAGCTGGGAGCGGACTTAATAATTCATCTTGATAACTGCAGTTAAGTTGGGATGATAGGGGTGTTACCTTGTCCAACATACTCTCTCGACATAGCCTCCTCAGATTTTTACTTGGTTTGATCGTTACAAAATTCTTTGAATAGGTGCCAATCCAAAGAATTTTGTAACGATCAAACGGTATTTGATAATAAAGAGACTTTCCAAGGACACTCATCGCGGTACTTTACGTGTACGTGTACTGTACGTCTGTAGGGGAACTTTAAAATGATCTAAAATATGACTATACATTTTATATCAACATGGTTGTACTTAATTGAATTAGATAGATTTTTGTTTTTCATTAATACAATGATATATACGTAAGTACTATATAAATTCTGTGTTGCTACTGGTTTTTGTCAACACAGAATCCATAGATATCAAAATGTTCCTTTTTAGGGTTCCGTAGCTAAATGGAAAAAAACGGAACCCTTATAGATTCGTCATGTCTGTCTGTCTGTCCGTCCGTATGTCACAGCCACTTTTTTCCGAAACTATAAGAACTATGCTGTTGAAACTTGGTTAGTAGATGTATATAGATGTATTCTGTTAACCGCATTAAGATTTTCACACAAAAATAGATAAAAAGCAATCAATTTGGGGGGGGGGGGGTCCCCAAACACATATATCTATGGATAGGTCTTCAAAAATGATATGAAATATTCTGCATTAATAATATGTAATTATCAATCAACCTATTCTAGGCCACTGCTGGACATAGGTCTCCCCTAATGAGCACCATAGCGCCCTGTCTTCAGCTTGCCGCATCCAGCATCTACCCACAGTCTTTCGCAGATCGTCATCCCACCTGGCCGGAGGGCGTCCTACACTACGTTTGTCGTTTCGAGCTATGGGAAGAGCTATACTCGGAGTTTCTCTGAAGGATAGGATTCGTAATACATCCGACAGAGAACCAAGGTTAATATGTAATAATGTGTAATAATTCAGAACACCTAATTTTTAAAATTGCTGGATTAATTAATGAGACTGTATTAATCAATTATTTAAAAACCAATACCAAAGCACAATATCGGTACAGGTCTTAGTAGATATAAAGGTGATAACGAGGACATGATAGCTAAAGTAGTTCAAGGACTCCAATGAGTTAGATACGGCAAACCGCATCAGAATGCAATCGCATTATAAAAGTTGTTGCTTCGTCAATTGCATTTATTATGTCAACAATTTCAATACCTTCACAAACAACAAAATATAAATTTTCCTTTTATTGTTTACCACGATCGCTGACCATGGTCGGAGCCGAAAGCCAAGCCAGCAGTATTTTCTCGATTCTACGAGGTGTAATTAAGCTAATTTGCAATCAAATCCTGTAGGATGTAGAACAGGATGTACCCTGTTTACGTAAAACTTGGTCAACGAAGATTGCTTTTAAGATTTAGCCTTGGTCATTTTCAACATAGCTATTATTTAAGACCGTATTCTTTCATAGGGTTTGCAGGTGTTTATCTATTTATATATTCATATAATTACTTATCCTGACTGATTTATCAATGCAGAGCCTAAAGCGCTGGTGTTACTATCTTGAATCTTTGGTGATGGATACCTTTTATGTTGTAAGGATCCACTGGATTCCATGGGTCCTTAACCTGGTCATTCGCCAAGGCCCATAAATAATCATCGATAATCTTCCTAGTCGCCTAGAAGAAAAAGGAGAAATAATTATCTAAAATGAGCAGCCGTCATCGACCTAGTATCTGCCTAGTTACTGCCGTATTCATATTATGATAATTTTCGAATAATAAGCAGTCTCGAAACATAAAACTCCTATGTAACTCAGAAGCCATAGCCCACAATCGTCTGTAATTATTATCTGCCCAACGTTCATAATTTACGTGCCCTGAATAAAAGCCTTTAATTACTTGCGGTCCCAATACCGCCCGAAATATAATTAAATATAAATTTACCGGAATAAAATGCGGCTGATGAGGTAGGTGTAACGTCATCAGGAGAGCCTGTTGTGCAGCCATAAACCTGTGAAAAATAAAAAATTCTGGTATGCCAATCGGAATATAAAAAACCGGCTAAGTGCGAGTCGGACTCGCCCATGAAGGGTTCCGTAGCAGCAAGTAACATACTCGTAATATAAAAGTTCTTGTAGTTCGTTCAAGCCACGCTCCGCGCGAATTATAATTAGATATTATTTACTTAGGCACCTATTACAGATTTATTATTAGAAAATAATGGTTAAATAACGGTTTATGCATAAGGTTTATGTTTATGATGTTAAGTGTTTTTTTTAATTTTTATATTTGATTTGATTGAACGAAAGTTAAATTGCTGTTTATAATTTATGACGTATTAAATAAAAAACTACTTACTAGATCTCGTTGAAACCAATTTTCGGTGGAAGTTTACAAGTACATCATTTTTTTTTGTTTTTTCATTCTCCTATTTTAGAAGTTACACGGGGGGGGGACACATTTAGAAAAAAAAAAAAATTAGAAACCTCAATATCATTTTGGAAGACCTATCCATACACGTATGGGTTTGATGAATGCATAATTGCATTGCAGATTATATCATTTGCTTTTAGGCTTGTTCTTTTCTGTGATGTGAATTTCATTTTATAGGTATACCGTAGTAGCTGGAGACGCTGGAGCAGGACCCTTGGGGGCGGCCCTACCGGATGGTGAGGGGCAAGCTGCGCCCCAAGGCCCCGCCGTTAACCCGGTGTCTCCAGCCGGAGCTGCTCGGAGGAGTTGTTGGCTCCCTGTTCCCAGCGCGGGCGGTGGAACATGTTCCACCGCAGATGACTCCGCCTCGGTTGCCCATGGCTCCCGACGTGGAAGACGACGACGTGCCCGAGGTCACTTGGGTAGACTTAGAGCTGGTGGTAAGAAGGCTAAGAGCCAAACACACCGCCCCGGGACCCGACGGCATTCCAGGCCGAGCGTGGGTCCTAGCTCTAGTCGACGACGCTCTCGAGCCCCGACTGAGAGGGCTTCTCAGCGCATGTTTGGAGCGGGGCTAGTTTCCGAAATTGTGGAAGACGGGGAAACTGGTCCTCATCCGAAAGGAGGGGCGCCCGGCGGACTCGCCGTCCGCCTACCGGCCCATAGTGTTGCTCGACGAGGTGTGCAAGGAGTAATTGCGACGAGGTGTGCAAGGAGTAATTGCGAAGCGCCTCGTCGAGCACCTCTCAAGAGTGGGGCCGGACCTGGCAGATGGCCAATATGGCTTCCGCCAGAGGCGCTCCACCGTGGATGCCATCATGCGCGTGAGGGCTCTGGCGGAGGATGCAGTAGCCCGGGGTGAGGTGATGTTGGCGGTGTCCCTGGACATCGCCAACGCGTTCAACACCTTGCCCTGGAGTTGCATTAGCGAGGCGCTCGTGTATCACGAAGTGCCTCTCTACCTCCGCGGCATAGTCGGGGCGTATTTGACCGGTCTCGGTCGGTGTGAAATGTCGTGCGGTGTTCCACAGGGATCGGTCCTGGGGCCGCTTCTGTGGAACATCGGATACGACTGGGTGATTCGCGGTGGCTTGCTCCGAGGCCCATGAAAGATCATGGGCCTCGGAGCAAGCCACCCGAGGGATCCAGTCTCATCGTGGGAGGAAATCGCATCGGCATCCAGCCCCAAATGAAATATTTACGTGCTCGACGACCGATGGGACTTCGGAGAGCACATCCGAAGTCTGGCCTCCAAATTGAAGGGCACAGCTCTCGCTCTGGCTCGGCTGTTGCCCAACATGAGGGGACCCGATGACTCCTGTAGGAGACTCTACCCGGAGGTCGTGCGGTCTATGGCCCTGTATGGGTGCCCAATATGGGCGGAGGCCCTGAGGACCAGAACTGTGCGGATGCTGCGCGCTCCGCAGCGAGTGATGGCCATCAGGGTCATCCGCGGGTACCGCACGATCGGGGAATCGAGGCCGTGCAGTCCCAGCTCCGCCAGGCCATCGTGGTGGAGTGGAAGGAACGACTTGGGTGACCAAGCGCAGGGCACGCCGCAATAGCGGCGGTAAGGCCCATAATGGAGGATTGGCTAGAGAGGCGACACGGAAGCCTCTCGTACCGACTGACGCAGGTGATCTCCGGGAAGGGGTGCTTCGGGGACCACATGCATCGGATCAGGAAGGAACCAACGCCTGAGTGTCACACTGCGACGCGAGCGAGGACTCAGAGCTGCACACGCTGGCGGACTGCCCGGCGTGGGAGGCGCCGAGGCGTGACCTCGTGGCAGCCATCGGGGTGGGAGTCCTCTCGCTCGGCAGCATGATTGCGGCAATGGTGCGGAGCGCGAGCGCGTGGGCCGCCGCCACCTCCTTCTGCGAGCATGTAATGCTCGCGAAGGAGATGGCGGAGCGCGCCCGGGAGAGATTTAAAACTCCCCCGGCCCGCCGAGCCCGCAACTTGCTCGCCGCGCGTCGCAGGCGACTCAGGCGCCGGAGGTCACTTAACGACCTCCGTCCTTCATGAGCGCAGGCCTGGGGGTGGCGGGTGAGGCCGCCTGTCACCCCAGCAGAAGCGGGCCGGGACGGTGGGGCGACTAGCGCCCCTCCCCCAAACCGGGGCAAGACAGGGACACCGTGGTTCCCAAACCCGAGGGGGCCATCTCGAAACCGGAGATGGCCCAGGGTCAGTCAGGGTGCGAGGGATATGCTCTGTGGGCAACCTTACACCCCGGCGTCTGTAGACCCGAGACGGCGTGCGGTTTTAGTCGGTTCAAGCCCGTACTGTACGCACGAGTAGCTCTTCTAAAGCAAAATTCTTTACCGAGTATGTATAGAATTTCGCTAGTAATATTCGCTAATATTAATTACTCTTTGCGCATGTAGAGCCGAAGGGAAGAAGGGATGGCATCAGAAACTGAAATTATATGGCTCTGTTAACATCTTATACCCATTTATAAACAAACTTGATGTTGCCCGCGGCAGACTCATTGGAATGTTGATCCCTTTCCCACAACCCATGGAAACATGTACGTACATACACTTTTAATATCCTGGAATAAGTGTTATTCCAGACTATTATCTATCTCTGCACTCAAATTTCAGCCAGATCCGTTCAGCCATTTGAGTGTGATTCAACAAACATCCAAATAATGTCATGCCACGTCGGAGGTCGCGGGTTAGATTCCCGCTCTGTGCAAATATTTCTATGCATGAATATCTCTATTTGCATCGATCTGGGTGTTTCTATGTAGGTATAATATGTATTTACAAAAAAAAATGTATTTAAGTTTGTTTATGCGCAGTCCAGAATCCATAACACAAGCTAGTTAAGCTATGCTTGCTTTGGGTCTAGATAGAGTTGCGTAGAATGTCCAAAAAAAGAAAACTTCACTTTTATAATATTAGTAAGATACACTTTTGTTATGGTTCAATGGTGGTCACTGAGCATTCCTTACATAACTTTTAGAACTAGGACTGGTGTACCGATACTCTAAGAATTCTTTGATCTATTAGCATCATGACTACTATACTGGTTGGGCCAGATAGAACTACCTATTACATCCCAAATGATGTACTCGAAAGTTGGTTATTTGATTGATCGCGTCTAGTTTCCAAGGCACATTCTCATTATCATAACATTTACGTCAACCGTTTCGAATAAATTGTTTTGAATTGTTGCGATCGCATCTGCGGTATATTTAGTGCGCATTAGGCACATCCATCATCGCCAAAGCAGAATTATTATTACTTTAGCTCGTGTGTATGTAGAATGGTGTAGATCTATACATTACACTTATTGTAATTGGAATTAATTAGTAAGTACAGTATAATTAGTAAGTATACTTAGTAAGTTTCCAGCGCAACCCTGATGCCTGTACTTTCTAAGTAGCGGCTTGTAGTAGTCCAGTCATACATTCATACACGCCTTTAACCTTCAGGGGTAGGCAGAGATAACAGCCCACCATCTGCTTCTGTCCTTACACACTTCACGAGCTTCCTCTACTGCCATTAAATCTTTCATGCAAGCCCGCCGGTTTCGAGTTTTTTTGACCTGCATTTTTTTTGAATACGTATTAATTTGATCAGTGTGTGTACTGCGAGGTCAACTCCGACCTGCCTGCCCACTTAGATTTGCCTTACGCACTTGGTGTCTCATTCACTTTAATTTAAAAAAACTGATGTAGAGCTTGTAGTCTTGACAGACATACAGATACTTTTTTTGTGATGTGGGTAACTACTTATTTACGGTTTTCGTTTTTTCCCTTTATTTGTGCTATAAGACATTCCTTTCTGCAAAATATCATGATTCTAGCTCAACGGGAAGTACCCTATAAGTTTTTTAAATTTCAAATTTATTTATTTCATGAAGCATAGGTTACACAAAGATGTTATAATCATAATAATAGTTCAAGCTATGTTCCGCCAAAGGCATACGAAATATTGAGTTAGGTAAATCATAATTCATACAAAATAGATAAACATGTCCATACAGAATTCCCTTAATTGCGATTGTATAGCAGCATATTGCTGCATAAACGGCAACATCTTCACATTCAAGAAGTTAGATTTTTTCACAGTTTCATTACAGACCTGAGTATTTCATATTTATTTCAACTTGATACCTCCACGCGTTCCTGAGACAAAGATCTTGGCAGACAGACAGACGGACAACGAAGTGATCCTTTACGGGATCCGTTTTTCCTTTAGTTTTTTCAAATTAGGGTTCCGTACCGCTAAGTTCCGTAAGTATAAAATTGTCTGATGCTTCTGCTTTTTAAGAGTATCTGAGGCTTGTTTTCTTCTATATTTCGTACATTAGATATTGCCTGTGGTTCCACCCCCGTGAAACACAGAACGAAGATTATTTAATGTGTAATCACTCACGCTGGATTTTACCAATGAAATTCCTTTATAAAAAAACTTACACTCCCGTTTTACTTTAAAATTAATTGAGTACCTACTTCAAATGCAGTAATGTAGTTTAGTTTGTTTTAATCACAATTTCGATAGTTGGTGAAATTCGCTCTATAGAGGCCTCGATGGATATAATCTCATCATCTAAATAATAACATCAAGCTGACTTCTGATCTTCCAACCCTGAGAAGAACGTCTGCACCAGAGCCTCATCCGTTGTTAAGCTGGTGCCCCGACTTGCAGGTGGGGTTGACTTAGGCATCAAGGACGTTGGTAGGGCCCTGTACCCCTTTATTATTATTCTGACAAATATTCAAACTAAACTCTCAGTAATTGTATCAAAAAATTTAATGCGAAAACATGTCTCTCATGGTCTCGAAAACGTAAATAGATAATTTAAGGGACTGTAAGATCGAAGCCGAGTAATCTAATTAATCAATTACCGCCTATGTTGATGAAACCAAAAACCCCATAATTGCTTTGACACCCACTCTGACGTCATCAAATTACCTTCCACCGATGCCGTAGTAATGTCATATTATTTCGTAATATCTGGGTGATAGAGCATTGCTCGGATTTTTCGACGTTTTCTAAACATATAACCTATGCTGTATACCAAATTCCATAAAAAATCGCTGGAGTCGTTTTATAGAGAGAGAGAAGATATATTACATATAATATAATATACAAAGAATAGAAGATAGAGTATATTTATTTACAAAAAAAAAATCGAAGTCTTAAGTAATATTGTAACCATTATTAACATAACACGACAAGTACCTTTTCAGCAATGAAATAATATTGTAACCATTATAAACATGACACAACAAGTTCCTTTTCAGCAATGAAATAGTATTGTAACCATTATGAACATGACACGACAAGTACCTTTTCAGCGATGAAATAATATTGTAACCATTATTAACACGACACGATAAGTACCTTTTCAGAAATGAAAGGCTAAATAATTGTAATTAGCAATAAAAGACACCCGTGTTTGTTGGCGCGACGTAAACCAACTTTATGTTGCACTAAACAACGTTTATGCAGTACGCGGGCTGGTAATCGTGGTACTTTAGGATGTAATCTGTGCTATAGGGGTTATATAAAGTTATTTATAAGCTTGTTTGACTTATTCATACAAAAATGATGGCGAGCAGCAGAAAAGTGGCAAGAAGTTTCATCATCCAACCAGTATTTACATCACATGTCTTCACTTGCTACGATCCTGGCGTTAACGACGCGATCCTAATAATTTACATGCTTTTATATGTATTTGAACTATTTATTAAAAAAATGTTGGTATTATTACTACCAATTTTTGTTATATATTCATATTAACGCATACAAATATTTGTACTGATCGGGTATCGAACCCACGAACTCTGGCTAAGCAGTCGAACGCTCTACGGCTACGCCACAGAGGTTATGTGTGGTAGGTACTAAATGTTAATGATTGAATATCATGGAACGCAAAATTTTACTAGGTCTGCAAGGCGAATCGCTGCTTGAAATGTTGAGCTGAGTGAGACAGCGTGAATCAGATTTTGAAAATTTTGAACAGTGATCATTCCTCCGTGGCAAGTCCGATTTTTAAAAATTCTTTTTGAAAGTCACAACTCTGGACATGCTTTCTGAGCGTGTAAAGTTTGGTCACAGTGTCTCCAGCGGTTATTATGTAATTCCATCTGGAATTTTTTTAACGGTGATCATTCCTCTATGGTAGCATTAATTTGTTCAAAATATATCCATAAACCTTCCTCTGATTGTTCTCTTTAATCATGCCAAATTTGGTTCTGATTGGATTAGTAGTTTAAGAGGAGACCTGTGACAAAGAAAATCCTGAAGTCTAGTATGAAGAGCTTTCGCTCGACTTCGTCTCACTCAGCTCAAAAAGCTTAACTTTTAGACTATAAAAACTATTAAAGAACAAACGTTGTCCTAAGTTTGTATACTTAATTGGCAATTTTTATTCGACCGCAGACTTTACTACTCCGATCGAAGTCTACTAAAATTATGTCTATTGCCTCTAGATCTACTGCAAAAGTGACCTCTACCTACTAAATTCAGAGACTGGATAATGGCAGTACTATGAATCTTTACGACCGTGACATCAAATATGTAGTAAAATAACTAAACGTACTAAATGGAAAGATGGTAGAAACGCCTAAACGCAGGTAAATTTACTTCAGATACGAAATTCCCATAGTAGGTATTACTATCTCTCCACTTATCTATAAAGTATTTAGCATAACAACACTACATTCATTTTGGCAAATACTAAACTCTCAAACTATATGGTATGGTAGACAGTTTGGTTATATTTAGAATATGGTGTTGAATACTGAGAGAGCTGTGATTCCAGTAGCTCAAACTGCAGCTTGGGTTAGGTGCTAGAAAACCTTAATATGGTGCATCCTGGGTAATGTAAGCGGCTACTATTTTCCTTCCCTAAGGGAGGTGCTGCTACTTCTGACTGATATTCTGCCAAGGTTGGAGTCGCCTAAGAAACAGAACAGCCAGCTTGATAACAGTAGGCTATAACTTTCCCAAATGATGAGAAGACACGACAACATACCCCCAGTTTACGATGGTCCCGTTGTTCCCAACTATGGTTTGGGAGAGGCTTATCTCCAGCAGAGGCTAATTGGTTTATTGAAGCTGCATGACTAGTAGCTACTTACGCTGTATTTCAGCAGTCTAACTATTGCGGTATGAGTTATAATCGCCTGAAAGACGACAGTGGAGTCTAAGTAATTGGACCTACGGGTACGGAACCGTATCACAATGTAGTCTCGAATGCCGCCCTTGCGACGCACGCTGCTGCGAAAAAAAATTCAAGTGGTACGCCCTTCCGAAAAGCTTTGTATCGAAAATCGCTAAATCGAACGACGGACTCGCGAACACGCTGTCTCGACATTTCTTTTATGGAGTGTTGAACCAACAAAATGATGCCAAGCATATTTTAAGTAGTATTTTCTCCAACAGGATATTCTCAACGAGCTTACGCGGGGAGCAGGCAGCACGCCGGAGGGGGCCCTCAACGCGATGTTGCAATTCATCTTCCAACAGAGCACAGCTGACACGCGCTGGTTACGCAGACGCATGGCCACGGAGCTTGCTGAACTACTTGCAAAGACGTCATCGGGGAAGCTATTTGAATCTTTAACGGTAAATTAAAATGATTAATTGTTTTAGATTAGAGACTGGATAAGCAAAGATATAAATATGCATTCTACGCATTAAAATGCCTCGTAAGCCAGGTGGATGGTCTCTCACGTAAATTAGGTTTGCCAGGTGATCTTTAAGACACACTTTAACATAACCGAACCACCGAAAACACGTCATCTACCCTACACATACATAACTTCTTCTTCTTCTTCTTCACGCCTGTATCTCCGAAGGGGTAGGCAGAGGTGTACTACACACCCACGATTCGCCAGTTATGTTAAGGTCCCAATGTAATAGGGGGCGAGCCTATTGCCATCTACCGGGCACATTATTAAGCGAGCGATAATTAACATTTATGAATGCACCAATGCACACATAACTACGAAAAGTCAGAGGTGTGTGCCCGGGGCGACTGGGGATCGAATGTCGCTGGGATGTAGAGACCTCGTCTCAGCAGTCCGTTACGTACGCCACTGGGCTATCGCCGCAATTATGAAGGTCTTTTTGGACTGTCGAAACGACGACGCGTCTTAATAAAGATCATTCCTTTATTAAAATGCCTCGTAAGCCAGGTGGATGGTCTCTCACATAAATTAGCTTTGCCAGGTGATCTTTAAGACACACTTTAACATAACCGAACCACCGAAAACACGTCTCTTCCAGCGTCAAGGTGAAAGAGATGTCATCTACCCTACACCCCATAATCACATCAGTTTCTTTTTAATAAAACTCAAAACAGTAAGTTCTATGCAAACTCTTAAGCAATAATGAGTTATGACGTCATACCCGGTTCTACTATCCTTACTATCCTATTTCCTACTAATATTACTATACACTATATTATTATTATCGAATCAAGATAAGTTGGTTACCTTATCAGCTGAATTTATTTCATGAATGTCTCCCTGCACCCTGGCATGAAAGTCCAGAGCCGCGTGAGGTTTTGGTCGGTTCGAGTCCGAAATAACCTCTCCCGCTAGGCGGCGGGGGAGGGTAATCGAGGACATTACCACAAATAAAAAAAACACACAAAATGGCAGTACAGGCGGAGACAAATCTGAAAAATCATGAAAGTCGGTCCATGAAATTTGGAACACAGACTACTTTTTATCGCGGGAATAGGATTTTGTGGATCATTATTCTTAGTACTCTTAGTATTTCATGATGGTGAAATACTAAGAGCGTGACTATTTACTAAGAGTGGGCAATAGCTGATTGTCTAATAATATACTGTTAGTGAGGATTAAAATTTAAATTATGATTTTAAAAACACTTTTTCGAACATCAAATGGGCCCAAACATGACAGGTTTATCTTATTTAGCTCAAAAGTTCCTATGACCACCTACCGTCTCTATCTTCAGACCCTGGATATCTTGTAGCATCAGAGTATTTGCCCAAAAATTGCCCAGACTCGATTGGTTTATCTTGTTCAGTTCAGGAGTTCCTATTCCATGATACCATCATTAGGCCAGCTTATCGCATTGTCACCGAAGATACGCCAGTATACTAAATTTGAATCAAATCTAATGTCAGGAAGTGGTTCTATTTGGGGTTCAAGATTTGACCCATACTCACTAACGAACTAACAGAGTACTAATAAACTATTAAAAGTTTGTAATGAGTAAAAACGAGAAAACATTTTTTTATTGAATAACCTTAGCTAAAAAGAAATATTTTAACCAATTGGATTCAACATACACACATTAACACAAACTCCAATACAGCACTTATTTCTATTTGTCGATAGGATGTACGCTCCGTTGACGCCCAATTAATAAATGATTCGAATCCATCGAGTCCGACGATGTGTGTAGACCCCACTCAACGAGGAGCAAATTATAAAAACCACCATATTATTTATCGTTACACCATTATTACCCGACTGCGGCAGAAGGAGGGTTATGTTTTTCGAAAGTATGTATGTATGTATAATTAATTGGCACGCTGTTGCGGCCTGAATGGCTCGAAGGGTTTTGGATTGACAGGACAGTGTCGTTAGATTCATATTTACTGTGAGCGTGACACTGGGTATACGAAAAAAATTAAGAATTTTACGCGTTATAATGTAGGTTGTTCAATAAATATTTTCACTCAAACTTATCGAGTAGGGTATCAATGAAAAGCTTTAAAATGTGAATTCAAAAAACAAATATAAAAAAATATTTTTTTATTAATCATTTTATGTGAATGGGTATTTGTAAAGATATGGGTACGTATAAAGTACCCGGCTTTTGGTTTGGCACGCGAGAGAGTACGACCAAGATCGTCTAGCTTCGATTTTATAGATCGAACATCAGACTGACAGTTTGATGTAAAGGTATGAAACTGTAGGAGACAAGTTCGGATCACCGATATATTCGGTTTGACGTCGAGCCACGTTGGGCACTTAAGCGACTAGATCGGGAGCTCCACCTGGAAGCAGCCATCGTACAGGCCTGGGCCCCTGCGGCGGACAGGCCTGTCAACGTAGACGATGAGGCGGAGTGGTTCCGGGAGGCCATGACCCGTGTCTGCGACGCGGCGATGCCTAGGGCTCCGCCCTATAATCCGAGGGGTCGGGTCTACTGGTGATCCTCGAAGATCGCGAGGCTCAGGCGGGCCTGCGTGATCACGCACCGCCGGTGGGCCCGATTCCGTAGGAGGCGTCGCCACCCCACAAATGCGGAGGCCCAAGAGGTGGAGTTGTACGAGGGATACAGGGAGGCCAGAGGTACCCTCCGAGAAGAGATAAGGCGGGCCAAAAAGGCGGCCCGCTGCGAACTGCTGGAGACGGTGGAGCGGGACCCTTGGGGGTGGCCCTACCTAATGGTAAGGGGCAAACTACGCCCCAAGGCCCCGCCGTTGACCCAGTGTCTCCAGCCGGAGCTGCTCGGAGGAGTTGTTAGCTCCCTGTTCCCAGCGCGGGCGTGGAACATGTTCCACCGCAGATGACTCCGCCTCGGTCGCCCATGGTGCCCGACGTGGATGACGGCGACGTGCCCGAGGTCACTTGGGTAGAACAAGTGCTGGCGGTGAGAAGGCTGAGAGCCAAACGCACCGCCCCGGGACCCGACGGCATTCCATGCCGAGCGTGGGTCCTAGCTCTAGTCGTCGACGCTCTCGAGCCCCGACTGAGAGGGCTTCTCAGCGCATGTTTGGAGCGGAGCCAGTTTCCGAAATTGTGGAAGACGGGGAAACTGGTTCTCATCCGAAAGGAGGGGCGCCCGGCGGACTCGCCGTCCGCCTACCGGCCCATTGTGTTGCTCGACGAGGTGTGCAAACTCTTTGAAAGAGTGATTGCGAAGCGCCTCGTCGAGTACGTTTTGACGGCCTCTGTGGCGTAGCGGTAGTGCATTCGACTGCTACGACAGGGGCGCTGGTTCGATTCCCGCTCAGTGCAAATATTTGTATGCATGAATATGTCTATTTGCATTGGTCTGGGTGTTTCTATGTATAATATGTATGTATTTACAAAAAAAAGGTATATAAGTATGTTTATCCGCATTCTGGGACCCATAACACAAGCTAGGTAAACTATGCTTACCTTGGGTCTAGAAAGCGCTGTGTAGAATGTCGTAGAATATTTATTTATTATTTAACGCGTTCAATAACCTTGCCCTGGAGTTGCATTAGGGAGGCGCTCGTGTATCACGAAGTGCCTCTCTACGTCCGCCGCATAGTCGGGGCGTATTTGACGGAGAGAGCCGTCTTCTACCCAACCGTGACCGGTCTCGGTCGGCATGAGATGTCGTGCGGTGTTCCGCAGGGATCGGTCCTGGGGCCACTCCTGTGGAACATCGGATACGACTGGGTGCTTCACGGTGAGCTCGCAGTCAGTGCCGCCGTCACGTGCTACACGGATGACACGCTCGTGACGGCGTGCGGAGCGACGTACCGCGAAGCGACCCTGAAGGCCACGACCGCGGTTGCCCAAGTCGTGGAGCGGATCCGGCGGCTGGGTCTCGAGGTGGCTCTCGAGGTAATCGGATCGGCATCAAGCCCCAAATAAAATATTTGGGGGTCGTGCTCGACGGCCGATGGGACTTCGGAGAGCACATCCGAAATCTGGCCCCCAAGTTGAAGGACACAGCTCTCGCTTTGGCGCGGCTGCTGCCCAACATGAAGGGGCCCGATGACTCCTGCAGAAGACTCTACGCGGGGATCGTGCGGTCCATGGCCCTGTATGGGTGCCCAATATGGGCGGAGGCTCTGAAGGCCAGAAGTGTGCGGATGCTGCGTGCTCCGCAGCGGGCGATGGCCATCAGGGTCATCCGCGGGTACCACACGATCTCCTTCGAGGCGACGAGTCTCCTAGAAGGAACTCCGCCAAGGGACCTGGAGACGAGAGCCCTTTCGCAATTATACCAGTGGCGAAAGGAGGCGCGGGAGCAGGGACGGAACCCCGAGCCTCGAGAAATCGAGGCCGTGCAGTCCCAGCTCCGCCAGGCCATCGTGGTGGAGTGAAAGGAACGACTTGGGCGACCAAGCGCAGGGCACGCCGCAATAGCGGCGGTAAGGCCCATAATGGAGGATTGGCTAGAGAGGCGACACGGAAGCCTCTCGTACCGACTAACGCAGGTGATCTCCGGGAAGGGGAGCCTCGGGGACCACCTGCAACGGATCAGGAAGGAGCCAACGCCTGAGTGCCATCACTGCGACGCGAGCGAGGACTCGGGTCTGCACACGCTGGCGGACTGCCCGGCGTGGGAGGCGCCGAGGCGTGACCTAGTGGCAGCCATCGGATCGGCCTCTCGCTCGGCAGCATGATTGCGGCAATGGTGCGGAGCGCGAGCGCGTGGGCCGCCACCGTCTCCTTCTGCGAGCAAGTAATGCTCGAGAAGGAGGCGGCGTGCGGTTTTAGTTGGTTCAAGCCCGACATAACCGCCCCCGCTGGCCGGCGGGCGGGTATCCGAAGTTATTTCCGCACGAAAAAAAAAAGGTATGAAACTGTAAGTCAGATAGAACGATCTACAGTATTGTAGCGACCTGATCTTAACCGGTCTCTGTAAAGAAAGAAATTCACAATGTCACTGAATGTAATAAAATGCATGCATCCTATAGTATATGAAAAACACGACATTGAGCAAATACCTAGTGTAATTTAACGCCAGTAGCGTTAAATTACACTAGGTATTCTGTAGTAGTACAGTAGTATTCTGTAAGGTGAAATTAGTCCTAGTCGTAAAACTTCAAATTCAAACAGGAAGTTTCTGTTTAAGCTCCAAAAACAAAATTTAATAATATAAAACACTGAATTTTCATACAATTTAGTCTCCCGCTCTGCTGTGCTCGTTAACAATGAATTTCCATACACTTTTCTCGCCCGCATATTTCTACGGAAGTTTTGTCTCCCGCTTAGCATGTTAACAATGAATTTTCATACGTATTTGTCTCCCGCATATTTTTACACAAATAATAATATACATTCTGCCTAATTTGTGAAAAAGTACTTTGTTACTTTCTGACTCTGAGTAGGTGTAGTACAAAAGTAATTTTCTCACCATTTATGACACAATACCTACTGTCCTAGGAATATTTCAGATGGGACCGTAAAAAAAAAAGCTAATATGTACATCTTGAGTAATCTCTATATTATTATTTACTATACTTCATTGTTTCTAAACCAAACCCAATATCACAGTGCAATTACACCGAAACGACGGCGACGGATAAACAAAAGATGTATCAACAACTACGATTACCTATCTAATTTGTAAAAGTTTATATTATTTCCCGGTTTCAAAACCCATGAGCTTTATAAACACGTGAAACTCGGGTATAAAATTCCTACTAAATATTAATGCTAACTAGGCTACAATGAACGGTCAGACTCAGAATACACACATAAGACAGTCAGAGTGGAGTGTGATGTGGTGTGCATCAGTCTGCTCTGACAGATTCTATATTTTCAGCATTTTTTTTTTGAATCTACGATATATAAAACCTGATTTTATTTATTCTGCAGCTTCGCTCTCTAGAAGTGGGTACTGAATTCCCCAGTATCACAAACCTGCAACTACTATCGGGCGAGTTAGAACAAGACGGGGCAAGGCTCAGGTCTTTGGACCTTAAATTCGACTTGGCATATGACGGCAACTTCAAGATCGATGTGGATGCAGTTATGTTGCTGGGTAAAATCGCAAACATATCTATTACTGGTGAGTATTATTACCAAATTCAGTATATTTATTATTTGTAGGTAGGTTCTAACTGCTGCAAACGGCTCTGTCCACGTGCCGTGGACGTGGCACGAAATGAAAAGTATTCTATCTCTTTCAGGTTATAATTTATCTCTATGTCAAATTGCACGAAATCAGTGTAGATAACTAGTTGTAAAAAGGCAGACAGAGTTTCTTCTGCATTTCATGATATTAGTTAGTATGGATTATAATATTTTATTGGACAGTATAACCGTCAAACCCCCATGGCTTGGCGGCTATACGACGAATAAGCACCTACAAAAGGGGGAGAAGGGGCACATTGATGCACAAAAATTCAAACTCATTTTTAATGAATGAAATTCCTCTGAACCTGTGCCTAATATTGAATAGCATAATGCGACACATAGTAAGCCTGCAGCTATACAAAAAAAAAGTTTATAAAATGTCCAGTACAAATAGAATTTCAATATGCAAAATCGATTGCAACTTCTTCATAATATATATGTATATTTAATAAGAAAGACATTTTACGAATAAACATTAAGCGCTGTTAGTATTAGAGCCGAACTGAAAACTTCTTCTAATATAAGAACTTATGATACTTATGAATCTGAAGCTCTTGAGAATCACGGTTATTTAGCGACGTAAAAACGTACACTAGCTATAATACACATAACAAAGTTTCACGCCTGTATCCCCGAAGGGGTAGGAAGAGGTGTAGGACACACCCAGGATTCGCCAGTCATGTTTAGGTCCCAATGTAATAGGGGGCAATACATACATATGAAGCAATAAACTTCCTTGGAATAAGAACTAGATGGAATGCTTTTTTCTATTAGATAGGTCTAGGTCCGACTTAAAATCCGTTCAGTAGTTTTTGCGTCCACCGCGAACAAACAGATAAACAGACAAGAATTTCAAGAAAATATTTTTATGTTCAGAATCGCTACTTTAACATAACCCAAGTTTTTTTTTATAAATCTTGAATGTACAGACACAACTAATTTACAATTTATAATAGTACTAGCGGACACCAGCGGCTTCGCACGCGTGATATTTTGCATGTTTAATACATATAAACCTTCCTCACTCTATCTCTTATCTTCCTCTAATCACTCTATCTATTAAAGAAAACCACATCAGAATCTGTAGTGTAGTTTTAAAGATTTAAGCATACATAGGGACAGACAGACGGGAAAAGCGAATTTGGTTTATACTATGTAGTGATAGATTACCCCCACAAGGGCGGGCTAAATAACTATGTCTTTCGGTCCTAAAGATTAATAGACGAGCTTTTTGCTCTTAAAAAGTATTAAACTTTGACATTAAAAAAATCACATGTTCTGTTTAGAAAACTATAGCTTCTTTTCACCTTCACTTCACCCCTGATCTCTAGTATAGTGAAGTTAACTTTAATATTTCTAATACAATTTCAGTGGAAAGCATAAGTGGAAACGTACGAGTTATGTTTCGTCGAACACCCTACACGCATTGGGCGCTCGCCTTCGAGTCTCCACCCAAACTTGAGCTCCGCGTGCGTGGCAGGTTCCAAGGAAGGCAGATCAAGCCTAGGCTGGCTTCTCTAGTTGCAGCACATATCAGAAGAGCAGTCGCGCAAAGGCATACATTGCCAAATTATAAAATACGGTAAATTATTGAAGTTATTCTACTTTTAGCGAGATAATGAAAAATTATGAGAGCAAAATTTTTACGACGTGCGCGCACACTGTCACTAAATACCGACACCAAGAAGTTAGTTAGAAAACCGACACCCTGAAGTTAACTAGTCAACATTTTACTTAGAGTACGTTTGTAGAATTTGAGGTTAGTTGACGGTATGTATTATTTATTTACATCATAAACTAAAATACATTTTTACATTATTATTTCTACAAACGTAGGATAACGCGAAGGATATTTTTTTTAGATAGATTTTTATCTTGTCACGTCAAAAAAGTATAACTTCTTACGTGTGTACATAAATATACACACACTTTATTTTACAACTCATGAGCTTAATTGTGTGAATAATAAAATCGAGTCATCCAACTAACTAAGCAGTGGACGACTGTGAAAAGGCCCTAGTACCCAGTGATCCATGATGGCTCACAGCAGGCCATGGCCATTGTGTACAGGAGGTAATGGTATAGACACAGTGACGGACAACTTGCCATGGTGGCGCGCAATAGAAATGTTGCTGGTTTTTTTGGTACATTTTAAAGGAATCGTGGTGTAGCGTGCCCTAAATTAGGTTCAAGAATAGATAATCCATTAAGCAAATTAAGTGTAGTATGTATGACTAACTTAAAACTAAAATTATAAGCACAAAAAAAAACATTTACATGTGGTTTATATTCTGTCTTTACAGCTAAATCCAATTAAAATTTACAGCCGGGCAGGGGGATTGTGGTCGCAGCACTAGTGGGACCGGTGGGTGTCACGCGGTGCTGCGACGACAATCCTCTTCTGATGAGGCCGTCAAGCTGAGTGCCACCATTGTTAACATGGTATGTGTATGTAATGGTGACCCTCTTTCTTGGACTTTACCTTCAGCTTACCATCAGGCGAGGTGAAGTCAAATTGACGTGTCCTAAATATAAAAAAAAAAAAAAAAATTGTCAACCCATGAAATGAATATTGTCAAATCTTTGACACATTCTTTATCTAGAGACGCCTCTTGTGTAATTAATACCAGCCAAGTCCTATGAAATCTAATTCGAACATTTTGAGGAGCCACCTACTGTCCTCCTACTATCCTCACATTTCTTAGGTAAGTCAAAGAAGTCACAAACTACTTTTACGGAAATTTTAATAATTGCCGGTAAAATAAATTATGATGAAAACCTCCCTACGCGAAATCTTCTAAAGTACAGTCATTCTTGTAAATTCCAGTACAAAACCAAAAGGTAATTTCGACAACGATGTAATAAATCTAAGGCACCTATTCAAACTTCATTTCAAAAATACAAGTTTTCATTTTATCTTCATACATTAGCACAAAAATCAGCCATATATATGGTAATATTGATGGCATGGACGCTTTGAATTCTAATACTGTTCATCATCATTCGAACGTAAATCCCGGTTGCACCCAAAGCTCGAACTAAGGAGCTCGTGGAATTGCACTAATTAGGTACAATTTAATAATACAATTACAATACACAATACAATATACAATACAATTTAATAACATAAAACCTACTGACTACGACGTTTACTGAAATAAATTTCTTATATATTATTTTCATTAAACTTAACAATAAACAACTATTGTACAGGTGCGTCAAGACATTACATCTAAATGCTACTTTAATAAAGTCGAAAATAACTATAAATTATGTAACCTGTCCTCACCTTAAAGATAAAACTTTTAAATGCTGATATCCAAATTGTTTATTTAGGCTATCGAAATATTTACCGACAGATAACCGCAATCAGCAGGTACTTACTATTTACAAACGATAAATGTGTTTGATAAGTCATCTATAAATAAATGATTTAAAAATCAAACATTCCATTCGACAGTTATAAGCCGTTCTTCCCGAAGTCAGATCCCGGAAGCACAGAAGGTGAAGATGGGCCGACTCCAAACGGACGACTTACTGTGCGACTTATGGAGGTCTCCAGATTGCAATGGTCAGGTGGGGCTGCGAGTGTACGAGCCGCCTTAGCTGTTGATTCACATGGATGGGTAAACGTTTTTGTTATTTTTAAATTAAGTATTGGAATTCTTAAATCGATAAAATTTTTTTTTGTTCCGTACAGCAAGTCTAGTTCTATTTTTTGTGGGCAATTACTTCTATAATGTATAATACATTATAGAAGTAATTGACCACAAAAAATAACTTTTAAGGAAGAAGATAACATCAAACATTTTATTAATTTTCTCAGGTATCACTTCGCGGCGGCATTTTAGTACTAGATGTAGTATTGCCATCTATCACGGGGCATCTGGGGCTCGTGTGCTGTCAAGGCGTCGGGGCAGTGCTGGTCGACACCGTTGTGCCAATGTCCCCCGCATACCGCGCTGATTTAAGAAGAGATGACGTTGTGCTCGCTATTGACAATAAACCTGTCAATAACGTTGCGCAGGTAAGGTTCTACCAGATATTTAAAAACAATGTACCACCAGTGAATATCTTAATCACGATGGTGAAGGCTCAAGCCGCATAACCCTGCTTTTGAAGTCACAGAAATATGAATTATTTTTCTCCTGTTAAGGTAGATACTACATAAACAGTTTTTATTATTCTTACTTTATATAACATAACATAACATAACTTCACGCCTGTATCCCTGAAGGGGTAGGCAGAGGTGTATTACACACCCACGATTCGCCTGCTATGTTAAGGTCCCAATGTAATAAGGGGCGAGCCTATTGCCATCTACCGGGCACAATATTAAGCGAGCGATAATTAACATTTATTAATGCACACTTATCTACGAAAAGTCAGAGGTGTGTGCCCGGGGCGACTGGGGATCGAACTCGAGACCTCGTCTCAGCAGTCCGTTACGTACGCCACTGGGCTATCGCCGCTTTACTTTATATACAACTAGGTATTCAGTCTTGTTAGGTAATTCGACTACAATACCGAGTAGTAACATCGGTAAACTTCTTAGCTTTAGAAGTATATCCAGAGATATACTTCTAAAGCTACCAGATACTTGGACTCTTGGTGTAGTTACATTATGGTGGGCTTAGAAAAATGGTTCATCTTGACGGTAACTATACTTCACAGAGTAAATATCACTGTTTTAAGAGAGAGTCTATACTTCATACTGGTTTTGAGGTTTGAGTTTTGAGGGAGAGAGCTCCATATACACGGTGTATAGCTCCATCCTTCTCCCTCCGCTGAACTGTATTGCTTATGAATTGCTTTAAGAGCATCGTGGTAAGGCCCCTGTATGAACAATTTCCAAAAAGATACCATTACTTTCTAGGTCTGTAAACTCCTCCGCCTAGTTGAACGCCGCGCAGTCACAGTACGCGTGAGACGAGGTGGAAGCGGCGCGGCTACTCGGCGGGATGACTCCAACGAGCCTAAGAGGATGAAACCAAACTTTTCCTTCCGAAGAGTCTCTGAGGTAATGGAGGGAGTCCGGCTACAAGGTATGCGAGTAGCCGCATCTAAAACACAGGTGTGTGGAGGATTCTTTCTTTTATTTGAACACTGAAAGTTATCCTAATGTATTACATATGTAGTAACATATTTACTATTGTATAATCACCAGGACCCCGAGTCCAGTCCAGCCAAAACAGCAGAGCCTCAAAACGAAACTGATGCACAAGCCAAACAAAAAACTGAACCAATACGACAGTCAAAATCCACGGAACAGCCGCCTTCAGCAAACTTCGGCCTACGGAAGCGTCGGTGCTCAGTTGAAAACAAGTCTTCCGATAGCTCAGCCGGTAGCACTCCACCAGCCTCCGGAGCTAGTACACCCCTCAAACAAGCGAATGCCAACAAGACAGTCAAGCATACCGATATCCCTATCATACGCACAGATTCATCAGAATGCAAGACGTCCGAAAAAGAAGCCGCTGAGGAAGACGAACAAGTATTTGAAACAGGAGGCCCAAGACAAACTGAACATGTGGAGATTTGCCAAATGTTCTGGACCAAAAATACACCTCTGAAACCAATCATACCATTCGATGAAGAAACCGAATTTAAACTAAACGAGAATCACAAATATTTAAATATAAACGTTTGGGCCACAGTGGCTGGAGAAAGAGATGAGATTCTTTTAGGATACTTGAATATTCCATTGACTGCGTTACTGGCTGAATGCCAAGATTCCACAGTTCCGCATCACATGAAGAGGTACCAGTTCTTACCGCCAGATGTCGATATCAAGTTTAGGTGAGAAAGCTTAAAAATAATTTATTTCGCTAGATGTCTCTCTGTCCTAAATACTATATCCAAATCCTATTCAAGTATAGTAGCAACCAACTAATCGATTACCTGTGATAGTAGTATTGAATAACGAGATTATAATCCTATTTCTCTCAACTTTTCTAATTCCACAGTCTTATAAATCTTCCGGGAAAACTGAATAAAACAAAAATCTTTTCTTGCATGTCTTTCATATTAACTACAAGTAAGCATTCTTCCCATAATTAATAACATAATACTATTTATGTGTAAAATATTTTTAATTAACTATTCATTTCCTCATTTTAAAACTATTATATTTTAATTTATACATAGCAAGCTCTGCTCGAAATCGAAATCGAAATCGAAATCTGTATTTTCTAACTGTAAAGCGAAATCATTATTATTGTCCTATTGCGCAATCCACATGACATTCCTGAGTACTCCTGAGTAATTGCCTAAATGATGCTATCAATTGAAATATAATGAAACAATGTCTGACTAAAACTGACTTAAAACAACATCAACTGAAAATACCTCCACTACTCATGATAAATATTTCGATACCTTGCTATGGGTGATGAGTTTTATTATCTTTCAGCAAAAGTCATAAATTATCGTCGCATGCGGGGTTCGAGCCCTGCCTCTGCTTCGGCGATGCGCTCGTCTGGTGGGAGTGGGAAGGACATGGTACAACTCGAACGGCTTCCAAAACACCTCGAGACCCCGTGCTTCCAAGGCCCCCGAAACCATCCAGAGCAACCCATGATTTTGTACGAACGCACTTCCATAGGTCAACGCAGTGTGATTTCTGTAATAAGAAGGTAAGTGAAACTTCGTGTTTGATTATTAACTATATAGAAAGATTGCGGTAAGAATAGAAAGAAGTCAAATTATTATGATATAATTGACTCCACCAAACCCAACTTTCGTATATTTCCACAGATCTGGCTGAAAGATGCGATGCAATGTCGGAACTGCGGCCTATCGTGCCACAAGAAATGTGTCACCAAATGCCAAGAGTCTTCGCCCTGCGTTCCCAAGCAAGACCGAGGTATATTTAAATTTAAATAACTACTTACCTTCCTTTTTTTTAAGCGGTTTGTATAAATAGCTTAGGGATGCCTGCAACATAAATTACCAACATAATCTCCCAGTGATAGTTAATAAGCTTAGGTGACCGTTAATCCTCACACTTCAAAACCGTCTGGGCCCGATTCGGTAAAATACAGTTTTTTAAAAACGTGTGTAAAAATTAAAATTTCATAATATTTTTTTTTTAAGGATGATAGGCTCCCCTTTTGACCTCTATCTCACCTGGTCGTAAGGGACTATATGGTCTACGATGGATCACGTTTGCTTAGAAGGAACCTATTCACTCGAGACTTGAAGATTCCGAGGTTATAGCTTTCCGGAAACACAGACTCAGGCAGGCAATTCCACTCCTTAGCTGTACGCATAATAAATGTGTCGCCGAAATGTTTCGTGCGTATGAGTGCCAGATGGTTACCGGACACGGGTGTTTCGGTAAGTATCTGTGGCGCATCCACCGGGAGACAACGACGCAGTGCCAGCACTGCGAGGATCCTGGCGAAGACACGGCACTCCATACGTTGGTGGAGTGCCATGCGTGGGCAAGTCAACGCCGGGATCTCGTTGCGGTCCTGGGCGTGGACGTTCTATCGTTGGAGACCATGGTAAGGGCCGTGAGTTGAAAACAATGAGTGGTTCTGACTTTTCCTTAATAATCGAATTAAAATCACGCGTTTTGAATAGTTCTCATCACTGAATTTAGTCCTTAGTCACATACCGTTGTTTGTTGTTGTTTAATGTTATTTCGAAATGATTATCCTCCGGTTGCAAATATTCTACCATCTACTCACAGATGTGCCAAGGTAGACTTGAAGGCGGTTTTAGGGTCGGTCA
The DNA here is from genome assembly GCA_946251805.1 of Cybosia mesomella. Lineage (NCBI taxonomy): Eukaryota > Metazoa > Arthropoda > Insecta > Lepidoptera > Erebidae > Cybosia > Cybosia mesomella. The sequence goes on from OX276390.1 coordinate 8,728,550, forward strand.
CGACCAAGTGTTATAAATAGAGAATATATTTTAAGTACTCTATGGGTACAAGTGACACCCATAATGACCAAAAGCTACAATAAATACGTAACCACGGCGGTGGCGGATCGTATATTTACTTGCTACTTTACCTGACTCACTTACTGACGCCTGTTTATGCGGTAAGCAGACTTAAAAGCCTGCCATTTACTTCGGATCTTACACACTTCACTTCTTCTTCTAACTATATTGGCATAACAACCATCAGAGGAGGCTAAATATTTGTTTGCTAAAGTGGAAGCTTTGGAAGACTGAAATTATGGCGTTATTGAAGCAGACAATTCGCCCTGAAAATTTGAGAAAGCATCACAAAGTACTTCTACTTATGCCGTGTTCTGCCAGGGAAAAAGTTCCCAGCTACTGGGAAATCTGCACATCGTCACTATTTTACATTTGGATATTTCCTTGTAGAATGTAGTGCGTTAATTTATTTGGGGGTATCAATTTATCACTCGACTTCTCTGCCTGAATTTTTAGTCCAGTTGGTTTATAAATTAGGTACAAAATAGATATGAAATACGTCTTTCTCCCACAGCTGCTTCTACTCTTAGATACTTCAAGAGCTTCCTCTATTATCAGTTAATGATTCATACAAGCCTTCCAGTTTTGAGTGTTTCTGACCTGCCATTTTTACAATACAACATCAATTAAATCTGTGTTTGTACTGCGCGTCGACCCCGGCTTACTACTACTAATAAGTACTAATGTTATGAATAGTCGAATAAGATACAATTTAGTGCCTTTCTTAGCCGGGAAAGACTTGAGTTGGATTTTGTGTTACGATTATACTGCTTGCTTAGGACTTTGATGAATGTTTGTAAAGAACTACATGCTTTGTCTTCTAGATCACCTTTCTTGATTTTATCAACCCAAAAACGGACAGGCGGTATAACCGTTGTCATCTGTACTAATATTATAAAGAGGAAAGATTTGATTGTTTGTTGATTGAATAGGCTCTGAAACTACTGGACTGATTTCAAAATATTTTTCACCATTAGAATGCTACATTATCCCTGAATAACACAGGCTTTTTAAGGAATCATTACTTTCGCGAGTGTAACCGCGCGGCGATACTAGTTATTTATATAATGAGAGGTTGTGTCAAAATTAAGGTTTTTAAAATACTATTTTGTAATTAAAAATCTAGTGGGGCGGAAATCACACAGTGATTGTCAAACTTCGGGCCAAACTTAGATATTTTTGTTGCAGTATTTTTATTCAAAATTACAGACCTTAGGCTTTATGCATATTATTTGACGCGTCTTTATATATTGAGTAATAAATATGAAGAAAATGAAATCAAATCAAACGCCTTCGACGTCAAAAACACAAAAAAATGATTTTATATTTCAGTTTCTTTCAGAGTCTGGTTGTTTTATGTAAATATACAATATACGTATTGTCATTGTCACTCAAATGTCAAAGTCAAATACGCGTTACTCTGATAACTCGAAAGAAACTCACTTGTAAAAGTTTTTTAGAGACAATTTGTATGGTAAGTACCCGAAACCTTGAACGTACAAACCCCAAAATCTAATCAGTTCTTCCCATTAACCAAACAAGATGACTGGCGAAAGAATTTTTTAAATCGGATAAGTGGTTCTTGAGTTATTGCGTAAACAGACATCCAGACATCCAGACATCCAGACATCCAGACATCCAGACATCCAGACCAACAGACAGACCGACACAAAATTTTTTTTTGCTTAATTAGACTTAGAATCATGTGAAACGTCGAGAAAATTTATAAAAAGTGCGTGTAAGATTTTGTTTTTTTTTGCGTGATTTTAAGACTTCGGTGTCCACCTGGTTGGTGGCCCGAAGTAATATTAAAAAATGCTTATAAATATAAAGCATATTTCTATTGGCAGCATATTTAAATATAATTGTTAAATGTACAAGGAAACGGTTTAAGTATAATTTTATAACCTGTCTATTGTTTGAATTCATTAGAATATGACCACAGAAGCTGCTACAAAAAAGCTAAAAAAAGTGTTATAGATTAAGACATAACGACTACTTACATAATTATAAGGAATTCATAAACATGTATGTAAAACTAAAGTCTAATTAAAAGTAGACGGGTTAATATACGCCACCTATTTGGATACTTTATCCGTTATTGAAATGATAAATTTACTTTCTAAGATAGAAAGGAAGAAAAAAAGTATTATAATTGGAAACAAACAGTACCTACTGATATATCACTTTATCATTCGAACGATACGCATCAGTGAAAACGAGACAAATTTCCGCTCTAAGTTTTTGCACTCCAACTTATGATATCTTTGGTTGCAACCTTATTATGGTCAGTCTGCATCTACTCTCACTAATATGCTTTCCCTTGTAATCAATTATGAACTGGACATCACTCTTTAAAACGAACGCGAATAATAGATACTATATTTTAATTTACTATCGACCACTCTACAAAAAAAAATACTGAAAAGATGCATAGTCGTCATTTTGTTTTAAAATAAGTAGAAAACGTTGACCTAATTATTTTTTATAAATGCATTTCAAATCGTCGCAATTAAATAAACCTGGTGATTATTCACTTATTTTAGTCAATGACAGAATAACAGTCATGGTTATGTGGTGATTGTTCGTAGGTAAGTGGGTACTGAAATCTGCCAACAGTAAGTCATACATAAGAAATGAATTCCCTGAACTGCGTAAGTTTCTTGAACCTCATTTGACCCTCGTATGAGGTTGAGTACGATCATTTCACGTTAAGCTTCTTTCGAATACACGGAATTAATTTAAGCTCTGCTATTTTCAGCGCGCATTTGTATGAGACCTGCTTTTAATTGGATAATTCCTTTTTCACGTCATTTAATTTAGCACATACATCCTGCGACAAGACAAAGAAAACAATATCTTAATATATCTTTTAAATATTTATAAATGTAAAAGATTTTTGCTGGAAACTCGATTCTTTAAACTATATAGATAAGATGTAAAAAATTCATCTCAGTCTCATCATCATCATCATCATCATATCAGCCGTAGGAAGTCCACTGCTGAACATAGGCCTCCCCCATTGACTATCGTCTATTGCGGACAAATGCTTTAAAATTCAGTTGCAAGATTTACCGAACATACATACCTAGACATACCTACATACATTGCAAGTTAAATAAAAGCTTGTAAAATAGTAAATAAACGGTATTAAATCACTTTTATTCCTTCCATAGCGGCTAATGTAAGAAATTCCATTAAACATATCCGAATAATTAAATGTGAATGGAATAAATCGATTCTAAAATTGGTCGACAGCTGATGTTGATCCAATATCATACAAACATTTACTAGCTTATGATCAAGAAAGTGAAAAACAGTTCTGTTCGATTAACTGTTATAAATAACATAAACAAAAACACAGTAGCCTCACTACGTCTCTAAACGTTTGCCAAAAAAATATTTAAATTTAGTGAATATATTACGCCGTGATCAAATCTTTGTTCGCAAATATTTTTCCTGAACGCGAAAAACAAAGAGGATTAATCCTCTTTCCTCTCAACACTCGAAAGACGCTATTTCAATATGTGGAAATCTGACTCTTCGGAGGTTTATATTGAATTTATTCTGCAAAAGGAATTAAATTTACGTACTTTTGGTATATATTTGTTTCTTTAGCCGATCTCTTTGAAAGCACGCCAAAATGTTTTCCTTACTGTCGGCTATTTTAATGGCCAATACGGTCGATAACCTTCGGATATTTTAATGTTTGGAAACATTTTAATCAAGTAGATAATGTTTTCCATGTATTATGGTTTTGGTTGGATTCTCAATGTTGTCCACACTACGTTTCTATGATACATTTTTTATATCGTTAATTTGTTAGGAGGAATGCCATAATATGTTCCAAAATTAAATTTCTATCCGGCCGGCCACGGAAAACTGTCACGCTAAAGTAGAACTGTGCTGGATACGCTCGTCTTACCTATATATATCTGTAAAGTTTCGGGCACACAAACCATCGAATGGATCCCACAACACGGTAGGCAACAATATGGCCAACCTAGACAGAGAAAGTACGATCTATGTGTGAAAAACTGAAAAAAGTGGAAAGAAATGAACCGTACGGGCTCATACAATATTACGCGCGTTGCTACCTGCACAGGAAAAGGAAACGAAGGAAATAAGACCAATATTCTAACACACTGTTTCTGGCCGAATTTCTGGCCGATGCAGTCGCTCGAAAGACGTCTTCTTCTCGACGTCTCGAAAGTCGTCGATGCCTTGTGAAGAGGTAATGAATCGTATATAGGCAATGAATCGTGGTGAAGTGCATAAGTGCAAAAGTTCAAAAATTACGAGTTATTGTAATCAATATTTCAAAAGCAAGCAAATACTCTGAAGGCGGATATTACTCCAGTTCTTAAAATACACTAATGAGAGCGGTGAGACAATGCTTGCGCATTTAAATTTGAGTTTTAAATCAAAAGCAAGTACTTCAGAGAAATTGATCAACAATATGATCGTACATATTCTGGCACCATTTTCTTGAACGGCTAAAATATCCCAATAACCCTATGATACCACAGTATTGCATATTTAGTGTGATACTTAACAGAATCGCTTCAGAAATACAGATAGCATTCCTTTCATATTCCTGGAGCACTTACAATGGCATTACAATTTGGCAAGCAAGCAGCTTTCACCTGTTGCCTTAAGTGTAATATTTATCAACACAGACACGTGATTATTACGTTGCACTACATTTTGTATACAAGGTGTGTAATCGAAAATAATTGCTGAACGTGTTAGCTGCTCGGCTTCAGTTTCGCACGTGTACAACTGAAAATAAAAATAAAACTATTAATAAAATCAATACCAAACGGCATACGATAGGATCCATCTTCACCCGCAATGCTAATCGGTAGATGGGGAAGGTAGAGGAAAAAAATCGGTTCAGCCGTTTTGAAGTCTATATAGAGATTACATATACACACATCGATTTTTATAACAATAGATAGATGTACCTCAACCGAATACCGCACGACACGGGTAAGCTGCGAAGTTTTATGTGACACTACTATGCCTATGGTGCCCACGTGCCTTTTACCAGATTGTGGCCCATACTCCGCACTTAAAATGAATGGTCTGTCAATCCGCTTAAATGACTTTAAGAGCATTGATGGTGCATAAGCAGGCCAAGCATGTACCAACACTTGAAGCAAAACTACTTATTACAGTTCTTACCTCATACATTAAACTACATTCGCGGCTGCACGTAGATATAAAGATACTATTCACAGTAATGAGCATAAATACAGTAAAATATACTTATTAAAATGAACATTTCCAACAATTCCAACACGGCCATCGTATCACAATGTTTTACGCGGAAGAAAAGTGCTCCACATTGTTTCCTTAATGAGCTGCCGAGTTACAATTGATTAATGTTTATATCGTTGGTATGTACCTACTGACTGTTATTTAATATATTTAGCTTTAAATTTCTACTAACTATGAACTTCAATGGCTGTGGTCTTTTAAAGCTCGCTTTTGCTAGCTAAAATTGAATCGAGTGGGTCACAATGTGCCACTTCTGATTAGTGTTGCCCATTGCAAGACCAAGACGAGACTTGAGCCAGTCTTGGTCTTGGTCTTGCACCGATACCCCTGGTCTTGGTCTTGGTCTTGGTCTTGCACGCTCAGTCTCGGTCTTGGTCTTGGTCTTGCAGCAAGAGTCTTGCGAGTCTTGCAAGTCTCGCACTTATCAATTGCTTAGTGTGATTTAGTAAGATATGAAACATCGTAATGAAGTATGGAAACTTGAGATTACATTGACATAGATTCCTATATCAATGACTTGACATCATTTTTTAAATATTGTCAAGATAAATAGTGATAGTAATCGTAATCACCATATATGGAAGGAAACATAATAAAGACAAAGTATGCAAAATACTATTTATTGAAATTATCAATTTTAAGCTCAAGAAACATAACTATAAACATGGTAAATATCAGGTAGATTTTTAATAATATTAATAATAAGAGAATTATTATAATAATTCTTTTGACCAAGAATTAATGCAAAGTAACCACCTGGCTGACTCATCACTTAACCTATTTCTGTGTTTTCTTATTACTAGTGATGCTTTAGAAAATAATCTTTCAGCGGGTACTGAAGTTGCAGGTATTGAAAGAAAATCACGAGCCATCTTGGATAAAATCGGATATTCCGTTTCATGCGTCCTCCACCACTCTAAAATGTCTTCCGAGCTGGTGGCTCTCGGCTTACTTAAATACTCCTCCAACTCGTCAGTTTTCATTAAGCCACAGCCAGATCCTGAAGACGTAGAGGGACCTGTGTATAGCTTCTCGAAATCTATTATGTCTTCATCTTCAATATCTTCATCATGATCGTGAAGAATATTTTCAATATTTTCATTGTTCTGTGGAGACTTAGACATAAGGTTTATTGTACTTTTATATTGCGTATAAATTTCATTGAATTTGCGCAGGCTTTCTGTTTTTATTTGCTGTCCCCACGTAGTCATTTCGAAAGAGACTTTCGAAATGACTACGTGGCGAGCTTTGTGCCTAGGGTCTAAAATTAAACTTGTACAGTAAATCCAGTTGCTCTTCTTATAATGCTTAAGCATTTTATCTCGGGCTGCTTGAAAACCCAGAACGAGCTTTTCGTCCACTTCGGTTCGATTTGGTTTCTCGTCTAATTGTTTTGCCATGGATTCAATTTTATCCAGTAAAAGATTGAATGACACAACGACTAGCGGTATTGTAACATATTTTTCTCCACCAAGTTTAGTTGATAAAACTTTAAAGTTTATTAGAAACTTATATATTTTGTCGAGTATTCGCCATTCAATTTCCGTGATTTGAAAATCGTTTAATTCGCTGACAGAAGTACACAATATGTTAATACCCATTCGGACTTTTATACCAAATCCAATCATATCATGTGTAGAATTCCATCTTGTTGGACAGTCAAGTATGGGATTAAGATCAGCTGGCACACCAGATGCTTCACAAGCAGAGTGGAACTTTCTTTTTAAGATCTCACTTCTTTTTATTTTACAACAAATACTGCGTAATTTTGTAATCGCTGTACGTGAGTCAGCAATATTTGGAATATGTTCTTCATCTTCTTCACTTTCCTCTTCATACTGCTGTTCTCTTTCTGCATTTTCAGTGTCACTATGTAATGCTAAAGTTTTTAATAAATCTTGTACACCAAGGTTCAAAAAGTGAGCAAAGCACCGGAAATGTTGATTGTCTGAGTCAAAATGTGGCATTTGTTTGCCAAGTTCAAACATAAATTGCGTATTTGCACTAGCGTTGTCGACCGTAATACCCTGTATTTTATCAACCAAATCATATTCAACTAAACATTCGTGGAAAATAGTTGCAATATCTTCCCCAGTATGTCGACCGTGTGAAGGCATAAAATCAAGGACTCGATATTTCCACTCGTTGTCTATATAGTGCACAGTGACGCCATAGTAACTCCTACCAGCAATAGAGGTCCATCCATCTATGGTAAATGACATTTTGCACGAGTAATGTTGTAGTCGGTTCTTAACATGAGATTGTAGTTCTTCAAATCGCTCTTTAATCTTCCGTCTGAGAGTAGACCTTTTAGGAAATACCATCATCGGGTTCGGGCAAATGGATCGAAAATATTCTTGTGTATCTTCATCATCAAAAAATGAGAAAGGAAGATATTTTTTCACAATCCAATCAACTGTAGCTGCCACAAAGTTTTCACTGCGGTTTCTAGAAAGTGCTGGCTGAAATAAAATAATAAAACATATTATGATAATTATATGATACAATACAACATCAATACTATGAATATTTTGTTTGTTCGTCGTTTAATTATTATTAATTAACAGCTTTTCACTAAATGTATTATGATAGTATACAGAGTGATCAACCCAAATGGGTCAGTGGGGAGAAGTTAGAAACTATGAGATATAGCGAGATTTGGTATTAGCAACCATGGCTTCGATTTTGGATATAATAATAATGACAGTCAAACTTTTCTTCTAACTTTCATACATAACCGGGAATCGAACCCGGTCGAAGTCTCTGTAAACAAATTCAGTTAATAATAATGACATTCAAACTTTTCTACTAACTTTCATACATAACCGGGAATCGAACCCGGTCGAAGTCTCTGTAAACAAATTCAGTTAATAATAATGACATTCAAACTTTTCTACTAACTTTCATACATAGGTAACCGGGAATCGAACCCGGTCGAAGTCTCTGTAAACAAATTCAGTTATTTTCGTTATTATTGTGAGAAGCGTCGATAGCTTAGTGGTTAAGGAGTCCCTTACTATTGAGAGGTCCCGGGCTCGAATTCTAGCCATTACACTACCGAATGTGAACCCACTCCTAGCACAAGCAATTTAGCTTAGTTGCAGGGGTTACCGGGAATATTAGTAATTAATCGGTCATAATTATGATTCATTTATCTGCATAGACCACTTTTTTATCTACATCGATATTTATGCATTACAAATTGTTTTGTTGGCGCACCAACGCAATTTGTAATGCATGGCGAGATATACGGCTCTGGGTCAGCCGGGGAGAGAAATGTGCACGACAATCTCCCACGCACAACCAATGACATGAGGCGGAAAAAAATGTTAAATAGGTATCTACCTACTTGTTACCAGAATTGCCATACTTTTATATGTTTTGTTGTTGGTAATTAGGTAGGTACCTAACTATAATTACGTATATTAACACTTAGGTAGGTATTTTTTCTTACCTGTCTATTTTCTCCATCTCTCATTAAAAACTTTGATATGGGCCCCTTTGTTGGCTTTTGCTTGATTAGTTGACTTGCAGGAAGTAATAGTCGCGATTCCTTCTCGTGAAAAGACAGTAGATGCTTCCTTAATCCTGAAGTATTTCTGTTCTTCATTTTGATTTCAACTTTCTTATGGTGGCATAACTTACATGTAGCAGTTTCAGTGGCATGAATTATATCGAAAAACTCATCAAATTTACTTTTTAGTCTTTTAGACCTAGTCCAACTCTCACTACTCTGACTAGAACTATTTGAATCTATGTCACTCATTTTAAAACCCGGTTGACTCTAAGCGCAGCTTAATCAAAACCAAAATGCATTTTTATCATGATGAACGCCCTTATATACAGCACATGCCGAAAGGCCAAAAGATACCTACATAACCTACGTTCGGCATCTATTGACAAAAATAATATCCTTCCAAAGACTATAAAAACAGAAACGTAATCTTAACGTAGTATCAAATTCCTCAAATCCAATCTCTGCAATCCGAGCAAAACAATAAAGTGACGGAGGTAACTAAGTGAATTCTATCAAAAGAGGAACGAAATTATTATTAATTGACTTCAACCCACCTTTTTTTAAGTTTTTTTAAGACTATTGCACTAAGCACTAACCCTATTAGGTAGGTTAGGTACTATCCCTGTGATCAAGTAGGTATAATACTATAACATCTATCTATCTTTATGGTGTGGCTACAATATTCATTGCAAGGACTATTGCAGGATTTGCAGGTTGCATGACAACTTGCAGGTTATCGTGTCCGTTCGTTATGAGTTATGACACTTTTGAGCACCCAGAAACTTAATTTAATTAGTCTTTGAAATGTCGGATACCTTTGACTTCAGAGCGGCAAAATCAAAAAAGAAATTCACTTGTCGCAAACTCTTTTAATATACCGCCACGTCTTTGTCGGTAAATATCAAAAATATCGTAGATTTATTGTATTATATGTATTAGCTGTACAGGGGTGAATTCAGGCGGAAATAGAATCTGGATATTCACTTTTTCCGATTTAAATCCATTAAATTCATGGAAATAGAATAATTGGATCACATAAAGTATAACTTTGATTCTCACACAAAACTCTATTTATTTTTAAAGCATTTATGTATCGATTTTATTTTAGTGATAAATAATTTCTGAGAAGTAAACTCATCATCACATTCATTGGTCACCTCTACAATTGGGCTGTTTAATTTTACGTAACGTAAGTATTTGCCGTGCTGGTTTGGTTCCCGGTGGAGTAGAATAGGACCACCCCATCTCTTTTCATGGGTGTCGTAGAAGGCGACTATGGGATAGGGGCTGTTCTACATCCGACAATAAACACACAGCCCAAGACAAAGTGCCCAATCGACAAAATGTTGGTGTTAAATACTCCTCTGCCTACCCCTTTGGGAATTACGGGCGTGAGCATATGTATGTAGGAATGTGTATTACGTATACAGTAATATACTTATATTACTGGTGGTAGAGCCCCGCTGGAACCGTTAGGTGTCAGCATGAATGGGCCGGCTCGACCGGGTAGTTACCACCCTGGCACAGAATATCGACGTAAAATAACAGATCTACTGTTGTGTTTCGTTCGGTGAGTGTCAGTTCCGGAGGCCCAAACTCCCATCCCTCCTCTTCCTCTCTCCCCTTCCGCCTCCTTTATCCTGCCTTTCTCTTTCCACCGTCTCCTTCAGGCGGTAACGCGTTAGTAGCAGCCTTGGTGTTGCAAACGTCTATAGGCTACGGTGACCACTTTCCATCAGGTGGGCCGTAGGCATGTTTACCGCCGTAGAAACATAAAAAAAAAAAACAGACGTAAACTGATTTTGATGAAACTTTACAGTAATATTAGGTACCTACCTACCTACCCACCTACATAGGCTAGATTTTTTGCAATAACCAACGTACACGTTCAGTGCAGTAAATAGTAACAATATTCAATTTGATAATGAATTAGTAGGTACCTACCTAGTAACCTACCTTGTATTTCAACACTATTTACACAAATAGCAATTAATGAAAAAATAAATATATTTATAATCGTCTTATTCGATTCTGATTAATCAGTAAAAACGCGCCCAATCCGTCCCCTTTCGCCGGTGTCCTTTGACGGCAGCCATAATGTCGTTTTATCTCTATATTAAAATCTTTATTTTAAAGCGGTATCTCTTTGATAAATGTTACACGTGGAGAGTAGGCATAAAGCTTTAGCGTGGCAAGTACATACATTTCCATGTGCCAAATAGGCAAAAATCGGCGGTATAATGGTATACGTACCTACAGTCAGTGATAGTTGATGAATCTTGAGACCTTTAATAGGGGCTGTCAATGAAATAATAGGTACCTACAACAAATGCATAGATCGATAAGTGCAAATAAGTGCAAGTTCTCTTTGTATCTACATGAAGCTTAAATAAATATAAAGGACTTCGAGTCTTGTGTCACATAAGTAAGTAGGTAGGTACCTACTCTCGGGAGAGATTTAGAACCCTCCCGGCCCGCCAAGCCCGCAATATGCGCGCCGCGCGGCGCAGGCGACTCAGACGCCGGAGGTCGCTTAACGACCTCCGTCCTCCATGAGCGCAGGCCTGGGGGTGACAGGTGGAGCCGCCTGTCACCCTAGCAGAAGCAGGCCGGGGCGGCGGGGCGAAGAGCGCTCTTCCCCCGAACCGGGGCAAGACGGGAACACCGTGGTTCGCAAACCCGAGGGGGCCTTCTCAAAACCGGAGATGGCCCTGGGTCAGCTGGGGTGCGAGGGACATGCCTTATGGGCCACCTTACACCCCGGCGTCTGAAGACCCGAGGCGGCGTGCGGTTTTAGTCGGTTCAAGTCCGACATAACCTCCTTCGCTGGCCGGCGGGGGGGTATCCGAAGGGATTTCCGCACGAAAAAAAAAAAAAAAAAAAAAAAATAAGGTACCTACTTTACATTGAAACTGCATATTCTCATAATAAGCGTCACGTCGTCGGCGGCGGCGTCGCCAGAACAGAACCGAGTGTCTTTAAAAAACGTTCGTTCCTCTGCCGAATGATAGTGGCTAGTGGCCTACCTACTTCTAAAAATATTAAAACACAAACCATTCATATTACACAGTAATTTAAAACAATTGAGGGACACGCGCCTATTACAGATTATGAATTAAAAAATCGTGTGTGTGTGTGTATCTACTTATTCTCGGGATAAAAAGTAGGTAACCTATGTGTTATTCTAGGATCGAGGCTCTAATGTAACTCTGTACCAAATCCAGAGCCGTTAGCCGTTAGAGCGTGATTGAGTAACAAACAAACATACAAACATCTTCACAAACTTTCACATTGACACTGCGCAAGTCGCCGCTCGCGCTGATTGTCGGTAACTAGTAACTACCGACAATGAGCGCGATTAAGTACCTAGTGTACCTACCTGCCTACGATGAAAAGAACTTCAGTCGTTGGCTAGCGCGGCTTGTGCCACGTCTATATTGGCACGCACGTCAGACATCGGGTCGTACGGCTGCCAGTGGTATGATACATAGGTATAACAACATGTGGCAATTTGTCTCTAAGGGAAAATGGAATAGGTACTAATTACCGCCTGTGCTCTTCATTAACTAGGGCTTTAGGTTCAAGGTCAGTGAAGTTTCCTTTCTATTTACCTACGCTAAACATAGGTAGGTATAAAAACATACTACAAAAAAGCAACAGGTAAGTATGGTGGTAAGTACCTTATCTCATCATCATTCTCTGAGCCTTTTCCCAACTCAGTTAGGGTCGGCTTTCTAGTCTAAGTTGCGGCTAACTACGATATTTTCCGTGAAGCGACTGACGTCGGACCTCCACAACCAATTAATTGGCGATATCGAAGTTCTGTAGTTAGACTAGTCGGACTTTTGAGGGCTCCAACTACCCGTAACGACTGTCACAGATGTTCGTATGGCAACCGGGACCGACGGCTTAACGTGCTCTCCGAGGCACGACCAGACCAATGCAAATACCCATTTTCATGCACACAAATATTTGCACTGAGCGGGGATCAAACCCGCGCCTCCTGCGTACCGGTCGCGTTCACTACCACTACGCCACGGAATAGGTAAGGTACCTACCACAGCCTCCGTCTATCATTCTATCAGTAGGTATAGACGTAGTAGGTACCTAGGTACTATTATTTATTCTGTGGTATAGAAACTAAATACCTAGTACCTACATACTCAGGTATTAAAAATGCTCAAATCTCAGTTTGACTTCACTGCAAGACTGCAAGAGTCTTGCAGACGTAGTCTTGTCTTGCGCAAGTCTTGCAAGGGTCAGTCTTGGTCTTGGTCTTGCAAAAAATAGGTGGTCTTGGTCTTGGTCTTGGTCTTGCAAAACTGCAAGACCAAGACCAAGACTGCAAGACTCTTGTTCTTGCAGTCCGATTTTGGGCAACACTACTTCTGATGGTCAGACTTTACATTTTATGCCTGTTTGACAACGCAACAGGTAGAGCTGGAGAAAAGAGCCAAGCAATAAAACTCATACCACTCCTTTCCAATTGTTAAATAACATTGTAAGGGTTTACAAATCAGAACTAATAATCAAAAAAAAATCACCGGTTAAGGCCTTTACAAACTCAGTATCCCCTTCTTCATCCAAACACCGAATCGACTTCCCTACGTTAACTTTTCTTTATATACCTTCTAACATTTCTTACAATACATCTCTGCTATTCAATTTCACAATCACTACCACATTACTATTCATAAAGATAGCGTTAGTCAAATAGTACCGAAGCTATAACTGAACCAATTAGTTAACGTTAGATAAGATGAAACGTAAGCAGCTAAATATTAATTAACAGCGAATTTTTCCTTGGGAAACCTAGTAACTCCAGTACAGTTGTTTTATTAAACTTCTACAATAAAACTACAATATTTGTATGAAATGATGAAAATATTAGCAATAGGATTGCCTATTTTTTCTTCACAGGAGTCGTATTATATATATATATATATATATATATATATATATATATATATATATATATATATATATATATATATATATGTATATATATATAGTATCGGATATCTTTCCTGTTATATCATTATATTCGCAGCTGACTTACAATAATATTTTATTATATCACCTGGTATCACCGGTCTGTCTTTTAACCGCCTTCTTACATGATGGAATGGACTGTAAATTGAACTGATGAATATTCATTTTATTGTGCAGAACCTTTGAAGAAACTAAACTGCTCACCTCCTGAGTTGATCATGACAGAAGCCGATTCCATCATCGACCCAGAATCGGATGATGAACCCGAGAGAAAAGATTCCCTCGAAGTTCACGAAGAAGGTAAGTTTTAAAAATAAGAGAGAAAAAATATTACAAGAAGATTTTCAATTTAATGATAACGAATTAAGAATTGGAGGAATTCAATTTATTTTAAATAATTTATAAAACACGTTTATATAGTTGATACATTGTATTTACCGGGGTGCCCGGCAATGGACACTTGGGCAGGACACCGTACGGTTTTAGTCGGTTCATGCACGACATAACCGCCCCCGCTGGCCGGCAGGGGGGTTTCCAAAGCGATTTCCACACATAAAAAAAATACATTGTATTTAGGCTGCTCATACATGATAGGTAATTGTTTTTCTGGTGTAGGTCAGTAAATTTAATGTAGAACACAATAGCACACATTTTATTCAATATATTATACCACAACAAGAAATTATAAGAGCATAACTACTTAATCGTCCATTCAAGAGGTTAGGTTTGTTTATGAAATATTTACATTAGTATTAAACCTTAAGTTTATTTTTGTTTGTGTACAGACGAATTATACAAATGCTGCCGAAAGGAGAATTTTTCGCTATATTAGTACCTCCGGATTCACCCGACACGTATCCACAATCCACATAGACACACACAGGTTTATTTTCTATTTCTTTTATGTAAAGCCTGTGAATTGTCTTGCAAAAACCTTTGTTCATTTTTGGAAAATTTCATCTTAGATGCGTCGTATTACCTATAACTAAATTAGAATCCAGTACCCATTTTACATCTAGAAATTTAAAATTTTAATATTATAAAATCATAGATATACCTATTATTTACGAAACTATTCTATTATGAAAAATGTAATTAAAAAAGGTAAACCAAAGTGGTAATTTCAAAATAAGATGATGCAATCATATAGTGGTATAATAAACGTTTCGCATCCAATGTTATTAGGTAATCGCAAAGTTGTTCATACATGCAAAAGATTTAGTATGACGACGCATATTATCATTAAATGTCCAAAGAACATGATCGACAATTTAAAATTAACAAAGAATGTTAAACTATGTAAAGTTAACTAAATAGTTCTATCGACTCTATTGGACTATTATACTCATGACTGTACACTAACTACTTAAATATGCCCAATTCGTTGTGAATGAGGCAATTTTTTCATTTGTCCTTTAACGCTCTAGTTAAGATTGTTACCAAGGATTTCGTGTTTACTATCTAGTGTACGTAGGCAACACAAAAATAATTTTCAAAACCACGTGAAATAATTCATTATTTTTATTATATCTTCTGCATTCATTATTATTGCATTTTTGCAACATAAGTTAATTAGTATCTTGCTAGTGGAATTATAAATGCTATGAATAAAATAGTTTGTACAGAAACTAATGTAGGTAATATTCATTTAAATGTATGCAATTTAAAGCTTTCGTAACACTTTTCTTCTAGAAGATCGTTTAAACATCTACTGTCTAAAATATTCGTGAATGTCTTGATATTTAACCCATCTTGTTCCAAGGCCTTCCTTTCTTGTGCTCCTGTCCTGTCATCGTTTCCTTCACTATTGGGTTTCCTCATCTATATACAAGGTTACACTTAATTCACTGGTTAAACTCAACAGTTGTACTTTACTGCATTTTAAACTGACTTCGTAAAAGGTGGAATTTTTGTAATTCATATGAATTTTTTGTAAGTAAATTGCGCTCATTTTATTAACCGACTTCCAAAAAGGAGGAAGGTTCTCAATTCGTCGGAAACTTTTTTGCACTTATATTGTAAATTTAATTGTAAAAAATGTGTAGAAAAAAATTACCAGAAGTTAAAAAATCATACCTCAACTACGTTGACATTTTTTTAAAGATTTCATTAGTAATTTTCTATACCATTGACTAGTTACATACTGAAAAATCAAATTTTATATAATTTCTGTTGGTTGCCTACTAACATCTGTTGAGTTTTGCCACTTACTTAAAAGATACTAGTATATTTCTATACTAAATCCAAACCATGTTTTAACCATAAATTATTGTTCAGGCGGTGGGGCAATGAGTGCGCTGGTAGCTGGACTTCGGCGTGCCGGCTCCGCACATTCCCTCTCAGCGCCCAAAACCAACGCCTCATCAAGATCCCTACCCCCCTCACCTAGTCATACACCCAGGTTTGTACAGTATTACTGCATGTTCCTTGTGTAGTGAATGATGGAGGTGTAAAATATGTTCGTAAATAAGAAGGCAAAACAATTGACGATTGTATGAACACTTAATATCCTGGAGATTCAACCATGACAGCGAATCATGTTTCCGAGAAATACGGTAGGATATAAAACGCGAAAGTTCAATAGTCAATAATGACAAAAATGTATCTACGTGATTCAAATGATCGGAATAGGGTATTTGACTACTGCTAAAAAATAGTTCTGTATTATGTATTACAACATAAAAATGCAGATGGCATCAATATTTTTTTGAGAACTGTTTTATTTACGATAAAAATCGATATTAAAGTTTGATTTAAAAAAAGTACGCGCCATAACGGGTCCCTTGACCTGTGACGTCACACCAAAGTAAACAGTAAGCGACTTAAAGCACGTTTATATAATTATTGAAATTAGTTGCAAAAATAATGGTTTATTTTGAGATATATAAGATAAAAGTGAAACATTATTAGTAATTAATAATTGAACCAGACGATTAACACTAGGAAATGCAGACAGCCTGTATTGAAAAACTCTGTTTACTTATGTGTGACGTCACAGAGCGTTTATAAGCACGTGATCAAATCTCAAAAAACTGAGATTTTAATCTTGATTTTTTAACAAAAAAGAAACTTATTTTATATTGAAAACTAGGACGGTTACCAGCTTCGCAATCAACCCAAACTTAAGCGTAGCGAGATTTGCCTATCCAACAATAGGTCAACGTGGCCGGTCGACTTTTTCCATTGATTTGGTTTTTCGGTGATTATTCCTCGATGGTAATACCGATCTGGACATTCGACCCCTTACGACACTCAGTATTGTCTACTTGATCACCGTGGCCAAAATTTGGTCGAGATCGGTCAAACGGTCTCGGAGGAGTATCATTTGTTTGAAATGCAACTTTGAAACCAAAGACTCTTCGCTCGCCTTCGGCTCGCTACGCTTAATTAGTAAAATATGTTTTTTACGGTAGATAGAGAAGATGACAATTACAATTCGTACAATATTTTAAATATAGTCAAAATGCCTATTCAAGCATCGCATTGCAAGACACCTTTTATACCTTTTGAGTTTAGAACCTTCGCATGTGTAGTATTTCTTTAGTTAAATTTATTTGTAAAGAGTTATTTTATACACAGTGGTTATCTGGTCTGACATGCAAGGGCAGTTAATATCTCAAGCAGTAGTGCTTTTTACATAGTCTTGTAATCCTGCTGGTAAGCAAGATCACCATCTCCGGGTAGTGCGCACCGGTAACCGTGTTGCTCTAATTTCTCCATACTAGGTTTTTTGTTAATAACATCAACATTTGTGTGATCACCCCAGGACTATTCTAACACATTCAAAATAGGAAACTCACCAGATAGAGACTCATGAGGCGACCGTATAGACACTAGTTTGCAATACGTTCAATTTTCTCCAAGAAATACGAATCTTATTGAAAATCGTTTTATGGTCTAAAATCTTTAGAAATTAAATATTGAGTTCGATAAACCTACGAGTATATAGGTGTCAAGATTAAAGTTAAATTTCTAATATCATATCGTCTCATTTAATTTTCACGAAAATATGAAGTAGGTAATATGTGCATTTAAACGTCAAAGTTGAATTCTTTAGATATCAGATTCGATTTTTTGTTTCTTTCCGACATACGAGTATCATTTACTTATGAATATCATTTGTCCGCATTCAACCACGAACATTTGAAGCTGAACGGCGTTCAAGGTACATATTTAAAGAGTGTATAATTTCTATCGATGTTAACCTAATAGGCCCAAATGAATGTAAATGTTGATTTAATTAATTTAATTCTAAATTAAATTACAGCCGCAACCTTGCCACGGTGCATGATGGACAGATTACACAATTGTACAGAACTTTCATTGCAGTTTAACAAAATGTTTTAAGAGGGCACCCCATGCAGATTTTGAGGAAAATCATCATTTCATAAAGATAAAAGATACTAAACTTTAAGACCAACGGTATCTTACAACAGCTCAAATACTTTCAACCTCAGGCACCTATTTTCCACGGATGACTCTCAATCATCGCCATGTTGTGGTCACAAACTTGTTGGAGAGAACCGTGATCTACCCGAGTCGGGCAGGATACGATTGCCATGGGAAGTCAAGCGGCATCCCACAGGGCTCGGTTTTAGGACCACTCCTGTGTAAAAGTGTTACGTCTGGTTATAGCGCGGTGTGCTCTAAGAACGTGTTGACGTGAATTGCTACACCGAGGACACCCATAATTTCGTAAGATACGACGCAGCCCAAGACATATAAGTAACGGCAGAGAATTTTTAAATTTTCGGACAATGTTGTCTCGTGTATCACAATCATGCTCAAGCACAGACTTATGAGGTCAAGTGTCTTTAATCGAGAAGAAGTCGCTTTTGGACCAAGATATACTTTGAGACACCCTCTTGAGAATATGAGACCGAAGTCATTCCAAAAATCGATGACGTTGTCTGGATGTCATGCATCGTTGTTGCACAGTAGCTATTGCGGCTGTAATGCATGGGTGTCTGTATGCAACCTACCCTATTTAAAATAGCCTACTATTCCATTTATTACAGCAGGCGTCACATGAAATCAATAGAAATAGATATTTCGTATTTTATTAAATATTTTGTAGGTACATTTCCCATGGACATTCAAAATTGTAGATATTGACCTCATAATTTCAACAAAGAAAATTTCATCTTTCAAAATTTATATTTAAAATATGAATATTGCGTACTATTTTAAAGTATCGAGATTCTGAATTACTGAATATTTTCCCTTTAAAACTCATGCATATTTTCTTTAAATGAAATGAGAAAACAGCAGATATAGTTTTATGAAATTGCAGACAACATTTTTCTCTGCTAATATAAAAATTATATTTCGTATGCCTTTTCCGTCGTCAATGTATGTAGATATAACGAATTATACGCCCTAATATCAGATACGCAAAATGTCAGATGCGCATATTGTCAGAAAACGCAGAATGCCAGATACGCAAAAAGTCAGAAACGCAAAATGCCAGATTCGCAAAAAGTCAGAAACGCAAATGTCAAATACGCAAAAAGTCAGAAACGCAGAATGCCAGATACGTAGAATGTCAGAAACGCAAAAAGTCAGAACCACATAAAGCCAGAAAAGTATGAATGGATAATTTATGTCACTTTTTTTAAAGCTTGTTTGAGGTTTTTTTATACCTTTGAACATTGGCCAACTGAGTGAAGAACAAGTTACAATTGCAATATACCTAAAGGATATAAAGGATCAATCGAATTAGTCACGTTATCGAAATCCAACTTTCCGGAATAGTGGTTCCGGGCTCTGTTGGGGTCACAGTTCTAACCTAACCTAACCCAGAATTTGTTAAAGTAACAATTGTTTGCAAGTTCCTTATCGCGCGATACGAAAGGGGGCTAGACGGAAAAAATTAAGATTGTAACGATACTTTTCACTTTTGTAACTTCTGCGCACCGATCCGCGCATTGTTGTCACGGTACTATGGAAACGTATGGTGTCATTGTCAATATTTTTTCTTAAGTAAAACTAAACTATGATTTGATTCGATTACGACGAGGAGTTCAGTTTCTGAAGAACTATATGATCAGTAAGAAAAATTATAAAAAATAACAATAATGAATCTTGACAGTATTTCATAAAATGTGTGTGACATAAAATTTTATTACAATTCCTTCACTAATTAATCGATATGAACTTCGTTCCATCCGGGTGTCCCTTGACACCTCTCAAGTTTTTTATTTTTTATATATAGGATAATTAAACTCACGGAAATAACAGATGGTGTTTTATTGACAACCTCTTGACTTGTCGTTCATGTTGTCATGCAATCATGGCATTATGCGTTTTTGACATTTGAGTATCTGACATTCAGCGTTCATGGCATTTTGCGTATTTGTCATTAAGAGGTTCTAACAATTTGCGAATTTGACATTTTGCAACGAAGTCTGCCGATCTGACAATATGCGCATCTGACATTTTGCGTATCTGACACAGGGCGTATAGGCCGATATAACGTGTTTTTATTCTTTTTGTGCTCTTTCCAAATTCAACTACTAACTGTCTCTATTCCTTTTTCTACCCTCCCTATAAATTTCTTACAGCATAAGGTAATAAATCATTTGTTTGTCAATGTAACTTGTTTCTGGAAAGTAAGGTCATTCCTAATTTATTGTTTACTTCCTGCTGTACAATAGTTAAACAATACAATCCAGTTATAATTCTAGACCAGGAGTAGATAAAAATGTAATAACTAGGTACGATTCACACAAGGGCTAGCATATTTTTCATCTATTAAAAATTATATATCGCAAAAAGACCAAAATTTTCGAGAATTCATCTCATACAAAACCAGGATAAAACGTTTGTATTTTTTTTTAATGAATTCGGCTCATACAATTTTTTTTTATTGGTAACATACAGCCTTAGATCAAGAACTATACAGGTTTTTTATGAGTGTACCTATATATTAGAAATAATAGTTCTCCCTTATGGAATTGGTATTAATATTTATGACTATTTATAAACCATTTTCTTGTATACCACGATTGTATAAGCCTTGGTAAAGGCCAGATGTACAGATATGGGAATCCTGTTAGATGCCTATAACAATATACTACCTATTCTATAATATTCATTGGCATGATATGTGCCAATGTTAATGGTCAAGCTCACTTTTTATTAGAATTCGATATATAGTTAACATTATTTCATATCTTCCACAGAAATTAAACGTTTGCAAAAAAATTCTTGAATCAAGGTCTGAAACAGCGATAGGTATTTTTGTATTCTCTTAGATCCCATTAGAGGGGTAAATAACAAACTCACTTACTTGAATATCTGAATGCAGATGTTCAGATTTACCGCACAAAAACCTTACGGCAAACCTGTTTTACAAGATTTTTGTTCATCCAAAATAAACCAATTGTCTGCCCTTTGAAGACACAACATTGCTTGGCACTTAACTGGGCAGGTTGTAAAAGTAGGGTGAAAAATAACAAGCAACGTCATTTCTAACGATTTGATAGAATATAAATCAGAGAATAGGGAATAGAGCCGTGCTACTCATCTGCATTATAGAGTCATAGTTGAAAGAAACCGGCTGACCAACAGTTTAATTTTACAGCTCCTTTCAATCCTCTCCATTCTATAAATCTATCATAATCGATGTTTCATTCTATTTGTCTTTCCCATTTGATATTTTTGTTAATTCTTTCTCACATACAATTTGTGGTAAAGAAAGAAAGAGTCGGTACACTTTGTTGACGAGCAGCTGTGACGTAAAGGAAGCAGTCGCTGGAGGCGTGCAACCCGTTCGGCGCGTGCGGCGCGACTTGGCTGGCGAAGGGCGACGTGAGCGTTTTGTTGGCGCCGGCACTTCACAGCGCGCTGCCTCCGGACGCACTGCTCGCAGCCGCACGGGACTCCGCCCCTGAATTAGCGGCTAAACTTACAGCCCAACAAATACATGATATGGTGAGAACAATCACATATCTTTTTTTTTTTCGTGCGGAAATCCCTTCGGATACCCCCCCCCCCCCCCGCCGACTAGCAGGGGCGGTTATGTCGGGGCTTGAACCGACTAAAACCGCACGCCGTCTCGGGTCTACAGATCCCTCGCACCCCGACTGACCCTGGGCCACCTATTACTTTAAATAAAGATTTTAAACTTCTGTCATCCTCATAGCAATGGGGAATACCGTCGCATGTAGAAACAGAGTCAGTGACAGCACAGAGCCTCGTGAGACACCAGCGTTTACGTCTATGCAATCAGACCAGATCCCATCTACGACAACATTAATCAGAAGCATGGCTGATAAAGAAAAATCGTGCAACAGTGGCAATCTATTTGCACAACCTATTTGAAACCCTGCCCTATCACCATCGGGTTATACCAAGGATCCATCCTTAGACGGCTTCTGTTCAGCGTGATATTAGACGTTCTACCGACGACGGATCAGAAACTTATATGTGCAGCCTTCATGGCTGCTCATGTATGCTGATGATATCGCAATGGTGGATGCGGACAGGGGCAGATTGGTGCGACGTGTGAAGACATGGAAGGAGGCGCTTGAAATTGGTGACCAGAAGTTAAATGTGGTGAAGACCTAGTACATGGCGTTAAACTCAACAGATCCCACACCCGCCCGCATAGGCGATGACTTGGTCGAGCGCACAGATCAGGTTAAGTAGGTTGAACGGGCAGGTCTATAAAATCATTTTTCGATCTGTCCTTTTCCACGGCTGCGAATCATGGGTGCTGCTAGAGCGATACAAGCAGGTGCTGCATGTCACCGAGATGAATATGCTGCGGTGGATGTGTGGAGTCACGCCTAAGGATCGCGTGAGGAACTCTCGCATCTGCGGCCTCCATATCCGTGACGTCGCAGACAAATTGCAGGAGAGTCGCCTTCGCTGTGGCCCCGCATTCCGTGGCGACCACCAGGTTACTTGGGTAACAAATGTCTGACCATGTCATCTCCGCCGGGCCCCGGTAGGAGGGATAGACCTAAGAAGTGCTGGCTTGACGCCGTAAAAGATGACATGCGTGCCAATGGTCTCACCACCATGTATGCCCAAGACCGTGCGAAGTACAGAAGTAAAAGTCGGAACACGGACACTGGACTCCAAGGTGATGGCCTCGGGTGCGACCGTGATTAACGCTAGGATGATGATGATGATGAGTGGCAATCTATTTGCACAGTCCCTCAGGCAGTTCATGAAATAAGTTTCGATATAAATTTTCTGTGTTAGAACTGATCGGAGGCTTTTGGTGCATCGACACTGACGACCAATGACTTGATTCTCGATGGTCTGTAAGTTAGTTTATTTGTAACTACTTAATCACGCAAAATTGGCTAACAGATTTTGCTCAAAATCAGGCCCATAGATAAACTATAGTTATGACCTGGGTAAGGATATTTGACTTTTTAATCCGATAAAGAATTTCTTTACCCAAATTAGTATTTGCCTTAATCTGATAAAAGCCTCGTCAGAGTTACTAGACTATGCGCTATGCACAGAAATAGCCGCTGCTCCAGCCGTGAATGCTGACTAAGATCGAATTCTATTGTTCTAGTTACAAGCTGTCCGCGAGGAGTTATCAGCGGAAGACGCCAGTAACGACGCGGGTGAAGGGGAAGGTCGCGCATATGCGCTCACAGCACTTATGCTGCACTGCTGCGCGGCCGCGCAACTCGCGCAGCAGCGCGCTGACCCAGCACCCTCTTGATCATATTAAATCTAATTGTTCATTGTCAAATGACTTTTATTTTAGTGACATCATTTGCTTAAATATTATATAATATACCTACTTTTACGCGACAGTACTGAAAATATGGGATAACTATACCTATATTTTACCGTGATTCTCCTATGTGGTGGAGTCCAGCCTTGCCCCTGCATTTTTCCTATTTGGACAACGGGAGCTCTATAGTTGTAAACGTATCGAAAGAATAAATTAGTAATTATAACGTCAATCCCTCTTATCTAGTTTGAACTTAAGAAATGTCTTCGATTTAAAGTCTCGAAAATGGTTAACAAATGGCCCAAAGTAAATCGATTGGTACTAGATAATCTAGCATTAAGAAGTCATAAGTAATCCTCATAAATTCTCTGGATCTGCTCCCGATTTAACTCCTCATACTTGATTTATATATATACCTACGCATTTACGTTATGTATGGCTGCTGTGTTGTCTTCAATGTTGGAAGAACAAGCAAAATATCAAAACAGTCAAATAAATCTAGTGATAATGATTACCAGACCTTGAAATTCGTCGTGTTGACTCATTAATAAACACAAACATTAACTAAACTAGTGGAACAGCTACCCGTATCTTTACTTAGTAGAACATAAGGACTACGAGTGTAAACATGTCTCGTACGTATTACGCATTAGACTTACTTGTTGTAAACGTTTTTTTGCGACTTTACCTAGATACTCGTATCAATATTAGCAGAGTTAATCTGTAATATGCGAATTCGATGTCAAGTCCCACTCGGACGAGATAGGTCACTTCGAATATGTTCGGAGGAGTTCGTAAATGGCCAAATCTATCCGACTGAGGCCTACATCGTCTGTGATTGGGCGATCGAAAAAATCGAGCTTTCGCAATGCACATGCCTTAGTGAGCTCCTTTATAAATAGTCGGAACCCCTCAACCCCTTGAGGAAAGCCTACGCCAAAACCTCATCCACCAATTAGCAGATGTAGCGGCTAACAGTGAGATTAGTTAGGACCCCGAGAATTTTGGTGGAGCCCCGTACACCCTTTGGCATGTGTTATTTGGTGTATTTTTTTAACTTGATAAATGTAGTTGCAGTATAAAAATGTAAATGTACTATGTAGAAGTTCACGAAATCTTAATATTGAAACAATTACTTAAGAATTTGCCATAAATAAACCTGTCAAAAATACAGCGCAAAACTGTAGAAAGGCAATATTTTCATTGAAAATGTACTATAAACAAAGAAAATTAGCAAACATTTAACAAACAACGACGATCTTCAAACTTCTTCTGGTATTATAATCTGTATTTAGGTCTAATAAAGACTATTTTGGCCTGGAAGGACAATGAGAGCAAAGAACCATGTGCGTTGTAATTACGTCGAATGGTTTCCGAACAGGGAACTGGCTCATGTCCAAAAGTGCTTGAAATAGCACAAAGGATCGACCTCAACTTTCGCCGAAAAAACTTCTGCGAAATGTCAGCGGTCGGTGCGCTGCGGAAAATTTTGTGCGTCATCGGCGCGTGCGCCGGTGGTCTAGATAAACCAACGATTACCGGCATTAACCGATATACTGGTTGTGGCGAAAGTTAATTCACGTGTGCCAGTGAATTGCACAAATTGCGTATCATTAAACTGATGTTAATGATCATTTCCATCATACAATGTCAATGGCCGTGGAAATAGGTTATGTAAACTCAAATACACATTTGCAGGCTGGGCATAAACACAACCCTTAGGTTTGAATTTTAATTTAAAAAAGATACGCGCCAGGAAATTATTGCTTAAATCGTTCTTTTTATGCAATCGGTTCAATATCGGCCACAGTGCGAGTCGGACTCGCGCACTGAAGGTTCCGTACAAAACTTGATTGAGGAGCAAACTTTAATCTTTTAATCTTAACAGACAGACATACACAATTTTTTTTGTGACTTAGACGTATTTATGTTTATTACACCCTTACTTGTGCTATAAGACTTTATTTTCTGCACAATATCATGATTCTAGCTCAACGGGCAGTAACTCTATAAGATTGGCATATAAACTTCTAAAAAAATTATTACATTTTATGTACCTGGTAAGCTATTTAGAGGAATACACTATCAATCTTTATCAAATTAAATATGTGAATTACTAGAAGCATTTCATACACAAAATGATTGCCTTTTACATCACACAATTTCATTTAATATCATCTGAAATATAGTAATATTATAACAAAAATTCAAAGTTCGCGTTAGCGCCACGTAGCGCTGCAGTCGCGTCATAACTTTCTTGCTGCATAATTATAATCTTTTGATTGCATTAATGTAGAAGTTGGATTTTTTCAGTTCCAAGACGTTACAGACCTGAGTATTTAATATTAATTTCAATTTGATACCTCCTCCAAGCGTTCCTAAGAAAATGTTCCTGACAGACAGAGGGACAATGAAGTGATCCTATAAGGGTACCGTTTTTTCCCTGAAGGGATTTCCGCACGATAAAAAAAAAAAAAAAAAGTACGGAACGCTAAAAATTTTTAACTTCATTATCTCAAAGTTTTACCCAACTTTCTTGAATAATTATTTTATTGGGTAATTCTTTATATAAATAAAATATTTAACTGAACTTATTTAATTTTGTTTTTTTTTGTTTTTTTTTTTTTTGTTAAAGAATATTAGTAACCGAAATTACTAATATTCCCCCTAACCCCCCCAGGTAAGCTAAATTGCTTGTGTCAGTTTATATTTATTTATTTTACAAAAGCATACCATACATCATATTTGAAAAGAAAATAAAATTATTACTCGTTATTCTTAGACAGACACACACTGAGACAGACACTGAGGTTTACAAGTGTTGTATTTGGTCATGACCCATCACTATAGTTCCTAAATTCTAATTGTGCAATCCAGATTTTGTGTTAAGCAAATACCTCAGATTTTGGCGTAGATAATCACGTGTACGTAAATATGTGTATTTGTCCGCCCATTTAGGTTATTTAGTCATGTCTTCACATTATGAATCAATGTACTCCCAATTTCCAAAAGCTTTGTTCTGCGTGACTCAGGAAATAGTGTGTATTTAATAAAAACTCGCAAACAATTCATGAGATCTACACCCACCTTTACCCACAGGATCGCTCAAGAGGATTTGGATACTCGCAACACAAGAATAATGTATATTATTTTCGGGTTTAAAAAGCAGCGCCTTTAAACTAACTCCATACTGTAAAAATAGAATTAAAAATTAAAATAAACTTCTGCATAGATAAAGACACTCCCGACTAATTCACCTTTCAAATAATTATAATCGGTTCATTCGGGATCTACGATGCCACATACAGACACACAGACACGTCAAACTTATAACACCCCGTCGTTTTTGCGTCGGGGTATAAAAATATTGACAAACCAACACATTTTCGCATAACATTAAATATCTAGAGGAGAAAGGATTACTCGTCCCCACACTTTCGTATGGTAGTGAATGTTGGACAAGAACATTGTGGTATGTGAAGATGTAGTGACCAACATAGCGGATGAACGAAAGAAGATCGTCGAAACAGATTTATTAAGCGATGGTTAATGGGCAATCCAGAAAAGATTGACCTAGGCATATGTATGTAAACCAGATCGAGGAATTTTAAGAAAAGGCCAGATCACCGGTGACGTGTATAAAAAAAAAATTGTACGCAAAAGAAGCGAAAGGCGTATGCCAGGATCGTAGCAAGTGGAAGATTTTGTCGCTGCTTATCCCCATAGGAAAGAGGCGTGACTTTATGTATGTATGTTACTAACTATCTAATATTATACAATACATTTTTTGGGTTGCCAATAATTTTCAAGTGTGAGAAGTAACAACGCTTCTAAGAAAAACACTAAAAGGTAATAAACAAGAAGTTTTACAGGTTAGCAGTAGTAATACATCATTGTAAATAAATGGACGTTTGTGTGCCGAAAACTCGGCTACTTAAAGAAATATGTACACATGCACACACACAGCCACGTGGTCGCTTTAAAAGAGACATAAACTGACGAAACATAGTAAATAGCTAGTAGAGTCTTGAATTTGGTCCAAAATCGGTGCAAAACAAAAACGACACTGACCTGAAATATAAAAATAAAGATTGGTAAAACAAAGAAACAATGTTCCGCGATATTCATTAAAAACTGACAATAGACAATACTGTATTATTGTTTGAATTAATTTTGGTTTAATAGATTAGTAGAGTACCTGTACCTGCCTAATTTGGCCACCATTCTTGGGCCACCGTTTTGGTAATCTGTGGTTTTATTTTAGCCTTTATGTAAATTCCGTTTTGAATCATTTGGTTGAATATTTATAAGATAGCACACTCTCTAAATGTAAAAATCGACATTTTCCGTATTTTGTTCTCAGATAGAAAATAGAACAAATACTTAAATAAAAATATCCTTAGCGTTACATTGCGGTCGTCATGTTCGCTCTACGAAGCAAATCCATTACCGCTTTTTTATGCTAATAAGCAATCAAACCAGCACAGCGATTAAAGTGTTATAGTGACGCATTGACGACTGCAGAAGAAAAGCAGGAGAAAACAAATCGGTTCTGTACGAAATGCACCATACAACTTAATATCGATGTTTAATTAGTTTTTTTTTATGTTAGGTACGTCAATGTACCCAACATAAAAAAAGGTACGTCAATGTGGGAATTTAAGTAAACCCCTTAATAAAACCTTTATATCTTTTTGAACCCATAAAACGTAGGTTACTGAAACTACATTAGTATCGGAAGAAATGAGTAGCTCTCGTGTAAAAGGTTTCTTGCGAATATTTTATTTGCGAGAAAACTACATTTTCCTAGAATACTAAGCTGCTAAGCTCGTAAATAAAATGTATTTTAGTATCAAAGTCATGCTAGAAGTACTGTATAGCAAGGTTTTTTTTAAAGCGAGCTACCTCACTAAAGAGTTGCAGTTGTGTCTACCTAAATGTGAACGCTCAAACGCAATCGCATTTTTGTAATTGGGATTTTCTACAAAGGTACAGCCTATTATTGAAGAAGAGCTGGTGCCACCTGGGTGTAGAATACACTATCCGCGGTGCAAAGGAGCGCTACTTGTGATGACTGATTGAACTTGTCATCATGCACAGTGTAATAAATTCGTAGATTAAATACCTTCATTTATTTTATGTGTCGTGAAGATTGTAATGGCGGATTGTACTCGTCACGATTGCCAAGTTAAACAACTTACACAACCACTCATTTTTCAATCCTGGCGTTTGAGAAAGAGTGTGTGTAATTTTTTTTTTCCATTAGTGAGTTTCTGTTAGAGTCTTATAATAAACAGGTATGAGGTAAAACTTAAGAAATTAAAATTTCAACTTCAACCTCACGTGTTAATCATACGCAATGTTTCAAAGTTCCTTGTTTATTTTCCTAAAATATAGTTTAGTACAAATGTTAAACGGGACACGGCAGTCGGGAATATAGTTTCTGGCACCCGTTCAAGGTTGTTTCTGGCGAAAATCTACGACTCTCTTTGGCTGAAACATCAAGGTAGTGCGTTGAACGGACGACATATGGACGTCAAGTTTTAATTGACGCTATTGTTTGCACGCATGTACCTCAATCTATACTTAGAACAGTTATAGCTGTTTGTTCTCGGTCACATGTTTCTGGTCCACCTTGCTTCGTTACATTGACGGCCTCTGTGGCGTAGCGGTAGTGCATTCGACTGCTACGTCAGGGGGCGCGGGTTCGATCCCGCTCAGTGCAAATATTTGTATGCATGAATATGTCTATTTGCATTGGTCTGGGTGTTTCTATGTATAATATGTATGTATTTACAAAAAAAAGAGTATTTAAGTATGTTTATCCGCAGTCTGGAACCCATAACACAAGCTAGTTAAACTATGCTTACTTTGGGTCTAGAATGCGCTGTGTAAAATGTCGTAGAATATTTATTATTATTATTTTATTATTAATAGACCTTATGTACTGACTTTTAAAGTTTTGCTTGCCATGGTATACAATAATACCTTGATACCTTATGTATACTTATATAGAGGTTTTTTTTTAACGTTTGGAAACCCCCACGAGATTCACCCCATCGGTGCCAATGATGGGATGAGCGTGTCGGAATCGGACCGACTAAAACGACACAGTGTCCTCCTCAAGTATCCATTGCCGGGCACCCCGGGTAAGCCCTCGAAAGGATAACCCCAGGGTTACCGTGGCCTCACCTGGTGGGATCGGGTTTTATCCCGTGACGGTGAGTTGGCAGGCGTGTGTAGGACACACACGACTCGCCTCCGTCTTGGCCCGCTTCAGTAAGAACGGCGAGTCGGCCAACTACCGTGTTCACACCCCGATAATGCAGGTCGGTAGTCCCGGGCGTAGACAAGTCTGCTCGACCTCGCCGCAGACAGCGGAAGTCGGGGGGCAGGGTTCTATCCCGCTTTCGCCCCGCCGCCTCTTTCGCGCGCATTATCTGCTCGCAGGAAGAGGCGGCGCGGTGGCGTACCACTTGTTCCCGTCGAAGACCACGGCTCTCACCATGGTCTCCAGAGAGAGAACGTCCACGCCCAGAACCGCAAAAAGATCCCGGCGTTCACTCGCCCACGCTGTGCACGTGTGAAGCACCGTGTCTTCGCCAGAATTCCCGCAGTGGCACTGCGACGTTGTTTCCCGGTGGATGCGCCACAGATACTTACCGAAGCATCCGTGTCCGTTAATTATCTGAGACATCCGATAGTCTCCTAGTATCATCGTATCATCATAGTCATCGTGGTGCCTCTCCAACCACTCCTCCATGACTGGCCTCACCACCGTGATGGTGGATTCTTACTACCTTGGTTGCTCAATTCGCAGCCTCCATGTCTCCATGTGTTCTTAGCGGAGCTGGGACCGCTGAGCCCTAATTTCTCGGGGCTCCGGCCTATGGCCCCTTTCCAGCGCCTCCTTGCGCCATTGCTACAACGACGCAAGGGCCTTCGCTTCCAGGTCCCATGAAGGGGTCCCGGTTAGGAGACATGCCACCTCGCTAGAGATCGTGCGATATTACCTAATGACTCTGACGGGCATCGTTTTTTCAGCCTGTACGGGGCCCCGTACAGGGCCATGCTTCGCACGATCCCCAGGTAGTTTCCTAGTGGGAGCGTTGGTACCTTAATAATACCCTAGTCAACCTCACCTGTAACTTGTTTCACCTATTAAACAACGGACGAGGCTATGCTGTGCCATTTCCTCTCCGGTTAGGAGGTCAGACTGCAGTCGTTCCTGGAAAAAACATAATACTAATCAAAAATAGTAGATGGACCTTGGGCTCCAAATTGTTCGTGAGTAATGAGACGATTGAAGAAAATTTCTTCGGACTTGGGATGATAATGATGAAAAATGTATGTGTTTTACGACGACGACAAAAAAAAACCCACTATATTCCTTGCTCCTGCAAAGCTCTCAGGACGGGGCGTTAGAAACACATAATTTGGTCTAAGTACTTCTTTTTTTTACTGTTTTGCAAATACTGTATAAGTTATACAGATTAAACGATTTTGCTTTTGACTTAGTGACCTATGTGGCGAGGCGGTAGAGCGAACAACGTCAGAGGTTGCAGATTCGATTCCCGCTTAGTACAAATTATTTGTATGGATGATTATGTATATTTACACTGGTCTGGGTCTTTATATGCATTATATCTGTATGTTTGTATTTTCAAAGAAGAATACGAAGGTATCTAAGAAATTACACCACCACCATTTGAAAAACCATAGTCAGTGTTTGGTTCTGTATGTCGCTATAATATGCCCTGGAATATTAATCTTAGAAAGTGATCTTTTAAAAGAATATCTTACTTAGGTAATAAATAATAGAGCGAATAATAGTTTTTATATGTACTTTCTAGCAAGTATTACACTTTTTTTGGTGTCGGTACACAAACGTCATGCCGTGGGTAGTTGATTTATAATCATCCAGTTATCTTTATTGTACTTATATATAGTTTAAATCCCTTGAATGATGCATTACTATTAATGAAGTCTCCACTTTCTTAAAGATTTCCTCACTGATGACGGCTATCAAGATATGAACATAAATAAAATCTATGAGTAAACCAAGGCCATTATGAAATTGAATGGACGTACTGTGTTGATATTTTCAATACTAGCACAAATGTAACGAATAGTTACGCATTATTCTTTTAAATTATGCAATTCTAGGAAATGAATTTTAATAAAATGTTCTTGATTCCTAACTTCGTTTTATTTCATCGTAATCAAGTTTGCGCATCGAATGAGACCGTAATAAATTGCAACATGCATCGGTGATGGCACACTGTGAATTAGGCTGGAAAATCGTGTTCGACCGCCACCGCCGCCCACCCAGCCTTTCACATTGAGCTGATCAACAACGCATGCATTCAAACACCGATTACTCCCATAAACAATGTGATCAGATAACGGACACAGTGATCACAATAAAGTATAATTATCATTCACAACGTTGCAATACAATCCAGCACACCGAGCCTTAATTTATAATAATCCAAGCGGGAAACAATATTTCCTTTGTGGCAGGACCCGTGACGATGCACGTTCTCCTATGATATATTTTCCTCAGCGTGCTTCCGCCAGCGGCCAACTTGCGTCAACTGCGCACTGCGCAGCAAACAAGTAAAAGTGAGATGGGTGTTTGTTGTTGTTGCGCTCTCTTTCCAGCACCACGCTTCTTTGTTTTGGCAACGATATAAAGGCAAGCTGCGAACGCGGCGCTCGAATTTTACCAGAGTGCTACCGCGGAACTAGGCGCATCGCGTTTTGCTGCGGTGGTAGTTGATACGAGACTTCTTTCAGCTTGTGAAAGACTTTCATTGAAGAATTGTACAGTGAAATCAATTAAGGAATTGTGCAGTGACTGTTGATATTCAAGTGCAGTGATGAGGCCTCCTACGGAATATGATGGCGGTGCGAGGATGCCCACTGAGGCGGAGGAGCATGACGCTCGTGCACCAGCAATGATGATCTGTGCTAGGTTAGCAGGACGCGCCATCATCCGAGTGGTAAGCCGATGTGAAGATGCACAGGAAAATAGTCAACTAGGTAGGTCGTACTAGAACTACCTAAAAGTAGTCATAAGTTATGCGTTCTTATCGCTTGATAGTCAGCTAATAAATTGCGACACTAAATAACACAATATAAAACATATTAGTTAATGCTCTAATTTGTATTAGCAATTTTAAAACCGTTACACCGAGTGAATATATATTTGAGTCATAGAAGTAGTAAGTAAACAAAGAATAGTGTTATGAACTAGTTCGAAAACCTAAATACGCTGGCAGCTAATATTGATAATAGTGTGTAAATGAGTGAGTAATAGTTTTCTTATCAATTTACTCAGGTTTGATAACTACTTCGCATGCGAACATCCTAATTTAAATAAATCATTTTACTTCTAAAATTATATATATAATCACGGTCAAGGTAGAAGATTTTAAATGGACGACCTACCTTCACCGTTACCTAACGTTCACCAACGAATTTAATGAGCCTCATGTAAAAATCATTGATGAATTAAATTATTGAGTGTTCGTGACTCGATTACTTTCGAAAAGTTCTAACGATCACGTTAATAATAATATAAGGTGTCACAAAATTAGGTCTCTGAATTTGGTGAGATGACTTGGTATCGACAAAATATGTATTTGAAACAAAAAAAAATATCGGGTAAAATAAAAAAAAATAAATAAAAAAAGTATAAAAATAAAACAATATGAAAATGAAAAAAAAAACACCACCAGCGACCAGCGTCACGAGACGCGACGAGCACACGTGACGCTGCACGCTGGTCGCGATTTAGGTATTTCCCACACATCCGCTTGGAGAATACTGCGAGGAGAAGGACTGCACGCTTAACACGTGCGTCACGGGCTCGTCGAATTCGTATCGACAAAATACATAGTTTGTCGATACCAAGTCATCTCACCAAATTCAGAGACCTAATTTTGTGACACCATTTTTTTTTTTGTTAAAATGATTAATGATTAAGGAATAGGTAATACATTTTTTTTGCTTATTCATACCAAAAGACACCCTTACTTGCACCTGTTGATGGCTTTAAGTGTAGCTAACCCCAAACGCTTTTTTAAAATCAGTTAAAACATTAAAACTTACCTAGTAGTCAAATGTGTAAGTTGCTGCTAAACTTCAGCATATTTTATGGTTATCCTTAAAACAATAAACAATGCCTCTTTGTTTATAAATTAATCGTTATCGTTGCTTCAACCATCTTCGCGCAATTTGTTAGTGATGATGTCTATAGCGATAAAGAAGGATTAATGTCATAGGTATTTGAATTTAGAATTTAACCATTTATAATTTATGTCTATAAGCGCTTTGATCTCTTTTTTAATTCAATGTTTTCATCATGATTCTTTTCACCTTTTTTAGCAGCCTTTCAAAACTTAAGGCCAAGATAGAGTTAAGTAATAAGTAAATTTTTTTGTAAGGCCACGTAAAAAGTTCGAAGCGTAATAAATGACTTAAGAATAAAAAAAACTAATATTCAATTAATTTATAGTTTTAAATTGACACGACAATTAAAATAATTCGTGGTATCAATAAAAAAGTAATAAAAGCAGTGTGAACTTTATTCTTCAGAGATTCTTACATTAATTACTATTCGACCATAAAGCGCTATTAACTTAAATGCCACTTATTATCATATTATAATCACTTCATAAACTATCATACAATATTATGAATTTTGTGATTTATTGTGCAGCTGATCATTCAAAACAATTACTCACGTTCACTGAAGGTGGTAGGTAATTTTTAAAGATTCAATGAATTTAATGAGTGAAACATGAAACTCAGTTTAGTTAAATGAATTTTCACTGATGCTATGAAATGAGTTCCTAGAAGCACTGTGCGGAGTAGAGCTCTTTTATACTCTAACTATTAGTCGCTGTGGTAATATCAGTGGCGAATGCTAAATCAAGCGGGAAGCCAACAAGGGCTAGACTAATCTATAAACCGGAAACCACAATCAATTAATGAATTACTTCTAATTACGGTTTCAAAATTAGAACGGGTGGGTACTGATTCAGCTGATAAAGCCGAACGTGCAAGTACCTAACTATCACCCACATAAATAATAATAAGGCTGTATATTATTTCTATGCTACCACCGGTTTGCGACAGCGCTGGATACCTTACCTTTATCAGCATTCTCCTGGTCCGTTATCCACCTCGGAATCCGGGTCCGGCTTTACCTGTTTTGCTATGTGATTAATTAGTTTTTATAGTAAATTTGTAGATAACAATAAATTTCTTATAGTGCAATAAAACTGGTAGAAATATCATAAATATAGTTTTACAGCTATAAAAAATTACGTGTAATATCATTTGGTTTTTTTTTTTTGACAGCCTCCGTGGCGTGGCGGTATTGAAAGCGGCCGCTACGCAGGAGGCGCGGGTTCGATCCCCGCTCAGTGCAAATATTTGTATGCATGAATATGAGTATTTGCATTGGTCTGGTCGTGCCTCGGAGAGCACGTTAAGATGTCGGTCCCGGTTGCCATACGAATATGTATGACAGTCGTTATAGGGGAAATGGGTGAAATGGCCCCACATAGAAGGGCTGATCACCCGTCTGGTCAAACGGCGTCCCCACTGGCAGTATATGTATATCATTTGGTTTTTATTCACATATCCTCACTACTAATACAATACGTATACGTTCTCCCGAAATGAATCAACAAACAGCTGGATAGGATTTAATTGCAAGAAGGTTTAAAATGTGTTGTTTATTTATGTTCATATCCTTGGCCCTCTAATGTAATAAAATCCCCTTTTTTCGGATATCCCTTCAGATACACCCCGCAGGCCAGCGAGGGTGCTTATGTCGTACTTGAACCGACTAAAATCGCACAAAGTCTCGGGTCATAACCCTATGGCTATGTAAAGGGAAAAAACACTACCTAGGAATATTTTATAACAATTCAAGAACCATAAAGCGTCACTAAGTGGTACAGTCATGCTTTTCCGAGCACGAATTACCCGACTCTACCGTAGTCATACCACCTTTTGTTTTTATCCCATTACGCGGGGTTACGGTGGGTTTTCCCAATTATACAAAGCAGTTTGGTTCTCTCTTTTGAAGAATCCTACATTACACACTTCACAAGACCTATCTCCTTGATGTCCTTTTGAACTTTCGTCATCCAGTGATTGATGGTCTTCCCTGTACCTCTCTTATTTATAGCAATGGAAATGCACTATAAATCAAAGCAGATTAGTAACAATAGACACATCCCAATGTGGCAACAAAAATCGTGGAGAATACATTTTTTTTTGTTTTTTTTTTCGTGCGGAAATCCCTTCGGATACCCCCCCGCCGGCCAGCGGGGGCGGTTATGTCGGGCTTGAACCGACTAAAACCGCACGCCGTCTCGGGTCTTAACACGCCGGGGTGTAAGGTTGCCCATAGAGCATATCCTACGTGGAGAATACCTAACTATAATATTAAAATAAAACGTCTACTACTCGACAAACTTTGTTTCTCACAAAGTGATATGCTAAGGCAACGTAGTATTTCATAATTAATTTTATTAAAAAATCGCAAAAAGCTAATTATGCGTTTTCCGTTTCCCACTTAGAGTAGCCTAGTTATTAAACATATTTATGTTTGTCGTAACCTTGCTTGTTTACCTACATTACTTAATATTACGGCACAACCTTTTTTATATTCAAAACTAACAGCGCAATCAAATGCTTAAAATTATTTTTATTTCGACAGACATCCCAATATTACATACATAAACAAGTCATTTGTCTCTTAAATACACGGAGTAAGGTAAAACAATTTTTAGAAAATTATAAAGGTATCGGTATTGATACCAACTCTGCCGCGCGGTTTCGTATGCGCGTTAAGGCCAGGTTCATTGACCTTGTACTACTATGGCTACCCGATGCGCGTGGCGTGAGCCGTTATTTTTTCTTTTTGTATACTACTATGATACTAAGAATTTCGCGAGCCAGCTGCTAGTAAGCGAGTACCATGCCCTATGAACTCGTGCTACACCCTTGTCATTCTAATATATATTCTACAGTGAGGAAGAGGGATAGCAGAAAAGTAACGAAAAAGCAAAGATGGGTCTTGCAGAGACCGTACCAGATGCAGCATACTGCTACTTAAGGTCAATACTTCCCCAGAAGATAACAAATTCGTTATGGAAAAAAGCAAGCTATCACCTGCCTTTTCAATAATACAGAAAAACTTTAAGTATTGATTTTATATTGATGACAATTTTGAAATTTTTACTAGCTGTTGCGACGGAACTCTTCAATAAATGCCAGCAAATTAACCGTGATTACTGCTATCACATATAGGCACTGGTTATGCTATAGCATAAAATAACATCACGCTTATATCCACTAAATGGGTTCACAGTTCGGTATACATGTTCGGTAATGTATTTAAAAGGGTTACCAGAATTCAAGAAATTAATTACGTTCACTAAAAAGAAGAAGTGAACCTACCCTCCTAATACTTATATGTATACCTATTTGGCTTGGCACCGACTTCAAAAGAAAAGTCTTACGCGTATTTTTCTTTTAAATTAAATCGGCCATTAAGTTATTTTTCTTTTTTCAATGCCTGTTATCAGTTCTTTTTTGGTTTTTGGAGAAGGTTTTATTTCTTTTCCATGGTCCAAGTTCCATTTCCATTCCAAGTATTTTTGTTTCACACTTTTCAGGTTGTCCAATTCGAGCATTAAAGTCCCCCATCAAAGTAACACTTTTTGTACTCAAATCTTGAGCGTGTTGTAGTTTATTATAGAAAGTATTAATTTGCTCGTCACTGCTTGTGTAGGAGCGTGAGCTTGTATAATTGATATATTTATCTATAGTGTTGAATTTGTATTGTCCAGATATTGCAATGAAACTACCTTTTTTTTCGTCCGGAAATCCCTTCGGATACCCCCCCGCCGGCCAGCGGGGGCGGTTATGTCGGGCTTGAACCGACTAAAACCGCACGCCGTCTCGGGTCTTCGGACGCGATATTAGACTTGAGTTAACTCTTTACGAAAAATCCCACCGCATAGAGTGGCCTTTGGTCTCGCCATAATAACAGAAAATTTTAACTTCTATCTTCACTCGAGGACATCATCAAGCAACCGCAAGTCAAATCAGCACAATTGATACATTCATTCAGCTTTAGAAAATACAACCTTATTTTGTACTAAATAGCGTAGCGAATGCCATGCAGTATCTCGAACGAATAATTACGCTAAAAATATGCTTTTGCGTAACTCAAAGTTAGGTAGCTCAAATGAATGTTCTTGCATTCGACTTTCGTAAACGAAGATATCGTGTAAAAATTGTGAAACTTACCCGAGGCCAAACTAGCTTATAAAAGTATTCGGGGTCTATTGTTACACGGATTAATTTCAAGTGATTAATTAATTCCTCATACAATCACTTTTCTTAATGAAATCTTAGTAGTTAAATGGTGTTATAGAGACATTTATGCTGCCCAATACTAAAAGAAGATTTACTTATTATACTACTTCTTATACATAGCGCTATCTAGACCCATGTAATTATGGGCTCTAAAATGCGGATAAATATACTTCGATATTTTTTTAAATGCTTAGATATATTTAAATACTTAGATTACATAAAAACACCCAGACCAGTGGTGACGTGGCGCAGCGGTAGTTCTTTCGACTGCTGCGACAGTGGTCGCGGGTTCGACTCCCGCTCAATGCAAATATTTGTATGCATGAATATGTTAACTTGCATTGGTCTAGCTGTTTCTATGTTTAATATTTATGTATTTACAAAAAAAAAGTATATAAGTATGTTTATCCACATTCTGGAACCCATAACACAAGCTAGGTAAACTATGCTCTTTGGGTCTAGAAAGCGCTGTGTACAATGTCGTAGTTTTTTTTTTTTTTTTTTTATATTTGTTCCGTCAATTGACTGCACCCCGCTGGATGGTGAGAAGCTAGGGTGAAGTCCAAAAGATATGATCCACCATCCCAGATGCTGACGATCCAAAAATGGTAGCCCCTACCTTGACGGCCTCAAAAGATGCTTTTTCACGCCCCGCTTGAAGAACCCGGGATTGTAAGAAGAAGGAAACACGTGTGCGGGCAGAGCATTCCAGCTCTTTATCGTGCGACAAAGAAAGGAAGCACCGAAGCGCTGAGTTCGGGACTGTATAGTTTCCACCGTGTGTGGATGGCATCGCAGTCCAGCACGTGTTGTTCTGGATCGAAATGGAGAAGGTGGGATCAGTTGAAAGAGCTCCTCAGAACACTCGCCGTGGTAGAGGCCGTAAAATACAGCCAGAGAGGCAATGTCTCTACGCAGCTGCAGAGGTTCTAGGCTATTGGTAATCTCAGGACTCCCAATGATACGGATGGCACGCCGCTGCAATCTGTCGAGAGCGTCTAATAAGTACTTTACGGAGCCATCCCAGAGATGAGAGCAGTATTCCACGCAGGGGCGAATTTGTGTCTTGTACAAAAGACACCGCTGCTCCGGCGTGAAAAACCGTCTCACCCTGTTCAGAACTCCGAGTTTTCGTGAAGCTGTTTTGATGACGCTCTCGATGTAGTTTTTATTGTTCAGTTTGCAGCGAACGTCCATTCCGAGCATGTTAATGTGGTCGTGCAGTGGTAGCAGTGTGTTCTGAAGAGTTGGGAGAGGAAGGAAGGAGGATACTTTAGCTGTGAACGCGCACGCTTGTGTTTTCTTGGCATTGAACTCGACCAAGTTCTCAGATCCCCATTGGGAAATGCGGGTCAGGACCTGGTCGAGCTCAGTGACAAGTTGTCGTCTGTTTTCCTCAATATCGGTCCGTATGGCCGCAGGGTGTCCGTAGTGGGGTGTGTGTTGGGTAACCTCTTCGAGTGTCGCTCCGATTCCGATCCCGCTGCAGTCCGGGGGGAACGGAATCGGAGCGGCCGGTACACCCTGGGCGGCGGTCAATGGCTTCCCCTTCACCCCTTCATAGGGTTGGCATTGATCGTCGGCCAATACCCAACGTGGCGGGAACACATCGCTCTCCGTACTCCTCTGCTTTCAGAGGAGACAGGATGAGCGATGCTGTTAGTGGTGAGATGGCCCAGGGTCAGCCGGGGTGCGAGGGATATGCTCTATGGGTAACCTTACACCCCGGCGTCTGAAGACCCGAGACAGCGTGCGGTTTTAGTCGGTGCAAGCCCGACATAACCACCCCCGCTGGCCGGCGGGGGGGTATCCGAAGGGATTTCCATAACATAAACTCACGCCTATATCCCCGAAGGGGTAGGCAGAGGTGCTAGCACCCACATTTCGCCAGTTTATGTTTAGGTCCCAATGTAATAGGTGGCGAGCCTATTGCCATTAACCGGGCACTTATAAACCTGCGATAAATACACACATAACTTCGAAAAGCATCGAAAAGTCATTGGTGTGTGCCATGGTAAAACCTGGGATCGAACCCGAGACCTCGTCTCAGCAGTCCATTACCCATACCACTAGGCTACCGCGGTTTTTTTTTCCGCGATTTCCGCACATATATACAAGTTTTTGTACATTTCATGTGCCCGGTAATTTTAGATAGCAACTAGCTGACCCGGCAGACTTCGTACTGCCTCAATCGATAACAACATCCATATTTATTCACCTTTTAAACCTTCTCTGGACCTCCACAAATAATTCAAGACCAAAATTAGCCAAATCGGTCCAGCCGTTCCGGAGTTTTAGCGAGACTAACGAACAGCAATTCATTTTTATATATAAAGATAAGGCTCTTTAGAGTACGAAAAAGTTTAGCTAACCTCCTGAAATAAAGGTGGCCACTTTCCCCTTACCCCTTCGAAGATAGATAGACGTGAACATAGTACAAAAAAAGGTAGGCTTCTTCTTAGGTTAAATAAAGGCTTCAGAAAAATATATATGCTAATTTTTTAGTTGTAGTTTAAATAACTTTAGTTTTACCGCAGTTTTCGTTTATATTATTAAACATTTACAATTGTTACGATGTAGGTAGTTAGATACAATGCATAATCCAAATGGATCCCGGAAAACGTAATGAGTACCACAAAGAATGCGTACATGCGGAAGACATGCAGACCATGTGTAACAATTCCGCGCGATTGATCGTCGTCGGCGCAAGCGTACATTTGAAGGATCGATTTAGAACATCTTGCATGCCCGTGCGCAATAATCATGATTAACAAAGTATTATCCGACATCAGGACAACATGTTGGCCTTAGCAGACCAATTTTTCCTTATACAGACTTACGGACTGGCAGAGAGGTCACTGCTCGTTAAATACACTTCCTAGAATGATAGAGGTACCTACGTGATTCATACGGTACTATGGCAGTAAGAATTAACTTGATCTTTTCGACTGTATATTATATACCATAGTATTCGTAATGATAGAGGTACCTACGTGATTCATACGGTACTATGGCAGTAAGAATTAACTTGATCTTTTCGACTGTATATTATATACCATAGTATTCGTTTACTTAATAAATGGTATATAAATATGGCATATAATATGGTATATTTGCTTATATCGGTGTTTGTTAACATTCAGGTACCTCGAAACTGAACTAGATGGTGTAAGAAATAAAAAGTGATTTAGAGAGTGCAATTATGCAATTAATTTTAATGTTCTTTTTTCTTATTTTCCCTATTCTGTTCCTGATGTTCTTTTTAGGGTTCCATTGCCAAATGGCAAAAAACGGAACCCTTATAGATTTGTCATGTCTGTCTGTCGGTCCGTCCGTATGTCACAGCCACTTTGATCCGAAACTATAAGATCTATGCTGT
This sequence comes from Cybosia mesomella, assembly GCA_946251805.1. NCBI lineage: Eukaryota > Metazoa > Arthropoda > Insecta > Lepidoptera > Erebidae > Cybosia > Cybosia mesomella. The sequence continues at coordinate 8,769,896 of OX276390.1, forward strand.
TGAAACTTGGTAAGTAGATGTATTCTGTGAACCGCATTAAGATTTTCACACAAAATTAGAGAAAAAACAATAAATTTTGGGGGTCTCCATACTTAGAACTGACACTCAAAATTGTTTTTTTCATCAAACCCATACGTGTTTGATATTTATGGATAGGTCTTCAAAAATGATATTGAGGTTTCTAATATCATTCTTTTCTAAACTGAATAGTTTGCGCGCGAGACACTTCCAAAGTGGTAAAAAGTGTGTCCCCCCCCCCCCCCCTGTAACTTCTAAAATAAGAGAATAATAAAACTAAAATAAATATATGGTGTAGATTATCATGTAAACTTCCACCGAAAATTGGTTTGAACGAGATCTAGTAAGTAGTTTTTTTAATACGTCATAAACTTAAAAATAACTTTCATTCAATCAACTTAAATTTAAAAATTATATAAAAAAAACATTATTATGTTACTTGCTGCTACGGAACCCTTAATGGGCGAGTCCAACTCGCACTTGGCCGCTTTTTTCCTATTCCTGATGTTGACTTTTTCTGATTTAAAAACCACTTTCTTGTAATAAATTCAGATCGGAAAAAGAGAACATCTAGGACGGGACTTGGACCCGCGACCAGTCCCTTACAGGAAGAATGCTCTGACCAACTGAACTACCTAGACAATAAGTTACTTCATTGTAACTTTAATTTTTTTTTAGACGTTTTAATTTCGACATTTCATGGCTTAAGTAATAAACTAAAAGTGAAGAATCATGGTGCGTCTGTTCGCTTGTACAGTTGAACACATCACACATTCATACAATAGTGCATCAATTAGTGATGTGATGTATGAAAAAAGAGTAGATATATCAAAAATTCAGAACTGTTGTGTTGTATTGAAAGGAGTCAATGGTGGCGTGTTATCTCAATGTCTATCTCGGCTAATCAAGAAATTCGTAAAAGGATATAAATATGTTCCGAGACGTTTTTAATATTTGACAAAAAATTACTTCTTCTTCTTCTTCTTTTTTTATTAAAGTGGCACCTAGCATCGGTTGTGAAAATTACTTCAAAACGAAACTTCTTAACGTCAAAACAAATAAATGTCAATGTCAAATGTCAATCAAATAAATGCCAATATTGCCAATATGCCAACCAATGCCAATGCTAATTTGTATTGTAGATCGTAGCGAAGTAAATGAATTACGTGCTTTTTTATTACAATAATTCATTTAAAGAAGAAAACATAATATCGCTCTTTAAAAAAAGGCCTGATACCTACCTGTTACTAGTCTGCCGGTACGTGGCAACGAGGCACGGAGTTAATTTGTTGAACGTTCCAGTGCGAACTTGTGATGTAGTTTGTGAATTTAAAAATAACTTTACGAACACGCACCTATTTTCGTGTTTCCGTTCCTAGTTAGTTACAGTTAGTGGTGACAGTTAAACTAGTTCGGTGTACACTAATTTTCGATGGCTTTATCCGTGACCCGAGTGGTATTAAAATGCGAGGATGCTCAAAAAACTCAAATATTAGGTATGAGTAACATCTATTGTATTGAAGATTCATTAAAACTAATCTATTTATAATCGGTGACGTAACTGCTAAAGATTTCTGCACTAATAAATATGTAGCAAGAGATCCGATTCTCAGCACTCCATGGATTCACCGTGCGGTCGCCGGGTCCATAGCGTGGTACAGAGAGGAACACCATGACGGCGACTGGGACTTGCGACCCAGATGTAGGTTTAGGGTGGCCACCTTGTGATGCATCAGCGCTCACCTCCACCGTCAGTAGTGTTCCCCCCCCTACCTATCCAAATTTGGTAAGATCCTAACAATGCCGCTTTTGATATACGTTTTAATAAAGAGCTTACTGAAGCTCTTGGCAATCCGAGGTCTTTAAGTAAGTTGTACAGGGATTTAGCTGGAATTCCCCTTGCTCCTACTTCTACGGCATAGAGTTTAACCACGTAGCCGTTTTTGGTTAACTCGTTAGTCAAATCAAAGTATTTGTTTGTCTTTATAGCGTGGTCTTTAGGTATATTAGTTTCCCACGGTACTGTGAGTTCTACAAGCACTGCACGCTTATGCGATCGTGAAAAAAGGAATATGTCGGGTCTGAATGATGAGGCACAGACATCCTCCGGTATCCTATAGTGCTTCTCATACGTGTCTACGAGTATTGTCCAGTCAACGGCAGCTATCAAAATTGAATAAGGCTTTTGAAGTGATTTCTTTGAGCAGCCTTCCTTTACAAACGCAATGTCATTTCTTTGGTTTGTGGTTAATCCTTTTTTCGCTCTAGCTACCGCCAAACTTACAGCCTCACGTATGATTTCTAATACCTTATCATGACGGCGCGAGTAATGACCCCGGTCTAATAGCGTTTTACAACCCACTAGTAGGTGCCTAGCCGTACCAGTTGCTTCACCACATGAGTTACATGTTTTATCTGTGGCTTTTCCCCATCTGACCAGATTGCTTTGGTCGGGGAGGGTCAACTGGAATGCATTCAGGTAAAATTTAAGTAAGGCCGGTGACCAGTCGTATATTATGGTACGCCATTTTAAGGCTATGGGAATACAAAATTCACCTAGAGTCAACCATTCGTTTTGCATTTCTAGGTTCATTGCGTGCACCTTATAGGTGTTGTTTTCGTCTGCTTGAAGAAAAGATTTTGTTATTTCTTTATCTGTTTGTCTCTGAATATTACCTAGACCTACTCTACCAGTCTGCGAGCCTATCATGAACCTTTTATGGAACTGGAGGCGTGATTCGAGCTCCGATGCATTTTTATCTTTTGGAAGGACTTTTACTATTTCGTCTTTAGATTCCGATAAGACGTGCATTTTAGTTACTCTTAGGTGTTTATAGAGTTCTGATGGCTTCTTAAGCGTCATTCCAAAATTATTCGCGGATCTATATAGTGCCGACGGGTCGGCCGACTGAGCTAGCCCTAGCCACGACTTCAGTGTCTTCGTGACACTCGCATCTAGTTTTTTGAGGAGGCTCTGGTTTATATCATATATAAGAAACGGCCAGTTAAGACGCGAGGTTAAATAATTGTCATAGATCCAAGCTTTTTTAACATTACTTATTGGTTGTTGGTCTACCTTTTTTAAATCGATAATGAAACTATCAATTAATTCGTCCAAAGCTGGAGTGCAACCTCTGTTGTCAATCTTTCTTCCGAGGAATTTAAAAGGCACGGTTTCAGATATAGTTGAAACGTTTTCCCCGCCTATACTAAGCCCTGGGTCATATGAAGTATACCTGGTACCCCGCCTACCCAGACATAGACAGTAGCATTTGCTAGGTTTTGCTCTCATTCCATCTGTCCATGTACAGAAATCGTCTACTCTACGCAGTAGGTCCTGGCACTGCTTTGGGTTACGAGTCAGTATTGCCAAATCGTCCGCGAAAGCGAGGATAGACTCCGTATATTTACCGTTTAGCTTAAACCGATAGCCCCACTTCTTGTCGTGTGTGGAAATGTTATCTATTAAAATATTTATTACTATATTGAAAACTATAGGTGATAAACAGCAACCTTGGAACAAACCCACATTATAATTTAAAGGTTGCGTGTATCCATCTTTGGTATTAATCACAAACTTTAATTTACCATAATAAGAGGATATTATTTCCCAAATTATGGACGGAAAGTGATACCATTTTAATGCAAACAACATAAGCTCGTGTTGTACTGAGCCAAAAGCGTTTTCTAGGTCTATCCAACAAACTGTTATTTGCTTTTCATTTGATCTGGCATCTTTTAAACTTTCCGCCAGTAAAGAATTGTGTTCCAGACATCCTGAAATTCCGGGTAGGAACCCTTTTTGGTGGTTTGGTCTGAAATAGTTATTATTGATCATGAAATTTGTCATTTTAAATTGAAGCCATGAGAAGAAAATTTTAGAAATTGTATTGGTTAATGCTATTGGTCTAGCGTCTTTTGGACTAGTTACTATTTCTTTCTTTGGAATGAGCACAAAATTAGCCTTGCCGAAGGCCGCTGGGACTTCTTTACTCGACCAGATCCTATTGAATATGCTTAGAAGATGTTTACGTACCGATGGGCATTTTTTATAGATAATGTAAGGTATGCCATCAGGCCCTGGGGCGGTTTTTGTTGGTTTCTTTTTGATTTGGTGTTCTATTTCGTCTAAGCTAGGTGGATTACAGTCAAATGTGAAATGAGGGCCTAATGGTTTTTGCGCGTTTGGTTTACTGTATTGTTTTTCGTATTTAGGCACCTCATAATTACTTTTATAGTAGCTATGGATCTGATCGTTACTTAGCAGTAGCCTATCTTGCTTTCTGTCGCTAAAAATATTCCTCGAGTACTTAAACGGGTCCTTATCGAACTCTACTTCATGTTTTGCTCTATTAAAATTATTGTTTTCATTTATTATTTGAACAGAAATTCCTTGAATTAATTTCAGTATGGACCTTAAAGCTCTGGCCAGTTGATGACTAAGTTGATTATCGCCCATAGCTTTAGCAAACCGTAGTCGTTTGATAAGGTCCCGCTTTTTCTTTCTCATTTTAATTTTGAACGCGTTTTCTCGGTTTTTTCGCGCGTATGGTAATGATGGTGGGTAATGCTCATGTAGATATGAGTAAATGCTAACCTGGAAAGATTCTACCTGACTGTTTAAATCCTGCTTTGTTCCGGGATGCTCTAACAGGATGGCTAAGTTTTGGTCGTGGGCTTTCCAGGTGGTCGACTTTAAAGAGGGAATGCTAAGACGGGCCCGGATGTTTATGGGCTCCTGGTTTGTGTCACACTCTGGCTCACCTTGGGATATATGAGGGTCAACTCTATCCGTGGCAATAGTTGAAGAACTTACAGACGACTGTCTTGCTCCAACACCATCGTGTGATTTTAAGTGCTTCAGAAACCAGGCTCTCTTCTTGTATACTTTCCCGCACGTTGCACATGTTAAGTCCGTATTCTCGCCATTGTCGTTTGTTTTATCCACCGGTGGACAATTCTTTCGCCCCCCCTCTCGGATTGTCCTGGAGGTATTTTTCTTTATTGGACTTTTAGCGATAAATTCTAGGGCAGGGCTTGCTAGGCCCTTGCCCGCGGCTGTCTTTCCAGCAGTCCATTGTCTTTCCAATTGTCATCTGTCTTTCCAGCGTCAACTGTCTTTCCAGTAGTCATCCCGTCTCTCCGGGCTGTCAGATTTTTAAGAGATCCGATTCTCAGCACTCCATGGATTCACCGTGCGGTCGCCGGGTCCATAGCGTGGTACAGAGAGGAACACCATGACGGCGACTGGGACTTGCGACCCAGATGTAGGTTTAGGGTGGCCACCTTGTGATGCATCAGCGCTCACCTCCACCGTCAGTAGTGTTCCCCCCCCTACCTATCCAAATTTGGTAAGATCCTAACAATGCCGCTTTTGATATACGTTTTAATAAAGAGCTTACTGAAGCTCTTGGCAATCCGAGGTCTTTAAGTAAGTTGTACAGGGATTTAGCTGGAATTCCCCTTGCTCCTACTTCTACGGCATAGAGTTTAACCACGTAGCCGTTTTTGGTTAACTCGTTAGTCAAATCAAAGTATTTGTTTGTCTTTATAGCGTGGTCTTTAGGTATATTAGTTTCCCACGGTACTGTGAGTTCTACAAGCACTGCACGCTTATGCGATCGTGAAAAAAGGAATATGTCGGGTCTGAATGATGAGGCACAGACATCCTCCGGTATCCTATAGTGCTTCTCATACGTGTCTACGAGTATTGTCCAGTCAACGGCAGCTATCAAAATTGAATAAGGCTTTTGAAGTGATTTCTTTGAGCAGCCTTCCTTTACAAACGCAATGTCATTTCTTTGGTTTGTGGTTAATCCTTTTTTCGCTCTAGCTACCGCCAAACTTACAGCCTCACGTATGATTTCTAATACCTTATCATGACGGCGCGAGTAATGACCCCGGTCTAATAGCGTTTTACAACCCACTAGTAGGTGCCTAGCCGTACCAGTTGCTTCACCACATGAGTTACATGTTTTATCTGTGGCTTTTCCCCATCTGACCAGATTGCTTTGGTCGGGGAGGGTCAACTGGAATGCATTCAGGTAAAATTTAAGTAAGGCCGGTGACCAGTCGTATATTATGGTACGCCATTTTAAGGCTATGGGAATACAAAATTCACCTAGAGTCAACCATTCGTTTTGCATTTCTAGGTTCATTGCGTGCACCTTATAGGTGTTGTTTTCGTCTGCTTGAAGAAAAGATTTTGTTATTTCTTTATCTGTTTGTCTCTGAATATTACCTAGACCTACTCTACCAGTCTGCGAGCCTATCATGAACCTTTTATGGAACTGGAGGCGTGATTCGAGCTCCGATGCATTTTTATCTTTTGGAAGGACTTTTACTATTTCGTCTTTAGATTCCGATAAGACGTGCATTTTAGTTACTCTTAGGTGTTTATAGAGTTCTGATGGCTTCTTAAGCGTCATTCCAAAATTATTCGCGGATCTATATAGTGCCGACGGGTCGGCCGACTGAGCTAGCCCTAGCCACGACTTCAGTGTCTTCGTGACACTCGCATCTAGTTTTTTGAGGAGGCTCTGGTTTATATCATTTTTGACAATTTGTGATATCTATAACTATTTTTAATCCTATTTGCCAAAAGGGGAAAAAAACTATTATTTTTTTATTTATTATTTTTGCTTTCAACTAAATCTCAATTTCCAAAAATATGTTAGACCGTGTCCATTATGAGCATGTTAGCTCAGTTATATTTTTAAACATAAATCTAACCTGGCTATCAAATCGATGGTATACTTATGCATACAATAGGTACCCTGCTTAGTATTACTATCGTTAAAGCCCGGGTGACACGAGGCTAGTAAATCAAGCTAGTGAGCCAAGCTAGTGCTGCCAAGCTAGTAAGCTAGTGACACTAGCTTCGTGTAGACGGAACTAGCTTCGTTTACAAGCTAGTAAGCTAGTGTGGAAGCTAGCAAGCTAGTGCCTCAAGCCAGGATAGTTTAATAGCTTGGGGTTCTATTTTTCAAGCTAGTAGGCGCCCCCCACCACCCGTTTTACTATCCTGGCTTCGTTACTAGCTTCGTGTCAACCGCGAAGCTAGCGAACCTAAGCTAGTGTGCAGTCGGAGAGCGTGGTGAGAGTGCGTGCAATTTGTTAAAATGCCGAAATTAGCGGACGAAATTAATTTAAAATTCGTTCAATTGTACAGAGAAGAGGAATGTTTGTGGAATGCAAGTATTCCATCTTACAAGGACAAGCAAATGCGAGACTCGTCACTAGAAAAAATACGCGACATACTAAATAAAGATGGAATAGAAATGTCGATAAAAGAGATTAAAAATAAAATTAAAAATCTAAGAGCTACATATTGTCAAGAATTAACAAAGATAGAAAAATCTGAGAGGTCTGGAGCAGGAACTGCAGAAGTCTATAAGCCAAAAATTATTTGGTTTGAGGAAATGCATAATTTCATAAAAAAGGTGCCAATGAAGAGAAAAACTTCGGTAAGTTATTTTAATATTATTTACTCTTTACAATTATTTACCTTAAAAGTACTTATTGAAATATTAATAATCGTCGGCATTTTTAATTTTTCTTGTAGTTTTGTCTGAATTAACGAATCATTCTTGCTTGCCATGGTACTGCTCCATCATTGTTGAAATATCTCTTAAATTTCTCCCTTTTTTCGATAGCTGACAGAGAAGAGTGGTTACTTCCCTGTCGACTGATACTGGGTAAACATAAATTTTCCATTCTCCATGAACCGGGAATAATGTTTCCCGCTTCAATGTCTTCTTGGTCGACATCACTACTAATGCAATAAGTGCTTTTTTGCTCTTTTCGTAACCAATTATGCAGAGCACATGATGCTAGTACAATTTTGTCTACTGTTTTTACGTCAACTGCGATTGGTCTTTGATAAACACGAAATCGGCTTGCCAATATGCCAAAGGCATTTTCTACAGTTCTTCTGGCTCTACTTAGCCGGTAGTTGTATACTTTTTCTTCATGTGTTAAATTGTCACCTGGGTACGGTTTCATAATGTACGATTTTAATGGGAATGCAGCATCCGCCAAAATTACTCCGCCTTGTGGTATAAGGTTATTTTCTAGTTGATTATATATGGAGCAATTCCTAAAAACACTTCCATCAGATGCCATTCCACAGGCGCCGACGTCAATATAAATGAAATTATAATCGTAATCAACAATAGCCATAAGAACAATACTGAATGTTTTTTTGTAATTAAAAAACAAACTTCCACTGTTGCCAGGAGCTATGATTTGAACATGCTTCCCGTCGACGGCGCCATAACACGCTGGAAAGTTCCATTTCACTCTGAAACCATTTTCTATAGCTGCCCATTCTTCAGTTGTAGTTGGAATCTGTAACAATATTTTTAACAAATTTTTTATTTTCAGAACAATCAAGATTCTCCAAACAATAATAAAGATGACAACAGTGCAAGCAACAGTCAGTCATTAGAACCACCCGTAGCAGAAAATCTGTCAGAAAAGACAGTTGAAATGTCTCAACCTGCAAGCGAAATGTCGTCTATTCAAGATAAAACTTCTAAATTTATTTCCCCCGGAAGTAACATTCCGCAATTTAAGAAACGGAAGGTTTCGCAAGTGAGTTCATTGATAAATGAAATTAAGGTGATTAAGGAGGATTTAAACAGTTCACGAGATTTTCAGGAACCAGAGCTGGATGAACATGAGATATTTGCAAAATATGTAGCAAGTCAGTTGAAAAAGCTTTCACCCGGACAGGCCATTTTAGCTAGGGATCAGATCAACGCAACACTATCCCGCTGTCGGATGTATGATTTAAACTTCGGAAATACTACATTTTCGTACCAGTCACCTATCAATTCTTCAGACTCCAATATGTCAACCACATTTTCTTACAATAGTTCTGCAGCAAGTCCACTCTACACTAATCCACCATCACAACTACAACAGACTGAGCAACGTGATGAACCCATCATCCATCCGCCACCACAGCAAGAGTTGGAGCAAGATGAAGATCCCATCTATCAAGCATTTCAAAATGCTTGATACATTTCTCGCCATTTATGTAACGTAAACGTACATTTTGTCGTCATTTATGATTTCTCATTTTGTAATTTAGAATTTAATCTCGCCATTTATGTAAGCGTAAAAGTACCTACTTTAATTTGAAATAAATAAAATTCTACATACCTGTATATCTTTCTTTAATGCCTTATAAATTTCACTGCAAACTTCTGGTATGAATCTAGATATAGTAGATCTTGAAACACGATACATGTGACTTAACTTCCTGTAATTGACACCAGATGATAGAAAATCTAGAGTTATTTCCAATTTTATTTTAGCCGGTATGGCTTCTCTCATATTAGTATTTAATTTTTGTATTTGTGGTCCCACTAGATTCAGTAAATTGTCAAAAATATTAGGTGTCATTCGCAAAATACTCTTGAATTCGCCGGAATCCTCAGATCGCAGTTCTTTTAAAAGTAATGCAGATGCTCCATGACTATGTCTTCTTAAGATCCAGGGTCTTGTCCAAGTACGCTTTTCTTCTAGCAGAGCTAATATTTCATCTAGCGCATGTTGACACAACTTCCGAATTAACTTTCTTAGTAGAATTGCTTTTCTCTTACGCACACTGTTCATTTTTACGTATACGTGTTATCAGGTTAAGCACAACTCACTACTGACTTGACTAGCTTGAAATTTCCTAGCTTCGTGTAGACAGCACTAGCTTGGTTACAATCCAGGCTAGTAGGTAAGCTAGAAACCAAGCTAGTGACCCCTTACTAGCTTACTATCCTAGCTTCAAAATACTAGCCTCGTGTCACCCGGGCATAACTTCTAACTAGCATGCACTGAATCATTAAGCTTTTTAAATATTTTCAAGTATTTAAACTTTTTTTTCTACTAAACTATCTACAGATGAAGTTTCTAAATTCTGAACTCCTAGAAGGGATATATGCAAGGCAATTTTGATGAATAGCCTATCTTATATTTATGAACTGACTAACTTAATCAAATATGGTTATTATTTTACATTTTGATACTACACTATTTTGCTCAGTAGGAAAAGAAATTATTTTCTTAAAAGAAACAAGGGGAGGTATATCCTTTAAAGTATTCATTTCTTTATCCCCCTTCTTTATCTGAGTGCCAATCTTCAATCAATCTTAAAAACGTGATACAACTATTAACCCAATACTGACAGGATAAAAATGATGCCCTGTCTTTGTCTTTCCATCTATAGAAAAAAAACATTAGAGATGGTATATAAAGTAAGATTATTAATTACAGTCAGTAAAATGACAAGCGCAACTGTCACTGATGTTAGGCCTAACATCAGTGACAGTTGCGCTTGTCATTTTACTGACTGGAAATAATAATCTTACTTTAGTCAAACCGGTTTCATTAAGTATTTGTAGCAACGGAATCAACACCATTGCCTTTTTTATTTTTTATTCTTATTTAAAAGCTTATTCATACTAGGCAATTATGTCGCCTATAAATTCAAGGTTCTTAAATATAATGTATGCTAAATATGAATTTTAGGTACAATAATTTATCAAAGGTAGTAGTAGTAAATTGTTTCATATCAATAGAGGAATTAGCATTCTGATAACTTCCTGCATCAATCTGATAAGGGATAAGCCAAGAAAATATTACACTCTCCAATGTCCGAATGAGTACCAAAATCCAGATGTTGTATTATACCCATTGGTTTTGAGTTATGTCCCTTAATTGTCCTATAATCCTAACTGTAAGTGGCATGATCTTTATTACAACTTTTGAATATGAACATTTTCTTTGTTTCCAGATTTATCAGAATGCCAACTAATGCAAGTTCCTGATGCCGTATACCATTTAATGCGGCACACAGAGCTCAAGAGCTGCGATCTTAGTGGCAATGTTATCACCAAGATACCTCCTAAATTTGCAGTCAAGTTTAGTTTAATTACAGGTGTGAATTTATTTCTTATTATTTCTTTATTTGCATAGTATTATTAATTTACAAATGTAGAGTAACCATCCTCATCCATGTGCCAATCCCAGTTTCATCCACAGCTCACACTTGGAAGCTCAGGTTCCACCCTCCTACCCTGCATCATTGAGCTTATCTAGGCTTCAACCGGTACCTGACCTACCAACAACAAGAGTAAAGCCTGCACCAGAGCCTTGTCAGTCAAAAAGCTGGCTTCCTGGCTTGCAGGAGACTTTAGCTTGGGACCTGTAGATTCGAAGTAGGCAGTTGACCATGCTGAAGTATTTTAGAAGACGGTTGACCTCTCTCTTATTAATATAAGTATAGTGAGAACTTAAAATTTGATGATAAGAACACATCCATAAAATATCAACATGCATAAGGTTCAAAATTACATGAAACTTCTATGTTAATGAACCATATTTTTTAACACTGGAAATTCAAAGAAAAGATACTCCTGTGATACATATGACTGTCTACCTAAACTGCTGTTATTATAATTGAATTTTCAATTTGTTTCAGATTTAAATCTGTCCAACAACCAAATGGCGAAGCTGCCTGATGAACTGTGCACATTGGCATGCCTGGAGCGGTTGGACATCTCACATAACTCATTTGTAGCACTGCCACACATCACATTTCAGTGTCCCAGCCTTCACACGTTGCTGGCACACCACAATCAGATCATTGGTACTATATCTTTAATTAAATATAATGACTTATGTGTAAGGTAATTAATCATGTAGATTATCATCATCTTATATTTATTTACTATGACACCATATCATGCTCACAACTCACATATACTATTGTACCAATCAATATTACTTTAAATATATACAGAGCGCATTATAACATAATGTGCATAAATTAAAAATTACATCCATACATGATAGTGTTGCAATTTTACGCAAATATTACACATAAAATGATGTAGTCTCTCATGCCTCTTATTGGGATAGGCAGAGACAACATCTTGCCACTTGCTACAAACCTAGCATACGCCATTCGCTTCCTCTACTTTCATAATTGTTGAACTACGGCTGGCTAGCCGCGGGTACTGTTTAATTTCAATATTACACATTGAAATAAAACTATTTGAAGGTATTCTGCGATTTATTTGGTGTTATTTTATTATTTGTACTGTTCCCGACGTTTCGGTTGCCTTTTAGCAGCACTTTTGGTTATAACTGTATTTTAAGTAAGTAAATAAGTATCTATACCTAACAAATTTAATAAATTTTACAGAGATTGATGTGGACAGATTGGCTCGGTCACGCGCCCTCGAATACGTCGATCTCAGTGACAACCCTATTCCTCCCCGGATGTACGATGAACTGAAGCAGGTTACAAGACCTTCAATTAACGTCTCCGAGAGACAGAAAGAAGACTGGGAAGAGGACCTTATACTATAATAGAGTGCGTTATATATGGACTTATGCATTCAGGGCCAAGATTTCACACGAAGCAGTAGGTTAACTGCTAGAACACACATCACGAATTGTATATGCCGGGAACGGCTGTAGTGATTTGGGCGAAATGTTGTATTTAGATAATATTTTACTTTCTAAGTTTATTTAGATAAGAGATATCCGTGCGAAAAAGATTCCGGTCCGAGTCCGGTCGCCCAGGTCACTTTACAATTGAATAGTGATGATGAATGAAACTTCCAAGAATGTGTGTCTAGTAAGACAATGGGTTGGTGCAATGTTTACGTGAATGAATAAAATGGCCCAAATTAAACTGTGATCTTCTCTGAAAAGAGGACAATATGATTTGATAGTGTACGCTATATTTTTAGTAGTTATAAAAAATTATGTCATAAATTGAGATTTGCGAGGAATTAAAAATATTAATATCTGTGGACGTGCTCAAAAGCTATTATACTTAATAGTCGAAATGTGATTTGGTTTGTGATGTCCTTGAAGCTATATGGGCTTCAATGAAAGTAAAGGAAAATATCGATTTTATACGGCGTTTTATATATGTCTGATACGCAAGGTGATTGGATAGTATTATGTTGATATATCTCACTGTATTGAATACTAGTCCAGCATTAGTTAAGCTTTTAAATTCCTTCAGGAATTAAATTATATTGTAAGTAATTGATAAGTACACAACAAATGTATAATTTGCAATGGTATTGGAGACTTCTCTTTTTACGCGACTGCCCAAAAAAAGGAGTATATTGTTTGCATGGTAAATGTACCGTATGAGTTCTTATTCCACTATAACTTAAAAATGCCTGAACACATTTGGATTTATGGAGATTCGTTAGAATACTCACATCATCCCGAAAGTCTCTGGCTGGTTTTTCGGCAGTAGTGCTTTGTAATTTTCTTTAATTATTATTGTTCTAGTAAATCGCTTACATTTTAAAATACTTAATTTTTTTGCTTGTACATAAAATAAAAATTATGTAAGGAAGTAATTACATATACGGAAATATTTATCCAAAGATTTAGTGACTGAAAAATTTGTAATCAATTATGTACTTTAAATGAAGAAAACAGAATTGAAAATACTACAATCAAGTCTTTGTGAAGTGTTTTTTTACGAAATACAGTCATAGTATATAATTAAACGCATTTATTAAATGCAAATATCAAAGCGTTTTCTTTTGTCACACATATTTTATAATAAAATATACGTCTGTAATTCCCCGAAGGTAGATCCAGAAGTGTATTTACACCCACATTTGTCAAGTTTATCCCAGAAAAACATCAGGAAAAGGATCGATAAGTCCCGGGTTCGAATCCTGGCCATTACACTACCGGCGTGACTACGTCCTTACACAAGCAATGCTAGAGGAATTAGAAGGACTACTATGTTGTAATTTCAGTTTCTAATTGTATTCTTATAAAAAAAAACCATACTATGTAATTAATACACCATAAAGAATGCTTATAATGATTAAATACTTACAACTTTTTGTGTACGCAATACTTAGCTCTGGCTACTTATATAATGTCGTAATGACATAATATTTTTAAGTTCAACCATGTGGTTTTCGGTTTTCATAACTTTCTAGTATATATATTATATAATCTATGTTCATAACTTTAGAAAATAAATTTACAAAGTAGGTAATTAACGTAATTATACTAATAAAATGGCGGGTCATGGAGTAGATGATGACCCTTCTCTGAAAGGCATTAGTCGCTATTTTAATAGTCAAACAAATAGAGGAAGAGCCAACGTAAGTACCAGAAACCTGATATCACATCAATATGTAACTATAGTATAGGTACCTACATATTAATGTTTTCTAATAATATTTACGAGCTGACAATAAGGTAGAGATTCCTACATAATTATGGTTTTTTATTTTGTGTATTCAGGAATATTAGGATATCTGTCAATCAGATTCAAACTGCTCAGGGTCAGTTGAGTAGGTATAGGCATTACTTAGAGCCATCGCCAACTGGGCGACTTGTCGCCGCTTCTAGTCACCGCAACAAGCCACGGCGTTGTCGTTTGCATCTAGTTTGCATCGCGGAGCTGTCACTTGCATTGCCAATTAGTCGTTCCGACAGACGTGCAGGAAGCGAAGCGATTAGTAGTCTCTCATCTTGTGAGTGAATATGGAGGCTATAGTTGCACTTGCCTTGGTACTTATCTTGCGAATGCCATGAATCCATCGCCGTTATTGGGTCCATCCAATTCCTCACAAGCCTAATCTTTCTTCCCTCGGTCGTTAGTCATACTTAATAGCCATCTAAACTAAAGTCCGAAATGAACAGATCGTCATCGAACGTATCCATGTTGAGATTCTCAATGAAATAAACACGTCACCTTCCTGAGCGCTAACAGCGAGACTGACGCTGCGCTGCCTGTCGCACGGATATCGTCGTGTGTTGTGTGTTGTGTGTGTCTTGTGCATAGCTCGACAAGTAGCGAGTGCGTGCGACTCCCCTAGCTTGTCGTCGCAACTCCGCGACTCTGATGCCAAGTGTGCGGAGCTTTAAACAAAATATATGAAAATTGTCGGCCGCAGCCTGTTGTCGCGTCTAGTCGCCGAGCGGTCGCTGTGTGCCCTACGCCGCGGACCGCTCCGATATAAAGTGACACTGACCGAGCAAGTATGTGCCTAACTACATAGCTACTGGCAGCATTACCACAGCGTGAATAAACTCCTGATTATGGCTGTTATAGTAGAATAGATAGAACCTACAACTTCTCCGAGCACCTGGCACTGTGAAGTAGGTACCTGTATGCATTGCAGCGAGGTGCACAGTTAGCTAGCGCGGTTTGTATCTATTTACTTTCTAAAAACGCATGGTATTGACACAGTACCTAATCGTATTATATAAATATATTTCGAAGTTAGTACATACTAACTTCGAAATATATTTATGCCACGTCGGTAGGTATTATAAATAGTTACTGATACAACTATACCTACCCACATATTTCTTTATTTAAATTACAGACAGCAAAAGTAACGATGGCTCTAATAGCAGCATATTATGTTTACCGCAGATTCTTAAAAAGAAAATAGAGGTGCATCCATATGGTTTTGTAATGTTAAGTAAGTATTGGTTAATTGTACTACATATTTTGGTAACAACTTGATACGAACTTAATACGTCTATGAGTGGCATAAGGTAGGTACATGTCATATTTGAATCAATTATCTGCTACAACATATTAGTATGGAGTGGCGCGGACGTCGTCATCTCCACCATGCAGTAGGTGTAAACGAAAAAAAGATCGGTCTTGAAGGTCATATTAAGGATGCCTTTCAGAGTCTCCACCGAAGCTCTACCCAGGACAACTCAACACTTAATGTTCGGCGTTTATTTACTCTTTAAGTTTGTTAACTCTCAGTTAATAACAAGCTTGCTCCTAGTTTATAGAGCTAAGATCTACCTAAATTGATGTGCTACTCTTGATTTTTTACCTCCCTCCACTAGGATCCACAGTCTAGATCCACATGTGGATCATTAGATACTTTTATATCCGCTCCTCAGTAGCTTTTTGGTGGCTTTGTAGTTAAATAGTGAAAAGTATCCAAACATCCATATGTGGATCGGAGCGGATATAAAAGTTTACAATGATCCACATGTGGATCTAAACTGTGGATCCTAGTGGAGGGAGGCGATTTTTTGATGCAATTCGAACTTAGCGCCACCGAAAGCCGAAGTCACTAGATTTGCATGAGTTATCTGTTTAAGGCTAAGGCCACCAGCGGTTTTTCACCGCCGCGATTTATTTTCGCCGTTTTTGGGACAATTGGAATATATGTGAAGTTAAACGCACTTGCGAATAAATAACCGAGTGTTAATAAATTCGCTACAAAATTTATGTCTTGCCTCTTGCAGTCTTACCACAAAACCTCGGTGTCGCGTTCCTATGCTAAAGAACCCAGAGGACATCCTGTCCTCTGCGATCTTTAGCATAGGTACCCATACATTTGAAAAGACATGACGTTATCAGTCGAACGAAAACTGTCTCATAAGACATCCATGACTGCCATACATTGCATAATGCTCACGTTGACCTCTTGACTTCACCGAAATCTGGGAGTTAACCCTTACTAATAATTATTAATCATGAGCAGCCGCGGTAGCCTAGTGGTATGGGTAATGGACTGCTGAGACGAGGTCTCGGGTTCGATCCCAGGTTTTACCATGGCACACACCAATGACTTTTCGATGCTTTTCGAAGTTATGTGTGTATTTATCGCAGGCTCATAAGTGCCCGGTTAATGGCAATAGACTCGCCACCTATTACATTGGGACCTAAACATAAACTGGCGAAATGTGGGTGCTAGCACCTCTGCCTACCCCTTCGGGGATATAGGCGTGAGTTTATTTATTTATTTATTAATCATGAATACTTGTAGTTACTAAACGTTGCATGGACCCTGAACAATACGTAGTTTAGTTTTAATGCATTACTATTTTTCGTCTCTTTCAGTGTAATCAAAAAAGTAATATGCTGTCCTGCTGTCAGTACCGTCACAAGCTTTATGCTATAAATTGGAAATTCCCAGTTAAAGACACACGGTTTGGTCAAATTGCACCTACTTTGCGTTATTACATAAGGCTAAAATATCATATTTATCAGGTAATATTCTTAATTTTATTCAAAATAATATAGTTAACAATTACTTTAATATTGGTAATTGGGGCATAATTGTTTATGTGAAAACTCAGTGTATCCATTTGAAATGTTTACCAGTTTTATCCTTTTGATCGTAGAATGGCCGGTGATAGTTCTGTCGACGAATCCCAGCTGAAGGGTTTGTCCAAATATTTCAACAGCCAAACAAATAAGGGTAGAGCTAACGTAAGTAATCAATATTTTTAGTTCAACCTAAAGGAATAGAAAAACTAAGGCAGTATAGGTTATGTGAGTAGAACTGAAAGATTTGTTTGTATATGAACCTACCCCAGCCTGTGGGTATCAGACCCATTGTAAAATTGTTATCATTTTGTATCTGCAGCTGAATTAATTTTTACTATTAGGCAGCAAAATCGTTACAGATTCAAACTCGGTACCTAACTTTTTATAAGCATATCTTAAAACTGAGTTTAGTAAGTAGACACTTTTTTTATATTTAGTCCGTCAAATTGACTGCATCCCGCCTGATGGTAAGCTGAGGTGAAGTCCAAAAAGTAGTGGTCACCATTTCCAGAGATTGTCCCTAGAATGGTGGCCCCTACCTAGACGACCTCAACAGATGTTTTTTCACGCCCTGCTTAAAGAGCCCAGGATTGTAGGTAGAAGGGAATGTGTGTGGGTAAAGCGTTCCAGTGCTTTATGGTCTGACAAAAAAGGAGTCATCAACATAACGTGTTTTCTCTTTTATCTCTCATTTTATCTTTAACGTCTACCTTCTACCAGTACCTTAAAAGTTCATATGATTCCTGCTCATGTAATTTGAATTCTGCCCACGAGCACAAAAACGGCCTAACCAACATTTAACAACAGTTGGTTAGATGGCACATATAGCGCCACCGATATGGTATGCATGGTGATAGGTATGCAACAGAAGTAACTTACTCTAACATAAATTTTTATATCATCAAGAGATGGTGGTAAAAATAATCAATGAAAAGCCATTTTTAATTACTATAGTTCGTCTTACAAATTCTTAACAAAATCTTTGTTAGGCCATTCTTCTGCTTGCACCTTTTTTTCTTAACTCACTATTCTATCTACAAAACACCAGTGATGGTTTACTCCTTTTTCATGCAAAGGTTAGCTGTGTATGAGACTAAGACATAATAGATAAGTTATAACACCACCCCTTGAGGCTAGAATTTAACTGCTTCTGCTATTCCAAATAGAAATTGGAATTACAAAAATTGTAGGTTTTTTATTAAAAGAAAAATGCTGATATGTATGAGCAGTTCCTTTTTCAAGATTGATTGTGAGAAATAATTTGTTTTGTATGCCCACAATAAGGTTTAAAAAAAAAAGTACTATAGAAATTGAGATATTTGTCAAATGTACAAAGATAACCAAAAAAAAAATACTCAAAAAATAACAGTCCTGCCTGCTCAGGTCAGTCAAAAAAAAGGACACTAATTCAAGACAGACTTGAATGAAACATTGACTATAGAGGAAACTTGTGATGGCATCATCAGATGTGCTTGTTGTTCCTGCCTACACTTCACTAGAGAGAGGAATGAGAGAGAGAGTATGTATTGAAAAATTATTTTGTGATAATAATCACAACATGTTTTGTTACAGACAGCCAAAGCAACATATGCAGTTATGGGTGCTGTGATTTTATATTTCACACTTAAACCGAAGTCGAAGAAGTAACCTTTCCACCTTATGTACAATATATTCTGTTGTTGTTGTGATTACTTTAGCGTCATGGCTAATTTCAATAAGGACAGTGTCTAAGTTATTTAGTGAATAAAATCATGTAAAGAACACAAGGTTATTACGTTATTTATCAACCCATTTGTCTTATTTACTTACTACACAGAATAATTAATATACTACATACATAGAGATGAATTGCCGGTATGTTGTTACAGGCTACTAACTTGTTCTTTAGGACTAGTAATATTGTTTTGGACTATATAAATATCATTGCACAAGAGCTTCATCAGATTTTTCAGTAGAAAACTGCACAACTGGTTGTGCTGTGCAGGAGAATGTTCAATTGGCATTCCCAACTGCACAAAAAGTTGTACATGCTAGTATGCCAATGGGGATTTTTTTATTTATTATTTCTATCTTTTTTATAGCCATGTATAATTTATGTTATCTGATGCAAAAAAAAATCTAGGGCTGATTCATCCCAGTCGCAGTGGCCAGTAGTAACGCGGCGACCTTCGTTACTCGTGTTACTACCACTAGTAACACGGGTTATTTTTTTTTCCCGTGTTACCACTAAATGCTGCATTAGTAACACGGAACAATTTTTAATTCCCATATTACTACTGGCCAATGTCATTGTTAATAACTTCTGCCTTTTTACAAAATCATTGACATTTATGCCATGATTAAAAGAAAATCCCTGGGGTTCTCCTTTCGAGGGCTTACCCGGGGTGCCCGGCAACGGACACCGTGCGGTTTTAGTCGAGACACGACATAACCACCCCCGCTGGCCAGCGAGGGGGTATCCGAAGGGATTTCCGCACGTAAAAAAAAAAATGATTAAAAGAAATATAATAATGAATGACGTTTATACATGATTTGCTTATCTTAATGGATGATGATGTTTGCATTTTAATGTAAATTTGCACTTGCGGTAGAACTTTAATAAAACCTAGATAAGAAGATACACACATAACTTCGAAAAGTCATTGGTGTGTGCCACGGTAAAACCTGGGATCGAACCCGAGACCTTGTCTCAGGAGTCCATTACCCATGCCACTAGGCTACCGCGGTAATGTAATATTATATCTGTGAACCAATTGCAACTAACGTAATAGAAAATATATTTCAGATTTGTAAGTTGATGTTATAAAAAGTGTCATCTACTTAATTGATCCACGTTTAACCAGAGTAACCCTGGACCTGGACCACTCCCGCTTCGGCAGAGTATTAGCTGGATAATAGAGGTGTTGCTGTTTCCGTTTGCTCAATGTGGTCCAATGAAAAGGTTTTCTAACCCAGCACTCCCTGCACTGGTGAGAACCTAATACATTGATCACTTGATGTATTTGTTCAAACTGTTAGTGGACCGCGGTAGTTCTCTCACACCAATTTGACAATGCTGGGCTACATAGAAAATGAAACGAACTTGAAATATTGAATGTATATATATGTATTAAATTAATAATGCTGCACAGGATAGATCTCAAAGAAAGTTTACAGTTTCAGATCTCAAGAGTAAAAATAGTTCTTAACTTATCTAATTACTCTTTGGTGTTAAAGGAATAACCATCTACATTGATATAGTAGAAAGTTTTGTACCAAGAAAACTTATTTATGTTACACTTGCTCCAGTTACTGATATCTGAAATCCTAAACGGCGACACGATGATTCTTTTTACTTAACTTTCTAAAATGCGGTAGTGTTATGTAAAAACAAAGCAGTTTCAAGTGTTGTAAACATGTTTTCTTGGTCAAATCACAGGGGATCAGAATGTAGTGAAAAATATAATTTTATTAATATTAAATATAGTTTTAAATTTATTCCAAAAATGTAAAAAAATCATTTACAAATAAATGTTGCAGGATAAAGTACAATTTGCATATTTATTAATATCGCCACCATTTGTGCATATTATATTCTTCAGTATCAAAATTTAATCCTAGTCGTGAAACGCTAGCACCAAAAGCCTACAGATTACTAAATACTAGTAAAGCAACTATTCAGTAAACATCTATGCAAATATAATAATGAATAAATAATACGATTAGAAGTTGGTATGTTAAAGTTTGGATTGGTTTGGAATCATTTCTTCAAACCATATCTAACGGGGGCAAATCTTATGGAGGTTTCCGAATATTGCAGTGTAATACACTAAGCGCCCTCAATTATCTCCGTGGCCTAACGAATTCAAGATTTACCGGGATTGATCTGTGCTTGAATTTACAAGAAAAGTAGTTAAGTATTTAATAATATTCCAAAACGTTATACTAAATTTTAAATCGCTACCCTACACAAAAATGGCTTAATAAACTCCAAACAGATTACTTATGATTATGTTAACTGTGTGATTTTTGAAATGCAACATGTACCTTGGTATTCTATTTTGCAGGTAGTATACACGATAAAGTGTACTAAAGCACAATTCTAATTTTAATTTTTTTAAATAAATGATTTTCTAAAGTAACCTCGTCTATACAGAACTGTGGTAACATTATGAGAAAAGTTGCCAGGCTACAATATGCTAAGTGTTTCTATTAACTTTATATTAATGGTTTTCCTATTTCGTTATTTACCGATATAAATAGGAATTGATTAGACAGGTTTACATAAGATTTTAGATTGACATGGTCATTTACATTAAAATTAAAATTATAAACGGGATATTTACCATGTTTATTATCTTTTTCGAGAATCCGATATTTCGGCACTGTTACAAGTGCCATGATCACGGATGTACATCCGTCCGTATCCCGTTTATAATACTTTCATTATTTAGTTAATTTTCAAGGTTTACATAAATTCACGGCGACGGTAACATCTGTAAATAATATCATGTCAGTATCCTACATACAAACTTCAGCAACAATGACTAGCTTTCGTAATGATTGATCTGAGAAACACATTTCTTAGAAATTCTATCTAATTCAAACGCTAAATCGACTTCTTCCAATAGCATCACAGTTGCAAACTTCAATCAGTCAGTATTTGGATCGTAATACAATGATAATGATAATATATATAATGTATACAATACATATAATATACTGATATTTGATTATTTCATAGAGCGTTCATAAAAAGCTAGGCGGTTTAGGACGACAGGAATAATAATTGGAAATTTATCACAAAATATGTAATTTTCTGAGGTTCCTACGACGCGTATCTTTGGGAATTATAGTTGAAAAGCTATCTTTATACGGTTAAATCGATTTTCAAACGGGGAACCATCAATTTATTCATAAAACGTAATGTTCAAAGCGAACTTTTGTGACTTGGGCAAAAATATTATTTCAAACAACTTTCTGATATTACGAGTAGCAAAACATAAATACGACAAAATGGAATGTGGCAATGTTGCCTATAATGTTGTACACAATATTCGTCCTAACATTCACACGTTCATTACAAATTGTTCGAAGGTCGGCGTCGCGTCAACCTATGCTATGGATGGAATGCTGTAATTGAAACATCGCGTCACAAGTTACGTTAACTTATATTGCGCTCACAATATAAGGAAGTCTACCAGTGAACATAGAGTATAAAAGTGTTTAAAATTAAATATCATAATGGCGACAAGTAACAAAATCGATCGAAGAGTATTCACCAATATCATCTTCGTAGACATATTTTAGATTTTCTTAAAGAAAAACAAACTAATGTCGAGATTCGACTGTTGTACGTATACACGTAAAGCAGTGCTAGTGAGGTATGCACCTCATATGAGATATATGTATAGAGAGTGGATAGTGTCCCTATAGCCATGTGGGTGCTCTCGTCAAGGAGTACAAAGGGGGTGGGGGCTGGGTAGCGGCGGGCGCGGGCGTGACTTCGGTTTCTGAGTCGGACTCCTCAGAGGAGACGCGCTCGGCCGCGCTCAGTGCCACCCGTGCGTACTCGTCCGTGTCTATGCTCTTGCAGAAGTGAATCGCGTACCTGGATCATAAGTAAAATTTAATGATATTTGAGTATTAAATTTCTAGCACAAATAAATGTCTAATCAGTTAAATCTCAACACATAAAAAAATAGACAAAGTGGGAACATTTATGCAAGTTAGGCTAGTTCTTGTTTTGTTGTCTTTGTAATTAGTTTATATGAACGAAAAATTTAGCAAATCCACTAAAGAAATCGTTATTGTAGTTGGTCGGTTCAGCCGGTGGAAAGGTAAGGTTAACACCGGTTATTTAAAACTAATGCGACTAATTACCTAAGTTTTTCTCGGAGTACAGATTTGCACGAATATCTTGGCATCTTGAGAAGGAAGAAGCACGTATAACTCTCTGGCAAAAAGTGGTCTGGCGGCTGGTACTTATCTAAAACCTAAACATAACATATTATTTTCAATCAATCAATATAATAAATAATAAGGCCAGGTAAATACAGTTTTATAGTTATAAGATAATTTTTTTGTGGTGAACATTGGTTGGTCTGTTTATTCTTATTTCTTTTTATTGACGTTTCGTTTTAATGATCTATGCGAGATAAACTATTTTTGAATTTTGATTTTATAAGAGTTATTATTAGCATTACGTATATAGGCAAATAGTTACCTGTAACACAAAGTCCCTTTGACGGGGATCCTGTGGTGCACGCGGGAGACGGGTTCGTCCCCATACGAAGCGTAGGAACAAAGCACGTTCACTGCCTGACAGCTCCTCCATCACCTCCCAGAACCATTGGACGAGCGGTGCATTCGGTTCGACACCTGGAATACAGACCAATAAACTTTTTTTAACACAATATTTTTTTTAACAATACAAACAGATACTTCTATTTTATTTACTTGTATAGACTATACTTTAGAACAAAAAATATTTTAAAGTTCCAAGGTAAGGCGGGAATGGGCGAGAAGAACGCAAAGACTAGATTAATTGAATTGGGTTGCTGAAATTTGACGCCTATCTATATAGGCATAGCGCGCCTTTTTGTAGTGTCACCTTATGTCAGCTACAAAAAGTTGCGCGTAGTTGATGACTGGTTAATAGCCATTGCGACATAATTTTTTTTGTTCCGTAATGCCAGTGTAGTTGTGTAGATTCAAGTCAATGACAGTACCAGTACGAATATCGGACTGACCTTTATAAGTGGCAGAAGCTCTAAGCGTATGTACGGGTATATCGGGTGAGCCACACACGAGCGTCTCGATCTCAGCCGCATTGAATAATGCTAATAACGGTGCGGGAATCACACGAGACATGCCATCGCGAACTGCTCGCACTTGTTCGTCGAATTCGTGTAATCTAGGAAACAGAACATTCACCAATATAATACATGTACAAATCTATCATCACTTGTTATTATTGTTTATCTACACTAATATTATAAAGAGGATAGATTTGTTTTTTTGTTTGTAACGAATAGGCTCCGAAACTACTGGTCCGATTTCAATAATTCTTTTACATATAGAAAGCTACAATATCTAGGAGTAACATAGGCTACATTTATTTTCAAAAAAATTTGATATCCGTAAGAAAATCGCAATATTGTGAAAAATATAGAGAAATGAAAATCTTTTTAGGCGTGCGCTGCGTAAACTATTGATGATAGAACAATATGATGTACTACAGGTCTATAGATCTTTTTAATGTCTACAAAAAAGTCCGCGAGGCGATATATGCAACCGTAATATTTGTTCCACTACAAAAGGTTTTGTGTTCTCAAAATTTAATTATTACATATCTTTTTGATCTA
Organism: Cybosia mesomella; assembly: GCA_946251805.1. Classification (NCBI taxonomy): domain Eukaryota; kingdom Metazoa; phylum Arthropoda; class Insecta; order Lepidoptera; family Erebidae; genus Cybosia; species Cybosia mesomella. Next base: position 8,794,352 of record OX276390.1, read on the forward strand.
ATCACAACGCGGGCAACAGCAGTGCGAGAGGGAGTGTGAGTGGGAGCGGAAGTGGAAGTGGACGCAATAAGCGACTTCCACAATTATAATTTTGTTTCCACTCCGAACTGACGGGTAGAGCTGTCCTTTTGGTCTAATGTGAATGTACAAAACGCGATCTAATAAGCTAAAAATCAAACAAATGAAACGAAGAAATCAGAGAGTATTACATTGACTTTAGGAAAGGTTAAACTTCTGAGTCGTAAGCACGTCGTCACCTTCTATTTCACATGAGTAACTTTCTAATATGAGAGTATTACTACTTAGACCTATGCTACACTCGATGGAAATGTCGTCGCGGATCTTTCGCGTCGGAACGTTAATACATGTTATTGCATATAACGACGGCCTCCGGGCCGTAGCGGTAGTGCATTCGACTGCTACGACAGGGGGCGCGGGTTCGATTCCCGCTCAGTACAAATATTTGTATGCATGAATATGTCTATTTGCATTGGTCTAGTATTTACAAAAAAATATGTATATAAGTATGTTTATCCGCATTCTGGAACGCGTAGCTAGTTAAGCTATGCTTAGTTTGGGTCTAGAAAGTGCTGTGTAGAATGTCGTAGAATATTTATATATTATTAATTACTAATAACGGGTAAACTACGCGGAAGATCGATCGTTTCGTCACCGTCCTGACGTTCCGACTTGGAAGATCCGCGACGCAATTTGCATCGAGTGTAGCGTAGGCCATAGTGTCTTTTAGAGGTGTCTAGCCACTTTCTATATAATATATGTTAGTAAGATGTAAGGTAGTAATACCTGTAATGTAATGCCAGCTGCACGTATTCATCTTTATTGTCAGGCGTCACTCGTTTGTGTCGTGTAGACAGAGGCACTTCGTGTCCCGCCGCGGACGGGATCGAGAATGGAAGCTCCAGATTTTGAAGTTCCTACTCAATACAATAATTTATGTAAAGTACATTTTATGATACATAGATTTACTCTTACAAACACAAATGATCAATCATTTGAATGAAATTTAGAAGCAATTAGTTTACTAATTTTTCCTGTAAAAAAAAGGGAAAAGACGCGACTTGAACCCGCGACCAGTTCCGTTCTAGGGGGAACTCTCTGACCAACTGAGTTACATGGACACGCCCTGGATAGTCGAAATTCTTCAATACATACGTCTTAGGGCGATGCTGGAGCTATCTAAAGAAAAATCTAGTATCTAATAGGTACCTACGTAACCTATTACTTTATGTCAAAAATAAGTTATTACTGAATGTAACAGTACCTTATTAATAGGCGTCATGTCCCGTATGCACAATAACGCTGGCAGGAAGTCTTTGTCGACTTCTGCCAAGTCCTGCGGTCTCAGGGGCTGCCCTGCCAACTGTCGCCAAACACCTTCCGCAAGTGAGAGCGAGAGGGGAGATCCAGTGCGTATTGCGATGCCCATAAGTACACCTGAGGAAGATTTTACTTTTCATATATACATTTTATGGTATGAAGTTGTTTATAATAAAAAATCAGAGTTTTAGTCAAAATTGAGTAGGTATTTGAAATGACAACATATAGAAGTCTAAAGTTTAGGCCAGAGTCCCCTGCAATAAGCAACTGTGACGGAACACCTTGTGGTTTTAGTCGGTTTTTTTAATAGATGATAGGCTCACGTTTGACCTCTATCTTACCTGGTCGTAAGTGACGATGTGGTCTACGATGGATCACGTTTGACCTCTATCTCACCTGGTCGTAAGTGACGATGTGGTCTACGATGGATCACGTTTGCTTAGAAGGAACTTTAAGGTTTAATTTTGTTTTTCCAATACGGTGTTTTAGATAAACTTAAAAGGCAAAACCCTATTTAAATACAAGCTATCGTCCAAATGGTATCATGCGCTTGCCGTGATTTTGCTCTCTTAATGTTATTAATGAATATCAAGTATACCGTACCTAGAAATCGGAAGCAGTTTAGATGAAGCGGTGTGTTGGCTGTGGGGTTGAGCAGAAACGCGTCCCGGGAAGCACCTGCATCCCCGCGGCCGTTGGGCGTCGCCATCAGCAACGGAAGTGACCCGTTCTGTAACTCCTCACACATCTCCGCTATGCTCTCGCTGTAGCCACCACCGCAGTCATCTACACTCTCACCTGGACATCAATTACGTTTGTGCATCAATATTTTATAGGCCCTGTACAGGGTATAAGTGTATAATTTTATTAACTATATATATCAAAATATCTTGACTAGACTTGAGTCTTCAGTACTTAACTAGTGAATATACTATGTGATAGTATATGTATGAGAGCGACAAAAGTACAAATTGTGAACGAGCAAATACAAATTGCGAGCAGCGATCAATCTTTAGAAAATTGACGAAATAATCGTTTGGATACACTTAACGTTTCTACTCTGTATAGTGGTCACGTACTCAGTGTAAAACACACTATTTTGTTACATTTTTCTTTGTAATTACAAGTATTTGTACCAGTTACGACCCTGACTTCTCCAGATATTCATTTTACACTCCCAAATTCTTATATAAAGCATATTGCCTTTCAATTTTTAATCCCTTGGTGGTCTTATACTCCAAAGTGGCAGGAATAACAATAGGGAAAATCGTGTTCTATTGCGTAGGACCGAAGACATGGCCAGCGTAGTATACCGTCTCTGCCTTCAGGGTTATGCAGACGTGAGTTAACGTATATATATATGGAATTTTATTAAAGCTATTAGACCACAAAGTACCGTGATTTATAACTTACCGACAAATTTGACCTTCCATACTCTATGCGGAAGAGCGAGGGCGTCTTGGGTTAAAGCAGGCAGGCGCGCCACCATCTGACCGAAGACGGAGCGCATGCCCGCCGGGCCCGCCAGCCCCGAGCCGCCCCGACGCGCCCTCCGAGCCGCGACCCTCGACAGCTCCACCACCGGCCCGTGCTGGCGCTCGCGGACCATCGTTGTCATTATGGCCTACATATTTAACCAGTTAATAAATAATAATATACTAGCTACCTTTTTTTTTCGTGCGGAAATCCTTCGGATACCCCCCCCCCCCCCCGCCGCATATCCCTCGCACCCCGACTGACCATGGACCATCTCCGGTTTCGAGATGGCCCCCTCGGATTTGGGAACCACGGTGTCCCCGTCTTGCCCCAGTTTGGGAGAGGGGCGCTAGATGCCCCACCGTCCCGGCCTGCTTCTGCTGGGGTGACAGGCGGCCTCACCTGCCACCCCCAGGCCTGCGCTCATGGAGGATGGAGGTCATTAAGCGACCTACGGCGCCTGAGTCGCCTGCGACGCGCGGCGAGCATGTTGCGGGCTCGGCGGACCGGGTGAGTTCTACATCTCTCCCGGCCCGCCGATGCCTCTTTGCACTGAGTGAGGATTCGGACCCACTTACTACGATGAAGTAGTCCAACATAGTGGATTCAATACGTGAGTACATCAGTATCCAATATTTTCCAAAATTGATCTTCATTCAGTCAGTAGACTCGACGAAAACGGCTTGTGATAGAGAGAACAACAAAAGTGGTTCTATAAGGATCATGTGTCTAACCTTTCTGAAGGCACCTTCTTTCACGCTGTAGAACAACAGTGTCCTTAGGTGGTCTAGTGGTCCATCAAGAATCAATAACGGCAAGTTCGGACACACCAGCTCGGAGAATTGGTGGAGCAAAACCTTTGAAATAAAAAATACAATAATTATTAACAGTTATTAAAATTATTAAACAGGCATGATGATTGTGGCGATAGAGTCTGGCCATCGGTTCTTTGCACAAGAAAATTGCGGTAAATTCAAAAAAACAAGGGGTGACAACACCGACTATAGACTGAAGAAATGCGTTTGATACTATTATTTTTTATATTCAATTAAAGTTATTTTATACATTTTTATTTATTACGTGTTATCATACCTGTACATATTATATAACAAATTGAGTCGGATAAGCTGCACAAACTTTAAAATTAGCTTAGATATCATCATTATAGCGTTTAGTCCCGTTTGCGGCCCAAACTTGCACTCCGGTATTTATGAATTAACGGTGACTGTAGCCTAATGGTTATGGCATTGGACGTACAATGTTGAGGTTACAGTTTCGATCCCCAGTCATTGCACTACCGGTATGAACCCACACAAGCAGTTTTATACTAGTAATTTCTGTTGCTAGTATGCTTTTATTAAAAAATAAATTTCCAACTTACACATAAAGTTAACATACATGCTTGCTCATCATGCAAATAATGATCATGTCCAGGATACAAGAAAAAAAATTACAAGTCATTAATATTTATAATTTTATTATGATTCATAATCAAAGTCTGATTCTATAAATTCAACACCTGAAAATGAACTGTCACTATCGTCATCATCATCACGTACATTTATTATAAATCGTTCCAGTGCTGTTTCTGTGATTCCATCTCTTAATTTGTATTCATTTTCGACGTGAATAACGTGATCTGTGCATTTCTTCCAATCATCAGCCGTTACACTAAGAAATGACTCTTTAATTAAGTTTTCCATTTCTGCCCCTGGTACTCCTATATTTTTGCTAGCCACTTTTCGTTTAGCTAAACTCCATATGAGCTCAATAGCATTTAAATCACAGTGGTATGGAGGTAGTTTAAGCACTTCGTGGCCATGTTGTTTTAGAAGTTCTTCTGCTTTATACAAGGGTTCAGGCTTATTCTCTTTAACGAGGCACATTAATTCATCTTTAGTATAAATTTCTTCAAATGGAATGTCGTTTTCTCTAAGCCATTTCTGTATGTCACTTTTTAAGTTCTGCATTGTTGGTGGTTTATTTATTTGTGTAACATGGTAACTAGCATTGTCCATCACAATCACACTAGGCTCTGTCAAATTTGGAATCAATTTCTCACCTAACCACTTCATAAAATTTTCTGCGTTCATGTCATCATGATAGTCAGCTGTTTTTGATTTGGTACTAAATACTAACAGTGCATTGGGCACAAAACCCTTTTCTGATCCAGCATGTACTATAATATGTCTCTTGCCAGACGACATTTTGTCTATCACTCCACTAGTGGAAGGACCTTGCCATGATTTTTTTACCTTATAATTTTGGTGAACATAAGTTTCATCAAGATAAATTATTGGTTTCCCTTGTTGTCGTTTCTCAGCAATTGTTCGAAGATATCTGTGTCTCCAAGCAGCTATTTCAAAGTTCTCTATGAGCAAAGACCTTTCATTCTGGTTTTTCTTAAACTCGAAACCATTTTTTTCAATATCTGCCGTAATGTTTCACGACAGCCGGTGAAGCCAATTGACTCTCTGAGTTCAACAAGTAAATTCCGTAGAGTAGGAACCTGTTTTTTTACACAGTAAAATTCATTAATCTTATTCCTAATAGCCGTTAAATCAAAATCATCCAGATTTGACACCGTGCCCTGACGAGGGCGTTTCTTGCCGGGTGTATTCCATTCTCCTTGGTTTATAGAACCCTCCTTCTTGATTGTTTTAATAGTTCTAACAGATATTTCTGCAAAGGAAAAATATAAAAATGTAATTGAATGTAAAAAATATAAAAGCCTAACAATAATTTAACTGTTCCACTATACTATGAACAAAGGTAAACTTGTATGCAAACATTGAAAATAATCGTACAAAGATTTTAAGACATTTTACAAAACCATAAATTTACCTGAGCGACATAGTCATATTGTGGCTAAGCTCCTTAAATAAAGAATAAAAAAAATAAAAAAAAATTTACCTACCTGTCATAGTAGCAATTGTATCCAAATATTTCGTTTCAGAGTTCAACGCTTCCTTTTCCTCAAAACATTTTAACTCTCACTAACGTCTTGACTCTCGCCAGGTCACCTTCTAAAACACATACAAGAAAAATAAATAGTAAATAGTATTCACACATGATACCCGGACATAAATATCAAGCCAACTATCAAGAATACTTACCAGCAGCTGTAAGGATTTAGTCTAAGCGATGTATTTTTTCGTTCTGGATTCGTTCATTATCAAGTTTTATGTCTTGATACTTGCCGATCATGGTAAATATCAACTTTCTAACTACGCCTTTGATAGCTTTCGGCATTTTTCAATAATTTCAAAAGAATATTGATTGAAAAACACTATAAACACAAAAACGGGACAATCCCTTTGACAGTGACATGACACTCATGACAGTTCAAAAATATTGCCATGTATAGATTTTAAAAAACAGTCCAGTGCAGAGAACCGATAGCCAGACTCTACCAAATATATCCTGCGCCATCTAGCAACAACAACTTGAACTACTTCGATACTACTACGTCACTACCAATCCTGAATCGCGAAAGTGAAGTTCGCGCGCTGGTATAACATATATACAACATCCCAACGACATCCGTTGGGCCGCGGCCCGCCAGGCGTGATCACCTTGCCTGGTCGGAGGATACTCCCTTTGTGTTGAAGGAACATCACACTCCGTTCCTCCACAATATTGCAATGCACAATATTAAGAAAAGAATGTCTCATTTACAGCATTAGAAGGTTACATTCTAATAACAGTTTAATGGCAACTTTATACTATATTGATTTCGAATAATACCATCATTGATTTTCTGTGACCGACTACAAGTAGGTAAGAATATAATATATTAGGCAGTATGCATGTATTATTAATCGTCGTCTAAACCCGGCAGAAGCGGCATGACCAGACATTGTGTTACCCACGTAGCCAGGCGGTGGCCACAAAACGTGGTCGCCCAGCGAAGGCGCCTCTCTTGCAGTTTGCGGATATGAAGGCTGCCATGAATGCGAGAGTCCCTACGCATTCCAATCACGTGACTCCGCACATCTACCACAGCACAAGCTCATGCAATTTCTCTAGCGACTCAAGCAGGATGAAGCTGCGTGATGAATACTCATTTCCGTGACGCGCAGCTTTATTTTGCTTGTGTCGCTAGAGTAATGTCTACATTTTTGAAATTACTGTTGTTAAAATTTTCTTTTTATTTAAATTCTGTGTTTTCTTAGTAAATTATGCCAAGATTTAAAAAAAAAAACATGATTTCGGTAGATTTATTTCATTTGATATTGGTTATTATAACATCTGTGGATTCAAATCCCGAACGTTAGCATACCCAAGCTTTGAACCATTATCTCAGATGTTTAGTTATATTTTTGAACCCACTTAGTGTATTTTTTAAAGTGAATTGTAGTAGTCTAAAGTGACCTGTATAAGAATGGAAGCAGATGGCGAGCTGTCTTCTCCGCCTACCTCTGACGGAAAAAGGCGTAAGTGTATATGCCCGACCTACTGCCTCAACAACTAGATAAATGGTGTGACGTGTGTTATCCCCATCCAAGCCTTTTTTCAACTCATTAGGGTTGGCTCTTCAGTCTAACTATGAAACGGCTGAACTTTGATCTTTTCCGTGGTGTGATGTGAGTAAACCTACCAATCTGTTGCAAATCAGTTGTGACGTCATGTCCCTCAGCAGATGACACTCGAGTGGCGGCGGTGGAGGGGCTCGCGGGGCGCGCGGAGCTTCTACACAAAGCGCTACAGTGTGGGCGCTGCCACACGCCACTTTGGTTACACGTTTTCCCTGTGAAATGAGGTATCCAATTGTCTATTCTTGTATTATTGAATTAAGTGTTATGATAGACAAACCTTTAAAAAAAGACCCTTAAAAATCTAATTGGCAACTATCCTATTAGTTGCATATTAGATTTTTAAGGGTCTTACTTACTTACTCTTACTTTTAAGGGTCACTGGGTATAAAAATTGTATAAAATTTAAAAGTATGTGCCAGGGCAACTTACCTATAAAATGTTAACACAAAAGTGCTATTTCTACACTCTGCATACTTTGACAGATATCACAACAATGTACAATTACCTGTAAGGCCATCAACAATCTTGGTCTCTGGGCAGCGAGGGTCGTTCCATCCCCAAGTTGTCCCTCGTCATTGTCACCCCATGTGTAGACTTCGCCGTTGTCGGTACACGCCACGCAGTGAAGACTACCTAATGTTTTGAATGAAAAAGATCTTCAATACTTGGTAGATTCAATTAATTTTAAATTTCAGTAAAAACAATCTCTGTCACATCATAAATATAATTAGGATTGTTTATGATCATAAAAAAGAAGATAAAAGTACCGATATCGATAGCAATTCGTATACCTATTTAAGAGAGTAGCCAGAGGGTTACCGTGCGTTACAACAACGGGTTTTGGCAGAATAATCTTTTGGTTTCAGAGGGTTCAATTTTTTTCGAAAACATTTCATGTTTTGTTTAAGTTTACCTGTTGCTATAGATACGATAGTCTTCCCCTGCATGCCAGTAACTCGCATGGGACGTCTGACGTGCTCGTAACTTCCATGTCCTAGCCTGTGGTAGTCACCTTTACCCCTAAATAAGATAAAATAAGCAAATCAAACTTACTTCGATCTTTTCATTAAAGGACATTGGTACATTCGGACGAAGAACTTTTTTTTAGAGAAGAGAAAAGAGAAGAAAGTATTATATAGATGAAATGTTAGCAGTTGCATTGAGCAGGAAGTGAGTAATGAATTGGATAAAATTATCAGAGAAAACTTGTTATACAAACTGCCCAACTGGATAATATTATTATGTGGAGATCTGCGGTAAGAGAAATGTACAGTGGTTTAGGGAAATGAGTTGTTAATAAAAAAGGTTACAGACGATAATTTATAGTTAAAAATGTGAAAAAATATTTATATTACCAAGTATAGACGCTCCCACATTGACATAGTGCCACAGAGAACTGAGATCCACATTCAACTTTGATGACCCGTAATCCTTTCAAACAGTCAATCCTCATTGGCAACTTGCACCCTTCGGAGCCACCTCGGCCTAAAACCAAATATTATAAGTTATTCAATTTGTTATAAGTCAAATAGTCAATCGACGTCAAATATTGTTTATTTGAAATCAAGCATGCTGAAAGATTTTATGATACTGGTTTGCGTGATACATGCTCTCATTCTGGCCCTTGAGGAACTAGGGCCTCGCGTATCACGGAGTGCCTCCTTACCTCCGCCGCATTGTCGAGGTTTACCTATCCGTGAGGGCCATAATTTACCCGAGCTGGCTAGGGCCAGGGCGGCGAGAATAATCGTGCGGTGTTCCACAGGGGTCGGTCCTAGGGCCACTCCTGTGGAACATCGGATACGACTGGGTGCTGCGCGGTCCGTTGCTCGAGGGTGTCAGCATAACTTGTTATACTGACGACACCCTCGTTATGGCGCGGGGATCAACGTACCGAAACGCGGCACTAAAGGCCACGGCAGGGGTTGTTCAAGTCGTGGGTCGAATCGTAGGTAGAATACGGCGGCTGGGACTCGAGGTGGCTCTCCACAAATCCGAGGCTATGTGTTTTCACGGGTCTCGGAGGGGGCCACCTGCGGGAACCAGCAGAACCGTAGGGGGCGTAAGCATCGGCATCGAGCCCACGAAGAAGTACCTTGGGCTCATACTCGATAGCCGATGGGACTTCGGACCACATCTCCGAAGTCTGGTCCCGAAACTGAGGGGGGCTGCGGCCGCGCTATTGCGGCTGATGCCCAACGTTAAGGGACCCAACGCCCCCACTAGGAGACTACCCGGGGATCGTGCGAAGCATGGCCCTGTACGGGGCCCCCGTATGGGCGGAGACTCTAGCAGCCCGCAACGTAGCTGTTTTAAACAGCCCGTTAAAAGCGATGGCCGTCAGAGTCATCACGGGGTATCGCACGATCTCAGTCGAGGTGGCATGTCTCCTAGCCGGGCCCCCTCCATGGGACCTGGAAGCGAGAGCCCTTGCCTCATTGTACCAACGGCGCAAGGAAGCGCTGGAGCGGGGCCATAGGCCGGAGCGCCGAGAGATCAGGGCTCAGCGGTCGAAGCTCCGCCGGGAACCCATGGAGACATGGACCCACCTTGGGTGCGACTTGAGCACCCAAGGTGGGGGAAATCCACCATTGCGGCGGTGAGGCCGATCATGAAGGAGTGGCTGGAGAGGGACCATGGGGACCTCTCCTACCGGATGTGCCAGATGGTTACCGGACACGGGTGTTTCGGTAAGTATCTGTGGCGCATCCACCGGGAGACAACGCCGCAGTGCCAGTACTGCGAGGATCCTGGCGAAGACACGGCGCTCCACACGTTGGTGGAGTGCCCTGCGTGGGCGAGTCAACGCCGGGATCTCGTTGCGGTCCTGAGCGTGGACGTTCTCTCGTTGGAGACCATGGTGAGGGCCGTGGTCTCCGACGAGAGCAAGTGGCACGCCACCGCATTTTTTCTGCGAGCAGGTTATGTGCGCGAAAGAGACAGCGGAGAGGGAGCGGGAGAGAAGCCTGCCCCCCGAGTTCCGCAGTCTGCGGCAAGGACGCCGCAGAATCATCTACGCCCGGGACTACTGACCTCCATGATCGGGGCCTGAGGACGGCAGTTGGCCGACTCGCCGTTCTTACAGAAGCAGGCCATGGCGGAGGCGTGTCGTGTGTGTCCTACACACGCCTGCCTACTCCGACTACCGACGCGGGACCCCGACACCACCAGGCGAGGCCGCGCTGGCGGCCAAGGTCTGCCGGTAACCCTGGGGTTATCCTTTCGAGGGCGTACCCGGGGTGCCCGGCAATGGACGCTTGGGCAGGACACCGTGCGGTTTTAGTCAGTTCATGCACGACATAACCGCCCACGCTGGCCGGCGGGGGGGTATCCGAAGGGATATCCGCACGTAAAAAGAAAATACATGCTCTCATCATAAATGCTTATCAATGGTGAAGGGTAAAAAAAATAACAAAAATGAAGCGCGCGTAATAGTTACTGTCAGCTTTCTGTCAGTTGACCGAATCGAAGCTCATTCGGCGTATGTTTCCGAACGTAACGCAACACTGCAGAAATACGAAAGATATGAACGACGAAAAACAAAGAAGCCGATGATCTCAACGCGACCATGCAAAATTTTACTCTGAACCAGTTGCTTTCATTGAAATCAGTTGACAGTTCATCAGATACCAGCTTGGATGAAGGAGTCAACTATTCCACAGACTTACAACTGCCAAGATTACAATTTCATAATTTTCAATTGAAAGTAGGTTCAGTGTCACGCAACATGATGATGTTGCGTCAAACTGTATAATCGTCGCTAAACAAATTGACATTTGACCTTGACGCGCAACCAATCACGAGAGGCCTTTGAGACAAAGGTGATTAGTTGCCGGTCAAGGTCAAATGGTCAAGACTTTTGGCCTTGATTATAACCGTACACTGACACCGTAACATCCATCACTGGCTGTGAGAAAGCTTATGAACATCGTCATCGAGGCGACTATTATCAAGAAAAAGTATAAATAAGGAAAGCACTTTCCATTCGGAGTTAAATGCCTGCAACTCCCCCATGCATCGTTGGAAGTTTGCGAAATTAACTTGAAGTTTCTGTGTCGAGCATCGACAAATGTTCGTTGCATGTTCGCGTGTCAGAAAGCGATTATCTTTGCTTTTTTACACGCCAGAAAACAAAACAAAAAGCTTAGTTTACCAGAAAGCATCGCACTGAACGTTAACTACATTTATCTTTCATGTAAATGAAAGACAAAGAATTCATTAGAATTGCAAATACAAACTTAGAACGCACATGTTGCGAATATTATTGATCCGAATGAGTTGGCGATAGAAAGTTTTCTGACTAAATGGTTAATTTTCGCAACAATAACAAAATAACTTTGTTCCAACAGATTTAATTATAGAATACATCATTCTTTTTGTCATTTTAACATATTTATAACACTATAGAAAATCTTTAAATGAAATTGTCACTGCTGCTCTTATCTATGCGATATATATAAATCGCATTGGGCTTTTAATTGTTTATGTTCCGATCATAAGAGATGGCTGTTAACAGGGCGGTTATTTCTAATCTCCTCAATAATCATCTCTTTAACACCGTGAAATTTTGTAAAAAACTCATCGATATCTTGATGTGACTCTCTTGCCAAGAGACAAACAAAGATCACGAACTGCGCCAATGTCATATCTTCTTTATTAACTCTAACTCTTTCATAGTTTATGTCAAAGTATCTCTCTGAAATAACTTCTTCGTCAATTATACGACATTCTTTGAACCAGCGTTTTATAACGTCATACTTAGCGCCATGTTCTTCACTGCACTGACTCGCACCATAAAATACCAGATACATTTCCTCGAAATTATTTTTTGGGTTCATTAAAAAGCTTGATTTCTTAATAAACTTTTCATTGCACGAAATACCAATCCATTGTCTTATTGAGTCCACAACTGTTTTCGTCTAAAATAGTTTTGCTTGCTCTTGATCTTGGTGTACACTTTAACATGGTAATTTGAGTCGATTTAGTCCTTATTATGGCTTATAAATTAAAACTGAATTAGAAGCACCAAGTAAGCAACTAAAGACGATTCTGACAGCTTACGTACAATGTTACCCAATTAAAAAGCTCCACATGCTAGAAAAAATCTTACCATTATGAATTTCTTTTTTAAGCAGGTACTAAACTATATCTCTGGAGCTAGAGTTCTAAGCCTTAGGCTATCATTCTATTAAACTATAGTGTGGTATACCGTCAAGAGCAATTTTTATTAATTCTAGAGCGTCGGTGAACCAGAAAACTAAATAAAATACTGTTTTTACATTTTGCAGTGCCAACGATGAAATTGGATGCGACAACTCAATAAAATTTGAATTATAACTTAGATGAATTTATATGGAACACTTAAATTTATGAAGTCTGTAATAATCTAGTCGGCGACGATCATAAGCGATTCATATTAATTTATTGCGAAGTGTATAAAACTGTCCTTTGTTCGAAAAGTTTCGTTTTTCTTTCATTTCAATTTATTTCCTTAAAGTATAAGGTAACAAATCGAATTGGCCGCTATAAGGCGATGATCCAATTTCATACTTGTCAGAGACTAAACTCATTATATGAAAAAGTGTTGAATATTGATGAAATACTATCGTTATATCGTATATATAATTTTTTCAAGGTGCATGACTTGCTTAAATGGTGTAAAAGTGAATATGTCCCACAAAAACTGCGACGTCTACGTAAATAATAGCAAGGTTTGGGTTAGCTACAATAACTAAGGCTGAATATCACCGCCGCGGGCTGAGTTCGCTGTCGACTCAGTTGACCATGAGAAAAAAAAAACGCGTTTTATTCAATTTTAACTGCGTTATTACATTTTACTCAATGAAATTCATTGAGAGTATGAACTCCTTTTAGTAGAAGGGATATGCACTGGTGCTGGAAACATCCAGCTTTAGGTGAATAAATATACAGGTAAATTTTTAACATAACTAATAAAAATTTGAATACAAAAATCAATTTAAAAATACGTTACCCAATTTTCCGTAGTCGCCGTCCCCCCAAGACCAAACATTATCATCATCAGTGATACATAGTGTTTGCGCATCTCCAGAACCGCAAGCGACATCTATCACACGATACGTCGTTAATGCATCGACCTAAAAATATCTTATTTATGAACATATCATATTAAAAATAAACTACTGCGCGTCGCTCTTCTAATGGCATTAGAAGCACTATTTAATATTATTTCTTACCAGTTTTGGTACAAGCTGATCTTCCGAATCACCATGTCCTAGCCGTCCGTACCGGCCTTTACCCCATGTATATATGCGTCCACGTGCGGTCAAACATGCTGAATGAGCGCCTCCGCATGCGATTGCCACTACTTCGAGTCCTGATAGCGCAGTTATCAATTTTGGTCTATCGTAGCTCCTGTGGAGAACATTTTAAATTTACTGAAAACTTCAAATCAATAAGATGAAACATTAAACACTCAATCTTACTTTTTTTTCTGACTGTTCGATGTTAGTCTTTATTAGCAAAGTATTGACTTTGCTAATAAAGACTAACATCGAACAGTATACTTACACTCTATTGCCATGCCCCAATTTACCGTCTTCGCCCTCTCCCCAACTGTACACATCGCCATCAACCGAAAGCGCCAAACAGTGTTTGCCTCCGGAATTACAAGCGACCTAAAGACAATAGAATGTAATTTTATAGACAGTGGTCAAACGCAAGCCCGAGCAAGAGACCAATAAAAAATTATAAATAAAGTATGCAGCAAGTGATAGGAAATAAATGTTAGTTAGTAATGTTATATAGGTATAGTCGTACCAACGTTTCTGTGAACTGAATGGTGACTTCACGTCATGCAATTAAATCGGGAAACCTAGCAAATAATATCATAAGTAAAACTTAAATTTTTCACATTACACAAATTTTGTCTCACCTAGTTATCTTGTGCCTACAATATGTATCTCACATTTTTACTATTGCTTTGTGCACCATATTAAACACACGTACTATTGGATACAGTGTTTTATTAATCACTGATAACATTCGATACAGATACGTACGTGTATGTACGTAAGTGGTGACCCTTTTTTTTCGTGCAGAAATCCCTTCGGATACCCCTCCGCCGGCCAGCGGGGGCGGTTATGTCGGACTTGAACCGACTAAAACCGCACGCCGGCTCGGGGCTACAGACAGATGTGGCGGCTGCCCACGCGCTCGCGCTCCGCACCATTGCCACAATCATGCAGCCGAGCGAGAGGACTCCCACCCCGATGGCTGCCAGGAGGTCACGCCTCGGCGCCTCCCACGCCGGACAGTCCGCCAGCGTGTGCGGCCCAGAGTCCTCGCTAGCGTCGCAGTGATGACACTCAGGCGTTGGCTCCTTCCTAATCCGATGCAGGTGGTACCCGAAGCCCCCCTTCCCTGAGACCACCTGCGTCAGTTGGTACGAGAGGCTTCCATGTCGCCTCTCTAGCCAATCCTCCATGATGGGTCTTACCGCCGCTTTGACGAAAGGTCTATCTAACATGCTTATACTCTGTCTAATCATTTGTTTAACATTTGGCAGATCAATTTTTCATTAATCCCTGTACAACACAACCTTAACATTTTTAACATGTTTTTCATTAAAAGTAAACAAAATAATCCATAACTATCTGTAGTTATGAACTTCCTTTGTGACGGCCGGGCTTCAGGGTTCATGCAGGTTAATGTTGGCTTGCCAGGGGACCCACTCTCTTTCTTGTGCATATCAATTATATGCAGTACGTGGTCAGCACCCATTGCTATGCAGATGACAGCACTTTGCATGGGCGTTATCTCTGACATTCAGCGGCGAAGCGGACCGATATTCAAGAGGAAAGACGGCAACTTATCATTGAGCTTTATTGGGACCTGGACAGTAAGATCCCACTGTCGCCAAAACTCACTTATTTTTACAAGGATAAAATGTATGGGATAAAGAAAGTGTAGGTATGTACCTTGAGGGGTGCTTGGTTGGGGACCTCCACGCGGTGCACCCTGGGCAACGGAGGCGGCAGCGCCTCTCTCCTAGAATGGGAGAGACGCTGCCGCCTACGGCCAACTCCGACCGAGGCGAGGACGGCCCTGTTGAGGGCTGTTCGGAAGCTTTCCACGTGTCCCTCTGATTAGCAGAGGGCACAGTGGAGAGCAAGTAAGAGGGCCATCTCGAAACCGGAGATGGCCCAAGGTCAGTCGGGGTGCGAGGGATATGCTCTATGGGTAACCTTACACCCCGGCGTCTTAAGACCCGAGACGGCGTGCGGTTTTAGTCGGTGCAAGCCCGACATAACCGCCCCCGCTGGAGACCCCCCGCTCTCCAGCGGGGGCGGTATCCGAAGGGATTTCCGCACGAAAAAAAAAAAAAAAAGGTATGTACCTTGAGTGTATGCATATTTGCTAGCTAGTCCCGGCGGCCATTGCAGCATTTTTACAAGGCTGTAATAGTTGACGTAATACAAAAAATATATATACGGTTGAATTGAGAAACTTCCTCCTTTTTTGAAGTTGGTTAAAAAGAGTTACAGTTGCGATTCAATAGTTTGAAAAAAAAAAACTTGAAAAAAGAGAAGTAATCCTTTCGCTCGGTAGATTATACTTGGTTATTTATGTAACGAAATCTGAGGACACTAATCTCTTGTGTAATATGACATTTGACAGTGACAACCGTAGTTCCAACTTTAGCCATTCCACAGATACGCTGGTACATTTATATCGCAAAGTGAAAATAAATTAAATATTACCTTCGTAATGAAGACATGTTGTATGGATGCCAGTAGAGTTGGTTGCGATACAGAATCAATACCACCGATACCCAGACGACCACCTGCACCATAACCTGTCAAATTTATCCATTTCATCATATTAACTCGCTTTCTTGGCTGTTTGAAATAATTTATTGCATATATTATATTTCAAATGTTTTAAACGAGTTCATGACAACATAATCTTTATTTTTAAAATTATACAATAATTAAAATTTAATTTATACCTGTCGCATATACCTTGCCGTCAGGCGTGACAGCGAATAACGTCTGTTCACCCCCCACTAGCTGCACGGGGTTAAGGGCGGCAAGAGCGTGGCAAGGAGTGGGCGTGCGCACCTTAGCGCCTTCCACCCCGCCCAACTGTCCACGGTGATTGTGGCCCCAGCCGTACACGGCGCAACCGCGAGAGCCGCCACCCCACCAACCACACCAATCTTCTGGGCGCCTGGTACAACATTCAAATTAAGTTTAGCTTTAAATTCAAACTATTTTTGAGATAATTAAGCAATCTGAGACTGGCAGTTCAATACTAGATATATATTGCTTCTACATTGCCTATGGATACGAATATAATTATTTTTATGGTAGAGACTCGATTATCCCAACCTGTGTTATTCAGATTCGACTATTTGTTTTTAGGGATAAGAACAAATATAAACATTTTTTTTGTAGAATTTAGGTGAAATGACACAATATTAAGACTATAATCTGATGACGTACCACATAAAAGATAACTTACGCGGTCGAAAGTGATGTAAATTAACAGAATTTTCACCTCACGACAAAAATTAATCCCACTCCAAGTCCAATCTCCACTGTATATTAATAATAACCAAAGATGTATTTATTTTCTGCACTCATCAAGACATTTTACACGCTTTATTTATGTAAATTAAACTAAAGTACTCACTTATTGACCCAATGTAATAATTGCTCATCATGCTGCTTTGTAAACTTAGTATTATCTTCCCAGGGGTAATGGGCATCACTGGTCGCATCATCGCCATTGTACACGCCTAGATCCGCCAGACGCTTCCTCACATCGGATAGGAACGGCATAGGCAGGGCTACTCGACGTATGAGCGCGTCGGCCGTTCGCATGCAGAGACAGTAGCGTTTGAACCAGATCCAACGGGATGCTTCGGGTCCATTGCATACACGAGCGTCCATTCGAAGACCACATGCTAACCAAGCAAGCTCCTGTTCGAGCAAATAATTTTACGTTTTAGTAATTTAATCTCTGAAGCTATATACCTTTTGTTTTTTTTTTTCTTTATCGTGCGGAAATCCCTTCGGATACCCCCCCGCCGGCCAGCGGGGGCGGTTATGCCGGGCTTGCACCGACTAAAACCGCACGCCGTCTCGGGTCTTCAGACGCCGGGGTGTAAGGTTACCCATAGAGCATATCCCTCGCACCCCGGCTGACCCTGGGCCATCTCACCACTAACAGCATCGCTCATCCTGTCTCCTCTGAAAGCAGAGGAGTATGGAGAGCGATGTGTTCCCGCCACGTTGGGTATTGGCCGACGATCAATGCCAACCCTATGAAGGGGTGAAGGGGAAGCCATTGACCGCCGCCTAGGGTGTACCGGCCGCTCCGATTCCGTTCCCCCCGGACTGCAGCGGGATCGGAATCGGAGCGACACTCGAGGAGGTTACCCAACACACACCCCTGAAGCTATATACCTAAGGCATTAATTAAGTATACCTACACTTTATTATAATCATTATTATGGTGCAGAATTTTTCTTGTAGGACAAACCTAGACATCACGGAAACCCTTTTGTCGCTACGATCGGACGATCTGCGAGGTTTCAGAAGTTTCCGCGAGTTCTACTCCAAAGAGGTTCTACTCAAGGTATAAATCCTACCACCTGGTGTTGTTCCAGTTGACACGTTGACAGCGCATCGTGAAGAGTCCTAAAATTCCCAAGAGTTTGTAGAAGTGTGCGCGTTATCAAGTTTTCCTAAAGTATCGTACCACTATAATCGCGAGTGTGAACTGTATTCGTTTACACGTTGGTAACTTAACGTGTTTGTCTGCACGTCGGAGACCGAAAGCGCTCTGCGTGGGATAGGCGAGCTGAGGATAGACGAGCTGAGTATAGAGTTTTATAGGATCTAATGTTTGGTTTCTAGCTGACGAAGGCGTCCAGCTGATTTTCCTGGATTTTCATGCTGGTTCAGGCAGGTTCTGGAGCAGGGTACGATGTGCCCTATCTCCGCGACAAGGCGCGTGACAGATTCTGTCACGCGCTGGTATTTGGCCACACTCATAGCTTCTCGAGAGGTGTGGATCGGACCCCTCCGTCCGGGCCACGTCGCGGAACGGAGGTATTGTGTGATTGTTGTTCTCGTATGAGATATTGAACCGTCAGCGCATTTGCTTGTATTGCAGCAATGTCAAGAGGACATTGCAAGTTCACTCAAAATGTGTCTAATGGAGACATCTGTGAGATCCTAAAACCATTGCTCAGCTTATTCCTTCTTGGAATAACAGATATCCTTTTGCCAACAGGTAAAAGCTGGAAAGATACGACAGATGCGACAGGAACAGCTGTAACCGCGTGCTCACCCGTATTCCCCATTTGGTGAGCCAGATTTAAGTTACTACATTGAACCCAAGTTGCTTCGCGACATGGTATAGATACCAGGTTGCTACGCGACATGGTATAGATGCCTGGTTGTTCGCGACATGGTGGAGATGCTGTACCTTAACACTGGTTTAAGGCTAAAATTCATTTCAATCATTCAAAATAATAAACAGCTGATTCTGTCCTTTCAAAATAAAATATTTATGCGTTGTTATGACAACAAATTTTAACAACCAAATTTTTTAATAAAATTTTTTATTGTTTGACCAAAAATAATTCAATTTATTTTTCTTTAGAAAGATCGATAAAAGTTATAATCGGGACAAAACGTCGTGTATCAAACAAAAAAAAAAAAACCTTTTGAACGTAAAAATAAAATTTCGAACTAAATGTCATTTGACATGTCATTATAAAAATTGAAAATATTTATAATTTAAGTGTATTTAAGTGGTAATTTAATAATTTTATTAAGTTATCTTTAGAAAATTTGAATAGAAAATTATAAGGTAAGTTTTGTTTGAATATCTTAAGCAAAATTTCTTTGCCTTACCAGAGGCAGTTTTCATATTTGGTTAATCCTAAGATTGGCTATTGACTAACGTAAGTTTGTTATAAGTTTCTTCTAAAAAATAAGATATTGTTATAATATTATATTTCCTTTCTATTCATTGTGGTTATTTCGTGTTACAGGATTTAAAAAATCTACAAATGAAAGCAAATAAAAAGAAAATGGATAATGTTTTAGTGGAAAGGTTGTCAAAATATATTGAGGAAATAAAAATTCTCACATCGCACAGTCATGATTTATGCAAAGATTTGGATGATAACCTCAGTACTGCAACGATAATCGCATGATGGCTCATTAGCAGATAGAGCAGACATACTACTCGGAAATGATTATTATCATTCAGTTATAATGATGAATAAAATATGTATTGCAAATGGCTTATATTTAATAGAATCCGACTTTGGTGAAATAATACCTGAAACAGTATTGTTTCAGAGGAACCTATTGAACAAATGTCAATGGTAACCTTTTGTCAATGTGCATGTAAAATAGGTCTGAAGGAACCGGATCCACCTTTAGATCTTGGAAATTTGAAAATGTTATGGGACTTAGAATCTATTGGTATCACGGATTCACCGAAGATAAGCAGAGATGAAATTGCAATCAAACATTTTAATGAAACAACAGAGATGAGAAACAATAGATACTATGTAAGTTGGCCATGGATCAATTATCCACCAGACTTATCTTCAAACTATGGATTGGCTCATGGAAGATTAATTGGATTACTCAAGAGATTGGATCAAAAAACTCTTCAAACGTATGATCAGACATTGAAACAACAGATGGAAAAAGGAGTTATTGAGAAGGTTCCATCAAAACCAGTAGAAGATAATCATCATCCGACTCACTATATACCCCACCATGGCGTCCTAGCTCCTGGAAAAGCATTGAGAATTGTTTATGATGCATCAGCCAAAACAAAAGATAGCAAAAGCTTGAATGAATGCTTATACTGTGGACCATTATTATTGGAAGATTTAACAGGCTTAATAATAAGATTCAGAGGGCATAGAGTTGGATTAACTGCAGATGTTGAAAAGGCTTTCCTGCAAATAGGACTTAAAGAACCAGACCGTGATGTGACAAGATTTCTATGGTTGAAAGACATAGAAAAACAAGCAAATGAGGACAATCTTGAACATTTTAGATTCACACGTGTACCCTTTGGTGTCATATCAAGCCCATTTCTATTGAATGCTACAATAAAACATCATTTATTACAGAGTAAAGATAGTGATGTGAAAAGGATAGCCTCAGATATTTATGTTGATAATGTAATAACAGGCGCAGACTCCGATAAAGAGGCAATACAGTTATATAAGACGGCAAGAGAGTCATTTAAAGAAATTTCAATGAATCTGAGAGAATGGAACTCAAACTCAAGTACTTTTAGAAAGGCAGTACCAGATATTGTTCCTGAAAAGACAATTAAACTGCTAGGTTTAAATTGGAACCTGGATGAGGATTCGTTACAATTGAGAATAAAAATAAAACAAGAAGAAGTTAACACTAAACGAGGAATTTTGAAATGTATTGCATCAATATTCGATCCATGTGGTTTTGCAGTACCAACACTGTTATCAGGAAAATTAATATTACAGGATTTATGGAAACAAAAAATAAAATGGGACTCACCTCTACCTGATGACATCAAAAACAGATGGAAAGAAATATATCAAACTTTAGAAGAAACTAAAGACATAAACATAAAAAGATGTTACAAGGAAAATTCAAAAGACAATCAGTACCAGTTACATTGTTTCACAGATTCATCATCACGTGCATATGCCGCTGTAATATACATAGTTGGAAAAGATAGAAAAAGTTTCATCATCGGTAAATCACGTGTTGTTCCTATCAAGGATCAAGAAAATTTGAAGATACCTAGACTGGAATTACTTGGAGTACTGATTGGAAGTAGACTTTTGAAGTATGTCAGCAAATTCATCAAATTAAAAATAAACAAACAGCTATTATGGACAGATAGCCCAATTGTGTTGAGCTGGATTAGTTCAAATAAATTATTAAGTCCATTCGTATCAAGAAGAATTGAGGAAATAAAGAGGAACAAAGATATACGTTTCAGATACGTTCCAACAGAACTAAATCCTGCTGATGTAGCTACAAGACCAACTAGAACGAAAGAAGATAACAGGAGATGGTTAAATGGACCAGATTTTCTACTACAAGATCCGGAGAATTGGCCTATTAGCCCAAGCTATCAAAATACCCTTTATGTGGGTGAGAATATCGAGGAAAAAGATAACAACGAGTCCGAGATGGTTAACCAGAAAGATGACAACAACTTGATCAAAGTAGCGGAAGAAAGAACTTGTATACAAGATAATACCTTACAAGTGATAAAATCAATACAATCAAGGTATTTCAATGATGAAGTAAATAATAAGCAAACGAATTTGAGCAGAAATCTCGGGTTGTTCAAGGATATTGATGGTATTCTGCGCTGCAAGGGTAGACTGAAGTATGCAGAATGGTCATTCGATAAAAGATATCCTATCCTAATTCCTAAAGATTGTGATTTTACAAATAAAATCATAAAGGATATACATGAGAAAAATTATCATGTTGGGGCTAGCCATACATTAAGTATAATCCGCAAAAAATATTGGATACCTCAAGGCAAAAGACAAGTTCAGAAGATAATAAGGAAATGCCTGAACTGCGTGAAATGTGACGGTGGACCATACAAGTTACCCATTACACCACTACTACCACGTGAAAGAGTTAACTTCAGCAAACCATTCACTTTGACTGGAATCGACTACTTAGGACCAGTGATGGTAAACACAGAAAGTGGATCTGCAAAGAGATGGATTTGTTTATTTACTTGCTTAGCAGTTCGTGCAATTCACTTGGAAATAGTTCAAGATCTATCTGCTGAGGAAGGATTATTGGCATTACGGCGTATGATTTCGACAAGAAGTTTACCAAAACTTATAACTTCAGACAATGCCACTAACTTCAAACTAATAGCTGATATCGTGTCTAACAAATATTGTATTGAAAACAAGATACAATGGAAATTTATACCACAGTTAGCTCCTTGGTTCGGCGGTTTTTACGAAAGACTTGTAGGATTGGTAAAGCAGTGTATGCGAAGAACATTGCAAAAACATCTCTTAAAGGATAGTCAATTAGCAACAATAATTAAAGAGATTGAAGCTGTAATTAATACAAGATATGTGGATACAGAAATAGAACACTGTTTAACACCATCGGATTTTCTTTCAATCGGAAAATGTTCGACTTTTGAAACAGCTCATGATGAATATATATTAACAGGTATCTCAACAAAAAATAATTTAATCAGGGGTTGGAAGAGAGCAAGAATTATATTGGAAGAATTTATAGAAATGTTTCAAAATCGTTATTTACCGAGCCTACGTGAAAGATATAATCACAAACAGAAGCAACCTCGTATAACTTCAATCTTAACCCCACGTATAGGTCAATGGGTACAAATAAAAGGTGACAAACCACGCATAGGTTGGAAAGTTGGGAAAATTATTTCACTAATCAAAGGAAGTGACGGTTTATGCAGAGTTGCTCAAGTGAATGTTGGCAACACGATATTTACATGATCAATAGCACATTTATATCCATTGGAGATTGAAGAAGATCAAGATCAAGAATCAAAAGGATTGGATACTATACCAGAAAGCCCTATTATTGTTGATAACCAAAGGAAAAGCTCTGATGTGAAAGATAAAAATGCGATATCAAATAACGAAAGAAATGATACAAATACAGACGTAATCATGACTGATAACATTGAAGATGAATATCCATTAACAGATGAAGACATTGGAGAAGAACGACCCAATGATAACATTAGATTGGAAAGAGCTGCCAAAGTCCGTGCTCTACAAAGGATTAGAGAATGGACTAGAAACTTAATGGTTATTCTGATTTTCTTTCGGCCGGAGGGTCGATTTCTTCGCGAAATGCGAAAGTTATGTGAATAATGTACATATAAAATTTTCTTCTTTATATCATCACATCATCACGACACTATATGCCTTTAGTGTCAATTTTTCCTTTTGTCCGGAGTGTCGCTACGATCGGACGATCTGCGAGGTTTCAGAAGTTTCCGCGAGTTCTACTCCAAAGAGGTTCTACTCAAGGTATAAATCCTACCACCTGGTGTTGTTCCAGTTGACACGTTGACAGCGCATCGTGAAGAGTCCTAAAATTCCCAAGAGTTTGTAGAAGTGTGCGCGTTATCAAGTTTTCCTAAAGTATCGTACCACTATAATCGCGAGTGTGAACTGTATTCGTTTACACGTTGGAAACTTAACGTGTTTGTCTGCACGTCGGAGACCGAAAGCGCTCTGCGTGGGATAGGCGAGCTGAGGATAGACGAGCTGAGTATAGAGTTTTATTGGATCTAATGTTTGGTTTCTAGCTGACGAAGGCGTCCAGCTGATTTTCCTGGATTTTCATGCTGGTTCAGGAAGGTTCTGGAGCAGGGTACGATGTGCCCTATCTCCGCGACAAGGCGCGTGACAGATTCTGTCACGCGCTGGTATTTGGCCACACTCATACCTTCTCGAGAGGTGTGGATCGGACCCCTCCGTCCGGGCCACGTCGCGGAACGGAGGTATTGTGTGATTGTTGTTCTCGTATGAGATATTGAACCGTCAGCGCATTTGCTTGTATTGCAGCAATGTCAAGAGGACATTGCAAGTTCACTCAAAATGTGTCTAATGGAGACATCTGTGAGATCCTAAAACCATTGCTCAGCTTATTCCTTCTTGGAATAACAGATATCCTTTTGCCAACAGGTAAAAGCTGGAAAGATACGACAGATGCGACAGGAACAGCTGTAACCGCGTGCTCACCCGTATTCCCCATTTGGTGAGCCAGATTTAAGTTACTACATTGAACCCAAGTTGCTTCGCGACATGGTATAGATACCAGGTTGCTACGCGACATGGTATAGATGCCTGGTTGTTCGCGACACCTTTATAAAAATAACATCTATGATATTCATGAAGCATCATTTTGGTAGTTTGAATTTGGAACTAAATACATTTATGCTTTTTATTCGAAATAAAAACTTTTTTGAATAACTTTAAATCTTGTAAATAAACTATAAATCCAAGCACGCGTTGACGTGCCATGCGTCCTAATACCCTGCATTCAGACGTACAGCAAGGGGCTAAGACGGACGTATAAACTATTAAAACATACATATACATCATATACAGACGACCATAGAAGCTCCTCTTTCCTTGAACTCGCTCTGATCTTGGTACTCATTTCCGTAAACTTTACATTCTATCATTTTTCAATAACCACTTCTTTTTCTTCATCCGAGCGCCAAAATCTCGGTTGCATCCAAAACTTATTATTAAACTCTACTATTTAGTTTATTTTGTTAATAACCGTATAGCTGACCTTAAAATAATGCGTATGCATCAAGTGTGTAGGCGTACGCAGAGCGGGTTCCTCGTGTTCGTACTGCGCGTGCAACAATTGTGGCAAGTGCTGGAGAGCGGGCGGGGTGCCGGTGCTGGGGTCGTTGGAGCCCACGCCCCCGCACCCACTGCCGCCGCATACTACGCCGCGGAGGCGACGGACACACCAAACACGAGCGCGCCACGCTAAACAATGTTGCAATTGACCCATGATATAATATATTAAGTATTGGCATGAAAAATAAATTTTATAACTATTTTTGTAATTTGCCTATTTGTCTATTGTCTCCCGTTTGCTAAGAAGGAAAGTTAATTTACTATATTTCTAACTCCTCCGATTTACTTCTGATTAATTTCGATGCGGGTTCCAAGATAATCTAACTTTCCCTGGAACTTTCCGAGTATCATTACTCGGTGTGTTCGTGGGTCACTACTGTTGACCCTGGTGTACAGAAATTACAGGGGCCTAACCACGACGCGCTTAAAACAATTCAGTTCAATTCAGCGGCGCACATCCATATCATAAACTATGTATAGCTCCATCTATCTCCTTCAGCTCAGCTGCCCAAAACTGAATTGTTTCAAGCGCGTCGTGGTTAGCCCGCAGTAGTGAAATGTGGGTGGGATTAGTCCCATATATTTATCTTACCAAGTTTATGCTAAATTCGATGCCACGAATTTCATTTGTTTTGTTTATTATTGGGTATTATTATGCGCCTATTACCGCGTGGGACCAAAAACAATTGGGGCAATGTAGGTTAACACCTACATTGCCCCAACTAACACTCCCACTTTGAGGATACATAGGCGGTTATATAAAAAATATCTTAAGAAATTAGGAACCGAAAATACATTATTTAAAATAACTTGTCTACTTACAGAGACTTGGCATCTGTGCACATATAGCCAACGCTTGGGCTAACCGTGGTGCTAACTGATGGTCGGTCGATATAGCTGCCAGCAAAGGACCATCGAGCAAACG
The DNA here is from genome assembly GCA_946251805.1 of Cybosia mesomella. Classification (NCBI taxonomy): domain Eukaryota; kingdom Metazoa; phylum Arthropoda; class Insecta; order Lepidoptera; family Erebidae; genus Cybosia; species Cybosia mesomella. Next base: position 8,820,057 of record OX276390.1, read on the forward strand.
CCACGCCAGCTCAACCGATGGAACCGATAGAACGTATCTGTCGGACCCAATCTCCTATAAATATTAAAACAAAATAAAAAAACGATGTATGGTAGAGGGGAAGGGGGGGGGGGGGGAGGCAGAAGGCGGCATCAAGATTTTCGGCTTCCATAAATGCCATGTAATTCAAAACAAACGGTGGATAAGGAGTAAGCGGACCTTGAATTCCGAGGCAGTAGCCTCGTATGGAACCGGGCTCAACGCTAAGATGATGATGATGACAGTAGAGTAGTTATTTAAAGTAGTTTTTTCACAACGATTTACTTCAATCTTCATAGTAAATAGCAAATTGTCATAAACGAGGTTAACGAATGTAGCTTCCTCATTTTTGTCTACTCATTATAAATGGACTGTACACGAAATTTCAGTTTAGTTTCATTTACTGTTGATTACTAATAACAAAGTATGAGTTACGTGTGGCGATGTTGATGGTCGTGGTCATGATCTAAACTACGCAAGCGTTCATACGTATTGAGATACGTATGAACGCTTGCGTAGTTTAGATCATAGTTCTTTGTATAATTGTTACATACGGTGAGACAGTGAGAAGGCAGTATCGGATGAGCTGTGAACCTCCAACCCCAACCATTGACTGAGCCGTCGCTTGTGAATCTCCAACGCAATTCATCACCTGGACAAAATTAAGTTCCATATTTACCCTGCGAATGATGCTGTAAATATTCTCAATCGAAAATACGGGGTATCTGAGATTAGTGCAAAAACTTATACCTACCGCCAAGTAGTTTTTACACCAATCTGGCAAATTAATACAAATGAAAATGGCTTCAGAAGTTGCTGAACGCTAACAAATTTACAAAAGATCTTTAAATTGAAATAAATAATTCATGCATATTTGTAAATTCCGAGGACAAACTTAATATTTTTCAATTTTTGATGACTTATGAATTTTTTTTAGATATCTTGAAATGTGTCAAGCTAATACCGATAGCGAATGTTTGTACAAACTCTTTCAAAATGAAGACAAAGAAACACACTAATTAATTAATTGGTCATTTTTATTGGTTTTTTTAAGGGTTTAAAACAGTGCAAGCAATTCCATCAAGAACCAAGCGGTTCGGCACCTATTTTCTTTGCCGCACCGAATTATTTAGCAGCACACGCGATCCTTATAGTCCTTCCTACAGTCCAAGGTCATTTAAGTAGGGCGTGAAAAAAAATCTGATGAGGCTGTACGAGCTACGCTCGACATAATTGCGAAATCATGTAAATGCAGGAATCATCATTTTTGTTTAATTCAAAGTTATAATTATTTTGCAATAAGTTCAGTTCGCTTTCGGTCATCAAGCATTCCGCGCATTCTCATCTATCATTCTTATTTTTAGACCCTTTGTTAGATAATATATCAGTTTGATCTATCTAAAGAGTATTATCATTTCCCATCATCTTATTAAGTGTATGAATAACAAATTGCCCGTACAGAGGCCGTCATGCTAAGGGCCACCATTGTAGCATTATCGGTGTCTATAATGGTGACACTCATTCCTGAGACTACCTTTAGCTTACCATCAGGCGAGGTGAATTCGTATTGACGTGACCATTATAAAAAAAAAATATGTTGAACATCATAGAATCATCAATCCAATAGCTATTTTTTACCGTTGACAACGATTTCCTGCGCCCAGTCACTTATTTCGCGTCCGGAGCGAGTGGCGAGAACGCGGCCCGAGCTGTCTGATATCGTGAGTGGATCATTGCGCCGCTCCGTCGAACATCCCTGCTCGAACGCCACACGGAGAGAAGAAGCACCGGGGATTTTAACCACACCTGTTAAACATTCATGCTAGTACATCATTCTACGTTAATTGCACAAAAAATAGATCATATAAGACCTATACTAGAGTGGCGCATTTATTTTATCACCTAATTTATTTTAAAAATATTCTACGACATTCTACACAGCGCTTTCTAGACCCAAAGTAAGCATAGTTTAACTAGCTTGTGTTATGGGTTCCAGAATGCGGATAAAGTTACTTATATACTTTTTTTTGTAAATACATACATATTATACATAGAAACACCCAGACCAATGCAAATAGACATATTCATGCATACAAATATTTGCACTGAGCGGGAATCGGACCCGCGCCCCGTGTCGTAGCAGTCGAATGCACACACACCACAGAGGCGTCAATACGGCTGTCTAGGTGTTTCTTATGGTTTTAGAATTATCATTACCAATTACCAGCATTATCATCCTAGCGTTGTTTCCGGTTGCATTTTAGGTTTTCACCTCGGAACCCAGGGTTTGCATACTCTTCCTCCGTTTGGTTTAGCTTATACGAGTTTTGTGGGAGCGACTGCCGTTTGACCCTGTCTGAAGTGACTGAATTCCGAGAGGAAAACTTGAACCTCGTTCGTCAATCAGCAGGCGCCATAAACATGCAGCTCAGCTTTCGTTACTTATTTATTATGAATGCCGCACGATTCCCGAGAAATTAGAAACAACTCTTCACGCAGGTGTTGTGTGTGGGAGAGAAGTGATAGGATTATTTTGCGTTCGAAAGTAAACATACATGGCGATATTCTCAGTCTCAATTACGTGGGATCAAAATACATAGTTAGCGCAATGTGTGTATAATACACCTCTGCTGCCTGTATGTAGTGGTGATCTGAATTTATAGTCTTCTCCAAGAAGTATATTATTACAAACCTGATATATCAGTATCATCAGCATAAGGGTGTGGACTGTCAACGGTGACGGGTTGCGGAGGTGCCCGGCCACCACCTGCCGCAGCCTCCTCAAGTTCACATACGCACACTTCCACCACCATGTCGGCTACTGCTGGTTTACTTCCGCAGAGGGCTGGATAAAAGAAATACATTTGCGAAAAGATTACTAATTATTGGAGTCCAACTCGGTCAAATGTAGATTCCAGTTCGAAGGAGAAACCCAATTATGCGTTACCTCATTTCATATGGAATTGCTTGTAAGACTTACCCATAAGAACATCGGTTATAATTTTAACAGCGTTATTGGAATCTGGTATTCTGCCAGCTGCAGCTAATTTTAATAAGTCGACTAGTGCTCTTGCATCCGATTCGCCCAGCTGAGATGTGAACTCATCAAGCGCCAACTAAAATATGAATTACAGTTCTATATCCCACTCTCAAAAGACGCTGATTTAAAAAGAAAACGGTTCAATAGATAGTTGATTACAAAAAGTAAAAAGAAACACATGCGGCCAAAAAGAAACTATAATTATTCCCATTTTTTTTTTTTTTTACGTGCGGAAATCCCTTCGGATACCCCCCCGCCGGCCAGCGGGGGTGGTTATGTCGTGTCTCGACTAAAACCGCACGGTGTCCTCCCCAAGTGTATATATCGTTATTTTGCATCTAGAAATTATTAGTAATTTTAATTAACATTTGAGGTAACTTTAATTGGATATGATAAATAAATATCTATTCTACGATATTCTGCGCACTTTAGACCAATTCTCTACTACTAATACACACATATTATACATAGAAACACATGCATACAAACATTTGCACTGAGCAGGAATCGAACCCTGATGATAATAAGATAGGGTAAATACTGAAGATTCTTGTTAAACAACTACTATTTAGTAATATTAGGAAATATGACAACTAATTTAAAAAGATTTTAGCTTGTCCAGCTTATCTAAACAAATTAATTATGTATATTAAAAAGATTTGGATCTATTTATTGAAAACGTTTGCGAAAACAAAAATAAATGAAATAATATTGCTAATTTAATTTGTAACTGGTTTAATAATAATATATATAATAAAAGCCTTGCATGCCAAACATGCAATGATAAGTAATATTCTGACGTGGGGCAAGTGAGGACGAGTACTGATAAAAAGTGTTATATTTTGTTTAACATTGATTTTCCGTATATTTTTTGTTAGAAATAATAAAAAACCTAGTAACTGAAATGGGTAATACTGTGTAGATTTATAAACTTTCTCATTCAGAACTCTACCTTGGGAGCCTCAGCTTGTTGCACTGTCATAGTCGCAGCGGCTACTGAGACAGCACTTGAAGACATGACAGCGGAGTGTCGTGATGATATCGACCCGCTTAGAGGGCTGCTGGCGCCACTCTGATTAGAAAAAATAACCGAAATGAAGATACCGCTATTTTTTTTCTGCAAGGCGGTTAAACTATCCCTGCGTGTAGGCAAGAGGTTACTTTACGGAAAAAGTAATTTAAAGAGATCTAGTAACCTTCTAATAACAAAGCCAACAGCGAATTGTTTGAGTACGAATATTTTTCTTGTTGTAATTTTTCCATCGTCATAGCGTTAATCCCGATTGCATCTAAAGCTTGCTATTTGGAGCCCGGAATCCGCTCTTCCATTTTCTGACTTGATTTGGCCTTTATGGGAGTGACTGTCGTCTGACCCCCCATCCTGATGAGAAATCCTAATCAGCAGGTGTACCGACATGCAGGTTAGGTTGGCTTAGGCCCCGAAGATTTTTTTGGGACCCCATATGCTATAATATATATACATTATACATATATGTATTCACCATTACCATTTATACTATCGTCACTACCTTTCGAGCACCCACTTAATACTTGACTTATATCTGCATCATCCTAAAGTTGACTGGTGGCATAGTCCATGTCTGTACTTCTATTTGTGCAATAATTTGTATAATAATCAATTTGTGCATTTCAAATATGAATAATAATTACTATTCATTCCATTTAGAGTATTTAAAGTAAATGAACAAGGCCTAACTGACCGGTAAGGTAGCTCTGTCAGCGGGCGCCTCGCCTCCTCCGGTGCGAGCGTCGCCCTCTGCATCTTCATCCTCAGTGTCGACGGTGGCCACAACTGGCGCTGCTGTGGCACACGCTTCATGTGCCCGCAAAGCCTCCACTAATAAACTCCGTGCCTGGTAAAGTGGAAGTCAGCTTTTTTTTATGATACGTAATCATTTTTATTGTTTGATGAAATTAATTTGAGGTTGTTACAATGTTTTGATGGTAATCGTTATATTTAAACCTATAATCGAGACGTGCAAATCATTTTTAGAATTAGTAATAACAAAAACAAACTTTACAAAAGTTCTGTGGTATAAATAATTAAATAATAAAAATACTGTCCCGCTGGTATAGCTACTGTTTTCCATTGGGATTGGATTGGGAGGTTAGGCAGTGTTATTGAGTTTGTCTGTTAGGAAATAACCTGTCGAGTGGAACCAAAATGTGCGTGTTAATAAATAACCACCTAAACTTTAAGAATATCCCCTTTAGGGTAGGCGCCTACATACAGCAGCAGATACTCAACAGAAACCATAATATAAGGGAGGTGATCTCACCTGTGTTATATGCAATGCCAGTAAAATGAGTGACAATGCGTGCTGCACAGCTACGGGTGGTTCCAAGGCTAAGGCCGTTACAGCTAAAGATGCTCGCGATCCTTGTGGCTCATCGACTGTAGCCTCCTCAGAATACAGACCTATACACAATACATTAACGAATGTTAAACATAAATGAATAATGAAATGTATAAAAAAAAAGACCTCTGAATTAATTCTTTTACACATGAGCATCCTCCACAGTCATGAAGACTTTCATGCAGGTCCTGCGGATTAGGGTGTTTCTTTTCAAAAAACTCACTAATTTGATTAGTGCGAGTCGACCCCGATCGAAACCAATAGTATAATCAGTTTAGCTGTCTAGATTATATATAAAAAATAGGAATACTCACCAAGACTTTGTGCTCCTAAAGGATCTTTGAGACAGGGGAATGGTAGTGGGGCTATGTGTGGTGATTGGGCGTCGGCTTGAAGAGCTGCCGGTCGCAAAGACCAAGCCGCCGAGTGTGATGACCCCGCCGCTGCACGCTGTACGCCTTCAACGCCTGCGACTATAGCAGGCCGACGGTTCACGCAAGTGGTGCCGTTACCTTGCTGTCCATGGTCATTATCACCCCATGCCCATACCTGTTACCGATGGATAAAAGATTAGAGATATTATGCCTTAGAGAAAGAGAGAGAGAGAGAGAGAGAGAGAGAGATTATAACTTCAGTCGCATTTCCGTTACGAGATAGGATCTTTCAAATAAAAACAGAATTTACTAAATAAATAGTCAATATAATCAGTTAGTAACGTGTCATTAACTGAATACTTTCGCCAAAAGAAGAGAGTGAGGGAACCTCTTAATGATATTGTTTATTTAACAAAACTAGGTTCGCCCGGTGGCATATTCTCACTATAACGACTCTCACTTGTATTCCATTTTATGTATCGCGATGAAACTTATATTGGGCAAATCTGCATTGTAATAGGAAAACAACGATACATGTATCATCGCGATACGTGGAGGGAACATTGTGTATTAATATACATATAGACATCTAGTATATAAAAAAAAATCTACATTATTATTAAATGGAATACGTAGTTTATAGAAAGGTAACGTCTAGCGAAAGCGGAAAAATTGAGATAGCGTGACAGTGGATCCAAAAGGCGAAATTAATTAAACCCAAGGAAAAATAAGCGCAAGTCAGGCCCCGCCCTAATGTGTGTAGCGTAATCCAACTAGTACCTGATGTTCGCTAGTGACAGCAAGACAGTGTAGCGCACCAACGGCTACGTGGATAACGCGGCGCCCGCGCAGCGCTTCCACTAGCGTCGGTCTGCGTACGTGCGCATCACATCCATGCCCCAAGCGGAAGTAGTCTCCTTTACCCCAAGTCCACACCTATTAATTGAATAGTTGCTAAATATATTAAAGAGTGAGAGTCTGGCATATATTACCTAAATCTGGTAAAAAATATAGCCATATTTTATAGTTGCAAAATAATAGACCCTTACTTAAAGAAAAAAGATTAATCGTTATTCAATATAGTAAAGTTGGCAACAGTATTTTATGTTGTCGATGATAAATTTGGTTAGGCAAATATAATAAGCATTTTAGACTCATTATACTATCATAGTAGAGATACCATCGATTACATGAAAAAAAATACAGTTAAAAAGTAAAAAGATGTAGATAGAAACACGAACCTCGCCATCTCTTGTTAGAGCTAAACTGAACTGTGCACCACATTCCACTTGGATAACTCCCAGTGTGTTCAGTCTCTCGATATTCATAGGTACTGCGCAACCATCAGATCCCCCACGGCCTGGTTCAAAACAAGCTGGTATTATTTTCATAGTCGCATCAATGTTCTAGTAATAATGATATATAAGCAAAGAGCATGGGGGTGATTATTTTCGATAAGGAAGCAAAGACAGCGTGTTCGCTTCATAAACATTTAAACGTCTAAACACGAATAGAGGCCGCACACAGAGCATGCAATTCGTGAAAAGAGACAAAGACAGATATTATATGGTTTGTGTGATCAGTAGATCTAGGAGATTCTAAGAAAGTACATAAATTTCAAGTTACAAAATATTTACAAGCACATACATATTCCTAAATGACTTTTGTGAAAACCAGAATGACGTTTTACTGTACTGGCAGATCTAATTCTTGAACGCTTTTAGAATATCCTATAGTGTATTTCATTCAAAAATAGAAGGGTTAATTTCAGAAATTCTCACCGACAAATTCCCGCTAGTGGGGAGCTGTCAGTCTACATAGGAATTCTAAAATTACGCCCCTGAATAATTCTACTGGATTAGTACATTACTGTTCTACCCCACATTGTTATGAGTCTACCCCAAAATACAACTTATCCATCTCAGAATAATGCTCTTATAATAAAATATTACTACTTTGTTGCTAGCCACAAAATTCTGATCCACCTCTGTATGCTGGATGCACACTGGATAATAATAATAAGATAATTACATCTTGTCCATGGCCTCGTGAAACAGTGCGGTATGAGTTTGGAAAGGAGTGGTTGTTATCTAAGGCATTCAGTCCACCTCTATTACTACTGGTTAGAGACGATATGTATTCAAATAAGTTATACATACCCAACTTGCCAAAATCTCCATCTCCCCATGAAAATACTTTGCCGCATGCAGTTAAAGCTAAAGTTTGTGCATCGCGTGACCCACACGCTACTTGAATTACCCTGAAGTTGGATAAGGCTTCCACCTAAAAAGCATATTATTATCACATAAACATTACTTAACAAAAGGAGTTTTTATTTTATTTTGATTGAACATGGTATACATACAGATACATAAAAAATGACACAGCTCTTACATGTCCAGTTCCAGTCTCAGTACTTCAGCGAGCTTCAGATATCGCTTACATAACAATCAAAACATACAAAATCCTATCGTGTGATTCTCGGTTGAATAGAATACAAAGGCACCCCATCTCTTCCAGTAAATGTCATACAAGTTTACTAAGCGAGTAAAATTGTTCTACGACAACAAACATTGTTAATCCACGAACAATAGAGGGGTTACATGTTTACTAATTTATTGCCTGCCTGAGTCTGTTTCCGGAAAGCTATAACCTCGGAATCTTCAAGTCTCTAGTGAATAGGTTCCTTCTAGGCAAACGTGATCCATCGTAGACCACATCATCACTTACGATAAGGTGAGATAGAGGTCAAACGTGAGCCTATCATCCATAAAAAAAATAAAAAAAATACTGTATCTAATTGTTGTAGAATTGTAACATGTAATTGTTTTTTGTTCCTAATAAATAAATAAACCCATGAAAAGTTAACCAGTTGAGGCGAATAAGTTCCTCTCCTATTACATGGAACGGCAAAATGTTAACACAATTCTCCCTACCCCTTCGTGAATGTACATGCGTGGAAATATATATGTGTATGTATATAACTAACCATCTTAGGTAGCAGCTGTGTCATATCATCGCCATGTCCAAGTCTGCCGTACTCTCCTAATCCCCAGGTATACAGATGCCCTCGTGCGGTCACACACGCACTGTGCGCCGATCCGCACGCAATGCTTATGACACGCTCTCCTGATAACGACTCGATAAGTCGTGGTACTTCTAACGTGATGCGATTGCCTTGACCTAACTTGCCGTCTTCTCCTTCACCCCATGAATAGACCTGTATAAAACCAAATGTACATTCTGCTATTGTTTATAGGATATTGGCACGTGTCAACAAGCACTGGTGCCTATAATTAGGGATAGGAAGCGTACCCATCAAAAAGTCATCGAACTCGTATTAAAGGCATCGTCAATTTCTATTGTATGACGATATAACAAAACTAGAATAAAATTAGCCAATAATTTAGATTGTACTGGAATATACGAGTGGAGCTACAGTAGAATGAGTGCATGAAGTGAATCTGAATAATATGACTTCACAATGTTAAATTTCTGTTATTTCAAACGTTTATATGAAGTAAAACTGGCTATACGTTCTAGGATCGGATGGAATACAAAATAAATGATAACAACCAATTTAGAGATGTTCGCTATCTGTGGAAACCCTTATGGGTATCAATCAATGTAAGAGCGGTTATAATTTTCATACAAAAGATAGAACTGCGTAGGTAATTATGGCGTTGTTTTTCAGGTAATAATTATCTTGTGCACTATATTTAGTTTAAAATAAATATAATTAATTAATTAATAAAAAATAAATTCAGTATAAGGCTCCAAAAATATGCTTATTTGCATAATTTTTTATCTGAACTTTGGCTGTTCATAGTATACTCATAATTAAAAAAACATCGCTATATAAACCTTTCACATGTTATGGAGAATTTAAAAAACAAGTATTACCTATAACATCTTTCATGAAATTTCTTGACGATAGACCGACCGGGAAGGGCCCTCTTAAGGTGACAAACAAGCCCCCCTGAAAGTAATATATCAATGTACTGACTTCAGTACTTTGATAAATCACTTTCAAACTTATAAAGAATATGAATACTGTACTGATATGTTTGATTACCTTGCCGTCAGCAGTGAGCGCGAGTGCGTGCTTGCCCCCAGAGTGTACGGCCACGCGCCGCACGAGAACGTGCCCGAGGTACGGGTTGGCGCGCGGACTCGACACGTTGTTGCTGTGTCCCAGGCCGAGGCGCCCGTTAGTGCCCTCACCGCAAGCGTACAACTGTACATACACATGAAGTGCTTAATAATTTCAATTTCAATTCAGTCCACGTCATCAATATCGTCATAGTCCCGGTTGCATGTAAAGCTTGTATTTTGATTTGGCTATTTTGGCTTTTGCGGGAGCAACTGCTGTTTGACCCCCAAGAAAGGGAAAGCCGGCGCCAGAACCTCATCCCAGGTGAGGTTGATTTGGGCCCCGAAGATTTTGGTTGGGCTCCAACGACACCCAGTTCAGTCTACGCATTGAATTGAAATCTGAATACTAACCGTGTCAGTTTATGTATCTGTACATTCTTCATTAGTGCTGATGTTTCACTTCACGCAGATTCGATAAATAGAATAAAACGCCAGAAAATTACCTTTCCATCATGCGATACAATGAAGAGAGTCTTAGAGCCGCCAGCAATATGAACGGGGCGTAGAGCGCTGAGAGTTGGTGAGAACACCGGCACCTTCACTTTTGAGCCCTTCACTCCACTCAATTGATCCTTGTCGTTTAGACCCCAGACATAAACCTACAAAATAAATTGAAAATTCGTAACATAATTCAGTGTTTCTGTAGTTCGTTAGAATTTCGATTGATTGGGACCTTAACATAACTGGCGAATCGTGGGTGTGTAATACACCTCTGCCTACCCCTTCGGGGATACAGGCGTGAAGCTATGTTATGTTTCGATCCGTCTTTAGTTTGTAAATTCAAAGCCGTAGCCATTACGGCAGTGTCGTAATATATGTATATAATTAATTAAGGAGATTGTTATAAGCATTTTAAAATCTGCATACCTTTGGAAAGTCGTTTGGTAACGCTGGAGGATTATTGTCTGCAACTGTTACTGCTGATAAATTATCTCTTTCCATCCAGTCTTCAGCCACAAAGTTCATACTCTGAAATTGACCATACAATCGAAATACGCTCTATTTTAAACAAATTTATCGTTTATGAATACTGTTCTGATGAATAGATCATACCTGTAATATTTCTGTATAAAGTGGATTCGGTCTGAACCCTGTTATGTACAGACCGTGGACGCGGCAGTCGGCATTCACGTTTCGGTTTTGTTTAATGCCAATTTCTATGCAGGGATAGTACTGTAACAAGCAATCTTATGAATAAGAAACGTCATGAAGTTTGCTATATATTCAATTCATCAGAAATCCTATTTTTCGTGTTTAATACAATTTAAACTGAGTGTTTACGTTATACTCAATGTCTTTCATTAAGTAAAACTTGAAAACTTTAACGGATTTTCACTTTCACCAGTCTTAGTAACAAAAGAGTCAATGTTGCGATGGGTTACCTGCTTGCAATCAGCGAGTAGTTGTATCTGCTGTAAGTGTGGGGGAGGCCGTTCCCGATGCGCAGGAGGTGGCGCGCAAGGCACGGCGGCGAGTGGTACCAGCGCGGTGTCATCAAAGGTGGGGCCCGCGCGTACTGCTAGGGCGGCGGGCCCGTGTGCACCACCACTCACGCCCAGACCCAGTCGGCGCACGCGCACACCACTGCGCATCTCCACGCGAATCCAGTGCTGCACATAATATAATTGAGACCATGTTTGTGATATCCGTCACAAGCTTTGGAATCAATTGGAGAACTCTAAGATATATTATGTAAGTACTTGACACAACGTATTAATTCAATGTTTAATAATACAGATATATCATTAATACGCTAATTGGAAACTTTGGTAACCTTTTGAAATTTAGTAGCTATTGAAGAGTTTTATTAGTATCTATATAAGAAATTAGAAAAAAAATCTCCTCTTTAAGATTATGGTCGAATTTCGAACAATGGGCACATATATGACGTTGAGTACGAAGATCAAAATAAATTTGAATTATAAATATGAGAAAGTAATATTTAGACTAACCAACAATCACTGCTAGTTTTATTACTTCAAAAAAGACCTGAACCAACATAAATATATTTTAGTTTGATTTCAATGTGTAACATTCGCGTAAACTTCCGACAATATCAAATATATTACCGTTATGAACATCTAGAAATATGTGAAAGAGATGCAACAAACATACCTGCCCGTTGCCACTAGAACTCTGCCAGTAAGTATGTGGCTGCGAGTCGAGCAGTCGCCTTGCGCCTGCGCCCGGACGGCACGACGACACCCGAACGGCACGCACCGCCCCGCGCCACCCAACCGCTGTACCGCCCGCACTTTCTCCCCATTCCGCTACATAAAGAAAAGAAGCCGTTAACCTCGCCACTTAATAGAGGGCCAGCGAATTGCATTGAATTGAAAATACTTACATTGGTCGGTTACGAGTTCCATTTCACTGACTTGTCCTGTCCAGCCCGGTTGTTGAGGGAAATCCACTGTGAGATCACGGCCGTTGCTCGATATTGCTGTATATCACAACATATAGTCAATAAGATATCTGCTATGGATACATTCTCACTATATGCTTATCTTCTTCTCTTCTTCTCTTATATATAAAAATGAATTGCTGTTCGTTAGTCTCGCTAAAACTCGAGAACGGCTGGACCGATTTGGCTAATTTTGGTCTTGAATTATTTGTGGAGGTCCAGAGAAGGTTTAAAAGGTGAATAAATATGGAAGTTGTTATCGATTGAGGCAGTACGAAGTCTGCCGGGTCGCTAGTACTTTATAATATTTTAGTATGGGACAATTATAGCAGCTATCATCATTTGGACTTCGTCTAAGCTTATCATCAGGCGCGCTGCAGTCCAATTGACGGATAAAACATTAAAAAATAATAATTGCAAAGTAATACAATTACGCTTACAATTAAATGCAATGAAAAAATCACTTGGCAGGTTACTGACAAAGAATGGACCAAAATCTATTTGTTAATTACCCTATTGAAGTACTCCTTTAAAAAACTGAAGCATTTTACACGGTACTGGAGACGTTGAGAGTTGATAGTAACTGTTTTAATACATACACGTCACAGTGCCGACGCTGGTGTGGTCGATACATCCCCATTTGTATCGAGGTTGTGTTACAGCTGCCCGGACTCTTACACGGTCACCTACTGCGAAAGGCGGCGCGCCCGACACTACTTTTGCATGCATTGCTCGCACACCTAACACTCGCCCTAGACCCCTCCATTCAACCTGCACAATGAATTTTAAATTTTAAATTATTTCAATATCTGAAGTAAGCTAGTAACTTTAATACTTAACCGAGATTCCATTATTAGTCGTTAGTTTTTTTTTTTACCAATATAATTAAAGAAAAACTTACATGCACGAATACATTTTGCTTTATATCACGTTCAACTTTCTGCACTTGTCCAACGTCACCTAACGCAACCTGAAAAATAATTAAAAAAAGTTTTAAACTACTGCTCTATGAAATCACAATAAATTGATAAGATAGTTAAGGTCTGCCTCACTAACAGGTTCAATCGCCTTACAACAGCGTACAGTCATCCCTGGAGTTATGACGTCAGATAAGTATTGCCCATATTCTTCTTCGGATGCAAAGCAGCTGCGCCACCTGTACGGAGTCTGTTTCTTCTCTAATTTCGAGCTATGAGGCCTGATTTCGAATACAGAATCGTCCATTCCTTGTTGAGGTAGTTCTAGTAAATACGCTACTAACGATTCTACTGATGGCAAACTATTACCGCCTGTAAAAAATATTGCACTTTATACTAAACTACATACAGTCAAAGTTTAAATAAATAAATGTGTTTATGATTGTGTGGTATACCACACAGGTTTGTTTCGAAGGCAAGTTGTATGGGTTGATAATGATACTTAATGTTAGTTACCTAGAGCTTGGATTGCAGCATACACAGCGTGCCTTGAAAACCCCATTTCAATAACTTGTTGAACTTGCGAAGAATTAGCCCAAGTATTGAGATCCTTTCTCGCTGAAAGAAAGTAATCTTTATTCAGGTACTTCTGTTAGTGATAGCGTATTTTCCACCATTTTTTTTATCACAGACGAATGAAGGCCCCTCGAAGTACACATTTATTTTTAAAAAGACAATATAGTTTATAAAAGGCTATCTATGTATAAAAAAATAACCAGAGTCGTTATAGCGTTTTTACCGTGTGACTTCTGAAGAACTTGAACGTTAGAAGCAATTTTAAAATAAAATATTTAGTTCCAACAGATAATACTCATCATAGCTCACATTTATTTATGCTCAGATTCGAACTTTACATTTACGTGAATCATTAAAGTCCATCAAGTTCGGTAACGAGATTGAAACACTAGTGTATACAGTACATAAGCTATTAACAAATGTAATATTCTTCTTCTTGTGGTACCATCATTTCTTTTTGAAGTTCTGATACAGCGGCTAAAAGAGAACGGGTGCTTTTTTTGCACCACTGGTGTAGAGTCTTCAGCCACGATGTTCTTCTCCTACCCACACTGTGTTTTCCCTGAACTACAAGATGTAACAGCTGATGTTTGGGTAAATTCCATAACCTTTCTTTTTAAATATTATGTAGTCATAAACAATTTTGGTTATACTTACAAAGTGACGCAGATGCAGTGCTAGTGGAGGGGCCCACAGATAACTGCATAACATTGCTTTTGTCTACAATCGGCATTTCTGGTGGGATTTCATGATCTCTGTCATCCCCTGTAGAAGGTAAATTTAAATCAGCACCATTTTGTCCAGCATTTTAGTTTCGAAATGGCATGATTTATTAATATTACACATAAATCAGTACGCACGCGGGGATATAAAAATCCATTGCATTACTGTAAATTTCTTAAAAATAATCCGGCCCACAATCAAAGTCATAAGGTAATTCTAGTGTCCAGGAGTCAATAGTGGGAAAATTGAGTGGGATTAGTTCTAATATCAATAATCAAATATCTTTTTTATTTAGGTTTTTCAATTAAAGTTGTTCGATGATATATCTTTAATTATTAGGTCGATAAGTAATTTTTGAAGTGAAACCTTCTTAAGGCATATTCGGCATTTTTTGAGATGGGAGAAACAATTGAATTCGACGATACGCTTAACGCGCTGGGTGAGTCCCGGAGAATACAAAAAGCGCGACACCAGGGAGCCCGTCACGCCTGTGCGCACGGTGAAAATATACACGTAATTGTTCTAGTTTCCACTTCTGTCGGCACTCCCAGAGTGCCACTGTTTTTTTTTAAATCAACTAGTTATATAAAAAAACAAAAATGCTCAAGTGAAGCAATGGAGGGAGAATTTACTGTTATACCACTACCCCCTTCAAAATTTTCAAGTATCGAACTTTATTCTGCATCCTTACCGTTAATATGTGCAGCCAACTGTTGCACTATAGTCAGTGCAGCTGCTTCAAGTTCCCGCGGTGTGTGCGATGCAGCGAGCGGACTCGGCCTAGTGGCTAGAGCTAGTAGACGTCGGAGTAATGTGCCTTCGGTACCTAGCGTGTTGCCTCTGTCTAAATTGGCTACAACAGATCGGATTTAACAAGATTAGCTCTATGTTTAAATACTTCTTTGAACTGGGATTGAATTTGTTAGCTAGTATATTAAGTACCTGCATTATCTGGTGGTTGCATCATAACTTTTCTTAATCGCGTTCGAGTAGTCAACAACCCGCGTACTGCACAAAGCGTTAACAGTTCCATTTGCTGTTTTCTCAACCCATATACGTCTATCTCAGCTGAAAATAAAAAAACATATCATGACATTATATCTACTTATCTATGTATCTTTCCTCCATATGAATCATTATTTCAAGTCCTTAAAAAAGCCATAGAATTTGTTCACAACTTATAAAGTAATATGAAAGATAAATCTGGCAGTAGAGAAACATAAGCCAAAATAAACTCTAGAAACATAATATTACAGGTCTCTGATCGTACCAGGTAAGTGATGAGGGTGCATCGGGGAGGCCTGGGGGCCGGCGCCCAGCAATGCAGCACAAACACGCAGAGCGCTTTCGCCTCCGGCGAATGGTTGGGCCAAGCGTTCACTTTCTGCGCTCTGTATACTGCCTAACTCACACTGGAATATTAAAAAGCAAAGTATGGCGGTTTACTATTGGGGACTAAATTTATACTTTGTATTTTTTACAATTCCAAATCGCAAAATGCGATTTTACTGCGTGATTTCAGGAAGCAAGTGCGACCTTTTCGCTGGAGAAATGAAAATACCTTTGTAGTAGTATTGTCATCATGCAGAAGTGTTATTTTGGCTCTGGGTGAGAGCTGCGTGACGATTGCAGTCCGCGGTGGAGATCCGGCAGTCACCCGCTGTCCCAGTCTTATACGCCATTCTACACCACCAACTACGCCGAGTGCACCCGCTGTTAAATGTAACATATAACATTATAAACACATCATATTAATCATTCTCTATTGTACAAAAAAAAGATGTAGAATAGTCGAACTGCTCTCCTTGTTCCTAGCATAGGAAATATGTCACTCCCCTGGAACACGGATTTATGAAAAAAATAAGTTTACGAATATACAGCTTGTTTCCAGTCTAGATAAACTCAATTTAAGCACTGAAGTAACGGCAATGGAAACCAATCACTAGAAAACAAATGTTTTTTGGAACGGCCTCAACTGCTACGACAGGGGACGCGGGTTCGATTCCCGCTCAGCGCAAATATTTGTATGCATGAATATGTCTATTTGCATTGGTCTGGTGGTTTCTATGTATAATAATATGTATGTATTTACAAAAAAATAAAAATAAGTATGTTTATTCGCATTCTGGAATCCATAACACAAGCTAGTTAAACTATGCTTACTTTGGGTCTAGAAAGCGCTGTGTAGAATGTCGTAGAATATTTATTTATTATTATTTATTTATGAATCTAAAATGTTCAGGGCTAAGGGTTCACCTTCACCCTTAGTCAAAAATTTCATATTGCGTATAGAACCGTGTTAAATCTCAAAAATCACGACCGTCGTTCATGGGGAACGGAACAATTCAACTTGTACAGAAAACGTTGCACTTACCTATTAGACAACTCTCTAAGCTTGGCGGAGTAGGCTTCATGGTTTGTGTCATATCTTGTTGACTAGCATGCGGCCACCAATGCCAGTCGCTTGTCACCTGACGAAAAAGGAACATTCTCAAAAAAAAAAAGCTATGGCCCATCGCATTCATAAATGAAAGAAATTATTGAGCTGAGCGAGCGAAGCTCTTATACCCGGCATAGCCGTTTGTTGGTGGCTGAACTACTCCGTAACCACTCACGCGATCTTGACCAAATTTACCACGGTGATAGTGTGGACACTGAGGAGTGTTTTCAAGCGATATGGTTCATGCCCGATGTACCATTGAGGAATAATCACCGATAAACAGTTTCTCGAGCGCGCGGCCGTAGCTAAGCGCGCAGCCTTAGCTAAGCGCGCGACCGTCATAGTAAGATGTCTTATTTTCAAGTAAGAGTCCTGCTCGCTTAGCTTAATTTATTTCAGTCGCACCCTGCACTGAATTCCTAGTTTAAATTATTTTTTCATCAATGTTCGGATAGTTTAATTTTCATGCCGGGTGGAAAGTAACTTATTTCATCGCTAGGGCGGAAAGCATTTTTTTTTAAATTTTTAGTTTTGCCATGGAGTCCATGATAATTTAATTACGTCATAATGCCTTGATATCATGACGCTTTTTTTTTACATGACCGCCTAAATGAACATATCGTGACCAACTCGATTACAATGTAATCAATAGATTCGATTTTGTCGACATAGTCGAAATGAAAAGTAGAGTGTTTACCACGGGTGAATGTCACCATTTCACCATCGAACTATTGGCGCTCACACTTCGTTCGAGCGCCAGAAATATCTCAGGTGAAATGGCTGACTTTCAACCCTTGTGTAACAATCTACTATTAAATTAAAGTCAGTTTATCATTATATACATATCACTTAAGAGATAGTGTGTTTATATAATCCATCGTAGATGTACTATAGTCACATTTGTGATGTTGAAATGTATCATACATTTCAACATCACAAATGCTCAGAGCTCACCATTTGCGCGGCTAGCTGCAGCTTGTCGAGCAGCAGCGCGCTGAGTGGTGTGTGCCACTGCGGCGCGGCGTGCAGGGTGCGCACGAGCCACACGAGGGCGGCACACGTGGCGCCCGTGTAGCTCGCCGTAGCAGGCGCGCGCCATCGGTTGTCTGTACCAAGCATTGTACACTATGGAATTGATCCTGAATAGGGGTTATACATAAAACAATATTCTGGCAGAGTTAAAGAAAAACCGGCCAAGTGCGAGTCGGACTCGCCCATGAAGGGTTCCGGAGCAGCAAGTAAATTTTTTATATGTAACTTGAAATGAATGAAAGATAAATTGCAGTTTACGATTTATGAGGTATTAAAAAAGAACTACTTACTAGATCTCGTTCAAACCAATTTTCGGTGGAAGTTTACATGATAATGTACATCATATATTTTTTTTAGTTTTATCATTCTCTTATTTTAGAACTTACAGGGGGGGGGGGGCACTAATTTTACCACTTTGGAAGTGTCTCTCGAGGAAACTATTCAGTTTAGAAAAAAAAATGATATTAGAAACCTCAATATCATTTTTAAAGACCTATCCATAGATAGACCATATACGTATGGACCATATACATATGGGTTTGATGAAAAAACTTTTTTGAGTTTCTGTTCTAAGTATGGGCACCCCCTAAATTTATAGCTTTTTTTTCTATTTTTGTGTGATAATCTTAATGCGGTTCACAGAATACATCTACATACTTAACAGCATAGTTCTTATAGTTTCGGAAAAAAATAGCTGTGACATACGGACGGACAGACAGACAGACATGACGAATCTTTAAGGGTTCCGTTTTTGGCCATTTGGCTACGGAACCCTAAAAATGGTTAAATACAGACTCTGTTTGTTCCAATAGCTTATAAACTCCAACCCTAAAGATAAATTATTTTTATTTCCATTATTTGCGATAAATAGTCCAGCATCCATTGGAACAAACTTTAACCGGTTTTTACATAATTTTCAACAGACCAGTAGTTTCTACTGGGGACGTTCACTTCTATACTTTTGTGGTTCTAGCCTTGACTGTCTCTAGAGGACTGGGTATCTTCGTAACAAAATGGAGGTTACTCGAGACATAACTAATATTATAAATACTCACACCCGTATAGCCATTACGGGATAGACGGAGACAATTTGCTTGTTACGTTGGCGGTTCCATGGAAATACGTTATGAACACGGTATAATTGTTTAGAGAATATATAATAATAATTAATAATTAGAATAGGTTGATGGAGCCTATTCCGCAAGGAAAGTTATTGGTATTCTGTAAATTTGCCCTGTTGGCAACAGGCACCTTATTGCGTGGTACCAACAAGACATCTTTACATTCGGAGATATACAAACGTGAGTATACATAAACATATAATGCACAAGAACTTTGAAAAAATAGTACAAGCAACAGTAAGAAATTTATGTGATAGTGACGAACCACCAACATGCTTCACTTACCAATTTCCTCCTCTTCGGTGTTAGTGGCAATCGCGTGGTGATTGGGCTTAAAGGCAGGGTCCCACGAGTGAGTTTCAAGCCACAAACGGCCGATGAGCGCCAGTAGTTGTGCCCCTACGGTCCGACGCCACTCAGCAGCACCGTTGTGTTCGACAAGCACTCGACGAAGTAGCCATAACGATTGTATCTGTAATAGCAAAGTAAATTAAGTTACAAAAAAACCTACCACTCGCTTGAAGTGTTTTTACCCTTTTTTTTTTTAACTTCACGTGCGGAAATCCCTTCGGATACCTCCCCCGCCGGCCAGCGGGGGTGGTTATGTCGTGTATTGACTAAAACCGCACGGTGTCCTCCCCAAGTGTCCGTTGCCGGGCACCCCGGGTAAGCCCTCGAAAGGATAACCCCAGGGTTGCCGGCGGACTTTGGCCGCCACCGCGGCCTCGCCTGGTGGGGTCGGGTTTTATCCCGCTTCGGTGAGTTGGCAGGCGTGTGTAGGGCACACACGACACGCCTCCGCCACGGCCTGCTTCTGTAAGGACGGCGAGTCGGCCAACTGCCGTCCTCAGGCCCCGATCATGGAGGTCGGTAGTCCCGGGCGTAGATGAGTCTGCGGCGTCCTCGCCGCAGACTGCGAAACTCGGGGGGCAGGGTTCTCTCCCGCTCCCTCTCCGCCGTCTCTTTCGCGCGCATTACCTGCTCGCAGAAAGAGGCGGCGGCGTGCCACTTGCTCCCGTCGGAGACCACGGCCCTCACCATGGTCTCCAACGAGAGAACGTCCACGCCCAGGACCGCAACGAGATCCCGGCGTTGACTCGCCCACGCAGGGCACTCCACCAACGTGTGGAGCGCCGTGTCTTCGCCAGGATCCTCGCAGTGCTGGCACTGCGGCGTTGTCTCCCGGTGGATGCGCCACAGATACTTACCGAAGCACCCGTGTCCGGTAACCATCTGGCACATCCGGTAGGAGAGGTCCCCATGTTCCCTCTCCAACCACTCCTTCATGATCGGTCTCACCGCCGCAATGGTGGATTCCCCCCACCTTGGGTGCTCAAGTCGCACCCTCCATGTCTCCATGAGTTCCTGGCGGAGCAGGGACCGCTGAGCCCTGATTTCTCGGGGCTCCGGCCTATGGCCCCGCTCCAGCACCTCCTTGCGCCACTGGTACAGCAGCGCAAGGGCTCTCGCTTCCAGGTCCCATGGAGGGGTCCCGGCTAGGAGACATGCCGCCTCGACGGAGATCGTGCGATACCCCCTGATGACTCTGACGGCCATCGCTTTTAACGGGCTGTTTAATACAGCCACGTTGCGGGCCGCCAGAGTCTCCGCCCATACTGGGGCCCCGTACAGGGCCATGCTTCGCACGATCCCCAGGTACAGTCTCCTAGTGGGGGCGTTGGGTCCCTTAACGTTGGGCATCAGCCGCGATAGCGCGGCCGCAGCCCCCCTCAGTTTCGGAACCAGACTTCGGAGATGAGGTCCGAAGTCCCATCGGCTATCGAGTACGAGCCCAAGGTACTTCATCGTGGGCTCGATGCCGATGCTTACGCCCCCTACGGTTATGCTGGTTCCCGCAGGTGGCCCCCTCCGAGGCCCGTGGAAACACATAGCCTCGGATTTGTGGAGAGCCACCTCGAGTCCCAGCCGCCGTATTCGACCCACGACTTGAGCAACCCCTGCCGTGGCCTTTAGTGCCGCGCTGCGGTGCGTTGCTCCCCGCGCCATAACGAGGGTGTCGTCAGCATAACACGTTATGCTAACACCCTCGAGCAACGAACCGCGCAGCACCCAGTCGTATCCGATGTTCCACAGGAGTGGCCCTAGGACCGACCCCTGCGGAACACCGCACGACACTTCTCGCCACCCTGGCCCTAGCCAGCTCGGGTAAACTATGGCCCTCTCGGATAGGTATGCCTCGACAATGCGGCGGAGGTAAGGAGGCACTCCGTGATACGCGAGCGCCTCCCTAACGCAGCTCCAGGGTAGGGTGTTGAAGGCGTTGGCGATGTCGAGAGACACCGCCACCACCACCCCACCCCGCGAGACTACTTCCTCCGCCAGGCGCCTAACGCGCATGATCGCTTCCACGGTGGAGCGCCCCCGGCGGAAACCGAACTGGTTGTCCGCCAGATCTGGCCCCACGTTCGTGAGATGCTCGACGAGGCGCTCTGCAATAATCCGCTCAAAGAGCTTGCACACCTCGTCGAGCAACACGATCGGCCGGTAACCGGATGGCTGGTCCGCCGGCCGCCCCGCCTTCCGGATAAGGACCAGTTTCCCCGTCTTCCAAGCCTTTGGAAACTGGCCCCTTTCGAGGCATGCGCTAAAGAGCACCACAAGTCGAGGCCCTAGTTCCTCCAGAGCCAGGACCCATGCTCGGCCTGGAATGCCGTCGGGTCCGGGGGCAGTTCATTTCCGGGCTTTAAGCCGGAGCACTGCTACCCCCAGTTCACTCTCCCTGACTTCGGGCACATCGTTCTCGCTATTATCAGCGTCAGGCGCCTGAGGCGGAGCCATACGCGGAGGGACATGCTCCTCCGCTCTCGCTGGGAACAAGGAGCCCAGTATCCCCTCCAGCCGCTCCGGCTGGAGGCTCTGGGTCAGTAGGGGCGCCCTTGGGCGGATTTTGCCCCTGACCGCAAGGTAAGGACGCCCCCATGGGTTCTGCTCCAGAGACTCCAGCAGCTCTTCGCGGGCCCGCCGTTTGGCCTGCTTTATGGCTTCCTGGAGGGTCCTCTTGGCCCCCTTGTACGCCTCATACAGCTCCGCCTCTCGGGCTGCCGCATCGTCTGGGCGGCGACGCCTCCGGCGAAACCTGGTGTACTGGCGGCGAGCGGTCACGCACGCTGCTCGCAGCTGTGCGATCTCCGCTGACCACCAGTACACCTGTTTCTTTGCCGGGCCGGGCTTAACCCTAGGCATCGCCGCATCGCAGATATGCGACATGGCTCTCCTGAACCTTTCCGCCTCTGCGTCGACATCGGCAGGCCTGGCCAGTGACGGAATCCAGGCCTGCACTATTGATGCCTCCAGGAGAGCCTCCCGATCCAGGCGTCTGAGCGCCCAACGTGGATCCGGGGGATTCGCGATGGTCGGCGGCAGGTTAGTTGGAGGGGAGACGTTGAACCGAATATATTTATGGTCGGAATCCGTCTCCTCCTCCTCCACCACGCGCCAACCCTGGACGCGGCGGGCAAGAGCAGGGGTCGCGAATGCGACATCCACGACCGAACTGAGCCCCCGCCGCTCCCAGGTGGCGACACTCCCCCGGTTGAGGACCTCTAGACCACGGGTGTTGGCCCAGTCCTCCAGTACTCGCCCCTTGTCATTGGTTTCCCGGGAGCCCCAGGCCTGAGACCAGGAGTTGAAGTCTCCCAGGACCAAGACAGGACGAGGACGGCACGCAGCGAGAACAATGTCTAGTTCAGCGAGCCTTAGCTCAAGCTCGTACTGGTCAAGGCTTGGCGAGAAGTAGACGGCCACGACAGCCAAGCCCTCATAGGCCTCTGCACCTTGCAATGAGTGCAAGGCGCGAGGTGTCCGCGGCGGACCCCCCGAAGACGGTCGCTACGCCGTCCAGGTCCACCGGGCTTCCGGGGTGGACCCAGTACGGCTCAGCGACCACGACCACATTAATAGACCACTCCACGATGCTCTGGTACAGAAGATCCTGAGCACCGGTGCAGTGGTTTATGTTCGCCTGCAGGATGCGGATTGGTGTGTCCATTAATGGACGTCCATCTAGGCATCCCGCCGCGAATGTGGCCGCTCTTGAGCGGCACCCCCGCTACCCGTTGCGGACGAACGGGGCTTTGGCCTCGAGGCGGCGCAGGTTCTGCTGTCCGCCCGGTGCTCCGCCGCTTTGCCCTCCGCTACGCATTTGTAGCAGCGCGGCGGAGCATCACAAGCACTGGCCTTGTGCCCGGGCTGACTGCAGCGGAAGCACCGATCCCCCACGGTGTCTCCCGCTGTGCACTGCACTCCCACATGCCCCACGGCCAGGCACCTGAAGCACCTGGTCTCGCGGGGCTGCAGGAGTTGCACCCGCGCCTTTAGGAAGCCCCCAACGAGGAGGCTCCGTTCGTCCGCAATTTTCTGCGCCGCTGCGACGGGGCAGTTGACGACTGCCGTGCCGTGACCGGTGGAGCTGAAGCGGATTTCTCCAGCTCTCACCTGATCACGGGGGCAGCCGCCCGCCTCCACGACGGCGGAGATGACTTCCTCCGTCGTGGCCGCGTCATCCAGACCCGAAATGCGCAAACCTGCGCATTTGTTGGGTCTGGTGACGCGGACGGCTTCGGTATCCAGCGACTCCCTCAGCTTGGCCGCTAGGGCGTCGGCTTTGGGGCCGCTGGTGGCACCGGAGACCTCGAGGAGGCGAGCTCCGGTGCGAGTTGTTTTGCACCGGAGCCCCCCCTCTATCTCGAGGGCCTTGAGGTCCACTGAGGCTTTAACCTGCCTCAGGACCTGGGCGTACCCCACGCCCTTCTCCACACCCTCCGTCGTCACCGTCAGGACGACGGCAGTGGACCGTGGGGCGCGGAGCCTCTTCGGCGCCTTCGCCGCAGCAGCTTTTGCCGCCTTCTTAGCCACCTTTTTGGCGGCTTTTTTCGCCTTTTTGGCGGCTTCCGCTACCACCCATTCTTCCCCTCTGGAGGGTCGCTCGGGTGCAGCGGGAGTGGCGGGTATGGCGGGGGTGGGGGTGCCGCGCTTTTTCCCCTTCCCTTGTGGCGTTGGGGCCACTGGGGTGACGGGGCCGGGCTTACCACCGGCAGCAGCTGCGAAAGACGCAGGCCGTGCCAGTGGGGGACGGTAAGCCCGGTCCTCCAGAACACCAAGCCGCCTCTCGATAGCCGCCAAGAGCTGCACCACACTAGGCTCTGGCGGCGGATTGGGCGCCGGCCTAGGCGCTGATTTTGGCGCCGGCTTAGGTGCCGACTTTGGCGCCGGCTTTGGTGCCGAATTTGGCGCCGACGTCGACGTAGGCGCCCCCCCTGGCGGCGCAAGAGCCCTCGGGTGGTCCGCCACCTTCTGGGCTCTTGGGGCCTTCTGGGCCTCCGGGGATCCCCTGACCATCTGGGTCAGTTCCCTGACCTCCTCCCGGAGGACCCGCTGTTGCTCCAAGGAGTTGGCCAGCTCAGTTTCCAGGCTTGTGACCCGGGCTCTGAGCTTCACCTCCTCCTCGGAGACGCTCCTACCAAGGAGCTCCTCCAGCGCTGTCCTGGCGACGGCGACGTTTTCCGCCACCGTCTTCTTCTTGCCCGACACATTTTTGGACCCTTTAATGGAGTCCGTTATGCGGGCAAGTGCTGCGAGGAGTTCCCTCGCCGCGGGGACGCCTTGGTCCCAGCCACTGGGTAGTGGAGGGACGTGCACCGGCTGCTTCGCCGTTCTAACCGCCGCGGTGGCCAGTATTTTGGCCGGCCGATCGTCCTCGCTCGAGGAGACCGTCCGTTGCCCGGAGGTTCTGCTCCGGTCAAGGGACGGTCCACCCGGGCGAGGCCGCTTACGTCGGAGACCCTCCTCGGTCTCCATACGGCTGGATACTGACTCATTGTCAGTACCCGCCGTCGACGCCGCAGACGCAATGTCCGCGTCCGTGTCCCCGCCTACCGGTAGCGGAGTAGCGGGTCTGGTGAAGACGGCCCCAACCGACCGCGAGTGAGGCCGCCGCCTCACCTCCTCTTCACCCCCAGCCACCTCCACTGCATCATTCCGAGTACCGTTGTTAGCGCCAAGTTCGTTGTTGGTATTTCCGTCCGTTTTTGTTTTTAAGGAGTTTACATTGCTCATAATATATCCCACGAGTATGGGGGAAAGATGGTCCGTCCAGGCGGAGCCCCCTGCACCTGGATAAGCCTATATACTATGGAGGTCGGCTGGTATCCATAGGTTTTGACGACTTCGCTGTCGGGTGTTATAGACTTTTCCTTGTCGTGGGCCGGCCAATAAAGGCAAGCCCTCCGGTCGGCAAGTTCACAGCGTACCCTTCTGGAGCCACCAGTCAGGTCGTTGCTGATCACCTGCCGATTACGGAACGCGAGAGGATGGCTAGTCCTCTCTCACCGGCGGCGGCACAAGTGCCCGTCGGCCCCTGCGTTAGCAGTGGGCCAACCCGCCCCTGGATCCCCCAGGACCCTACGGTGGCCTCCACCACTAACAGCATCGCTCATCCTGTCTCCTCTGAAAGCAGAGGAGTACGGAGAGCGATGTGTTCCCGCCACGTTGGGTATTGGCCGACGATCAATGCCAACCCCATGAAGGGGAAGCCATTGACCGCCGCCCAGGGTGTACCGGCCGCTCCGATTCCGTTCCCCCCGGACTGCAGCGGGATCGGAATCGGAGCGACACTCGAGGAGGTTACCCAACATACACCCCCGTTTTTTACGCTTGATATAAATTATCATATCACATATTTAATCAAAACTCACAGTTGGGTCCTCTCGACAAGTTGTGCCAGAGGAAAATCAGGGACCATAACTAAAGATTTATTATCTTCTTCAGATTATTACATAGTTTAAACGCATAGTATAGAGTGAGAGGATATCAACATTTTACGGAGGACTGAGCAAACGAAATGAGGACATAGTTTAGTATACTTACTTGTAAATATATGAGATCCTGTGTGATAGGTTTATCAGCAGTTGAAATAATACTGTAGCAAAGCTCAAACCACGAGTCAGTGCATAACGAGATTCGCATTTCTGGACTTTGAGCAGTTGCTGCAAACAAATATATACGCGTTCAGTTTACGGATTATAAAAAGATACGTTGTAACCGAATCATAGATTTACCATTGTAAGTGAAACTGAGCTAGTTTAACTTTACAAATGAACTTAAACAAATGAAATTTAACTACCATTGGATAGTAATCGTGATCGACAATAACTTTATTGAGTAAATAAAGTGATAACCCAGTTTAGTTTGAATTGATCAAGGTTTCTATAATTGATGTATCATACTTATTATATTTTGATTTTTTTGAATCAAATAATGATCGAGAAAGATAATAAAGAAGAAATTCCTACATGCATATATTAAGTAGTTCATTAATTATCGAATAATCTATAATAATCCATACATCTAATGATAAACTTTATCCAATTATTTACAATTTCAATTGTACAATATTCGGCTAGTCATTATAATATAAAGAGATTACATGTATACCTCTTGCAAGCGCCAGAGCAGTGTGGTAATGGGCAGCGAAGGCGGTGGGCGGCGGCGTGGCGTGCGCATGCGCAAGTGTGAGCAGGCGGCGCTGTAGCGCGGCCACATTGCGGCGCGCCACGCCCCCCACACCCCCGCTCGCCCCGCCTGCGCCCGCGGCTGCGCACAGCACGCGGATAGCGCCTGTGCATGCCCACCGTACTTCACTTACGGGCCACCATTCCACGTTTGGTTCTACCACTGAAATATTATTATAATATCACTAGCTGAACTGACAGACTTTATCCTGCCTTAACCCGTCGCGCGTTTTTTGTTCACCCATTAGCACAAATAAAGTTGCACCGTTGAATGTTTTTTGTGCCACGGTTTGCACAAATAAACTCACTCTATTTTGTCATTGGATTTAAACGTTTCGTTTACATCAAAACGTTGGGCGTTTAACTTTAGCCCAATGTTTACCTTATGGTAATCGTATTTTATAAGTTTTGAACGAAGATAGTGACAACGGAACGCAAAAAATATTAAAATAAAAATACATTGACCTTCTGGGCCGCCATTTTCTGTTGAGTTCATTGTTGTGAAAGTTTTGGTGTGTGAAGTGCACAATAAATATGGATTATTTGAGAAAGCGGTAAGTGTTTTTATGTGTTATTATACATACAATTATTGAGAATTAGTTGTAGTTTACGTATAAAGAGAAATTTAAACGGAAAGTGGTGAAAATATTACTGATAAAAGTTTATCAATTTGATTTGAACCTTTTTATGAAATAGCTTGTCGTGTTTTACATAACATTTTCAATTAAAATATCACGTTGGTAGATTTATAATATACATAAGTCGTTAAAGTATTAAATTGCAAAACATAATCAGTGATTAAATTTTCATATTATTACAAATTCACTTTATAATCATGTTCTAAATGTACAAAAGTGACTAAATTTTGACCGCCATGATGAAAACGAGTTTCTTTCAATAACATCTCACATAGTTCATCAAATATATATATAATAATCTAGTTTGAATTATTTTGAAATACGGATAAGTTGTTAGAATAACTATCGACAAATAAATATCAGTAATTCTTTTTTCGTATTATTGCATATTTCATCAAAAATCATAGTCAAAATATAAATAAGGTCGAATTTCATGTATTTATAGCTATCATAGGTACGGATGTTCGATAAAGTAGATACCACTCAAGTACACTCACTCACATAAATCATGTGAGAGTTCGTCAAGATGCTAGTTTCGTATACATGTATTGTATTTTATTCACCTTTATGAATAAAATAAAAATAATAGCCAAAAAGCACCACCTTGGTATTTTGCTAAAAACATTGGTATTTCAATACTACGGTGGCAAACTATTTTTTTGATTACGTCAGATTAGGTTTTTTTTTTAATATAAATAGGACAATTTGACTTCACCTCGCCTGATGGTAAGCTGAGGTAAAGGTAATTTGGGTTAGATAGAATAACACTAGATCATAATATACATTTGATGGTAAGCGGTCACCGTAACATCTATCTAGTTGCTAGTTCAACAAGATGCAAGTTTCGTATACATGTAATTTACGATTACGTATGATGGTAAACGGTCACCGTGCCTTTTTTATATATATTTAGGACACGTCAATTTGACTTCACCTCGCCTGATGGTAAGCTGAGGTTAAAGTCTCAGGACGTATTTTTAGTTTCCTTGTCATTCAAATATAGTTAACGTAAAACAATATGCGATGTGACATCGCTTTTCATAACACAAATATTTATTATTGTAACTTTGCTATATTTTTTTTAGATCGAACAGACGCCGTAGTATGAGTGCAACCAGCTGGTCACGGTCGGCGATACCGACACAGGGACAGAGCCAATCGGCCCAACGTTGTGACCTTGAAGGAAACCCCTGGTGGCAGCATACGACGCGACGTTGTACTAGACACGTAAGTTATTTAGTTTATGTATCTCGAATGTGTCAGAATTAGGTAATTTGGGAAAAATCTGTTCCTTAGTATTTTTTCTCTTACGCCCAGAATGAACGCACGTTCCAGACGGGTGGTGGTCCACGTCAACGCACCGGGTTGGATACGTAAATTGCTTTAATTTTTACACGACTATCTTAGAAAGAATGTTTTCTTTTTAGGGTGCATATATTCTTTGTGAGTCACTTGCATAGACTTTCGTGTGTTTAGATATGTTCCGGATGGATTCAAGAAGCCCAGGGTTCGCTTTATTAATATTTGATTGGCTAAAGTTGGCTTTTAAGTGAGCAACTGCCATCTGACCTTCCAACCCCGACAGCAAAGCCAGTTCCAGTCGGCAGGTGTACCAGGTAGCAGGTGAGGTCGGCGTGGCGTACACCCTTAAATCTTAGAAAAAAGAAATATTTGGTTGTATCTTTTTTTCAAGGCGGAAGATCGGGTACTATGGCGCTCTATGGGAGAATCCTATGTCCAGTAGTGGGCTACAAAAGGCTAATAATTGAGTAAGCTTTTAGAAGCCTTAGCTAACGGACGATATTTCTGTCCTAAACCAGAAGTAAGGTTTTCTATTTATATTTTTATTTATTTTTGTTTCTTTCTAGCCCTGGATTATTGGAGCTGCTGGAAGAAGTGGATGACGATGTGGAAATGGGGGAAATTATGGACGTTGCACCATGGCAAATCTCAAGTTTGGTCATGAAGTCAACAGGGCCTAGTAGTAGAAGTAGACCACAGTTTTGTGCCGGCTAACAAACCTGTGTTTTAGTAAAACGTTCAACCTCAACATCAGGCAAAACGTCACCGCTGTCACACATTCTTCTGAAGCGATCGCGAATTTATTCATGAAAGGAATTATAAAATAAAAATTTATGATATCCATGACTGTATTTCATTAGTGCTATCCTAAATATTTAATTTTCAGGTTTCTATAAAAGCGGCGATAGCCCAGTGGCGTACGTAACGGACTGCTGAGACGAGGTCTCGAGTTCGATCCCCAGTCGCCCCGGGCACACACGTCTGACTTTTCGTAGTTATGTGTGATTAATAAATGTTAATTATCGCTCGCTTAATAATGTGCCCGGTAGATGGCAATAGGCTCGCCCCCTATTACATTGGGACCTTAACATAACTGGCGAAACGTGGGTGTGTAATACACCTCTGCCTACCCCTTCGGGGATACAGGCGTGAAGTTATGTTATGTTATAAAACACTGAAAACCCATATTGGCGGTGACTGTTCAAATATTTCATTTCGAACTCAAGTTTCGAAGAGTCAGGTTTCAGCCAGTCTAGTAAGCGAGTATTCATACCATCCATATTTTACTGAGTGGTTCCTGGCGCAGCAATAAAAAGGCTAGCCTACTTTAGGGACACTAAGTTCTAGGGCCACTGGTCAGACTTGACATTTTTCCAATTTATTTTATTTTTCTGTCAATTCGGACACCATCCGAATATCAAAGCTATTTTGTACTATGCCCACTGTACAAAATAGCTTTAATATTTTAAAGATATTCGAATTTTCATTTATTTATACATCAAACGATGAAATAAATTTGCTAACTTGGGTAAAGTATTGCTTTGAGTATTCGATACCGTGTGGAGTCCTTAGGAGGACACGCCTTGTCTTCGTTAGGTCACAAGGTTCACGCTCCATTCTAGTCCTTCATCCGATTAGCGTGGTTTGCAGCTTACAGAGTTCCGGTAGCAGTGGAAGTCCGGCATTCCCAATGAGGTTCGATTTCAGGTCAGCCGGTCATAAACAGGTTTGTAAATCATGAAATAAATAGTTATGCGGAGTGAAACCCGAGCTTACCAGTGTAAGCAACCGGGATTTGAGCTCAGCATTATGTATGTCTACCTTATTATGCTGTGGGCATGGATAACCAAACAGCTATTTGTTATTATGGCTGGCCGACGTTAGGGCCACTAATCTCTGGGTTGACTTGTCCGTATAGACACTTTATTATTAGTATTTTTATATTTGTACTATGCTAACAGCACAAAATAGCTTTAATTTTGACGGTGTCTGAATTGTCAGTGAAAAAATAATAAGATTATAAGGTGTCAAAACGGACAAGTGGACCTAAAGATTAGTGGCCCTAGCGTCGGCAAGAAATATTTTTTTTACTAGTTGACCCGGCAGACTTCGTACTGCCTCAATCGATAACAACTTCCATATTTATTCACCTTTTAAACCTTCTCTGGACCTCCACAAATAATTCAAGAGCAAAATTAGCCAAATCGGTCCAGCCGTCCTCGAGTTCTAGTGAGACTAACGAACAGCAATTCATTTTTAGGGTTCCGTTGCCAAATGGTAAAAAACGGAACCCTTATAGATTCGTCATGTCTGCCTATCTGTCCGTCCGTATGTCATACTATGCTGTTGAAACTTGGTAAGTAGATGTATTCTGTGAACCGCGTTAAGATTTTCACACAAAAATTAAAAAAAGGAATAAATTTTGGGCGCTCCCCATACTCAGAAATGAAACTCAATTTTTTTTTACATCAACTCAAATTTTTTACATACACGTGTGTTTCTGTGGATAGGTCTTCAAAAATGATATTGAGGTTTCTAATATAATTTTTCTCTAAACTGAATTGTTTGCGCGAGAGACACTTCCAAAGTGGTAAAATGTGTGTCTCCCCCTGTAACTTCTAAAATAAGACAATGATAAACCTAAAAAATATATATGATGTACATTACCATGTAAACTTCCACCGAAAATTGGTGTGAACGAGATCTAGTAAGTAGTTTTTTTTAATACGTCATAAATCGTAAACCGCAATTTACCTTTCATTCAATCAATTCAAATATGAAATTTAAAAAAAAGCATTGTTATATTACTTGCTGCTACGGAACCCTTCATGGGCGAGTCCGACTCACACTTGGCCACTTTTTATATATAAAGAAGATTAATTTAACCACAAAATATCTCCTTTGTTCGCCGATTTCATGTCAAACAACAGCTATATAAATATTATTGGGCAAGTTTCAAAATTACGATAATTTAAACATCTACATTATAGAATTTGGATAGTACTTGAAAAATTAAAATTATTTCTGAGGTTCAGTACAAGACTGGGTACAAAAATTAGAATAATCAAAGTTCAAAATTAATTTTCAAAACAATTTTTTTGATTTGGTTCTAATTTGATGCAGTGTGGTTTAGTTTATATAGAATCAAGTATAAATAGGTAACATAATAGTAATTCATTTTTCTAAAGAAAAATCGATTCGTATAATATTGTAAAATAGTATTACATTTATTTATACATAAATAAAGTTGAATCTCAATAGCTTAACTTTGCGACTGTACCTAAACGCAGGTGCGAGTTGCAGGTGGCATTTTTGACGTCACGTTCCCGCGAAAAAGAATAACGGATATTTGCGCGCCGCCGGCTGACTGCAGTCTGAGTGCAATCCGCGCCATTTTTTTCGCGAGAGCGTTCTTATCGGAATCTTATTGGATTTTTTTGTGGATATCGTGTTATAGTGTAGTGTAACTTTAGTACAGTGAATACTTCAATATATGTGTAATTCTTTAGTGATATTAGTGTAAGTGATTATGGTGATTCAGCTGAGATAATTGTTGTGTAAACATGTTGAAGCAGAACGTAAAAATCAAAACTTTGGAATTATAAACTCATATCGTAAAAACATTCGGATTTACAGGTATTTACTTTATATATAATGATTCCTAGTTTAGTGACGATCATTTTGATATACGCATTATGATATATAATTATGTTCTTGATATCTAAAATATGCATTTTCGGTGACCTATGACCTCCAAATTGTAAATGACTTGCCCCCCCTCGACATTAGATGCATAAAGGCTATTTCGCGGTGCATCGCGTCAAGGGTTAACTATCAAAACTTACCAAATTTCTCCGCAATTTTAATACTAAATGTTGATCATAAAAAGTTAGTTTAGAATAATGATTAAAATAATAAAACTCTAGGATCTATCATAAAGAATAATGTAGTTATAGTTATAAACAATTTTAAACTCAAAAACACGTTGTATATAAAATAGGGACAGTTTTGAAAACTAATAAACAAGTAGCTTACCAGGGCCATGCACTGTTTCATCGACAGAGGGCGGTGGCGAGGGTGTACGGGCTAACTTGAGGTCATACTTGCCCTCCTTCCCCATACGATAGGAGTTAGTCCCTCCAGAGTCCCATGCCACGCGTACCCATCCGTCTTCCCCCAACTCGCCTATAACACGACCTTCGCCACCAGGTACGCCATCCTACCCAACAAGAAAGATAATTAAATTACTAATTCTTTATTTTTCTTTAAAAAAATAAAATAAAATTTGTTTAGCTACCCTTACTTCGTCGCACAATAGAGTGACAATACATACATGGTTCTGACAAATGCGAATACCACCATTTTGGAATGGTGGATTTTACTTTTTGGACTTCACCCAATAGCGTCTAACGGGATGAGGTTATACTCACGGATAAATAAATAAAAACTGCCTAAACGGGGTTTTCTTCACAAGTGAATTACAGTCCAAAGTCAAATGATCAAGTAAATAACGTTTATAATAAAAGTTTGGTAGCAAAAGTCAAACAATGCCGACCTGCTAACTCTGTACCATTTCACAATCTTGTCATACTGTTTTCTATCTTAACAAAATTACTTCTTCATTTCAGAACTGAAATTGTTATTAAAATATGTACTATAATTTATACCAAAATACCTGATCTCCCCATTTCCAATCCTTGCCTCGAACGACTCTTGCGCCGATCTTCATAAGAGATGCAAGTTCCGGACCGGATAAAGACGCACCGCGGGCGCGAGCTCCTAGTCGTTCGTCTTCGAAAATGATCAAACAATCCGCTGCAATAGAAAATTGATTTATTCCCTCCTGATCAGAAGGTCTAAGTAGCTGAATGACCAACATCGCGAAACGTCTAAGGAGCATTAAGTCTAACTAGCACAAAGTCCATGTAGCAAAACGTCCAACTATCAGATGGTCTATATAGCAGAATGGCTATTTAGCAATTTTACTCTACGTAAAAATAAAAGAATAACAAAAGTACATAATATCTTTCAGTGTACTAATTCCAACAGATTTACTACGGTGTTATGTGAATATATTTCCGCTTTATCTCTTACCGCAGTTTACGTTACAAAATGTAAGTACTAGTAATATGTTGTTAGTTAATACGCTGATGCTACTTAATTTGTCACTACAAGTCTTTATTGAAAAAAAGCAAAGACTACATTATGTTATTAAAACCTCAGTTATATAGAAGTTCTCAACTTTCACACACAACAACATGAGTTTAAGTTACTCTTTTTTCCACAACACATACAAGTATAGTCATATATTACGTGTGCTAAGTTATTTTGAGCTTCATCTATTAATTCTTCTCGTCTACTGCTTCAGCTAAACATGCTTATTGTAATGTATTATGTGCTTACACTTGGACTTCAAGCTGTTGGTAATGAGAGAGGTTAGCTGAGTAGTATCGCCTCCAATTTGTTTCAGTAACGTAAGGCACGTGCTCAAAGCCCCACCGTTAATCAACTGTTCTAGTTCCGGACCATTACATCCCTCCACGAGAAGTGATAGTAATGTTATTAGGAACCTGGAACATAAAATGTCTATATAGTAGAGTCGACCTACTTATGGAATATCTACACACTCTAGACGCCACTCAAGATAAGGATTCTAAGGTTCCAGTTACCTAGAAACGAAGACTCAGAGCTGAATATCGAGTCTCTGAACTTTGGACTCATAATAAAATTCTAATTCAATAAGAAAAATCGTAGCACAAAAAATCTTATATTACGTTTCTATAGCTTTTAATTAATATTAAAATTGGAGTATTTTTCTTTTATATAACCACGCGCGCAGGGTGTGCCGGTATTCAGGTGTTATAAATAAATACTCTAGGCCATATTACACAGCCATCTAGATCCGAACACAGCTTCTAATATGGGTTCTGGAATCCGAATAAAGATACCTAGATAATTTTCTTCTTGTAAATACATACATATTTTACATAGAAATGCCCAGCACAACGAAAAAAGTCATATTCATTAACACAAATATTTATACTTAGCGGGTATCGAACCCGTACCCTCTGACGTAGCAGCCGGTGCTCTACCGCAACAAATAATAATCAGCATGTATAAGCTTACTGGTAACTTATCAAGCAGGAACTAGACTAAGCATACTAACCTGGCTCGAGACGGTCTATTTAATAAAGCATGCGCCCCATAATTCGCACTCATTTTCAACGGCAACGATTGATTCTGTTCACCCTCCAACACGCGCGCTTTTAACTCTATCAATATAAAATCCATCAACTTCGACCGTTCTAAGAGCACAATATATTTTGTATAAGGTATAACGGATTCTATTCCAGTCAATGGCGGAGTCAAAGGAATCGTTGGCTTAAGTGCCATGTATGGAACAGAGTCCGCCATACAACCACCCAGTAAACCGGACAGAGTGCCGTATTTAATGCTTTCCGACATTGTCTGCGTAGAATGTAAAATATGATTGATCATACTGTATCCATTTCTTCTCATTTCAGCTCTTTGAATCTGAAATTGAACCTAATTTATTAACAGATATAAAATTCAAAATCCGTTATTAACGTGAATACTGTAGAATCAGAAGTAAAAGTATTATAAGTTATCAATAATATAAAAAGTACGTAGAGTACCTGACAATATAACGCTCTTCTAAGTATATCTATATCACAAGGTTCCTCAGTCATAACGAAGTCTATAATTGCTACAGTCATCCTTTGTTGCTCTGCAGTTACTTCTTCTAATAACCAGTATAAGTCTAGAAGTTTAAAATAACCGTAAATATGCATTAATATGTTCACTACTCAATTGTGTCAATTACAATCATAGACATAAGTGATACAAAATCAGTGTTGGACTTAACAAATTTGTAAGCTATTACTATGCCATTTGATTATATTTAAAAAAAAATGCTCAGTGTTAGACTCCCACTGCCACGATAACCCCAACATAACTCAGGATGGTCAGCCTCTGAGCTACCTGAGATCCGTCACAGGAAAAATGAACGACCAAAGCTTACTCTATATAAAAAAAATGGGGCTAGGCTTCGGTATACTATTCTATATTTTTTACTAACTAGATTAGCTGGCAAGTCTAGTCAGTGGTAAAATAGAAAAAAAGCAATCTACAAATATACCTTTTTCTTCACAGGCAAGCCTAGAAACCCAGGCATTAACAAACTTATTCCTTTCTGAATTATCGTCATCTTTCTCCTCGTCAGCCATAATTAAATCAGTCTTGATTTCATCAGCTAGCAATAGGACTTGCTTTTCACTCTCTAATGATTCCT
The DNA here is from genome assembly GCA_946251805.1 of Cybosia mesomella. Classification (NCBI taxonomy): domain Eukaryota; kingdom Metazoa; phylum Arthropoda; class Insecta; order Lepidoptera; family Erebidae; genus Cybosia; species Cybosia mesomella. The sequence continues at coordinate 8,856,016 of OX276390.1, forward strand.
TTAGTATCGAGTTTTCGGTTATATCATTAATAGAACTAATCGATAACTCGTTCGTTGGAGTCTTATCATCGTATTCCTTATCTAGCATATCATCTTTTTCATTCACTCTATCCCCACGCCCTTCATTCTTCATATCATCGTTATTACACGCGTTTTTCAAGTCTTTTTCTAAAGGTTTGTCTTTAACTTTTATAGCGATTTTGGACCGGTTAGACAGTTCTTTAGTGGAAGTAATAAGCTCGTTGTGTATTCTAGAAGGTTCAATCACAATACTTGGTGCATCTTCGGGTGTTTTATTAGAGGAGTGAGCTATAGATGACTTTAAGAGGAGGGCGTCGCCTTGCAAAAGGCTACCTGTAGCTTTGAGCATACTTTTGCTTAGACTATTTTGTCTGTTTCTGAGATCCTTTGTGGTTTCAAAACTGAAAAAAGAAATAGGTCATGGAGCAAAAACACTGAGGTAATTTAACTTCAGAAGAATTTAGAGAAATTGCATTGTGTGTTGTGTTACCATTTATTGAATCCGGGAGTTTTTGCAGCTTTCATGACTTTTTGAAACATTTTTTTGGCAGAGGGAGGGCGATGGGTCGGTGGACGAGAATGTAACGCCGTGACAGCTGGTGATATTGCAGCGCGAACTTCATGAAGGAGAAAACGTGCTCTTTCTAAAGGGGCGGCGCATACCTAATGTATTAAAAAGAATTAAAATAAGGTTTGTTTCTTCTAAAACAAATGCATCTATGGAAAAATATGAAAAGAATTCAACATTACCTCTTTATAGCCTCTCGAAAGTTGTTGTCTCGTTCTCATTAAAGTCCATTTACTTTGTTGAACTGCTTTCACGATTTCTGACATCGCTGGCGACAACTTTACTTCGCCCTTTTCCATTTCTATTAGAAATATACATAAATACTATGTAAGGTAAGACACTATGTAGCTGTTATGACCATTATTCACTATAATAAGTCCTTGAATAGTATGGCCTTGCAAACTTTTTTACGACTTCAATTTTGTAACGTTATAAACTAGCTTGCTTTTTACTCTTCTCTATAAAATCCTCCTTTATTTCACTTTAAGACACATAGCCCAAAGCCTTATCAATCAAACGATGCTCAATTTTGGTACTAATCATGCGTATGCTCGGTCGTTACTGTATCGGACTGTACAGTCATTCTAAAGTCTGCGACACCAATGCTTATTAAAACATCTAAATATTTAAGATGCAAAGGCCTACTAAATTTATTACACTGGATTTCTCGTTTGAAGTTGAAACCGCCTGACTGGGTAAGTACAGCAAACTTTCAGTTAATTACTATGTGCATAGTGTTTTGGTTCTACCAAAAGAGTTCTTTGTGCGGTGACATAAATTGGCACACCTCTGGATTACCTATTAATCAGCACTTGCAATGTGCACCTATACGGCGGGTCAAGATTGTTTAGCCAGTTTAGTAGTATATTTGCAACAGGTATACACACTTACCAGCTGTGGCGGTTGCCAAAGCATGTTCCTTCAAGCCAGAGTGGAACAAAAGAGCGGCTAACAAAGCACGTCGTAACTCTTCTAATGGATGTTCGGGGGGGAAGTGCGGCGCGCAGCCTTCGCGTCTTTCACACGCCCACCACAAGTGTAGGGCTAATGGATCCTGCAATAATCCCGTCATTTTATGCAACAGCTATGTTCGGGGAGTTAGTAGTTAAGGAGTCGGCCGCAATTACTAATATTCCCCCTAACCTCCAGCTTAGGTAAATTGCTAGTGTTAGGAGTGGGTTCACGTCAGTAGTATAGTGGCCAGGATTCGAACTCGGGACCTCTCGATCGTAAGGCTGACTCCTCCACGAAGCTACCGATGCTTCAACGACTTAGCTTTATCGACTCGATGTTCTTACTTACGTGCAATTTAGGTTCAGCAAGAGCATGTAGCAGTGCGTCAGCTCTAGCAGCGACCGCGGGCTCGTGAACGCGGGGCGGGGGCCGCGCGGGTCGACACGTGCGCGGTTGCATGGGCACCTCCCCGGCGGGACTGTTGCCGCCGGTGGACGAGCCACTCCGGGCTTCCGCTTTCTCCTCTTCGAAAGGGTTTGACAGTTGTGATACCTGAAAGATTGAAAATCTTGCTATTATTCATTCTTCCGACCCGAGCCTTTTCTCAACTCAATTGGGGTCGGCTTTCAATCTAACTGCGAAATGGCCGAACTTAACTTACTGCTAATATAAATGCGAAAATTTAGATGCAACGATGAATGGAAATATAGATGGATGGATGGGTGGATGGATGGATTTTAGGTAGATTTCGATGAAATCGATCTACCTCTTTCTTGACCACTGTCGAATTTAAAAAAAAAATCTTCATAGGAGGTCTAGTTATGACCCCCTGAGTCCGAAATGACCACTGGTCAAAAAGTTTATATATATATATTTATATATGTATTTATGGTTCCACTTCCCAAAATTTGCGGCACTCTCACGGTCGCATTTTTGCCCCGATCGCTTTCAAACTGCGGTCAAAAATTGCTTGGGTGTAAACTTAGTTTAACTTCGTGAACGGGTGGAATCCGGCCTAAGGGGACGGGAGGGCCTCACTTTTTGTGAAATCAGTTTATCCTCAAAATTTCACGTTCCATGAAAGATATTCGAACCGTTCTAATTTTATCCCATAGTATACATGAATACCAACAACTTTTAATTATAAACCTATAAGATTAAAACTTTAACTAAAAGTGGAGGGGGGAAAAACCAAAATTTTTCGGGAAAAAAATCATAACTTCTAACCGGTGAACATTCTTGCCGTCGGAAACATTTTTAATCGATAGGCCATTTTGAAGTCTAAAATAAATGTCTGAAAAGTTTTTCGCTAAAAGTTACCGTTTTCGAGAAAAAAAAATTAAACATGTTAAAAATGTTACTGTGTTTATTTGTGTGTGTAAGTCCGTAGTTCTCTATATAAAATAATATTAAATGCTTCACGAAATCTACCTGTGCCTACGGACTACCGACGACCCTGCGGGAACAGATTTTTTGTCATGAGATCATGTCTCAGAATGGACAGTTGGACACAGCGATTGATTTTAATCTGGAATGTATCATAAGCTTTTTATCCTAGGAATAGGTTCCTGTGGGTTGCGGAAACGGATCGGTACTCGTATTTCACGTGACCGGGGTTGCAGGCAACAGATGGTAATACATATTTTGCTAATCACATGGATTAAAATAAATGTGATTAAAAAAAATTCAATGTGTATATACTTATCATCACGATTGTTAATAACATAACAAACGTTCTTTTTATAAATTACATCATTTACATATACATCACACTTGACTTTTTTGGAACCTTGTACGATCCCACACACTTGAATTCAGTGTGTGTGTGTTTGTGAATGGTATACGCAGTCGACGCTACAATATGTACGTACTTGTAATCCTCCTCTAAGAAAGAGTGCAGCGGCGTAAGGCGCGTCTCGCTCGGCCTGCTGCACGGGTAACGAACGCGCTAAGCACACACCACATTGGGCGAGGCCTAGTGACACATTGAACGCGCATGTCGATAGTATGTGATGAGCACGAAGACTCGCAGTACTTTCCTGGTTCAAAATAATATTGATTATGTTAAATACACAGTTCAGTAAGTTTAACTTAGCAAGTATGTAGATAGTGTTTTGTATGTACCATCAGATCAACAAACATAAGTAATATAATCTATACATATCTATACATATAAATAAAATTGGAGTGTCTGTTTGTAATATCGAAATAACCGTTTTTACTACATGTATATGAATATATATACGGTACATACACCAAAATAACATTTTTTACAATTTTTTTCTGTCTGTCTGTCAGTTTGTTCCGGCTAATCTCTGAACTGGCTGGACCGATTTTGACGGGACTTTCACTGGCAGAAAGGCAATATAACAGGGAGTAACATAGGCTACTTTAATTTTAGGAAAAATAATTAGGGTTCCGCGCAAAAAACTAAAACCCTAAAAATCTTAATCCACGCGGACGAAGCACAGCTAGTTAGTAAATATATAATCATTTTCTTTATATACAAAAATACAGTTATAGTAAAAGTATATTATTTAAAGCCTTTTATTGAATAATATTGCATTGTCAGGCGATATACATATGCGTGTAAAATTTCATCTCAATCGGAAACAACCAGGAAGTTTGTAAAATTTAACTTACAAGATTGTAGAGCAACGAGAAAGTGAAAGTAAATAAAAGCTTGTAAAAAAGTGGTAGTACATTAGACGGTCGTGATTTCTACCAGACAACCTTTAAATGGACGTATTCACAATTCATTCGTGCATGGGCAGTTAAAGGTACTATATAATAATGACTGTAACCCGTAGGTATACCATGCTGTAATGACGTTATACTTCTCTATACTCACTTTACACTTATAGCTATAAATCTGTTCGGCGAACATTCCAACACACTTCTCAGTGATTCGGGACAGGTAGGCAGCATGAGGTTCTACGCTCAGCGCGGCGGTCGCGTCAAGACCCTTGTACTTGCGTACGAGTTCCGTCGTGCTCGCGTTCTCGCAATCGAAATTGTCCACGTCAAATACGTAACCGGCTACTATAATCCATGAACCGCCTTCCTTGGTGTGGTTTTGAATATCACATCTAAATAAAAGTAAGAGTATTTTGCATAAAAATTTACCACAGTAGGTCTACAAAAGGTAAATTTAAAAATCCTGTCATGTACTAACAACAAATTCATTAATCGAAATGCTCAAAGAAATATTGAAGTTGAGGAAGTTTTCTCAGTAGTAATTCACGTCTAGTTAGATATAGAGTAACATTAAGGTTAACTTATAACCACTAAACAGTATTATAAAGGTAGTCTAGTCTATAAAAATATATACTGCTACTACGCTAGAATAAACTGGAAATAAAACATTGAATGCTATACAAGTGGTTATGAATCTACGATAATTGCCGAACTCCAAAGCTAATAAATAAATAACAACATTATTCATCATGGACCACGTACTTGCGAATTATACACTTATTACGCTGATGTTTCTTGGGCATGAGACCGGGCCAGCCAAGTAAGTCACCGTCAAGCTTTTCAGCAGAAGGCAAGCACTTGGCCGCATCATCGCAAGCCCTGGCAATCTTGACAAGAGAGCTCGTGCAGTCTGCCAGCGCGCACGGTGAACGAGCCGCACAAGAGCACAGCCATGCACCAAGCTCGCTGACAACGCGACCTAGTTCATAAAAATCGTATCATTTTCAGGTTAAAATTTAAATCTTAGACGAATAAGACGTTTACGGAAAAGCTTGATGGCAGTTTAAACTTTTTGTATGTTTCAATTATCTATTGGAAATAAAAATTACACCCTGTTATTCAAACAGACAGAATGGATCTTCTGTCATGATTGTAGCGTACCCTTTTAGTAATTACGCTATCAATATGGTTCGGAATGTATTGTAATCATTAAATATATTGTGTAATCCACATCATTTTTAATCTCTTGATGCTAACTCGACTTGAAAATTACCAAAATTTCGTAGAGCTCGTATATCAAGTTTCATCCTTATAAGATGAAAACTATGCGCGTATTAACAGATTGATTGACAGATGAAGACGCTTCGCTTACTCGGTAGATACATTAAAAAAACAGTTATTTGAGATACTACTTTGAATGAATCGATTTTAAGACCATTCGATTTCGTGCTTCATACATAACTTAGTAGATTGTCTGAACTGTGTCAGTTGAATTCAATCAGAGATGTATAATAAGTCTTACCAACGATATCAGCTCCAATGAGATCACAGAGCGCCATCATCTGCGTATTCGTGCCCCTACGAATTGCTCTTATGAACGAACTACAAATAGTCTGGACGTGGTCAGCCAATAGAGCGGTATATTGCGTGAAGATGGCACGTACTCCACCTCTCGTGCTTCTACCGCCCCGTGACCACATGGCTTCACAAAATAACAACCTGTACACAAAACAGTCTCCAGAGTAATGACATACTAAATTAAAAAATTTTTACTAAATATATTCACGCCTCTTTTGGGGTAGGCAAAGACTACATATTTCCACTTGCTATGATCCAAAACCATCTAAGCTTGAGTTCATTAGTAATGTGTAAGTAATTAGTATTCATTACTAATATCGCGTCTTGCAAAGCATCGTATTAAACGAAGCGTTCCGATATGCAAAATATCGCAACATACGTAGAAGTTACATGTTTTAGAGTACTTTTTTTTTGTGCGGAAATTCCTTCGGATACCCCCCCGCCGGCCAGCGGGGGCGGTTATGTCGGGCTTGAACCGACTAAAACCGCACACCGTCTTGGGTCTACAGACGCCGGGGTGTAAGGTTACCCATAGAGCATATCCCTCGCACTCCGACTGACTCTGGGCCATTCGCAGTGTCCCCTCTGATAACAGCGGAGTACCTATATGGCTTGTGGAAATGAATACCACAAAATGTATCACAAATAATAATTACCTTTGAAATCTTATAAGTAAATCACAGCTGGGGCTCACAGTATCATGATTTTTTGGATCATTAGTCTTGCTCGTATCCCCTTGTAATATGGCAGTCATGTGCATCTGAGTCTGGCACGAGGTATTGCGTATGAGATGTTTTACCTGTTAAAAATGCATACATGCTTTAACAGTCTGCTTTACTTTTGGCTATGGTTGTCATGTGTTATCTAGTTACCAGTGGTATAAAAGACTTACCAAATGCATTAAAGGTACAGAGGCTCCATTATCGGAAGATGTGGTGTTGTTGGGTTGGTACTCTTCAATACAAACTGCAACCATTATATTTCACATTAACAATTTGTACATAGGCATTTATCATTCTATAATACACGTGTATCAGTATACCTGGTGCTCGAATTGTGTCGTCACCTGCAGCGGGGGGCGGTGGGCTACGTTGTCCAGTTACTATGTCAATTTGATCGTAATCTCTAAAATGTATGAAAGATATTAAATTAGGTAACTTAATACTTCGCCCCTAAGGCGTTAGAATACGAAATTTTCACGTGCCAAGCCGGGACGGCTGCTGGTTAGTAATATTTAATCATCAATAAATACCAAAATCACTACAGTAGTCTCTACGCGACGGGCCACCGCAATCTAGCCCATATGATAAAACTAGGTGGTATAAATAAATCAAAAAGCAAAAAAAAAAAAACACAAATCCACAAGCATGATTATGACGTCGTATTATTTTATGTTAGAATTTACCCATTTTTAACACTATTATTGTTTTTAAAACTAGAAAAATAAAAAGCTGACTAGCATTTTCTATTATTATGTAGTAACGAACAGCATCAACCTCGACTGACCCTGATTGGGCAAAAGCACTAACAACGTGCTCCCCAAACCTACTTATAATTGAACATTGCTATCGTGTTTGTAGTTTGTGCTTTTTGCAATGCTATGAAAAAAATAGTAGGTGAATCATGCTTGTCACTTCGGTCACAAATCATTTCCGGGCAGCTGAAAGAAAAAATTCTTACGTATCAAGTTGTAAATGATTGTAAGCATCTGTAGAGTGTGCCTGAAGCGCATTTTTCAATGCGTCCCGAAGTCCACCTCCGCCCAGTAGTGACCACACAAGAAGTTCCGTCATGAATCGCGCTCCCGCACTTGCTGGTACAGATCCTGTGAAAATTTAATAAATTCAACCTGACTAGTAATTTCCAATTCTGATCATTAGAGTATATCCAACTAACCTAAAATAGAACTTTTACTACATGAATAATAATATACCTTGAGGTAGCAACGTGATAAGATGATGCGCTCTAATATGAGGCGTGGGTAGCAGCAGCGGCCAAGCGGCGGATAGCGCACGTCTAGCCGCAGTCGCCGCGGCGACTCCCGCCCGTCCCTCTACTAGCGCTACCAACGCGGTGTGAACACCATTGCACCAGGACCGCGCCTCGCTGGATGTCTCCTCCGCCTCGGTGCCACGGGAGCATTGCCAGGCTTGTACCTGGGTTAAATATTATAGGTATAGTTACCGGCAAAGTTCGTAAACATAGGTCAAAAAGCCATCCAAAAACCAATAACAGGACACATCAACCTATTAGACGAGCCCTTTGAGTCCGTGATTAGTTTAATATTATCTATGATTGGCTAATTAGCATGCCTCCGCCGCCCGTCGGGTCCCGCGTTTACCATAAAAACGCGTTATGTGCAGCTAGAGTACATTGTCACGAAATTTACCGGTTACTATAACTGTCTGTCGCATTCGTGACGATAGTAAGAATTTGAGAATTCTATCTGACCATGCTCGAAAATAAGGTTCAAAAATGTACGAAAAATTGTATATAAAAGTGACACTAAAATTTTATACAGTCTTTTATCGAATATCGTCTTCTTTAGGGGCCACAAATACCTTAAATATCTGAATTTATTCTATTTTACACAGCACATACTTAGCTATTTTGACATAGCCAAAAAATAGGTGAAGAGAATACTTTGACACTTACTTGCAATCTCAATAAATTAAGGCAGGCTACAGCCATACATTCCATTTCCTTTACAGCACCAGTACTGCTTTGTTCGACTACTAATCTCAAGAGCCTTTCTAAAAGTCTGCAAAGTACATTTAAAATATAATACTCTTTCAAACTATTTTATACAATTAAGACGCAATTGAAACTCTTACTTGAATGTGTTTTCAGATAAATCAATAACAAATGGCATGGAAGACGGTAGATCTCTAGGTGTTTCTTCACTCCATACAAATATTTGGTTTGGTCCATTTACAAAACCTGTAAATTAATCATTTAACATTTTATGGACATAACGGGATTACAAATTAAGGAGACTGGGGAAATTAAATACAGAAACGGTATTATGGTAAGAAAACTCAACTCCGTATAATATAACTATATATTAATTTAATACAATATATATTACCATAATACCGTTTCTGTATTTAATTTCCCCAGTCTCCTTAATTTGTAATCCCCGTTATGTAGCCTAGTGGTAGCCTAGTGGTATGGGTAATGGGCTGCTGAGACGAGGTCTCGGGTTCGATCCCAGGTTTTACCATGGCACACACCAATGACTTTTCGATGCTTTTCGAAGTTATGTGTGTATTTATCGCAGGTTTATAAGTGCCCGGTTAATGGCAATAGGCTCGCCACCTATTACATTGGGACCTAAACATAAACTGGCGAAATGTGGGTGCTAGCACCTCTGCCTACCCCTTCGGGGATATAGGCGTGAGTTTATGTTATGTTATGTTATGTAATTTAATACAATATATATTACCATTAACTTTGAATGACGGGTTGAGTACATGCAGTAGTTGTGGCACGGGACGTGTTATTTTTGCTCGTTCCTGGGTACCCCAAGCGTATAATGCGCCTTCAGACGTAATGGCAATACCATGGGCTGCACCAAGAGCCAGATCCACTATTCTGATTCCTATAAAAAAATATTGTGATGTACAACATAATTAAATTAATTGTGAACAATATATGTAATAATAGTAATAAATATTCTAGCACTTATTATACTCCGCCATCTAGACCAACACTAAGCGGACTAAGCATAGCTTGTAATATAGGTTTTAGAATCATCATCATCATCATCATCATATCAGCCGTAGGAAGTCCACTGCTGAACATAGGACTCCCCCATCAACTTCCATTTCGATCGTAGGCCTCCCGCAAGGTGGACAGACGAATTGGTAAAGAGCGCAGGGACTCGGTGGATGCAGGCCGCTACAGACCGGTTTTAGAATGCAGATAAAAATTCTTACATTTTTGTTTATTAATACATGTTATTTTTACAAAAAAGTAAGAATTTTTAGAACATAGAAATCCCACACTAATATCAAATAAAAATAATACACCAATAATATAACATTTTTTACCTTGAAATGCATCAATCATTTTTGGTATTTTCAAAGTTTCTAAATTGCCATGACCTAAGCGGAAACCATCGCCTTTACCCCAAGTGTACACCTGGCCTCTAGAAAAAAAGAAGAAAATGAAGTTCCGATTCACAGTTTATAATGGTGAATGCAAAGTAGAAAAAAACTTACGCGTCTGTTAAAACAGCGTGCCAGTGTTCGCCAGTGTAAACGCGAGTAATTCTCAACACCGAAAGTGATGTCAGAGTCCTTGGTACACCTCCCTCATTGTCACCAAAAACTTGGACTGCACCTTCCCAAGTACAACATAGCGTCTGAGCTTCACCCCAGCCTGTAATAAACAATGTGTTACGGAAATATGTGGTCGTACGGGTTGTTACGGCTGTTTACATCATCCGAGCGCTAATCCCGTAGTCAGCTCATATTTAAAGTGATCGAGCGAGGAATATATCTCTACCTTACCTACAGAAGTCTGCAGCTGAACCACGCTACTTGAAAAGTGACTGCACTGACTTATATTAAGCAAATAGAACAAACTATGCATGCAAATAAAAGTTTATGCAACATAAGATACACATTTGAAATTGTTGTCTCTAAGTGTGTTGTGAATGTGTTTATTATATTTTAATGTATATCAGATGCAACCTTTAAGACTAGTTAGTTGTTGATGGCGAGCAGAGTGGCGAGGCGAGAGAGTCCCTAGATCTAGAGACTAGAAACGAGAACTTTTGAAACAGGGAGTACATTTGCCAATATTATTGTACATCATTTCTTAACAGGGCCTTTAATTCCGTGGGATCTTCTGAGACACCAAGGGTAGAGTCTAAATTCTATTTTTCTGTGTCGTGCATCCAAACTTAATTGACTCGCCACATAAGTTAAATAGTCCTACTCGCCCACTCAACTCTCTCGGTCTAGTATCATTTTACTCACTAGTTTATTATGTAATCAACTTATTAGAGGTGCTAACGTTACCAAGTGCGACATCGATGACCCGTTCAATATTGTGCGCGTTGAAGGAGACCGGCTGTGGGGTCAGGCAGTTTTCTATAGTGCCATGGCCAAGACGACCTTGCGCACCTCTTCCCCAAGTGTACAGGGCCCCTCGAGATGTGATTATGGCACTGAAACCAAACAAAAAAAATACTAAAAAGATTTTACATTCACAAGCATTATTACTATATTTCGTATGGATATGTCACGGGCGCCGCCGAGTGTATTGTTTATAATTCCCACAGTAAGAATATGTATGTCATTGTTCTCTGTGTGTAAACTCTAAATATTCGTTGATTCATAATTGTATAATCCCACATGAGGTAATAACAATACTGTCCGAATTAACATCAATATCTATTAAAGTTGATTCGGACGATATACCAACGCACGTTTTTAATTTAGATTAAAGTAAGTCCATCAAGCTTAGAGAGATAGAGTAAATAAACTCGACCGACTTTATTTCCTTTTCTCTCACACGGAATATATTCTAAGTAGTAATATATTTTACGAAATTCTACACGACTATCAAGACACTATCAAGACCCAGAATACGGATAAACATACTTAGCTACATAGCTTTTGTAAATACATACTTATTACACATAGAAACACCCACATGTATACATATTAATGCATACAAATATTTGCACTGAGCGGCAATCGAAGCCGCAACCTCAAGATTAATAGTCGACAGTCTACCGCTACCCCACAGAGGTCATCAATAATGTAAGACTATCTCAGTTGAGCTTGTTTACATTCCTCATCTTAACTATCGAGTAACGAACAAAAACATCGGGCCTTACTCAAGTAATATCAACTATATTTATCTGCAGATACCTGCAGGCGGCGCCGGCAGCAACTCTGACAACCTCGTGATGTGCAAGGTGGTGTAGATGCGAGGGTGCGTCTCGTGGTGCAGTATCGCCATGGCCCAGTCGACCATCATCCCCCGCCCCCCAGGACCATGCTCCACCGCAAGTAGAACAGCACAGGTAGTGCCGACCAGCCGGGTGGCAGGACACTTGACTTATGATTTGATTTTCTAAACCTGGTAACGAATTACTCGGTACTGACTTTTCAACTTTCGCGTTCTACGATATACAATAATGTTAACGGGTAGTAACGCGATCATGACCATGCTATACCATGATCGTGTTAGTTCCCGTTAACATAAGCGAAGTACTCAATAACTGATACCCAATTGATTTAGCTGTATTTAGTCTTGACTTTAGTAGCATTAAAATACGAAAAGAATAGTTCTCTTTTACTCCATTTTATAGTAAAGGCAATAAATTATCGACGACACTGAAAGATTATATAATCACTTCAGAATAATAATAAATAAATAATAGCTTAAAAAAACTAAAAAACACGCTTTTTATAGAAAACCGAACTAAAGAAATAGAAAATAAGTTTTAATAAATTTAAATTAAGAATAGTGTTACAAATTTCAATAAATATAAATCAATAATAGTGTAAATAAAAACATGTATTTCGTTTTAAAAAAAAGCGTGGGGTGCATGGGTCAATAGATATAAATATTTTATTGACAGACATGAGTAGAGTGATTATCATTTTGATAATATCTTAAAAAGCACCCCACGCTTTTTTTTAAATAAAATAATTTTTTTTTTATTTACACTATTATTAATTAATTAATTTTAATAATTTTTAACACTTTTCTTAATTTAAATTTATTAAAACTTATTTTCTATTTTTTTAGTTCGGTTTTCTATAAAAAGCGTGTTTTTTAGTTTTTTTAAACTATTTTTTTTTTTGTTTTTTTTTTTTTTATTATAATTCTATTAAATTAGTGTATTGTTATCGGTCCTCGATAAATCTACAAAGTTTGAACGAAATCTGGCCGTTTAAAGTGGGTCAAAATCGCGCCCAAAGAAACATACAAACATACAGGTGAAGCTAATAAAAAGCTAAAAAAAGACTACTCTCATTAGTGAATTTTATTACCAGTCCGTGTTGTGTTGACTTACAAACATAGATACATTAATTTTCACTATAAATAAACTTGTTATTTTTATACAACCTTTAGTATTTATTTAATGAGCTAAGCATACAGTTTTTTCTCACGCGTCACAAATGCCCTTTGTCCGCATATAACCGTAGTATGCAATTGTGGCCGTATAATTTAAATTGAATGAAATTTCAAGATAGCACTTCATGCTAACATATTACTACCACAAGTAAAATAGCCAAAAAATGTATAATAATATTTACCAGGTACAAGGTGAGGTGTCATCGAGTCGTATGGTAAAGAGTATACAACGCCGTCATGAGTCAAAAGTAATGCAAGTTTTTCGGCACAAGCTATTTGCTGGATTCTCAGTATACCCAAATGTAGTGGACCTACACCGACGGACACCACTTCTTGAGCCGATTCCATGCACTGTAATAACAACAATTTATATCATCATCATCAACCTATAGTCCACTGCTGGACATAGGTCTCCCCTAATGAGCGCCATAGCGCCCTGTCTTCAGCTTTAAAATTTATATAATCACTGTTATTATAATAATTCATGTGGTATTTTAAATAATATTTTCACTTACCGAGGGTGGAAAACAGGTATAGATAGATCGGCAATAAGTACATATTATGCAGATTTTACAAGGAGGTATATTTAGAGACAATAAGATATACATAAGTCAAAACACCCTGTTTTGACTATTTGATTCAAGACTTACAGTAACGAATCCTTTCATAGGTGGTAGTAGTGGCGCCCCAAGCCTATCCAGTTGACAAAGTAACGCAATACCAGCTTTCCTGACGCTCATTAGTCCATCACCACTTGGAATGTTCAGTTCTCTAAAAAAGTGAGGGAAATATTTGAAATACTGGCTGTTACGGAAACGCTCCCGAAAACGAACACAGGCAGGTAAAAAAATTGAGTTTTTTTTGGGAGTTCTATAGCCAAATGGCAAAAAACCTAACCGTTATAGATTCGTCATGTCTGTCTGTCTGTCCGTCCGTATGTCACAGCCACTTTTTTTCCGAAGCTATAAGAACTATGCTGTTGAAACTTGGTAAGTAGATGTATTCTGTGAACCGCATTAAGATTTTCACACAAAAATAGAAAAAAAAACAATACATTTTGGGGGTTCCCCATACTTAGAACTGAAAGTCAAAATATTTTTTTTCGTCATACCTATACGTATCTGTGGATAGGTCTCCAAAAATGATATTGAGGTTTCTAATTTTTTTTTTTCTAAACTAGCTGAATAGTTTGCAAGAGAGACACTTCCAAAGTGGTAACCCCCCCTGTAACTTCTAAAATAAGAGAATGATAAAACTAAAAAAAATATATGATGTATATTACCATGTAAACTTCCACCGAAAATTGGTTTGAACGAGATCTAGTAAGTAGTTTTTTTACGTCATAAATCGTCAACCGCAATTTAGCTTTCATTCAACTCAATTATAAAATTTAAAAAAAAACACTATTATGATACTTGCTGCTACGGAACCCTTCATGGTCGAGTCCGACTCGCATTTGGCCGCTTTTTTTTATTTGTTTTTTTTTAATATTTTTTTAAGATTTACCGTTTGCATATTCACGCTCATTCTTGTTAGTACAGCTAAAGGAAACCGTCATACCGATATTCATTGCGGCATTGATTTTTTGTGATGTGTTGCAGTGATGCATGTTTTAACAAAATATAGTTTCATTTAGCTAAACTAACACGAGGGACCCCGAATAATGCTAATATGTTTAAAAAAATTAAAATATAAATTAAACCGATCGAAAAAAAAAACACTCAAAATTGTTTTTATCTTCAGTACTATCGCCTGTCTTCGTTTCCGAGAGCATTTCCTTAACACCCAGTATACATATGAAATATCGTAACTTCGATGTATGACTCTAAAAGACATATAATTAACTAATATAATCTGTCTAAAAGACAAATAGACTAAAGCCTGGACAGTGGTACGTGTTGGTCTCAAGACTACTTACAATTTAGCATGAATGAAGTTAGGTTGGACATGTCAGTCCATAATCAAATGACCACTGGACCAAATTACTAAAGGCTACATTATGACAAAGTCAATCTCCGGGATGGAGCGAGCGTTCTGGATAAAAAGGTAATGTTGGATAAGTATGAGTAATAACTTAAAAAAATGCTAGCTTGTCCCATAAATTAAGAACTCACTTGAGATACTTTTCAGCGGGATTCGGTTCAGTTATTGGTTCACAGTTGACTATAGGATTTGGAGCGGGCACTTTAGCCATGCGCCGTAGAAATGGTCCTAATGGAGCGGTGCATTCTTCTAGTGTTATTCTGTAATAGTATATAATATAATAATTATTATCTAGGATTAATCTAGGCCACGTGGTTTTCGGTGGAATAGAATACAAGGTCATTTTGGACTCACAAATTAAACCAGCTACTTCACGTCACTTAGTTCATGCGGCAGCAATACGTATTTCAGAGAACTGGGTTACCGAAACAAGCTATGTTACAAAACTTAATACCTGATTGATATTCAGTTACGACAAAAAGGAAGAAAACACTTATTTTCGTAACTGTATAAGTAACTTATATCAAAGTAGAATAACAAGTTTAGAGAATTGTACATTGGGCTTTGTGTAATCGTTTTTCTTAACTGATTAAGAAAGTCATATGGAACTCCTATGAAGAAACAACAAGTTAAGAAGCTAGTTTCAGGATTAGTGTGATCGTTATTAAAAATAAAAATATTTTAGTAATAGTGGAAGATAAAGATTGAAGATAACTTACTAAACTAACTACAAGCTAACTACACCTAAATCTGAAGAAAAAAAAATGGTTACAGAGTTTTGTAACAACAGAATGGGCACTAATGTCAGAATATATACAAATCAGACCACTGAAATCAGCTTACCTATTGTCCGGCTGTCGCTTCTGTTTGGGTGGTAAAGTGACTAGAATGTCAGCTGCCTTCAATAATGCAGGTAATTCCGCTCTTCTTGCACAAGATTCGACCCACACGCAAAGAGACGTTCGCCAATCACCCAATGGAACATTACAGCCTACTTCACTGTGAACATATATATTATTTTACATTTAAATAACTAAATAGTTTAGTCGTATTAAATTATATTATTAACTACCAGGTTATTATACGTTATAATTGTCCATTGGATTACTAGTGTTTGTATTCCCAAGGTTCAGACATACTGGATACAATCTCGGTCTGGATGTGTTTGTTTTATTTTTTGTGTACATGTGTTCGAATGGAAATTACACTTAAATTGGAAATGCAGCCCAGGATAACTCCAATTTAACTTCTAGACCACTTTTTTCGGCAGTTGTATACATATCCTGGGGGACTGAGATGACTACCCACCCATCTACTACCTTCCTGATTTATAGTAAAATATTTATTCATTAGTATTTATTTTAATATTGCTGCTTGTTGCTTTACAACAGCTTGATACGTAGCACCCTAGAATACTGTAGTATTGTATGGCGTCCTCATTTCGCAGTACACGCCTTGCGTCTCGAGAGAATTCAGAGGCGTTTTGTCTGGCACCTGGCTTTCAGAAATGGAATCACCAAAAAGGTACCTTCTTATAGTGGCAGGCTAGCACATTTTAGAATGCAAGCCCTTGAGTGTCGCGCAAAGTTAAATGATGCTATGTTTGCATTTAAGGTACTTCAACACCAAATTGACTGCCCACGTCTATTGGTTTAATTTAGATTTAAGGCTCCTTCTAGACTTCCTCGTGGTTCAATCACTCCTCTCTGCCCACCTTTGAGAAGGACAGTTTTAGGGGCTAATTCCCCTTATGTAAGAGTATGTAAGATTGTCAACAGTATCAGTGACATAATTGATCTGCTTGTTGACTCTGGCTATCCAAAAAAGAAAAACTTTAGATCGCCTAGGCACTTAAAACATAAAGTTGTTTTCTTTATCTCTTTTATTTTCTCTTTCTTTGTGATGTAGTTCGTTCTGAATTGTTTATGTAAGGTTTTATTAAATATATTTAGTACTTAAGTATCCTCCACTAAGTTGTTGCATGATGTGTTTACCTTTAAGTAGTTGTTACATTGTCTGAAGTTTTTTTCTGTTATTTTTTATGTATATCGTGTATGCATTAATGTAAACAACTGTTGGTAGACCTATTAAATAAATAAAATAAAAAAAATATTAGACGCAATTGCATACCCAATCACAACCTGATGTAGGAACTTTGCAGCACTATCTACTACTTCTGCCCATATTCTTTGAGAACGCGGTGCATTATGGGTCGCTCCTCCCGCGAACAGGGCTGCGTCGGGCAAAGCACGAACTGCGTCGAGTGCATCACGTAGTAGTGCCGAACATACATCAGCATCTTCGCCACATCTCCACGCGCGACGTACTAACGATAGAGCAAGACGGAGAGCTGCACGTGCACCTACGCGTTCTAATCCCAGGGTGCTGAAAATAATAACTCAGATCATCATCCTAACCTCGGAGCCCATGTTGGCTTACCCCTCGTCCTGTTTTTGATTTGGCTTATACGAATTTTTTGGGAGCGACTGCCCTCTGAGCACCCAATTCCGACAGGAAAACCTGCGCCAAAATGTCGCCCGTAAATCAGCAGGTGTAACAGTTTGCATATAACCATACAGGTTAACCCAAGGGCCTTGGTGGGGCCGCTTATACCCCAATGAAAATAATAACTTAGATGTATGCATGATTTCTACATAATTTTTTACTAACATGACATAAATACTTTAATCATGAGTACAATGTTTTCAAACAAAACTGTCAGTGTATATCCATTCCAATCAAAACATTCTTTATACGGAATAACAACCTGTAACACTTGCGTAAGCAAGAAAATATATTCGTATTATTTTACCCTGTCAAAGTCATGATAAATATATAATTGAAATGACAAACTACTAACTTAATGTTATTAATACCTACTAATATTATAAACACGAAGGTTTGTGAGGATGGATGGATGGCTGAATGTCTTGTACTCTTTCACAGCTAAATCAATCTGGGTGAAGTTTGGCACAGAGATAGATTATAGTCCGGAATAGCACAACATATTCTTAGCCCGAGAATAGATTCCTCTGGGTTGTAGGAACGAAATCAGTATTTCCTATTTCCACGAACTACTGAACAAGCAGCATAAAAGGGTGCAGCCACCGGATCTTCTTTCAAATCAAGGACTAGTACCACTGGTAACGCCTGGAGAAGTCCAGACTACCCGATTGTCACAAACCTTTTCTACAGGATCTTCTCACAGGAAAGATCCCAAGCCAATGGAGGTTGAATATTATTACTCCAATCTTCAAAGGCAAGGGGTCGGTGCAGGAGTGTGGCCATTACCGCGGTATAAAGGTAATGTCAAACACATGAAGTTCTTCGAGAGGCTTATTGACTCCCGGATTCGATTCGGATTCGCATTCTCGGAGCGTCAATATGGATTCCGCCACGGTCAAGGGACCATGAACCCCGTTTTTTGCACTAACGATCGTCACGGAAAAATACAGGCTGTAGAATACACCTCTGCATTGGCGTGTGAAGACGTGGAACGAGGCGCTTGAGAGGGGCGGTCTGAAGCTAAATATGATGGCGAAAACCGAGTACATGGCGTTGAACTCTACAGATCCCACACCCGTCACCGCGTGGCGTGAGAAGACTGGTGTCGTTTGTGACCCTAAAATGCCGGTTAGGTTGAAAGCGCAGGTTTTGAAACCATCATTAGGCCTGTAGTAATAAGAGAAAGGAGATGCTGGAGAGAAGATTCCGCCCATAACCGAGGTCATTTGGACGTCCACCTCACGGGACTGTTAGACGCGAGTCTGGCGTGCGGACGGTTCCCTGAGTGCTGGAAACGCGGGAAGCTGCTACTGTTGGCGAAGCCGGGCCCGCTAACCGACTCGGTCTCAGCCTACAGGTGTTGCTGGATGAGGCGGGTAAATTGCTGGAGGCGTTGCGCCTGCCCTAGGACGGCTCTTGCCCAGTCGAGCTCATACGCGGATATCGTACCGTATCAACGGCATACGCATTGGCCGGAACTCCCCCGTGAGACTTGGAGCCGGAAGTGCTCATCGAAGTTTATCGGCGGAAGACACGTGACACGCGGACGACGGCAGTCGGCCTCCGCCCGAGATTCGCGGGTGGCGTGAAGTCGCCCGCCTTGAGATTCTACTGAGGTGGTCGTCCCGGCTCGAGGATCTACGAGCTGGTTTTGCCACCGTGGAGACGCTTCAGTCGGTCATTTTCGAGTGGGCAGGACGGCACCCTTTCTTTCCGACGGACGCTGATGCATTCCGGGCACGGCTTGCTAGGAGGGACTTGAGTCCCGCCTGCCACTAGTGCGACTACAGTGGGGATTCGGCGCAGCACACGCTTGCGGTCTGCCCGGATTGGGAGTCCCAGCGGCGAGATCTCGGTGCAGTCATAGGGAGTGATCTCTCGCTGGCGGCCATCGTACGAAGAGGCGACATCCGTGTGAGCCTGGACGTCACCTAAATGAGAGTTTTATGGTGCAGGTGCCCGTGACACACCGCGGGCACGCACTAGGGCGTCATGGGGTCGCCATAGAAGTATTGCCGTATATTTGCAGGCCCCTCCAACAAGGCGCAGAGTATGGCACAGCCACACAAAACCAAGCGACCTCCCCGCGTCGCACGGTATGCCGTAGGACATTTCCTCTGACGAAACAGAAAAAAAGGTCTACTATCTGCTGAATTACTAAAATCCCAAAAAACATAGCTCATTGGTATTTATTATTGTAAGTCTATCACTACATATTATAAAACCAAGTCCTCCGCCGCGTCTATCTTTTCGCGATAAACTCAAAAACTACAGCACCGATTTTCATGCTGTTTCACCAATGGATAGAGGAAGGTTTCAATAAATAATTTGTCAAGTTTTGTTTACACTGGCTGAAATATAATGATATTTGTTGGAGGTGTCGGAAAAAATAAGCTGTCTGGAAACTTTTCTACAAAAACCCTTTGAGATATAACAAAATGATGTCTGATGGAATTGGGTATCTTATATAGGTTGTGGTGGCAGAAACGAGATCAGAATTCCAAATGGGTGAAGCCGTGGGCAACAGCAAGCCTAAAGAAAATTTAAACATTTAACAAGTTATAACGAATGTTTTTTTAAATAATATACAGTGTCAACTCCATGTCACTTGATTTAACGACAAACTACCTTAAACATCGAAATCACTTGGCTTTGGTTTGTTTAGGTTACCTGTCATACATTGATACACTCTATATAGCATTGTACCCTATCAATGACAAAAACAATCAAGTCATAATAAGTACCTTTTAAGTTGCCAATATTAGTAAAAACTGTGCAGCTGTCTACATTCTTTTGTGTCTTTAGTATCCTAGCCTGTAAGAAACTCGACTGTAGGCATCATGCATACCAAACTTTCTAAGAAATTCATTCTTTTGTTTACAAATTGCGATTGCTTGCACATGTAGACTGTTGTGGACTATGACTAATAAGGAGTCATGGATTATCTATACGCTATCATATTCTTAATTGCCTATGTATTGAGGATAGATGCTCTGGATTCTTCTTCTCTCCATTCATTTAACGCCATAACTCTCTATAACGCCTTAAAATGTGCAGTCCCTTCGGTGTTGTTATATAGCATTTACGCTATATTGGTCATTTTTCCCAATGTAGACAGTCACAGGCACTTGCAACATCTTCTGCATCTGCCCATGACTGTCTACATTGGTCCCTGTCAAAGCAGCAGACTGGCTCAACCAGTGTATGTAAAGTAGTAGTACGGAGCTACAGAATTGACAGTTTCCAGTGCACATATTATACTAATCCCACTAATATTATGAATGTGAAATGTAATGCAGAAATTTGTTTGTTATTAACAGTTTGTATACCTTTCTGAATCTTCACTTTGCTCCTCCTTCTCTTCCAGACTTTCAGCAGGGGCATCAATTGGTTTGTTCAGAGTATTCACAACATTACTTAATGTTCTATTACTAACACCATGTGGAGGTCTCTTATCTAGTCTCGCTTTTTTTGACTCTTTGTTCTGATCTTGATCCCTGAAATAATACCACATGTAAAACATTATAATCAAAAAACAGACGTAGACATAGAGGGTGTAAACCCCATTGTCCATAATTCTAGTTTGCAATGGAAGTTCAAGCTTCAAAATCATTCAAATTGTTTACCTAATAACAGCCACAAGATGTCTATTGCACAAAATAATTAATCGACGAATTTGTGAAATATGTGGGCATGTCACTGCTGTAGTAATAGCCCGGATACGCTGCTCCCAAAGTAATGACTCCATCAGACTTTGGAGACATTCTGGACCTGTTACACAATACAGTAAGTTTACAAATTGAAGTCATTTTAATGGATGAATTAGATTACTGTATAATTTAGAAAAAGTTATACCTGGATCTAGTTTCCATTTGAGATCATCTATTATCTGAACTGAAGGTGGCGGTGGTGCTACCTTTGACTGGATAGAGATTCTGAGCTCCTCCTCAGCTGAGAGAGCACCACAAGGAGGACAGGCACACCCTGAATGAGGCCCACATAACCCATCACAGCATGTACAAGTTAAAATCTAGAAGAAAAATTATGTATTACATTTATAATATATATATATATATATATATATATATAGATATATATAAATCGCGCATAGGTGAATTATTCAGTATTACTAATAAATAAGGTAAAATGTGCAACTCACCCTAAGACCACAATAATATTTTCCACTGTCGCCAAGTTTAGCAGTTACTCCAGCACTATTTACGAGACCGTTCCCGGCGTCGAAATATATTTCTCTGTCCTGCAGGAGACTGTTAAAGAGAATGCTTAAGCCATCAGGATTATGAAGAGCTTCTTGAAGATCAGGATTCAACCATTTTGCATCCAAATGCTGTTGCGGACGAAATATGAAATCGTCTTGCTCCTCAGGGCCAGTATCAGACATTTTCGCAACCAGTGCCTCAACTACTTCACAAGCCCATTCTAAATCCAATCCAGTTTCTTTATCAAGCCTAAGTAATTCTAAGTAATCATTGAGATATTTTCATTTAAATACATTTAAAAATTAATTTATTATAATAATACACTGCGACCCGAAACAATAATCGACAAATCAATTCGGTCCGAGGGATACTGTCAAAAACGTTGCGTCTCATTTTAGTCTAGTCAGCTGTGTTTATTTTGGTACTTAGTTCATAGTTGATTTTATTTTCAACAGCTATGTATTGATGCGACAGCTCCAGCTTACCTCTATAAATTAGAAAAGATATGTAACGCAAAAATCTTTATTATTACATTTTTTATATTACTATTTGTGTCAATTATAACGAACGATTGTACTCTGCGTAACGAAACGTACGTGTGCGTTATGAGACTAGAAAAAGTAATAATATTACTTTACCTTATGATAAGAGATACTTATTAGAAATACAACGACTAGTAAACATTTAGACATCTTTAGATTATATTGATATTAAACTTTCAATATGTTATTGAAATTCAATCAAACTATACAATTATTTATATTATGTATCTAATCTAAACATACTTAAGGAATTTTATTTTGGTATCCAAATACATTTGAATAATTCGCTTCGTTGCACGTTGCACAGATAAAAAATTGATTAACCTGCTTTCATCGCAATCTCATTGAGTCGTGTTATTGTGCTGTTTTTGCAATGTGAAAGACCTACGCATTAACTTAAATTAAAGTTACTTCTATCTATAAATGAATTTGTGCACGTACTCCAATGGATACAGATATTTTAATTGACAATAAGGATGGTTTATACGGTAATAACATTTTTGTCTTGGACTCCGGCTAATGTCAACAATGTGCTTCATATTTTTCTGTGAATCATGTTATTGACCCTGAATGGTATTTAATGTTTATATGTGGCCTTGAAGGCGCTTTCTGTTTCTAAGTTTACGTGGCTGATAAATAATTATAGTAAATTTGATATTATTTATTTTTACACCGAACTTCTGCTATACCCTATCAGTAATTTTGCAACATGCATTGTAATCAACGTTGATAAGAGCTGTCACTTTAATTTAAATATTTGTTAATATTTTAGGTGAAGATTTCTTGGACCAGCTACTGTTGAATGACTATAAATGGTCATCGCTACTAGATGCCACAGATGCATCACCGAGTGAGATTCTGGCTGATGCTGCACCCACCTTGATACCACCCATATCACCAATACTCAGTATTAAATCTTCAAATAGCAGTAGCAATTCAGATTCTGGTAGTGAAGATGACTCGAAAAAGTAAGTTTATCATATTAAGTAAAGTTCACTTTCACTTTAAATTTTGTAGTTTTATGTAACATTTCTAAATATGGCTGAATTAACTTTCACTTATTATTTTTAATTTATTTACATAATACTAAAGCTCCTTTATGAAAAAATTGAGTTGTCTTATACAGTATGTTTTCATTTCAGCAGTTCCAGTAGCACTTCTGTGAGGCAATCATCGCAATCCCCTACAGATTGGACATTAAATTTTAATGATGAACCAGCTAATAACTTAAACCTTGAGGATATTGAACTCTTTCTACAAAAAGCAGGTATATATACTCTATTATTACTGAAATTCAATAAATGCATTGAATTTCAGTAATATTTCTCATTTGGATTTTCGTAACTCCATCACAAAAGTGGATATGGATAAATTTGGAACTTAGATAATTTATAACCTGAATATACAGTTGAGTTACTTTTTATCCTGGTAAATGATATGACTTAAGGTCAAAAGATGTACAATCATTTCATTCATTTCATCATTTCATTTTCTTATGTTAAGCCAGAATGTCCAATTATATTACATTTATTGTCCAATTATTTTATAATGTCCTGATTTAAACTTCATTTGAACCAGGACTTTATAAATTTTATAATTGTATAGACCAATTAGATTTCTATTCATTATCCTTCAAATACATGAAAATTCGGTAGTGTATTAATTTAACTATGGAATCTATAGTTAAATATTACTTTTCTAATCATTTGTTAATGTTCCATCAGCTCCTGTGCCCATAAAGACATCTTTGGCAAACTCATATAAACAAAATGGAAAATCTTCAGAAAGAAATGGTCCAGTTATGGCTATTGAGAATGGTGTTATTAAGGTAAGAAAAATATTTATTTATTTTATTAGCTTCTTAGCTTTTGTACATTGTTTGTGTGACTGTTCCGTACTCAATTAGGACCATTCCGAAGTCTAGTTCCTCATAGTCCTACTAATAAAAAAATACAATCATGCCTAACCATTCCTATATACCAGTGGGAAAGGGTACGCAGACTTGGAGCTCTTAAAGCAGTTTACAACTTTCTTGACTGGTTTCTTTGTAGAATGCAAGTTATGTAGCTATATTTTGATACTAATAAATATTTCATAGGTAATTAAATTAAAAATATTTTTTTAATAGGGTATTAAGATGGAAATTGAAGACTGTGATAGTGAAATAAGTAGCTCTTACACTGAAACAAATAAAGGTGAGATTTTATAATAAAGATATTCTTTTTTCTAAGTATAAGTAAAATAATAAAAAGCACTGATTCCAAGTCCAAGATGGAAGGTAAGTTGTGCTTTCACAAACAGTATGAAATGCAACTTGTTGTTAATATTATGTGGTAGTGTCCCCTCACTAAGCATGTCTCCACATTACCTCATACACCGGAGCCCATGTACCTCCAGTGTATGAGGTAATCTGGAGAGGGGATCCTCACACACCTGATCCTCGATTCCTTCGATTGCCACATTCACCTGTTGCAAACAGTATAGGTTAGGTTAGAAAGTCTATAGGATACTTATTATCTAGTTCTAGTCTATACAATAGGAAATTCTTTTATAATTCGTTTTTTTTTTCAGGAAATGGTTACCCACAAAATTCATATTTTAAAGTAGTAAACGAAAATTCTAGTAGTAGCCCACCAACTGACAAGCGGATTATTGTAAATGTATTAGTGGAACAGAAGAAAGTGCCCAGTATACTTAAGAGGACATCCAGTAAACCACCTACTATTGTGATTCCAGCAGAGAGTACAAAGGGAGGGAAAATTGCAATATCACCACTACAGCAAACAAAATTCAGTGGTGTGAAAGATGTTCAAGTAAAGGTATGTCTTATATTAAATCTTTTTTACAAGCTTCTATTTAACTTGCTCTGTATGTATGTATGTATATTAGTTTGGGTCAAATCTTGCAACTGAATTTTGGGGCTGTTATCCTCAGCCGATTAAAACGCAATTCTGCATGCATGTTTAGTTTGGATGACTGCATTAATATGGAACCATGGAGCTGGTCTAATGATTGGAGTAGGAAGGAACACAGGAACTCCTAAGCTAAACAAGATAAACATATCGAGTTTGGGCAATTTTGTTTTGTCAAACTCTGGTGTTACATGGTATTCCGGGTCTGATGATGGAGTCGGAAGGTGGCCAAAGGAACTTCTAAATCAAACAAGATAAACCTATCGAGTTTGGCCTCTTTTGTTATATCTTGCTAAACACTCTATGATGCCCAAGGTCTGAAGATGGAGACAGTGGGTGATCTGGAACTAAACAAAATAGTCTTATTGTGTTGAGTTCCTATGGCTGGTCTAGGCAAGCACTCTGGTGGTACATGACATTAGGCACTAAAACTAAAAAGTTGAAAATAAAATAAAAAGGTTATAAAAAAACTTAAATAAATAAACTTTATTAAAAAAAGCAGTTGTACTAAAATGAAAATAATAATTCTAGGCAAGGGTTGTACTGAATTCAAAAATTTTTTTAGAACACAGATGAAACCTACACGATACAAGCTGTAGTACAAAAGAATTTTTCAATAAAAACTTGTTTTAAAAAAGTTTTTTATTAATAATTTTTACTGTTATATATCAAGATGAATCTGTATCGAATGTCATTCATATCTTTAAAAAACCTGTTTAGCACACCAACACTGTTTAAAAAATCTAAGTCTAAATCTCAAAGTACCACAATTATCTTATTCTCACTTCTTTCGCTCTACAAATCAACACGTAAGTAACACCAAAATAATTTTTTATGCAAATTTCTTCTGTATACTTTGTCAATCTATTGAAATTAGAAACTGAATTTTCTTCCCTACTCTCATCTTATATGTAGGTATATAGAACTCAATACTGTCACTTACTATAATTGATTGGTTCCACCAGAAAAGGCGTAAAGGCCGCTCTTGTCAAACATTTTTCATGCAATCTTACTCAACTATTTTAAGCTCTCGCAAATATCGAACATGTTAATCTGAGCTTATAAAAAAAAATACAGATGAATTGTGACTTCCTACTTTTGGAAGTTGGTTAAAAAGAAGCATGATATGATGTAAGGCTGTGTGTGTGATGAGAAAGTTTAAGGATATCTGAATCCACTTTTTTCACTTATAAGGGTATTGTGGAAAAGTTTTACGCATTTCGTGCGGCAAGAGGCGATATGCCATACGCTCAAGTTCAAAGTTACTAATTACTGTTGCTGACTTAAATTTGTTACATTTTTAATTAAAGGTAACTTCACCTAGCAGCAATATATTGCTTAATTCTGAACCAGTTGCACCTTGTAATGGTACAACTCCACAAGTAATACAAAACCATGTGACTTCATCAGTAGACAGTGATGGCTCAAATAGCCCTAATGCAGTAGACCAATCTAACTACAGTGAAGCTGAAATGAGAGCTATCAAAAAGCAGCAGAGAATGATTAAAAACCGGTAAGAATTTTATACTGTCAGTCTACAAATAGCAGTAACCATATAGCAGCAAAGCATATTTAGCTGTATTAAAATCAAATGCTCATCTTCATCAAGATTACAAAATGGTATTCTGAGAATTTCATTAACTCTTACTTTCTGAAGTCTGTAATTATTACTGGACTTGTTTTTAAATATATTTTAAGTTTACAAGATATATGTATAGACCTATGAAATACGTTTGTGGTTTTTAAAAATATAATATAGTTAAGTGTGTCAACGTTAACACAGTACCTATACATTCAAAAGAAGTACCCTCTTAATTGTACAGTGAATCTGCCTGCCAGTCTCGCCAAAAGAAGAAAGAATATGTTTCAGCTTTAGAGCAAAGGTTACTCGAGGCACAGCAGGAAATCGCCAGGCTGCGATTAGAGAATAAGCTACTAAGAGACCAACTTGAGGGTAATGGCAGAGGCAGAAAGGTGAGGCTTGTCTCTGTTGTATGGAGTGTTATCCTCTATTGTAAGTCCAAGGCCTTATAGTACGAGGGGAGGTACAAAAATTCGCGGAACGGAATGGTTCTGAATTAAATAAAACAATAGAATTGTTTTTCCCAATATAATTACGAAGAGTTCAATACATTTTTTAGATCTACTAATTAATTTGCATAAACCATCAAAAACCTTTTTTTTTTCTATGTCCTCGAAATGTGCCGAAATTGCCTACTTCACTTGTTCGTCGGTAGGATTTTTTTCTCGTAATTCTTTTTTCAAATTTGGGAACAAATAGTAGTCACTAGGGGCCAGACCCTGGCTGTAGGGGCCGGTGGACCAGCGATTCGAAGCCACACTTGGCGAGAGCAGCAGTCGCAACATGGCTCTTGACTGGGAAGGCTAGCGTTCCTCCCCCAAACCGGGGCAAGACGGGGATACCGTGTTTCCCAAACCCGAGGGGGGCATCTCGAAACCGGAGAAGGCCCAGGGTCAGTCGGGGTGCGAAGGATATGCTTTATGGGCAACCTTACACCCCGGCGTCTGAAGACCCGAGACGGCGTGCGGTTATGGTCGGTTTAAGCCCGACATAACCGCCCTCGCTGACCGGCGGGGGAGGGGGGGGGGGCGGAATAAAAAGAAAGGGTACCCACATTGCACTAACTTTCGTCATACCAAGATGATCGTGCAGAATCCTCAAAACAGTCAGATCTGATACGTAAACTAAAGCAAATAACTGTTTCTTTTTAAGACGAGCATCTTCCAGTTCTAGTTTTTCGACTTTTCGCACAATATCTGAGGACGTAGCTTCGACCGGCCTTCCAGGGCTTCTTCGATGGACTCAGCCATGCTTGAAAAGATTCTGCCACTTGTAAATCATGGTTTTACTAGGACATTGACCTCCGTTAACGGCTGACATCTCATCCATTATCATTTGCGGAGATTTTCCTTGCCTAGACAGGAACTTTATCACGGCACGATATTCAAGTTGTTCCATAATGACCGATTGATTCCGAAAAAAATTGGTTTTCAAGGCGATATCGAAAAAACAAAAGATAGTCTTGACATAACTTATTTTTTTTTTTTACCTAAAAAGGTCTCACTATAACTGAGCATAGAGTTTGTATAATATTGTTTCCTCCTAATACTTCATTGCGCGAACTTTTGTACCTCCCCTCGTATATAGAGCAGGATTGTATGGGCAACAGAGTTTGTATAATATTGTTTCCTCCTAATACTTCATTGCGCGAACTTTTGTACCTCCCCTCGTATATAGAGCAGGATTGTATGGGCAACATAGCATAGAATATAAATAAAGCTAGGTACTTACCCTGAATATCAGTTCTCACAGTCTGTGACTTCTATTTTTAGATTTTTATTCATCAATAAATGCATATTTTTGTTAACTACGCGATTTAATGCATTCCTTCTATAATGCGCGTGGTATTATGTACCTAGTCAAATTAAGACAATATCATTGGAAGCTTCATAAATATGAATTCTTCTTAAATAATTAAGCAACAGACAATAATATAATCTGACCTTTTCTCGAAATATGTGTTCCAATGAATTAATAGGATATAATCAAATACAGCTGCGCTTTGCTGTCACAGATGCCGAGAATCGATGCCTCGCTGTTAATACCTAAGAAGAACATAGCCGTTATATTCGCTATGGTCTTCATGGTCTCATTAAATTGGAATGTTTTGGGGTAAGTTGAAAATTGCAATGAGTTTATTAGTCTCATATATACCAAGATTCAGTTTTTGCTAATGACAAAAGTTTAGAACTCTATTATCAGTACAATCTTAGGTCGTTAAATTCTTTTGCATTGTTTGATGTGGGTATGTGGGTATATACACACGGCAAAAGAATTAGCTATGCAGGTTTACATATTAGGGCGAGGGTATTTGATGACTTTAGGTATTTTTGGCGTAGTAAAGTTGTCACTTTTCGCCACAGCGAGGCTATGGCGGTCCGCGTCCAGTGTTTCGCATCAATACACAGAAAAACAACGAAACTTAATGGGATGGTGTTACCATAAATAATGACGCAACTGTTATTTACACAAAAGATCTTCTAGTAGCACTTTAGATAAAGAGAATGAAGCTTACAATAATTCAAATATGACTATCAGAAAGTTGCTCCCGTAAAAGTTAATATAAACCAAATGACAGAGAGGGTATAGAAAACTATAGACCGATATCAATCTTATCGTCGCTATCGAAAATTTTAGAAAAAGTAATTAACAATAGACTGATTGACTACTTGGAAAGTAATAAAATTTTATCCGCAAGTCAGTTTGGTTTTCGTAGAGGCAGATCCACTGATGATGCAGTGTCTGATCTCACTGATTATATCACCACTAACTTAGACCAAGGCAATAAATGTATATCTATTTTCTTAGACCTATCAAAAGCTTTCGATACCGTCTCTGTCCCAGCCATGATAAATAAGCTGGAAAAAGTGGGGGTTAGAGGGACTCAGCTGGATTTTTTATCTGATTACCTTAGGAATAGGTCCCAGTGTGTTAAGATAGGTCCGTTTATTAGTTCCAGTGTTCCAGTAACCTATGGCGTACCACAGGGAAGCATCCTTGGCCCAACTTTATTTCTAATTTATGGAAACGATTTGCTATACATAAACCCTTTTCATGGCAAATTAATAGCTTATGCGGACGACACGGCTCTTGTCTTTACTGGTAAAACTTGGGGTGATACTTACAACTCAGCCCAACAAGGTCTAAATACTGTCACACAATGGCTCAAAAGAAATGTACTCACATTGAATGCCGATAAGACTAAATATCTTACCTTTTCCATCCGTGGCTCTCTAGAAACTAAGGCAACACTAACTGCGCATAGTTGTGCTCTTTCACCCTTGTATAATGTGACCTGCAACTGCAAACCTTTGCTGCGTAGTCAGACCATTAAATACTTGGGTGTTATCATAGATGAAAACTGTAGTTTTGGACCGCATATTCAATTGATAACAAAGAGGACACGTAAGCTTATCTACATGTTTAAGACCTTGAGATGTGTGGTCGCACCCTCAACTCTTAAACAGATCTATTATGCTCTGTGTCAGTCATTGATTGCATACTGCATAGCATCGTGGGGTGGTGCACCCAAAGGGTCCCTAATACAAATTGAGGTAGCGCAAAGAACCATACTGAAACTATGCACTTTTAAACCGTTTCGTTTCCCAACCAAGCTTCTGTATGAACATTGTGATGTGTTGACTGTTCGACAGATATTCCTACTCAGGATAACTTTAAAGCAGCATTCCGCCGTAGAGTATAAAAATACTCTACAATCAAGGCGTAGAGATTATGCAGTGATTGACCGAGTTCACAGACCGAAGACGTCATTTGTCCGTAGGTTTTTCCCTTTTCTAGGTCCCTATATTTACAATAAATTAAATAGAATAAATAAAATTTATCCGTTACATAAAACCGAGGCCAAGAAAATCACTTATCAATGGCTTAGTAAACTATCTTATGAGGATACAGAAAACCTATTGAAAATTCTTGAGTAATTGTGATTTACGGCTAATATAACTACTTAATATATTTGTTCCAACCTAAAACTTGCATGCAACATACATAACACACACACACACATCACACACATATACATTTTTTTCTACATAATTTTCTTGCCCATCTAGTCATGATACACATCTAATAGCTTAATGATATTATGGTATTAAATACCGGACCACGATTTTGGATTTAAAGACGCTGTGTGCTGAAATACAGGTGACAAACCTAGCTCAGCAGCAGATGTATAACTATGTACAAAAACCTAAATATCTTTGTAATATCTTTGTATTTGTAATGTATATTTGGGCTAATAAATTATTATTATTATTATTAATTATTAAAAACAGAAATAGAAGAGTGGACCCTGGGCTCCAAGCTGCAAGTTCTAGATGGGGGCCACATATACCCCTTAGGGCCCATGAGGCCTCATACACTAATGGGCCTCCTCACGCGTATACGTACACGTACACCCATGTGGCCTTATAATTATATCTCACCCAAGGGGCCCATACGCCCGTAAGGCCCCAAACACATACCTCACTCATGGGGCCCATACACCCATGGAGTGTCATAGACCCATGGCACACCATACTACTATGGGGCTCCATACACTTATGTTACCCTCGGAGCCCATACACCCAAGGGGCCCATAAACCTATGAGGCCACATGCACCCATGGACCCCATCAAGATCCATAGAGTATCTTGGGCCCATGCAAGAGGACAGACGGCAGTCACCCCCGTAAAAGTCACAATGAACCAGGTTATGGAAAGGAGAAGTAGAAGGGCGTACCCTGGGCTCCAAACTGTAAGCTTTAGGTGCAATCAGGATTGGAGCTCGGATGATGATGATGATTTGTTGGGCATTGCAAATTTGTGTATACGGCTTCATGAGGTTAGGCCCCGAAGCAAAAGCATAACATACATAAACTCACGCCTATATCCCCGAAGGGGTAGGCAGAGTTGCTAGCACCCACATTTCGACAGTTTATGTTTAGGTCCCAATGTAATAGGTGGCGAGCCTATTGCCATTAACCGGGCACTTATAAACCTGCGATAAATACACATATAACTTCGAAAAGCATCGAAAAGTCATTGGTGTGTAAAACCTGGGATCGAACCTGAGACATCGCCTCAGCAGTCCATTACCCATACCACTAGGCTACCGCGGATATACTAGGCTACCGCGGTTATACCGCGAAGCAAAAGCATCATCCGCAATGAAAGCATTATATAGGTAGTAGCAGTATCTAGTAGTGTTAAAGGTTCATGTCAGTTTAAATTATGTCGCTGGTAGGTGGCGGAGCGCGCCCGGAAGACATTTAGAACTCTCCCGGCCCGCCGAGCCCGCAACTTGCTCGCCGCGCGTCGCAGGCGACTCAGGCGCCGGAGGTCGCTTAACGACCTCCGTCCTCCATGAGCGCAGGCCTGGGGGTGGCAGGTGAGGCCGCCTGTCACCCCAGCAGAAGCAGGCCGGGACGGTGGGGCGATTAGCGCCCCTCCCCCAAACCGGGGCAAGACGGGGACACCGTGGTTCCCAAACCCGAGGTGGCCATCTAAAAACCGGAGATGGCCCAGGGTCAGTCGGGGTGCGAGGGATATGCTCTATGGGCAACCTTACACCCCAGCGTCTGTAGACCCGCGACGGCGCGCGGTTTTAGTCGGTTCAAGCCCGACATAACCGCCCCCGCTGGCCGGCGGGGGATATCCGAAGGAATTTCCGCACGAAAAAAAAAGGTACATAGTAAGGTACATTGCGAGGGATATGCTCTATGGCCAACCTTACACCCCGGCGGCTTAAGACCCGAGACGGCTTGCGGTTTTAGTCGGTTCAAGCCCGACAACCCACTGGCCGGCGGGGGGGGGGGGGGGTATCCGAAGGGATTTCCGCACGAAAAAAAAAAAGGTACATAGTGCATACTGTTCCCTATATTTACCAATGTTAATCATTACAAATTCTTTTATTGTATTGACTAATGTCATAAGACCTTTAATCCTATTATAATGGCGATACATGACTAAATTTTAATATTTGTTCATTGAGTACTTACTTACTTATTTGCAAAAGTTCGAGTCTCAACTTTTTGTCACTGGATTTGTACATCTGGCACATACTCTACGATGTTGCATTTACGCTAAGTACCTACATTTAGATATCATACGATTTCGCTGTTCATCTGCCGCAAACTGACGGACCTTATGCCTCTAACACGTTCCGCTCGGGCCTGATTGACTCTCTGAACCCAGTTTGCCAGCCATTGATATTTTTTCCTCATACAAAGCAGCTAAAAATCTCGTACTTTGACTTTTAAACCTCGTACATTCAATAAGCATCTTAAACAGAATCTTTATTATTTACTAGCTGATGCCCGCGGCCTCACCCGCGTGGAATACTAATCCCGTTCCCACTTTCCATGGGAACCTATTTCAGGGATAAAAAGTAGCCTATGTGTTACTTACTCCAGACTATAATCTATCTCTGTACCTCATTTCAGCCAGATCCGTCAAACAAACAAACATCCAAACATCTACCCATTCAAGCTTACAAACAATTTCTCAAACTACATACTTATAATTTTTTTAAGAATATTAGTAATCGAAATTACCTACTGTATTCCCCTCCCCCCCCCCCTAACCCTTCCAGCTAAGACAAACTGCTTGTGTTAGAAGTAGGTTCATGTCTGTAGTGTAATGGCCCGTTGGTTCGCACCCGGGACCTCACGATCTTAAGGCCGACTCCTTAACCATTAAGCTCCTGATATTACATAGTAGGTTATGATGTGAGTAATGAATATTACTTACTTTAGAGGACAATAAAATGTAATTTGCTTTCTCAGTAACTTTGAGTATTTAGTAAGTGCTAAATACACAAAGGTTTGTAACGGGATTTAAATTGATATTTGACTGAAACTATACTCTGTGTAAGTTCAAAAGAACATATGCAGGTACTCACTGGTTTAATTTTTCCTTAAATGGTCGTATAATAAAAATGACTTTTTTTGCCAAAAATTATAATATACTAGTACTTATGCAGTACATCAAAAACAGGTAAACTGATAGTACCATTTTAAGCAATTATGTATAACACAGACGAAAAATATAATGTTTTGTTTCACACGAATTTCGCGGGTTAACTAAGTAATTATTTAATGTTTTCTTTTTTAATGACTTAAACTACTGTATCTAATTACGAGTTCTTCATGCAACATAAAGTTGTCTGGTATGAAAAAACCCAGTTTCTTTACCAGATAAAAAAATCTCGTATAGTCAACGAAATATAAATCTCGTAATAAATCTCATATAGTAAAAAATCTTGACCATGATGCGCAACCAGCGTAACCTATGACCCGAGCCCCTTTGCCTCAAAGGGCTCGCGTAGGTACCTAATTGGTTGCGCGTCAAAGTCAAATTGTCAAGTTGTTTGGCAACGATTATACATAATTGTACGAGGATGATAGTGTCCTCGTACGGCTGTTACCTTATTTTATTTTTTTCCGTGCGGAAATCCCTTCGGATACTCGGGTCTTCAGACGCCGGGGTGTAAGGTTGCCCATAGAGCATATCCCTCGCACCCCGACTGACCCTGAGCCATCTCCGGTTTCGAGATGGCCCCCTCGGGTTTGGGAACCACGGTGTCCCCGTCTTGCCGCGGTTTGGGGGAGGGGCGCTAGTCGCCCCACCGTCCCGGCCTGCTTCTGGTGGGGTGACAGGCGGCCTCACCTGTCACCCCCAGGCCTGCGCTCATGGAGGAAGGGGGTCGTTAAGCGACCTCCGGCGCCTGAGTCGCCTGCGACGCGCGGCGAGCATGTTGCGGGCTCGTCGGACCGGGAGAGTTCTAAACCTCTCCCGGGCGCGCTCCGCCATCTCCTTCGCGAGCATTAATTGCTCGCAGAAGGAGGTGGCGGCGGCCCACGCGCTCGCGCTTCGCACCATTGCCGCAATCATGCTGCCGAGCGAGAGGACTCCCACCCCTATGGCAGCCACGACGTACGGCTGGTACCTCGTAAAAAGTTCATAAATCTCGTACTTGTACGAGGAACCTTGCTCTGAACGCTTCATATATATAGAAAACGTAGGTATTTTCAATTTTCATGGTTAAGTAATTAAGAATTTATGTAAATTTTGATAACCTTTTTCACTCTCCTATCAAATAACCTTTATTTTGGTCACTCAAATAAAAATGGGATCCGTTTTGGGTTCGACCAATCTTTGAAAGCAAATTCTATCGAGGAAAGTAAAAGCCATCGTGTATCGGATAACCGAAAATACTAGTTTGAATAGCCTAGAATTACATAAATAATTTTCAGAATACAGGGACTTCTCATTTTCGAAAAGTCCTTATTTAAAAACACCCTTTCTCAGGGACCCTCGCCTTAATTTGTTAGTGGCCCAAACCAGGTAATTCTTTGGTCGTCTAGACACCGTAAGATACTTAGTATTTCTTGTATTTTGTAACTTTTAGACCTCTATGCGATTATTTTGATCTCCTAATGAATCATGAAACCTTTTTTTAATCTGCTTTAGCATTTTTTAAATAACTACCTTCCTATTGGCAGGTACCTATATTAAAATTAGAGACATCTGTTTTGTTAGTAAACAGATATACGGTTTTTCTTAGTTACACTTTTACGATTGTTATTGTATGAGAATGTTTTTTTGTTACGAATTGAAGGTGGAACGCAAAACCTTTTGTCGGCCCGTCCATGCCCCAACGAAGCACGAGACATCTGCTATGGTCTGAAGACAATGCTATTGATATCGCTAATGGTGTGTATTCTTTGAATTGTTGTATTTAATTTTTATATAAGTATATATGTATTGACCTATGCCTTCACATACCCGAAGGAGGTGGGAGAGGTCAAGAATGGATATCGCTTTGATGGTCGAGCTTGGGAGCTTAAATGCTCGAGTAACCAGTCTGATCCCTCTAAATACCTATGAATATTAGCAGCTATGTCGAGTATGCCCTTATACTGGACTTCTCGCGTATATTGTGTATTTACTTTTGTTGTGGCATCGTCATAATAATGTTTATAAGACTTCACACTACCTGAGCGCAGTCACAAGAAATATAAATATATTTATACTACCACACTCATAGGATTCATTTTCGTACCCATCTAGCCAGTCTCACTAGTAGTCAGACATGTTTTTTATTTATTATAATTAGTATGTTTACGAGAGTATTCTTTATATTTAAATGTCTGACCTTGAGAGTTAAATATAAAACTAATTATGTACGTCGTTACCACGCAAAACTTGTATCTTATGACTGTGTGCCGATAACGTATTTAAGTCTTCAAAGTCAGACAGTCTATGTATACCGGTTCACCTTCATTAGAATTACACATACAATTAAAATGAACAGGTATGATCGCTTGGCGAAAAAGGTATTGTCTTGTTTTTTTTTTTTTTTACGTGCAGAAATCCCTTCGGATACCCCCCCGCTGGCCAGCGGGGGTGGTTATGTCGTGTCTCGACTAAAACCGCACGGTGTCCTCCCCAAGTGTCCGTTGCCGGGCACCTCGGGTAAGCCCTCGAAAGGATAACCCCAGGGTTGCCGGCGGACTTTGGCCGCCATCGCGGCCTCGCCTGGTGGGGTCGGGTGTTATCCCGCTTCGGTGAGTTGGCAGGCGTGTGTAGGGCACACACGACACGCCTCCGCCACGGCCTGCTTCTGTAAGGACGGCGATTCGGCCAACTGCCGTCCTCAGGCCCCGATCATGGAGGTCGGTAGTCCCGGGCGTAGATGAGTCTGCGGCGTCCTCGCCGCAGACTGTGAATCTCGGGGGGCAGGGTTCTCTCCCGCTCCCTCTCCGCCGTCTCTTTCGCGCGCATTACCTGCTCGCAGAAAGAGGCGGCGGCGTGCCACTTGCTCCCGTCGGAGACCACGGCCCTCACCATGGTCTCCAACGAGAGAACGTCCAAGCCCAGGACCGCAACGAGATCCCGGCGTTGACTCGCCCACGCAGGGCACTCCACCAACGTGTGGAGCAACGTGTCTTCGCCAGGATCCTCGCAATGCTGGCACTGCGGCGTTGTCTCCCGGTGGATGCGCCACAGATACTTACCGAAACACCCGAGTCCGGTAACCATCTGGCACATCCGGTAAGAGAGGTCCCCATGGTCCCTCTCCAACCACTCCTTCATGATCGGTCTCACCGCCGCAATGGTGGATTCCCCCCACCTTGGGTGCTCAAGTCGCACCCTCCATGTCTCCATGAGTTCCTGGCGGAGCAGGGACCGCTGAGCCCTGATTTCTCGGGGCTCCGGCCTATGGCCCCGCTCCAGCGCCTCCTTGCGCCACTGGTACAGCAGCGCAAGGGCTCTCGCTTCCAGGTCCCATGGAGGGGTCCCGGCTAGGAGACATGCCGCCTCGACGGAGATCGTGCGATACCCCCTGATGACTCTGACGGCCATCGCTTTTAACGGGCTGTTTAATACAGCCACGTTGCGGGCCGCCAGAGTCTCCGCCCATACTGGGGCTCCGTACAGGGCCATGCTTCGCACGATCCCCAGGTACAGTCTCCTAGTGGGGGCGTTGGGCCCCTTAACGTTGGGCATCAGCCGCGATAGCGCGGCCGCAGCCCCCCTCAGTTTCGGGACCAGACTTCGGAGATGAGGTCCGAAGTCCCATCGGCTATCGAGTACGAGCCCAAGGTACTTCATCGTGGGCTCGATGCCGATGCTTACGCCCCCTACGGTTATGCTGTTTCCCGTAGGTGGCCCCCTCCGAGGCCCGTGGAAACACATAGCCTCGGATTTGTGGAGAGCCACCTCGAGTCCCAGCCGCCGTATTCGACCCACGACTTGAGCAACCCCTGCCGTGGCCTTTAGTGCCGCGCTTCGGTGCGTTGCTCCCCGCGCCATAACGAGGGTGTCGTCAGCATAACATGTTATGCTGACACCCTCGAGCAACGAACCGCGCAGCACCCAGTCGTATCCGATGTTCCACAGGAGTGGCCCTGGCCAGCTCTGGTAAACTATGGCCCTCTCGGATAGGTATGCCTCGACAATGCGGCGGAGGTAAGGAGGCACTCCGTGATACGCGAGCGCCTCCCTAACGCAGCTCCAGGGTAGGGTGTTGAAGGCGTTGGCGATGTCGAGAGACACCGCCACCACCACCCCTCCCCGCGAGACTACTTCCTCCGCCAGGCGCCTGACGCACATGATCGCTTCCACGGTGGAGCGCCCCCGGCGGAAACCGAACTGGTTGTCCGCCAGATCTGGCCCCACGTTCGTGAGATGCTCGACGAGGCGCTCTGCAATAATCCGCTCAAAGAGCTTGCACACCTCGTCGAGCAACACGATCGGCCGGTAACCGGATGGCTGATCCGCCGGCCGCCCCGCCTTTCGGATAAGGACCAGTTTCCCCGTCTTCCAAGCCTTTGGAAACTGGCCCCTTTCGAGGCATGCGCTAAAGAGCGCCACCAGTCGAGGCCCTAGTTTCTCAAGGGCCAGGACCCATGCTCGGCCTGGAATGCCGTCGGGTCCGGGGGCAGTGCATTTCCGAGCTTTAAGCCGGAGCACTGCTACACCCAGTTCACTCTCCCTGACTTCGGGAACATCGCTCTCGCTATTATCAGCGTCAGGCGCCTGAGGCGGAGCCATGCGCGGAGGAACATGTTCCTCCGCTCTCGCCGGGAACAGGGAGCCCAGGATCCCCTCCAGCCGCTCTGGCTGGAGGCTCTGGGTCAGTAGGGGCGCCCTTGGGCGAATTTTGCCCCTGACCGCAAGGTAAGGACGCCCCCATGGGTTCTGCTCCAGAGACTCCAGCAGCTCTTCGCGGGACCGCCGTTTGGCCTGCTTTATAGCTACCTGGAGGGTCCTCTTGGCCCCCTTGTTCGCCTCGTATAGCTCTGCCTCTCGGGCTGCCGCATCGTCTGGGCGGCGACGCCTCCGGCGAAACCTGGTGTACCGGCGGCGAGCAGTCACGCACGCTGCTCGCAGCTGTGCGATCTCCGCTGACCACCAGTACACCTGCTTCTTAGCCGGGCCGGGCTTAGCCCTAGGCATCGCAGATATGCGACATGGCTCTCCTGAACCATTCGGCCTCTTCAGGTGCCTGGCCGGTGACGGAATCCAGGCCTGCACTATAGATGCCTCCAGGAGAGCCTCCCGATTCAGGCGTCTGAGCGCCCAACGTGGATTCGGGGGATTCGTGATTGTCGGCGGCAGGTTAGGTGGAGGGGAGACGTTGAACCGAATGTACCTGTGGTCGGACGACGTCTCATCCTCCTCCACCACGCGCCAACCCTGGACGCGGCGGGCGAGCGCAGGGGTCGCGAATGCAACATCCACGACCGAACTGAGTCCCCGCCGCTCCCAGGTGGCGACATTCCCCCGGTTGAGGACCTCTAGGCCACAGGTGTTGGCCCAGTCCTCCAGCACCCGCCCCTTGGCATTGGTTTCCCGGGAGCCCCAAGCCAGAGACCAGGCGTTGAAGTCTCCCAGGACCAAGGCAGGGCGAGGACGGCACGCAGCGAGAACGATGTCCCATTCAGCGAGCCGTATCTCAAGTTCGTACTGGTCAAGGCTTGGCGAGAAGTAGACGGCCACGACAGCCAAACCCTCATAGTCAGCCGCGACACAGCCTCGACTCCTTGCAATGACTGCAAGGCGCGAGGTGTCCGCGGCGGAACCCCCGAAGACGGTCGCTACGCCGTCCAGGTCCACCGGGCTTCCGGGGTGGACCCAGTACGGCTCAGCGACCACGACCACATTGATAGACCACTCCACGATGCTCTGGTACAGAAGATCCTGAGCACCGGTGCAGTGGTTTATGTTCACCTGCAGGATGCGGATTGGTGTGTCCATTAATGGACGTCCATCTCCGCATCCCGCCCCGAATGTGGCCGCTCTTGAGCGGCACCCCCGCTACCCGTTGCGGACGAACGGGGCTTTGGCCTCGAGGCGGCGCAGGTACGACTGTCCGCCCGGTGTTCCGCCGCTTTGCCCTCCGCTACGCACTTGTAGCAGCGCGGCGGAGCATCACAGGCACTGGCCTTGTGACCGGGCTGACTGCAGCGGAAGCACCGATCCCCCACGGTGTCTCCCGCTGTGCACTGCACTCCCACATGCCCCACGGCCAGGCACCTGAAGCACCTGGTCTCGCGGGGCTGCAGGAGTTGCACCCGCGCCTTTAGGAAGCCCCCAACGAGTAGGCTCCGTTCGTCCGCAATTTTCTGCGCCGCTGCGACGGGGCAGTTTACGACTGCCGTGCCGTGACCAGTGGAACTAAAGCGGATTTCTCCAGCTCTCACCTGATCACGGGGGCAGCCGCCCGCCTCCACGACGGC
Organism: Cybosia mesomella; assembly: GCA_946251805.1. Lineage (NCBI taxonomy): Eukaryota > Metazoa > Arthropoda > Insecta > Lepidoptera > Erebidae > Cybosia > Cybosia mesomella. Next base: position 8,895,922 of record OX276390.1, read on the forward strand.
GGAGATAACCTCTTCCGTCGTGGCCGCATCATCCAGACCTGAAATGCGCAAGCCTGCGCATTTATTGGGTCTGGTGATGCGGACGGCTTCCGCGTTCAGCGGCTCCCTCAGCTTGGCCGCTAGGTCATCTGCTTTGGGGCCGCTGGTGGCGCCGGAGAACTCGAGGAGGCGAGCTCCGGTGCGAGTCGTCTTGCACCGGAGCCCGCCCTCAATCTCAAGGGCCTTGAGGTCCACGGAGGCCTTCACCTGCCTCAGGACCTGGGCGTACCCCACGCCCTTCTCCGCACCCTCCGTCGTCACTATCAGGACGACGGCAGTGGAGCGTGGGGCGCGGAGCCTCTTCGGCGCCTTCGCCGCAGCGGCTTTGGCTGCCTTCTTAGCCGCCTTTTTGGCGGCTTTCTTCGCCTTCTTGGCAGCTCCCGCAACCACCCATTCCTCCCCTCTGGAGGAACGTTCGGGTGCAACAGGAGCTGCAGTTATAGCGGGGGCGGGGGTGCCGAGCTTCTTCCCCTTTCCTTGTGGCGTTGGGGCCACTGGGGCGGCGGTCCTTTTATTAGGGCCGGGCTTTCCACTGACAGCAGTCGCAAAGGATGCAGGCCGTGCCAGTGGGGGACGGTATGCCCGGTCCTCCAAAACGCCGAGCCGCCTCTCGATGGCCGCCAGAAGCTGCACCATACTTGGCGCCGACTCAGGCGCCGTCTCGAGTGCCGGTTTGGGTACCGTCCTAGGCGCTGTTTTTGGCACCGACTTTGGCGCCGACTTTGGCGCCGGCTTTAGCGCCCACTTGGGCGCCTCCCCTGGCGGCACAAAAGCCCTCGGCCGAACCGCCACCTCCTGCGCTCTTGGGGCCCTTTGGGCCCCCGGAGATCCCCTGACCAGCTGTGTCAGCTGCTTAACTTCATCCCGGAGGACTAGTTGTTGCTCCAAGGAGTTGGCGAGCTCAGTTTCCAGGCTTGTCACCCGGGCCCTGAGCTTCGCCTCCTCCTCGGAGACACTCCTAGCGAGGAGCTCCTCTAAGGCCGTCTTGGCGACGGCGACGTTTTCCGCCACCGTCTTCCTTATCCCGGCCACGTTTTTAGCCCCCTTTAGCGCGTCCGTTATCCGGGCCAGCGCCGATAGGAGCTCCCTCGCAGCGGGAACGTCTAGGTCCCTGCCACTGGGTAGTGGAGGGACATGTACCGGCAGCTTCGGCGCTCTACTTGCCGAAGTGGCCAGTTTGGCCGGCCGATCGTCCTCGCTCGAGGAGGTCACCCGTTGTCCTGGGCTTTTGCTCAGGTCACGGGACGGTCCATCCGAGCGTGGCCGCTTCCGACGGAGACCCTCCTCAGTCTCCATACGGCTGGATACTGACTCATTGTCAGTACCAGGCGTCGACGCCGCAGACGCAATGTCCGAGTCTGTTTCACCGCCTATCGGTAACGGAGTAGCTGGTCTGGGGAAGGCGGCTTTAATTAACCGCGAGTGGGGCCGCGCCCTTACCTCCTCTTCACCCCTAACTACCTCCACTGCATCATTTCGAGTGCCGTTGTTCATGCCAAGTTCGTCGTTGGTATTTCCGTCCGTTTTTGTTGTATTGGATTTTATATTGCTCATAATATATCCCACGAGTATGACGGAAAGATGGTCCATCCAGGCGGAGCCCCCTGCACCTGGATAAGCCTACTACTATGGTGGGGATACTATGGTGGTCGGCTGGTATCCATAGGTTTTAACGACTTCGCTGTCGGGTGTTATAGACTTTTCCTTGTCGTGGGCCGGCCAATAAAGGCAGGCCCTCCGGTCGTCAAGTTCACAGCGTACCCTTCTGGAGCCACCAGTCAGGTCGTTGCTGATCACCTGCCGATTACGGAACGCGAGAGGATGGCTAGTCCTCTCACACCGGCGGCGGCACAAGTGCCCGTCGGCCCCTGCGTTAGCAGTGGGCCAACCCGCCCCTGGATCCCCCAGGACCCTACGGTGGCCTCCACCACTAACAGCATCGCTCATCCTGTGTCCTCTGAAAGCAGAGGAGTACGGAGAGCGATGTGTTTCCGCCACTTTGGGTATTGGCCGACGATCAATGCCAACCCCATGAAGGGGAAGCCATTGACCGCCGCCCAGGGTGTACCGGCCGCTCCGATTCCGTTCCCCCCGGACTCCAGCGGGATCGGAATCGGAACGACACTCGAGGAGGTTACCCAACATGTGTGTTGGGTAACCTCCTCGAGTGTGCCCCAGGTATTGTCTTGTTATGTTAAATATCAGCTAAAATAATAATATTCTAGGACATACTACACAGCGCTGTCGAGACCCGAAGTAAGCATAGCTTAACTAGCTTGTAATATTGGGTTCTACAATGCGGATAACTTATATAAATTTTCTTTTGTAAATACTTACATGTCATACATTTTATACATAGAAGCACGGAAGTTCAGCCCGTGAGCAGTCCCATTCGAGTGGGAACACTGACCAACTGAGCAACCTGAACCGGTCCTAAATTGTCGTAATTATTATCTACAAACGTATTAGGGCGATAGGGAGAAAAAGGAAAAGGTGAAAGCTAGCATACTAATTGCTTCAAAATGTAATACTATAGCCAAGTAATAATTCTCAATTTCAGATGATGCAAACAATTCTACTTACGTGACAGATTGCCAGAATGCGACGTTGAAAGTATCGGATTTTATCAATCAAACTGAAAGCATACGGATTGCCGGAGAGCTGAACCGCTGGATCGGTGGCGGTAAGACCCTCAACTGGACGAACGGCGTACCGAGGACGAAACGGCAGGCTTACCTTAGTGAAGAGAAGATTCAGGGTAATATTTCCTATCTTACTAATAATATGAAAGTTTGTGAAGATGTTTGGAAGCGATGTTTAGATGTTTGTTACTCAATCAGGCTCAAGCGGCTGAACGGATTTGGCTGTCATCTGGTACAGGGATGGATTCTAGTCTGAAATAACACATAGGCTACTTTACATCCTCGGGATAGGTTTCCGTGGGTTGCAGGAACGGGATTCGAATTCCCGAAAAGGAAAGGGAGAATACGTTGCACGGCCTAGCGCCGTGCAACCTTTTCTTACCACTAGTAAAATTTGTAATTATAAACGACGCCTGCATCGTCAACAAATTCTGAGTTTTTTTAGATAAATAATACCTTTTAATTTGTTCTACGACGTCTCTTTATTGATAACTGTGCTGTGTTTCTGTTCCCATTTCACATTTGGTCACAAGCTTTTATAAAAAATCAAATAAAGCTTCAAAATAGTAGGTACTAATTAAACTCTATGTTATGTTTATGACTTACATCAAATAAAAAATATTGAACTTCTCTTTATAACCGGATAACGTAAAAGATGCATTAGCCACTAACCTATCTTAATTAGCAACTAGGTAGAAAACTATTTCTATATCAAAATTTAAAAAACCGGCCAAGTGCGAGTCGGACTCGCGCACGGAGGGTTCCGTCCCATTATCTATACAATGGGAACCCCCCTAATTGTATTATATGTTTTGAATTTTTTTTCCCAATTTGAACTATTTTATTGCTCAAAACATTTACAACAATAACTTAATATGATTATGTACAACTAAATATTCTGTGAACCAGACAGCGGAGCCTTAGTAATAGGGTTGTTTGTTTTACTCTAAAAATGGTTTTAAATAACTGATAATATAAATAGATTTTTATCATCATTATTTCAAACAAACAATATGATAGTTGAAAATTACATGCAGCAGCCGTGTGTTATTTAATTAAAAAGTATTTAAATACATAAAATTTGATTTTATTGCAAATCACCACCATTAATTTCTTTTCTCAGGAAGTCTGTTGGAAACCTATAGACTATTCGATAAGCTGAACCTAGATAGCCATATAATTGATTTCCCCACAATTAGAAGTCAAGCAAGGGCAGTAAAATATAAATCACGATTACGTCGTCCAAGAAAGGGCAAAGAAATCGACTTCACAGATAATGCTGTAATCGACTATGAAACTTTATATCAGAAACCTATGAGAAAGACTGTAGAGGATTTTAATATAGATGACTTAGGGGAATGGAATGCTCTATTACAAGCCCTGCATAGAAGGGACGATACGTTTTATGTAGTAGGCGTCGGGAAAGGAGAGCATTTGCTGCTACCAGCTGTTTCACACAATGTCACAAGGCCGCCTAAAATGGCGCTAATTCTGCCAGCGAGGACCGGCAATGGTAAGATTATTAATTACCTATTTGACCATCTTAACGCTGGGGACATGCTCAGTATCATTTTATTTAAGTAATATAAACTGTCAGGCACCCTAGACTGTATTTTAAATTGATATAATCAGTCAAAAATACCTCCTTAAATTACCGAAATTTAGTAACTTATCACACTTATAAGATTCGTTATTTCTTTTTTCAGAATCCGTAATCAATGACCATGTGACACTAATGCAAATTGATTGCTCTGTTGTCAATACACATCTAGTCAAACTAAAATCCGATGCATTACCTGAAAGTTTCCGGAAACACAACACTAATGGGGGCACAGAAACTGTCTCCGTTTTTAAACAAGATAGCTTAAAAGGCAATCATAAAACCAACAAAGAAAATGTAGGCACAAGTAGTACTTTACAAAACTCTAGTGTTACCAATTTCTCAAATCAAAATCTACCACTCAAAGATACTGAGATAGGTAAAGATGATCTGTTCGCTCATTATTTATTTTCAAAGCATGACAACTCTAAAGATGTAGTGAAAAACCCAAGAAAAGACATTAAGAAAATCGCAGAGAAACATATGACAAACGGTACTTTAAATCCTACGTGAAGCAGTCCTATATAATCCTAAATTTCAAAACACATTAGTATTATTTAATACATCACAGAGATGACTTCCTCGGTGGTAGGAGCGGTAAAAGAAATGTGAAACAAATTTCAAAGTAAGTACAGTCCGTTAGAAAGTACACATTCTAATTTACTGATCTGCTTAGCTCTAAAACCTTTCATAAAAAATGGAAGCCAATAAAGTCTAATTGCAGTTTATCAGTAACATTTATGTTAAATATTTATTGATATATTTCAATGAAAATAATTAGTGTTCAGCAACTTGCCATTGACTGTATTTGTAGAGAAAAATTTGATTTTGGGAAAGATTTACCTCTTAGCGCACGTGTACACGGCACCACAGCCGTTTATGCCCTAAGTACCGCCCAGGTACCTTTCCATAGTTGATTTCATGCTGACTGGATGAATAACGTTGTATAACATATTTCTTTGGATTCAAATCCGGAGTACTTGGTGCCATTTCCATTTCCATTTCCTAACCAAATATTTAAAAGTCTGAGTCAATAGTTCACTCAGATAATTAAAGGTTTTATTTTTTGTACACAAAGTGAGATGCCCTCCTATACACTATTAATACATAATTTATATTATTCAAATTTTAGTTAAATATGTTAATATTTTATTTTATAATCCACTGATATTTTTCATTAAAACTAAGACCGTCCGCTGCATTGAGCGGAAGCCCGTCGTAGGTTTCGCGCGTCATGCTGTTTTGTACATTCGTCAAATCATGTGACGGACGTCACATGATTTGACGAATGATATTAATAGGCCGGCCTAAAACTTCTGACATCTATAGAATAAGTATAATTGTATAGCAGATCTCAAGTATGTCAAGAAAAGATTCGGTGAGAATTAAACTTACCGTTTTATACATTATTTCTACATTATATTTATATAATATATTATGTTACTGTAAAATGAGTTGAGTAGAATTTGGAGGAAGGGACAAAATGATGCATTTACATTTTCTTAGCATAATATTATCTTCTTTAAAATTCGTCCTTTTTTATTCTCAACTACTAGTATTAGTGTATTCTAAAGAGTGATATTTAAATTTTCTCTAGACGTCTATACTAAAATAAAGTACCTTTTTTTTCGTTCGGAAATCCCTTCGGATACCCCCCCGCCGGCCAGCGGGGGCGGTTATGTCGGGCTTGAACCGACTAAAACCGCACGCCGTCTCGGGTCTACAGACGCAGTGTAAGGTTGCCCATAGAGCATATCCCTCGCACCCCGACTGACCTAACGCAAGTACGGCGCGCATCTCCCGTGATTCGGTCCATATAGCCAAGACGGCTGGAGGGACCATGGGAGGAAGGTGGGATTTGACCTTGGGCCATCTCCGGTTTCGAGATGGCCCCCTCGGGTTTGGGAACCACGGTGTCCCCGTCTTGCCCCGGTTTGGGGGAGGGGCGCTAGTCGTCCCACCGTCCCGGCCTGCTTCTGGTGGGGTGACAGGCGGCCTCACGCGCCACCCCCAGGCCTGCGCTCATGGAGGACGGAGGTCGTTAAGTGACCTCCGGCGCCTTAGTCGCCTGCGACGCGCGGCGAGCATGTTGCGGGCTCGGCAGGCCGGGAGAGTTCTAAATCTCTCCCGGGCGCGCTCCGCCATCTCTTTCGCGAGCATTACATGCTCGCAGAAGAAGGTGGCGGCGGCTCACGCGCTCGCGCTCCGCACCATTGCCGCAATCATGCTGCCGAGCGAGAGGACTCCTAAAATAAAATACCTATAGTAGGAAAAAAATTGTCTCTTTTCTCCCCCAAGTTCTATTCATCCCGTTTTATCTATATGCGTAACAAAGCATAGAATATAGATTATAGCAGATTTATTTGATATTATGTGTGTATTATAGTTTATCATTACAGAGTATCTAATATATCTCTTTCCGTGCAATAAAATAACTTTTGTATCAATCTGATTGGTATAATCTGTCTTACTCTCAAAGTGTGAGTACGTTATAAACAAAATACGCTTGAAAATACAATTCTTGAATACAATTTTCACAAATCCTTTTTTTTTTTTTTTTTTTTTTTTTTTCGTGCGGAAATCCCTTCGGATACCCCCCCGCGTGCCAGCGGGGGCGGTTATGTCGGGCTTGAACCGACTAAAACCGCACGCCGTCTCGGGTCTACAGACGCCGGGGTGTAAGGTTGCCCATAGAGCATATCCCTCGCACCCCGACTGACCCTGGGCCATCTCCGGTTTCGAGATGGCCCCCTCGGGTTTGGGAACCACGGTGTCCCCGTCTTGCCCCGGTTTGGGGGAGGGGCGCTAGTCGCCCCACCGTCCCGGCCTGCTTCTGCTGGGGTGACAGGTGGCCTCACCCGCCACCCCCAGGCCTGCGCTCATGGAGGACGGCGGTCGTTAAGCGACCTCCGGCGCCTGAGTTGCCTGCGACGCGCGGCGAGCAAGTTGCGGGCTCGGCGGACCGGGAGAGTTCTAAGTCTCTCCCGGGCGCGCTCCGCCACCTCCTTCGCGAGCATTACATGCTCGCAGAAGGAGGCGGCGGCGGCCCACGCGCTCGCGCTCCGCACCATTGCCGCAATCATGCTGCCGAGCGAGAGGACTCCCACCCCGATGGCTGCCACGAGGTCACGCCTCGGCGCCTCCCAATTTTCACAAATCCTGAGCACGAAATTACATTCCCTCTAATATTATTTTACCATTTTGAATGTGCATGCATAATTTGGCGACTAGAGTTTATACTAATAAACATACAAAAATAAAATATTTGAATTTAACTAATAATACGACCGCCTCCAATATCTAATTGACTTCTTGTTTATGTATGTATATATGCATAAACATAATAAGCCTATTACTTTAACTGTTTGTGAGTCTTTATGACATGCTAGAACTGGGTTAAAAGAATGACTGTTTAATATACAATATGAATGAATAAAGAATATAGGATAGATTTTAAATAGCTATTTAACAAAACCCACCAATCATACTGTCACTCACATATAAATTCTGTATGATTAAATAACTTTTAGGCTTGTTGACAAAAACTACAATCTGAATTACAAACATTCTATTACTTTTTCTTTTGAAATTTTTACGTGCCGAGTGTGCTAAAGAATTTTCCTTCTCTCATTGGAGCTGTATATTGTATATTTATACGTGGTCTACGTGAAACCAAAGACAAATAAACTCTGAACTGCGCTCCTGAGCACTTATCTATCTAAAAATTTAGCATGTTTGTCTTCTAGACCAGGGTTTCTTAAATTTATAGCTTCACGAATCCTGTTAGAATTTAAAGACACCCATGAACCTCTTTTATTAAATTAACTATAAGTAGAAAAATAAATACGATATTGTATTTAAAAAAATACAAAAGACCATAGATATGTTATTTTGATGATCTATTTGATGAGCAACTTCTTAGTGGGATCATTGGAGCAAATTTGCCCTTTTGAGTCAATATTAGATTTCGTATTTGGCACGAATAGTTGTGAAAACCCACCCTCACATATGTATGTTGTCACGAAAGCTAAAACGAATATCACCGCTTTATGTACGTCAAAGCTTTGTATTTTTCTCGTAGTGCCACCTAAAATTGTTTAAAGGCCGCCGCCATTGCGTAAGTTTTATCTCATACCCTTTACAATTGATTGGCGTACTGCAAGTGGTACGCGTGCCCTATTTTGAGAAACCCTGTGATGGTCTATTACAATAAGTTCTTTAAAAAAAATAGATTAGATAGTACTATAAACATTCTGTATTGAAATTGTGAAGGTGTTAGTTATGTAAAAAATGCTTAATTTCAATTTATGTACTGTATCATATATGTAATAAACTTAGACTAATAGGAGTATAATTACCATTCTATTTTTTTGTAGAAATTGCAGTCGAGTCGTAAATTTTATTTTTATGTATCTACAATGTATATTATATTATACATATATTACAATTAGTTATATGTAACCAGCAAAATGTTTTAAAATTTATTATTAGTATTTATTACTTGAAATTGTTAATTTTATTATCGTTGTCTCTGATATTGTGTCAAATGAATAAGACAAGTTTGTAAAGTTGTATGAACATAAATTTGCTGTAATATTATAGCTAATTCACACAGTACTGGTATTATCTTTTCAAACAAATCATCAACAGGAGTAGACCGTTCACGGATATAACATCACTAAAATACCTGACTACCCTCTTGATACCCAGGGTATAAAATTCTGTAGGATCAAACTGATTTACAGTGGCTAGCCTTTCGGCTTTATATTGGGTGCACTTCGGGGAGTATGCACTTGCATAACCTAATTCCTCCAAGCCCCTTCCACGTACGGCGACGCGCCACCGATACATGGTGGATATTCCACTCATACGCACAAAAAGTTTTGGCAATACATTCATCATGCGTACTGCTAAAGAGAATGCCCTGCCTGAGTCAGTGTTTACGGAATGCTATAACCTGGGAGTCTTCAAATCTAGAGTGATGACTCTTTCTGCTATTTATTCGGCAGTATTTCTTATAGTGTGAAACTCGTAAAAGCAGTTTCTATTAACATTGAAATATTAAAAAAAAAATGTTTCAAGTGGAAAATATTTACCAAGCTGAGCTGACCGCAACCCTTCATTCAACACTTAGATCGTTTATTTTGGTTTCCTTTTACACAAATCAAGTTTTTTGTTCAAGTATCATAGGTGATACCGAGGGTCCCAGGAGGCTACTATGTATGTAGAGTGATTACTTACACTTTTTTTAGCATGAAATAGATTTGCCATCCGCATAATATTTCACACTCTGCGTCTAAAATGAGAGGACCGCTCGAATTGCGACGTACGTCATCATAGACCTAGCCCGAAATTGGGTGCGGGCTTCATTTACCAACTAGAAAACAAAAGATGTAATGCCATATTATATTCTGCGTCACGTCGGTAATTAAGGTACCTAATTAAATAAGAGGCGTAGGTACGCGGTGGGAAATGTGGTATTATTCTGTGTTTGATGTAGATATCTGCAAGGTTCACCCCTGAATCTTCTCATTATTGTTATTACATAGTATAAAACAAAGTCGCCTCCCGGTGTCTGTTCGATGAGATCTTATAAACTCACCAACGTATTTTGATTCGGTTTTCATCAGAGTGATTCAAAAGGAAGGATAATTTTAATAGTTTTATACTGTTTTGTGTTCATTTGTTGAAATATGACGATAATTCTTCAAGACGACGGAAGAAATCAAGCCAACTGAGAGCTTCAATCGAATAAGCTGCCTAATCCCTTTGAGATAAAACAAAACAATGCATAGTGGGTATGTTCCTCTTTTATAGGTCTACAAAAAAGTCCATGATAGAATATATCTATCTCTTAAGGGTAGCTTACCGTAATTACATAACAAACATGGTCACAATTTATGTAGTAATTGGAAAGCTATTCAGACGAATACAATATTATTCTTTATCAAATTAATTAGTTGAAAGTTAGTTGCCTTAAGCATTTCATATACATAATAATTGTCTTTTACACCACATAATTTCATTGAATGTCTTCGAAAATATATGATATCTATATGATATTAGATATTAAAAATGTCTAGCAACTAAATTTAGTTTCGCGCGGCCCTACAATCGATATGATAGCAATTCTACAATCGATATAATAGCGATTCAGAAATATAAGAAAGTGATAAAGGCCAGAACTCTTTTGCATTCCGTAGAAACAGATTCTGGTTGTCATCTAGAACCGATTTCTGAGCCAGAACTCTCAACAGTAGGCTAGCATCTCACTAATTACGAGATTTTTGAGGAAAAAAATTCAATGGAAAAATATGAGAAAACTCTTTTGCATTGCATTGCGAGAGATGCTGGTGATGTTATGATCTAGGACTGTTTTCTAGGCCAGAACTGTTCACAGAAGGCTAGCATCTCACTATTAGATTTTTAACGAAAAACAAATCGATGGTAAAATACGAGAAAGTTCCAGAGGCCAGAAGTCTTGCATTTCACAATAAAAGATGCTCGTCATCATCTAGAATCGTTTTCCAAGCCAGAACTCTCCACAGAAGGCTAGCATTTCACTTTTTATTGGATTTTTTAGAAAATAAAATCGATGAAAAATATGAGAAAGTTCCAGTGGCCGGAACTCTTTTGCATTTCACAGTAAAATATGCTCGTCATGATCTAGAACTGTTTTCTAGGCCAGAACTCTTCACAGAAGGCTAGCATCTCACTTTATTTTGAATTTTTTAGAAAAATACAAGAAAGTTCCAGAGGCCAGAACTCTTTTGCGTTTCACAGTAAAAGATGCTCGTCATCATCTAGAACTGTTTTCCAAGCCAGAACTCTGCACAGAAGGCTAGCATCTAACTTTTTATTGGATTTTTTAGCAAAATAAATCGATGGAAAAATACGAGACAGTTCCAGAGGCCAGAACTCTTTTGCATTGCATGGCGAGAGACGCTGGTGATCATCTCGAAGTTTTTCCCGAATCAGAATTCTTAACAGTAGACTAGCATCTCACTTTTTAATGAAATTTCGAGGAAAAAAATTAGATGGAGAAATATGTGAAAGTTCCAGAAGCCAGAATTCTTTTGCATTTCATAGCAAGAGATGCTGGTCATTATCTAGAACCATTTCGCTAGTCAAACATTCGGAATTTGAGAAGATACTATCTTGTGCTTGCGAAGGTAGCATCTAAGTTTTTTCAAACACAATTTGATTAGTTTATCCGCCAGAACTATTGTTGTAAACTATTGAGAATATAAAACTCACCGGATTTAGACTCTTGTGTGGTCAGGATTTCGAAATGTGATGAGATGCTACTATGTGTTTGCGAAGTTAGCATCTCATTTTGTCAAAACTCAACTTTAGATATCAGTTTAATCGCCAAAACTATTGTTGAAACTTGTTGAGAACATAGAACTCAACAAATTTAGAGTTTTGTGCAGTCAAGCGTTCGTACGAGGGTCAAACTGAAAGTTCTTAGAACTGGCCACTTATAAACAATATAATAAAAAAATAATTCTAAAATTTGAAAATAGAACTCTTTGCCAATATTACTGAGTATATATTTCATTCATTTATCATTTGTTTTACGATTTGGCGGCAAATTGAAAATTGTCTGTGTCACGTTAACATGAATTTAACACGAGAAAATTTTCGTGCAATGATTTTGTATGACTTTCGATGTCATTTAAGTCAACAAGAAAGTTATTGTAGCGGATGCAGGTGCGTGGAGTGTTGCAGAGTAAGTACTCGTTCAAATAAAATAATTGAGTTTTGGGAATAAGGTGTCACCGCGGCGCAAACTACGTATTCGTACGAACTCACTCAAGTGGTGTGGGCGACTGACGCGACATCTACGGTGCCTTGTATATAATAGTAAGTAATGCCGAGTGACGTAGTTTGCGAGCAGGTGTTCTTTATTTATGAAACATAAGTAGGTACATAGAGAAATTATAAATTGAAAGGTAAGTATGTTTTCTTACAGATAACATGATGTAGGTACAATGTTAATTTATTAGTTAGATTAGCCAAACAAATAGACACTAGATTTTTAATTAATTTGAATTTAGAATTTAATTTATAACATATTTTTTTAAGTTTTTGTTTTCAGATACATCGCGCGGCGCGTCGTCTACAATCTCCGCCCAGTGTCATTTCGGTGACACTAATCAGCCAATGGTATTAGCGCTAGGCGATGTGCCGGCCGAGTAAGTATTCCGGACTTTGTTCTTACCTCCACCGTGCGTACACGGCCGTCCCTTCCCGGGAACACCTTTTCTATAATGCCCTTAGGCCAAGTGTTTCTAGGTAAGTTGGGGTCTACCAGTATTACCAGGTGCCCGGGCTTGAGGTTATCATTCTCTTGATACCACTTCTGCCTCGGTATCAAAGTGGGTAATACTTCCTTGACCCATCGTTTCCAGAACATGTCAGTTAACCTTTGGGCGATTCTCCACATCTTTCGTGAGTATAGGTCTCCATCATCGAAAACGCCGGGCACGGGTAAGTTAGAACTCGAACCGAGTAAAAAATGATTAGGCGTTAGGGCCTCCATACTTTCCGGGTCAACCGAGACATGTGTCAATGGTCTGCTGTTGACAATATTTTCAATTTCAGTGAGCAATGTTAATAACGTTTCTTCACGAGGTGCTCTTTCTTTAAGTACCACTTTCAGTGTCGTTTTTATACTTCGGATTAGACGCTCCCAAGCTCCGCCCTTATGGGGGCTGATAGGCGAGTTAAAAAACCAGGTAACGCCACGATTAGTCATCTCTTCTTGTATGCGTAAAAATATATCTTTTATATCACCCGTATTATTATTATTTCCAACGGGGACGCCGATGACCTGGCGGGTGATCAACCCTTCTTCAGTGGGTCATTTCACCCATTTCCCCTGATCCTTCCTTCTGGGAAGGATGTGGTTACCCGGCAATCACGGCGTTCCGTCGAACCTACCTGTGTCCTTGCAAAATCTTACGATCTGGTCCACCTTCAGATCCTCCAAGTCTTCTGTGTCCAATGTATCCAACCCCATTGTCTCCCATCTTATGAGTGAGTACATAGGGCATTCGGCGAGCAGGTGGAAGCTGGTCTCGTCACCGTCCATGCACTCTGGGCATCTGGGGTCGGTTTTCACGCCTATCAGTGTCAGGTGCCTGTTCAGTCGGCTGTGTCCTGTTAACACTTCTATGACGAGCCTCATGCTTACTCTTGAGAGTTTTATTAGTTGGCTCGTCCTTTTTTTGTCTAGGCCTTTTATGAATATCTTCGACTGTCTCATGCCTGTCGATGATTTCCATCTCCGGTTGGTCTCTACTTCAATGCTTCGGCTGATGACTCCCTTGGTTATTTTGTGGGCGATTGGCAACCGGGGCTCCGGGCCAACCTGGTTTTCATCAGCTCCTTTCCTGGCCAGTTCATCTGCTATTTCGTTGCCCGTGTTGCCCTCGTGTCCGGGTACCCAGGCAATCGTAACGTCAGCTTTTCTGGACAACTTTTCCAATGACTTTTTGCACTCTTTGACAACAGCTGATGTTGTCTCTACTTTACCAAGTGCCTTCAGCGCTGCCTGGCTATCGCTGTAGATGGTGACCTTTCCCATGTTGTTTAGGTGGCCTGCCATTTCTGCGCATTCCATGATAGCGAAGATTATATCACCCGTAAGTCCTATACTTCTTTCTCGGAAACGCAACATAATGCCAAGTAGTGATTCCAGCAAGTTGGGCCCAGGTAATAAATAATCGTTTAATGAATTGTCAGCTGTAGTTGCGGCAGCGTCGAATACAAGGCGTAACCTTTTTTTATTGGGGTTGTCGACTCCAAAATGAGGCAGGTACCATATGCGATCAGGTTTTTTGCCGTCTTCACTTGGGTTTAATTTGCGGGCGTAGTCGTTCGCGAACAAATGACGTATCCTTTCCCTGTATCTTAGGGCATATCCTTCATCGGATAATATCTTTCTTTCAGTTGTTTTCAGACGTCGGTACGCATTACAATAGGAATCCGCCATCTGAATATTTAAATGTCTCCAAGGGAGGCCAACCTCCCATCTTCCTTGACGTAATATAGCACTACTGTCTACTATAGTAATAGCTCTCAGGTCTTCTTCATTCTGCCGCTGTTTATTGTTCACTTCTATACTTTCAAACGTGAATGATTTTCTAACGAGTTCATATATTCGCTCGACGTCCTCGCCGTCCGTATGTATCGCGCTGCCGTTCGAGTTGATCGAGTTCAATCGGCGTAAACAATGAGCGTCCTCGGCGCCGGCGCATAAGCAATATGTTTGCGTTGGTAGTGGATCAGCCGTTGTAGTATGACACCTTGCGCCTGTGCGCGTGACCGCCGGTGGGGATATGCCAGCGTCGACGCGATGGGAGGCGTAGTCATGTAGGTGACCGTCGTAATGCACTTGAACGGGATTTATCACTAATGCACACTCTGTAGAACTCTCTCGATTGGGACAAATTCCATGCACACACCATCCTAATTGAGTCAGTGTTGCGCAAGGTGCATTTTTACCGCTTATTATAGTCTTTATAGGTGCGATAAGATGGTAATTGTCCTGTCCGATTAATATTTTCGGTTTTATGTTCGCACAGGGTAGAAGTTCACACAATTTTTTCAGATGACTATATTTTTTAAAGTCAATGTTTGATAATTTTTGTATTGGTAAATTAAGTTCACTAATTTTTCGGGCGTTAAGTTCTAATTGTTTGTTATTGTTATTGTTCGTTTGGTAAATTGCACTCACAAGGTTCTTCATATCAGTGCCACCCTCGTTGTGGGTTTCGGAAACGTTGCTACGCTCAAGCCACTGCTGCACTTTTTCAACCGAACCCACTTCACTGTGTCGGTGACTGCTTGCTCTGCTACTTCGGGATCCAGCTTCAAGCGCTGCCAAGTCAGCAGCGAGTTTTTTCTCGATTAGCCGTTTTTTCATATTGGCTTCCTTCTCTTCTAGGTCAGCCATTTGCTTAGCGGCTTCATACTCCAGCAGCTTTTTCTGAGCGTCGGTGGACGCCGATGAGCGACGGGTTTTTCCCATCGAAATCACGCTGTCGCGCTTGATTGACGCACCAGCTATGTCCGTCTCCGGTCGTTTGATGAGAGCATCCTTTTCGGTTCGTTCTTTTCTCACGATTTCCGATTGGATGTCACGGATTTGGTCACCTTTTTCCATCTCCTTTTTGAATGCTCGCCGCGTGCGAACTGAGGGTAACCCTTCGCCAACATGGCGGCTCGTGTGCGGCGGACTGTTGAACATAGCACGATTTACACTGCACTGTTCCACGTGAAGATCCGGCTCGAAGACCACTTTGTAGCGGATGCAGGTGCGTGGAGTGTTGCAGAGTAAGTACTCGTTCAAATAAAATAATTGAGTTTTGGGAATAAGGTGTCACCGCGGCGCAAACTACGTATTCGTACGAACTCACTCAAGTGGTGTGGGCGACTGACGCGACATCTACGGTGCCTTGTATATAATAGTAAGTAATGCCGAGTGACGTAGTTTGCGAGCAGGTGTTCTTTATTTATGAAACATAAGTAGGTACATAGAGAAATTATAAATTGAAAGGTAAGTATGTTTTCTTACAGATAACATGATGTAGGTACAATGTTAATTTATTAGTTAGATTAGCCAAACAAATAGACACTAGATTTTTAATTAATTTGAATTTAGAATTTAATTTATTACATATTTTTTTAAGTTTTTGTTTTCAGATACATCGCGCGGCGCGTCGTCTACAGTTATGATAGACTACGATTGGCCTTTCACGATGAAGCCCCATCTCGTGCGACTGTTTACAACTGGTTTAATGAGTTTAAACGTGGTCGCACTAATCTCACTGATGATTTACGTGAGGGACGGCCTTCTACGGCGACGACTGAAAATAACATCTGTGTTGTGCGGCGTATGATAGAGACTGACAAAAGAGTGACCTATCAGCAGATTCGGACAAGCTTAGGCATCGGTATGAGTCAAGTGCACAAAATCCTCCACGAACATTTAGCGGTCAGGAAGCTTTGCGCCCGGTGGATACCTCATAATTTGACTGAGGCTCAAAAACTCCATCGTGTGGATTGGTGCCGTAAAATGATTGAAAGATTTAACGGAGGTGACTCTAATGCTGTGTTCGACATACTAACAGGTGACGAAAGCTGGATTTACTGTTATGATCCTGAAACCAGAAGACAATCTGCTCAGTGGGTGTTTCCTTTCGAGGAGTTGCCAACTAAAGTGAAGAGAGATCGAAGTGCGGGAAAAAAAATGGTGGCCTCGTTCTTTTGAAGGATAGGTCATTTCGTAACAATTGTGTTAGAGGATCAAAAAACAGTTTCTGCAGAATGGTACACTACCAATTGTTTGCCACTTGTCTTGGAAAAAGTTCGAGAGAAACGACCTCGCAGTAGGATCCTCCTTCACCACGACAATGCCTCGTCGCACACCGCCAAGCGAACGATCGACTATTTGGCGACATCAAACGTTGAATTACTGGGTCACCCGCCGTATAGCCCCGACCTCGCGCCTTGTGATTTTTATTTATTTCCAAAAATTAAAGAAAAACTTAAAGGAAAGCGGTTTATGAATGCTGAAGAAGCGGTGGCTGCGTATCGCGATGCCATTGAAGAGACCCCTAAGGACGAGTGGGCAAAGTGCTTTTCCCAGTGGTTCCATCGCATGCAGCGGTGTATTGACGTGAATGGACAATATTTTGAAAAGATATAATAAAATTAATAACTGACTCATGTAATCAGTTTTTGATTTTCTAAGAACTTTCAGTTTGACCCTCGTATCTAATGTGATGAGATGCTATAATGTGTTTGCGAAGTTAGCATCTCATTTTTTTTAAACGCGATATTAATAGTTTAATCGACGGAACTTTTGATAAAACTTATCAAGAACTGTAGAATTATGCTGAATGCCACTTTATATTGATTTTATTAGTGAGATGCCGTGATGCAGCAAGTATTTTTATATTTGATTTGATTGAATGAAAGGTAAATTGCGGTTTACGATTTATGACGTTTTAAAAAAAACCACTTACTAGATCTCGTTCAAACCAATTTTCGGTGGAGGTTTACACGGTAATGTATATCATTATATTTTTTTAGTTTTATCATTCTCTTATTGTAGAAGTTACAGGGGGGGGACACTTTTTACCACTTAGGAATTGTCTCTCGCGCAAAATATTCAGTTCAGAAAAAAATGATACTAGAAACCTTAATAACATTGTTGAAGACTTTCGATGTCATTTAAGTCAACAAGAAAGTTATTGTAGCGGATGCAGGTGCGTGGAGTGTTGCAGAGTAAGTACTCGTTCAAATAAAATAATTGAGTTTTGGGAATAAGGTGTCACCGCGGCGCAAACTACGTATTCGTACGAACTCACTCAAGTGGTGTGGGCGACTGACGCGACATCTACGGTGCCTTGTATATAATAGTAAGTAATGCCGAGTGACGTAGTTTGCGAGCAGGTGTTCTTTATTTATGAAACATAAGTAGGTACATAGAGAAATTATAAATTGAAAGGTAAGTATGTTTTCTTACAGATAACATGATGTAGGTACAATGTTAATTTATTAGTTAGATTAGCCAAACAAATAGACACTAGATTTTTAATTAATTTGAATTTAGAATTTAATTTATAACATATTTTTTTAAGTTTTTGTTTTCAGATACATCGCGCGGCGCGTCGTCTACAATCTCCGCCCAGTGTCATTTCGGTGACACTAATCAGCCAATGGTATTAGCGCTAGGCGATGTGCCGGCCGAGTAAGTATTCCGGACTTTGTTCTTACCTCCACCGTGCGTACACGGCCGTCCCTTCCCGGGAACACCTTTTCTATAATGCCCTTAGGCCAAGTGTTTCTAGGTAAGTTGGGGTCTACCAGTATTACCAGGTGCCCGGGCTTGAGGTTATCATTCTCTTGATACCACTTCTGCCTCGGTATCAAAGTGGGTAATACTTCCTTGACCCATCGTTTCCAGAACATGTCAGTTAACCTTTGGGCGATTCTCCACATCTTTCGTGAGTATAGGTCTCCATCATCGAAAACGCCGGGCACGGGTAAGTTAGAACTCGAACCGAGTAAAAAATGATTAGGCGTTAGGGCCTCCATACTTTCCGGGTCAACCGAGACATGTGTCAATGGTCTGCTGTTGACAATATTTTCAATTTCAGTGAGCAATGTTAATAACGTTTCTTCACGAGGTGCTCTTTCTTTAAGTACCACTTTCAGTGTCGTTTTTATACTTCGGATTAGACGCTCCCAAGCTCCGCCCTTATGGGGGCTGATAGGCGAGTTAAAAAACCAGGTAACGCCACGATTAGTCATCTCTTCTTGTATGCGTAAAAATATATCTTTTATATCACCCGTATTATTATTATTTCCAACGGGGACGCCGATGACCTGGCGGGTGATCAACCCTTCTTCAGTGGGTCATTTCACCCATTTCCCCTGATCCTTCCTTCTGGGAAGGATGTGGTTACCCGGCAATCACGGCGTTCCGTCGAACCTACCTGTGTCCTTGCAAAATCTTACGATCTGGTCCACCTTCAGATCCTCCAAGTCTTCTGTGTCCAATGTATCCAACCCCATTGTCTCCCATCTTATGAGTGAGTACATAGGGCATTCGGCGAGCAGGTGGAAGCTGGTCTCGTCACCGTCCATGCACTCTGGGCATCTGGGGTCGGTTTTCACGCCTATCAGTGTCAGGTGCCTGTTCAGTCGGCTGTGTCCTGTTAACACTTCTATGACGAGCCTCATGCTTACTCTTGAGAGTTTTATTAGTTGGCTCGTCCTTTTTTTGTCTAGGCCTTTTATGAATATCTTCGACTGTCTCATGCCTGTCGATGATTTCCATCTCCGGTTGGTCTCTACTTCAATGCTTCGGCTGATGACTCCCTTGGTTATTTTGTGGGCGATTGGCAACCGGGGCTCCGGGCCAACCTGGTTTTCATCAGCTCCTTTCCTGGCCAGTTCATCTGCTATTTCGTTGCCCGTGTTGCCCTCGTGTCCGGGTACCCAGGCAATCGTAACGTCAGCTTTTCTGGACAACTTTTCCAATGACTTTTTGCACTCTTTGACAACAGCTGATGTTGTCTCTACTTTACCAAGTGCCTTCAGCGCTGCCTGGCTATCGCTGTAGATGGTGACCTTTCCCATGTTGTTTAGGTGGCCTGCCATTTCTGCGCATTCCATGATAGCGAAGATTATATCACCCGTAAGTCCTATACTTCTTTCTCGGAAACGCAACATAATGCCAAGTAGTGATTCCAGCAAGTTGGGCCCAGGTAATAAATAATCGTTTAATGAATTGTCAGCTGTAGTTGCGGCAGCGTCGAATACAAGGCGTAACCTTTTTTTATTGGGGTTGTCGACTCCAAAATGAGGCAGGTACCATATGCGATCAGGTTTTTTGCCGTCTTCACTTGGGTTTAATTTGCGGGCGTAGTCGTTCGCGAACAAATGACGTATCCTTTCCCTGTATCTTAGGGCATATCCTTCATCGGATAATATCTTTCTTTCAGTTGTTTTCAGACGTCGGTACGCATTACAATAGGAATCCGCCATCTGAATATTTAAATGTCTCCAAGGGAGGCCAACCTCCCATCTTCCTTGACGTAATATAGCACTACTGTCTACTATAGTAATAGCTCTCAGGTCTTCTTCATTCTGCCGCTGTTTATTGTTCACTTCTATACTTTCAAACGTGAATGATTTTCTAACGAGTTCATATATTCGCTCGACGTCCTCGCCGTCCGTATGTATCGCGCTGCCGTTCGAGTTGATCGAGTTCAATCGGCGTAAACAATGAGCGTCCTCGGCGCCGGCGCATAAGCAATATGTTTGCGTTGGTAGTGGATCAGCCGTTGTAGTATGACACCTTGCGCCTGTGCGCGTGACCGCCGGTGGGGATATGCCAGCGTCGACGCGATGGGAGGCGTAGTCATGTAGGTGACCGTCGTAATGCACTTGAACGGGATTTATCACTAATGCACACTCTGTAGAACTCTCTCGATTGGGACAAATTCCATGCACACACCATCCTAATTGAGTCAGTGTTGCGCAAGGTGCATTTTTACCGCTTATTATAGTCTTTATAGGTGCGATAAGATGGTAATTGTCCTGTCCGATTAATATTTTCGGTTTTATGTTCGCACAGGGTAGAAGTTCACACAATTTTTTCAGATGACTATATTTTTTAAAGTCAATGTTTGATAATTTTTGTATTGGTAAATTAAGTTCACTAATTTTTCGGGCGTTAAGTTCTAATTGTTTGTTATTGTTATTGTTCGTTTGGTAAATTGCACTCACAAGGTTCTTCATATCAGTGCCACCCTCGTTGTGGGTTTCGGAAACGTTGCTACGCTCAAGCCACTGCTGCACTTTTTCAACCGAACCCACTTCACTGTGTCGGTGACTGCTTGCTCTGCTACTTCGGGATCCAGCTTCAAGCGCTGCCAAGTCAGCAGCGAGTTTTTTCTCGATTAGCCGTTTTTTCATATTGGCTTCCTTCTCTTCTAGGTCAGCCATTTGCTTAGCGGCTTCATACTCCAGCAGCTTTTTCTGAGCGTCGGTGGACGCCGATGAGCGACGGGTTTTTCCCATCGAAATCACGCTGTCGCGCTTGATTGACGCACCAGCTATGTCCGTCTCCGGTCGTTTGATGAGAGCATCCTTTTCGGTTCGTTCTTTTCTCACGATTTCCGATTGGATGTCACGGATTTGGTCACCTTTTTCCATCTCCTTTTTGAATGCTCGCCGCGTGCGAACTGAGGGTAACCCTTCGCCAACATGGCGGCTCGTGTGCGGCGGACTGTTGAACATAGCACGATTTACACTGCACTGTTCCACGTGAAGATCCGGCTCGAAGACCACTTTGTAGCGGATGCAGGTGCGTGGAGTGTTGCAGAGTAAGTACTCGTTCAAATAAAATAATTGAGTTTTGGGAATAAGGTGTCACCGCGGCGCAAACTACGTATTCGTACGAACTCACTCAAGTGGTGTGGGCGACTGACGCGACATCTACGGTGCCTTGTATATAATAGTAAGTAATGCCGAGTGACGTAGTTTGCGAGCAGGTGTTCTTTATTTATGAAACATAAGTAGGTACATAGAGAAATTATAAATTGAAAGGTAAGTATGTTTTCTTACAGATAACATGATGTAGGTACAATGTTAATTTATTAGTTAGATTAGCCAAACAAATAGACACTAGATTTTTAATTAATTTGAATTTAGAATTTAATTTATTACATATTTTTTTAAGTTTTTGTTTTCAGATACATCGCGCGGCGCGTCGTCTACAGTTATGATAGACTACGATTGGCCTTTCACGATGAAGCCCCATCTCGTGCGACTGTTTACAACTGGTTTAATGAGTTTAAACGTGGTCGCACTAATCTCACTGATGATTTACGTGAGGGACGGCCTTCTACGGCGACGACTGAAAATAACATCTGTGTTGTGCGGCGTATGATAGAGACTGACAAAAGAGTGACCTATCAGCAGATTCGGACAATCTTAGGCATCGGTATGAGTCAAGTGCACAAAATCCTCCACGAACATTTAGCGGTCAGGAAGCTTTGCGCCCGGTGGATACCTCATAATTTGACTGAGGCTCAAAAACTCCATCGTGTGGATTGGTGCCGTAAAATGATTGAAAGATTTAACGGAGGTGACTCTAATGCTGTGTTCGACATACTAACAGGTGACGAAAGCTGGATTTACTGTTATGATCCTGAAACCAGAAGACAATCTGCTCAGTGGGTGTTTCCTTTCGAGGAGTTGCCAACTAAAGTGAAGAGAGATCGAAGTGCGGGAAAAAAAATGGTGGCCTCGTTCTTTTGAAGGATAGGTCATTTCGTAACAATTGTGTTAGAGGATCAAAAAACAGTTTCTGCAGAATGGTACACTACCAATTGTTTGCCACTTGTCTTGGAAAAAGTTCGAGAGAAACGACCTCGCAGTAGGATCCTCCTTCACCACGACAATGCCTCGTCGCACACCGCCAAGCGAACGATCGACTATTTGGCGACATCAAACGTTGAATTACTGGGTCACCCGCCGTATAGCCCCGACCTCGCGCCTTGTGATTTTTATTTATTTCCAAAAATTAAAGAAAAACTTAAAGGAAAGCGGTTTATGAATGCTGAAGAAGCGGTGGCTGCGTATCGCGATGCCATTGAAGAGACCCCTAAGGACGAGTGGGCAAAGTGCTTTTCCCAGTGGTTCCATCGCATGCAGCGGTGTATTGACGTGAATGGACAATATTTTGAAAAGATATAATAAAATTAATAACTGACTCATGTAATCAGTTTTTGATTTTCTAAGAACTTTCAGTTTGACCCTCGTATCTAATGTGATGAGATGCTATAATGTGTTTGCGAAGTTAGCATCTCATTTTTTTTAAACGCGATATTAATAGTTTAATCGACGGAACTTTTGATAAAACTTATCAAGAACTGTAGAATTATGCTGAATGCCACTTTATATTGATTTTATTAGTGAGATGCCGTGATGCAGCAAGTATTTTTATATTTGATTTGATTGAATGAAAGGTAAATTGCGGTTTACGATTTATGACGTTTTAAAAAAAACCACTTACTAGATCTCGTTCAAACCAATTTTCGGTGGAGGTTTACACGGTAATGTATATCATTATATTTTTTTAGTTTTATCATTCTCTTATTGTAGAAGTTACAGGGGGGGGACACTTTTTACCACTTAGGAATTGTCTCTCGCGCAAAATATTCAGTTCAGAAAAAAATGATACTAGAAACCTTAATAACATTGTTGAAGACCTATTCATACCCCACACGTATGGGTTTGATGAAAAAAAGTTTTTGAGTTTCAGTTCCAAGTAGGTATGGGGAAACCCCCAAAATATATAGTTTTTTTGGCTATTTTTGTGTGAAAATCTTAAAGCGGTTCACAGAATACATCTACTTGCCAAGTTTCAACAGCATAGTTCTTATATTTTCGGGAAAAAGTGGCTGTGACATACGGACGGACAGACAGACATAGCGAATCTATAAGGGTTCCGGTTTTTGCCATTTGGCAACGGAACCCTAAAAAGTGCTTCGTTGTATTCCGTTGTCGCACGGGATTGTTCTACGTAGTTAACCTGAACGCTCATGTTGGAGTTTGAGCGTGGCGGAGGATAGGTACATACATGGAAGAAATCCAAACATTATAGTTTGTTCCATCTTTATTGACCGCACACAGCTTCTACTAAAAGATAAATATAATAAAATACCTAAACACCAAGAACGATTACTTTAATACAGGTCTAATATTCTATCAAATGTTTTGTTATTTTTTACTTGTATTTGAAAAAGAGTAGGTAGGTGGCATTGAAGAGTTTTTATTTGCTTCATGAAACGAATAATCAGGTGAATAAATGAGTTATTCAGTACTTGTGCTGGCACATGGTACCGTAATACGTTTTAACTTGAATTGTCTCTTTTTTTCTTTTGGAATACGGATATGATGTGTCCAGTGCCAGTAATATGGCCGACCAAAGAGTACCTTTAGTAGCACATGCGTGGATTACGTGGCATAACCACACTGACTTGCGCCGGAGTTTTGACATTAATGACATTTCGCCGGCGGAAGCGCGGGAGGCGTCCTGCAGTGTCAAATGGTTGCCAGTTCTCTTACTTTTTTAAATTTATTTTGTTTTCATTTTTTGTAATGATTTTTTGTTTGCCATTTTTTGTGTTTAATCTATCTGCAACTGTATCGTAATGGAAAAAAAAAATGTATATTAGTCAAACTCACTGTCCAGCCGTCTCTGAAAACCAGCGCTGTCCGCTTGCACTACAACGCGGACAGCATTTAAGCTGAGAGGCGGCCTTTATTCTACCTAGCCATATAGATGCATATAACATTGTTATGTATGCACAATTGTTGTAATTTATTCTGGTTGCTAAGCTGTGTATATTTTTGTTTATGTAAGCTGGGTTAAATAAAAATATTTTCTTTCTTTCTTTCTTTCTATTAAGTATCTACTCGTACCTTTTTTTTTTTCGTGCGGAAATCCCTTCGGATACCCCCCCGCTGGCCAGCGGGGGCGGTTATGTCGGGCTTGAACCGACTAAAACCGCACGCCGTCTCGGGTCTACAGACGCCGGGGTGTAAGGTTGCCCCTAGAGCATATCCCTCGCACCCCGACTGACCCTGTATCTACTCGTACCTCAGATAAGTATAACACTAGTGCTTAAAAATGTAGTTATTCATATTATTAAGGTATTAAACAAATAGAAGTTGACAGACTAAATGCGCAAGGGCGAGGATTTGGTGATATGATATGACACACATGACACACATCGGGAGAGCGAGTGAGGACTCGGGGCTGCACAGGCTGGCAGAGTGTTCGGCGTGGGAGGTACCGAGGCGTGCGTCGCAGGCAACTCAGGCGCCGGAGGTCGCTTAACGACCTCCGTCCTCCATGAGCGCAGGCCTGGGGGTGGCGGGTGAGGCCACCTGTCACCCCAGCAGAAGCAGGCCGGGACGGTGGGGCGACTAGCGCCCCTCCCCCAAACCGGGGCAAGACGGGGACACCGTGGTTCCCAAACCCGAGGGGGGCCATCTCGAAACCGGAGATGGCCCAGGGTCAGTCGGGGTGCGAGGGATATGCTCTATGGGCAACCTTACACCCCGGCGTCTGTAGACCCGAGACGGCGTGCGGTTTTAGTCGGTTCAAGCCCGACATAACTGCCCCCGCTGGCACGCGGGGGGGTATCCGAAGGGATTTCAGCACGATAAAAAAAAAAAAAAAAAAAAAAAAAGGTACCGAGGCGTGACCTCGTGGCAGCTATCGGGGTAGAAGTCCTCTGGCTCGGCACTATGATTGCGGCCATGGTGCGGATCTCGAGCGCGTGGACAGTTGCCGCTTCCTTCTGAGAGCAAGTAATGCTCGAAAAGGAGGCGGCGGAGCGAGCCCGGGAGAGATTTCGAACTCTCCCGGCCCTCCGAGCTCACAACATGCTCGCCGCGCGACGCAGGTGACTCAGATGCCGGAGCTCAACGACCTCCGTCCACGAGGCCGCCTGTCACCCCAGCTGAAGCGGGCAGTTTCTGGGGACACCGTGGTTCCCACAACCGAGGGGGCCATTTCAAAGCCGTAGATGGCCCAGAGTCAGCGGGTGTGCGAGGGAATTGCCTTATTGGGCCACCTTACATCCTGACATGAGACCCCAGACGGCGTGCGGTTTTAGTCGGTTCGTGTCTGACACTACCATACCTGCTGGAAGGTATCCCGGGGATATCCGCACCGAAAAAAAACTATAAATATAGTAACGTCTTCTTCCCATTGGAGTAGGCAGAGACCACATCTTCACACTTGCTACGATCCTGGCATACACCTTTCGCTTGTTCTTCGTTTGTTACGTTCACTTGAGTGTCTAATTCCCACATCAGAATAGGTGTTATAATATTATGCACTTTAGTTGAACAACAACCTATTATTTATTAGCCATTCAGTAAACTTGAGGTCCGTGCGAAGCGCGTGATCCCTAACAAAAAATATACAGATAAAAACATTGAGTATGAAATATTTGATAAAGATACCTGACCAAGGCTACAGAGCTTACAAATATAACACTGGACTACACAAATCATCTATTCACTCGACCAACAGCTGGATTTGGACATCCTCCTCCAAATTCAGATACTATCTACAAATCAACGAGCTGTTATATTTAACCGACTTCAAAAACGAGGAGGTTCCATATTCGTCTCTATCAATTTTTTGTACGTGGGCATACATCGATATTTCCTTCGTTTATGAACAGATTTTTTAAATTCTTTTTGCGTTGGGTTTGGTATAACTCCAAGTTGGTCTCATATAAATTTTACTAGTACTGGACCTAGAACTCCAGAGAGTCAATTCTCAATCAATGTACAAAATTCTGAACATCTGAATTTTGAACATCTTTTTATTACGAGAATTGACCCTGAAAGATACAGCAGGAAACTCCCCAATATCAAACAGGAAATGTAAAATTATCGAGTGCATGATGGAACATGACGTAAAATACATATTTCAAAAGGCCGTATGTATTGGTGCCGATTCTGCTGTTACAAACACAGAACTATCTTAACTAGACTACCTTTTTAATAAAGCCTAGATTTACTAATGCGACGGCACATTGAAGAAAATTTCGAAATTTTAATAAAGTAGTTTTATATATAGTTTAGTGAAATGAGCAACAGAATTAACGCCATTATTCGAGACCGGAGAGTGTAGTGTGTAGAGTTGAGTGGAGAGTGAAATGGAGAGGAGAATGGGAATGAGTGAAGTGGAGAATGATGTGGAGAGTAGAGAGAAAAGTGGAGTGGAGTTACCAAAACCGTTCATCCCGACACTGATAGATTAGCTGATTAGGTTAGAAGTGTATACCCTTCATGTTAGGTTACTTGTGACAAAGCACGAAAAAATAGGAGCCCTGCGATGTGGGGCACCGTCTATATCATTTACTAAGCTAGATAGTCAACCTCACCATCAAGCTGCTACCTCTACTGATTGGCGGACGAGGCTCTAGTGCAGGTTTTCCTCTCAGGGTTGGGAAGTCAGACTGCAGTCACTCCCATAAAAGCTGTATAAGCCAAATTAAAAGGAAGAGAAGGAGTATGCGATCTTCGGACTCCAAGGAGACAGCCTGGAATGCGACTGGAAACAAACTTATGATGTTGAGCTACATTCACTAAAAAGGGCGAAATAAACTTTAATAAAAATAAAGGTTATGTCGTTATTAGACGACCCTATTGAACTTGTAATGCTTTATAACGTTTGTTTCGGTCTTGGCACCGACTTCAACAGAAAAGTCTTACGTTTCTTTTATCTTTACTATTAAATCTGTAATTCAGTTATTTTACACTGTTCAGTGCCTTTTGCGGGTTTAATTTTTATATTAAAATAGTTTACCTATGTATTATATGAACAATTGAATAATAATGTCATATCATGAACATTTTTGTTGTTTTGTTAACCCTCTCCCCCAAGCCTTCCCTCCTTTAACCGAACCCCGCCAGGTAGTAAGAACATAGGGTGAAGTCCAAAAGTTATAGTCCACCTACCCACATCACAATCCTGAAATGATGATCCAGACCCAGCTTAAAGAGTTATGGGCAGAACATTCTCGTTCTATATCGTGCGATAAAGAAATAAACCATATTTATACATTCTGTAAATTGTCTTAAAAAAACATTCAATGCTATTTAAAAATTAAGCGATATGCCAAACAGACCGCAGGTCTCAAAGATAACCCCTAGGGTTATATCCGGGGTCGGTGTGTCTAAAAAATCATATTGTACCTACATAACACCATCTGCCAGCACAGATTATACCTACATAATATTATTCTAACCTGCCAGATTGCAAATAAACTGCAAAGGTAATTGTAACGAAAGAAATTGACTTGTTTTTAAGTGATAATAATGATAATAAAAAAAAAAATGATAATAAATAAATAAAAAAACCAAATGCATTAAGCTAAAAAATAAAAAAATGCATGAAATCTGAAGCGAAAACAATATTATAATGTTAATGACTTTCTGAAAGGCAAATTAATTTGTAAACTTTAATTTTAACTAGCTGTGTCCATTACTTCATCCGCGTGGACTTAGGATCGGCTTAATTCTTTTGCGCGGATCCCTGATTATTTTATAAAATAAAAGTAGCCTAAGTTACACCTTATAACATCAGCATATAATTGATTCCTATCTTCGGGGACGCTCGCAGTATGTCAAGGTGAATATGAATCTGTACCGAGGGGTGTAACCTCACCGCTGGCATAACTCAAGGTAGATGTCCTTTCTTCTAGTCTGTTCTCGATCTTAAAGTATTGTCACTTATCTTATTTCTTCTCGTTTCCATCCCTATGCAGATGACTTGCAGCCAAAAAACTTATTTAAGTGCTTTGCTTGCAGCCATATCGTCATTTATTGACAGCCGATATTGAGTCAGCTATTGCTGACATGAATAGTGACTAGAATCATGTCGCCTCAGCAATTGGGTTAAAGTAATCCAAACCAATATTGCCAAGTGTTCTCACTTTAGCCAAGTCTGTAAACAGGTACCTTATACTTTCCACTAGCTGAAATGTCTTAAGCTTGTGCGCTTAAAAATTAAAATTTATTTAGCTATACCTATAATATATTTAGCTTTATGTATCTACCTATTTATATTGAATATTATACTGAAATATATAGGTATTTGTGTCTTTAAATGTATACATTTTTATTTTGATGTCTGTATGTGTATGTGTAAACATTATTCTTTCTTGCTCTCATACACACATCTATACACCTTTTCTTATT
This sequence comes from Cybosia mesomella, assembly GCA_946251805.1. Lineage (NCBI taxonomy): Eukaryota > Metazoa > Arthropoda > Insecta > Lepidoptera > Erebidae > Cybosia > Cybosia mesomella. The sequence continues at coordinate 8,924,524 of OX276390.1, forward strand.
CAACGCGATCTTCTCTCGCCGGTCTGCTGGAAGGAATTTCTTAAAGAAATAAGCAGTACCATTGTACTAAACTTTCCACCATACATTGAATGTAAGGATATTATTGTGTGTGCATAAATTTTAAATAAATAAATACAAATACGTATGCTTCTAACCACTTCTAACCACTTCTACACCAACTAAAGTAATACACCACTTTTTGGCCGATTGTGCCAATTAATTTAAAATCGCGACTGGTAGAATATTTAGGTTTATATTATTTGGACCCGCGACTGAATCAGACGTAGCTATGTTTACGAGCGCGTTACTGGTTTTTGTAGCGTCGTGTTTGGCAATATTTTATATTTTCTATCGCCGTAACTATGGATATTGGAAAGAACGCGGGATTCCCTACGAAAAACCTACTGTGCTGGTTGGAAACCTCGGGCATCTCATGAGAACCAGCATGCATGACTACATGCTGAAATTGTCAACGAAGTACAAGACCCATGACTATTACGGCATATTTTTAGGGCAGCAACCAGCCCTCGTTATAAATTCAAAAGAACTCGCGAAACAAGTATTAGTCAAAGATTTTGACGGTTTTCAAAACCGATACAGCTACGCGGGTGACAAAGAGGATATATTGGGTTCATTGAATTTATTTTCTGTAAAGGTAAGTAAAAATGTTAATCTTTTCATCAGTCATTTTTAATTATATGCTATGATACCTATATGTGAAAAAGCCACAAAGCAAGGGCCACTTCCGCCTTCGCATCTTGGCAGAATATTAAATTAAACCTCTCCCACAAAGGAAGCAAGAGAGGCGTTGCGTTGTCGCTTCCGTTCCTCAGGGTGCACACAAAATAGGTATATGGGGTCCTTTTAAGGTCTTCGGGGCCCAAGCCAACCCACCTGTTAGCTGGTACACTTGCCGATCAACGGACTATAATCCGGCGTAGACATTGGTCTTGGGGTTAGTGGATACGACGGCAGTCACCCCCGTAATAGCCAAATACAATAGGAATGCGGACCCTGCGCTCCGCCCCCGAGGTGACAGCCTCGAAAATAGTGTTTAAAATAAAGTATTTTAAATTAAAAAGTGTAAAATAACTGCATTACAGATTTTATTCAAAAGATAAAAACCGAAAAACATGTAAGACTTTTTTGTTGAAGTTGGTGGCAAGCCCTTCTAGCGCAGTTCTAGGTCCGATACTATAATAAAATTTATACGGGATTATATTTTATTGGAGTTAAACCGTCCCAACGCAAAAATACATTTCATCATACATTTCAAATCGGTTCATAAATTACGCAAATATCGATGGTCATGAATAAAAAAAAATCCGTTCCCGCAGGGGGAACGCACAGGTAGATTTCGTGAAGCAATTAATATTAAAGATTTAGATCGGAAAAAGAGAACATCTAGGACGGGACTTGAACCCGCGACCAGTCCCTTACAGGGGGAATGCTCTGACCAACTGAGCCACCTAGACACGTCCCAGATATTCGAAATTCTCCGATATATTATTACGTCTTAATATATATATATAGATATTTATATAGAGAACTACGGACTTTAAACAGTTTTTTTTTTCTCGATAACGGTAACTTTTAGCGAAAAACTTTTCAGGCATTTATTTTAGACTTAAAAATGGCCTATCGATTAAAAATGTTTCCGACACCAAGAATGTTTACCAGTTAGAAGTTATGATTTTTTTCCCGAAAAATTTTGGTTTTTCCCCCCTCCACTTCTAGTTAAAGTTTTAATCTTATAGGTTTATAATTAAAAGTTGTTGGTATTCATGTATACTATGGGATAAAATTAGAACGGTTCGAATATCTTTCATGGAACGTGAAATTTTGAGGAAAAACTGATTTCACAAAAAGTGAGGCCCTACCGTCCCCTTAGGCCGGATTCCACCCGTTCACGAACTTAAACTAAGTTTACACCCAAGCAATTTTTGACCGCAGTTTTAAAGCGATCGGGGCAAAAATGCAACCGTGAGAGTGCCGCAAATTTTGGGTAGTGGAACCATACATACATATATATATATATATAAACTTTTTGACCAGTGGTCATTTCGGACTCAGGGGGTCATAACTAGACCTCCTGTGAAGAATTTTTTTTAAAATTCGACAGTAGTCAAGAAACCAATAGGTAGATCGATTTCATCGAAATCTACCTAATAGAAACAGACGAACATAGAGATCCTGTTTGAAGTTGGCTAAAAAATAAAATTATAATGCTTTTCAGTTCCTTACCGTAATTTTTACAGAATCCTATATGGAGTGCAATGAAACATGAAATGACGTCGATGTTCACGACACTTCGTCTGAAATACGTCACAGAATTGATGAACGAAAACTCGACTGAGTTAGTGCGAAGAGTTCAGACCGACTATGTAGAAAACAAGAAGCCTGTTAATATGAAGGTATTTATGATATTATAACCTACATTTTATTAGGAGAGCGTGCCCAACGCCCCTGGTGTTTCAAACGTCTTTAGGCCGCGGTAACCGCGTCCCATCAGATGGGCCGTGTGCTTGTCCGCCATCTAAGGATTATAAATAATTTTAAAATCAAAAAACCCCCGACACAAATTTATTTATAGCTAAGAACTATCTCGATCATATTAGCTTTCGAACAAAAAATCCGCATCAAAATCGGTTCATACGTTCGGGAGCTACGATGCTACAGATAGACACATATTTATACCTGGCACCCCGTCCTTTTTGCGTTGGGGGTTAAAAAAGGGACAATTCTTTGCATATAATAAAATCGTAACGAGTTGAAAACTGTACATTGAATATTTTCCAAAAAAATAATTGATGTTTGTTCTAGGAGCAATGCCGATGCCGAATCTATGATTTTTAAAAATTTTGTCTGTTTGTCGGCTTGTCTGCTTTTTATTATCGATGTCCAAGAATCACTTGAAAACTGCTGAACAGATTTAACTGAAATTTTGCATGAACCTTCTTCTAGGGCATGGTCATAAACTGCGTTATATAACATCACGCTATTTAGGTATGATAGGAGCAGTAGATCCAAACCGGTCTGAACTATTGATGACAACTTTATTGTTACAAGGTAGATCTTTACGAAATTTTGTAGTTCAGCAGAACTCAGACAAGGTCAAAATCCGGACTAAAACTCATCACGCTATACCTGAAAGGTGGTGAGCAGCAAAATATGAAATCTCAAAACTACAGAGTTACCTACGTATTAAACATAATTGAGTAGAGACGCATAAACATTTCATAATTAATTTATTCAGATGTTACATCATTCATTTCCAACGAATTGTCAATGTAAAACGAGTACACAACATCACCTTATCTGGCCCGTTAAATAAAATAACTTAATACTTACGTGTTAGTATCGAGACTGCAGGAATAAACATACTTTGATGTATAGCGAACTTAATGCGTACGAAGTTGCGGGCAACAGCTAGTCTAGTAGGAAAAATATCCACCGTCTATATATATCTCTGAACGGAGAGAGAGGTGATTGAGAGGTGTTATTACACGCACACTACACGGTACGCCATGTTTCTTTAGTTTCATCTAATAGATAACATTAGTAAGAGTCTAGGGCTTTTCAACAAGGGCAGTCCGTAGTAGCGCCGGTGAGACCCATACTGGAGGACTGGCTAGAGAGGTGACACGGGAGCCTCTCGTACCTGCTGACGCAGGTGATCTCTGGGAAAGGGTGCAGACGAGGACTCAGGGCTGCACACGCAGGTGGAGTGCCCGACGTGGGAGGTTCCGAGGCGGGCTCTCGTGGTAGCCCTCGGAATGAGAGTCCTCTCACTCAGCGTCTTGCTCGTTGCGAAGGTGCGGGGTGCAAATGCTTGGGCTAGCGCTGCCTCCTTCTGCGAGTTAGTAATGCCCGAGAAGGAGCGGGTCCGGGAAAGACTCAGGTCGCTCCCGATCCGCAGAGCCCGCGAGGCGCGGAGGTGACTCAGACGTCGGAGGTCGCTTAACGACCGCCGTTCTCCATGAGCTCATGCCTGGGGGGTGACTGGTGTAGCCGCCTGCCACCCTAGCAGAAGCAGGCCGGGGTGACGCGACGGCGTGTTGGGTGCCCCCCCTTTTTCCGGAGATGGCCTTGGATCAGCCGGGGTGCGGGGAAATGCCTTAAGGGCCACCTTATACCCGGCGTTTGAATACCCGAGACGGCGTGCGGTTTTAGTCGGTTCGAATCCGACATAAACACCCCTGCTGGCCGGCGGAGGGGTATCCGAAGAGATATCCGCACGGAAAAAAAGGGCTTTTCAACAAGCACTAGATATGAAGCATTATTTGGGCACATTTCCAGACTATATGCTGCTACAGCGCATCTCATAATAACAAATACCAAAAACACTTGGCTCAATACAATTCTGTAACCGAATCCAAGACCGCATAACATATACCGAAACTTATGCTGCGTCACGTACGAGGCTGTAGATTGATATCTAAAAAAACCTTTTAGAAAAAACAACTTTACTTTTAATTAATACGATGACCTTCTAGCCATTCGTTCTCTAGATATGAGATAAGTTAATTTACAAAACCAGTTGTGTGAGTGTATCTATGTTTATTTTAACTTTTAGATAGATGGAATAATGACTATTAAACAAAACATAATTTCACGCCAGTATCCCCGAAGGGGTAGGCAGACGTGTATTACACACCTACGATTCGCCAGTTATGTTAAGGTCTCAATGTAATAGGGGACAAGCCTATTGCCATCTACCGGGCACATCATTAAGCGAGCGATAATTAACATTTATTAATGTACACATAACAACGAAAAGTCATAGGTGTGTCCGGGGCGACTGAGGATCAAACTCGAGACCTCGTCTCAGCAGTCCGTTACGTACACCACTAGGCTATCGCCGCTTTGGTTAGAGACGCATAAATATTTCATAATGAATTTATTTAGATTGTTACATCATAAAATTCATTTGGAACGAATTGTCAATTTAAAACGAGTGCACAACATCAGCTTATCCGCCCCGTTAAATAAAATAACTTAAAACTTACTTATAATGACTATTAATTCTCGCAAACCACAATTGGGTGCTGCCTGCCATCAAACTTGCAGGTATATACCTAATATACATTAGGGTTTCAGCTCATAATGGTTTTTAGTTTATTTTATTTTGTTTTCTAATCACAATCTTGTTTGGGTCTTTTCAATGAATTGCTTATAAGTTGACGTTTTTGCAGTCGGGTTTGGATAATAAAAAAAAACGGTCAAGTGCGAGTCAAACTCGCGCACTGAGTTTTCCGTACAAAACTGGATTGTGGTACGAACTTAATGTTGCTGTACAGCTTCTAGTTTTGATAGGCAGACATACAGATTTTTTTTTGTGATGTGTGTTACTACATATCCACGGTTTTCGGACATTTCCCATTACTAGCGCTATGAGACTCTACTTTCTGCAAAATATCATGATTCTAGCTCAACGGGCAATAACCCTAAAGGTTTTGATTCCCTTGCGATTGTCTATATATCTTTATCTTTACATAGTATAAAACAAAGTCGCTTCCCGATGTCTGTTCGCTAAGAACTTCTAACCACCCAATGAATTTTGATGCGGTTTTCATCAACAGATAGGGTGATTCAAACGGTAGGGAAATATTTATAGTTTGATACTATATTGAAATAGGACGATAATTGTTTGATACACAACAAAACGATGACGACACATTGATTATTGTTCCTCATTTATACCTACGGTTTACAAAATAGTCCGCAATGGCATATATCTATATCTATCTCTACCTCACTAGTTATTTATTTTTTCTTTCTTTCTGTCTTTCTTTCTTGTTTCTTTCTTTGTTGTTCCTCATTTATATCTACGGTTTACAAAATAGTCCGCAATGGCATATATCTATCTCTTAAGGATACTAGTTAATTCTTTTTTCTTTCTTTCTGTCTTTCTGTATTTCTTTCTTCTTTATTTCTTTGTTGTTCCTCATTTATATCTACGGTTTACAAAAAGTCCGCGATGACATATATTTACCTGGCGGGGACATATATTGACCCACTAAGGTAAGGTTGATACCTTACCTTAGTGGGTCATTTCACCCATGTCCCCTGATCCTCCCTTTTGGGGAGGATATGGTTACCCGGCAATCACGGCGTTCCGTCGAACCTACCTGTATCCTTGCAAAATCTTACGATCTGGTCCACCTTCAGATCCTCCAGGTTTTCTGTGTCCAGTGTATCCAACCCCATTGTCTCCCATCTTATCAGTGAGTACATGGGGCATTCGGCGAGCAGGTGGAAGCTGGTCTCGTCACCATCCATGCACTCTGGGCATTTGGGGTCGGTTTTCACGCCTATCAGTGTCAGGTGCCTGTTCAGTCGGCTGTGTCCTGTTAGCACTTCTATGACGAGCCTCATGCTTACTCTGGAGAGTTTTATCAGTTGGCTCGTTCTTTTTTTGTCTATGCCTTTTATGAATATCTTCGACTGTCTCATGCCTGTCGATGATCTCCATCTCCGGTTGGTCTCTGCTTCAATGCTTCGGCTGATTACTCCCTTGGTTATTTTATGGGCAATTGGTAGCCTAGGCTCCGGGCCAACCAGGTTTTCATCAGCCCCTTTCCTGGCCAGTTCATCTGCTAGTTCGTTGCCTGTGTTGCCCTCGTGTCCGGGTACCCAGGCAATCGTCACGTCAGCTGTTCTGGATAGCCTTTCCAATAACTTTTTGCACTCTTTGACAACTGCTGATGTTGTCTCTACTTTTCCAAGTGCCTTCAGCGCTGCCTGGCTGTCACTGTAGATGGTGACCTTTCCCGTGTTATTTAGGTGGCCTGCCATTTCCGCGCATTCCATGATAGCGAAGATTTCTGCTTGGAAGACACTTGCAAACTTTCCTAGGGGTATTGAACTATTTATCTATGTACCGTCTGCGCACTTGATGTGTACTCCTGAGCCAGAGAGCTTTGTTGTCTCCTTCCTGGAGCCGTCTGTGTAGCAGATGGTGCCATTGGTGTTCATCTGCCAGTCGTCTCTCGGTCCTATGTGTATTCTATATTTCTTGTCAAAGGTCCTTTCTTTCCTTATCAGATCGTTGTTTGAAAAGATCATTGATAGTCTTTCTTCGTAGTCTTGACTGATCGTGGCATGGCCCTCATCTAGTGTGTTGCCAGTTCATAGGACCAGTGCTTTTCAGTTTGAACCACTGTTTAATCGCTCTCTTTTTCGTTTCCAAGTTTAATGGGTTTAGGCCTAGTATGATCTCGAGCGCGGCCGTGGGTGTTGTCCTCATCGCGCCGGTTGTCATCAGGGCCGCCAGTCTTTGAACTTTTTCTAGTTCTTGTTTATTTCTTCCTACGTTGGCTTTATGCCACCATACTAGGGCACCATGTAGGATTCTCGGCATGATGATTGCCTTGTAGATCCAGAGTACTGTGGCTGGCTTTATTCCCCAACTTCTTCCTATTGCACTTTTACATTGCATCATGGCCATTTTCGCCTTCGAGCATGTGTTGCTTATGTGAGTCTTGAAGGTCAGCTTGTTGTCCAGTGTGACTCCCAGATATTTGACTTCCTTCACTACTTCCAAGTCAAGGTTATCTAGTCGTACCGGTTCAGCACTTCCGATTTTCCTTTTGTTGGTGAAAAGAACTAGTTTGGTTTTGTCAGGATTGAGATTAAGGCCTTTGCTCCTGCACCATCCTAGTGCTTCTTTCAAGCCTCTGTTCATGATGTTGCACATGACACTAAGGACTTTGCCTGTGATTAGGAGCACACCGTCATCAGAGTATACCTGTGTGTATATGTGCATCCTGTTTATCTTGTTAACTAACTCGTCTATTAGCAGGCACCACAATAGTGGCGATAGACATCCACCTTGAGGGAAGCCTCTCCTAGCTATCACCGTACGCTTTGTTCCTGCTATCTCTGCTTGTATCAGTCGGTGTTTTAGCATGTTTTTCACCCATTCTGATATGTCTTTGTCTATGCCTTCGCGATTTAGGGTATTCTCTATTGAGGCCGGGGTTGCCTTGTCGAAGGCGCCCTCGACATCGAAGAAGCAGCCCAGTGCATATTCTTTGTTGCTCATGGATCTTTGCACTTTGTTTACCAAGTTATGGAGTGCGGTCTCAGTTGACTTGCCTTCCATGTATGCATGTTGGTTATGGTGAAGTGGAGATCCGCTTTTGACTATTTGTTCTCTAATTATTCTGTCTAGTATTTTCTCTAGTATCTTGAGTAAGAATGAGGAAAGACTAATACATCTAAAGGCTTTAGCCTCTTGGTACGTAGGCTTGCCAGGTTTAGGTATAAAGACCGCTCTTACTTCTCTCCATTTCTTTGGGATGTATTTCATTCTGATGCTGCTATTGTATAGAGCCAGAAGATCGTCACTAATGTACTTGATTGCTATTTGTAGCATTTTTGGGAAGATCTCGTCCGGTCCAGCGGCTTTGTAGGGCTGGAATGACCGGACACTCCACATTATGTGCTCTTTTGTGATTAGTGCCTTCTCCACCGTCTCCACTCTGGGATTCGTATCAGTTGGCGTTTCATCACCTATGTATTCTTCACTTTCTGGAAAGTGTGTTTCCATCATCACTTCTAGTATCTTTTCCGGGTCGGTTATTAGTTCGCCTCCGCTCTTAATGCTTCCTAGTTTGCAGGTATTGGTTTTAGGGAACATTTTTACCAGACGTGCTGCGTCAGGGTATTTCTCTACTCCTTCGCAGAAGGCTTTCCAGCTATTCCTGTTCTCTCTTCTGCATTCTTTTTTGAATATGTTTCTTTCTCTCTTATATATGAGCCAGCTTTCCTCATCGCCCTTTTTTAGGGCCTTTCTGAGAGCTCGTCTGGTCATTTTCCTTTTCTTCTCTAGTTCCCTTGTCCACCAGGGTTGTCCTTTGCCTGGTTTGATCTCTTTGAGTGGGCATGCCCTGTGGTATGCTTCTCTCAGAGCTTCGTCCAGTCTGTTGGCTTCTCTTTCAATCTCTCAGGTGTCTTTTAGCGAGGTGTGGTTGCCTGGGCTCCATTTCTCAATATGGTGTACATATGTGTTCCAGTCGGTTTTCCTCGCGTTTCTGACTAAAGCTTTCTCAACTTTGGCTCCCAGACTGAAGGTTATTCGTCTGTGATCCGATTTTGAGTCGCTTTCGTCTACTTTCCAGTCTGTTATGTGCCTGCTTATCCTTTCTGTGGCAATTGTAATATCCAGCACTTCTCTTCTAGTTTTGGTAACGAATGTTGGCGTGTTGCCTTCATTTATTATGTCAAAACCTGTAACGCTAATAAAATCCAATAGTAAGTCACCTTTTTTATTGCAGTCCGTGCTGCCCCACACCACATGGTGGGCGTTGGCATCACAACCTAGAATAATCGGAATGTTCTTACCTTGGTATTTTCTTGTTATGTCTTCCATTTCTTGTGATGGTGGTTTGAAGTCTGCCTCGCTGGCTATATATGCGGAGACTAAAAGCACCCTCTCTTTGTTGCCTGTGTTCGTCTGTATTGTCACTGTGGCGCTAGCAAGGTCACTGTAACAATCTGTCTTTATTATTCCTAACGATCTTACCCTACTGCTGGCATATATGCATGCCCTAGGAGTTGACTCACCCATTTCGTGGTAGATGATTTCTCCTCCCAGGGAGCCGAGCCCTGACACACGTCTTTTTACGACGTATGGTTCTTGCAGTAGAGCAATGTC